>CM024614.1:28775387-31175387 GCA_014182575.1 Eucalyptus decipiens
GTGACCTGTATTTCTGGTCGATTAGCAGTTTGAGGAATGGGAAATTAGTTGATTTCCCTCCATTTATGACTAACTTGAGTGGTTATCTTTACATTTTTCATAATGATCGGGGGAAGGTTTTGTAATGGATTCTAATCTTTGATAGGTTTTCGAGGATGCATACAAATCTCCATTAAGCATTATCATCCTTGATGACCTTGAAAGGTAAATTCTGTTGATTTCTATTAGTTGACCTCAGTTGTCATCCTTTGCATTAAGAGATATTCTAACTTTAGTGAATTGCTTTGCAGGCTATTGGAGTATGTCGCCATTGGGCCTCGATTTTCAAATTTGATATCTCAAACATTGTTAGTCCTTTTGAAGCGACTACCTCCAAAGGTTGTTTCTCCTCCCCTCGCCTTGTTTCTACAAATAGATATTGGTGTGAAGAGTAATTATCCTTTTCTCTGATCTTTTCTGAAAGTTAATGCTGGCAAAGTTACTAGTATTGTTGAATTAGGAATGCTTCAGGGGGGATGAGTGGGAATTAGTTCTTTTTCCAGGAAATGAAAAATTCAGGGGACAATGTAGAGAGCAAAAATCACTGGTCATCTCGCTGAGGGAACACAATAATGATGCCACGATGCAGGTGGTAATTAGGAACTTGAGTTTGAGAGATTGATTCCGTTCATTGGCATTATCTTTCCCCGTGTTGACCTTAGAATGATTGGCTAGTTTGCTTATCCTGTTTGAGATGGAGAAGTAGCAAAGTTTGTTTTGCTGTATAAAGCAACAGACCGAGTGCAACCTTGGTTCACGTGTTTGCTCAAGGCTGTCCCAGGGGAATATGTGGATGCATCGAACTTGGCATCATCATATACAGATGCTCTTTAGTATGAATAGATGATATTTGAAATGTTATATGTAATGTTGCTTTCGCTAATTAAGAACTAGGGTATGTACGTGTTCCCCTGTGTATTGTGATTCTAATATCATTATACTAGCTGTTTTTATTTCCACTGATTGAGTTGGTGGTTGCTGACTTACAAGGTTTGATTTCGGTATTCTTTTCGCATCACTGAATTTATTAGCTTATTATACACATATATTTGGCTTTTCCTTTTTCTAGGGTAAGAAGCTTCTCGTGATAGGGACAACAAGTGAAGTGAGTTTCTTGGATTCAGTTGGTGTCTGCGATGCCTTTTCTGTCACTTACCATGTCCCCACGTTGAAGACAGAGGATGCGAAGAAGGTAAGCTACTGTGGATGCTATTTTGGTGTTTGCATGTGGTATTCTTGTTTCTGCTGTTCTTTCTTCATTTCTCTTCTGCTGGAATCGTGGAATAGAGGGGGAGAAAATGTGCAGCAGCCTCTTGTTCTAAGGAAAACATTATCTGCTCTAATAAACCGGTCATTTGTTGACTCACTTGGTTCTGATTCTCTTGCAAATATTGGGGGTCTAGAGGTGCTCGTATCCAAAATGACATCCCCTTATCAGATTCCAAATCAAGACAAGTAATATGGATTAACCATTTGAAGTAGCCGAGACATTGTGAATTATAAGGAAATTAATGTTCCCGAGCGCAGAAACATGATAGTAACTTTGGAGTCCTTAGCTTTTCCGTTTGCTTCTCTCTTGTTTTCTTTTTTCCTCAGAAAACGAGGGAGTTTGGGTGGGTAATGGGGTTGGAAGGGGATGGGCAGTTTTATAGAAAGTCACGTGGTTGATGTTTGAGGATAGTTCAGATCTCATCCAAAGTGCTGGATTAATAAAATTTCAGATTGACTTCTTTAATCGACTGGGAATCTGGTTTTCTTGTAAGCTTCCCAAAGCAAATTCTGCAGACTGGAGAATATTGTTGATAAGTCACGTGGATCCAAATTGTGGATGTGAAGCATTTGGCATCACCATAGAGCTACGTATATATGTACACATGACTTACATTGTCTCCCTTCAGGTGTTGGAACAGCTAAACGTTTTCTCTGAAGATGACGTCGATGCAGCTGCCGAGGCTCTAAATGATGTAAGCTTTAGATCTCTCAACTTGTGCCTTCTTCTGTTTTGCTGTGTTTAGTGATGATGTGCAACGGAAATTCGCCTGGAAAGATTTGAGATAATTTCATCAGCCATGCTATGCTCCTATCCATCATATTTGCCTGCAAATTGAGCGACGCTAGAGAGAGTTCTAACTCGTGCTTTTGTTCTCCTACTTTTCTTAGATGCCTATCAAGAAGCTTTACATGCTGATAGAGATGGCAGCCCAGGGGGAACGCGGTGGAGCTGCGGAGGCCATCTACTCTGGCAAAGAGAAGATCAAGATTGCTCATTTCTACGATTGCCTTCAAGACATCGTTCGTTACTAAGTTGCGCGGCTAACCACTTTAGCGTCCCATATATTGTTTATTCTTTTCACTCGATGATCTGTATAACGATTTGCAGTCTACATGTGTTGTTTGTTTGTTGAGGGGCGAGTACGAGGTGTTTTTTTGGACATCCCCGTAGGTTGTTAGTCTACAAGGTGTTTTTTTTATCTTAACCCATCTGTTCCCAAGTGCTGCCAGTTGCCATTTAAAACAATTTCTTGGGGCCACAGGCTCTTGCTTTTTGCTTTAGACGCCTGTGAAGCACAGCAACTTTTCAAGAGTTTTCATGTCGTGTTAGACATCTCGACGCATGTCTAATATTCTCAGACACACTGTTAACACGTGTCGGAAAATCTAACATTTGGTCAATTTTTCTGACTTGAGTTGGAATTTTGATATACGAGTTTTCATCACGTGATTTCGATATTGAAATCAATTTTAAAATTTTAATAAATTAGAGGTCAAAAAGTATATATGTAAAAATATAAAACACAATAATAAAAATAATAAATGGAGAAACAAATATATATAATCTCCTCTTCCAATATATTTAACTTGCGAGTTTAGAATATGAATTGTTTATTTTTTCTTCAAGTTTTATGAATAATTGAAATAAAGTTGAATTTGTCAAATGAATGATATCAATAAATGGTAAATTAATGTTTTTAGTGTATATTCATTCTAGGTTTTTAAATTAATTAATTATTTATGAATTTGATTCCACTAAAATAATTGTAAAAGTGATAATTTATACATATATAATGTGTTTCAATACGCTGAATTTTCTATTTTTCAAAAATATATCTATCGGTGTGTCTTTTTTTTTTTTTTTTAAAACGACGTGTTTGTGTCGTCATCGTCGCGTAATATGTCATGTGTCAATGCTCGGTGCAACTTACTTAGGGGCAGAACGATTCTCGTTCTGAGAGAGATCGGGGCGATCGTAACCGATTCTTTTTATTCGTTCCGAGAATTTGATTCTAAGCATTTTAAACCATATGGTAAGAATCGTCCAAAATTTCGATTTTGGAATAGAATTGCGTTTGGTACCGTGCTTTCATTAATTCTATGCCAAATCAATTTCTTTTCGTTTTTAAATAATTCTTTTACTTTTTTTCCTCTTTTTTTTTTTTTTTTCATTTTTTCCTTTTTCTTTTCTTTTCTCATCTTCTTCTTCTTCTTGTGGCCGGTTCTTTGGTCGGACCGGCGACCAAGCCCGACGAGGGCCGGCGACCTCACCGGGAGTGTCGCCGCCCCGAGGCCGCCCTCGTCGGCCAAGCCTTTGCGCCCGCGAGGTCGGCCCGCACCGGCGGGGCTAGGCAAGCCTCGCCCGGCCACCGGTGGGCCGGGCGTCGCGAGGCTTGCCCACCCCCCGCCTAGCCCCGGCGAGGCCTCGCCCGCCTGCTCCAAGGACACTTGGCCCGGCGAGGCTCGGCCTCGCCGCATCTAGGAGGCCGAGCCCGCCGTGGCTAGGCAAGCTTTCGAAGCTCGCCGGTGGGCTTGCCTTCGGCGAGCTCGCCGGTGGGTCGGGCTTGCCTTCGGCGAGCTCGCGGACCGGCGGCCTGGCGGCGGCGGATGGTGTCGGCGGGTGGACGGTGGTCACGAGATGGCCGAAGGAAGAAGAAAATTTCTTGATTTTGATTCTCAAATTCGTTCCGGAACAAGAATCAACTTTTTTTGTTCTTGATTCTATTCCCAATCTGTTCTAACAAAAATTTTACCAAACGCGATTCTAGGTCAAAACCGATTCTAAACAAAGAATCGACTTTGGCCACAGTTTTTGAAATTACCAAAAGCGCCTTAGACGCTCGAGACTTCACTTGACCTTGACCTTGACCCAAGATTAAATTTCTCAGACTCAACTCAAAAGAAAAAAAAAAAATCGAGATATTCAAATTAAACTCGACTCAACTAAATTGAAATATAAATGAATTTCGAAGATGGAATTTCATATAGGAAGAATCTTACAGATTTTTGTGTCAACTGTAATAAGTAGTGAGTAATCTACAAAATTAACTTAAAACATTACTAGGCTCGTGAGATTATTAAATAGGGTATTGGCGATTTTAACCTCAATATTTTATGGCACGTTTGTGCTTAAGTTTCACCTAAAATTGGTTTTTGGGTTGTGCAGCGTAAATTGAAAAACTTATCTTTTTCCAATTTGCATGGTAAAATGAAAATTTTATTGTCTTTTCATATATAAAAGAGTACGGATTTCCCTTTATTGTCCTTCTTTGATGACAGATTTGTAAGTTAGAATCCCTTGTATGATATTTCAGTCGTACCATATAATATCGTGACCTATCCTCACAATTAAATATATAATACTCATAACACATCAATCGTCTTGACGTAAAGTACGGTGTTGAACAAGTGGGATACGGTTAATTTTTGAGACTCTCGTAAGGTAGTCAACATGGTTGGACCTTACCGGTGGATTGGCACTGCTGTTTTGTTTGCCACTTGCCATTGTAAGCAATTCCTTGAGTTCACCCCTTCTTTTTATCCTCTTCTTCTTCTTCTTCATTTTTATGGACTTTTATTTTCCCTGCTTTGATACATTAGATGTATATCTTTTCACGGGGAAATGATCTACCCTTTTTTAGCTTAAAATTTCCTCCTCTAAACCAATAGATCGCTAAGTTTCCAATTGAAACTTTCAATTTGGCATGATGACATTTTACAATAAGGTCAACTGGCAAAGATGTTAGTATTGTTCAATTAAAAATGTTCCAAGGTGAGGATGAGTGGGAATTATTGCTCGCTATTTTTGTTGTTAACCAAAATTTGACTGTTGACAACTCTTTTTGTCTAATTGACCCGATTATTTTATCAACAGAAAGCTCACAATCCGATCTCTTTGAAATGTGATTTGATGTCACATAGCAATTACCCAATTGCCGAAAATATGATTTTTGAATTAATTGAACACGATACATGTTCTTTGGGGATTGTTTAATCTCATATATGTACATGAAGGCATCTGTGATTGAGGTTTTAGGGTTTCAAAGATGTTGAGAGAACATGCCAGAAAAGGAAATGACAATCACTCAGATGGCTATACCCTTCTTTTATTTATTTATCTTTATTCTTTCATGAATCTAGGATCTAGCAGCATGGTGCAAATCCTTGATGCCGTTCTCTCCGGGATCATCATACCAGGATTTGCTTCCGCTCAGTTCCGAGCTTGGTCCATCCCCGACTGTCCTTACTCCCTATTCGATTTCAATCCTCTCGACTTGGTCTGGCTCAATAGCCCCAAGGTGACAGCGGTCGGATTCTGCTGTGTATTTCATCGTTGCGTGAGTTTTGTCTGCATATGCTGCCTTCTTGTGTTCGTGTCCAAGTGCGTGACGTTAGACGTTTTGGCGTTGCTCCATCCTTTTCCTTGATTAGTTCCTTCCCTCAGATGCCAATTGTCTCCACGTGGCCGGAAATGATCACGGTCATCAAGTCGCAGCAAAAACTCCGTGAATGCCTGGGTCAACAATCGAGTGACTGCGGTCATCAATGTGAAATCAAATCACATTTAAAAAAGTTGGATCATGAGTTTCCGTTGGTAAAACAGTCGAGATAACTAGACACCAGACAGAAAGTTTATCAACGGACAAATTTTGGTCAACAACAAACGTAGTGTTAATAACATTGAGAGTATGTGAGAAACAACAACGAGATAATTGATACCTCAACATAGGATATTGTCCTACCAAAACATATCAATATGAACTAGTAAGGTTTTGCGTTCGTAATACATGAGTTGGATGCCGGGTATGAATGATTGAATGTTGGTATTGTTCAAATTTCTATAATGTTCTTATAGTCCGTATTTCCATTGAAGTGAGAATTGTGTGTCTGGAAATTGCATGTTAATTTAAACGCCTTCAATTGCTTGGCTGGAACTGAGCATTATCCCATTAAGTGGAGTCGGTTATTATTTATTTCCCTCGCTGATAATTTTATTGGGTTTCCAATGATACTTTCACCGTCTTGTACAGCAGAGTGTACGAAAATACATTTATTGTCGACGGCAAAACATAATGGAATGTCCTTTTACTACTGGCCTTTCGCGGATTGAGAATTTAGGTCATGAAGAAGGGTGAAGCAAAAAGTTGATTTACGATTGGTTTTTTAGAACTTTTTCTTAACCCCATGCACTATATATGAGCAGGAAAAGTTAAAAAGAAAAAAAAATTCATAAATCTATTGTATTAGTACCAATTTAATCATAAACTTTTTAATTAGACTAATTTAGTCTTAAACATTTTCATATTGGTATCAATTCAATCCATCCGGCCAATTTTGATCGGTCGACGCTGATGTGATAATTTTTAAATAATTTTAATTTTTTAATTTAAAAAAAAATTCTTTTTTTTTTCTTTTTCCTTTTCTTCTCTCTCCTTCTTCTTTGGACTATCCTCATGGTGGCCAGCAAGCCTTCGGCGAGGCTCGCCAGCCACTAGGCGAGGGCCGCGTAGCCCTTGTTGGCCACCAGTGAGGGCCACAGCTCTCACCCGGCCTCGCCTAGGGCCCCAGGGTCGTGAGCGAGGCAACTTCGCCCAAATCTAAGAGAGGGTGGCCTTGCCGTGGGCCAAGGCGGCCTCACCTGCAACTAGCAAGGCCATGGTGGCCTTCGCCTGCAGCAAGGCTAGGGCGAAGCCGCCTCCCCTGCAGCCCTGGGTGAGGCTTGGCAAGGGTTTCGGCCGTTGCCGATGGCAAGGTGTTCGCGATTCTCACCTAGTGGCCAGTGAGCCTCACTGGAGGCTTGCCGGCCACCGCAAGGATAGTTCAAGGAGGAAGAAAAGAGAAAGGAAAAGAAAAAGAAAAGAAAAAAGTTAACAAAAATTTTGAAAAAATTAAGATTATTTTAAAAATTGTCACGTCAGCGTCCTGCCACCGGCCAACGTCCACATCAATACCGACCGACCAAAATTAGCCGGATGAATTGAATTTGTACCAGTGCTAAAAGAGTTAGGACTAAATTGGTAAAAATGTAATAGATTTAGGACTTTTTTGATACTTTTCCTATATATGAGCATAGCATGGACTACAACACAATGCCCTAGATATGGTTTAGCCGTTAGAACTACAGGCCTCACTATTATCAAAGTGATTATGATTAAAATGAACGAGGATCTCTGATTTTTTTTGACTTATGGATAGGTAATTACGAGGGTGAATATCTAGATAAAGAATTAATGAAGCTCAGATAAGAGTTGATTCCTTGAAATTGCTTTCCAGTAACGAGTTAGGTTTTGTTAGAATTTTTGGAACTCTAATAACAATTGTTGGTTTTGATTGTGGAACTCTGATGCGGAAGCATGTGGTTTTGATGCCACTAATAGTTTGTGGTTTGAATGTGCAGATGTGTATATGTGCAGAATATATTTGGCAGAGGAGGATAAGGGGACAAGGTATTATAGATTCAAGGGATATAGGTAAGGGGATAAGAAAAGATAGTTTCACCAGCTTATTGAAATGGTTTTACAATAGTTCGAGAAGGAGAAATGGAGGAGCAAATTGATACGCCTTATGAGCCGCTCCCCGCACATGGTGGAGGGTTAAACCCCACACATACTTGCAAGAATGATTCCTAGCCTATTTTTGGGCAATCTTAACCAACCTAGTCGCCGTCTTAAAGGATTCCTTAGCCCATAATTTCTTACTTCAAGTCTTCCTCTTCAACGTGGACTCTTCAACTCATCGTCTACGTTCTTGACTCTTCTTTTCTTCATAATCAAGCTAGTAGTTTCTAGATTTAGAAAATTTAGAAAATGGATCGCAAATTTCAACAGTTTTTTTCTACTTGTGTTTACTGTAATCAATGATAACATAACTAGATTTGTCTGATGTGTTTTTAAGAATTTTCTTATTGTGTGGTCTTACCCAATTATATGTGGTGCACGGTGAATCATATGATAGATTCGGTTTTCTGAGATTTAGTTCTGGAAATCTCTCTGGGCTGATCTGTAGGTGTTAAATTTGTTCCATTTTTTTAAAAGTAATGTCTGGTCCATTAATGGCTCAGAAGAACAGATCTCGAGTTTCATTAATCAAATAGATTGCATGATCTGAATGTTAATGGGTTTCTCGCCTGCTACTTTCACACCCAGCAATTTGCAGATGCGAAATTTCCATTCTGCTTGGAGAGTACATAGTGCTGTTATCTTAGCATCTTCTTGGCCATCTCATGAAGTCTTTAAAATGGTGCTCTTATAAACTATGATATACCTGATATCATTTTTAAACATAGGCATATTTTTTCCTTCTTTTTTTTTTGTGAGCTTCTGTTGAAGTTTCAGTAGTCTTTAGGTTTTGCTCTGGAGTTCCAGTTAAATGTAAAGAGCAGACACTATGCAGCATGTGCCACTGCCTCAATAGTTTGTGCAAATACTTTTGTAACCGACATGTGGACTCACATGAGAAAGCAATGCTACTGGTTGAGCAAGTTATGGTGAGCGAAGGAGGTTCGCTTTTCACTTGCCTCTTGGAGGGTCAGAGTGGTAGGTATTTGGGGTTTTCTGATGCATTGCTTTTCATTGTTGCTAACGAGTTCTTCGTGTGTCTTAAAATAATTGGGATTATTCTAAATATTGTCTGTTGTACAGTGGTAAAGCTGCTCTGGCACGAACAGTTGGCATCGAGAGTAATTTTCCATGTGTTGAAATGGTGATCTTCTGCTCCACCCTTTGCTTTCTTTGAGCAATCAAACTTCTTTGTGCATCAAGTATCAATTCCTGATTTTCTTTTGGATGCTTAGGCCTCAGCAGAAATTATGATTGGACCACATGAGAGCACCAAATGTGCACAAATTGAGAAGGTCTGTGACATGTATTTCTGGTCGATTAAACAAAGCACTTTCATGGATATTAAATGTAACAGAGTGGTTATCTTACATTTCCATAATGACATAATCTTTGATAGGTTTTCAAGAATGCGCACATATTTACTAACAGCATTATCATCTTTGATCACGTTGAAAGTTAAATTCTATTGGTTTTTATTAGTTGATCTCTGTTGTCAATCTTGGCATTAGATGATCATCTCGACTTGAGTGAAATACTTTGCAGGGTACTGGATTATGTCGCAAATTGGGGCTCTATTTGTAATTTTATATATCAGACATTGTTAGTCCTTTTAAGGCAGCTTCCTCAAAAGGTCGTCGCTTCTCCCCTCACCTTGTTTCAACTGATCAATGTTGGTGTGAGGAGTAATTATCCTTTTCTATGATCTCTTCTGGAAGTCAATGCTAGCAAAGATGCCAGTACTGTTTAATTAAGAAAGCTTCAAGGTGGATGAGTGGGAATCAGTTCCCTTTCTCTAGGAAATGAAAATTATGAGTGAAAAAGTAGAGAGCAAAGATCCCCAGTCATGTTGCCAAGGAAGCACTACAATGATGTCACGATGCTGGTGCCGACAGTAATTCTGGGTTTGTGAGATTATGATTCAGTTCATTGGCATTATCTTCCATCATGGTGATCTTGAAGGATTAACTAGTTTGCTTTTCTAGTTCAGGATGGAGAAGTAGCGAAGTTTGTCTCACTGTATAACGTGTTTCCTCAAGGTTGTTCCGGCAGGTTGTTCCGGGGGAAGAAAATGCATTTAACTTGGCATTATCATGCACTAGTGCATTCTGATTCTGATAGTATTATACTAGCTTTTTTATCTCTACCGATCTAGTCACTGATCTCTGGCATAAAAAGGTTTGATTCTGGTACTCTTTTCACATCACTCAATCTTTTAGCTTATTATACGCATATATTTGGCTTTTCATATTTTCCGGGGAAAGAACCTTCTCGTGACAGGGACAACGAGTGCAGTGAGTTTCTTGGAGAGTCAATTGGTGTCAGCAATGCCTTTTCAGTCACTTACCATATTCATTTAAGACAGATGATGCGATGGTAGGCTGTTGTAGATGCTACTTGGGTGCTTGCATGTGGTGTCATTGTTTCTGCTGTTCTTCCTCATTTCTCTTCTGCTGGAAAAAGTGAAATGGAGGGGACATATATGCCGTATTGTCTTGTTTTAAAGAAAGTTTATCTGTTAAAAAAAACCTGTCATGTTGACGTCACGTGGTTCTGATTCTCTTGATAAAGGGGCCTAGAGGTGCTCGTACCCAAACGGTCCCCTTATCAAAATTCAAATTATGAAGAGGGAACTGGGATTGACTTTTTGGATTAGCCTAGACATTGTGAATTTTAAGGAAACTAATATTATTAATCACAGAAACATGAGAACAGGGGAGTTTGCGTGGGAAATGGGGTTGGGAGGGGATGGGCAGGTTTATTAAAAGTCATGTGGCTGATGTTTGAGAACAGTTCGGATCTCATTCGAAGTGCTGGATTAATAAATTTCAGATTGACTTCTTTAATCGGCTGGGAATCTGTGGTTTTCTTGCAAGTTTCCCATAGCAAATTCTGCAGGCTGGAGAATTTTGTAGATAAAATTGTGATCCAGATTGTGGATGTGAAGCGATTGACGCCATCATAGATATCTATGCACATCGCTTACCTTCTGTTTCCCTTTGGGTATTAGAACAGCTAAAAGTTTTTCTTTGAAGATGACTTTGATGCAGCTGCTGAGGCTCTAAATGATGTGAGATTTAGATCTCTCAACTCGCGCCTTCTTATGTTTTGCCGTGTTAAGAGTGATGATGCGCAACAGATATTCGTTATGTCGGGTCAATGGATGGGGACTTAAAAGAGTTAAGATAGTTTCATTATCCACGCTGTGCTCTTATCCAATCTTAGTTTGCTTGCAAATGGAGTGAGGCGCAGTTTAGGCCCTGTTTGTTTGTGTTTCTTTTTGTGTTTTTAAACATTTTTCTGTTTTTTTGTTTCTGGGAACAAAAAAAGAACAAACGTTTGGGTGCGTTTCTGTTCCTTTTTGTTCTTTTGTTCAGGAACAAAAAGAAAAAAGAAATAAGAACACAAATTTCATTCTTATTTCTGAAACACATTAAAAACACTTCTTATTTTCTTTTTTTTTTTCTTTTTTTCTTCTTTTGGCGGTCGCCGCCTCGCCATGGCTCGGCGACGGCCGGCGGCCTCGCCCGGCCACGGTGAGGCTCGCGCCCCCGCGAGGCCGAGCCTCGCCGGATCCGGGCGAGGCTCGGCCTCGCCTTGGCGGGGCGAGCTCGATCTCGCCCGATCCGGCGAGGCCGAGCTCGCCCGGCGGCCGGCGAGGCTCGCCGCCGAGCCACCTCCAGTCGGCGTCGCTCGGCGGTGGCTGAGGCCGAGCCTCGCCGGCCGGGCGAGCTCGGCCTCGCCGGATCTGGGCGAGCTCGAGCTGCGCGGGCCGGCGAGCTCGATCTCGCCCGATCCGGCGAGGGCGAGCTCCCCGCGGCCGGCGAGGCTCGGCCTCGCCGGCCACCGCCAGCGACGCCGACTGGAGGTGGCTCGGCGAGGCCGAGCCTCGCCGGCCGGGGGAGCTCGTCCTCGCCGGATCTGGCGAGATCGAGCTCGCCCGCCCCCCGAGCTCGAGCTCGCCCAGATCCGGCGAGGACGAGCTCCCGGCCGGGCGAGGCTCGGCCTCGCCGAGCCACCTCCAGTCGGCGTCGCCGGGCGGTGGCCCGGCGAGGCCGAGCCTTGCCGCCGCCGGGCGAGCTCGGCCTCGCCGGATCTGGGGCGAGCCTCGCCCAGCCCAAGGCGAGGCCGAGCCTCGCCCGCCCACTCGAGGCTCGGCCTCGCCGGGCCCGCGAGCCTCGCCGTGGCCGGGCGAGGCGCCGGCCGCGCCGCCGAGGCCTGCGACCTGGCCAAAAGAAGAAAAAAAAGAAAAAAGGAAAAATAGAAAAAATAGAAAAATAAAAGAAATACAAAAATTATACAAATTTTACCAAACGTGTTTTTTTGTTCAAAACCTTCCCTAACAGAAACACTTTTTTCTATTTCGCTCCCTAACAATTTTTAAACAAACGCAAACAAACGCACCCTTAGATGCCCATCAAGAAGCTTTCCTGGCAGATAGAGATGGCGGACCAGGGCGAGCATGGTGGAGCTGTAGAGGTTATCTACCCCGGTGGAGAGAAGATGAAGATTGCTCTTTTCTATGATTGCCTTCAGGATTGTGTCCGTTGCAAAAAGATGCCTACCATAATGTATATTCTTTTCACTTGATGAACTTTGATATTTCTGTCTGAAATTTTCCTCCGCTAAATGATTTGCAGCCTGCATGAGGTGTTTGTTTATTGAGTATCAAACGCTCACGATGTTGTGAAGAAGTTACCTTTAAAAAGCGCACTGGTCCTCGTAAATTAAAGATTCTTGTCGTGCTGTATTCTCATGATCGGAAACTTCAATATTACTATATCCTTTCGTGGACAGGGCAGGCTTCCCCATCGCAAACAAATTCAAGGAAATAAGCTTGACGGCGACCCGGCTTTTGTAGGAAAATAACCATTGCCATTAGGCTTTGCCAGGAACTTTCCACTATTTCCTGCATATTTTCCGGGATGCTTCCCGGAGAATACGCGAGTCGAATCTTCCAGGCCTCGGTCTACATCAGCGTCGCTGCCCTGAAACATCATCGCCCCTAGACATCCAAAACGAACCGGACTTGAAGCGAAGGTTTCCTAGGAAATTCACCTCGAGACCTACAAACGCTTGAGAAAGTACGAAGTCGCGGTCAAGACGTTGGGAGATTTCATCTTCCCGATTTGTCTTTTTGCTCGCGGAGGAGAACAAAACACGTTCTTGCCCGATACTTTCCGCGAAAATATCTCTCCTCCCGTCGTCCTTTTTAAAGTAGAATAGTGATGGGGCCGGTCTGTCAGTCCGACAGACGGAGGTTGCAAGAGACCCCATAAACCGAGTTTTCAATCCCTTCATCTTATCCGATACCGACGTGAATCCGATCGCGACGGATCGACGACAGACAACCCCTCGTTCAGCCGGCACGAGAACACGCGAGCTTCGCTCCCTCGTCCACTTGTCACCACGCGAGAACAACCCAAAAGAAAGAAAGATAAATAATAGAGAACCCACTTAGCCAAAGATATACTGATTGGTGCCAAGCACCGCATATCTACAGTACACAGATCGTATAGCAAAACTTGTATACATTCCTTAGAAAGCTCTCAGATGTTACAACACTAGGACGAGAAGGAGCCTGATTCAGCAAGCTTCACAGGCACCCCACTCGCCCCAAAGAAAAAGGAGATTCCAAAACTGAAAAAGAAGAGAGAGGGAAAGAAGATGAAAAACCCTTTTTTTTGCCTTTCCTTCTTTACAGTACAACCTTATTTTGGCCAAAGGATAAGAAGAAAACACGAAGAAAAACAGCAAAGGGCACGCGCGATTCCATTTCCGGGTCAGTCGTACTTCTCCCTCCAGGAGTAGACGACAAAGAGGAGCCACGACAGAGCCAGCAGGAAGTCCCCCACCGTCTGCCGGAGGCAGTCCCCGGCGAGGTCCTCCACCCCTCGCTCGAACGACAACCTCCACACCGCCACGCACACGTGCAGCACCGTGCAGCCCTTGGCGAAGAAGTCCTGGAACTCCCGGTCCTTGATGTTGGACACCATGAGGAGGAGGAGGCCGATGGCGAGGAGCAGGAGGCCGGCGAAGGAGTCGGAGGTGCTGATCAGGAGGCGGTCCTGCGGGGTGGACCCGAGGAGGCGCTCGGCGGCGTCGGTGCCGTGGCCGAGGGAGTAGATGGCCCGGGCGTGGAACATCATGAGGGAGCCGCAGAAGAGCGCGATCAGGGAGTGGAGCACGCAGATCAGCGTGAACGCCGACGACGCCGTCGTAGCAGCCGCCGCCGCCGCCGCCGGGGCGGAGGGGGGGGACTTGGGGGTGGCTGGGCCGTGGCCGTGGTGGGTTTGGGAGGGGGTGATGTAGGCGTGGTGCATTGCTGTGGAGTGAGAAGCTCTGAGCGAGAGAGAGAGAGAGAGAAAGAGGGGATGATGAGGATGATGATGATGTTGGCTTTTGTTGACAAAAGTGATTCCCTATGCGTGCCGTTGATATTTTTTCCTGTGGAGCTTCGAGACTTTAAGAGAGAGGGAGATAGCGATAATGTGGGGACGGACTTTCGGGTTATAATAGTGCTTTTGATTATATTAAAAAAATTTGCTAACTTAAAAGCAAATGGCCCTTTTTAAATGGATATTGATACTTGACAAAAAAAAAAAAAAAAAAAAAGATATTGATACCCATTTTGGATGGTGACATATATAGTCTTTGAATTTTGACCCAAATTATAAAACGATTTTTAATTTTTAATTTATTTAATATGATCCTTAAAATTTTAGTATATATTCAAGTTAGTCTCTAAACTATATGAAGATAGTTAATGCTGTTATTAGGGTTGTGCAACTAAACCAATTGTACTTAGAAATTGAATCGAACTTTTCGAAGAATAGGTCTGAGAATTGATTCTCCTTGAAATAGTTCTAGGATTAGGTTTCAAGTAAAGACCTACCGATTTCACTCTACTTTGGAATCTGTTTTATAAGTTAAAAAGCTTAAATTCTAATTGCTCTTTTCCCTAAATTTTAACCTTAGCACTCTTTCATCTTTCATCCTTTTTTGAAACTTCTTGCTAGTTTTTCATTTCTTTAACTTTTATGGAGAAATGGGGAATTTATGTTTTATATTACGCATTTGAACTTTTTTATCATTTATAATTGTACTTGACTACGTATTCAAATTGTTAGTTTTGGCATATTAGGATTTCTATTATTCATCTTTTAGTTTAAATCATTTCGTTACTCATAATCTCATATGACTTTGTCGTAAAAATAAAAAGAAAAAAAGAAAAAAAAGAAGATAAAATAGATTCTCGAGTGAACCCTCAAACGAGACAGGAAAAATAGAGGATATAATAAGTTCCAGGGTTCAAAAAATAGAAATCGATTATGATAGGGTAGACTCTAGGTTCAGCTTTAAAACTTACCTACCCCAAAATCAATCACCTTTAGCTATCATTTCAATAATTCAAGTTCAAAGATAGTATTGAACATTTTCATATAGTCAATGAACTAGATTGGATATGAATTTTAGGGATCATATTGCACAAATTGAAAGCTCAGGAACAACATTACTTGTTGGGCTAAATTTTAGAGATCGCAGTGTCATTTTCCCTTTTCAATTTTATTTATGCTCAATTTATTTTTAATAAAAAAATTGGAAATGGGCGGAGATTAGATTCGAGATAAGCGTATGGTGGGGGCCATGGCCCAACGATGGGGATATGCAGTGGGCTCCATAGAGACAGGGATGGGTCGTTGGCTGGTGGGAGGGACAGCACGTGTGTTGGGTCACTGTGTGCCGACACACGGGCCGGGTATGATCGACGGCCCTGATTCGTCTCAGGGAATGGGGCCGACTCCAGAGGCCGAAATCCTGAGCCGACTGAGCTGGGCACTCGTGTAATTACACTTGTGCCCTCGGTGAGCCAAAACGCTTGCACCATCAGGGAGAGCAGCGAGTTTGTTTTTTTTATTTTCCTTCTTCGTACGGGAACCGGGGAAAGGCACTATCAAAGCCACTAACCGAAAATCATCGTGCGCATTTTTGCGTAACCTAATGAATTTTTTTTTCGATCGAAAATTTATGGGATGAGATCGGATAATCAGACGTGTCATTTTGATGTCACAGATTGTGACCGAACCAGAGCATGAGTTTGACTTGTCTTGAAGTTTAGAGTGAAGATCAATTTGAAGATGGAGTTCGCATGGCGTCGGCAATTGTTTCTGTACTTACTGCTTGGTACTCTATTGGTATCCTGCATTGTGGCGGACTCAATGATCTTATTTACACAACATTGTCAAATATTTCGTAATATGGAGTTGTTATGTAATATATAAATACAAATTGAAGATAGCAAATTATAGTTCCATAATTCACAACTCAAGTCCAAGGCCAAGGTCCCGAGTTTATGATAGGGTCTTAGGCGGCCCATGCTATAACTTGTTTTGCCGGTGTCTATCCCAGTGCTAGGGTCCTAGGTCTAGCCCCCGATGTGGAGAATAACAAACCCATGAATTAAGAGTGTACATTAATAAACTCTATTTTGCATAAGATATTTTTAACCTCACCATATAGGAAGAAAGAATGCCACGTGTTAACATTTTTTGTACATTAACTAATATTAGAAAACTAAAATATAAAACCCGAATGGTATGCAACAGGTTAAGGAGTTTGGAAAGTTGAGAAACGACGGACACCAAAAATTAAGAAAATTCTGGAATCCCCTCTTTTTCAGGATAGCCAAGGTTACATTTGTAAATGCACACAATTGAACGGCTCGTGTAGTTGGACGAATTTATCATTTTCCTTTTTTTTTTTTTTTTTTTTTTAGAGACAACTTGACAGTTGAAATTAAGTGCCACGTGTTCTTACAATAAATTGAATTCAACGGCCATGGAGAGAACACATGTTGGATAAGAAAGGAGAAAAGAAAAGTCAATTACACGTGAAATTTGACCATTAAATTACTTAGCACAAAATCAAAGAAGAAACTAAAAATATCTTTTAGGTTTAAAAAAAATGATAACATTAGGATAATTCTATCACTGCTTGATCTTGCTCTCTTTCTAGCTCTGGCCAATTTATCCTTACATCCGCTCATTTTTGGTAGGAATCGTCAATGCTACTTTGTTGGATCATCGAGAAAATTTGCTTACGCTCGTTGAAGATTAGTTTTGAAACAAAATTTTGGAGAATTAAGCTTGTTAAATCTAATGAAAAGATATACCAATGAAAACAAACAAACTTAGAGGATCATATACTAAAGATATAGGAGCTAATTGCAAAATATCAAAAGTGAAAATATAGGTGATTCCTTTCTTTTTCTTCATTTTCCCCGCTTATTTTATCTTTTGGATCCCTTGATGATATTTATAGAATGACAAACATTGTCAAGAAGTTATTGTCTAGAACAAGGCCTAGTCCATCCTGACATAATTGAGGATGCTTGAAGTGGTCGATGTGGCTATCGCCGATGTAAGATTCAAGATCATTACCTCTCCACTTCTGACATTTTTCTTCAATTAAAATTTACCAATAGATAGAGATTGATTAATTTAGGAAGGATTTTGTTGGCCAAGATATTTCCCAACAATTAATTTCAAATAGGTTTTTCAGCTGTAGTCAGGTGTCAATTTCTAATAGTTTCCTCAAATAAAGTTTAGTATTGCTTTGAAAGTGCTGTGAACAATGGGAATTTTTTTTTTTTTTTTGTCATTGCTGTTTGTGTCTTTTCATTCAAATGTTGAATTCGATGGCTCTCAATTGGTCAAGTGATCTCTTAACATCGATTTCACTAGTAAGTAACTATCGCATTATTTTTAATTGAGAAAAGTTGGGGTTTGAATTTTAAGTTAAAGTATGATCTCTAATCTTGGTAAGGTCGACAACCCAATGTCGATTTATTTTAGATACAAGGAGTGAACATGGCCCATTCTTCAGTCTTGCTAGAGGATCAGCTAGAGAATCGGCCCATCATATCGGTCTTGGTTGCCCATTTGGTGGAGTTGACCCGAGACTTTTTCAGTTCTGGTCGGCCCAAGATTTTGCTCGAGTAGTTGCCCAACATTGCTCATCCTTTTGAATTTGTTCTTGAATGTTGTTAATTCAAAATAAGTTATGACAACTCGGAAAGGGTCATAAAAAAGAAACAGAATGATAGGATGTCTAAATAAAATCTTTTTGTTGCTTCGGTTTTTTTTAATCATTTTCTATCAATGGTGTTGCTCCCATAAAATAAAATTCGATAATAGTCGATGTTTATTATATACATTCTCTTTTATGGGGTTACACCTAGAAAATAGCCACTAGCGTTCGTGGTCTTTTCTTATTCTTTGTGATGTGTAAATTAATTCGTGCATGTACTTGTGTTAAAGAGAGAGAGAGGGAGGGAAAGAGGAGGGGGAGGAGAGAAAATGGCGATGCCATGATTTTTGGAATTTGATCATTTGTGGTAAATATATGTGAGATGAACACGTGTTACAATTAAAAAAAGACATAAGACATCACTAGTGTGTATAATCTCAAATCCTCAATGATTGTAAGTGATAGTTTAGTGACAAGCATTTGACATCTCATATTTTTTCGTGATGTGATTATGTTGCTTGTGCGGAAACTATTGTAATCCTCTGTTCTTGCCAATTCTTGCCTTTAGAAAGTGATTTGCGATATCATTTCTACTTTATTGAATTTTGCATTTGACCATGGATGATTTGGGACCGCCAAGACTAATACGAAGGGCGACTGATGGGAGGGAAAGTATAAGGAGAATGACTTTAGTGAAAGCCAGGGAAGAATACAAAGGCAATACTAGTAGGAACTTGACTTCCCAAAATTCTGACAGGAAATTATCAAAATGCCACTTGGCATTTCACTTGCCCAATGAAATGAAACTTGACTCTCCAAAGGGAGAAAAAGAAAGGAGATAATACATATATATTACTAGAATTAATATCGCAAAACATCTTCAACTGTTACTACTCGAACATATTTACTTCAAAAAAAAATTTGGACTCATAAAAACCCCTCTAGTAGTACTGGTATTTCAATTTTACCCTTGTTTCAATCCCGTCTAATTTGGCTGTTAAAAATTTGAGTGCTGAGTCATCTTGAATTAAGCTATTTTGGACCTTCAAGGACCCTTGAGCCAAGGATTTGATGTTTGATAACACTATTTCAAAGATTTTGATCCAAAGTTTTGCTTTAAAAACGCTCAGAGTTCAAGGTAAGCCTCCAAATATAGGCCTTAGCATTTTAGAAATGCAAGTTTAGGTTTACTGAAGTTTTTGTCCTTCCAATCTTACCGTCACTAATATATTTGCAATCATATTTTACCCCTCAACCTTCGATAGTAGAGAGAAAGATGTGGTTGATCAAGGCCGGGAAGCTTTGAAGAGGGACCGAGGGACGCTAGTGCAGCTTTGCCGAGGGTTGAAAGACATTGGCAAAGCTTTGCCGAGGGTCACGCAACGTCGAGGAGCTTTGGGAGGGTCACTTGATGTCAGATTTAGCTTGCTGCGGGTCAAGCGTCATATTGCCTAGTAGTGTGGCCCCAGTGTAGCATCACTTAGGGTTGTGTGACACTAGCATTGTGTCACTTAGTTTTACTCGGCCTTAGTGTCGCGTCGCCGGGTTTGCTCGACTTTAGAGGTGCGTTGCCTAGGGTTGCACAATGTCGGCACAATGTCACCCCGCTTGTGCTTTCATATACAAGTGCAAGTTCCTTCCTTCTCTATTTTTATTTTATTTATTTTCTCTATACTAAAAATTGTTTTGTAATAAATATTTTACAAGGCGTTTGTCAAACACCATTCGCTTTTCATGAAAATCTTTAAAGTCAACACCCTTTTGCTTATATGAAAAGTCTTGCAATCTCCCTAAGAACAACAAAGGAATCAACTAATCTTTCCCGTGTAGACCTTTCAATTTTCGAGACGATTAGATCAACACTTTTCTCATGAAGCAAAGCTTTACTATCTTAGAATTGTAAAGTATGATGTATCGGCATCACTGATTGGATTAAGAGAGGTGACAAGAGATCTATGTGATATATTTCACTGAACTTGGAAGACCATGGCCATTCAACAAGCATCTACTTAATTTTGGATTGGTGCACTTTGCATCACGGATCATAGAGAACGAGAGGGAAATAAAAGGTTCCTCAACCAAGTCAATAGCATTATGCGAATTTTAATTGAAGGAGCAGACATTTGGAAATTTCTAGTAGAGACAAGACAAAACGGGGAAAAGCAAGAGGCATTGGAATCAAGATCAACCAGTTCGCATCCCAGTTCGCATCCCCAAGAATCGCTACCTCAAAAAGTGGTGCGAGTTGAACCCATACTCTCGCCATCGCTAAGTCCATCTCATCTTCTTGTTGAGTTCAGTCCCACTGGATTATCTTCTTCATTGATTGAGAATTGTCTTCGAGTATCTTTCCTTGAAACTCCAATTTGTTTCCATCGGCTGATGGTGTTGGAAAACAAACCCTCATATCATCCTCCTGTTGCTTGCATATTAGACGGAATCCACGCTTCTTTATACTTCCTTCTGATGCGCCGAAGCAAACTTGGATATGGCTCCAATTGCTTTGCAGAAGCTTCTCTTCTCCTCTCTTATTGTCGCTTGGGATATATACAAGCCTCACATGATCGGATTCCAATGGAGAAATAAATGTCAAACGGAAATACTCTCTTTTGCCATTAACAAATATTCTGACCTCAAATAGATTTTCGAACATGCGTTTTTTATTCTGGCCAAGAATAACACAAAGTGCTAATCCTAAGAAGTTGCCACGTAGGTCTGGGGGAACCATAAAAGATATGGAGTCCTCTTTACACTGGAGAATCCATTCAGGCATCTCTCTTCCATTTACAAGAATCTCAACTACCTGTCGTACATATAGTACACGTATCAAACATTCAAAATCTAAGAGAGGGACCCGCGGGGGGGGGAGAGAGAGAGAGACTGACCTTCAGTGGTGACACATCAGCCACACTGACCCCTTTGCTTTCCTTGCAGCTGTAAACAAACAAGTCTTTCCAATAATCATACTTGTTGATGCATGTCGGCAGATGAGTAAACTTATTATTTGAAAGATCTAGGTGCGTCTATGCAGGACAACTGGAAGCACTCTCAAGAAACTCTACTTCTAATAAATTGCAGTCACAAAGGTCTAGCCAACTTAGACTTGGGAATCCCAAATCGCCATCAGGATCAATTGGATCCTCCAAGTTCTTTGGAAACATGGCAAGATTTGAGCAATTGTAAAGATAGAGAGCCTTGAGATTTTTCAACTTATGAATGCTCGATGGAAGCCTTGTGAGGTTTTCGCAATATCCTAAATCTATTGTCTCTACAGAGACAAGATTTTCAATTGATGTAGGGAGTTCTTTAATAGCCGTCCATTGTAGATCAAGATGCTGTAAATGTTCCATCTTTTCCGGAATATCAGGGCATTTCTCAAGTTTATAGCAATAAGAGAGATCAAGGTTTTGAAGAGACTTTGTCTTGAGTGTGTTTGGAAAGATCCTAAGATTAGAGCAACTTGATATCGACAAAAGTTTTAACTTGTCAAGATATCCAGCAGATTGGTGAATCTCCACCAAACTTTCACACCTTAAAAGATATAACCTCTCCAGATTTGGAGCTGATGAAAGATCAGGAACAATAGCCAAGAACTTGCAATCGCAGAACTCAATGGACTTCAAATTTATAAAATTCTGCAAAAACATACTAGTGCGGTCATTCAGCTCCGCAAATATATTCATAGCTTTAGAAAGTGAAAACTGATCATCACAAGGGCTTACCTGAAAGTTGCCTCCTAATTGTTTGATATGACCGTTCTTGACATAGAGTCTCACAAGTTTCTTTTGACCAGGGCCGAATTCTAGATCCGGGTAATTGGCCCATTCAAGCCAGCTAAGCTCGTTAGGGAGGCATATTGGACCTTGTGAAAAGATATGCACTTTAGGCATTATAAACATTCTCAACCTTTTCATGTTTGTGAAAGCATTAGGACTAATGGTCATCTCTTCTGGTGTAGGCAAGTCCAATACTATGGCCTTTATCGCATTCTTTCTCTGTTCATAACAAAGCAAATTTAGTCATCAAACAAAATTTCCTATTGAGTTTTACATTTTACTATATGAATTAGAGTGATATAAAAACTGAGATTCAGTAAAATGGACATAAACGACTTTTACCATATATTCGCGTAGAATGTCCTGAACCTCTTCGAAAAGCCACAACCTACTACGCTTCCTAGGATCATCGGGACATTCCTGTTTAACGATATCCTTACCCATCAATTGAACCAAATCATGCATTTGTAAGGTTCCATTCACATTTTTTATTAGGGACCTCTCGATGAGAATATCTATTCCTATAATTGGGTCAAAATCACAGCTATCAAGAACTTCCTTGATGTATTCTATTCTCTTCCCCTTAAAGAAACAAGCAATATCGAGGAAAATCTCCCTCTCACTACCCCCCAATCCATCGAAGCTTGTTTTGAGAACTCGATTGATAGTTTGGTCAGGACTTTTTGAGAGTTTATGCAATGTACTATCCCACGCAGATTCCTCCCTTCCATATAAGAATGAGCCCAACACTTCAAGGGCTAATGGAAGGCCATCAGCATAGCGCAGTGCCCTATCAATGAGATCCCTTCTTATTCCAACTTTCCTACTATTTGGAAAGGCATGCTGATGAAAAAGTTCTCGTGCTTTGTCGTATTCTAAAGGTTTAATTTCATACACACAATTCATTCTATGAGAAGTTAGCAAATGTTTATCTCTTGATGTCACAATGATTCTACTTCCTTTTCCAAACCAATTGCCTTCTCCAGCTAATGCATTCAGTTGATTCATCTGGTCAACATCATCAAGAACTAGGAGAATCTTCTTGCAACATAGTCTTTCTCGTATCAAACTAATTCCTCCGCCAACACTATAGATCATTAAAGATTTATGAACTAGGATCTCATATAGAAGATCCCTTTGTAAAGCAACAAGACCATCACTTCGGTTCGATTTTTCTCTAACTTGCTCCAAAAAACTACAACCCTGAAATTTTCTCTCCATAGCATTATATAAGGCCTTAGCAATTGTTGTCTTCCCTATGCCTCCAGGTCCCCATAGACCTATCATCAGAACACCATCATCAGCCGACTCTTGCTGTATCAACCATATTAGTTTTTGAACTTGCGAATCTATTTCAACTGGATACTTAGTGACATATAGGGGTCTTCGGTTGAGATGAAATGATAATTCATTGACGATGCATTGGATAAGCTCCGCTTCATCTCTGATGAGCACTCAAAAGAAAGAGAAACATCCTTTAGCATTTCAACCTCTAAAAGTCATAAGTGACATTTCATAAGAAGGTTTGCAAATAATAAGATGAAAAGAAATAACACATGCCTGCGCCAACATTTGCGCGATGAAAATTACAAAGAGCCTGCGCCTAAGGACAATAATGCCTCGAGTGCAATGAACCACACTATTTATCTAAGACAAAATTTCTCATTATCTACACACTGAGAATTGGATTCAAAGAATCTGCTAGCTTGAAGTTTTGGTTATTCAAGTTTTCCACGTACCTGTTATTCATATCCCACCCAGACAAGTTACCAGCATCAAAGAGAGTTTTCTTCCATTTCTTCACTTTCTCTGAATCCTTACCAAACTTTAACTCATGCTTAGCCATATTTCTCCCATAACTCTTTCTCCCCACTTTCACTTCTCTTGGTTCCACTTTGTAAAACACGGGCAGCACCTTCAAGCCTTTTTGCTCCTTGCACTCCATGATTTTCACAAGCTCTTCCAAACACCATCGTGAGGAAGCATACTCCTCGGAGAAAATGATGATTGCGACGTGTGATTCCTCGATCGCTCTCATGAGCGCCGGTGATATTTCTTCTCCTTTCCTAAGCTCTTCGCTATCCACAAAACTGTGTATTCCGTTCCGGTCAAAAGCTATATAGAGATGACTAAGGAAGTTGTTACGAACATCCATGCCTCTGAAATTTAGGAACACTTCGTGATTCCTTTTCAGCTTTGAAGAAGCAGCCATTGAAAGAGCTGATGAATGATGTGCTTTAAGAATATTTGCTATCTGACCGGGGATTCCAAGATCTAGCTCTTATGTGTATTTGTATAGACGTGGAGTATGAGATACGCAATGGAACCAATGACTAGACGAACTATCACGGTGAGACTGGAGATTCTGCCCGAGTCCACATCTATTTGTCAGAGTTGCTTTTTGACTTTTGTCTTCTTTGTGAGTAAACCGTGGAAGCTTTTTGTCTTCTTTGTGAGTAAAACCGTGGAAGCTACCATTAGAGGCTAGAGCCACCATTAAAAAATGATCCTTTCCCGTTCCTTCCCTACGAGTAAATATCCCCACTCTCCAGTTCTGGGCAATTTCTTGGCAATATCGTTTCTACTTTTTTTTTTTGGTCGCTTTTTGTCTTCTTTGTGAGTAAAAGCGTGGAAGCTACCATTAGAGCCACCATTAAAAAATGATCCTTCCCCGTTCCTTCCCTCCAAGTAAATATACCCACACTCCAGTTCTGGGCAATTTATTGGTAATATCATTTATACTTTTTTTTTGGTGATTAAAAAAAAAAAAACATGAATGTGCCATACTATTCGACCTCTCCAATTGGCCCCTCCCTAAACAAATCATAGCCGTCGACCGTATCGAACGAGCCATCTCTGTCTCCAGGCCCCACTGCATATCCCCATCATTCTGGTCCCCACCATGTGCTTCTCTTGAGTCTCTCCCTCCCCACTGTCTTTTCCATTCCGTCCTTTAAAAAAAAAAAAACACAAATTTGAGTATAAATAAAAATAAATTTTATTAACAGATATCCAAAATGCACTGATTAAGAATAATAAAAGAATAGAAACACATATAAATGCATGTTAAAGAATTAAACAAGAACATATTTCCAATGAGAGCAATTTAATTTAATTTAATATTTAACATAGACATATTTTTTCTTTTCTTCTTCTCCTTTTGAAGAGTCAAATCCCATTTCATTTGACAAGTGAAAATGTCAAGTTATTTCCTTGAAGAGCATTGGTTAAGTCAAGCTCATGGCCGGCACTAAAGTTCACACTCTTTCTCGCTTACCATCCCATTAGCGACCCTTCATTTAAGTCTAGATGGCTCGAAGTCGTTAAGTCTACCATTTAGGTTGCATATGGTAGGACTTTTAAGGAAAGCCATAGGGAAAATGTAAAGAAATTTAAAATAAATGAGTTTTTCAGAATGCAAAAGTCCATTATGAAGTACATTTGAGTAAAATAATATTTGGAAAAAATTATATTTATAAAGGACTTTTGTTATTAATAAAAAAAATAACTAACCCTTTGTTTACATAAGTGGCCATTGTTCAAGGTTCTAGACCTCAGGTGGCCCTCGGAGACTAGACCTATTAAATCAATTGGTCAAGTTGGGTTTAGGTAGAGTCATAAATGGTTTGATCCAAATCGACTTATTTAACCCGTTTATGGCTCATTTATTATGATGCGAAATTCTTGACCTATACCCACACTGACCCATTACTAACCTATACCTAACTTGTTCAAGTAAATCCAAGAAATCTTATTTCTTATTTTTTTTAAAAATAGTATTGCTAAAACACTTTCATGTAATACATATATAGTGTACAATTTTTATAATATTTTAAAAGAATAAGCCTCCATTTGTTACTTGGAAGAAGTTTTTTTATAAGAAAAATTGCAAATTTTTTTTTTTTTGCCTAAAACCTGAAAATGAATTAGAAAATATTTTCTGCCATTTGGTATGAAAAAAATGATTAAATTTTCCTTCGTGCACTCATTTTAATTTTTTTAAAATATCAAATTTATAATTATTTATTATTGGAAGCCACAAACGAGGGCCATTTTGTGCATAGAAATGAATCTAACTTAGGAGTTTGTTATCGACTGAGAATGATACATTGAAAAATAATGAGTTTTCCCATTTTTTTATGCCAGTTGGAAAAAGAGTAAAGTTTTTCAACGTAGAGGACAGATCGACTATATGAACCAAAATTGAGTTTATGTAAAACTTAAATATGAATGGTCGATCGAGAAAAAAAAAAAAAAAAACATGAATTGCCAAACAATTCGGCCTCTTCAGTCGGCCCCTCCCTAAACAAATCACCGCCGTCGATCCTATCCAACGAGCCATCTCTCTGTGAGCCCCACTGCACGTATCCATCACTCTGGCCCCCGCCATTCGCTTCTCTTGAATCTGTCCCTCCCCATCGTTTTTTCCGTTCCGTCCTTTTTCTTTATAAAAAAAAAAAAAAAAACACACACACATATAAATGTATTTTAAAGAATTAAAGAAGAACAAATTTCCAATGAGAGCAATTTAATTTAATTTAATATCTAATCATAGACATTTTTTCTTTTCTTCTTCTCCTTTTGAAGAGTCAAGTCCCATTTCATTTGGCAAGTGAAAATGTCAAGTAATTTCCTCGAAGAACATTGGTTAAGTCAAGTTCATACTAGGATTGTGTTTAAATTATTCATTGGCCGGTGCTAAAGTTCACACTCTTTCTCACTTCCCATCCTGTTATAATTTGGGTATTTGATCGTGGGTGGTAGATTTAATTTGAGGTGAATACGAGTTACAATCCAATGAGTGAAATATCAAAAAAAGATATTACCGGTGTACATGATTCTGAACCTTAATGATTGTAATTAATAGTTTAGTAACGAGCATTTGATATATTGTATTCTCTAACAATGTGATTGGATTACCTTTTTGGAGATTGTAGTAATTATATATTTGGCTTCAAAAAGTGCTGGGCAACAACATTTCTACTTTATTGAATATTGCATTTCAAATAGACTATATTGGGCCAACTAGACTTAAACGAGGGGTGACTAGTGATAGAAAGTGAGAAAGAGAATGAACTTTAGCATAAGCCAATGAAGAATATAAGGGCAATCCTAGTATCAACTTAACTTACTAATATTCTCCGTGGAAATTATTAAAATGTTACTTAGCATTTCACTTGCCAAATAAATCGACTCAACTCTTCAAAAGCTAAAAAAAAAAAAAATAATAATACATAGATATTATTCGGATTAACATCACATAAAATCTTAAATTGGCACCCTTAAATAATTTATCAAAATTTTTTTTGACTCGCGAGGACGCCCAAGGTGATACACTATTCCAATTTTACCCTCTGTTTCAATCTTGTCCAATTTGGCCTTTAAAAATTTGAGTGCTCCGTCATTTTGAATTAAGCTATTTTGGGCTTTCAAAAGCTCTTAATATAAGTTTTGATATTTGGTAACACAAGTTCAAAGACCTTTTAGTGAAATGTTCTGCTTTGAATTACTTGAAGCTCCACTTTATTATTTTCCAAATGCAAGTTCGGGAGTTTTAATGAAATTTTTTTTCTTACAATCTTACCATCATTAATATATTTGTAATACCCACCCTGTTGTGGGCACGTTGGCTCGGGCGTTTCCCCCATTCTGATTGGGGGGAGGTTTGAGTCACCCGTGTGCAATTGCGCGACTTAAGTGTGGCGCCGTGGGAGATGGGTCCATGCGCTAGCGTCATTCCGGGTTTTACGTTGCCAGCTGCCAACTGTACGGCGATTTCCGGATCATCAAATATATATATATATATATTTGTAATAATGTTTTACCCCCTCAATCTTGGTTAGGAGAGAGAAAGCCATCGTTGGTGATGGCTAGGAAGCTTCATGAAGGAGGCCGAGGGTTGATGGACAGCGGTAAAGCTTCGTCGAAGGTTGCATGATTCTCAGAAGCTTTGCAGATTTCTTGATGCCAGATTTAGCTTGTCGAGGGTTGAGCATTGCATTGCCTAGTCGTGTGGCTCCGACATTCCGCCACTTGAGGTCATGGGACATTGGCATTTAGTGTCGTGTCGCGTGACGTATTGCCAAGGTTTGCACAAGGTCGGCACTGGTCCTACTGTTGTGCCACCTGCTTGTGCTTTCATATGTACCTACAAGTTCCTTTGTTCTCCCTTTTTAATTTTTTTTTCTCATTCTAAAAATTGCTTTGAAATACTTATTTTAGAAGGCGTTTGAAAAATACCGTTTACTTTTCATAAATATCCTTGAAGTCAATCTCCTTTGCTAAAATGCAATGTGTCTCAGACGCCAGAGCTGTCCCTTTATACCAATCCAATGCAAGCTGCTGAGTAACAACAAGGGAATTGACTGAATTTCCCTGTATAGACCTCTTGATCTTTGAGACAATTCGAACAGCACTTTCCTAAAGATATAGATTATACAAGATTTAGCAAAACTTACTATCTCAGAATTTTGAATTATGAAGTATCTACATCATTAATTGGAATTGGATTAAGAGAGACGACAGAAGCCCATCTAATAAATTACATGGCGCAACTTGGAAGACCATGGCCATTTCAACAAGCATCCTCTTAATTTTTGGGTTAATGCACTCTGCACTAAAAATCATAAAGAATCGTAGAGGCAAAAAAAAAAAAAAATGTTCCCCAATCATGTCGTAGCATGGTGCGAAACCTCTGTTTTATAATGATCTTGAATTCTAATTGAAGGAGCAGACACTTGCAAATCTCTAGTGGAGGTCCAAAAAGGGAAAAGCAAAGACATTGAATCCAAAGTCTCACCGTAGTTAAGACCATCTTATCTTCTTTGTTAAAGGTGATGAGCTTTCCTCTGCATCTGTTTCAATTAGAGTTTCTTCCTCAGGTTATGTTGAATTATCTTCTTCTGAGTCTTCTGAGAAAACGTTCACATTGCTTCCATCAGCTGGTGGTGCTGGGAACACCACCCTCGGATCATCCTCCTTTTGTTCACATATTAGACGGAATCCACACTTCTTTATGCATCCCTGTTTTGCCTTGAAGCAAACTTGGAAATGGCTCTAATCATTTTGCAAAAGCTCCTTCACTGAATGTTCAAAAAAGTGTAAATCATAATAAAGCCACACATGATCAGATTCTATTGACAAAAGTTCTTCTTCCCAAGCCATTGCTTCTTGGCCATTAACAGATAATGTGATATTCCATAAAACGTCGACCACTTTTCCTTCCTCCGGGCTAAGAACAACACAGAATGCTAGTCCTTTAATCTCATCATACAAGTCCTGTGGAATCATGAAAAATATGGAATACTCTTTACAGGGTTGAATCCATTTAGGCATCTCTCTTCCACTTATAACAACGTCGAGCGAGCCCATCTGTCATAGAGGGTACGCATATCAAGCATTTAAGTATATATATGTGTGTGTGTGTGTGTAAATAATAGAGAGAGAGAGAGAGAGAGAGAGAGAGAGAGAGAGAGACCTCATAAGACACATCATCCATATTGACTCCTTCGCGGAATAATAAACATGAAGTCGAGTCACCCGAATCCCACAGAAAATCTGGGAGTTTTTGCAGGGATTTGCAATTAGGTGCTGATAGCCTATTAAAATTTGGCGGAAGCTGAGGAATCTCTTGTAGTAGCTCGCATCCCTTAACCGTCAATCGCCTCAAACTATAGTACTTGTTGATGCATGTCGGCAGATGTGTAAACTTGTTATATGAAAGGTTTAGGTGCTCCAATTTGGGAAAACTGCAAGTACTCTCAAGGAACTCTACTTCTGATAGATCGCAGCCCTTAAGTATTAGGAATTTTAGTTTTGGAATCCCAGATCGACATCGGGATCAATTGAATCCTCCACATTTTTGGGAAATGTGATTAAATTCGAGCAGCCAGAAAGTTTCAAATACATGAGATTTTTCAACTTATAAATGTGTGATGGAAGCCTCACGAGGTTTTCGCAAAATGCTAAATCCATCCACTCCATAGAGATAAGATTTTGAATTGATGCAGGGAGTTCTTTAATACCTGTCCCATGTAGATAAAGTCTTTTCAGATGTTCCATCTCTCCGTCAATATCTGGGAACTTCTCAAGTTTAGAGCAACCAGAGAGACGAAGGATTTGAAGAGATTTAGTCCTTAGCGTGTTAGGAAAATTACTAAAATTAGAGCACGATTCTAGTGACAAAACTTCTAGCTTGGCAAGATTTCCAACGGATGGGTGAACCTCCACCAAGCTCTCACACCCATAAAGAGTCAATCTCTCCATATTTGGAGCCGGTGACATCGTGAATACTAACCAAAGACTTGCATTCACAGAGATTGATGGACTTCAACTTCCTAAAATTCTGCAAAAACATACTAGTGCAGTCATTAAGCTCTACAAATATTTTTTATAGCTATAAAAAGGAAAAGCTAATCATCGCAAGTGCTTACCTGAAAGTTGCCCACTAATTGTTTGATATGACTTTTCCAGACATTGAGTCTCACGAGTTTATTTGGACCAGAGCCAAATTCTAGATTTGGGGCATTGGACCATTCAAGCCATCTTAGCTCGTTAGGGAGACGTACTTGAGCCTGTGAAGAGATACAACCTCCACGCAAAATGAGTATTCTCAACTTGTTCATATTTGCGAAAGCATCAAGACTGATGATTATCGCTTCTGGTCGGGCCAACTCCAATACCATGGCTTTTAAAGCATCCGTCCCCTATCCATAACAGAGCAAATTCATTTGTCAAACAAAATTTCCAGTTAAGATTTACATTATACTGTCCAAATTAGAGTAATATAAACTGAAATGTAGCAAAACTGACATAAACAACTCTTACCGTATTTTCCTATAAAATGTCCTGAACATCTTCAAAAAGCCATAATCTACTGCGCTTCCCTGGATCATCGGACATTCTCGCTTGACAATATCCTTACCCATCAACTGAATCAAATCATGCATTTGTAGGTATCCCATCTTATTTTTTATTAAGCACCTCTCGATGAGAATTTCTATTCCTATGGTTGTGTTGAAATCACAGCTGTCAAGAACTTTCTGGATGTATTCTATTTCATTTCCCTTAAAGAAACAAGCAATATCGAGGAAAATCTCCCTCTCGTTCTCGTCCAATCCATCAAAGCTCGTTTTGAGAACTCGATTAATAGTTTGGTCAGGACTTTTGGAGAGTTTATGCAATGCACTTTCCCAAGCAGCTTCGTTTCTTCCACGTAAGAATGAGCCCAACACTTCCAGGGCTAATGGAAGGTTATCGGCATAATGCAGTGCTCCATCAATGAGATCCCTTCTTATTTCTACTTTATTGCTATTTGTAAAGGCATGCTGACCAAAAAGGTCTCGTGCTTTGTCATCTTTTAAAGTTTTAACTTCATACACATAATTTTTGTCATGAGAAGTTAGTAAATGTTTATCTCTTGATGTAACAATGATTCTACTTCCTTTTCCAAACCAATTGCCTTTTCTAGCTAATGCATTAAGTTGATTCATATGGTCAACATCATCAAGGACCAGGAGAACCTTCTTGCAACATAGTCTTTCTTGTATCAAACTAATTCCTCCAGCGACACTGTAGATCGTTAAAGGATGAACCAAGATCTCAGATAGAAGATCCTTTTGTAAAGTAACAAGACCATCGCTTCGGTGTGATTTTTCTCTAACTTGCTCCAAAAAACTACAAACCTGAAATTGTCTCATCATAGCATTATATAGGGCCTTGGCAATTGCTGTCTTCCCTATGCCTCCGGGTCCCCATAGACCTATCATCAGAACATCATCATCAGCCGACTCTTTTGTGACAACCATATTAGTTCTTGAACTCGAGAATCTATTCCGACTGGATACTTAGCGACATGTAAGGGTGTTCGGTTGAGATGAATCGATAATTCCTTCACGATGCATTGTATGAGATCTGCTTCGTCTCTGTTAAGCACTCAAAAGAAAGAGAAAACCGTTTTAGCATTTCAAAGCCATAGCAGGAATTCAACCTCTGACGTGATAAGGAAAATTTCATAAGAAGATAAGCAAATAATAAGATGCAAAGTGGGTGAACCTGCGCCAACATCTACGCGAGGAAAATTACAAACAACCTGAATTTGAAGACAATAATGACTCAGGCACTATGAATCGCACTATTTATGTTTGATAAATCTTATTATCCACACAGCAAGAATCAATTCAAAGAATCTACTAGCTTTGGTTATTTGACTTTTGTGTCCACGGTCTAATTTATCTCCACTTTGTATCTTCAATTCGAAGATCCAAAAAAGAGCATACGATCTGACATCTAACAGACAATCACAAGCTAACAATCACAAAACACCATTGTCACATTTGTGCTTACCTGTCATTCAACTCCCACCCAGACAAGCTACCGGTTTCAAAGAGAGCCTTCTTCCATCTCTTCACTTTCTCTGAATCCTTCCCGAATTTGTACTCATGGTTATCCATAGCTCTCTTATAACTCTCTCTCCCCTCTCTCACTTCTCTGGGTTCCACTTTGTAAAACACTGGGAACACCATCAGGCCGTTTTTCTCCTTGCACTCCATGATTTTCAAGAGCTCTTCCAAACACCACCGTGAGGAAGCATAATCCTCAGAGAAAACGATGATCGCGATGTGCGATTCCTCAATCGCCCTCATGAGCGTCCGCGATATTTCCTCTCCTTTCCTAAGCTCCTCGCTATCCACAAAAGCGTATATTCCTCTCTGGTCCAGAGCCGCGTAGAGATGACTGAGGAAGCCTTGGCGGACATCTGTTCCTCTGAAACTGAGGAACACATGGTAATTCCTTTTCATATTCGAAGAAGCAGCAATAAGAAGAGCTGATGGTATATGTGCTTCCCTAGATTGCCAAGCATCGGAACAGAGAGAGAGAGTCTTGCTACGAAAATCAAGGGCTTAAGGCTGAAGCAGAGTGGGCTTTGCTCTCAGAGAGGCACGGTGGCCTCTGACCCGCGGTCGCTCTTCCCTGATTGGCAGCGAAGTCAACGATCTCTTCCCTTTGCTCTGGCTCTGGCTCACTTCAAAGAAACAAGCACTCTTAGCCTGTCTCATTCGCAGGAAAATATTGGACCAGACTCAGGGCCATTTGGTTGGTGAAAAAGTTTTCAGCTTTCGATTTCAGATAAATATGCTGCTGGACGAGGAAGGAACGCGCGGTGGCGAGGGTGTAGAGGGCGAGATCGACGTCGGGATGGAAAACCATAGGAGTGCAAAAATGAACGAAGCTGACCCGTAACGACGATGGATCGCCCGGCCCTGACGGTGTCGAGGGCGAGAAGATAGAGAGATCTAGGATTGTGGCTGCCCGGCGTTTCTGAGTTGACTATTGTTTTGAAGGAGTATGAAGGAGGAGGAAGAAGAAAGTGAGGGGAGAGAAAGCCAGGGAAGCAGAAAGAACGGAGGTTTCTGAAGCACAGGATCCACCAGAACATGTGGCAATGGACCAACGAATCTGGAACGATGAAGAATCGGCCTAGAACTCGAAGACAAAAGGTGCCACTGGCCCACGTGATAACCTGTTCGGCTGGCGTCTCTCAGTCCACGCGCAAGGATGCGCAACCCACCTTTGAGGTATCAAGTCTAAGCGCTAGCGTCTTAGGCCTAGTCCTCGAGAATGAAGGATAATCACATTGAGACGAGCTGATGCAATGTCAAGTTCGACTCACATGTTTGACCAGTCGAAACTTTACTCGAGCTTAGCTTGATGGAGAATTGAATTTCTTGCTTGAGAACGCCAAATAATCTTGCCAAGAATCATGCATTTTGCCGAAATACCTTGCCTTGCATGCTTTACTTTGTGTGCTGGCCGAAGTTCAACAGGACTTGAATTAAATTTGGCTTGGTCTTGAAAATTCAAATAAGATTAGGGTCTCCCCCTCTCCTAAATTCGAGTCCATTTAGCCGATAGGCCAATTCAAATGCCATCCACGACGGGGCCAATTCAATTGAAACTTGTTCAATGCCGATATGCTTTATAATGTCTAAATGCCTAAACGCAATGCAATATCTATATTTATTAAGGGATTGGACTCTATTTTATTTTATAATGTGATGAATGATAAGTCTACATGTTAAAGTTTAGGTGTCAACACACTTAAGCAGAGCTTGATCAAGTATTAAATTTCTTGCTCAAACTCAACTCGAGAAGAAAATTGAGATATTAAAAAGTTTCACTTGAATTCAACTTGATTAAGTGGAAATATAAATGAACTAGAGCTCAAAATTTCATATGCAATGGAATAATAAGTTTTCTTGTGTCTCTCTAGAATTATTAAATAATCTACAGAAATTAACTTAAACTCAATTAGAATAGTAGGAGTATCTAGCCGAATACCAGCAAGTTCACGCTTGATATTATATGGCAGATTCCTGTTTGACTTTTACTTAAACTTGATTTCGGTTCATATAATTGATTTGTGTTGTAAATAGAAAGATTTTCTTTTTCTCAATTGGCATGGTGCATTGAAAAACTTAATTATCTTTCAACGTATCCTTCTCATTCGATGATAGACTCCTAAATTAGAGTGACTTCTATGTTACTTATTACGACATATCATTGTAATTAAAGTAAAATATTGTTATGATACATCACTAAGATTGATTTATAGTATTACGAGTTATGGCGACATGAAATGGTCATTGAAAGAGTAGAGATTCGGTACGGCTCAGAGATTCCCGTATGTTTAGCAAGGTTGGACAATTATTTTGGATTTGCACCACAGCTTTTTGTGCAGGTGTTTAGCCCATTTGTTCAACCCGCACTTTTGTACTCCGTGTACATCTTGTTAGTCCACTAGATGATTAACGATATATTGTTTTACCCTTTTTTAGCTTAAAGAATTTTCCCCTAAACCAAACAAATTGGTAAGTTTCAATTGAAAGCGGCATACTTATAGAGGAATTTTTATAATAATTAAAATTAGGCATACAGGAGTAGACGACGAAGAGGAGCCACGACAGGGCCAGCAGGAAGTCCCCCACCGTCTGCCGGAGGCAATCCCCGGCCAGGCCCTCCACCCGCCGCTCGAACGAGACCCTCCACACCGCCACAAACACGTGCAGCACCGTGCAGCCCTTGGCGAAGAATTCCTGGAACTCCCGGTCCTTGATGTTGGATACCATGAGGAGGAGGAGCCCGATGGCGAGGAGCAGGAGGCCGGCGAAGGAGTCGGAGGTCCAGATCAGGAGCCGGTCCTGCGGGGTGGACCCGAGGAGGCGCTCGGCGGCGTCGATGCCGTGGCCGAGGGAGTAGATGGCCCGGGCGTGGAACATCATGAGGGAGCCGCAGAAGAGCGCGATCAGGGAGTGGAGCACGCAGATCACCGTGAACGCCGACGACACCGTCGTAGCAGCCGCCGCCGCTGCCGCCGGGGCGGAGGGGGACTTGGGGTGGCTGGGCCGTGGCCGTGGCCGTGGTGGGTTTGGGAGGGGGTGATGTAGGCGTGGTGCAGTGCTGTCGAGTGAGAAGCTCTGAACGAGAGAGAGAGAGAGGGAGGGGATGATGATGATGTTGGCTTTTGTTGACAAAAGTGATTCCCTATGCGCCGTTGATATTTTTTCCTGTGGAGCTTTGAGACTTTAAGAGAGGGGGAGATAGCGATAATGTGGGGCGGACTTTCGGGTTGTTAATAGTGCTTTGATAATATTAAAAAACTTGCTAACTTAAAAGCAAATGGCCCTTTTTTAAATGGATATTGACACCCATTTTGGATGGTGACATAAATAGTCTTCGAATTTTGAACCAAATTATAAAACGATTCTTGAATTTTTAATTTATTTAATATGATTCTTAAAATGTTAGTACATATTCAAATGAGCTCCTAAACTATAAGAAGATGCTTAATGCTGTTATTAGGGGTGTGCAACTAAACCGATTCTACTTATAAATTGGATCGAACTTTCGAAAAAATAGAGTTTAGAATCGATTCTCCTTAAATGGTTAGGAATAGGTTAGAAAAAGACCTATCGATTCCATTCTACTTTGGAATCTGTTTTATAAGCTAAAAAGGTTATATCCTAATTTCTTTTTCCCTTAAATTTTAACTCAGCACTCTTTCGTCCTTTGTCATTTTTTGAAACTTTTTGATAGTCTTTCATTTTCCTCTGAATTTTTATGGATGAATGGGGAATTTATGTTTTATATTACATGTTTGAACTTTTTATCATTTATAATTGTACTTGACTACATATTCAGATTGTTGTTTATGGTAGATTAGGATTTATGTTATTCATCTTTTACTTTAAATCATTTTGTTACTCATAATCTCATATGATTTTGCCCTAAAAAAAAAGTGGAAAAAATGATAAAACAGATTTTCGAGTGAACCCTCGAACCAAATTGGAAAAATAGACGATATGATAGGTTCCAAGATCCAAATAGGATAGAATTCAAGTTCCAAATTTAGAACTTACTTACCCCCGAAATGAATCACTCCTAAATATCATCTCAATAATTCAAGGGTAGTACTAAACATTTTCGTATAGTTTAAGAATCCGGATTGGATATGAATTTTATGGGACCATATTAAACAAATTAAAATTTTAGAGATAATATTGCAAGTTAGGCTAAGTTATTTTCCCTTTTTATTTTTGTTTATGCTCAATTTCTTTTTAATAAAAAAATTGGAAATGGGCTGAGGTTAGATTCGAGATAAGCGTATGGTGGGGGCCATGGCCCAGGGATGGGGATATGCAGTGGTGTCCCACAGAGACAGGGATGGGTCGTTGGCTGGTGAGAGGGAAAGCACGTAAATGAGACTCCGCACGTGTGTCGGGTCACTGTGTGCCGACACACGGGCCGGGTATGATCGACGGCCGTGATTCGTCTCGGGGGAGGGGGCTGCTAGGCACTCGTGCAATTACACTTGTGCCCTCGGTGAGCCAAGACGCTCGCACCATCAGGGAGAGCAGCGAGTTCGTTTTTTATCTTCCTTCTTCGTACGGGAACCGGGGAAATCGTTCATGGGTCGTTCATGGGCTGCGCATGGGAGTTCTCGTTCGTTCTGCTCAAGGGTCGATATCAAACTGCGCATTTTCGTGTAACCTAATGAATTTTTTTTTCCAATCGAAAATTTATAGATAGAGATTGAGTAATCGGACATGTCACTTTAACATCACGGGTTGTGGGCAAACCAGAGCACGAGTTTGACTTGGCTTGAAGCTTGGAGTGAAGATCGATCTGAAAATGGAGTTCGCATTTGCGTGATTTTACCTTGAGAGTGTTTGACAATTTCTCTTGGTAAGTTTTGAGAGTAAATATGATACTCTATTAATATCTGGCATTGTAAATATCTTGCATTGTGGCGGACTCAATGATCCTTTTTGTACAACATTGTCCAGTATTTCATAAAATGGAGTTGTTATGCAATATATAAATACAAATTGATGATAGCACGATATAGTTCCATAATTTACAACTCAAGTCCAAGGCAAAGGGCTTGAGTTGATGGTAGGGTCTTAGGCGGCCCACGCTGTAACTTGTTTTGCTGGTGTCTCTAGTCCAAGTGCTAGGGTCTAAGGTCTAGCCCTCAATGTGGAGATGTAATCCAAATTGAGTTGAGCTAATACAACATACTCAATCACGTTAAAGTTCTTGTTCAAACTCAACTTGAAAAAGAAAATCAGACTATTCAAATTTGACTATATTAAATAATGGACAAAAAATAAGGTAAGCCTAATTAGGCTCTTGAGACTATCAAATTGGGTATTAGCGAGTTTAAGCGTAATATTGTGTGATACATTCATGCTTAAGTTTCACTGAACTCATTTGTACATTGTCTAATTGATCCTTATTATAAGTTTAAAAATCTTTTTCTTTTCCAATATAAAAAGTGCTAATGTCACTTTTTTATTTTCCTTCCATAATAAACTTGTATGTTAGTTAGCACTTCTACAATTCTTCAAATGTATCGTATAAGATTATTATGTGCCATTACAATTAAATACAAAAACGTCTTAATACTTTATATATATATATATATATATATATAAATTATATTACAAATCCTCATAACTGTAACGTAAAACTGTTGTTAAAAAAGTGGGATCCGGAACATTTAACTGTTGTTAAACGTGTAGGATTTGCACTGCAGCTTTCGTTTGCAGTTTTTTTTTTTTTCTTCAAGCCATTTGTTCACATGTGTTGGCCACTTGCCGTTGAAGGTTGGGCCGACCGAACTGTCTCCCCCATCGAGGATTTTTTTTTTTTTTTTTACAATAAATAAGATTATTTCTATGGTATGATTTTTTTCAATAAATAATCTTCACCTGACTAATTCTTACTAATGCATACAAATCATCTTATCCATGAGCAACAAGACTTCATCAATAAGCCAATAATGGGTATTGACCCCTTAAAGTTTTGTAAACGGTGACTTTGTAACAATTTATTTTGATTTTCCTTTTCATCTTTAAAAGAATGAAACCCCGCCAATCTTTGTAGCTGACTCGGTTAAACTTTTTTTTGATTTTCTTTTACATGTAACAATGCATCACTTTCATTTTGTAAAGTGCAAATCAATCAATCATTATTTAAAAAATTAAGATGCGTACATTGGCATTTTAATTTTAGCAATTGGTATTTTGTAAATGTTCACTTGAAGGAGTAAATTATATTTTTTTTTTTTTTTGTTGGCTACAATCCATGGGAGGGCTCGTGTAAATTTCGTAGACAAGTGATGTGATTCTATAATAAGCCTCTTAGCGTGTAAAGCTAATGTGAGAAAGACATGTGGATTTAACAAATGAGGAGTGCTAAAAAAAAAAAAAAAACCGGTTTAGAACTTTGGCTTTGTGAGTATGTTAAAATATCCAACCCTAAAACAAAAAGCATTACATGATAACCCGTGTAAACCTTATAGATAAAAGACATTTTAGCATACTAAAATTAACCACTGGGGTTCCACCCTTCTCACATAAAAATGGGGAGGTAGGGTGTTTGAATCGCCACCTTCTCAAGAGGATTAATGTGGGAACGATTTAGTTTTAAATGTGAATTTTGACTTCCACATTTTATAAAGAAAGTAAGACAAAAGTTTGAGAATGAGTATTAGTATTAGTAAGAGTATAACTGGCAAAAAGAAAAAAAAAGAAAAAGCATACTCAAGTTACTTTGTTTGGTATAAAACATTGTAAACTGAGTTAGAGTTAAAGTAGAGTAGAATAAAAAAAACAATACTAAAATTACTTTTGTTTGGTATAAAACATTGTAAACCAGTTAGAGTTAGAAGAGTAGAATAAAAAAAAACAATACTAAAATTACTTTGTTTGGTATAAAACATTGTAAACCGAGTTAAAAGAGTATAGTAGAATAAAAAAAAAAATACTAAAATTACTTTGTTTGGTATAAAACATTGTAAAATCACTTGAATTGAGCAGACATTAATAACTTAAAATAAATTATATTTTGTGCTAGATTTAGTATAGAGTAACAAACCCACGAATTAAGAGTGTACATTAATAACTCTATTTTGCATAAGATATTTATAACCTCACCAAATAGGAAGAAAGAATGCCACATGTTAACATTTTTTGTACATTAACTAATATTAGAAAACTAAAATGTAAAACCTGAATGGCATGCAAGAGGTTAAGGAATTCGGAAATTTGAGAAACGAAGGACACCGAAAATTAAGAAAATTCCGACATCCCCTTTTTCCAGGAGGGATAGCCAAGGTTACACTTGTAAATACACACAATCAACTGCTCGTGTAGTCAAACGATTTTATCATTTTCTTTTCTTTTTTTTTTTCCGAGAGACAATTTGACAGTTGAAATCAAGTGCCACGTTTTCTTACAATAAACTGAATTCAACGGCCACGGAGAGAACACTGGTTGGAGAAGAAAGGAAAAATAAAAAAGTCAATTACACGTGAAATTTAACCATTAAATTACTTAGCACAAAATCGAAGAAGAAAATAAAAAATCTTTTAGGTAAAAAAGAATGATAACATTAGGATAATCTTATTACCGTTTTATCTTGCTCTCTTTCTAACTTTGGCCAATTTATCTTTGCATCCGCTCATTTTTAGTAGGAATCGTCAATGTTGCTTTGTTGGATTGTCGCGAAAATTTGTCTACACTTGTCGAAGATTGCTTTTGGAACAAAATTTTGGAGAATTAAGCTTGTTCATCTAATGAAACGATTTACCAATGAAAAAAAAACAAAAACAAACTTAGAGGATTATATACTAAAATACCATAAATATAGGAGTTAATTGCAAATATCAAAAGTGAAAATATAGGGAATGCCTTTCTTTTTCTTCATTTTCCCCCACTTCTTTGATCTTTTGGACCCCTTGATGATATTTATAGAACGACAAACATTGTCGACAAGTCATTGTCTAGAACAAGGCCTAGTCCATCCTGACGTAATTGAGGATGCTTGAAGTCATCCATGTGGCTATCGCTCATGCAAGATTCGAGATCAAGACCACTCTACTTTTGACTTAAAAATTTACAAGTAAATAGAGATTAATTAATATAAGAAGGATTTTTTTGGCCAAGATATTTCCCAACAATTAATTTCAAATGGGTTTTTGAGCAGTAGTCGGATGTCATTTTCTCATAGTTTCCTCAAATAAACTTTAGAAAGTGTTGTGAAAAGGATTTTATTTTTTTCGGTGTTTGTGGTTTTTAATTCAAATGTTGAATTCGACGGCTCTCAATTGGTCAAGTGATCTCCTAACATCACTTCCGATAGTAAGTAGCTATCGCATTATCTTTAATTGAGAGGAGTTGGGGGTCAAATCTTATGATTATTGATGATATGATATCTAATCTTGATAAGGTGGATAACCCAATGTCGATTAATTTTTTATATGAGGTATGAAGATGGCCCATTCTTCAGTCTGGCTAGAGGATCAACAAGAGAATCGGCCCATCATTTTAGTCTTGGTTGCCCATTTAGTGGAGTTGACCCAAGACTGTTTCAATTATGGTCTGCCCAAGATTTTGTCCGAGTAGTTGCCCAACATCGCTTCGTGCTTGTTGACTTTTTAGGTTGCATAATTTGCAAAGGTTGTAGTCATCCGTTTGATTTTGCTCTAGAACATTGTTAATACAATATAAATCACAACAATTAGGAAAGGTTCATTATGCGGGATGACTCAATGTCTAAATAGAATCGGCATATCGCTCTGGGAGTATTAATTGTTTTCCATAGGTAGTGTTTCTCCAATTATAATAAGATGCGAAATTATGTATACACTCTTAATGGGTTGGCACATTTCAAAAAGGGTGGCTAGTATTGATAGCTCTTCTCCATCTTTTTATCTAGAGAGAGAGGAAAAGGAGGAGGAGGAAGGGGTGATGCTATAATTTTGGAATTTGAGCGTGGATGGTAGATTTAATTTGAGGTGAATACGTGTTACAATATAATGAATGAAATATCGAAAAAAGATATTACTGATGTACATGATTCCAAACCTTAATGATTGTAATTAATAGTTCTGTAACAAGCATTTGATATATCGTATTCTCTGATAGTGTGATTGGGTCACTTTTTTGGAGATTGTAGTAATCTTATTTTTGGCTATGGGCAACAACATTTCTACTTTATTAAATTTTGCATTTCAAATAGACGATATCGAGCCAACTAGACTTAAACAAAGGGTGACTAATGGTAGAAAGTGAGAAAAAGAATGAACTTTGGTGTAAGCCAATGAAGAATATGAAGGCAATCCTAGTATGAACTTAACCTACTAATATTCTCAGTGGAAATTATTAAAATGTTACTTAGCATTTTACTTGCCAAATGAATTAGACTCAACTCTTCAAAAGGTAAAAAAGAAAACGGAAAATCTTAAATCAATATCCTTAAATAATTTACTAAAAATCATTTTTTGACCCACAAGACCCCAAAGTGATACACTATTCCAATTTTTCCCTCCATTTCAATCCCATCCAATTTGGCCTTTAAAAATTGGAGTGCTCCGTCATCTTGAATTAAGCTATTTTGGGCATTCAAAAGTTCTTAAAATAAGTTTTGATATTTGGTAACACAATTTAAAGACTTTAGCAAAAAGTTTTGCTTTGAAATGGTTGAAAGCTTTGAGCTTTAGTATTTTCCGAATGCTAGTTCGGGAGTTTGAAGAATTTTTTTCTTACAATCTTACCATCATTAATATATTTGTAATAATGTTTTACCATTGACCTTGTTTAGGAGAGAGAGAACCATGGTTGGTCATGGATAGGAAGCTTCATGAAGGAGGCCGAGGGTTGATGGTCACCGGCAAAGCTTTGTTGACAGTTGCACGATTTTGAGAAGCTTTGTGAGGGTTGCTTGACGCCAGATTTAGCTTGCCGAGGGTTGAGTGCGGCATTGCCTCGTCGTGTGGCTCCGACATTCCACCACTTGAGGTCATGGGACGGACACTGGCGTCGAGGGTCATGTCGCCAAGGGAGCAACACCGGTGTCGTGTCTCCTAGGTTTGGTTGACATCAGCGGCATATTGCCTAGGATCACACAAGGTGGATTATTTATAATGAAGAAATAATTATTTCGTTAAAGTGTTTTAATTTATTTTGATACCAAATAGATACAAAATCTATATAGTGCAAATTGATGATTTGCTTTCATATTATTAAAGTTTCATACACACTGCAAGTTTATTTATAGTTAATTATTTCTTCCCCCTTTTTATATTTTTTTCTCATTTTTAATTTTTTTCTATTCTAAAAATTGCTTTGCAATACTTATTTTAGAAGGTGTTTGCCAAATACTGTTTGCTTTTCATGAATATCCTTTTAGTCAAATCTCTTTTGCTAAAATGCAAAGTTTCTTAAGAGGCAAGAGCTCTCACTTTATACCTATCCAATCCAGTCTGCTGAGTGACAACAGAGGAATCAACTAATTTTCCTTGTATAGACCTCTTGATCCTCGAGACAATTTGAACGATACTTTCCTAAAGATATAGATTATACTATATTGAGAAAAACTTACTACCTCAAAATTTTGGGTTTTGAAGTGTTGGCATCATTAGTTGGAATTGGATTAAGAGAGGCGACAGAGGCCCGTGTGATAAATTACACAAAGCAATTTAGAAGATCATGGCCATTTTAACCAGCATCCTCTTAATTTTTGGGTTAATGCACTCTGCATCACAAATCATAAAGAAATAGAGGCAAAAACTAAAAAAAAATGTTCCTTAATCATGTCGGTAGCATGATGCGAAACCTCTCTGTTACAATGATCTTGAATTCTAATTGAAGGAGCAGACACTTGCAAATCTCTAGTGGAGGCCCAGAAAAGGGAAAAGCGAAGACATTGGAACTCATAGTCTCACTGTAGTTAAGACCGTCTCATCTTCTTTGTTATGAGCTTTCCTCTTCATCTGTTTCAATTGGAGTATCTTCTTCCTCGGTGTCTATTGAATTATCTTCTTCCGAGTCTTCCCAAAACACTTCACTTTGTTTATATCCATTGATGGTGCTGGGAACACCACCCTCAAATCATCCTCCTTTTGCTCGCATATTAGACGGAATCCACGCTTCTTTATGCTTCCTTTCTCTGCTATGAGGCAAACTTGGAAATGGCTCCAATCCTTTGGCAGTCCATCCTTAAAACTCATTAACCGATAACTAAGCCACACATGGTCAGATTCCATCGCATGAAAATATCTTGTGCCCTCCCTCACCTTTTGGCCATTAACAAGTATCGTGAAATTACATGAATAACGGACCACTTTTCCTTCCTTCGGGCTGAGAACAACACAGAATGCTAGTCCTTTGAGCTTGTCATACAAGTCCCAGGGAACCATGAAAGATATGGAATCCTCTTCACAGGGGAGAATCCATTTAGGCATCTCTCTTCCAATTAGGACAATGTCGACTTTATCTTTCATCTTTGGCAGTTTCTGTCACACGGAAAGTACGCATGTCAAGCATTTGAAGTTATATACATATACATATACATATTTACAGAGAGAGAGAGACCTCAAGTAATGACACATTAGCCACATCATCCATATTGACCGCTCGGTGGAATAATTCACAACATGAAACCAAGCTAACAAACGAGGTGTGGGAGGGCTGACCCCACAAATCTGGGAGTTTTTGCAGAGATTTGCAACAATCTGCTGATAGTAGCTCGATATTTGGTGGAAGCTGAGGAATCTCTTGTAGTAGCTCGCATCCGTCAACATACAAGCATTCCAAACGATAGTACTTGTTGATGCATGTTGGCAAAGCAGCAAACTTGTTATATTGAAGTTGTAGATACTTCAATTTGGGAAAACTGGAAGAACTCTCAAGGAACCCTACTTCTGATAGAATGCAGTCACTAAGATCTAGCTCCTTTAGATTTTGGAATCCCAGATTACCATCAGGGTAAGTTGAATCCTTCATGTTCTTTGGAAACGTAATTAAATTTGAGCAGCCCCCAAGATCAAAGAGCTCAAGATTTTTCAACTTATAAATGTGTGACGAAAGCCTCATGAGGTTTTTGCAAAAAGTTAAATCCATCGACTCCACAGAGACAAGATTTTCAATTGATGCAGGGAGTTCTGTAATAGCCGTACCATATAGAGGAAGTACTTCCAAATGTTCCATCTTTCCGTCAATATCTGGGAACTTCTCAAGTTTAGAGCAACCACGAGAGCTCAAGGGTTTGAAGAGATTTAGTCTTCAGAGTGTTAGGAAAATTACTAAGATTAGAGCACGACTCTAGCGACAAAACTTCTAGCTTGACAAGATCTCCAACGGATGGGTGAACCTCCACCAAGCCCTCACACCCATTAAGAATCAATTTCTCCATATTTGGAGCCGATGATAGGTTGTGAATACTAACCAGGGACTTGCATTCACTGAAATTGATGTACTTCAGCTTTCTAAAATTCTGCAAAAACATACTAGTGCAATCATTAAGCTCTGCAAATATTTTTATAGCTATAAAAAGGAAAAGCTAATCATCACAAGGGCTTACCTGAGAGTTGCCTCCTAATTGTCTGATATGACTTTTCGGGACATCGAGTCTCACAAGTCTCTTTGGACCAGCGCCAAATTCCAAATCTGGGGCATTGGACCATTTAAGATATCTCAGCTCGTTAGGGAGACGTACTTGAGCTTGTGAAGAGATATGCACTCCATGCAAAATGAGTATTCTCAATTTTTTCATATTTGTGAAAGCATCAGGATTGATGATTATCACTTTTGGTGGGGGCAAGTCCAATACTATGGCCTTTACTGCATCCGTCCCCTATCCATAACAGAGCAAATTCAGTTGTCAGACAAAATTTCCAGTTAAGATTTACATTATACTGTCCGAATTAGAGTAATGTAAACTGAAATGTAGCAAAACTGACATAAACAACTTTTACCGTGTTGCAACAAAAAATGTCCTCAACATCTTCCAAAAGCCATAATCTGCTGCGTTTCCCAGGATCATCACGACATGCTTCATTAACAATATCCTGACCCATCGACTGAATCAAATCATGCATTTGCAGGGTCTCATGTTGGTTTTTTATCAAGGACCTTTCAATGAGAATATCTATTCCTATGGCTGTGTGAAAACCACAGCTGTCAAGAACTTCCTTGATGTACTTTATATTTTTCCCCTTAAAGAAACAAGCAATATCGAGGAAAATCTCCCTCTCATTGTTCTCCAATCCATCGAAGCTTATCTTGAGAACTCGATTGATAGTTGGTTCAGGAATTTTGGAGAGTTTATGCAACGTACTTTCCCATGCAGGTTCCTTTCTTCCACGTAAGAATGAGCCCAACACTTCGAGGGCTAATGGAAGTCCGTCGGCATAATGCAGTGCTTTATCTATGAGATCCCTTCTTATTTCAACATTCTTGCTATTTGGGAAAGCATACAGACTAAAAAGATCTTGTGCTTCATGGCATCCTAAAGTTTGAATTTCATACACACAATTTATGCCATGAGAAGTCAGCAATTGTTTATCTCTTGATGTAACAATGATTCTACTTCCTTTGCCAAACCAATCGCCTGTTCCAGCTAAGGCATCAAGTTGATTCATCTTGTCAACATCATCAAGAACCAGGAGAACCTTCTTGCAACATAGTCTTTGCCGTATCAAATTAATTCCTCCGTCGACATTGTAGACCGTTAAAGGATGAACCGGGATCTCAGATAGAAGTTGTCTTTGCAAATCAACATGACCATCGCTTTGGTTTGATTTTTCTCTAACTTGCGCCAAAAAACTACAACCCTGAAATTGCCGCCCAATAGCATTATATAGGGCCTTAGCAATCGTTGTCTTCCCTATGCCGCCAGGTCCCCATAGACCTATCATCAAAACATCACTGCCAGCTGGCTCTGACAAACTTATCAGTTTTTGAACTTGGGATTCTATACCGACTGGATACTTAGCGACATATAAGGATCTTGGTCTGAGACGAATTGATAATTCCTTGACGATGGATTGTATGAGCTCCGCTTCATCTCTTTCATCTCTGATGAGCACTCAAAAGAAATAGAAACATGTTTTACCATTTCAAGCCATGGCAGGAATTCAACGTCTAACGTCATAAGGAAAATTTCATAAGAAGATTAGCAAATAATAAGATGAAAAGAAATAACACATACCTGGGCCAACGTCTGCAGAAGGAAAATTACAAAGAATCTGCGCCTGAAGACACTAATTACTCGAATCCTATTTATGTTAACCAAACTACTTATCTAAGACAAGAATTTCTGCTAGCTTGAAATTTTGGTCTTTCGACTTTTGTGTACTGCGAATTTAAAGAACTTGATGCATCGTTTCAAAGCAATCCAAAAGCTATACATACGATTTGATATCTAACAAACAATCACGAGCTAACAATCACGCAAAGCACTGCATCACATTTGTGCGTACCTGTCATTCAAATCCCACCCAGACAAGCTACCAGCATCAAAGAGAGCCCTCTTCCATCTCTTCACTTTCTCTGAATCCTTCCCGAACTTGGACTCATGCTTCGCCATAGCTCTCCCATAACTCTCTCTCCCTCCTCTTACTTCTCTTGGTTCCACTTTGTAAAACACTGGGAACACCATCAGGCCCATTCGCTCCTTGCACTCCATGATTTTCACAGCCTCTTCCAAACACCACAGCGAGGAGGCGTAGTCCTCAGAGAAAACGATGATCGCGATGCGCGATTCCTCGATCGCCCTCATGAGCATCGGCGATATTTCCTCTCCTTTCCTAAGCTCCTCGCTATCCACAAAAGTGTATATTCCTCTCTGGTCCAGAGCCGCGTAGAGATGACTGAGGAAGCCGTGGCGGACATCTGTTCCTCTGAAACTGAGGAACACATGGTAATAATTCCTTTTCATATTCGAAGAAGCAGCCATTAGAAGAGCTGATGGTATATGTGCTTCTCTAGAATGCCAAGCTTCGGAACAGAGAGAGAGACAGATTCTTGCTAAGAAAATCAAGGGCTTAAAGCAGAAGCAGAGTGGGCTTTGCTCTCGGAGATGCTGGGCGGCCTCTGACCCGGGGTTGCCCTTCCCCGATCGGCAGCGAAGTCAACGATCTCTTCCCTTTGCTCTGGCTCTCGCTCTCGCTCGCTTCAAAGAAACAAGCGCTCTCAGCCTGTCTCATTCTCAGGAAAATATTGGACGAGACTCAGGGCCATTTGGTTGCTGAAAACGTTTTCAGCTTTCGATTTCAGATAAATATGCTGCTTGACGAGGAAGGAACGCGCGGCGGTGAGGGTTTAGAGGGCGAGATTGACGTCGGGATCACCGGAAAACCATAGACGTGCAAAAATAAACGAAGCCGACCCGTAACGACGATGGATCGCCCGGCCCTGACGGTGTCGAGGGCGAGAAGATAGAGAGATCTAGGATTGTGGCTGCCAGGCGGTTCTGAGTTGACTATTGTTTTGAAGGAGTATGAAGGAGGAGGAAGAAGAAAGTGGGAAGAGAGAGAAAGCCAGTGAAGCAGAAAGAAGAACTCAGAGACAAAAGCTGGAGCGATGAAGAATCAGCCAAGGACTCAAAGACAGAGACTGCCGCCAGGGTTTGTAAATCTGGCTACGAGGTCTCGGGTGCGGCCCACGCGATCACCCGTGCAGCTGGTGTCTCTTAGTCCACGCGCCAGGATGCGCAATCCACTTTTGAGGCATCAAGTCTAAGTGCTAACCACCTTAGTCAATATTCAACGGGTCTCATATGGCGTGAACTTATTTATTAATATCCAATTAGATCTTGCTGTCAATATTCAACGGGTCTCAAAAAAAAATGGCTTTTTCTCTTTTATTTATTAATATCCTGCCTGGGCACTGTCAATATCGACACTGCCCAAGTTTTAGTTGACAAATCAAGGGCCGGACTTTGTAAACTATATTAAAATTAATTTTAAAAATTAAAAGAAAGAAAAATGATAAACAGGGCTCCAATGTGGTCCTGATCGGAAGGGCCTGGTTTTAGTTTGCAAGGCCTAAAGAAGTGGATTTTTTCAAATATATTTCAACTCAATGCCAATTAAAGAATTCAAAAGCAAAAGACCACGAAACCCAAAGACGATCCAGAGCCCTACCATTTTCCTCTCCCCCCCTTCCTTTCCCCTTCCCCTTTTAGAGGATACTAACAAGACGTGCGCTCGTTGAGGGAAAGTACTTGTATCCACAATAGCAATTTCCATGAAGCAAAATATTGATAGATTTTATTGATATAATATGTGAACTAAAAGATCATAAGTTACGAATGGATAGGTATTTCATGATGGTTATGGAAGGAGTTGGAAGGTATTAAACATCCGAACCATCTATCGTGATGTATGTAGGGGATTTTAATGAAATACTCTATCCTTGGGAGAAGGTGGGGAGGAGGATGGCTAAAAATTATTGACTAGTAGCATTTAGAAACTTCCTAAACAATTGTGATATTATAGAAATGGAAAGCAAGGGATGTGCTTTTACTTGGGATAATAATAAAGAAGGGGAGGAATTTGTCAAAAAAAAAAAAAAAACTAGATAGAGTCTTATGCATGATTGAACGGATAGTGATTTTCCAGACACGGAAGTCTTTGCTTTATTTGCAGTTGGTCAGACCTATCTTGCTTAGATTATTTCCACAACCAGTGGAAAAAGCAAAAGAATTTAGATTTGAAACATAGTGCTTAGAGGACGAGGAGTATGTAAATATTGTCAATGGGGTTTGGTTATCTCCCAAGTGAGAAGGAGCTGATTTAATAACTAAATTGTGAAAAGCGACCTAAACCCTTGCATCTTGGAGTAGGAAAAAAATTCTCAAAGCGCTCATAGGAGAATTGAGACGCTAAAGCAGGAAATCAAAAATATAACAAATAGCCCAGATATTTCCCAAAGTAAAGAAAATATATCAACATTGAAAAAAGGAAATTGGCTCATTGTGGAAAAGTGAAGAAATTTTTTTGGGGCAAGCATTCTAGAATTAGATGGTTGAAGTGGGGGATAAAAACTCCAAAATTTTTCATGCAACAACTATTCAAGGAGGTAGGAAGACAGAATCTCTATACTGCTAATACTGATGGGGAGTGGACACGTGAACCTAATGCTCCAAAGCAAATGATGGTGGAATACTTTAAGAGTTTATATATGTCGTCAAGATAAAGGAATTTCCAACCAGTTATTGAACATATTCCAACTTTAGTTTTGGAAGATATGGATTGAAGGTTGATAGCTAAGGTCACCATACTAGAAATTTCAAAAACTGTACGCTAGTTAGGAGCTCTCAAAGCCCCTGGTCCCGATGGTTTAAGTGGACATTTTTTCAAACATCACTAGGAGGACATTCAACATGATGTTTTTCAAGAAGTAACTTGCTTTTAGAACACTGGATGCTTAAATGCTAAAGCAGATAAAACCTAAATTATACTTTCCCAAAATGACCAATAGATTAAAATCATACCATCACCTTAGTGACTGCGATGGTTTGGGCTCTCTCCCCCTCATGAAGGGAAGGAGTTCGAATCCCCTCACGGTCGCTTGGGGTCTTAAGTGGGATGCCAGGGGTGGTGGGTCCTCCCACTTACGTGTCCCCCTAGGTTTACTCGCCGGTTGCTGGCTATACGGGGTTCCTGAGTCACCAAAAAAAATAAAATTAAAAAAATAGATTAAAATCATTAGTTTTGGATATTATCTGCATAGAACAAAATGCTTTTGTCGGTAGCCATCAAATTCAAGACAATATACTCTGTTCAAGAGATGTTGCCCTCTAAGAGTGCATGCAAGCAATAAGAAGTTGCCAGCTATGCTGAAACTTGATATGCAATAGGCGAATAATAGAATAGACGAGACCTTTTAGAAGCACTTGGAGGGAACTATTTGACAAACTATGAAAATTATTGTTATTCATTTAAATTCACAATTAACAGAAGATAGATTAGTCTAGACAAACAATAAGTATGGGACATGCTCTATTAAGAGTGGGACAACAGGGCCTCAAATTGTATTTACTATGAGGGTGGTGGTGACGAGGTCCGTCAAATAGCTTGATTCTTAGAGGATTACATACTAAAAAGTAAAGATATTGCAAATATAAAAAATGAAAATATATGCAACTTCTTTCGCGTTAGTCTTTTTCCCTTGTTTCTTCGAATTTTTTGACCCCTTGATGATATTTATGGAATGATAAATATTGTCAACTTCTTTCGCATTAGTCTTTTTTCCTTGAAGTCATTGTCTAGAAAAATGCCTTGGTCCAAACCTGACGTGACTGAGAATGCTTTGAGTCATCAACGTGGCTGTCACTGGCGTAAGATTCGAAATCAAGATTACTCTACTTTTGACATTTTTCTATGAGAAGTAGATAGAGATTAATTAATTGATGGGATTTTTTTGGCCAGGTTATTTCCTAGCAATCAATTTCAGATAGGTCTTCCAGTTGTGACAGGGTGTCATTTTTTTCATATGGTTCCTAAGATGAAGTTCATTATTGCTTGGAGACTGTTATGGAAAAAGAAATTATCTGATTTTTTATTTTTCTTTCCCTTCCCTATGCCGTTATTCATCCAAAATCTGAACTTGACGGCTGTTGATTTGCCGAGTGATCTCCTAACATGGGTTCCACTTGAAAACCATCGTATTATAATTTAAGAGCGAACTAATTTTTTATAAAGCGAAAATAAAATCCCTTGACTTTTTTTAAAAAAAAAAAAAATGAAGAGTTTATTACAATTAACATAAAAAAAATTGTGTTTAAAAGTGTAGAAGTGCCCTAAAGATACTAGTTAAGACTACTAATATGAACGAACGCTTTGTCAAAGCATTTTCATGATCGGGATGCGTTAAAATTTACTTCGGGCTTAGCTGACACCAAATTCTGCGTTCGAGAATTTACCAAATATTCAAATAGAGTTACTTTTAGCTTTTTGAAAGTAAAATCATGAGAATTAACCGCACTGATCAACTACAATAGCACATGATTTATTTCTTTGGCCAGTTTAGAACTTACAAAAACTAAATAATAATAATAATAATAATAATAATAATAATAATAATAATAATAATAATAATAATAATAATAATAATAATAATAATAATAATAATAATAATATCATCATCATCATTTTTTTTAGGGAAAAAAAAAAAATTAAAAAGTAGGAAGAAAATTTTCATTCAATGTAAAGCGAATCCAATTAAGCTAGCAAGAGAAACGGCCCATCTTTTCAGTCTTAAGAGGCCCATTTTGACCTGAGCTTGTTTCAAATCGGGTCGGCCCAGGATTTTTCTTGTGAATTTGCCCAACATTGCTTCGTGCTTTGTTGGTTTTCGTGTGGCAATTTTGTAGAGTCATCCTTTTGGAATTTGTTCTCAAACGTTGTTAACTCAAAATAAATCACAACAATAAGGAAGGCTGGTAAAACGGAATGATCCGACATATAAATAGAAATCGGTACATTGCTTCAGGTTTTATTAATCATTTTCTATCAATGGTGTTGCTCTTGCTCTCATTGCATAAAATGTGAATTAAAATATATATTTTTGAATGAAAAAATAGTATATACTTGTTGTGACCTAACTCATTGTTAGGTTTAGGAATATTATCAACTAAAGGCCAATGACCATTCCTTGACTCTAGCTCTCTCAAATTCATACCATGCGTGACTTTAAATGTTGAAAATTTCAATCAATTTAGCCTATGTAAATTTTAACAAAAAAGTCACCACTAGCTTTTTTGGGGGCAGTTAGAAATTAGTAAGATACAGGAGAATTTCTTATTATTTATACAATCAAAGATTATAGACTTGTGGATTTAATTACGTTAGCCCTAAGACTAACGCCCTTTCAGTACCTAACTTGATTATGTTAACTAATGCCATAACAACCTATCAAAAAAATTTAAGTTTTGTCCTGACCATTCTAAAACAAAAGAAATAACATCCAATATATTAAAAAGTACAACCGAGTATAATAAAAAGAAAACATACAAGCTTCCTAATATTGTTCCTTAAAAAAAAATCCAAACCACTAAAGAACCCTATTGTAAAACTCTAAAGACTTGTCCAAATATGGGTTTCAATTTCTAAGGGCTTCTAATTTTATTGAATTTTTTTTTTTATAATTTTCTATTTTTTAATATGTTCTGAATTTTCTAAATTTTTTAATGATTTTCTGAATTTTCTAAATTTTTATGAATTTTTCTCATTTTTCAAAATTTTAAATGTTTTTATCGATTTTTATTTTTTTTTTAATATTTTTCGGATTTTTAAAATATTTAATGATTATCTAAAAATCCTGATATTTTATTGATTTTCGAATTTTCTAAATTTTTATTATTTCCTAAGTTTTTTTATCATTTTCTGAATTTTTTAAATTTTTTTCGAATTTTTTAAATTTTTTAATGACTTTTTGGATTTTTTAAATTTTTTATAATTATTATTAATAATATATTCGGGGAATGGGTTCGGACTGTTTACCCGATCCGACCCATTGACCCGACGCTTATACCCGGATCCGGCCCGCGTCGGATTAAAACTGGATTTTTAATGTTTGTTTTTTTTTTTTTTTAAATTCTTTTTGTCTTTTCGTCTTTTTTTGCCTGCACTTCCTCTTCTTCCTCCGGACATCCTTTACCCGAACGCCATTTTCAACCTGCAACCCCACCTTTCGCGCCATTTTTTCCTTTTAACGAAACAAATACCATCGTTGACGAGTTTATCACCAGAACTTAGATTACCGCCCATCTATCTCCAACCGCCGATCATTTATTCCGACCGACGTTGACCACCTCTGGCCTCCCGCTCCATTATCGCGAAACTTAACAAAACCATCCTACCTAATCCACACTTTTCACCGCAGCATCCCAACAAATTAACAAGCAAAAATACATTAGAATGAAGTGAGATGGGCTAACTAGTATGTCCTGGAAACGCTGACTTCGCCGGTGCGAGGGGATACTCCAACATAAAGCTTTCCGGCCTTGGAGATACGCATGTACGTTGGACTCAAGCAAAGATTTTTCATCAAATCGCATAGAAACACAGAGAAAATGCTAGTATTAGATATGATTCAACAAAAAACACAGTAAGTACGAATCGATCTTGAATTTAGACGGGAATTGACATTCGGCCTCTTTTAGGCATTTTGTCAAACATGCAATACGCAGACCTTTCAATGGTTTTCTGTTTTAATTTTAACTAGATCCTCAGCCTCACACGTTACGAACAGACTTAAGACACCATGGTTAGCAACAAAAAAACTTCGTTTTATCAAGATCTCTTCGAGAAAATCGATCGAACCGAGCATGTCTTTCTCGGCCAAAACAGAGACAAAGTAGAGCGTTTGGACCGAGATTGTACCTGGTTTGTTTGGCGAATCGAGGTCTCGATTGACGACGATGAAGGGCGTCTGGTTAGAGCTTTTCCTCCTCTCGCGGAAGAAATCCCAGTATTCGTCTGATCTTCGACACCGACTCTGTGAAGAACAACTCGCGGATTGGCCGTTGACCGGAGCTCTGAAAACCGACGGCGAACTCCGGCGATGCGGTTGTCTGCTACTCCGAAACGGGATGCACTCTCCCTTTCTCTCCCATTCGAGCTAGCTCCCCTGCTCACCTATATCGTCGTGCACGCACTCTCCATGTCGTCGAGCGTCCTCCTCCCCTCTCTCTCTCCGAGAAGGAATCTTTTATGTTATTTTCCCTCTCTCGTTGTTCTCTCACAGACCGACTCACGGACGCCTCTCTTGCACGGGCACCGCACGCCGTCTTCTTCGCTCACCGACGTGAGCATGCGAAAGAGGAGGAACCTGGGAAGTAAAAGATGGGTTGAGGGGATTAGATTTTGGGCTGAACGCATGAGCTCTTCCGGTCTACAACCTGCTGAAAATAAACGGGCTAAGCCCCTCAGCCGATTTTGTCGTCGTCGTCGTCGTCATCATCATCGTCATGATGATGATGATTATTACTATTATTAATATTATTTGAATTTTTATGTTTTTGCCCAAAATGGACACTTTAACAATCGAACAAAATTCGGATGTCGACAATACTCTTTATGGAGGTGACACCCAAAAGAGGGTCATTAGCGTTGGTAGTTCTTTCCCGTCTTTTGTGGAGTATAAATTTGTTTGCGAGAGAGAGAGAGAGAGAGAGAGGTAGATAGGAGGAAGGGTGATGCTATGACACTAGAGAAGGAGGAGAAGAGAAGGGGTGATGCTATGATTGGTAAATTATACGATAGATGAATACATGTTACGATTATAGAAATTAGACATTGAAAAAAGACATCATTAGTGCATATGATCTCGAACCCTTAACGATGCTGGGAAGCTTGGTCTAGGTCACTTGATGCCAATTTTAACTCATTGAGTGTCAAGTGTTGCGCTGCCTAGCAAGTGGCCTCGGCGTTGTGCCACTTGGGGTCACACAACACGGACGTTGTGTTGTGTGGGTTTGCTCGACCTCAATGGCACATCGCTTGGGGTCGCGCAACATTGGCATCGGTCCCACCGTTGTGCCGTTCACTATGCTTTCATATGCATCTACATAGTCCTTTGTTTTCCTTTTTTTTTCTTATTTTAAAATTGCTTTGTAGTAAATATTTCGCAAGGCCTCTCCCTTGGTGCCTATCCAACGCAATCTGCCTAGGAACAACAAAGGAATCAACTAATCTTTCCCGTGTCAACCCTTTGATTTTGAGACAATTAGATCAACACTTACCTCAAGAAGCAAAGCTTACTATCTTATAATTGTAAAGTATAAAGTACCGGCATCATTGATTGGATTGAGAGAGGTGACATTTCTATGTAATACATTTTACTCAACTGGGAAGACCATGGCGCCATTAAACAAGCATCCACTTAATTTTGGATTAGTGCACTTTGCATCACAAATCATAGAGAACGAGAGGGAAATTAAAAGTTCCTTAATTATGTCGGTAGTGTTATGCGAATTGAAGGAGCAGAGATTTGCAAATTTCTAGTAGAAAGACAAACGGGGAAAAGCAAGAGGCATGATTTTGAATTGACATTGAAGGAGCAGACATTTGCAAATTTATAGTAAAGACGAGAAAAAAACAGGGAAAAGCAAGAGGCATTGGAATCAAGATCACCCAGTTAGTTCGCATCCCCAAGAATCGCTACCTCAAGAAATGGCGCTAGTGGAACCCCTACTCTCGTCATCGCTAAAGACCATCTCATCCTTTTATGTTTAGTTCCCTCGAACTATCTTCTTCCTCAAATTTCTTCTGAAAAGTGTCTTCCTTCGAGTATCCTTCCTTGAAACTCCAATTCGTTTCCATCGGCTGACAGCGTTGGAAAACCGACCCTCAGGTCATCCTCCTGTTGCTCGCATATAAAACGGAATCCACGCTTCGTTATGCTTACTTCCAGTGTTCTGAAGCAAACTTGGATATGGCTCCATTCATTTTGCAGAGGCTCCTCTTCTCCTCTCTTATATTTTTTTGGGATATATAGAAGCATTACATGATCGGATTCCATTGGAACAACATCGTGAGAACTATCATACTGTCTTTTGCCATTAACAAATATGCTGACCTCAAATCGCATTCCAAACAGGGTTTTTTCATTCCGGCCAAGAATAAAACAGAGTGCTAATCCTAAGCACTTGTCATTTAAGTCTGGGGGAACCATGAAAGATATGGAGTCCTCTTCACAGTGGAGAATCCATTCAGGCATCTCGCTTCCATTTACAAGAATCTCGACTTTCTGTCATGCAGATGGTACACATATCAAACATTCCACATGTGAGAGAGAGGGGAAGGCGTTGGGGGAGGGGGCGGGAGGGAAGAGAGAGAGAGAGAGAGTCTGACCCTGGGTGATGACGCATCATCCACACTGACCCCTTTGCTTTGCTTCCAGCTATAAACAAACAAGTCTTTCCAATGATCATAATTGTCGAAGGATGTCGGCAGATGAGTCAACGTGTTATTTGAAAGATATAGGTGCGTCAATTTAGGAAAACTGGAAGCATTCTTAAGGAACTCTGCCTCTGATAAATTGCAGCCATCAAGAACTAGCCATCTTAGATATGGGAATCCCAAATCGCCATCAGGATCAATTGAATCCTCCAAGTACTTTGGAAACATGGCAAGATTCGAGCAGTCCCAAAGATACAGACTCTCGAGATTTTTCAACTTATAAATGCTCGACGGAAGTCTTGTTAGATTTTTGCAATGATCTATGTATATTAACCGTACAGAGACAAGATTTTCAATTGATGCAGGAAGTTCTTTAATCGCCGTCATACTAATATAAAAAAATTCCAAATGTTCCATCTTTTCCAGAATATCAGGGCATTTCTCAAGTTTACAGCAATCATAGAGATGAAAGTATTGAAGAGACTTTGCCTTGAGTGTGCTCAGAAAGATCCTGAGACTAGAGCAATGTGATATTCTCAAACTTTTTAACTTGTCAAGACATCCGACGGATTGGTGAACCTCCACCAAGCTATTGCACATTCGAATAATTAAACTCTCCAGATTTGGAATCGATGAAAAATCAGGAACACTGGCCAGGAACTTGCAATCTTTGAACTTTATGGACTTCAAATTTATAAAATTCTGCAAAAACATACTAGTGCAGTCATTAAGCTCTACAAATATTTTCATAGCTTTAAAAAGGAAAAGCTCATCATCACAAGGGCTTACCTGACAGTTGCCTCGTAATTGTTTGATATGACCATGCTTTAAATGGAGTCTCTTGAGTTTCTTTTGACCAGGGCCAAATTCTAGATCCGGGGCATTGGACCATTCAAGGCATCTTAGCGTGTTAGGGAGGTGTATAGGACCTTGTGAAGAAATATGCACTTCATGCAAAATGAGCATTCTCAACCTTTTTACGTTTGTGAAAGCACCTGGACTAATTGTTATCTCTTTCGGTGTGGGCAAGTCTAATACTATGGCATTTACTGCATCCATGCCCTAGCCATAACAAAGCAAATTTAGTCATCGGACAAAATTTCCAGTTGAGATTTACATTTTACTGTTCGAATCAAAGTAACATAAAAAACTGAGATGTAGCAAAAATGGACATAAACAACTTTTACCGTTTCTTCATAGAGAACGTCTTGAACATCTTCAAAAAGCCATAATCTGCTGCGTTTCCTAGGATCATTGGGCCATTCCTGATTAACAATATCCTTACCCATCAATTGAATCAAATCATGCATTTGCAGGATTCCAATCTCATTTTTTATCAAGGACCTCTCGATGAGAATATCTATTCCTATGGTTGTTTCAAAACCAGAGTCGTCAAGAACTTCCTTGATATATTTAATTCTCTTTCCCTTAAAGAAACAAGCAATATCGAGGAAAATCTCCCTCTCGTTTCTCTCCAATCCATCAAAGCTTGTCTTGAGAACTTGATTAATAGTTTGGTCAGGACTTTCAGAGAGCCTACGCAATGCACTTTCCCATGCAGCTTCGTTTCTTCCACATAAGAATGAGCCCAAGACTTCGACGGCTAACGGAAGGCCGTCACAATAATGCAGTGCTCTATCTATGAGATTCACTCCTATTTCAACACTCTCGCTATCTGGGAAAGCATGCAGACAAAAAAGGTCTCGTGCTTCACAACATCCTAAAGTTTGAATTCTATGCACACGATTTATGCCATGAGAAGTCAGCAATTGTTTATTTCTTGTTGTAACAATGATTATACTTCCTTTTCCAAACCAATTGCCTTTTCCAGCTAATGCATTCAGTTGATTCATATGGTCAACATCATCAAGAACCAGGAGAACCTTCTTGCAACATAGTCTTTCTTGTATCAAACTAATTCCTCCAGCGACACTGTAGAATGTTAAAGGATGACCCAGGATCTCAGATAGAAGATCCTTTTGTAAAGTAACAAGACCATCGCTTCGGTTTGATTTTTCTCTAACTTGCTCCAAAAAACTACAAACCTGAAATTGTCTCATCATAGCATTATATAGGGCCTTGGCAATTGTTGTCTTCCCTATGCCTCCAGGTCCCCATAGACCTATCATCTGAACATCATCATCAGCCGACTCTTTCTGTGACAACCATATCAGTCCTTGAACTTGAGAATCTATTCCGACCGGATACTTAGCGACATGTAAGGGTGTTCGGTTGAGACGAATCGATAATTCCTTCACGATGCATTGTATGAGATCTGCTTCATCTCTGATAAGCACTCAAAAGAAAGAAAAAGCCGTTTTAGCATTTCAAAGCCATGGCAGGAATTCAACCTCTGATGTGATAAGGAAAATTTCATAAGAAGATAAGCAAATAATAAGACGAAAGGTGGGTGAACCTGCGCCAACATTTTCGCGAGCAAAATTACAAACAACCTGAATCTGAAGACAATAATGACTCAGGCATGAATCGCACTACTTATGTTTGATAATTCTCATTATCCACACAGCAAGAATTAATTCAAAGAATCTACGAGCTTTGGTTATTTGACTTTTTGTGTCCACGGTCTAATTTATCTCCACTTTGTATCTTCAATTCGAAGATCCAAAAAAGAGCATACGATATGATATCTAACAGACAATCACAAGCTAACAATCACAAAACACCATTGTCACATCTGTGCGTACCTGTCATTCAACTCCCACCCAGACAAGCTACCGGTTTCAGAGAGAGCCTTCTTCCATCTCTTCACTTTCTCTGAATCCTTCCCAAACTTGGACTCATGCTCAGCCATAGCTCTCCCATAGCTCTCCCTCCCTTTCCTCACTTCCCTTGGTTCCACTTTGTAAAACACTGGGAACACAATCAAGTCATTTTGCTCGTTGCACTCCATGATTTTCAAGAGCTCTTCCAAACACCACCGTGAGGAAGCGTAGTTCTCGGAGAAAACGATGATCGCAACGTGCGATTCCTCGATCGCCCTCATGAGCGCCGGCGATATTTCCTCTCCTTTCCTGAGCTCCTCGCTATCCACAAAAGTGTATATTCCTTGCTGGTCCAGAGCCGCGTAGAGATGACTGAGGAAGCCTTGGCGGACATCTGGTCCTCTGAAACTGAGGAACACATGATAATTCCTTTTCGTATTCGAAGAAGCAGCCATTAGAAGAGCTGATGGTACATGTGCTTCCTTCGAAGCATCGGAACAGAGAGTCTTGCTACGAAAATCAAGAGCTGAAGGCTGAAGCAGAGTCGGCTTTGCTCTCGGAGAGGCTGGGCGGCCTCTGACCCGGGGTTGCCCTTCCCCGATTGGCAGCGAAGTCGACGATCTCTTCCTCTTGTTCTGGCTCTCGCTCTCTCTCGCTTCAAAGGAACAAGCGCTCTTAGCCTGTCCCATTCTCAGGAAAATATTGGACCGACCTCAGGGTAATTTGGCTCGTGAAGACGTTTTCAGCTTTTGATTTCAGATAAATATGCTGCTTATGCGCGGCGGAGAGGGTGTGGAGGGCGACATCGACGTGATCGACAAACAAATCTGGAACGACGAAGGGTAGGCCAAGGACTCGAAAGACAAACGCGGTCACTAGGGTTTATAAATTTGGCTGTGAGGTCTCGGGTCCGGCCCACGCGCTAACCTGTTCGGCCGGTGTCCTTTAGTCCACGCGCAAGGACGCGCAAATCCACCTTTGAGGTATGAAGTCTAAGCGCTAGCGTCCTACGCCTAGTCCTCGAGATAGAAGGATAATCACATAGCGACGAGCTGATGCAGTGTCAAGCTCGACTCACATGTTTTTTTTTTTTTGACGAGAAACAAAGCTGATTATATTAAGTAGTAGGTAAAGGTAATACAGCAAAAGCATCAGTACAAAGAAGATCCAAGAGATCAGAAGGGGGACTAGTCACCCAGTTACTAGGAAGAAAATCAAAACGCCGGGCTTTTGCAACCCAGTCAGCAACCCGATTAGAATTTCTACTGCAGTGAGCGAAGGAAAGGCCAGACATAGTCTTCAATTTGTGCTCAAAACTTCACTCGAACTTAGCTTAATCAAGAATTAAATTTCTTGCTTGAACTCAATTGAAAAAGAAAATTGAAGTATTCAAAAGTTGCGCCCGAATTAATTTAAATGAATTGAGCTTGAAATTTCATATAAATAATTTACAAAAAGAAAAATTCAATTAGACTTGTAAAACTATTGAGCCGAGAAATAACAAGTTGAAGTTTGATATCATGTGGCACATTCATGTTTAAGTTTCACCTAATCTCGAGTTTGGTATATTGTAAATTTTATTTTTTGTGAAACAATGAACCCTCCCCTATGCCTAGTGAGAGGTGTCCACAGTCTTGTTGGCCATGTGAAGAAATAAAATTAAAAATTAAAAATTACAAAAATTGTCTATATTAGTATTAACACCTGGATTTTAGTTGACACCTAAAAAATTGTTCTAGTCTCAAGCTTCTGGAAAGGAAATTAACATATAATAGGCCATTGAAATGGCTTTTTAAAATAAACCACCAAGTATCGAAGTATCGAAAGCATCCAAGAAAAAGTATGGGAGATGAAGAATTCGATACAAGTCGGGCAAAAAATAAACATAGCCTTGTTATTAAGTCTCGGGACATGAATCCCCATAAGCTAAACACGATGTTAAGTCAGGCAAAGCATATATAATGTCTTGTTATTTAACCTTGGGACATGAACCCCATAAGCTTGAGACTAGATTCTAATCCTAAACCTAATTCTATTTATTTTACGATGGTGAAGCTAATTTAAGCTATTCTGACCAATTATTTAGGATGTAGTTCTAAGTATAATCAGGCTTTTATTAACTAGAACCTAAACTAACTTACTTCTTGAAACCTAAGTTTATTAATCCAAGCTAGCCTGTTCAAACTAAGCTAGGCTAATCTAATTAGGTGTCTTCGGACCACTGTAGACCGCCACCCTTGGGTCCTCCTCGGCTGTTGGGTCGTCGGGAACCAAGCTCTAGCTCTCATCATTGTATCACTTTGCTTGTGGAGTATGACTCACGCAATGGAGCGAAGACCAAAGATAAATTCCCACACTACCGCGTCAATAAAGTAGAGATTCTGCCCGATTCCCATCTATTTGTCGAGCTTCGTTTTAACTTTCGTCTTCTTTTTGCGTAAACCCGCGGAAAGCAGCAATTAGGGCCCCTATTAAAAAATGATCGTCTACATTCTCACGGAACCAAAGTTTCTTTTCTCCCAGGTTCCTTTTGGGACTTTCCTCGTTCCCTCCCTTCCGAATGAATATCCCACGCACCAGTTCTGGGAAAGTTCTTGGCAATATCATTTCCACTTCCTTGAATTTTGCTTTTTGGATAGAGGACGACTTGAGGTAAACCAAGGGTCGCTAAGGGATGAAAAGTGAGAAAGAGAATGAACTTTAGCGCAAGCCAATGAAGAATGTAAACACAATCCTAATATGAACGGGACTTTACCAATATTCTTTGAGGAAATTACTTGGCATTTTCACTTGCCAAATGAAAAGGAATTTGACTCTTCCAAAGGAGGAGAAAAAAAGAAAAAATATATCTATATGATCAAGATTAATATAACAGAAAATAGCAAATTGCTTGAACATATTTACCTAAATGATGTTTCAACCCACTATTACCTCAAATTTACTATCTATTATAATTCCGTGCAATCTTGCCATTAAAATTTTGCTAACGAGACTAATGATATTTACAATGCATGATGACCATATCACCATTTTTTCATTGGAGACCCATGTAAAATTGGAGAAAGTTGAATCTACCCAACTTATCTCTACTATTGTTAAGTCAAAATTGCATATTGCAATATATTTTTTTTTTTTTTGGTCCAAACATATCACAATTTAGAATTCCATACAAGTGAGATCGGTATACCTATAAAAACTTGCTAGGCTCTTAGTCTATAGAAAATCTTGCCCTGTGGGGATTATGCACAAATTGCCTAATATTCTCCTTCCACGTAGGAAAATAATTATTACATATGATTAAAATGTCCTACTAATCTCCAACAAAGATTCTTGCTAGGCTCTTAGTCTATAGAAAATCTTGCCCTGTGGGGATTATGCACAAATTGCCTAATATTCTCCTTCCACGTAGGAAAATAATTATTACATATGATTAAAATGTCCTACTAATCTCCAACAAAGCCAATCTGAATCCCTATGATGTACCCAGCCAAGGAAAAATTGTCATCAAGTCTAGAAAAGCATATTACCAAAAATGTGAAGAGAATGACTCGCATGTCTCTCTCCACAACCCTAAATCGAGTGCGCTTGCACTGTATCAATCAAATAAGAACACGGTGGTCGGTATCAACAACGCGTTGGATCCAAAGAAAACACGGTATGAAATAAATTGTTCACATATAACATTGTTTATATTTGACGATACGAAGACTCGATTGTTGTATGTCTCGTGCTTACATATATACATTCAGATTAGCTGACTAATTCAAATTGATCACAAGAGTAAGGAAAGGCTGATAAAATGGGATGATTCAATGTCTAAATAGAATCGATTGTTGTGTGTTTTGTTCTTACATATATCCATTCAGATTAGCTGACTAATTCAAATTAGATCACAAGAGTGAGGAAAGGCTGATATTACCAAAAATTGTATCACTTTGCTCGTAGAGTATGACTGTTTCAGTGGAACGAAGACCAAAGGAAGTTAGATTCCCCACGCTACCGCTACTATCACAGTCAGGTCGATAAAGTAGAGATTCTTGCCCGATCCCCGTTCATTTGTCGAGCTTCGTTTTGACTTTCGTCTTCTTTTTGCGCAAACCGCATAAAGCAACGATCAGAACCAAAGTTCTGGGCAATTTCTTGGCAATATCATTCTCACTTCCTTGAATTTTGCGCTTTGGATAGGGGACGACTTGGGGCCGACGAGACTTAAACGAAGGTTCGCTGAGGGATGGAAAGAGAGAAAGAGAGAACTTTTGCATAAGCCAATGAAGAACGCGAATGCAATCCTAGTATGAACTTGACTTCACCAATGTTTTTCGAGGGAATCACTTGGTATAAAGGGACTCGACTCTTCCAAAGGAGAAGAAGAAAAGGAAGAATATGTCTATATTATTAGAATTAGCATAACAGAAATAACAAATTACTTGAACACATTTACCTAAATGATGTTTCAACCCACTATTGCCTCAAATTTACAATCTATTATAATTCTGTCCAATTTCACCATTAAAATGTCACATGTGGCAACTAATGAGGCAAAAGATATTGGCGAGGCACGTTTCTATGAACATTTTTATGTATGATGACCAGATCACCATTTTTTTTCAATGGAGACCCATGTAAAATTGGATAGAGTTGAATCTACCCAACTATCTCTACTATTGTTAAGTCAAAATTGCATATTGCAATGTTTTTTTTTTTTTGGTCCGAGCATATTGCAATTTAGAACTCCATATAAGTGAGGTCGGAAAATCTATAAAAACTTGCTAGGCTCTTAGTCTGTAGAAAATCTTGCCCTGTGGGGATTAGTAGGATTACGCACAAATTGCCTAATACTCTCCTTTCACGTAGGAAAATAATTATTCATATGATTGAAGTGTCTTGCTAATCTCCAACAAAGCCAATCCTAATCCCTATGATGAGCCCAGCAAGGGAAAAACTGTCATCATGTCTAGAAAAGCATATTACCGAAAATGTGAAGAGAATGACTCACATGTCTCTCTCCACAACCCTAAATTGAGTGTGCTTGCACTGTACCAATCATATAAGAACATGTCAGTACTACTGACGATAGTGAAATTATCTCGAAAAGGCAATCACAATGAGATAAAAAATTCTCTTTTTTATTACTTTTATCAAAAACTTAACTTTCAGGTGGTCGGTATCAACAACGCTTTGGGTTGAAACATCATTTAGGTAGATGTGTTCAAGTAATTGCTACTTCTGTTATGCTAATCCTAATAATATAGATATATTCTTCCTTTTCTTCTTCTCGTTTGGAAGAGTCGAGTCCCTTTATGCCAAGTGATTCCCTCAAAGAACATTGGTGAAGTTAAGTTCATCCTAGGATTGCGTTCACATTCTTCATTGGCTTATGCTAAAGTTCTTTCTCTTTTTCACTTTCCATCCCTTAGCGAACCTTCGTTTAAGTCTCGTCGGCCCCAAGTCGTCCCCCATCCAAAACGCAAAATTCAAGGAAGTGAGAATGATATTGCCAAGAAATTGCCCAGAACTTTGGTTTTGATCGTTGCTTTCCGCGGTTTGCGCAAAAAGAAGACGAAAGTCAAAAAGAAGCTCGACAAACCCTGGTGGGCCGGACCCGAGACCTCACAGCCAGATTTATAAACCCTAGTGGCAGAGTTTGGAGGGCGAGATCGACGTGATCGACCGACGAATTTGGAACGATGAAGAATCGGCCAAGGACTCAGAAGACGAAAAGCTGCCACAAGGGTTTATAAATCTGGCTGTGAGGTCTCGGGTCCGGCCCACCAGGGTTTGTCGAGCTTCTTTTTGACTTTCGTCTTCTTTTTGTGCAAACTGCGGAAAGCAAAGTTCTGCGCAATTTCTTGGCAATATCATTCTCACTTCCTTGAATTTTGCGTTTTGGATAGGGGACGACTTGGGGCCGACGAGACTTAAACGAAGGTTCGCTAAGGGATGGAAAGTGAGAAAGAGAAAGAACTTTAGCATATGTCTATATTATTAGGATTAGCATAATAGAAATAGCAAATTACTTGAACACAATTACCTAAATGATGTTTTTTTTCTTTTTATGATCGTGGAATCGCCTCGCGGCCAACAGCAGCTACGCGTAAATCACGGGGGTGCTAGCGTAGAACCCACCTCCCACGGCTCCCCACTTTAGTCGCACATCATGACGAATTGGGGAATCGAACCCCGGCCTTGCATGTGGCTAACGTGCGATTCCACCAACTCGGCCACCACGAGGTGGTTATTACCTAAATGATGTTTCAACCCACTATTGCCTCAAATTTAGAATCTATTACAATTCTGTCCAATTTCACTCATCTGTGGCAACTAATAAGGCTAAAGATATTGGCGAGGCATGCTTATATGAAAATTTTTATGTATGATGACCAAATCACCATTTTTTTCAGTGGAGACCCAGGTAAAATTGGATAAAGTTGAATCTACCCAACTATCTCTACTATTGTTAAGTCAAAATTGCATATTGCAATGTTTTTTTTTTTTTTTTTTTTTTTTTTGGGCCCGAGCATATTGCAATTTAGAACTCCGTATAAGTAAGATCGAAAGACCTACAAAAACTTGCTAGACTCTTAGTCTATAGAAAATCTTGCCCTGTGGGGATTACGCACAAATTGCCTAATACTCTCCTTCCACGTAGGAAAATAATTATTTCATATGATTGAAGTGTCCTCCTAATCTCCAACAAAGCCAATCCTAATCCCTATGATGAGCCCAGCAAGGGAAAAATTGACATAAAGTCTGAGAAAAGCATATTACCAAAATGTGAAGAGACAAGACTCACCTGTCTTTCTCCACAACCCTAAATTGCGTGTGCTTGCACTATATCTATCAGATAAAACTGTACGTACGATAGTGAAATTACGTTCAAAAGACAATCACAATAAGATAAAGATTTCTTTTTCTTATTACTTTTATCATAAAATTAACTTTCAGTTGGTTGGTATCAGTAACGCATTGGCCCCGCTGCGCAATGATAATGTGCCCACTACAAAAAATGGGTACTCCCATTTCATGATGTCAAGTCATCATGCGATACATTGTTATTAATTGATGATTGCACTTATAGTTCATAAGTGAAGTCCAATTCCATCAACACTTAAATTTTCGCTCAAAAATTTCTCGTGCATTTCCATAAAAATTAAGAATAAGAATTGTAGAATTTGACTTGTAATCAAAATAGTGATATCACATAATTTCGCATTTGCATTTTTAAATTTCAATTTTTAGTCGTCGAATTTATCTCATGAAATAGTATGTCCGCGTTGGATATCAACCTTTCCAAATTTTGTGAACCAGCTTGTCACGTAACTCGACAAAAGAAAAAGGGGAGCAACACTATAACAAGCACAACCATTCAAGCACAGTCCATGCTCAAAAGCAAATAAAAAAAGAAGAAGATAAAATTTCAAATAAAGGTCTGAAATGCTCTTATTTTTTTTAAATAAGAGTTCGAAGTTGATTTTGTATCAAATGAGAACATAGAGTAACCATAGTTGTTTCAAATAAGGGCTTAAAGTGGTTATCATTATTTCAAATAAGAACCTAACATCGCCGATCGCCGGCCAACTAAATATTCCAATCAGTCAAGGGCGATTTTTTTCCAATTACAATTTTAATCTTAAATTATGTTTTATTCTTTCCTTTTTCCTTCCTTTTTCACTTTTTTTTTTCTTTTTTTTTTTTGGAGAGGGCTCGTTGACCCTTATCAGCCACTAGTAAGGCCCGGCAAGTTGAGGGCTTTGCCAGCCTCAACGGCCGCTAGTAAAGGTGGGCTAGGGCCGGCCAGCCCTCATTGGTCACTAGCAAGGGCAACCTCCCTAAGGGCAAGGCTTGCCCAAGCAAAGCCATCCCTTGCCAACCGCTGGCGAGGCGACCCTCCCCCAAATTTAGCGAGGGCTAACCTCACTGATGGTCGTGAGGGTGGCCTCCCCTAGGGCAAGGGTCGTTGAGCACTTGTTGTCCCTAGGTGAGGCCGACCCTTGCCTAGTCCTTTTTGGTATTGCTGGTGTTTAGTCGGCTACCGGTGAAGAAGGAAAAAAAAAGAAAAAAAAAAAAAAGGTAAATGACTAAAATGCTCTTGACAAGCTAAAAAGTCAAGCTCTTATTTGAAATAAGATTCACTTCAGGCCTTATTTGAGAAAATAATGGTACTCCATACTTTTATTTGAAATAATGTTCACTTTAGGTTCTTATTTGAGAAAATAAAGACACTTCAGGCCCTTATTTAGAATTTTCCCAAAATATGGGCAAAAGCTTCAAAGAGTACAAATTAATTTATATTAAATTGGATTAATATCATGAAAATTCATAGACTAGTACACTTGTCAAAAATGAAAGGTAAAACCCCAAATTAATATATTCATCAACTGTTTTGTATTGTCCAACTCAATAACTTGATGGTAAAATCTAATGGAAATTAGGGATAAATTATTATAAATATACCAATTTGAAGGTTTTTTGTAATCAAAAATTTATTTTATTATAAGTTATTATAAATATATTAATTTAAAATTTTTCGTGATATCTACTTAAAAAGAAAAGGAATGGGTTGCCTAAGTAATATACAAAAAAAAAAAAAAAAAGTAATATACAAGACACATGAAAAAGACTTTGGAACAGGATCAAGGAAATGGTGGATGATGTTTAATGGCCTTTCGGTTCTTCACGTGGAGAATACAAGACAAAAGAAAAAAAAAAAAGGACATGAGGATCCGGATAAAGGAACAAAAATGCACATCATAACTATTATATTTCTTTAATTCATTTGTAACACCATTTTATTTTTCTATTTCTAAAATAAATGTTTAATTAAGAAATGAAAACTAAAAATTTTATACTTTTCTAATTCTAGAACAAAAATGAGAAATGAAAATTCTTCTCATCGCCGACCACCCACTCCTTACCACCTATTGTCCATTGCTGGTAGTCGCTTGCCCACCCGTCACTCGGAAGAAAGAAATTTTGTATTGTCATTAAACAGATTTTTATTTTGGGAACAGAATTTTATTTTTTTTTTTTCGTCAAATGCGTATGGTTGCTCAAAAACTCATAAACGGAATAGAAATACAAAAAATTATTTATAAAATTGATTTTTGAAACAAAATAATTATCATTTGTGCCCAAAAAAATTCCAGAGCTTCCTTGAGAGTCTCCAAAAAAAAAAAAAAAAAAACACGTTCTTAGGAGTTGCCATGAGAGTGTCTTGGGGTTTCTCTCTAGAAGTTATAAAAGTAAAAATTCCATGAGATGTTGTTTCTCTATTTCTTAATTAGAACTCTAATAATTTCTTGTGTTGAGGTGTATGGCGTGGTCCGGTTTGCGCAACATCATTGAATTATCTACATTAATACAAATTGATGATTGCACTTATAGTTCTATAATTCATAACTCGAGTCCAAGGCTGGGGTCCTAAGTCTAATGGTGGAGTCGCGGCCCTGCTCACGTGATAACCTTTTTGGGCGGTGTCTTTAGTCCATGTGCTGGGATCTGCAATCAACCTTTTAGGTCCTAGGTCCAGCATTCAAGATAGAAGCATAATAATTTGAGCTAATACAATGTCAAGCTTGACTCACATTCTTGATGCTCGAAACTTCGATCTAGCTGAGCTTGATCAAGTATTGAAATTTTCTTGCTCGAACTCAACTCGAGAAGAAAATTGACATATTCAAGTTTCGATTGAATTCAATTTGATTATGTGAAAATATAAATGAACTAGTGCTCGAAATTTCATATACAATGGAATTTTAAGTTTTCTTTTTGCGTCTATTCCTAGAAATATTAAATAATCTTAAAAAAAGTAACTTAAACTCAATTAGACTCATAAGACTATTGAACCGATTATTAGCAGGTTCAAGTTTGATATTTTATGGTGCATTCATGTTTAAGTTTCACCTAAACTCCATTATGGTTCATATAGTTGATTTGAGTTGTAAATTGAAAATGGCATAAAAATTTATAAAAGTCATTGCTTTTCAACGTAACATTCTCATCCAATGACAAACTTATTAGTTAGAGGCACTCTTATGCTTCTTCAAGTGTGACGTATAATATTACAAAGTGTTGCTGCAATTGAAGTACCGAAACGTTATAATACATTGGTAAAACTGATTTATGATATTATGAGGAATGGTAGACCTAGGACAATTGTTTTGGATTTGCACTGCAGCTTTTGTTTGCAGGTGTTCTCTTTTAATCCATTTGTTCACACCCCATTTCTGTATTCCGTATCCATCTAGTTCGTAAATTGGGTACATAGTAAAAAATTATTTTTATTGTAGTAACGGATGCAAATCTTCACTCAACTAAACGCTATGAATGCATGCAAATTGTCTCGATCACATCCCATAAGACTTCGTCAATGAGCCGATCATGGGCGTGACCCCTTAAGAGTTATTCACACTGGCGAGTATGCAACGGAATACAGGATTTGTCGTATGGATCAATCCCTTAACTACTCAGTTAATTCCTTGAAGATTAAAATTAGATTTTATTTATATCTAACGTGAGTAAATAAAAAAATTATCTTGATCGCTACAGTATGAAAAGAAAAATGAACCATGTCAGTCCTTGCATACTTCGACCTGGACTGGGATTGAGACTTAAAAAAAAAGCTTAATCAACATTATGTTTTTTGATTTGTTTTCTCATCTCAGTTCATAGCAGGATTAAAGTTACTTTTTTCACATGTGGCATTCCGTAGCATTCCGTAATCATGCGCTTGTAGAAGCAGCAACTTAATTATAGTTTTTTTGCCGCAATTCGTGGGGAGATGATAAGGCCGTTCAAATTTTGTGAGCAAACGATGTATGACAAAATAATCTCTTTTAGCATGCAAAATCGATCTTAAAATGACAGGTAAAATAGACGTATGGAGAGCCATGTGTCACGGGCCGATCGATCAACTCTTAATCACTCCTCAATTCACCCGTGCGGCCTTAAGGTTTTACTCCTAAGCAGCCTTTCCCAATCGACTCACAAGACTCGTATGTAAAGAGAGAAACTCTTAGAGAGAGAAGCTCTGGTTTTTGTATTGCTTGTGAATGAGAATACAATAAGGGAGGAGACCCATTTATATACAAGTACAAGGCAAACCGTATCTGTAGATCTCCCTTACATCTAACTGTGGAGATTGCACCTCCCCATCTACCAACTACTAGCATTAATTACACAACTACCAGCTACTCGCATTTATTGCGTACCCAGGAGAATACTCTAAGTCTCGGGGGTATAAGCCGAGGGTCTTTAATGTGTCACGCCCATGTTCGAGAAACCTCTTGGACATGCTTTCTTTCGGGCCATGACATTCTCCCCCACCTAATCACGCGACGCCCTCGTCGCATCTTCGGCATGAAAGGCTTCAATATCTTTCTTGAATTGCCAAAGACTCTCCTCGGGCTCCCAACTGGCTTTGCTCTCCGGAAGGCCTTTCCATCGGATCAAATACTCTCGTTTGGGCACGCAATACCGCTTCCGTATGACTTGATCCGCCAAGATGCTCTCGACCTCTCGATCATACGAGGTTTTTGCCCCGAGTGCCGCCCGATGAGACTCCCCACGATCTGGATCTTCCTCATCAACTTGGAAATGTTTGAGCATACTTACGTGGAACACCGGATGCACCTTGAGTTTTGGTGGTAGCTCCAGCTTGTATGTGACCTTCCCGACCCGTTGCAGCACATGAAATGACCCCTCGTAGCGACAGATCAACCCCTTGTGCACGTCCTTAGCTTGGCCAACACTTGGTCTCCCACTTGAAACTCCACGTGCCGTCGCTTCTTATCCGCCCATTTCTTCATGCGCTTGGAGGCTTTGTGTAGATACGCCCGTGCCAAGTCTGCCTGTTCTTGCATATTTTTGGCGAACTTGTACGCGGGCGGACTATTCCCCCGGTAACCCGAAGCGATGGTGCTCGGGGTGTTAGGTTGCTACCCAGTTGCAACCTCGAACGGACTCTGGCCGGTTGACTCACTCCGCTGCAAGTTGTATGAGAACTGGGCCACATCGATCAACTTTGCCCAATTCGCTTGCGTCGTGCTCACATAGTGCCGGAGGTAGATCTCCAAGAGAGAATTGACCCGCTCCGTCTGACCATCGGTTTGGGGATGCAAACTTGTTGACATGTTCAACTCCAACCCCAGCAGCTTGAATAACTCGGACCAGAAACGTCGTGTGAAGCGGGGATCCCGATCGCTCACAATCGTTTGTGGCACTCCCCAATACTTCACCACATGCTTCATGAAAAGTTTGGCCGCCTCCTCGGCTGGGCAATCCTTTGTCGCAAGCACGAAGGTTGCATACTTGGAGAACCGGTCAACCACCACCATTAGAGTCCGACACCCTTCGGACTTTGGTAGATTGACGATGAAGTCCATGGAAATGCTTTCCCATGGACGAGTTGGAATGGGAAGTGGCTCTAGCAAACCCAGCAACGATCGTTGCTCCAGCTTGTCTTGTTGGCAAACCAGACAAGTCTTCACATATGCCTCCACGTCGTCCCGCATTTGAGGCCAATAGTAGCGATCTTCGACGAGGGCCAACGTGCGGTGGATCCCTGGATGACCCGCCCACTTCGAGTCGTGGCACTCGCGTAAGATCTCCTTCCTTAGCTTCCCGTGGAAAGGCACGTACAGCCGCCTTCCCTTGGTGTAGAGGAGCTCATCCTCCCACCAAAATTGCCAGGTCTTGCCCTCCTTGGCATACCCGATGAGGGCTTGGGCTCTTGGATCATGCTTCAGCCCTTCCCTTATGCGATCGACCCAAGTACAACTCGGTCGACTCATTGAGCTACTCATGAGCTCCATCTTCTGACTCAGCGCGTTCGCCAAGGAGTTGGCCTTCCCCGGCTTGTACTCCAATGTGTAGTCGAACTCCGCCAAAAAGTCTTGCCAACGAGCTTGCTTCGGACTTAGCTTCTTTTGTGTTTGAAAATAGCTCGTGGCCATGTTGTCCGTCCTCACGACGAACTTGAATCCCAGGAGATAGTGCCTCCATGTTCGAAGGCAATGGACCACCGCGGTCATCTCCTTTTCTTGAACGGTATACCGTCGCTCGGTATCGTTCAACTTTCGAGACTCATATGCTACCTGATGGCCATCCTGCATAAGCACACCACCAATGGCATAATCCGAGGCGTCAGTCTCTACCTCGTAAGGCTTGGTGTGGTTGGGCAACACCAACACCGGCTCCTCCATCATGGCTCTCTTCAGTCGATCGAACGCTCTTTGGCACCGATCCGTCCACTCCCATGGCTTCTCCTTCTTCAAGAGGTCCGTGAGCGGCACGGTGATGCTCGAGTAACTCCGAACGAACCGCCAGTAGTAGTTGGTTAGGCCGAGAAACGACCTCAACTCTGTCACCCTTGTTGGCGGCTCCCATTCGACGATCGACTGGATCTTGACCTTATCCATGTGCACTCGTCCACCCCCGACGATGTGCCCTAGGAATGGAACTTCCTTTTGGGCGAAGGCACACTTCTCGCGCTTGACGTACAGCTCATTCTCGCGCAAGACTTGGAAGACTTGCCTCAGATGCTTGACATGCTCTTCTAACGTCCGACTACAAACCACAATATCATCTAGGTAAACCACTACAAACCGATCTAGGAAAGGGTGGAGTACCTTGTTCATCATTGTACAGAAAGTGGCCGGAGCGTTGGTCAAACCGAACGGCATCACGAGGAACTCGTAGGATCCATACCGCGTCACGCAAGTGGTCTTTGGCTCGTCCCCTTCGGCGATCCGAACTTGGTAGTAACCCGATCGGAGATCCAGCTTGGTGAACCACTGAGCTCCCCCAAGTTGATCAAAGGGATCCGTAATGAGCGGGATTGGGTACTTGTTCTTCACAGTCAGCTTGTTCAGCGCCCGGTAGTCGATGCACATCCAGAGTGACCCATCGTGCTTCTTTTGGAACAGAACCGGCGCACCGAACGGGGCTTTTGACGGCCGTATGTAGCCTGCGTCGAGCAGCTCCACTGCTTCCTCAATTCTTCCAACTCGGGTGGTGCCATGCGGTAAGGCGCCATGGCAAAGGCGCAGCGAGCGTCAGCACAAGCTCGATCCGGTGATCCACCTCTCTTGGGTGGCGCTTCTTCGGCGGCTCCAAAGGCATGACATCCTTGAACGAGTCGAGGACTTGGGTTGCTTCCGTCGGGACTTCCTTCCCTTCACCCTTGCCATCCTCGACCTTTAAGGCTGCCAGGAAGGTCACATCACCCTTCCTTGTTCCTTTGGTGAGTCGTATGGCCGAGATCATCTTTCAATCACGATCCGACTCACGGTGGATTGGAATCATGCATTGGCTATTCTTGTCCAACACGCATATGCACTCGGCAAACGGGACTACAACCGCATGGATTCTATCTAGGAATTTGATTCAAATGATAATATCATAGTCGTCAAGTGGAATTACCTCTAGAGTCTCCTTGCCTCTCCATGACCCGAGTTGTAGTTCCACGTCCCTTGCAACCCCGATCATAGGGACTTCCTTCAAGTTCACGGTCTTGAGCCAACCGGCTCCTTTCTCAACCCATAGGTCAAGTTTCTTCGCGGCTTCCTCCGAGATGAAGATGTCGGATGCTCTCGTGTCCACGAGCGCACTCATCGTGGTCACTCCGATCTTCACGTCTGCGAACATCAAGCCTTTAGGCTCCTTCGCCTTCTTGGCCTTGATCGCGTTAAGGAGTCACAGCGATCCCAACCGCGCTTCCTCCCTAGGTTCGTCCTCTTTGCAAAGAGCGGCCAACTTGGCCTTGTTCGGGCAATCCCGCGCCATGTGCGGACCATCACAAAAGAAACAGCTATATGAGCGTACCTTCCTTTGTCCTTCACCACTTGGCCCCGCATGAGCCTTGTGTTGATTAGCCAGTGGTTTGCCTCCGGTCGGGCAGTTATATCTCCCCCGATCTCCCCCACCAGTGGCTTTGTCCCTAGGACGAGTGTCCGATCGGGATGTGGAAGGCGACGCCTTGTACTCCACGAGCGACTCGACTACGGTCATGGCCGTAGTAAGATCGCCCACGTTGTACCGCTTCAACTCTTGCTTTGTCCATGGCTTGAGACTACCCATGAACTGGTGAAACGCTTCAACTTCATTCATCGAGGGGATTTGGAGTAGCAACTCCGAGAACCGCTTGAGGTAGTCGCGCACACCACCCTTTTGCTCGATACGCTTCAGCTCGTCATGAGCTTCCTCTTCCGCGTAAGCGGGGAAGTAGTTCCGTCGGAACTCCTCGACAAAACCACCCCAAGTCGTGATAGGATTCCCACACCTATCATTCGATCGACGACGCCACCACAACAATGCACTATCAGCTAAATACATCGATGCAGTGTTTACCCGTGTCCGGTCGTCGTTGATTCCCATGACCTGGAAGTACCGCTCCATGTACCACAGAAAGTTGTCCACGTCCTTGGCCACCCGCGAGCCCCGGAACTCCTTTGGCTTCGGCATGTCCACTTGTGGACCTTGCACCGTGATCAAACCGTTCACGTGTGCAGCTTGTGCTTCAGCGAGCTTACCCGTAAGCTCCGCTATCTCAGTGCGCATGGCCTCCAAGGGTTCACACCGTTGTGTGAGTTCCTCCTGCAGGGTCCCCAGCAGCTCGTGGCGAAGCTCTCCCATGCCGGTCTTTAGCTCTTGCACATCCGCAACCAGCTCCTCCCTTCCAGCATCAACTCCGTCCACGGTCTAGGTCAGGTCATCGACCGATCCTTGGACATCGGAGACGAACAACTCCAGCTTCGCCATCTGTTGTGCAAGATCCCTCATTGGATCCCTAGAACTCGAGGCACCACGGTTCTTCTTCCCCTTGACACCACCTTTCTCGGCGTTCCGCCCACGATCAGCACAATCACCACCCATGACCAACGCCTCATCAGATCGTGGATCAGCCATTGCACTTGCGCTTGGATCACAAATCAGCTCTGATACCACTTGTCACGGTCCGATCGATCAACTCTCGATCACTCCTCGATTCACCCGTGCGGCCTTAAGGTTTTACCCCTAAGCAGCCTTTCCCAATCGACTCACAAGACTTGTATGTAGAGAGATAAACTCTTAGAGAGAGAAGCTCTAGTTTTTGTATTGCTTGTGAATGAGAATACAATAAGGGAGGAGACCCCTTTATATACAAGTACAAGTCAAATCATATTTGTAGATCTCCTTTAGATCTAACGGTGGAGATTGCACCTCCCCATCTACCAACTACTAGCATTAATTACACAACTACCAGCTACTCGCATTTATAGCGTATGCGTACAAATACAGTATCGCCCGCCCCCAAGAGAATACTCTAAGTCTCGGGGGTATAAGCCGAGGGTCTTTAATGTGTCACGCCCGTGTTCGAGAAACCTCTTGGACATGCTCTCTTTCGGGCCGTGACACATGTATACGAAATAAATTAGGTTTGAACTTAGCTCTGATATCATATTAGAATGTTTAACCTAAAAAAAATTAAGCTATTAAGTAGAGAGAGATTACATATATAGATAAAAAGATACACAGCAGAGCAAAAGTTACTTTGTTAGGTATTAAACATTATAAACTTACTTGAAGTCTAGGTATGTAAAATGAGTGGGTTGAGTCGGGTTTAGTACGGATTGAAAATGACTCGAACCATATTGACTCATTTATTGTATAAATGAAGTAAACATAATATTTCACACTTATATGATTATGAGAGGAGAAGACAAGTATTGAATCCCTTATACTGTGCATGCAATTCCGGCTTTATATTTTAATTCTTATTTTATAATTAATGTACGCAAAATCTGAACACGTCTTTCTATTTCTTTCTATTTGCTAAAAAAAAATCTTTTACAAAATAGAATTTATTAATGTACACACTTAACTCGTGTGTTTATTACATTTTTTTTTACTATAATGATTCTACTACAACCACAAAATAGAATTTATTCTAAATTATTAATATCTCTTTAAAAAATATATTTCAAATTGTTTACTTCAAGTAATTTTACAATGTTTTATACTAAACAAAGCAACTTTGAACTTCGCTTTCCTATTATATTAAATCTTCCAATTTGGAAATTTAAGCTATTATAGATAAGAAGAAAACAAGTAGACCTTTTAATAAGGGTAACGACGATTTATCGCATGCCTCATATCATCTTGCAATGGCCATGCCTGAGCCATAACAGAGCGACAATGTCAATCTTTCTCGAGAATCACGCGATCCGATTATCATAGCAATCTCTGGCAACTCCCGCCACTGTCGATTGCTCCTCTAGTTCCATGTGCCCAGCTAGGAAACTTACCTCGTAAATCAGCCGAAAGACTGGTTAATCTATGGTAGGTAGTCTGCTGACTATAGAATTGACCTAAGTTGAATGCTCTTTGATGTGAGAGACGATCCGTAGTATAATGTGAAGGTTTGAGAAAGATATGCTGTCGGAATTTTTTTTTAAACTCTAGCATGCAAATTTAGTTGCATTACGATTTTATCAAAGTTGATATTACGAAAAATTGTAAACCAATACATCTATAACAAATTTACTTCAAATTGATATTTTGATTATAAAAATTCCCAAATTGGTACCTATATAATAAATTATCCCAAACTAATTTTTTAACTGCCAAAAATCCCAAATTGGTATATTTGTGATAAATTTTCTCTAAATTAGTTTCCACTAAATTGAATTAATACTATGAAAATTGCAAATTGGTATACTTATGATAAACAATGAGTAAAATCTCAAATTGGTACACTTGTCTACTGTTACGTGTCATTAAACTCAGCAATTTGATAATAAAATTTAATGAAAACTAACCGAAGTAAATTTGTCATATGTATACCAGTTTAGAGTTTTTGGTGATCAAAAAATTAGTTTTGATAAATTTGTCGGAAGTATATTAGTTTGGGGTTTTATGATATTAATCATTTTTTTCTATAAGTTGAGTATTGAATTTGTCAAGGTAGTTTTATCTAGAATGTGAATTTTAGTATAATATTGTCACTTTGATTTGATATCATAGTTAGGATGAACGATGAATATTTTTGAACATAATCCATCCGTAGGTAGCCGTGATGGTTGGGCTTTACTACCTTATCGTCGAGGGAACAAATTCGAATCTCCAAATGTTTGCGACTTAAGTGAGGGTCCTAGGTGTGGTTTACTAGGCCAGCCCTCTCGAAGGTTTACGTCTAAATAGCAGATTGCGGCAAGGTCCTATCGGTGCTACCGAGCACTAAAGGGTCGAGTGATTCCCAAAGGTAATCTCCGGTGGTCCCTCGGTCATAAAAAGAAATAAAGAAATATATATAAAAAATAACATATAAGACTATTGTTTGACAGCTATAAATATCGTTGAGTTATTAAACTAAGTTTTTCTTTTTTGGGAAATTTGTTCCGTTTATCTTTTCTTTCTTTGCCTCTCTTTTCCTTAGTGGATTCCTCGGTTCGTTAGTGATCAAGATAGTGCTCGATCCTTGGACTGGCTTATCAAGGCGAAGATTCGGCTAAAAATAGTAAGGTTATTTACTTGCTAAATTGGCAAAATCAATTTATTTATTTGGTGCTTCAATATATCCTGATGTCAACCTTACTCTATGATGAACCCTATTTTCGTAAAAAAAAGAAGATCACATAATTACAAATACCATTTCACCTTTTGTATCAATGTCGATTCTCATCCTAAGTTCTGAAAGTCCGTAAGCTGCACTCTCATGTTCATGATACGCCTTTGCTTAGAAAAAAAAAAAAATACTCCACAAGAAAAAAAAAAAAAAAAAAAAAAAAACAGAAAATAATACATATCCATCGCCCCATCCTACATTCTACAAATTATGCATCTTATTGCCAATGAGAAAAGGCAAATTAAGAAGATTATCTAAAACCTCAAAACTATGGCAACAATTTGCAAAAATCAAAAGCGAAAAACATACGAATTGCTTTTTCCTTCTACATTTTCCCCCATTTCTTTGATTTTGATAACCCCTTGATAAAACTTACAGGATGACAAACAGTGTCAATAAGTCATGTCTAGCACCAGGCCTAGCCCATCCTGACTTAATTTAAGATGGTAGAAGTCATAGATGTGGCTGTCATTGATGCAAGATTCGAAATCAATACCACTCTATACTGAGGAGTAGATAGAGATTAATTAATTGCTAGATGATTTTTTTGGCCTTATTTACCTCCTGACAAATAATTTCAGATAGGTTTAGCAATAGTAGATTGGGTGCCATATTCTTACATGCTCCAATTCGGTAATTCAGGAATTCTTTTACAAGGGAGAACCTTAATAATTAAAAGGAACATACCTAAATTCGTTTTTTTTTGTCCCTACTCCTAGGTAAATATGTTAAACTATCATGTGATCCTATTAGAATTTGGATTCTAAAATCTAAACAAATTACCGAATCTTCTGATCCAATAATATTTCAAGTGTTTTTAGATTGTGTCATATACGTTGTAAGTTTAGACTATATTTTCACTTAGTTTAAACCGTAATTTTTTGTGCTATAACATTGGTACTATTCTGTGCAATATGGCACGCTTGTAATCTTGTGAATGCATGATGTATTTGGCTTGCTTTATTTCAATTGGTTTGTGGTGGTATAATTTTCATTAATTTAAGAACAAACTAATCCCTTGAATTTTCTTTTTTAAAATGATATGTAGTTGCCCCAGGTACGGGAGATGCTATATGACCCGAAGAGAGAGATGGGTCAATGGGTGTGGAGCGAACGTACATAATGAGACTTAAACATGGCTTGGTTACTCCATGCCGATAGGCAGGGTATGATGGACGGTGGTGATTTGTTGGGTTGGGGCTGACTCAAGAGGTCCAAATGCTAAGCCAACTCAAGCTACATTTGGTTCGATTTTGGAAATGAGCTTTGAAATAATACAAATACTAAAAGCCTAAAATTTTTTGGGAAAATGCAAATTATATTTGATAAAAACTTCTTTACAAAGCATTTGGGTTTAGTTGGCACTCCTAAAATTGCATTGCTCTTATAAAGCCAATATGCTACAGTGTTTGAGAGAGCATTTACGAGCACATTTGGGCCTCTAAAGGCCCTTGACCCGAAATTTTGGTTTTTGATAATATGATTTTAAATATTTCGTGCAAAATTTTGCTTTGAAAATGCTCCAAGCCCAAGGCATGGGTTTTTTTTCTTCCAATCTTGTGGTCACTAACATATTAGTATTCCTATCTTACCCTTCAATCTTGAATGGAGATAGAGAAAGCCGTGGTGGATCGTGGCTGGGAAGCTTCGCGGAGAAGGTCAAGGGACGCCAGCGTAGCTTTGCCGATGACTGGGGAGACATCGCCAAGCTTTGTTGAGGGTCGCTCAATGCCAGCTAGCTCACCAATGGTCGAGCGTTGCATTGCCTAGTCTGCGGCCCTAACGTTGTGCCACTAGGGTGTGCATGACCTCGGCAGCGTGTCCCCTAGGGTCGCACGACGTCAATGCTGGTGATATGATTGTGCCACCTGGATAAGCTTTTATATATGACTGCAAATTTCTTCATTTTCCTTTTTTCTCCTTATTTAAAAAATTGCTTTGCAATAAGTTTATTACACTTTAATTACCGAACAGGACCCTAGCGGTCCGGGTTTAGTCTGAACTTGGGGCGGCCTTCAAGCCCAGTCCGAATATGGCCCAATCACCGAATCTTTACAAAATCATTATATATGTTCGGCCCGGTCCATTCTCTAAGCCCACTCATTTAACCCGGGCCGTATCAATTACCTGGATCTGACCCGACTTCATTATATCCAGATGTTTATATTTTTTTGACTTTTTATTTTGATTTTTCCATTTTCTAGTTTTTATTTCTTTTTCTATTTTATCATTTTTTGCATTTCTTTTATTTCTTCTTTCCTTCTGTGCGTCGTCTTCCTTGACGCTCGCCGGAGGTCTCTTTCTCCTTTAACATTCGCCACACTGGCCGGCCATCAAAGTAAGCCACCATCTTCGATCATCTAAGCATCGCCATTGGCCATCTATTCCGGCCACCACCAGAACGTTACGAGTGGCAATTTCCGGTGACCGAACCACCTCCTCCGTCTTGACTCCCCGGTTAAAACAGACTTCAAACATTCACAGCACACCAGTAATTGAGATAGACAGAAGCAAACCAGTGCGAACGCCTCCCAAGGATGAACACACAATCCCGCAATCCGAATCCAATTGTTCCCCGTAAACAGCCATCGACGACCACCATGACAAGCAAATCCGGAAATGATGAGACAGAGACATAAATTACTACCCACAGTGATTAAGTAAGATTCCACAAAGTCGTGCTTAATAACCAATACAATCAGGTCAAAATATGCAAATTGCATTTGCATGTCTTGGGACTCAACCGCAATAGGCATTACCTCAGGATCAGACTTCAAAGAAATTTCATCGAACATGTGGAGGGCGTCTCAATCTAATGGTCTAAATGCATGGATTCAACACTGATTCGCGTTCATATTGATACCAGTCTCAACTTCCAAGCCTCGTTTTTGACTTATAGATGAACTTTCGAGCTTTATCTTGAAAGCTTGGTTGCGGCGTCTGAAAATTGATGAATTCGATGTCGTGGGCGACTGGCTGATGATCAGAGATGGCGGACGGAGAGTTGTCCCAGAGCTACGATTCTCCTCCTTTTTGCTGCACCGGAATGCGTTATCTATCGGTGATGTGCTCCCATGCCGTTGAGTCGAGTCTCGTCTCTCGTCCAATTATAATAAGATGCGAAATTAAGTATACACTCCTAATGGGTTGGCACATTTCAAAATGGGTGGCTAGTATTGATAGCTCTTCTCCATCTTTTTATCTAGAGAGAGGAAAAGGAGGAGGAGGAGGAGGGGGTGATGCTATAATTTTGGAATTTGATCATGGAGGTAGGTTTAATTTGAGGTGAATATGTGTTATGATATAATGAATGAAATGTCGAAAAAAGTTATTCTCGGTGTACATGATTTTGAATCTTAATGATTGTAATTAATAGTTTTGTAACGAGCATTTAATATATCGTATTCTTTGATAATGTGATTGGGTCACTTTTTGGGAGACTATAGTAATCTTATTTTTGGCTATGGGCAACAACATTTCTACTTTATTGAATTTTGCGTTTCAAATAGACGATATCGAGCCAACTAGACTTAAATGAAGGGTGACTAATAGTAGAAAGTGAGAAAGAGAATGAACTTTGGTGTAAGCCAATGAAGAATATAAAGACAATCTAGTATGAACTTACTAATATTCTTAGTGGAAATTATTAAAATGTTACTTAGCATTTTACATACCAAATGAATCAGACTCAACTCTTCAAAAGGTTAAAAAGAAAAACAAAATAATACATAGATATTATTTGAATTAACATCATAGAAAATCTTAAATCGGCGGCCTTAAATAATTTACTCAAAATTATTTTTTGACTCACATGGACCCCCAAAGTGGTACACTATTCCAATTTTACCCTCCATTTCAATCCCATCCAATTTGGCCTTTAAAAATTTGAGTGCTTCGTCATCATGAATTAAGTTGTTTCTGGCTTTCAAAAGCTCTTAAAATAAGTTTTGATATTTGGTAACACAATTTGAAAGACTTTAACAAAAAGTTCTGCTTTGAAATGCTTGAAGCTTGAGGCAAGCCTCACCTTTGGGCTTTAGTATTTTCCAAATGCAAGTTTGAGAGTTTAAGGAATTTTTTTCTTTCCAATCTTACCATCACTAATATATTTGTAATAATATTTTACCCCTCAACCTTGGATAGGAAAGAGAGAGCCATGGTCGGTCATGGATAGGAAGCTGCAAAGCTTTGTTGACGGTTGCACGATTCCGAGAAGCTCTGTGAGGGTGCTTGATGCCAGATTTAGCTTGTCGAGGGTTGATTGTGGCATTGTGTACTCGTGTGGCTCCGACGTTCCGCCAATTGAGGTCATGGGACACTGGCATCGAGTGTCGTGTCACCTAGGGTCAAGCAACACTGGTGTCGCGTCTCCAAGGTTTGGTTGACCTCTGCGGTGTATTGCCCGGGGTCGCATGAGGTCAGCACCGGTCCTACTGTCGTGCCACTTTCTCATGCTTTCATATGTACCTGCAAGTTCCTTCGTTCTTCCTTTTTAATTTCTTTTTTCTCATTCTAAAAATTGCTTTGCAGCACTCATTTTAGAAGGTGCTTGCCAAATACTGTTTGCTTTTCATGAAAATCCTTGGACGTCAATCTCCTTTGCTAAAATGCAAAGTTTCTTAGACGCTAGAGCTCTCCCTTTATATACCTATCCAATGCAATCTACCTAGTAACAATAGTGGAATCAACTCATTTTTCCTGTATAGACCTCTTGATCTTTGAGACAATACGAGCTACACTTCCCTTAAAATATATATTATATTAGATTGAGCAAAACTTACCACCCCAGAATTTTAAAGCATGAAGTATTGGCATCATTAATTGGATTAAGAGAGGCAACAGAGGTCCACATGATAAATTAAATGGAGCAACTTGGAAGACCATGACCATTTTAACAAGCATCTTTCGAGTTATCGCACTCTACATTACAAATCATAAAGAATCAGAGGCAAAAAAGAAAAAAATGTTCCCCAATCATGTCAGTAGCATGGTGCGAAACCTCTGTTTTATAATGATATTGAATTCTAAGTGAAGAAGCAGACACTTGCAAATCTCTAGTGGAGGTCTAGAAAAGGGAAAAGCAAAGACATTGGAACCCAAAGTCTCACCGTAGTTAAGACTGTCTTATCTTCTTTGTTAAATGTGATGAGCTTTCCCCTGCATCTGTTTCAACTGGAGTTTCTTCCTCAGGTTGAATTATCTTCTTCTGAGTCTTCCCAAAAAACCTCCGTTTTTTTTTACTAACAGCTGATGGTGCTGGGAACCCTCAGATCAGCCCCCTCTTGATCGCATATTAGACGGAATCCACATATCTTTATGCCTCCTTTTCGTGCTACAATGCAAACTTCGAAATGGATCCAATCATTTTCCAGAAGCTTGTTCGCACTAAACAGACTCGCATGTGGACAATAATAAAGCCACACATGGTCAGATTCCATTGAAGGAAATTCTCTCCTGTGATGCACCGCGTGTTGGCCATTAACAATTACATTGACAAAACAAAAATCGACCACTTTTCCTTCCTCCGGACTAAGTGCAAAACAGAGTGCTAGTCCTTTGACCTTATCATACAAGTCCTGTGGAACCATGAAAATTATGGAATCCTCTTCACAGGGGAAAATCCATCTAGGCATCTCTCTTCCAAATAGGATAATGTCGACCGAGCCCTTTTTTGGCAGTTTCTGCGACACAAAGGGGTACGCATATCAAGCATTTAAATTTTAGAGAGAGAGAGAGAGACCTCCGGTAATGACAAATTAAGCACACCATCCATATTGACCCCTCTGCGGAATAATTCACAACATGAACTCAAGTCAACGGAAAGATGGCTGAAATGGGGAACCCCAAAACCTGAGAGTTTTTGCAGGGATTTGCAATGAGGTGCTGATAGTTTCCTACAATTTGATGGAAGCTAAGGAATCTCCTGTAGTAGCTTGCATCTGTTAAGATTCAATACGGCCAAATGATGGTACTTGTTGATGCATGTCGGCAAATGAGTAAACATGTTATATGAAAGGTCTAGGGCCTCCAACCTGGGAAAACTGGAGGAACTCTCAAGGAACTCTAATTCTGATAGATTGCAGCCTTTAAGAATTACGACGGATAGTCTTTGGAATCCTAGACGCCATCAGGATCAGTTGAATCCTCCATGTTTTTTGGAAATGTGATTAAATTCGAGCAGCCAACAAGTTCCAAATGCATGAGATTTTTAACTTATAAATGCACGGTGGAAGCCTTACGAGGTTTTCGCAAAATGCTAAATCCATCAACTCCACAGAGACAAGATTTTGAATTGATGCAGGGAGTTCCTTAATAGCCGTCCTATCTAGAGAAAGAATTTCCAGATGTTCCATCTTTCCGTCAATATCTGGGAACTTCTCAAGTTTAGAGCAACCAGAGAGACAAAGGATTTGAAGAGACTTAGTCATCAGCGTGTTGGGAAAACTACTAAGATTAGAGCACAATCCTAGCGACAAAACTTCTAGCTTGACAAGATTTCCAACGGATGGGTGAACCTCCACCAAGCTCTCACACCCATCAAGAATCAATTTCTCCATATTTGGAGCCGATGACAGGTCGCAAATACTAACCAGGGACTCGCATTCACTGAAATCGATGGACTTCAGCTTTCTAAACTTCTGCAAAAACATACTAGTGCAGTCATTAAGCTTTGCAAATATTTTTTATAGCTATAAAAAGGAAAAAACTAATCATCGCAAGGGCTTTACCTGAAAGTTGCCCCTAATTGTCTGATATGACTTTTCGGGACATTGAGTCTCACGAGTTTATTTGGACCAGAGCCAAATTCTAGATTCGGGGCATTGGGCCATTCAAGCCATCTTAGCTTGTTAGGGAGACGTACTTGAGCTTGTGAAGAGATATGCACTCCAAGCAAAATGAGCATTCTCAACTTTTTCATATTTGTGAAAGCATTAGGACTGATGATTATTGCTTCTGGTGGTGGGGGCAAGTCCAATACTATGGCCTTTACTGCATCCGTCCCCTATCCATAACAGAGCAAATTCAGTTGTTAGACAAATTTTCAGTAAAGATTTACGTTATACTATTCGAATTAGAGTAATGTAAACCGAAATGTAGTAATATAAACAACTTTTACCGTATTATAACAAAAAATGTCCTCAACATCTTCCAAAAGCCATAATCTACTGCGTTTCCCGGGATCATCGCAACATTCTTGTTTAACAATATTCGTACCCATCAACTGAACCAAATCATGCATTTGTAGGGAACCATTCTCATTTTTTATCAAGGACCTCTCGATGAGAATTTCTATTCCTATGGTTGTCTTGAAATCACAACCGTCAAGAACTTTCTGGATGTATTCTATTCTCTTTCCCTTAAAGAAACAAGCAATATCAAGGAAAATCTCCCTCTCATTGTTGTCCAATCCATCAAAACTTGTCTTGAGAACTGCATTAATAGTTTGGTCAGGACTTCCGGAGAGTTTATGCAATGCACTTTCCCATGCAGCTTCGTCTCTTCCACAAAAGAATGAGCCCAACACTTCGAGGGCTAACGGAAGGCCGTCAGCATAATGCAGTGCTTTATCTATGAGATCCTTTCTTATTTCAAAATTGCTATTTGAAAAGGCAGGCTGACTGAAAAGGTCTAGTGCACCATCGGGGTCTAAAGTTTTAACTTCATATACACAATTTATGCCATGAGAAGTTAATAAATGTTTATCTCTTGATGTAATAATGATTCTACTTCCTTTGCCAAACCAATCGCCTTTTCCAGCTAAGGCATATAGTTGATCTATCTTATCAACATCATCAACAATCAGGAGAACCTTCTTGCAACATAGTCTGTCCTGTATCACTTTAATTCCTCTGTCGACATTGTAGACCGTTAATTCACGACATAAGATCTCAAATAGAAGTTGTTTTTGCAAAGACACAAGACCACTGCTTTGGTTTGATTTTTCTCTAACTTGCGCCAAAAAACTATGACACGGAAATTGGGTCTGAATAGCATTATATAGGGCCTTAGCAATCGTGGTCTTCCCTATGCCGCCGGGTCCCCATAGACCTATCATCAAAACATCACTACCAGCTGACTCTGACAAACTTATCAGTTCTTGAACTCGGGATTCTATATCGACTGGATACTCAGCGACATGTAAGAGTTTTGGTCGGAGACGGATTGATAACTCCTTGACGATGAATTGTATGAGCTCCGCTTCATCTCTGATGAGCATTCAAAATAAATAGAGACATGTTTTACCATTTCAAGCCATGGCAGGAATTCAACGTGTGACGTCATAAGGAAATTTATAAGGAGATTTAACAAATAATAAGATGAAAGGAAATAACAAATACCTGCGCCAACATCTACGGAAGGAAAAGTACAGAGAATCTGCGCCTGAAGACACTAATTACTCGGTTACTAGGAACCACACTACTCGTCTACGACAAAAAATTTCTGCTAGCTTGAAATTTTGGTATTTCAACTTTCGTGTCTACTGCGAATTCAAAGAAGTTGACGCATCGTTTCGGGAATTCGAAGATATACATACGATTTGATATCTACCAAACAATCACGAGCTAAAAACCGCAAAGCACTGCGTCACATTTGTGCATACCCGTCATTCAAGGGCCACCCAGACAAGCTATCAGCATCAAGGAGAGCCTTCTTCCATCTCTTCACTTCTTCCGAATCCTTCCCGAACTTGGATTCATGCTTAGCCATAGCTTCCTCATAACTCTTTCTTCTGCTCTTCACTTCTCTCGGTTTCACTTTGTAAAACACCGGGAACACGATCAGGTCATTTCGCTCCTTGCACTCCATGATTTTCGCGACCTCTTCCAAGCACCACCATGAGGATGCATAGTTTTCGGAGAAAATGATGATCGCGACGCGCGATTCCTCAATCGCCCTCATGAGCCCCGGCCATATTTCCTCTCCTTTCCTAAGCTCCTCATCATCCACAAAAGTGTTTAATCCATTCTGGTCCAAAGCTGTGTAGAGATGACTGAGGAAGTTCTTGCGAACATCCGGACCTCTGAAACTCAAGAAAACATGGTAATATTTTTTCGGATTCGAAGAAGAAGCCATTGAAAGAGCTGATGAATGATTTGCTTCAAGAATGTTTACTATCTGATAGGGTTTCAAAGCTCTAATGGAACAAAGACCAAAGAAAGTTAGAAGTTGATCAGACTCCTCTCAGTACCGGGGGTCTCTCTTTTGGTTCAGGAGCTCCCACGTACAATCAGAGACAGGTAAAGTAGAGATTTTGCTCAGGTCCATATCTATCTGTCGGAGTTTCTTTTTGACTTTCGTCTTCTTTGTACGTAGTCCCGCGCAACCATCAGAGCCATCCTGTCCCCACACTAAAGTTCTGGGCAATTTCTTTTCAATATCATTTCTACTTCATTGAATTCTGCTTTTTGAATAGACGACGATTTCGGGCCATCTAGACTTAAACGAGGGGTCGCTAATGGGATGGAAAATGAGAAAGAGCGTGAGCGCCGGCCAACGAATAATGTAAAGGCAATCCTCGTACGAACTTGACTTAACCAATGTTCTCCGAGGAAATTACTTGGTATTTTCACTTGCCAAATGAATTGAAACTTAAGACTCTGCAAAAGGAGAAAATAGAAAAAGATAATACATCTATATCATTAGAGTTAAATCATAGAAAATCTTAAATTGTTATGACTTAAACATAATTACCACAAATTATCTTAGGACAAGTAAAAACTCTCAAAGTAATACCATTGTCTCAATTTTATCTTCCTTTGCGATTTCACCCAATTTTGACAATTGACATCCTCTGTGATAGGTGACGGGATTAATGATGTTTGCACGGTACATTTATGTGACATTTTTAATAATTAAAAGATTATATATAAATTAAAAGATAAAAAAAATGATGTTGGTGAAAAAAAGGAAATAATGAGTTTAACTATTAAGACAACTAAGAAAGTACAAATAGAAAAATGAAAAATTGAGAAAAGAAATTCTTACCCTCGAGTCGTCGCCCCCAATGAACAGATTAAAGAAAAAACAGAGAATTGAATGAGTGAAGCACACAGATTTCATTGATACTTTCTATAGTATAACTAAAGTGATACCATAGAGAGATATCATCATTTATAAATCCCAAAATGATCATCTCATGCAGAATCTGTTTGATGTGTTATCATCATACCTAGGACCGTGCTATATTTTGCTATTTGATTTGTTACTTTACTAGAGACATGCACATGCGATGGCCATTTAAGATTTCATGCCTATTGAAGAGTTGTTCATGTGCTCCATTGTCGCATCCATTGTAACCATTAAAGAGACCATTGAAGATCCCCGCAACATTGAAGTTATCATGGGCATCCTTGTTGTGACAATCACGACCTCGAATTTCAGGCCAGCCACGGTTGTTGCGTCAAATCTGGTCCAAACTGAGGTCGGATGACCTTGGGTCTGGTCCAAATTGGTCCCATGGCCACGCCATGATGTAATCGACAATTTAGTAACGAGCATTTGACATCTTCCATCCTCTCATGATGTGATTAGGTCTACTGTGTGGAGACTCATGTTTAGCCTAGGACGTCAATTGGGCAATATCATTTCTACTTTGCAGAATTTTGTGTTTTAGATAGCTGACGACTTCGGGCCACCTAGACTTAAACGAAGGGTGACTAATGGGATGGACGGTGAGAAAGAGAACAAACTTTAGCGAAAGCCGATATGGACTATAAGGGCAACCGTAATATGAACTTGACTTACCAAGCATAGGAAAGTACTTGGCATTTCACATGCCAAATGAAATGGGACTTAACTCTTCAAAAGAAAAAGAGAATGAATTAAATTGGTATTACTTGAGCATATTTATCTCAATTTATTTTTGAGCCATAAAAATCCTCAACGTGGTGCCGCTGTCCCACTTTTAAACGTCCATCCACTCCTAACCAATATCGTTGTTAAATGCTCTATGTTGTAGCTGGCGAGGTTAACAGTGTTTATGGGGTATGCTCATATGGAAGTTTCATGCATGATGAGCATTTTGCCATCTTTTAATGAAGGCCCACGCAAAATTGGAGAATCCTGAATTTTACTCAATTCTATTATCGTTAAGTCAAAATTGCATACGAAATTGCATATATGTAAATTAGAACCATTTAAAAGTGATTGGTAGACCGATGAAAACTTGCTAGTTTCTAGTCCGTAGAACATCAGTGCATAATTCGCTCCTCTCCCACGAAGTTCCCTACTAATCTCCAACAAGCCAGTTTGAGAAGTTTCAGCCCTCTCTCTCTGGTGAGAGTTTTCTCTACCTTTTGTGGTAGCTCCCCTAAATCCAAAACCCTAGCTATTCATCTTCATCTTCTCACTGAATCTGAGGATGGAAAAATCGCATACCAACACCGTGTTCCACCCCCTTCCCCCATAATCGAGAAATAGGAATTCGGGATCGGTTGTCTCCGTGGTTTTTAAGCAGTTCGAAGGAAGTCAATCACCCAGGTTTTCTCGGATCTTTCTCTGTTGATCGTTGGCTCCATGGAAGAAGCGATTGTCCCAATACGATGAATGATGGCTCCATACCCCTTCTCTCGGATTATCAACTTCCCTTTCCTGTTAGTGGGTAGCTCCCTGGATCATTGAATCTAATCTTCTAGAACCAGCAAATATGGAGCCAAAGGAAGAAAATAACGCCAGAATGGCATTACTCTGCAAAAGATTGGGGAAACTATGGTCAAATCAAGCCATTACTTCAGTCGATGATGTAATCTCAGCAAACAAGGTAAGAGAATGTCAGCTAACCCTAATTGGACAGCTATTCCAAAACCCTAAAATCAATTTTCAAGCCATTCAGAGACAATGCGTAAAGTATGGAAAGCAGATCAGACAGATATCAATTTGCTTGCCCATGGGATTTGTGCTTTTCAATTTGCTTCGGAGAGGGAGAAAGAGCGTGTACTTACCATGGGTCCTTGGTCATTTGCAACTCATCTAATACTATTACAACCATGGATACCGAATACCCCCCCAGCATGCTATAAGTTTGATAAGTGCTCATTCTGGGTCCATATTCATGGGTTACCAGCAGAATGGATTTCAACAAAAGTAGTAGAACGTATTGTTGGAGAAATAGGGGAAGTTACAGAAGTTAAGATTGAAGCAAAAGGATATATGCCGTATAAAATAGGGAAAGCAAGAGTAGCAATTCAAATGGCTTTGCCTTTGAAACCGGGTTCCATTTTCAGCAACAACGGCAAGAACATCTGGCTTGACTTCCGATATGAACGTTTACCCTATTATTGCTACTCATGTGGGAGAATGGGACACTATGCACAGCATTGTGATGAAGTGCCATATCAGGAAGAACTATTTATTAACAAGCAAGATATGCTGTTCGGACCATGGTTGAAGACAGAGGCGAATGAGTACAGCCCATTCTGGGATGTGTTCTACGGGACAAAGATTGAAGATCTAACGCAGGAGGTCAATACCCCTGAATTGACAGTTAGTCAAGGAGAAATGATCATCTATGAAACACAGCAGGGTAAGTGCGAAGACCATATCAAGTCCATGGAGAGAGGCAAACGTAAGGAATCCACCCAAGGAGAAATGCAATGGCACCAAACAGATGAAATAGTTGTTATCCCAGATGATGACTAGGCTACCTTACTAAGAAACACAAAAAAGGGAGTGCTAATTAGTCATGGGGCTGACAGGGTAGGAAAAGGCCAAAAACATTCTGCCCAAAAGAAGCTGAAAAGATACTCACCATATGAACCACAGGGGACAAGCAAGCTAGACATAGATGAAACAACCTTACTGGATACTCCAGTTCTTACGGAGGAAGAAACAAGACAATGGGCTTTGGTGGCTAGCCCTAATAAGCCACCAAACCACAAATGAAGATGATGAGCTGGAATTGTCAAGGGTTGGGCACACCCTTGACAATCCAGGCTATGAGAGCCCTTGTGGCTCAAGAGAGGCCCGTTGTTTTCTTTCTTATGGAAACAAAAAATAAAGAGGAAGTTTGTCAGAATCTACAATGATGACTGAAGTTTCAGCACTGCTTTACTATCAATCCAAGAGGTATTGCTGGGGGATTGGCACTTATGTGGAATGACCAGGTAACTATCTCTCTCATATCGAGTTCTATGCACGCTATACATATCAGCTGCACTAATGCAGAAACAAATCAGAACATTATGGTGTCTTTCATCCATGCACCCACTGATTTCCAGGATAGGGTGAAGCTATGGGCAGACATAGTATCCATGAGAAATCTCACTCCGGAACCCTGGCTATGTTTAGGTGATTTTAATGAGGTGTTATATGTATGGGAGAAAGTGGGGAAGCGACAAGCAGAAAACTATAGAATGAAAGCCTTCCAGGATTTCCTAGATCATAGTGGACCGATGAGCATAGATAGCCAAGGCCGTGCTTTTACTCAGGCGAATAACGAGAGAGGGAGATAATTATGTGAAGGAACGGCTGGATAGAGCCTTATGTAACTTTGAATGGAGGGTGGAATTCCCTTCAGCAGAGGTATATGCCCTTCCGGCAATAGGTTCAGATCATAGTCCTTTGCTGGTGGATTTCTCTCCTCGAATTGAAAAACGAATAGAGGAGTTTAAATTTGAAGCGTACTGGATAGAAGATGAGGAATATGTGCAGCTTATGCAAAATACATGGAGGGGGCTAGCTGAAGGAACAGAAGGATTGTGATGCAAACTCAAAGCGTTAACTACGAAAATTCATCCATGGAGCAAGAAAAAATTCTCTAATGCTAGAAAGGCAATCCAACGATTAAAAGAGGAGCTGCAACAATTAACCAATTGTCCAATGTGGAAACATGATAAAAACAGAATGCAAAAGCTGAAAGATGAGATAGAGAGATTATGGCGACAAGAGGAAATCTATTGGGGGATGAGGTCTCGTATTCAATGGCTTAAATGGGGGGATAAAAACACGCAATTTTTTCATGCCACAACAGTACAAAGAAGGCAGCGGAATAGAATCTCTATGCTGAAAAATTCAGGGGAAGAATGGATACGCGATCCGAGCCAAATAAACCAGCTGACAATTGACTACTTTCAAGAACTATATAAATCAGTGGGGGATCGGAATTTTCAACCAGTTTTGGATCAGCTTCCCCGTCAAGTGACAGAAGACATGAATCAGGCACTAACTGAAGCTTTCACACCCGAGGAAATTAAGCTAGCCACATTTCAATTGGGTGCTTTGAAAGCACCAGGTCCGGATGGACTAAATGGCATCTTTTTTCAGCATCACTGGAACGACATCAGCTCAGATATATACAAAGAGTTTCAAAAATTTAGTGAGTTTGGCCAATTTAGCCCAGAGCTGAACAACACTACAATCACCCTCATTCCAAAGGTCAAAAATCCAAAACAATTGGATTAGTTCCGACGTATTAGCTTGTGCAATTTTGCCTACAAAATCATCTCCAAAGTACTAGCTAACAGGATGAAAAATATCTCCCCCAACTAATTACTACGGAACAAAGTGCCTTCATCCAAGAAAGATTAATCCAAGACAATGTGTTGATTGTGCAAGAAGTGCTTCATCAATTAAGAACATGTCGTCGGAAAAGAAAATTTCAGGCAGTCCTTAAGCTAGATATGAAAAAAGCTTATGATCGAGTAGAGTGGGGTTTCTTAAAGGCTTGTATGAGAAGGATGGGATTCCATGACAAATGGATTTCTTGGGTGATGCATTGCATTTCTACAGTCTCCTATAGTGTCAAAATGAATGGACAGCAAATGCCTTATTTCAAACCCTCCCGAGGACTACGGCAAGGTGATCCTCTCTCTCCATATCTCTTCATTATAGTGTCAAATGCTCTGTCTCAGCTGCTACATAAAGCCGTTGATGATCGAAGTATAAGGGGCATTAAACTAAATAGGGAGTGCCCTACCCTCTCTCACCTAATGTTTGTGGATGATCTCATATTATTTATGGATGGGAAGCTTACTGAATGCCAAAATGTTGCTGCTGTTTTAAATCAGTACTATTTTGCCTCTGGTCAAATGGTTAATCTGAATAAATCTGGGATCTTTTTTAGTAGGGGCTGCCCATTAGCCCTAAAACAGAGATTGGCAAATGAAATGAGAGTCCCTGAACTAGAAAGAATAGGGAAATATCTTGGCATACCATCTGATTGGGGTCGATCAAAGAAGGAAATGTTCACGTGGATTTTGTCAAGAGTAAATGCTAAACTAGAGGGTTGGAAAGAGAAATTAATGTCTAGAGCAAGGAAAGAAGTATTGATTAAAGCAGTGGTACAAGCAATACCGCAGTATGTGATGTCAACCTTCAAAGTCCCACTATCTATTTGTCGGGCAATAGAGAAGAAAATTGCAGATTTCGGTGGAAAACAAACGAGCAAGATAGAGGAATTCATTTGGAAAAAGTGGGAAATCCTGAAGGATAGGAAAGAAAAATGTGGATTGGGATTTAGGGATTTGATTAATTTTAATGAGGCTATGCTTGGCAAGCAAGCCTAGCAACTTCTCCAGCAGCCTGAGACTCTATGGGGCAAGATTCTTAAAGGGCTATATTATCCCAACGGCAATTTCCAACATGCAGCAAATGGCAACAACCCCTCTTGGGGATGGCAGAGCTTAATAATTGGAAGAAATGCGATCTTACCCTCCTCCCGTTGGATTATTGGTAATGGTGAGAAGGTCAATATTCGTGAGGATTGGTGGCTACCTAAAGGAGTTATTGGAGGGCCAGCAAACAGGGGTGATCCTCAATTGGTGTCAGAATTAGTGGACAAAGCCCAAATGGCTTGGAAGGAAAATCCCATCAGGGACTTATTCGACCAGCATACAACAGAAGAAATTCTAGCAATCCCTCTAAGCGGGACAAATCAAGATAGACTGGTTTGGACACCAACCAAAACCGATACATACACTGTCAAGAGTGCATATCATTGCAAACAAGATATGAAGCAGGACCAACATCGGAATGAAGCCTCATCTTCCTTCCAAATTCCGAAAACACTATGGCACCGCATATGGCAATCCAACACACAACCGAAATACAAGCACTTCCTATGGAATATCTGTCATAATGCTTTAGCAACAAGAACTAACCTTTCGCATAGACGGATAATTCCAGATGACCACTGCCCTGTTTGTCAATGCTCCCCGGAGACAAGCGAACACATTTTTCTTCTCTGCCCATGGACGAAACAGGTATGGGAAGACCCCCAAATCTAGATCTACATCAACCAACACCAGATTTGGCAAATTTGGTGAGGGAGGAACAATCTGGTTTTTCGAAACCAGCAACCCAACCCACAGCATCTCCTTGAATCAGCCCTCGCCAAACATCAACAGATTAGCAAGTTCAGTAAAAGCCTCTCACGGAAAACTCAAGAACACGGCAAAGAATCCGACTCACCTATGCAATGGAATCCCCCAACCCGCGGCTGCCTCAAGTGGAACGTAGATGCGTCCTTCCTCGGCACAGAAGCGAGAAGCGTAGGCTGGAGTATGCGAGACCATGCGGGGAAGCTGATCGACGGTTTTGCTCAGTTGGTGAAAGCCGATTCGGCCGTTCAAGCGGAAGCTAGAGCACTGGTCGAAACCCTAAAGTGGCTGTTGAAAAACTCATCTGCAGTTTCGGACGGAAGGAGTTGGGAGATCCAATCTAATCAGCTTGAGTTAGTGCAAGTGATACGCACATTCACAGATTAGAATAGAGAAGCGCTTTCTGCGAGCTGGGAGGAAATCTGTGCGGGCCGGATCTGCTGGGAAATCAGGCCCCTGCTCTATGAAGCCCATGATATAATAGCTAGAATTCAGCCCATCAAAGTCACCCACTGTAGAAGAGACGCGAATGCAGCCGCAGACTGGGTGGTCAAAGCCAGGCGAAGACACCTATTACCGGACAATTGGGTCCAATATCCTCCATCTAATCTCTTGGATGTTTTAATTTCGGATGTAGCACATCTAAATTGCTATCAATGAAATCGTCGTATGTGTTTATCGACCAAAAAAAAAAAAAAAATCTCCAACAAGCCGATCCCAATCGCTTTAGCGAGCCCAACACGGGGAAATTGACGTCCACCTCCAAGAAAAGCGTATTTACCCAAAAGGTAAAGAGACATGACTCGTGGATCCTTGGGTTCGTTAGTGATCGAGATGGTGCTCGATCCTTGGACTGGCTTATCAAGGCGAAGATTCAGCTAAAAATAGTAAGGTTATTTACTTGCTAAATTGGCAAAATCAATTTATTAATTTGGTCCTTCAATACATCTCGATGTCAACCTTACTCTATGATGAACCTTTTTCTATTAAAAGAATATCACATAATTACAAATACCATCCTCACCTTTTGTATCAATATCGATTCTCATCCTAAGTTTTGAAAGTCCGTAAGTTGGATTCTCATATTCATGATACGCCTTTGATTTTTCAAATTACTCTAACAAAAACCTTATTTAAGCTCTCTCTCTCTCTCTCTCTCTCTCTCTCTCTCTCTCTCTCTCTCTCTCTCTCTCTCTCTCTCTCTGCACCGGTACCCAAGATCCTAATTAAAAAAATAGTCTACAAGAAAAAACAGAAAGTAATACATATCCATTTCTCCGTCCTATATTATACAGATCATGCATATTATTGCCAATGAAAAAAAAAAGCAAATTAAGATGATTATTTACTAAAACCTTAAAACTATGGCGACAATTTGCAAAAATCAAAAGTGAAAAATACTGGAATTCCTTTTTCCTTCTTCATTTCCCCCCATTTCTTTGATTTTCATAACCCCCTGATAATACTTACAGAATGACAAACATTGTCAATAAGTTATTGTCTAGTACGAGGCCTAGCCCATCCTGACTTAACTGAAGATGCTAGAAGTCGTGGATGTGACAGTCACTTATGCAAGATTCGAAATCAAGACCACTATACACTGACGAGTATATAGAGATTAATTAATTGCCGGATGATTTTTTCTGGCCTTATTTACCTCCCGACAAATAATTTCAGATAGGTTTTGCAGTAGTAGATTGGGTGCCATTTTCTTACATAGTTGCTCAAATAAAGTTTAGTAATGCTTTGAAATTGTTATGACAAAAGGAAATTATCTGATTTTAATTTTTTGATTTGCCGTATTTCATCCAATTGTTGAATTTTTTTTTTTGGTCGAAAATAAGACATTTTAATTATATTATAAAGCAGAAACATTAGACCCAACATTTGGGGCATCAAAACATAAAAGGGCCCATAGGCCAGGAGGTGGAGCAGCCCGCCAGTTGGAAGGAAGGGTCTTCTATCTTTGTTGGCGGCGGCCTAGTCCGCTACTGCATTGGCAGCCCGTGGGCAGAAGGAGAGGCCCACTTGCGTCATTTGCTGAAGAATCGACCTGCACTCCATCAACGTTGCACGTGCTTCCCAATTCCCATCGTCCAAGTACTTTAAACAGTCCACAAGACTTCGATTGTCAGACTCCACGACAACTTTCCCCAATTGCTTTTACTTTACATACTTCAAAGCTTTGGCAACTCCGAGGGTTTCCAGCTGAAAGATTGATTCCGCCCAAACTTGCTTCATGAATCCATCAACCATGCTGCCGAAAGAATCTCGGACGACACACGCCACTCTTCCTTCTGTCGATCCTTCGCCCAGTGATCCATCAACATTAATCTTGAAGGAACCAGATGCCCGGGCTTCCCAGGTATGAGAAATGCCCAAATCTTCTTTCTTTTCTACTTGTAGAGGTGAAAATCCCCATTTAAGGTAGCTTTCTTGCTGAAATTGGGCTAGATCTACCACTTTACAGGCATCCGGTTTAGTCCCTCAAAAAATAAAGTTGTTGCACTCCTTCCATACTTGCCACAGGAGGTTCCCGACTGTTTCCAGAGACGGTAAGTTCGCATTTTTTCTGATAAATCACGCTACCCACTCATCCATTCGTGTAATCCCTTGTGCGTCTATTGGTAGATTAATTTCCAGGTGGCTCCAAACCCTTGCAGTCCAAGGGCAAAGTAGATGAGTGTGTTCGACCGTTTCTACCTTATCTCGGCACAGATCACAAATCGGATCAGGTAAGATCTTTCTTTTCCATATGTTCTCCTTAGATGGGATGGCGTTTTGACAAACATTCCAAACGAAAATCCTCACTTTGGGGCTGGTCCGCATTTTCCATATTGCATTCCATAATTCTAGTGATGTTTGATATGAGGAAGAGGGATGCTTCAGTGTTCTGTTTGCCGTCATACTATCTCTTAAGATGTTATATCCATTTTTGACTGTATAGGATCCATTCATCGTGCCTATCCAGATTAGTTCATCAGTTGTAATATGACAATTAATTTGGATTGTCAGAATTTCTTGAGTAGTCTGCTAATCAAAAAGATTATTTAACAGCGATTGATTCCATTGTTCTGCTTCAAAATTCATCAACTCAAAAACTTTCTATGGGTCATTTTTATTTGCTGGCCCTGCAATTAATCCTCTCTTCAGCCATTTGTCTGTTTTGATATTGACATTTTGACCATTTCCAATCGACCATCTCACTGAATCTGCAATAGTTTCCCTTCCTAAAAGTAAACTTTTCCAACCCCATGAAGGTTTAGGCCTTTTTTCAGCATGCCAAAAGTCTTTGCGACAAAAGTAGAGCCCTTTAAATAATTTACACCACAGAGCATCCGGATTCTTTACCATCCTCCAAGCTTGTTTACCCAAAAGGGCATTATTAACAGTAAGTAGGTCTCTAAAACCCATTCCTCCAGTCTTTCCTCATTTTCATAATTTCCCATCGCTTCCAATGCAAACTAGCTTTTGATTCGCTGCTTTTCTACCAGAAATTTGCTATTTTCTTCTCTATAGCCTTGCAAATTGAAACTAGAATTTTAAAAACTAACATGGCATATTGAGGTAACGCTTGCACCACTGATTTCAAGAGAATTTCCTTGCCTGCTTTAGATATAATTTGTTCCTTCCATCCCTCCAATTTCATATTTACTCTATTTAAAATCCATGCAAACATTTGTCTTTTTGATGCTCCCCAGTCAGATGGGAGTCCCAGGTACTTACCTGACCACTGTAGCTCTGGAACCCTCAATTTTCCTTTAATAGAAGAGGACAATCTTTACTAAAGAAGATGCTGGACTTGTTTAGGTTTACGGCTTGTCCTGAGACATAACAATACTGATTAAGAATCGCTGCAACATATTGACATTCCTGTAAAAATCCATCCAAGAAGAAAATTGAGTCATCTGCAAATAATAAATGAGTCAAAGTGGGGCAGAATCTATTGAACTTGATTCCTTTAATAAACCCATCTTGCTGAGCTTTACCCATCAATGAAGACAAGCTGTTAGCCACCAAAATGAAAAGATAGGGTGATAATGGGTCCCCTTGTCGGATACCTCTAGTAGGAGTGAAAAAGGAAGATGTTCTCCATTGAATTTAATGCTGAAAGTGACTATAGTTACACATTGCATGATCCAACTTACCCATTTAGCACAAAACCCCATTTTTAGCAAGCTGCCTTGTAAGAAATCACATCCGATTCTATCATATGCTTTCTGCAGGTCAAGCTTCAGCACTGCTTGAAAATGTTTTTTCATTTTCCTCGTTCTCAATTGGTGCAACACATCTTGCACGATATAAATATTATCTTGAATCTGTCTTCCATTGATAAAAGCACTTTGCTCTCTTGAAATCAGTATAGGCAGCCATCTTTTCAATCTATTTGCCAAAATTTTCGATATAATTTTATATGCAAAATTGCAAAGGCTAATAGGGCAATACTGGTCAAGTCTTTTTGGATGTGGAATCTTTGAAATCAAAGTAATATAAGTTCTGTTGAGGGTTGGTTCCATTATTCCCGTCCGAAAAAAACCCCGAACTTCCTCTATCACATCAGTTTTGATTATATCCCAATGATGCTGATAAAAAATTCCATTTAAGCCATATGGACCAAGTGCTTTATGAGCCCCAAGTTGAAATATAGCAGCATGAATTTCTTCGATGTTACTTCCGCCACCAAACATTCATTAATATCGTTTCCAATTAGTGTAGGACATTAATCCGAACGGGTTGGCAGCTTTCTAGACCCAACCGAAGTATATAACTCCTTGAAAAAGGAAATGGTGATGTGTTGAAGTTGCTGTGTATCTCCTGTCCACTACTCCTATGCATTTTTCAGCATTGTAATCCTATTTTTCTGTCTTCTTTGAATCGTTGCTGCATGGAGATATTTTGTGTTTTTATCTCCCCAATGTAGCCAATTAATTCTAGATTGTAACCTCCAAAACATTTCCTCTCTTCTCCATAATGTTTCAATCTCTTCTTTTACAATCTTCATCCTATTAGATCTTTGAACCGAGCTGGCACTATTAGTTAAGAATTGAAGCTCTTGCTTTAGGGTTGTTATGCAAAGATGGCTATTTGGGAACTTTCTTTTGCTCCATTCTTTCAATGCATGAATTGCAGCTTGCAGTCTTCCTCTGAATCCTCTGTCATAGCATGTTTGATATTGCAATACTTGTTTAACTATTTCTCTGCATTCATCATCTTCCGTCGAGAAGGCCTCAAAGTGAAACTATTTCCTCTTTTTAACAGCTTTAGCACTACTCATCAAAAGGAGAGGACTATGATTTGACCCAATAGTTGGTAAAGTATACGCTTCAGCTTCCAAGAACATAAGCCACCAATCAAGAGAGCAAAACACCCTATCCAGTTTTTCCTTGACCAAATCAGCCCCTTCTCTGTTGTTTGACCAGGTAAAAGCACACTCTTTACAATCTATTTCCATTAAAGAGCAATCATGTATACAATTTTGGAATGCCTGCATTCGATAATTTTCTGTCATCCTTGATCCCTCCTTCTCCCAATAATAAAGTACTTCATTGAAATCCCCCAAACAAACCCATGGAATGTTATTATAAAGGCCAATTTGTCTCATATTATCCCATAACTTTAATCTTTCCCCATACATATTTGGAGCATGTACACAACTTACCCGCATTTTGATCCGACTCTCATGATCGACACATATTAGATTAATGATCTCTTGGGAACTGGATTCCACCTCCACATCCACTTCATCATTCCATATCACCGCTAGCCCCCTCGCAATTCCTATCGGATTCACCACAAAACTGTTTTTAAAACTTAGCTGCCCTCTAATTTGAAGAATCACATTTTCTTTATTATTTGTTTCCATTATCATAATTAAGTTGGGCCTTTCTCGAGTCATAATGACTCTCAAGTTTTGGATTGTCAGTGGTGTGCCCAACCCCTGACAGTTCCAACATAAACCCTCATTTGTAAACCGGTGGCTTATTCGGGCTAGCTACCGAAGCCCATCCCATTGTTTCCTCCGAAATACTAATTGGAGTGTCCTGCAAATTAGCTTCATCCAAGTTCGCTAACTCTATAGATGGGGTGTACCTCTTTAATTTTTTTGTTGGTGAGCTTTTTAAAATCCTGCTTTCCTTCTTTGATCATTCTTTTTTGGTCCAGGATGATGGTTTAGTAGCCGGCAGAAATTGTTGGTTGGATTATTCAATGTTCATTATGCCTTTTCCCTTATTCTTATGATGTTCCACCCGCTGATCGGTAAAATTAAATCCACCGGTTCCCCTGTTTTTGCGGTGGTGTTGTTGCTATGGGTCTTTCTCGCTGTTTGCTCACCGTAGAAGATAACTATTTGAGTATTTTGAGTTGGAAAGTTGCTATATGCAAGTTCTTCCTCCCCTTCACCAACTTGGTTTTCATAAAAAAAAATTTGCCAAAAAGGACTAGGCTCCTTAGCCTCTGCTTTTAACCAATGCCCAGACCGATTCGTCTTTCTATCTTCATATTTGGCCATATCAAAAGGAACTTCTTCACAGGTTGTTGCAAAGTGCCAAACTCTTCCACATGAATGGCAAAACCGAGGTAGACTCTCATATCTAAAATCTAACCAAACTTTCTCCTCTCCTAAATTATACAAAGTACCTAGCCTTAAAGGTGTATCCAGGTCAAGCTCAACTCTTGCTCGTCCCACCTTTTGAAAGGTCACCCCCTTCTTCTCTACTTTTGCTTCTTTCACACACCCTAGTGTTTGGGCAATATGAGATACAACCTCCTCACAACACCATTCAATAGGAAGACCATGAATTTAGACCCAGAATGCACAACGAGTGAATTTATAACATTGCACAGGTTTATTCGGCTCCCAAGGTTGAAGAATCAATAAATTACTCGCAAAAGACCATGGGATATTCGCTAACACTCTTTCTATATCCGTTTCAGAGTCAAAGGTAAAGGACAAGATACCCGATTCGCGGTGCCCAAAGTTGATTGAGTTTACCTTCCAAGCTCTCTTCATTGTGGTAAGGAACGCCTGAAAATTCATATTTCCTCCCGAGTACAGCTTACCAAATACTGTGCGCTTGCATTCATCCAGCATCTCCTCTGAAATCACCCTTTCCTATGGAGGGGCATTAACTTATGTTCTCAGATTCCCTAATTTCTTGCATAAAACAGCCATACGACTGTCCATTGATCCTGATTCGTTCATTTTCCTCAAAACAGTAAATAAATGTTGCTAGACCAGATTCAGTTCATGGAGACGGGGCCAATAAAAGGGTGAAAATTCTTCCAGCCATGGTAAGGGGGTGAAAATCCCCTTTCGATTGTCAACACACAACGAGCCCAGGAGAGAACCCGAAGAAAATATACAACAATCTAACTTACAGAAGACCAGACTTCGTAATCAACGCTACTTGATGCCATCGGTGGAGGCCATAACCCTAGCCTTTCCGCATCAGCATAGAAGACGAGAAGAAGGTGGGGTAATGGGTGTCGGAAAAACTGCGGTAAGGGTTTCAATCCATTGGAAGTCTGTAATGTAGCTATTTGGATTTTTGGGTTTTGGAAATGCACGGGAAAATCTAGGGTTTTGGGGACTGCTACCAAACGAGGGCTCTCAATTCAGCAAGTGATCTCCTAACATTGATTCCACTTGTAAGAAACTATTGCATTATCAAGAAACAAGCTGGGAGTTGAATTTATGATTGATGATATGATTTCAGTTTTGGTAAGGTTGATAACTCGATGGGATTTAATTTGCATATGAGGAATGAAGATGACCCATTCTCCATAAGCCATACCACTTTGAACCCCCCAAAAAAAAAAAATCATACCGCAATATAGAACCCTTAAAAATTCACCAAATGGAAAAGGAAAGGGAAGAGAAAAATATTTGGAGCTCCAATTGCCAAAACATACCATTCGGTAATTCAGGAATTATTTTACAATGGAAAGCCTTAATAATTAAAAGGAACATGCCTAAATTCGTTTTTCTTGTCCCTACTCCTCGGAAAATATGTTAAATTAACTAATTTAATAATGAAAACATATGAATCATGTGATCCTTCTAGAATTTTGATTCTAAAATCTAAACAAATTACTGTATCTTCTTATACAATAATATTCCAAGCGTGCTTAGATTGTGTCATGTACGTTGTAAGTTTACACTATATTTTCACTTAGTTTAAACTATATTTTCACTTAGTTTAAACCGTAGTTTTTTGTGCTATAACATTGGTACTATTCTATGCAATATGGCACGCTTGTGATCTTGTGAATGCATGATGTATTTGGCCTGCTTTATTTCAATTGGTTTGTAAAGGTGAAAAAAAAGGGGGGAATTTCCATAAAATTTAAGAACAAATTAAAGTGAAAATGAATCCCTTGAGTTTTATTTTTGAGATGATATGCAGTGACCCCAGGTACGAGGAGATGCTTTGTGGCCTGAAGGAGAAAATATTTAGTGGTTTGATATCACGACGTCAACATCCTACCCTACGTGGCATATATTTTTCTTTTACTTATATCCAATGATATTTTCACACATTTTCACATATTCATGTCAACTATTGACGTGTAAATTAAGTGAAAATCTTCTCTCTCCTTCACCTTTGCTCTCTCTTCCTCCTCCTCCTCGGCCGCTAACCTCCGCTCCTCCGTGGCCGTAGCCACCAGCAGAGTCACCGGCGCCGTGAACAAGCCGACCACTGTGTTCAAGCCAAGCCTATTTTCTCCGTCTTGTCATTATCCAAATGTCAAATCTGGCCCATCCATGCTTGGAATTGTTGGCACTGGTCCATCCATGGTCGAACGCCTTCAGGTGTCCATGGCCGTCGGGATATGTGAGCTCCATGGCCAGACGGCCATGGACACCTACTTCCTTTGCTTTTCTTGGTATGTGAGCTCTATCCATGGCTGTTGGAATCTCGACCTTGCCTGTCATGGCCATGGACGAGCCAGTCATGGCCAAATCTGAAGGTGGCTTTAGATCTGGAAGCCATGCCTTCAATGTCACATCCGTTGTTGAAGAAAGCATGACTTCAGTTCAAATCTAAAGCAAAGGGAGCAGAAGCCATGCTTTCTTCCCGAGCACGACCCAATCAGTCCAGATCTAAACCCCTACTACAACCAGGTCATGGCCGTCTGGACCTCAAGCTTGCCGTCAAGGCTCACAGCCATGAACAAACCTTGCGAGCCATGGATGAGCTAGGTTTGCGGATATGGAGGCATGACTCTAGTTCAAATTTGAACGGGTAGAGACTGAGTCGACTGCGAGCACAACGAAGGGGTAGCTTAGGTCAACTGCAAGTGACGCCGAAAGCGGTGGGGATGCTGGCCGAACGAGGTGGTGCTTTGTGATGGAGGAGGAAGCGCCTGCAGCCATGGAGGATAACCAGATCGGCAGAGGAAGGAGGAAGCAGAGAAAAATCAACTTTTTATTTTTATTCCACCTCAAGTGATACGTGTCAATTTATTATTGGGCATAAGTCAAAAATGCACACCAGGTCAACAATTGACGTGGTGATTTGCAACCACTAAATATTTTCTTGACCCAAAGAGAGAGATGGGTCAATGGGTATGAAGTGAAAGTGCAAAATGCCCATTTAAAGGGGATAAATCTAGGATGCAGAATTACATCTTTCATTTAGAGGATCTCTATCTCAAGAAAAAAGTTTGAACGATAACTTGAAAAAATGTTTATCTTCTTTATGTTTAATATGTTATGACAGTCTAACCCATGTATGTGTAAATAATCTTTTAGATTTTTGAGTGACTAATGGCTAAGCTCTTGTTAGGTAGCCAAGTAGGGCTTCTAACTAATAACATGGCGACTATTGGTGTAGTTTTCCTATCATCCCCCTGTTGACAAAAACAAGCCTTCTCAGAAATCACAATTCTAACCCATCAAATGTCCTGTCTTTTTGAAGTAAGTCTCCCATGAATTCGGTACATATCCTAAATTAAATCTAGACCATCAGATTGGTGCACGCTGCACCATTGATATCACTATCTCAGTGACACCACCATTGGCTTGGCAAAATTGTCACTACCGTAACCTTTAATATTTAATTACTTTAACACTCTTCCTTACGTGTATGTTATACTTTGACCTGCTAGATTTTAGCCTAAGACTACAACATGGAAATATATGATTGGGAGGCACATAAGGGATTCTGGAAAATTCGAACTCAGGATCTTCTGCTTTAATATCAAGTAAGGTTTTTCGGGACCATTATTTAGTATTTTAAAAATTTAAAGTGTTAGATGAAAATATAGTTTAATATTTAAATATTTAACAGCGACAACCTAATCGAAGTCTTGGACCATAACTATACAACTCCTTAGATCTCAATGTCGAATTCAGCATTCAGTCTCTTATCGTTGAGTTTATCATTAGATATAGCCATCAAGAGCCTCCAATCCAATGTAGAACTTACTACAAGGCATCAAGTTGGTCACCGTCAAAGGAACTTGACCCTAGTTAGCACGATTCAAGAAGAAGCCAAATGGTACATAACACGAGATCAAAAGGATTTAAGATTGAGCTCATCAATATATACCTTTCTAAAACCCACATCGCTTAAAATATATATTCATTAAGCTGTAAAATATTTAGATGTATAAGTTAATACCTGTCGTCGGATGAGAAGTTCTCTTTTCGAGTCACACAGTTTTCTTTTCGACTCACACCTTGCAAAATCATCTAAAAATTGATCATATGCACTTCCTCTATGGTTACTCAAAATAGAAATTAGCAAAAGAATATGGTAAAGATCAAGTTTATGTCTAGTTTGAATAAAAGTGACCTTTTTACTAATAAATGAGGAGTTCCTAGTACGAATAAGGTTAAGCATTGGAGAACTATTGCAACTAAATGATGAACTAATAAGGATCATGGAAAGATTATAATAGCATGGTGACATCATCAGACCTATCGATGCGGTGTCATCAATCTTAGTCGCGTGTTGACATTCTGAATTTATATTCAGAAACTCATGTTTAGCAAGAATAGTTGAATGGATGTATGATACACCATCGATACGTAACATGACATATGAATGACACATTAAATGCTTTTCCTCGGAGCACATAATTGATACTTATCGTTAAAGAATCTCCCAAAAAACAGTCGTAGCCATCCCAAGAGCCAAAAGGGTGTTGTCTACCTAGAAGGGGTGGCTCTTAAGGGATTCCGACACCATCAGCGGCCCTCTTTTAAGGGATTCCGACACTATCATGGGCCCTCTTGACCATCAACTTTTAACTAAAAATTAAGCAAAACTCTTTAAGATTGTTGTAGTTGGTTGGCCGCCAGGGGACTTTCAAGCTTAAGAATTAGAGGTCACCTACATAAATTCTACTGACTACATGCCAAATTCTCTGTGTTAAAACCACATCAACAGGTCAAAAGCCGAAACTTAATAAGCTTTTGGGGCTTGTAAGGTGCTTCATGCCCTTACAGATGCCTGGATCTCTGCGTTTGCCCTCCTATATTCTCAAGTAAAAGAAAAAGCTAAAGCAAGAAGTTAGGCAAGTAGCTTTATTTAAGTAAGAGAAATACATCAGGTGAATTATATATAAGCCTAGTCTCTTTAGTGTGCACCACCACAAGCCATTACTTCACAACCTCACTCACATAATAATAATGGTTCGTCCGGCATTTATGTCATGGATGAAGAAGAAGAGCATATTGGCAGGCACTGTCGCGGAGCTGAAAGATTTCTTCAGGAGCTTCGACGCCAATGGTGATGGCCGGCTCAACCGTGCCGAGCTCAAGAACGTCTTCGGGAAGCTCGGCTCAACGGCTCCTGCATTGCGGGCACTTCAAGCACTACTCCTTGCGGATGAGAACGGAGACGGGTGCATCAGCGAGCATGAACTCGACAAACTTCTTGAATTCGCCGTGAAACATGATTATGTGGTTATCCTACCCAAGAAGCAGGGCTAGTTCTCTCTCTCTCTCTCTCTCTTTCTTTTGGTCAGAGAGCTGGCTCTTTTTAGTTGGCCTCAATTTGCATGGACATGTATTGGTTATACGTGTCGTCAGTGATGATCCCTTCCGTTTCAAGATTTCTGCAGCTTTCTTATGTGTTGTGGAGTAAGCAAGTCTCTATAGATCATATTAAGCTTTCCATCATAAGAAGCTGCGCAAAATTGAACCCTACTGTGTTAACTGACGATTCGATGCACCCTGAAGTTCTATACAGCTTCATATGATTTCAAGACATGGAATTCACTCAAAATTCATTAACTACAACTAAAAAAAATGGAAGTTATATGATTGAGAGATTGAGATCAAAGTTTTGTGACTCCATTACAAAATGCCCTAGAATACAGATAGTGACCTCAAGTGAGATTTATTCCCTAGTCATGAAATCCGGCAACGTTATGCGATTACATTGAATCAGATCAAGTTACTTGAACCTGGTGGGGGATACTTCTGTTGCCTCACTTCCAAAAGAACTTTTTTTTATTTCTGTTAGCAATTGATTCCATCCATAAATAAAGCAACAACAATGTCTCGCCTTCTTGGTTAAGCCGCCAAGACGGTAATAGGAAAGCATGGGGTAGATGTCAGTGACCTAGTCAAAGAAGACGGTATTATAAGATAAACTTGAAAATTTGGGAATATTTTTCGCCTCTAATTTTTTCTTTTGGCCCCACAATGTCGAATCAGTTGTTATCTCCGATTTTATGTATCCATCAGAATAAAACTGGGCTGTTATCTTGACGTTACCCTTCCCAAGAAGCCTACAAAGAAATAAAAAGATAATCAGTGCCCTAGCACTTACCATGATAAATTTAATAGCACTGTACATAATTTTCTATGGAATTTGCGCGAATGTCTGGGTTTTCCTCCAATTATTAATTTTAGTTTTTAGATCGATCCTTTTAATATAGGATTAGATGTAGTTTCTAATCCAATTTAATTTATGTGTGCAGCCCTCTATAAATCAAATTTTACGTGTAGTTCTTGATTCGGCTTGCACGTAAAATGAGTATTAAAATATCATACACCATTTGTTTTTTTTTTTTGTCAGAAGTAATAATATATTGAGCTTTGAGCTAAACATTTACACAAGATCCGGCGCCACAAAACTTGCACTCATGAAGACAATAAGTCTAAACAAGTGGAAGGGAGCCGAATGTAAAAAAACTCCGCAAGAGTGGCCAAAGTGAATAACAGCTTAAACAATAGGCAAACGAGGAAAGATGAGGCCACGCAGAGCCAAAAGGAACCCAACCTCAACAAACAACCAAAACAAAAGACAGACAACAAACAAAAAAAACAGCCACAAAACACCAAGGAGGGAGTCACCGTCGTAGATGAACAACAGCCAAACCATTCAAGGTGAACACGGCCCCAGCTGAAGGAAGGAGGCGGAAGGCCATCATACAGCAAGTGCCCGAGAAGTCAACGGCTGTGACCCAATCACAAGCTGTCTTTGAACCACTCCAAAGAACACTAAGGATCCGCCGGATCATACACCATTTGTTTATAGAGTTTGATTCATACATCAAGTAGGATTGACAACTTGATTGTAAAAAGAGTTAAGAGTAGTTAGTTGTACGAAGGTGGTTGGCCGTCCGGTGGAGACACGGTGCACGTGAAGACGCGATGACGATGGGGGCGAAGGGACTAAGCTTGGTGGAGGGGAGAGAGAGAAGAGGGAGAAGAAGGGGCGGATATCTACTAGGGTTTTCTTGGATTGGTTATTTTGAATGTAAAGGTCGATGAAATGGGAACAGGAGACAGAGTTAGCATATGGGTATACTACATCTTCACCCTTCATTAGTCCCAGATGTCATGCTTCGCCATGTAATACAACTGGAAATTTTTAATAAAGATTACATTATTATTCATTAGAATTTGCCTGGATTAGTTTGTTTCTTACTCTTGTTGATCAACCCCAAAGTCACACTTGATGGCTTTTCCATGAACAAATCGACATTTGAGTTGGTACAGGCATATTTTGTTTTGTTTTTGGGTGTTCAACAGTTCTATTGTTCCCTATGTTGGAAGCTTTGATTGAACGAGGGGATTCGCAATTTGACTTTTATCAACTTCACGGATTCACTTGTGACCGGGACATGGGATTTTTTTGCAATCAATCCTTGCAATTTAAGTAAACTGAATAATCATTTATGATCAACTTATTTCAAACCAAAAAGCATTTTATATAGCAGCTATTGCGAAAAGCAAACGATCGAATAATAAAATAAATGAAATAAAAAAAAAATCAAATATTAGATATATGTGATTTGATAGTAGAAATATATGTCCACACAAGGAGAACAGAATAAATTCCAATATATATCAAGCAATATAACGGAGATTACGACTATACTTGAATTATTCAAACACTCTAAATATTTTCCAGGCTACAATTATACCTAATATTTCACACAGTGTTGAGCCCATAATTCTTCATTAAATAATATTTCAATTTCATGAAAAAATTATGTTCAAATTCTTACCAAAAGAATTTAATTTGGCTTGAATGCTAAAAACTTCTGGTGTCATTAAATGAACGAAACTCACGAAGAAATCCCACTATCCGCGCTCATCAACAATGACTTTCCTCCAAGCACTCACGTACAGAAGGCGCTTCCTAGAAAACTGCAATTCAGCTTGCAAGATATATATGTATGAGAACCCATGTTGACCAAGTCACGGTCAAATTCAAAGTCCTTGGTGGACTTTCCAATTTCAGCCACACGCTCCGACGCACAGTAAAAACCTCCGCTTCTTCATCACGATTCTCGTATATTTTCCTTGTGCAGTTCGATTTCCATTTTTTCTTTATTATAAATTTACAAAAAGAAGATTTTTGATTCGAGTTCAAATTCAAGACATAATTTTAACATCAGCAATATAATATAGTATCTAATCATTGGAGTTCATAAGCTTTTTATTTTATGACAAATTACTTTATCATATAGGGTTTGATTCGTTTCTCCCCATGAGTACCTTTCAAGCACAAAACTTTTAAGCACAAAGAATCAGATAGGAACCTTCCAATCGATGAGGAAGAAATACCACATGTGATACACGAACACATGTATAAAGCTTTCAGACTGAAAGCGATGTGCCACTTGAAAAGTCAAGGAAGAATCTAGACCTGAAAAATCAAGCCAAGAAGCGAGAAATTTTGAAGAAATTCTCATTCGTATTGAACAAGTCGCACTTGCAATGAATAATCTAACAAGCAAAGATGCTGAAAAGAGGACCTTTTACACAGTGAATAAGGGTTTAACCTTAACAGTTTCATGTCCAATTTTCTCGGCTAAAATTGATAATTAGATCATAAAGGTGGAGAACCTTCTTCTTTAGCTTTGAGTAAACACATAACATGAAAGATTAGACATTTTGTTGCTCCTTTCTATACTCTAAACTCATAGATTATCTGAGTCTAGGGAAGGTACTTACCCTAGGGAGGTGCTAATCATTATGAGAACCTGTTCTTCAATTGTATATATTATACACACGCATAGAGTACTTCAGATACTTCAAATCTGGCCATATAAGAGAACTAGCCCTAGCAAGCTTTTGGACCTACCTTACCGAAGGGGAAGGATTATATAATTAACATTTTGGCGCTGACAAGAGAATCTCTCTCTGCTTGGAAAGTAACCAAGTCCTCCCAACACCCTCCAAATGAGGAAAACACACTACTTTAACTTTTGTACGTCACTCTTGTCCCAAAAAAAAAAAACTTTTGTACGTCACTAATTTAAGTGTCATTATTTTTCAATCGATCATTTGTGTATCATAACTTTTCAATCGACCATTTAAATGACATAACTTTTCCATGACATTTATTAAATGTCATAAATTTTCAACACTTGAGTGCTATAAATTTTAAAGAAAACGTTCATCACAGGCGTTAGAAATATTAAGTGAACTTTAATAGAAGTCATTGTGCTCAAACAATCCATTAAAAAGTTATGAAACCCAATTGAACAATGTATAAATTTTGCGTGCGATCTTCTCTTTTCTTAACTCATATTATTTAAGTTTGTTGCATACTTACAGGTTATTTCAAGAATCTGTTCCATTGCATAACAGATTCTGAACATCTACCAAAAGTCTGGTGGCTCATTTGTCAAATTCTGATCCTTATTCAGACTTTACTCTCAACTTGTTTTATTCCGCATTTATTTGTCAAGATTTCTTTTGAACACCTATTCACCCTCTCTAGGTGTTCGTACTAGCATTTTCTCTTGAATGAAGAATTGTGTGATTATTTATTTATTTATTCATGAGTTGGATTTGATCTAGTACATGTGATTGATTTGATATTTTGCCTAGAGACAATTGAGTTTATTTGGTTTGATTTTATGATTTGGTCATATTTTGCAAAGTGAAAATCTGTTTTACATGATATTAATTTATTATGCAAAATATTCTTTCTTAGATATTCAAGGATTTTATTCTCTCTGATTTTATTGTGCTTTGATTAAGTGAGAATTTCTTTTTCAATATATTATTGTGCATAATGTTCTTTCCTTAAATAATATGTTATGATGAATTAAGAAAGAATATTTGATTATCTATGAAGATTTTATATTTTGCTCTGACGTCAAGAAATGATCCAAATTCATGGATACCAAAAAGGAAATGAGTTCGTTGCAGGAAATTCTATAAGGGAAGAATGATTGCGAATCTATGCAAATTTTGGTGCAATAAAAAATGTATCTCATGCGAAGATTGGCAATGATTATTTTTAATCAATGGTATATTTCAAACATATATCTTAGGTGGCAAAAGAATCTTCTATATGGATTTTGGAAAGCTCGATTTTGAAAATTGTGGAGATTCTATACTATTTTTTGGAGGCTAAAAAATTCTCTTCCTTATGCAAAGGTCTCACAAATTATTGAGCAAGTCCCTAATGTGTCGTACAAAAAGTTGAGTAGTTCTAAATTTAAATAATTTATGCTATTCGATTTATTTATTTGAAGAAAGGGCATTATATATTATGTGAATATTATAACAGCGTATTTGTACAAATTTCTGCCTCAAATTTGAAAAAGCAAACGATTGTTGCGGATGTTGTTGCTACAAAATAAATAATAGAAAAGTATTATGTTCAACGTGCACAAGTCGCAATTAGTGCTATTCGCCAATATTGTCCTATTGATAGGGGGAGAAAGTGAATCCAAAAGAAAGGGAAAGAATCGTGATCACCTCAAAATGGCAACAAATTAAGGTGGAGCATTGATTAATTATGGAAAAATCTTTTTAAATTGATCATGATCTTGATTATTATGGAAGGAAAAAAATGGTAAATGTTTTAGTGTATCTTTTATTATTATTTTTCATTAATCTCTTATTTACATTATTGTTTTATTATATGACAAAAGGGTAAGTGAATTTTATAATGCATCCGTGATTTTTATTGGATATTTACTGATATATATGAGCGAAATGAGTTATATTACATATTTTTGATATTCGACCTACTTTGTAAAAGCTGATTTTTTGGAAATTGTGTTTCATGCAAGATATATTTATTATTGCTTTATATTCTTTATGTGATACTTTTTCCATTGTTATCACTTTTTGATTATGACAAAAAGGGGAGAAAATATAAATATGCATATGTATTTATATTAGTTATTGAGCTGAGATTATCTTTCCATATATAATTATGCTCAATATATTCGTTATCTTTTGATATCTTCTGATTCGAATTACATTCTTTGAATATCTCATATTTAAAGACTATTTATGTGCTTAAGATTGCGCTAATTTATTATTTCTTGAAAAAAATATTATACAGTGAAAAAAATTAGCTCTAAACTTTATGGTAATTTTTCTTATGGCCAATTTTGACTCAAAATCTAAGATATAGCGGTCTAGTCAGCGTCAGCCATTCTACGTGTCACGGGTGGCGCATAGGATGGCCGATTTTAACATAGACTATTTTAAAAATTTCTTGACTTTTTTTCTTTTCTTTCTTTTTTGCCGCCTGCCAAGCCTCACTTTTGGCCCCCAAGCGGCCTAGCCTCTGGCGGAGGAAGAAGAAGAAGAAGAAGAAGAAGAAGAAGAAGAAGAAGAAGAAATAAAACAAAGAGAAAAGAAAAGAAAATTAAAAAATAATAAATATTCAAAAAATTTTTAAAAAATTGTCCACGAGTTGTGCCATATAGAACAACCAGCGTCCACATTAGCGATTTTCAAGTAAAATTGGTCGAAAAATCTAAATTTACAAATCATCAAAAGATTTTGTACTAAGTTGATAAATCAAAAAATTTGGGACTAGATTGATATAATTGAAAAAGTTTATGACTTGATTAGCAAATAGTCCAAAGATTTATGACTAAATTGGCACAATTGCAAGATTTAGAATTGAATTGGTCTTCGAATAATATGTTTTGGATTTTTTGGACAATTTTTCAACAGTTAACCTTATTCTTAATTTCGATGGAAAGATGAAGGCAAGTGTGCATGACATGTCTTTTTGAGATGTTTTGAAAATTGGTTAATACCATGAAAAACATAAATTGTTACACCTAGGATAAATTTACCTCAAATTAATTTTTTGACAATCAAAAATTATATCTTTGACAAATTTATCCCGAATTAGTACACTTGTGACAAATTTACCCTATGTTAGTTTCCGTTAAATTTTAATGTCAAATATTAAGTTGGATGACACGTGACAGTTTTTTTTTTTTTTTTGTCGGTCCTACTCTAATCATATTCTAACACTCACTCTCAGACTTTTGCCATTACCTCATTGCAGGGCGTGGGAGTCGAAACCTACTCCTGAAATGAAATCGTCCCCACCCCAATCCCCCCTGAGAATGTAGGGATTTGAACCCCCAATCTCCCCCTTCCAAGTTGGAAGGGTGGCTATTAGAGCGAACCCCCAGTGGTTTTTGGAGGACAGTTTATTGGTGTACTATTTTGGAATTTTACTCTCTGTTTGTTACAGTTATACTAATTCTATGATTTTTGTTGTATTAATCCAATTTAACGGATATCATATTTGTCATAAATGTACCATTTTGGGGGGTTTTTGGAGGTTAGAAAATTAATTTGTGATAGATTTAACACAAGTGTCCTAGTTTTAGGTTTTTCATAGTCATTTGGCAAAATTTGTTACATATGTACTAGTTTAGACTTTTTCATGATTAAAAATTTAATTTAAGATACATTTATTACAAGTGTATCGATTAAAGGTTTTTTCGTGGTATTGATCTTTTGAAAAAATGCCCCGTCTAGTACCTTTGTCATAGCCCAATTACAATTTTATAGATGAGACTGCATTGGTTGGCGTTCCATATAATATAGATTTATCTTTTTCATATTACATTTAATTCAAATTCCATTTAAAGCTTTTGTTCTGATATAAATATATGTCTTTTCTCATTTTATTAATTTATCTCTTACATGAAATATCTTTTTGCCTTCATAAATTATTGATGTTTTTCTCCGCTAATGTCTATGATAGTCAACGAAACAAAGAAGAGAACATATGCAAATCTTCAAAGTTCTCTTGAGGGACCTTTTTCCGCGGCAAAAAGAAAATGTGATCTTAACACTTTGCCTCTTCAGCCTTATCTTCACAATTATTTTTCTCATTAGTTTGCACTTGTGAATCAGGTCAACTCGACATTATCTATTTCCCACAGCAGCGCGGCAGCTTCGCCGCTGATAATCTTATTTACAGAACATTTTTCTGTTTCTTACTTTTACTGATGAAAAGAACTGGAAAAACGTGTAAGAGCATATATCTATCAGGTTAGGCAATAGGTACTGAAGTAGGACGCCCAGAGGACACATCTCCTGCCTATATATGCCTCCTAATTCTCGTTTAAGTCTTCACAAGCAAGACTCGTTAGCAAGGTCCCCTATACTCATCTCAGAACACGTCTTTCCAAAAACCCAGAGCCAAAAGAGACCAAAAAGAAAAAGCAAAGAAAGCTCAGAGATATGGGTCCTCCAGTGTTGCGCTTGCCTAGGAAGAGAAATCCTCCTTTGGCTTACTCCATAGCGAATCTGAAAGAGTTCTTCCGGCGTTGTGATGCCAACGGAGATGGCCGGCTCAGTTGGTCCGAGCTCAAGAACGTCTTCCAGAGGCTCGGGGTGCCGGCGTCTGGGTGGCGGGCCATTCTCGCGTTGCTCCATGCCGATGAGAACGGAGACGGGTGTATAAGTGAGCATGAGCTAGACGCGCTCCTGGAGTATTGCCTTGAGCATGGTTATATTGTTGTTGTGGCCCGTAGGTTGTGTTAGAGAACAACTTTTGATGTCTCATCATGTGTAACATGTGCTAATCCTCCTTTTCCTTAGTTTTCTTTTTTGGGAGCTTTGGTCTGGTCTGCGGTTTTTCAAGGGTCTGCAGTTCACTTATGTGTAGTGGAGAAATTTCAGCAAAGTAGTCTGAGTCCTGACTGTATCAAAAGCTTCCCCTCATAAGAAGCTGCTCAACCCTCCTGTATAATTCCACTTCTTTCGAACAAACTAATCCCGTGCCCATATTTCTTTGTTTTTATTTTGGTTTGGCTATATTTCATGAAGCTGCTCTTTAACTCTCACTAGACTATGAATGGCAAAAAAGACTATGATATGTGGAGGTGTTCTTTTTCGTGAATTTCTTTTGAATTTTTGGTTTGATGTTGATACTAGAAAGTGTGTGCTTCGGTTGATGTTTCCTAATTACTTCCTATCACAATATAATGCGAAAACTAACGGATCTTACAACTTAAGTCTAATGAGAGAAAAAAAAAATTACCGGAAAAATCAACGAGAAATAATAAGTACACCTACGTAGTTATGTGATTTGGACCGAGTGTCAGTATCTACTCCATGAGAAGAGAGCCGCCAAGAAATCCATTATGAATCCAAAAAACATGGAGTTCACAATTGCTTAATCCCTCAAGTATTTGCCAGCTCTTAATGTACATAAAGTAGATTTAGAAGAGTTATCTCACAATCTCTTATAGAGAACTCACTCCGAATATTCACAAAGAATAACACTTCTCTTGTTTGCTTTAGTTTGTAACAATATTTGTATTTAATGTAGGAAACCCCTTTTTCTTGGATCAAGTTTTATTTGCAACTTAAATTTGAGACTTATTCTCAACAATTTCAAAACAGGTGGGAATTCGGATACAAGTGTAGTGGAAGGTGATTAGAGACTAAAAGAGAACTTCGAAGGATAATTTGAGGGAATACTACTATGTATTATGGCTTTTTTCTTGTAATTATATTTTCAATTAATAGTTTTTATGATACATATCACACAATCTTACTATGGATCAAACCACCATAGCCACTCAACATTTATTCTTTCTCTAAGGATTAATGCGGTATCAAAATTGGAAAACACATCAAATTCTTCAACATTTCCATTATAAATCAACTTTCTCTTCTTTTTTTTTTTTTCGTTTAGCTTTATTATATATGTTGAAGGTGTTTAGAGATGGAAAGAAAACTTCAGAGGATAATTCGAAGGATTGAACTTGAGGCAATTTGGTGATCCTCTTTGTTTTAACCTTCTTAGATTTAGGAATTCATTTTCCTAATTTTGTGCATGGATATTTTCTTTGACCGGAAAGTGTTTACGGTTGACTAATCATTTTTAGCAAACCAAATGAATGAAAGTGAAAACACTTTCCCTCAAACAAACACACCTTTAGTACTTTCAAATGATTTGATACAAATTCATTTTCAGAAAGAAGTCTAATAATAAATAATATGGATAAATGCACCATAAGTTTTAAAACTTGTCGCCAAAATGTAATTATTTTTGGAGAAAATATCTCTCAACAGCAAAGCAATTCAAAAAATTGCTCTTAATAAGATCAAGACCAGTCAAGCAATACTAGTACTCTTGCCAAGTGCAATAAGAGTTTCCAAAGCTGACAAATTCGATTTATCTTTTTTTGCATGGAGGATTTTATCTTTCCATGTATAAAGGTCATAGTTAGGAAAGTTATTGTATTACAGTAATTCTAGCGGATATCTTTCTTTTAAACCATTAACTACTTTGTACTGCCAATACATGTAAGTAATAATAATAAAGTGCATCTTGTTTAATCCTTCATAGTATTAGGGCCTCCTGCTCACAAGCACATCGCTCAATTTTTTATTTTTTTTCAATGGCATAAGAGTCCTCAGACACAAGCTCTCCTATGCTAGTCACTAGCCCCTCTTTAAATAACACCACCATGCTTCTGTCGATCAATGCAGTTGTACAACTACCCCTTAAGTTAACATCTTTGAATTATCCCTCCTGGTTTGCTCAATTTAATTCTCAGCTCTTGGGTTATGATCTCATAGGGTATGTATAAGAAACTTTATTATGTCTGTCTAATACCATTTTTATTGATGGCAAAATTACTGCCAAAATATCTTATTCTCATTGGGTGTGCTGTGATAAACTATCGCTTCATGCAATCATATCTTCCACTTTAGAGTCAATTGTGCCTCTGATTGTCTTTGCCAAAACAGTAATGAGGTTTTGAACAAAATTTCGCATCTCTTTGCCAACAAGATATGCTCACGCGTCATGAGTGTCAAGGACCGTTTAATCCTAAAAAAACGTGATGCTTGATCAGTAGCTAAGTATTTACAAGTCGTCAAAAGAATTGCTGATGAACTTGCCTTCATTAACTTTCCTATTAGTGATGATGATTTAACATTACATGTTCTAAATGGGCTCGGCTCTGAATTCAAGGAAATTTATGTTGTTATCAGAGCACGTAATCACTCATTTTCTTCGAGGAACTCCACTATAGACTTGTTGACTTCGAGGAATATCTAAAATGGGAAGAGATTTAGGGTGAATGGACTCTTGTCATTGCAAATCTTGCTAAGAGAGTCTCCCACAAGAGAACCAACTAGCCCCCAATTTTGAATCAAGGCTTGAACTCCTTCCAGTCAACTTGACAAGCTCCTTGGCGAAGGAGCAACAATTATAATCGTAAGCAGGCCATCCAAAAAGCATTAGTTAGGTGGCAACTATGTGAACGTGTGGGCCACTCAGCCAAGCAATGTTATTAGGCCAAACAATATTTCTGCTCTCCTCCTACTGCAAATAGCACAATGTTATCTTGCCAAGTCAAGCAAGGATGGCTCATACTTCACGTCTGGAAAATCTCTCTCTGCGTCCTAATTATGAAGGCCTACTTGAAATTATACTTGGTGATGGCTTGAACACACATAGGTTCAACTAGACTTTCCTCCCCCCACTGTTTCATATTCATTGTCACATGTTTTGTGTATTTTTTATATTAGTAGAAACTTGATATATGTTTCAAGGTTTTGCAAGACTAACCGTTCGTGGAATTTTTTCCTAACCATTTTTTAGTGAAGGATCTATGCACAAGGGCTACTCTCACGCAAGGTCTGAATAACAATGATGTCTATAAACTTCCATCTTCACTCCACGTGACTAGAGCCGTTAAACGGGTGGGTCGGGTCGGGTCGGGTTTGGGTCGGGTCATTAATGATCTGACCCAAATTAACCCATTAACCCATTTATGACCCATTTATGCTTAATGTAAATTTTTTCGACCCAAACCCGACCCGACCCATACCCAACCCATACCCGACCCGACCCAACTCATATTAATAAAATATTTTCATATTTAATAAATTTAGAAAAACTTATTTCTATGTTTTTTTTAAGATTATATTATTAAAATACTTCCAAGCTTTTATATATATTTTTTTTTTAAAATTGTATTGCTAAAATAGGTATACAATACAAATTTAATGGACAATTTTTATAAATTTTAAAATAATTATTTAAAAAAATCGAAATTTAATTATTTTTATTTTATTTTTAAAATATAATTTTCTTTTTCTCTTTTTTCTTCTCCTTCTTCTTCTTCTTTGGCCGGCCGCCGACCACGACAACGGCCGATGACCGACCACAGGCGAGCCTCGAGCTCACCGGCGTCGGCGAGCTCGAGCTTGCCGACGCCGGCGAGCGAGGCTCGCCAGATTGGAGGCTTGAGCCTCGCCCGACGCTGGCAAGCTTGAGTCTTGCCAGATCCGGCGAGCCCGGAGCTCGCCCTCGTCGGAACCGGCGAGGCTCGAGCCTCGCCCGACGTCGGCGGGCTCGAGTCTCGCCCGGATCGGCGAGGCTTGAGCCTTCGCCTCGCGATCCGGCGAGCTCGAGGCTCGCCTGGCTAGTTGCTGGCCATCGCCATGCCGACGACCGGGAGGACGAAGGAGAAAGAAAAAGAAAAAGAAGAAAGATAAAAAAAGGAAGAAAAAGAAAAGATAAAATAAAAATAAAAAAAATTATAATTTCGATTTTTATAAAGTTAAAAAGAGAAGGGAGGGATTATAATGTTTTTGTTGAAAATGAGTTTTCAACCCAACCCATTTAAAAACCCACTTAAGAGCCACCTATCTTAAACCTTTAGTTGTGAAACCCATTTAACTATCTTTTGTTATAAACAAGTGACCCATTTAAGATTTAAATGGGTCATAAATGGGTTTATGACCCATTTTAACACCTCTACATGTGACTCATCCACCACCTTCCACTATAGTTGGTGTCTGTGCATCCTACAATGGTTGGCATGAACATCTTGGTCATCCCACTCATTAGATCTTAGAATTTCTTTTAAAATCAAAGTCAATTCGTCCCATTTCCAAGCCACACTCTAGATTTTTTTTGCAAGTCATGTCAATGTTATAAAAGTCATAGACTTCCGCTTGGTGCTTTTATTTTGTCATACCGACGACCTCTTGAACTCATTTATAGTGATGTTTAGGTCCCTGTCTAGTGAAATGAATAGATGGCTTTCATGTTATGTTATTTTTGTGGATCACTATACCTTACCCAATTTAAAAAAAAAAAAAAAATCTGACATTTTGCTCTATTTCCAAAATTCAAGAAATTGGGGGGAAATTATTTTCAAAACCCCATAGTATCATTTTACTTTGATGGTGGTGGAAAATATAAAAAATTAAAAAGGATTTTTCTTGTCTCATGGGATTACACATTTACAAATACCTCCACACACACCCCAACATATTGGGATTGCAGAGAGTCGTCATAGGCATGTTGTTGAAATGGATCTTACATTGCTTCATCAAGCATCTCTTCCATCCTCTATTTGGTCCTACACATTTCAAGCCGCTATATTTCTAATAAATTGTCTACCTACATTGGTTTGAGGACTCAAATCTCATTTTGATACTCTCTTCAGTTCTTGTCCAAATTACTTGAAACTTCGAGTTTTTGGTTGCCTAAGTTGTCCTTGGCTTAAATCATATGACAAGCACAAAATTGAATATCAATTGAAACCTTGTATTTTGCCTAGTTACTCTCTTAATCAAAGTGCTTACAAGTGCTCCAACCCTCAACAAAACAGAGTTTTTGTCTCATGTCATGTAGTGTTCGATAAGTCCATTTTTCCTTACTCCAAACACGCTAAACCCCTCCATCGTACTAGTTCTTAATCCATGTCTCTACCACCTTAAAGTACTTGTGCACCCTCTCATTTTTACCAAAGAATTCTGACACCTCTTCCAACGCATGACAGCTAAGGCATGCCATGCACAGTCAAACATGTCTTTCAAGTTCAATAGATGGAGAAATTTTAGATCGCGATTTGAATGGCCTCACAACATTGGTGGAGAACAACACTTTAACATTCTTTAGTTCAGATCCATCATTAGCCACTGAAACAGCATCAATGCCTCCCATGGACTCAAACACTTCATTTGGCCCCTCCACCACAATTCCATCAATACTCACAGGTTCTCATCCAATGATCACTTGCTCTCTGAATAACAATTACAAATCCAAAAAGATGCATTCAGCTACCAAACATCTTTTACCACCCTTACTTGAACCAACATGTGTTTCCCAAGCTTTAAAAGATCCAAAGTAGCACATTGCTATGTCAGAGGAATGTAATGCAATTCTTCAAAATGGTACATGGCGGCTTGTACCACCTGAGCCTTATCATAATATCATTAGTTGCAAGTGGATATTTCAAGTCAAGTAAAGCTCAAATGGTAGCATAGCTTGGTACAAGGCATGACTTGTCACTAAGTGATTCACCAATGGCTAGGACTTGACTATAGGGGTGTGCATGGTCTGGGTGGGCGGTTCCCGACCTAGAATCGGGAACCACCCGCTAAGAATTGGTTCCGAAAAATTGGAACTAGGAATCACCCGCTAGTTGCATGGATCCACTTGGGAACCGGACCGTTGGTCCGGTCTGGTTCCTGGGTAGATCCATAGAACCGGTCCAACCTCCATGCCTTCCCCTTTTCGCCCTCCCCACATCTACTCATTCTAGCTCTCCCGACCATGGTAGCTTTATTCTTCTCAAGTACTAGCGTGGCGGCAGCGGCGGTTGCGACCCTCGCGCTAGTTCCATCCCAATCACCACCACCATCTTTGCCACTGCCTCCGCCATCTCCCACTCCTCCCTCGAGACTAACAATGAAGAGGACAATGGGGATGATGAGCCATTCTTAGACTTGGAGTTCGCCCTTGTCCCCAAAAATGAGGACGATGGGGGGAGGCCTGGGGAGGGGGAGGAGGAAGAGGGAGGTAGAAGCGGAACGAGCCCATAACGAAGAGGACGATAGTGACATTGAATGCGGAGGTGGCGACGACGTGGAGAGAGAGTTCAAGTTCGAGGGGGGAAAAGAGAATCAACTCACTATTTCACTGAGTTCGGGCTAGGACTCGAAGGGAGATGAGTAGATCCGGGGGTAAATTGGAGAGGAAAAGGGAGCTCGGGAGATTTTGAACTAAGAGAGACAAAATGGAGTAGGAGAGTAGTGAATTAAGACAAGATGCTTAGAGTCCTAAATTTTAGATTTGTTAATTTTGAATTTTTTTAATATTAAAAATTAATATATTATTATAATATAACCGGTCCGGTTTGGGTGGGCGGATCCACCCATGGAACTGGGAACCGAACTGGTACCCACCGGTTCCCATAAATTGGAACCGGGAACCGGACCGGTTCTCTTAGGAACCACCGGTTCTGGGCGGTTCCAATCTGGTTCCGGGTGGTCTGGGCGGGTCTCGGTTCTTTTGTACACCCCTACTTGACTATAATCATATGTTCAATCTAGTTATCAAACTTGCCATAATACAAGTCATTCTTTGTCTGGCCTTATCAAATAGTTGGCCCCTTCTATAATTGCATGTCAACAATGCTTTCTTGCATGGCACCGTTATGGAGGAAGTTTATATGCATCAACCAACATAATTGGTCAATCCATCACATCCAAATCTGATATGTTAATTGAAGAAAGCTATTACAGTCTTAAGCAAGCCCCTTGCAGGTAGTAACGAGCACTTAGATTCTTTATGATCTCATTTGGATTTATCCAATCCAAATCAGATTCCACGCTCTTTATATACAAATATGATGGCATCATTGCTTTTCTTAGTTTACGTAGATGATCTGATCTTGACTAAAAGTAATACAAATTTTTTGCAAAAGTTTATGATAGCTTTTGCAAGTAAATTCTCTCTAAAGGATCTAGGGGATCTACATCACTTCTTGGAAATTGAGGTGATATGCATAAAGTCTGATCTCTTTCTCAGATAACACAAGTATATAAGGGACATTCTTGATTGAGCAACCATGTTAGAAGCTAAGGAGATTACCACCTCAATGGCTACCGATAGCTCTCTTACTCTTGTTGATGGGTCACCTCATATTGATGCAACCAAATATAGGAAGATTGTTGGTGCTCTTCAATATCTTACATTCACAAGGCTTGATGTTGCTTTTTTTGTCAACAAATGCTCTTAGTATATGCATTAACCAACAGAGTTACATTGGAGTGCTATTAAACGTGTTTTACGTTACCTCAAAGGGACTATTAATCATGGCCTACACTTACAAAGTAGTCCCTCTCCATCGCTTCATGCATTTCTGATGCTGATTGGGTAGGCAATTTGGATAACCTTAAATCTATAATCTCCTACATAGTTTATATTGGCTAGAATCCTATATCGTGGTGCTGTCGAAAACAACAATTTGTTGCTCGTCCATCATCAAAAGTCGAGTATCGCGCTGCTGCTACGACATCTTTTGAGCTCACATGGATTCAATCTCTCCTGCATGAACTTGGAGTATCTTTTTCGACCACACCTAGCATCTATTACGATAGCATTGGTGCTACGTAAGTATGTGCTAATCCCGTTTTTGACTCTTAGATGAAATAAATTGCCATTGATTATCATTTTATTTATGACGTGGTTAACAAAGGCCTATTAAGAGTGAGTCATATGTCCAATCATGATCAACTCGTGAATGCACTAATAAAGCCTCTTACATGATAACGATTTTTTCATTTATAGTCCAAGATCATCATTCATGATAAAATGCCTCTCTTGCGGGGATGTATTCCAAAAGTTGCTCTCAATCAGATCAAGACCAATCAAGCAATTATCGTACTCTTGCCCAGTGTAGCGAGAGTTTCCAAAGCTGACAAATTCAATTTATCTTTCTGTGTATAGAGCATTTTATCTTATAGTTAGTAAAGTTATCGTATTATAATTATTCTAGCTAGTGTCTTTATATAAACCATCAGCTATCTTGTACTTTAAATATATGTAAGTAATAATAGTAAAGTGCATCTTGTCTAATTCTTCAATTATGTTCCAAAATTTTCAAAAAGTGCAATCAAGTTCTAAAATTTATTAAATTGGTGCAATCAAGTCCTTTTTGTTTACTCCATTAATTTGGCTAATGGAAAAAGCTGACATGGCATTTTTTGTTATTTTATTTCTCAAATATTACTTCAATTAGATTAAAACATGAAAGATGATGAACTTTTTTTTTTTTTTTTTGGAAAAAAAAAAAAAGAGAACCGCAATGAGGCCCAATGACCTTCTTCGGCCGTTTACGACAATGGGTAGTGACAGCAGTGACCCACCAAAAAGGGCTTGTGGCTCTTTTTTTTTTTTCAGCTAGTGTTTTTTTTTTTTTTTTTAAACTATCATTTATTTTATTCTTTTAATTTATTTGATAATTTTTTTAAATGCCACATAGGAAAAAGAAAGTAATAAAAATACAACATCAATATTTTCTATTTACCAAATTGACAAAGTTAATAAAATGATTTGATTGTACCATTTCGAAAAGTTTAAAATTTTTATTGTACTTTTCAAACGATTCACTCGCGAGGTGACACCCATGCCTAGCATAGGCCTTCCTAAGCTCTAGCAATTGGGTTATGGAAACAAGCGATCGAACAATAAAATAGACAAAATAAGAGTACAAACCAGACAATAATGTCCACAAGGAGAGTAGCAAAGAATTTCTTGAGATTACAACTCAATTCACCTAAGCTCTAATGACATCCAATAATTCACACATCGTTTAACCTTATAATTTCCCGCAAAATAATTTATCAATCTCATAAAGGAATTCACAAATCTTACCCACAAGATTTAACCGACTTCAAACACTTAGGTTGTAATTTACAAGTAGAAGCTCCTCTTTAGAAACCCTTCCCAAAAATTGGATCCACAATAGGAAACTTATTCATACGAGGAAATTGCTCAAATAGGAAATCATTTCCAATCAGGAAACTTATTCAAATTAGGAACTCTACTTGGATTGGGAAACTTTCTTTTTAGAGCTCAAGCTCAAGACATATCTCAACATATCACAATTTGGTTTTCTTATTTGATTTGATTTAGGAGTCGCTACTAACCTATTATGGATTGGTTAGAAATACGAGTAAGATGCGGTAGTACATCTTACTCTTGTGAACTAGATGTTCTATATATGGAAACTTTGTTATTTGGATACTTTTTTCCCGAATGTGGCCGTGAAGGCCCTAGGAGAGGTCATTGTAGCCTTGTAGGCTGTGGGTGAGGCTATTAATGCCCTCACCAACTTTGGGTGGCGAGTGGTGAGGTCAACTTGCCCAAATTTGGTGATTTGCAGCCTCGCCCTGATCGATGAGGCCATGCTAGTGTCGCCCAAATTGGGGGAGGGTTTCTTAGTGACCCTTGTTGGCCTTAAAAAAATGGGAAAACAAAAACAAAAATTAAAATCAAAATTTTAAAAAAATAATAATCCATGTGGGATGATTTGCCGAAATTTGCACTCAAATGATCAATTTTATTCTGATTTGGCATTTAATTGAGCGGGAAAAAAAAGTTATAGTACTTAAGTGAGTGCCTACGAAAGTTATGACATTCTTAGTATTCTTCTGAACAAGCAAATATCAATTAAAGTGATGTGAACTAATTTAAAGCAAAATGGAATTTATGAACAACTATACTCATCAAAATACATTTTAACCAAAACTAAACGCAAATGCAATTGGTTCGGATTATGGCATATTCTAGTCAAGTCTTTCTGCATTTCGGTTCAAGTTATGAACGTGGGGATAAATATTCAGACAAAATTAAAGTAGAACATTAGTAAGTTCACGTAAATGAATCAATGGATAGGTTAGAAAAAAAAATCAGATTTTTTCTATAAATGATTGGGTGACGGTCTTTAATCTACTATAAAAATAACAATTTATTATCTATCACAAAAACCAAATAACAAATAATTATAAATTATTGAGAGGTCCACTTCTTCAATAATTTGTGGTTCACAACAAACTATTATTCTGAGAGTAGTCTAAAGGCTGTTTTATAAGCAAAACTTTATTATTAATTTTTTTTTAAACCTTGATATCACGATGGCTGCCCGGTTTTTATTGAATGTCTTGACGAACCCTCGCTAGCGATGCGAGGACAAGAGCTCACTCGAATTGATCGCAGTTCAACCGTGAGTCTCCCTTCCTTTTTGTCTCGCGTGCTACTATTTGCTTTCCTTCTGTCCATGTTATCTCTTTATTTGGCTTCTGATGTGGTTCCCGGGGCGAACTATTTATGCTTTGAGTGATGTTCAAGGAGGTACGGATAGATTAGAGTTTATGGAATGTATCTTGATGGATAAATGTAAATGCAAGATAGATTACGATCATCTCCAAATCGTAAAGGATGCACCACCAACTAAAGATAAAGATCGGCAAAAAAGTAAACGGCTTTTTTGCCGATCTTCAAAGGATAAAGAAAACAGGGATAGACATTTGCTCACAGGCAGAAATCTTGTATTTTCTTAATATGCTCTTGGAATTCCCAGAAAACGAACATGCTCTTGGAGGATTTCACTTAATTATGACTCTTGAAAGTAGTACCAGAATAAAGACTCATAAAAGTTATGAATTAATAGGCTTAATAGCTAAGACTAAATGCACATAACTATTTATTAGATGACTTGATAGGACTATCTATTTGTTCTTCAATCTTAGAAGTCAGATAGACACCTTATAAACAAATAGCTACGAAGGTAGATCAGAATAGCCTCTGGATGCAAGGTGGTCGATTAGCATATTCAAAATCGACATCAAGCTCGTAAACCGGAGATAATTGATTATCACCCACCAAAACGATAACTTATTCAACGAATTGAGAATTTCTTCCCATAATTGGCAACTTCGACCTTGAATCCACCTTGTTAAATTGTGGCTGAAATTGGTCTTTGCCTGTATAAATAACAAATGGGTTGGTTCGATCGATGAGACATGTTGGGGTTATTAGTTCTAGGGTACGTATGTTCTAGAGTTGGAATCTAACCTACCTGTTATGATCAGTTCTCAGTTTTTGGTGGAACCTATCATGTTTGCCTGGAATCGGTTCTGGAACCTACCTTGTTTTTCTGATTTGGTTTCTAGATTTACTTGAAAACCTGTTTTTTATTTGGGTTAATGTCTTGAAAAACTCCAAACTGGTACATTTGTGACAAATTTACCATAAACTAATTTTTTGACCATCAAAAACCCTAAACTAGTACACTTTTGATAAATTTACCCCAAACTAGTATACTTATAACAAATTTATCCTTTGTTAGTTTTCATTAAATTTTATTATCAAATTACTAAGTTAAATGACACGTGATAGTTGACTGATGTATCGGTTTGAAATTTTTAACTCTCCATTTGTCACAATTATATAATTTTTGTAATTTTTTGTGGTATTAATCCAATTTAATGGAGGTATAGTTGTCACAAAGGCATCAATTTAGGGCTTTTAACGGTTGAATAAATTAGTTTAGGGTAAATTTATCACAAACATATTATTTTGAGATTTTTATAGTCGGTTGGGGTAAATTTGTTACAAGAGTATCGTTTGGGATTTTTCATGGTAAAAAAATTAGTTTGGGATAAATTTGTCACATATATACCTATTTGGGGTTTTTCAGGGTATTAACCCATTTTTTATTTTTTTATTTTTTTTTGTTCATTTTCTTACGACAAAATCATATGAGGCTATGAGTATCAAAGCAAGTCAAAGTAAAACAAATGAACAACATAAATCCCTATCTACCAATAACAATACTCCATAAGATGAAAAAGTAGTCATGTATAATTATAAATAATAAAAAGTTCAAACACGTAATATAAAACATAAATTATAAAACTCAATTTCCAATTCATCCATAAAAATTTAGATGAAGAGGAAAGAGTGACAATGAGTTTCGATGAAGAACAAAGGACGAAGGGGTGTTGAGATAAGAATTTAGGAGAAAAAGATATAAGGGTTTTGATTTTTTCAACTTATAAAATCAGTCCCAAAACAGGATGGTCCAATCTGATTCTTGGGTAGGCCTGACCGGTTCCAACTGGTTCCAAAAATTTGGAACTTGCTCATAGATTGGTTCCCATTGGAATCAGTTTCCAAACTTGTTTCCGGGCTATCTGATCCGGTTTGCGGATAGAACCAGTTTGTTTGCACACGCTTAAAAACATGAATAGAGCTTGAGAGATGATTGATAGAGGTAGATGCTCCCGTATCAGCTTCTCACGAATTTACTTGCCCAAAGTTCCCTCATGACTGGGCCTTTGGCTAAGTATTCTTGCCTATAACTAGGCATGAATTTTCTAGTATCTGATTCTCCTCTGCTCCACTTTTTGCTGTTTTTCTTCAAGCTGCTTTCACCCTTCTGCTACTCCTTTTTATTTTCTGGCCGAAAGCTCTATCTATTTTGCCCCCTTTTCTTTGATGGCCGACCGGACACAAAATTATTGCCCCCTCTTGTGGTCAATAATTCTGGCTGGACACCTAGATTAAATCCTAAACTCAATAGTGTTTAGGGGAAAAAGAAATTAGGATTTTGATTTTTTAGCTTATAAAATAGGGTTTTGATTTTTTAGCTTATAAAACTAGTCCCAAAATAGGATAGTTCAATCCAATTCTTAGGTAGGTATTCACTTGGAATATGTTCTCGGATTGATTCCAATGGGTTCCAAATATTTGGAATCTATTCCCAGATTGGTTCTCATTGAAACTGGATTCTAGACCTATTTTTTGGGTGGTCTAATCTGGTTTTTGAGTGAATCTGGATTGGTTATACCCCTAATGACATGAGTAGAGCTTGAGGGCTGATTGATAGAGCCTGATGCTCCCACATCGGCTTCTCACGAATTTACTTGCCCAAAGTTCATTCTTGACCAGGCCTCTAGCTGAGTATTCTTGCCTCCAAGTGGGTATCTGATTCTCCTCCGCTCCACTTTTTGCTGTTTTTCTTCAAGCTGCTTTCACCCTTCTGCCACTCCCTTTTATTTTTTGGGCGAGAGCTCTATCTATCGTGCCCTGTTTATTTTAGTGGCAGAGCGGACACTCCTCTTGTGGTCAATCATTCTGGCTGGACACCTAGATTAAATTCTAAACCCATGGTATTTATAAACAAACAACTCAATAGGCCATAAAACTCACCACACAAATCATATGCTATGAAGCACTAACATTCTCCAAGAGCCTCCATATCGTGTTGAACACTTCGACACGTGTCCGACACTCTCCGACACTCGGTCAACACGTGTCGAAAAATCTGACACTTGATCAACTTTCCCACTCTCCGACACTCGAGTCGAAATTCTGACATATGAGTTTCTGACACGTGATTTTATATTGAGGTCAATTTTAAAATGCAATAATGAGAGGTCAAATATATATGTGTGTGTGTGTGTGTGTGTGACAAAATAAAACATGATAATAAAAATAATAAATGGAGAAAGAAGAAAAACCTAGTATTCTCTTCTCTTTTGACTCTCACTTTCGGTAATATACAATTTATCCCTTAAGGTTTTTTTTTTTTTTCCTTCTTCCAACATATCTAACATGTGAGTCCATAATATAAATCACTTGTTTTTCTCCAAGTTTTATGAATTATTGTTTGTTAAATTGAAACAATGAATGATATTAATAAATGGCAGATTAATGTTTTCAATGTGAATTCATTTAGGCTTTTTTATTTATTTATTTATTTATGAATTTGATTCAAATTAATTTGATTGAAATAATCATAAAATGATAATTTATATCCCAACATGTCGAAATTCTCTATTTTTGAGAAACAACGTGTCGGCGTGTCGTGTTGTATCGTATTGCGTCTCGTGTATCAGTGTCTAGTGCACGCAAAAGCTTTACGTACGGCTGAACCAAGAGCGTCCTTTCACGTTTTTTTATAGGTTAAAACCCTGAAAAATTCCAAACTGGTAAATGTGTGACAAATTTATCCCAAACTATTTTTTTAACCATAAAAAACCCTAAACTGGTACGCCTATGACAAATTTACTCCGACTGACCATAAAAAATCATAAACTGGTACATTTATGATAAATTTACCCCAAACTAATTTATTCAACCACAAAAACTTAAAGCTGGTAAATTTGTGACAATTATACTCTATGTTAAATTGAATTAATACTACAAAAAATCACAAAAATTATAAACCGAGACAAATGGAGTGTAAAATCTATACTAGTCAACCGTCACGTGTCATTTAATTTAATTAAAATTTAACGAAAACTAACAGAGGGTAAATTTGCCATAAGTGTATCATTTTGGGGTAAATTTGTCAAAGGTATATCAGTTTGGAATTTTCGGTGGTCAAAAAAATAGTTTAGGATAATTTTTTCATAGGCGTACCAAGGTTTTTCAAGGTATTAACCCTTTTTTTATTTATTAATTTTTTGACCCTTTCTTCGTGCGGCGGCTCTTTTCACAGAGGGAAAACCCACGGCTTCCTTTCTTTCCCCCTTTAACAGAACCCATTCAAGATAACCTTCTTGAGACCCAAAAAAAAGGAAAAAAAGAAAAAGATAAACGTTTTTTAATAGAAAAGGAAGTCAACTTCCACCGCCCCAAGAATACACATTTGATTCTCATAAGCCGGATTTTGAACAGAGTTGAAATCCCTTGGTCAGATTTCATAGACAACTCAAACTCGAGACATAATTTTATAAATCTATTGTAAGATGATCAATTTAGTAATAAGTTTTTCAATTTTATCAATTTAGTCCCAAACTTTTGCGCAAAATTCAAATCTAATCATTTTGGCTAATTTTCGGGGGATGGTCTAGACTCTAATCATCACTGACAGCCCTATGTAGCACACCACAACATTAGTGATTTACGGCGAAAATTTGTTAAAACAATTATATTAGAATTTTGCATGAAGATTTAGGTCTAAATTCACAAAATTAGAAAATTTATTACTAAATTAGCATCTATATAATAGGTCTCGAATTTATTAGAATTTTTTTTTTCCAAAAAACTACGTCTGTACTTAAGTACAATTACAAAGCTCATGAACAATATGTTGTTACCTCATCATAGATTTAATTTTTATATATACCGTATTCATAGTTTAGTTGCTAATGTCACATTGCTAATAGAAATGTAATTTAAAGGAGTATGTTTGTCTTTTTAAGAAATAAAAAAAATGAAACAAAAAAAATAATCATTTGATCTCAAATTAACCTTCGAACCGAATCGGACCCATAAGGTTAGTCTGATTCTCGGTCCAAGCTCAACAAAGTCGATTCTCGATTTCAAAAATGGAAGACCAACACCGTGTGGCTTTGACCTTGGGTTAGGTGCTAGATTATCAGCCCAACCTAAATTATGCTCATCCTTATACTCAACACCCCTGGTTAGGCAGTTCGTTGGGGTATTAGAAAATTTTCAAAAACCCTACCATGTGAAAATTGCTTTGAATCCCCACCGGGATCACAGCCCGGTTGGAAATTGGCTTATTTTTCCTCCTTTTATTTTCCAGGATATAATATCTACTGAAGCTTTAGCTTCTGGTTGTACTTCTGTTTGATATAATATATGGTTCGTTTCGACCAAAACAAAAATTGCTTTGAATCGGTAGATTTGGACTTAATTGGTTCATGATAGTTATCAGGCATTTTATAAGCCACCAGGCAGTCGGGTCTTTGCGTCGTTACTCTTGAATAATTAAAAATAATAATTTTTTAATCAAAGATGATTGGAACAGCTGTTAATGTTTTTCCACAATAAGATAAATTGCCGCACTGACATATCTCAAGAAGTTCGGAAGGAGTTCGCTTAAAATTCACTAACTACAGAAAGGAAAAAGGAAAGTTTGGACAGTGACCACAAGTGGGATTCGTGCGATTTAATCGAATCAGATAAAGTTAGTTTAACCTGGTCGGCAATAATTCTGCTGTTTCACTTGCGTTAAGCCATTGATTCCATCCATCAAGATTAACTGGAATAGGAAGACGATTTTGGGAACACGGTGTGAGCATATGTCACTGACATCATGTCAGTGACTCAATCCAAGAAAACTAAGTTCCAAAAATTAAGATTCGAATATTTTAGGGAACATTTCGTACTTTCTTTTTTGCCCCATAACATTGAGCATTTCGGAACCTCTTTAAAGAAGCTTATCCTGCTTACAATAATAAGCATGCATTTAATGGGATTGAATTACTTATGATTTTCTTCTCACACATTCTCCTTTGTAATATCTTTTTTAGTTATTAAAGTTCCTTATTCCGCATTAATACGATTAGGACACAAATACGGTTAATTTAATCAACACATGTACGTGCACCACGCATTTTCCTACGTAGGAGGCCATTTACTATCGGAACCATTTCTAAAACCTACTCCATCAAGACACTAACCCACAGCTTCTGCTTCCTATATGAGGATTACGCGGGTCGTCTTCTTTTTGTTTAGGTCATCGACCCAATTCATCTATATTTTCTTTAAAAAATCTTTTGCACGATGATTTGATGGGAGCAATCTTGACTTGACGCAACGAAGCTTATTAGAGTCTAGAACACCAAAAGTTGAAAAAAAAAAAAAAAAAAAAAACTTGTTGCAAAATTGTAACCAACTAATAGAACTTCAAAAAATGCAAGCAAATCTAACGCTCGTCATATATTTGCATTTAAAGCTTTGTTTGTTTTGTGCAAAACATTTTCCCCATTTTCCAATAGATCACTTAGGAAACAAAGTCATATTTTCATAGTTAACTAAAAATTTATACTTAAATTCAGAAAAAAATGACTTTCTCTTTAAAAATTCAGAAATCATTTTTTAAGATATAATTAGATATTAGCGCTTGAATAAGAAACTCTATGTTTAGACATGGGAACAACCACTGTTGTTCCTAGGCCCTTGACAGCTACCACGGGCCAAGGCTAGGTCTCCTGGGGTCCATTAAGGTCAAGCTTGAGTCCAAAGAAGTTGGGCCAGAACCCCAGCGCCTTGGCCTAGTTCCATAGAGATTGGGCTTGGGACATTAGAACCCATGGCCGGGCCTTAAACTTTGGTACCATTGCCTAACTCCCATGTCTCAATGGGGGCCCACAGAGGTCGGGCTTGACATCCTAGTGCTCGAGTTTGGATTTTTTGTTGGGAAAATTCCCTATGTTGTTTTAATGATGAAAATGATAATCAAAGTCTACTAATGTGTATATTGACCCAAATTTGGCCACTCATCTCTTTCTCATTGAATGTTCAATCCACCCGGTCATTGCACCCATCGAAAGCTCGCAACTGAAACTTTCTAGAAATGCAGTTCAATTTTTTGAAGAATGAATTGCATTGCAAATTTCCACAAATTGAGGCCAATGACAATCGAGATGAAAAGTCATGATATCTTCATCAAGAAAACTTCCGTCAAAGTGATTCTTTTGAAGCTAGAAAACTCATGACAATATTTACATGATCTCATCATGAAAATCGTCATTTTCCTGACCTCATTGAGATTGGACGATAATAATTAGAAGTCGCGACATCAAGTGATCCGATTGTCTAATTTGGGCAAATTGGGTATTGTTGGAAAGCTCTCGTAAAGTATAAACCCCCTTGGCCTAAATTTAATCATAATTCCAGTCAAAATTAGGTAGGTGTCTTCAACTGAGACTCACATATTTTCTGGAGATTGTCAAGGTTCTGAGCGTTAATTCGCCAAATTTCAAGATTCAGACGTTGAGAGCTTTGGATGATATAAATCCGCCCGATCCTGATACAAAGTCGAGCCTTCTCTTTCGATGTGGCGACAAGTAAGTAGCTGGATGGAGAGCAAATCAGCGATGAGGATGCAATATCTTCAGGAAAAGTTTCTCTCTTTGCCTTCCAACATTCATTTTTGAGTTCATCATTGTTTTGACGGTCCACTAGGACAAAGTTTTCATTGCCAGAGTTGGTCATTTACTCTGATAAAAAGTACAAACCTTCACCGCAATCTGTGTAGCCTGTTGTGAAAAAAAGTCTATCAAAAAAATTCTAAATCTATTGTATAGCAACTAATTCAATTCTTAACTTTTTGATTATATCAATTTAGTTCTAAACTTTTTGATAATTTGTTAATTTAGCTCTTTTTGACCGATTTTGATTAGAAATCTCTTATGTGAATGTTGGCACGTAGGTCGGTTGACGCTAATATGGACAATTTTTGAATTTGTTTTCAAGTTTTCTTCCATTTTCTTTTTGCTTGTGATCAATCTCAATCTACAACCAGCGACTGGCCACAAGGGAGGGTTGGCAAGGGTCGTGCCCTCATCGTGCCAAGCCTCTCCAAATCTAGCAAGGGCAAGGACCAACGAGGACTAGATATGGCAAGGGCAAGGTGGGAGCTCACCTTGCCCAAATGAGGCCAACCCTCACCGGCCATTGCATATGGTTGGTTGCCGGCTTCAAAATTCATTTGTATCAACGATTTCTAGCCAAGTCAAATCATCAAAAGGTTTAAGATTAAATTAACACACTCAAAAAATTTATAACTGAATTGATTGCCGTACAATATAATTAGAAATTTTTGGACAATTATCATGGATGGTAGCTACAATCATGGAGTTTTCGTTTTCCAGGGGCATTTCTAGTTAATGAAACTTTCGATGTACTTTGACAACCCAACTTTGGTCTCGCAATACCACTTTCAGAAACGCCGACAACTTTTCACTACGAAATTTTCGTTGCAGGAAACTTACAAATTGCGACAACATCTGCATTTACCCGGGATCCTAACGCATTGCAGCGAAATCTGTACTTTGTCACATTTGGCAAATCACGCGATGGCCTATCGAGCTACCTTCCTCGCAGTAAATCTGTCAATGAAAAAAATCGGTTATCAATCCTAGTCACGCTGCTCTAGCGGAGCAGGGCAAAGGCGATGAATGTATGGCAAAGAAAATTCACAATGGTAGCCTTCTAGAACCGAAAAAAATGGCTACTGCAACAAAATTAGTTCGAATCGGCCCTTGAGAATGGCTTGATTCGGTCCCATTCCACATTTTTGAACCATTGTTCACTTACTTCTGTTGCTAAACTCTTGACCTTTTGAGATGGTTGAAGTATTTGAATTCTTAGCATGACATGCCAACGAACTCTGAAGTTATTCAAGAGCCTTCTCAATTAACATGGGTGAGTTTGTTATTTATTGGTCCGGATTAGTATACTGGTTATGTGAAAACTCTGCATACTGTAAAAGAAAGAATTCATAAAAGATGACCGGTAAAAGGGGTCAATAGACTGATTAGGGTAGGAGCTTTTATCGGGTGCTTCCGGCCTGTCCTAACACACTTGGCATGGGCCGTAGGGTCGTCAAGGATTGGCAGACCAAATCTCGACCCATCTAAAACAACTTGGTCATGACCTGAATTGGAACTCCTCGAACTCGACGGGCGTACTCACAACGAGGCAATTGCCTGTAGTCTTGAGGAAACAAGCACGTATATATGAATTAACAGTTAAAACTCTGATATGAAGTTCTTGATATATATGCTTAGCACATCAAATTCGCTCCAGATAAAATACCTACCTGTGATTGTCGTGAAAGAGGTAACAAGAAAGGAAGAATCCGGTCACAGTTAATCCAAAAACTGAGTTTGATGCTCAGTGGATCAAATGGCAACTGACAAATCGATAGATTAAGGCTTTGATGCCAACTATCTTCCTACAGAAAAGGTTTTGATAACCTGATCGCCTTTATGCTACATTCAAACTCATCACCAAACTCATCACAATAAACACGTTTCACTTTCGGAGAGATTCTTATTCTACTGCTTATGGTGGCTGAATGTGACTAGCATACGAGTACAAGAAGCCTGCACAGCTCTTTCACACTGTCAACATTTTGTTATCCCTCTAACATAACACCAAAGATCAGAAACAATTTGCTGCATTGACAATGGCGATCAAAACCCGCAGCATCTCAGACGGTAATTTCAAGCGTGAGATGAGCATGGAGAAGTTCAAGAGGCGGTTATAAAGATTTGACGCAGACACGGGAGAATGAGCAAGGAGGAGCTCCAGGAAGCCATCCGGGTTGCTGTGGTGGGTGGTGTTCTGGGTGGAAGAGTGGCAACAACGCGATGCATAGAGCAGACACCAACGGTGACGGTTTCATTGACGAGAATGAGATCAACAACCTTGTGGACTTCGCAGAGAAACATCTCAGCGGAAAAATTGTAGCCTTCTAAGTCGTCTGCTTGAAGGCTGACGTAATAATATATGGAACGGTTTAGCTCTCTTGTTTATAGAAGCTCGTATGCTTCACTCTAGTTGTTTGAGTATATGGCAATTGTATTTATGTTTGTATCAGCTCTAATGAGATATCCTTTATGAGAAACCACTACAGTTACAAAAATTTGGCATGAAGCAAACAGGAGACTAACTATAGTCTTAACCTTCGAAAAACCCCATCCCATTCAGTGACCAAAATTTTGGCGGAACTGATTAAGTTTGAGTCATCTGATCAAGCACGAGAAGCTAGCCAAATGATTGATAACCATAAAAAACTAGCCATTAGAAATTCTTGGCTCATTCGCTTCGAAATGCCTTCTCGGATTGTTTAAATCAAGAGAAATACGGCATCAATGCCTTTGCTCATATTTGAAGATCTCAAAACGATAGGGCCAAATGTGAACGTTGAATCAGATGAGGCTTAACTGCTGACAGGAGTACATCCTGAGCTTGCATGAATGGAATGCTGAGAGTCTCAAAAGGAACTTATCCCCTTGTATATGATTAGATCAGATATGTCATTTAAAAGTCCATCACTGTGAATAAAGAATATCGAAATGAATCTCAGTCAGGCGAAAGCAGCCATCAATCAAATAACAAACCCGTGAATGGCTGCATGTAACAGAGACGTGCACCTCTTCTCCAGCAACTTTTGACGAGTGTATCCTGCAGTTCTGAAAAACACACCAAAATGTGACTGTTGGACTGTTGCTAATATACCAATCCAGATTCAGAGTAAAACCCACTCCATGTTTTTATTTTTATTTTAACATCTTAAGTCTGTCTAGAGAGGGGCATGACAGACTCACATGATTGTTCACAAGAGCGAAGCCGAAAGCTCTGAGATGGGAGTATACAATAGAGGTAACTACCAGAGAGGGTGCCCCATCTCTTTTTAAGCTGATCTTCGCTGGTGATTCATTTTCTAACCAACATTTCGAATTGATTCTTGATTTTCCATTTCTTATGATGCTGAAATTGTTGCACATTTTCAACTGTAAAAGAATCGGTATCATCCAAATATCACAGGGTTAAGCTTCAGAGAACGACCTGAACTTCCACCATAGTATCTGAGATAACAATTGCTGTAGTTCAACAATGAGATGGCTAACATCAAATGGATCTGCCTCTAAAATGCATGGAACACCACTTCATATGTCAATAGCAGGAGAAGGCAGTTTCCAAAAGTTCCATGAGTTATAGTCTTCCTGGAACCAAAACAAAATAGAAATTTGATGAGTCGCACCACAGAAGAAGACAGATTATGTCGAATGATTAACTACTTTTGCAGACTTGAGCCTATAGGATGTGGTGTATAGGCCAATCAACTTTTGGTGTCAAATGGTCATTCTTGCTAAAAAAATTCATTAAAGCTGTTGAGACTAAATGCTCTGTTTTATTGTGGAAAGGGAAGGCTGCTAATTTGCATGGTGCAAAGGTCGCTTGGTCTGTTCTTTGTACTACTAAATGTGAGGGGCGATTGGGGCTACAAAATGCAGTCTTAACATGCTTTGGAGCTTGCCGCTTAAATCGGGTTCCCTATGGATTGCTTAAATACATAGTCAGTATAAAGCAAGCAGAGGCTCAATGTTGTAGCAATGCCTGGAGAAAGATTTTAAAGTGAGAGTATCCTTAAATTTCGTGTGAAATATATTGTGGGAGATGGGAAATCTATCTTTTGTGGTTCGATAGATGGTATCCATTTGGAGCTCGAATGGATAGATACTCAGCTAGAACTATCTATGATTCTTCCCTACAAAGTCAGCCAAAGTTGCAGATGTCATAAATGGAACAGAGTGGTGCTGGCCAGCTGCAAGAAGGAACTTATTGACATTCAAGCTGCTATATGTGGAGTGTTGTTCCCGATTGATGGTTCAGATAAAGTTCTTTTCATGGGAGCTAAAGATGGGAAATTCACTAATTTTGAGGCTTGGAATCTCATTAGTCAACATGGACTTAAAGTAAATTGGCACAGGTTTGTTTGGTTTAATACGCATACCTCAGCATGGATTTACACTATGGTTGACTCTGTTAAATAGACTTCAAACATGAGTTGAAGAAGCGATATTGATGGAGTATGTGTCCAATGCCAAAAAAAAAAAAATTGCAGAGTCCAGGCAACATTTGTTATTCCAGTGTTCAATTTCTAGTCAAGTTTAGGAGCAAGCCGTTGAATAAAATAGGCCTGCACCTGATTGGAATGTGGAGTACCTTGGGCTTTGAAGGAAATAGAAGGCAGAAATCTGAAGGTGATATTTCTCGAATTGGAATGTGAAGGCTTCATATACATTGTTTGGATGAAGAGGAATCGAGTTTTGCATGAGGAAGTTAATCCCTGTTTTGATCAAGTCATGGTGGATTTAACTTTCACAGTTTGAATTGCTCTTGAATCTTTGTTGCAAGATGGCAAGAAGCAGGAGCAGTTGTCTACTGAAGTAGTGGACGTCTGTAGAAATTGGAGAGTTCTTATGCATCGAGCTCTGTAGGATTCATCTCAGTGGTTAGGAGTTAGTGTAGATTTTCAAATTTCACTTCTGTTGGTCTCAGTGGTTGGACTGGCAATTTTACGCTCTGTTTCTTTAGGCCTTGTAACTGGTTGAGTAGGCCAAAGTTGTCTTTGTTGGCCTGGGATTGTAAGGGATGTTGTTTTTCTTCTATGGAATTAATAAAATTTATTGAATTACCAAAAAGTAAAAGAAATTAACTTTAGAAAGGAGAAAGTAAGGCAAAGGATAATTTATTTATTTAAAATATGCAGATTGTAGGCTCAGTTCACTTTAATAATCAATACCAAAATACAAGTAAAAAGAAAAAGTCATTACAATAATTTTTTTTTTTTTTTTTCACTAAAGATAGGAGATTCAAGGTACACAAAAGTTTTGGATGCTAAACTGTCTGACTTCTGTCTTTAAAGATAACTCGTGGAATATAGTCTTGTGTTAGTTCACCGAAGGCATGTCCATGTTTTGAAAACAGGGATCTCTTACTAAAGTTGAACTCCAGTTGACTAATTAGACAATGGTCGATCTCATTTTCCTTCAGTCAGAGTTAGTGTTTAATTGAAACAAAACGTGCAAATGTGTTCTGGGAGGAAATCAAAGGGCAATCAATTTAATATTCTATATCTAGATATGTTTTGTGCCCAAAATCTTTTCCCTCATGCACATAATTTTGCATATTGTATGCATATATTAGTTAAACAGGATAAAAAAATGTTGATAACTATCTATGGTGAAGCTGCGTTTACAAAGTGCTCAAAAAGGGTAAGCTAACGACAGCACTTCTCCTTTCAGCTGCTGGTTTATATAGTCTGAAACTATAGGTAAAAATAAATAAAGTTATAGAAGCAAACCTGCTCAGGTGAGGACCGTGAGGTCATCGGTGGAAACATGCCATGAACAAGAGCATGAATAGATGTATATGACTTTGTGTTAATATGATGGTTCACGACAACCTCACCCTGCAAATCAGATTCATCAAAGAATATAATGCTATAATGCCATAATATTCCACTTTAGCACAGTCATTGACTCACCTTGGGGTTGATTATGAAAATTTTTCCTTTTGGTATTCCAACCTTGAGGTAACTGATTTCATCTGTGTCTCTGTTTCCAAAACCAGCATAGTATGGATTGCAATCTGAGGGGAACAATGACTTGATGTCCTAGAAAGTATTGGAAGAAAAACAATCAAGCACAGAGTCAGAATAGACTGATGAAAATCAGCTGTTTTCTCAATGAAGCAAACAATCTGCACTTTCCTAGTTACTGGTTTATGGGAAGTCTCAGACAAATGTTCGGATAAGTACATGTTATAGGAAGAATGAAGAAAGATATCTCATAAACCTCATTTTATATGCTGAAGGAAGTATGAAGAAAGACTCCTGTCCACTCATAATATAAATGAAAAGCACCTCAAAAAGAATTTCAGAATGAACAACTCTTATGCACATTGTTTGTACACCGTATAAAGTTCACAAAAAGAACTATAATCGGGACATAACACATGCTTGTGCACGCACGTGTGCACATGCACATGCCAACATGCATGCAGAGAGAGAAAGCATGATATTTGTGTGCACATGCACATGTCAAACTTTTGAAATGAGCTAATGGCAGCAAACAATTTCGCATATTATTGCATCAAGCATGTCGGACAGATTAATTGCGTACTTCAACATGGGTTTGGGAGGAACTAACCTCTAAGCATGCTATCTTAAATTCATGAGGACATCTCCTTACAACTGAAAAAACAGGGAAATCAAGTGAATTAGGAAACACAAAGCAGATAGTAACTATGATAATGCTAGATGAGCATCATTCAAATCAGTTATGCTGGTGATCTCGACAACAGGTGTTACTGGGAATGTGTTCATAGTTAATGGTTTCACAGCTGGAAGGCCAAGTTGCAGGACTGTTTTCACTTGGATTGTGAAGAAACAATTGTGCTGGTGATAGCTAGAGTGCTATTCATCTAAGAATCAGATGTTCCATAAGAGAGATCAAAGCAAACTGACATCAGATGATATTATGTTCATGGAATTATCTCTGAAAGGGATAAGCGATAAAGAAAATCGGTACTGCAAATAAACCAAACTGACATGGCAATAAATCCTTTTCTCTCACTAAGCTCAAGCATGTCTTGGACTTGACTGGCTTGTGCAGTGTCACGTAATGCCCTTGTGGTGTGTGGAGAAGGTCAAGTGAGTTCGTTTTCTTTTCGAATTTGATGAACTTCAAGTTGAAGTGGAGATTTTTATGTAATGACTTGAATAATTGGACCTCCGCCTAAATTGAGACCCAGTTTGACAGTTGTCTTAGTTAGGTTATTTGAATACTCTATTCAGGGCTTTGTGAACGTCTCTCTTTAACTGTTTCCTTTATACGAAGCATGAGCAAAAGGTTGCAATTTCAAAGCTCAGTTTTGTGAGAGTTCTTTGAATTCATGTAATCCAATTCGGTACGCTGAATTTTCGTCCTCATTCAGGAGTGGACGTCTTCTGGTGGTCAAAACACAAAAATTTGTACGCCGTTTCTCCACTTTCCACACATCTTCACTTGTGTTGCCTCTTTTTGTTCACTGGTCTTTCATGTCACGCAAGTTTTGCCATACTACATAGAGTAACCTCGAGAGCACACCTATTTCAACAACTAAGATAATTATGCATAGGAGTGAGATACCTTCTCGAAACAAAGAAGGAAAAATCCCATCAGGAGATATAACAACAGGGCCATCTGGTAAGGCATTTCCATCCTGAAAAGAAAGAACTCAAATTTAAGGAAGATATAACTAGTGAAAGAAGAAGAGACACCACAGGGATCAGGTGGAAGGGAAACTTAGCGACAAATATGTTCAACAGATCAACCTTGAGTGGACAATTAGGAACAAAATTACATTGAAATACCTGTTTAAGGTTGAATAGATATTGCCTAGTCAGATAAGCCTGAGAAATGGAACGCGCACTAAGGAAAAGCAATTGATATCCATTTTCCTGAAAGGAAGAACAAGGTTGGTCTGTGAAAGGTAAAATCAGATGACTTGTCCTATCGTTTTTAACAGTCAATACGAAATATAGGTCTAATCTTTCGGCATCTAGGCCTGTTTGCTGTCATAATCAGTAGTATTCAGGATCAAGCCTATGCCTTGAAATGAAATTTTTCAAGAAGAATGGTGGCATCATATCAAAATTCTGGACTAAAGATGCTGCGACATTCTAAGAACTGTTTTGACTTCCAAAACTATAACATAGAAGCAACTCCTTAGCTTCCTTGAAAGTATAACCTAATTCACAAGCAAGGTTAAAAGAAGCAGCAAACCTTAATAGCCGAAAAGAGACGTGCAACACCTGTATGTGACCAATCTACCCCAACCAAAGGCATGAACTGCCCCAAAACGTCAGACCTGTTAAAATTGAAAATTACGACCAATGAGATAAGATCAGCTTGAAAAATGTCTACTTCAAGAAGGGATGATGGAAGAGGAAATCAAAAGAAACAAAATTTTTTGAGATAAGTAATGGTATGGAAAGATATGATCATGTTGTGAAAGCCGAGGCATCAGCCTCAAGTCAAGACCCAAAACTCAATCTGCTGAAATTGGTTTTGAACAAGAAAGCATTGACATAAGCTCCAGCATACACAACTTTTAGCCAAGTGAACTCAATCATTCTAAGAGGGCAGTCCATGCTCCAATGCCTGTTAATAAGGCGAAAGCACACTTATTTACTTTTATCACAGTTTGGAAATATAATTATAGTGACAACCACCAAAGATGTTCCATTGATCAAGTGTTACAGCGCCGCTAAGTCAGAGATCGTATGTCTGACAGGTAAAAAGGCTAGTTGGCAAACTAATGAAACTGACTTATCTGATGACACCTGACTAAATGCATTCTCCAGAAAAGCAAGATTTACAGGTTCCTATTGGTCCAGCAGAAACTGTAAAGGGCATAAGCAATACTACCCAAATGGTGGACTGTGGATGCAAGATGATGGGCTAATTGTAAGAATGCATTGGCTTACATCTTGATAAGTTCAAGTCCCGAACCAAACATAACAAAACAGAAGAGTTAAATTCATATCTTTTGGAGCGTGATTGGGGAATTCATGCAAAAAGTCTTCTCACTTGTCCAACATTAATTCAATTAGCAGTTGAATTGTCTTCCAAAACTAAGAAATAGCACCAGAATAAACAGTCTAAATGTCTGTTTAGCCTACAATCATGAAACTAAGTCGAGTGAACGAGCAGAAGAACCTAAGAAATCTGAAATAGTAAATAGCCCACACAGCCCTTGTATGATATAAGTTTATAGTGCCTTACTTGGTAATGGTGCCATCCACATCGGAAATAATAATACGATCATTCCATTTCCATAAATAGATTTTGCAATCAACCTGTTGAATTGTCCAATGTTAGTTGTAATGGAGTAAGATTGCTTTCTTCCTAGAGAAGGAATTGAAAGAATTCTCTAGGCCTGGTGTTCAACAGTGTCAGGGCGCAAAAGTGACCTGCTGCTTCCCCAGCATTGCTGTTGAGAAGGTGAAGGTAATCGTGTTACTCCCTTCCCTCAAATTCAATGATGCCACCTGTTCAGATGTTGGAGTCTTTGCCCTGAACATCTTTTTCCTATACTTCGGCTTGGGTAAAGTACGATCTCTATTTATAACTGCGGGAACTGAAGTGGTCCTTGACCTTTGTCTGCATATTCAGCATCAGTTGATGGATTTTCTCGATCAAAGTTGTCTGATATCACAAGTGACTCATTCTTCACATAAATTAACATGCTTGCCGGTTCCAAGCAGCACTGTGGGCTCAATGAGAGATTTCTTTCTTTGTCAATGGGAACCAATGTTATGTCTTCCCCTGGAGTGACCTCATTGACTTTGGACTCATCAAGGCCACTTAAAAGAAGTTCACCAGTTGAATTATTTTCTGACGGAAAACAGGGGGTTTTTGTCAGAAGAAAACCACAATATGACCCATAGGTAGTGTCCGTAGTCTCTGAACTGAGTTGGAACTTGCTTGTTTCATCAGTAGAACTGTTTTGACCTGCTTGGCTAATTCTGCCACTGAAAACGGAGATGCTACAGATGCTTGGTGATTCTGTTTTCTTGACAGATCCATATGTGATGCTGGTGTCAACTGGTTCAAAAGTTTCCAGTATTGTGACTGTATCTCTGTGGCGTATCCCCTTAAATTCCTGGGTAGAGGAAACAGGCACAGCTAAAGCATTTTGCTAGTTGTTTTCTTGAATTACTCAATCTTGCAAAATACAGTGGATTAATTTGAGATTGAACTCAAAATTACACTTATGCACATGTGAGAATTACATTGACTTCTTGGTTTAACAAAAGATCTGATTGCAGCTTCAGATATGAAATTCAAATAAAACAAGTGTCTCAAAAATGAATAATCAAAATCAACCATACTATAGAACGGAGCTGACAGAATTTGGAATATGAGCATCATTAGTCTAGTAAAACCACAAATTTGTTTTCCCTGGTGCTTGAAGCAGTATCCTGCATTCAACTGATGTTATGGATACCGTATCCAAGCATTATTTATGGACTAAATTACCTTAATAAAAGACTTCGGAAGAAAGTTACCTCAGCAATTCTGCTGTTATTTATCAATACCACTTCCGGATGGACACCCTGGGTTTCTCTGGTATCATGGTGCAATATTTGTTTGCATTGCTCATTAGAGGCACGTAAGTTCTTCAAAGTCTCAACAGCTAAGGAATGAACTCCATAGGTTTGCTCCTTGGATATATGACTGCCTGGTTGATTAACATACTTTCTTTAAGACATCTTGATCAAAACTCTACTAGTCACTTACTTCGAGTTCAAGCTTCATTTCAAATACTAAGTACATAAGATAAAAAAATAAAAAATAAAAATATAAAAAATATAAAAAATATAAAAAATATATATATATATATATATATAAAAAGGGTAAAGGGTTCAACAGTTACAGCCATGCTTGCTGCATTAGTGTTGACCACTCAACATTCTTTGATATTTTAGAGCAGTTCATAATGTTACATCAAAGCGTTCATCCGAAGTACTCAGCCTTGCATCTTACCTCCAGTGGATGTAGCTATGCCCTTTGTGATACCATTCAAATGTGAAAGTTTTCCATCAGCACATTGGACAGTGAAGTCCATGTTTTCAACAGACTGCACACTCACGTTGCAGGAAGTAGCTTCCTCATGCGATGGGCCATTTGTTAAACTGGTTTCTGGGTTACTGTGGACAAGAGACTTCTCGCAGCTTGTCTTCTCATCCACATTAACAATATTACTGTCAAAGGAATCTGGAGTAAGTGCAGGAGAATATCTTTTCTTGAACTTGAAAGAGGCAAAATTTGTCGACCAATTCAACTCCAGAAGTTCAGCTGCAATCTCTGCACGCTCTAATGAACCTCTCCTTCTGACACCAACATCAACCTCTCGTTTCCTGGAACCATCAGTCCTCATCAATCTGCATCCCGAAACAAGCCCAGAAGCTCGTGATCGGCGAGAATTACTTCTGACCATAATATTTTCCTTTCCAGCATCACTCAAAATAGGCCCATTAGAATCGAAACTGCGACTTCCTGACATCTCCCATGAATGCCCTCCTCTCTCTCCACCAGAAGGAAATTTCTCACATAATTCCCCTTCTTCATCCACTTCCTTGAGGAAGTAGGCTTCCCCTTTATGGTTCAGATACATGTGGAAGTCCGCCTCAACCCCATTGACACATATCTTAACAATTTTCTCTTTTGTCTTCAAAACCCCTTGGAATTTCCCAAAGCGGGCGTACCAAGGAGAGGATTTGAAAGTACCATCAGGCTGTTCAACTACGATTATGTCCACTGCTCCACCAAACGGATCGAAGGGGCTGGAAACAGTGTTCACCCCTTTCGATATGTACCTGGCTATACTCCCCACGGCTCTCATCTCCAAGGCTCTTATATCTTGCTATTCAATCGGCCATATAAACTTTCGAATCTTGGTACCGACTAACCAACTACATAAGGATCGGGTAGCTGACGTGAGACTTCATTTCCTTTAGGACAACGTCCTTCTGAGCATCTGCAAATCTCCGGCTACAGCTTACAATACTTAGTGAAATCCGCATAAGTGTCTAATCTCAGCCCGAGCTATGAAAGCTTCCACAAGAAATCAAACAGATAATGCACCTTTGTTTCGATTAGCCAGACAAATCATGAAGGAGCGGACGAGATGCGAGACGCGAGACTGATCATCGAGCTCAAGAAGGCATCACGTTGCGGAACGATATAATTTGAGCCCTCTGATGACGCTTCCTCTCTAAAACTATTCAAAAGCAATTCGCTCCACCACGTGAGCTCGTACATCCGATGTTGCATGTAAAGCAAGACGAATCAAGATGACGAGAGGGCCATCGATCGAATGAATTTTGCGGGTGGATGCATGGAGAGAGATGAAGAAATTTTGCCCAGACAAAATGGGAAGCCGGGCGTTCTTCGTCGATCCACATCATTGGGAGGTGAACAAACGCATGCACAGGCAGTAAGAGAATATTCGTGCCGGACAGTTCACCTCGTAACTGATCTCTGGCGACACGTGAGCTCAAAGTCTTAGAATATGGCGGGGTTTTAGGGGTAAACATGTGTGTGAGACGCACGTATCGTCAATTGGTATTTTAGTTTTTGGCCCAAAACTTACAAAATTTTCATCAATCAAGCCCCCGAACTTTTAATTCACGCAATCTGACTTCAAATCTTGTTAATCGATGAGAAGATTTATATCCAAGACGACAAGAGCTCCATGTGCATTTTTTTTTTTTTTTTTGCCACTATGGATTATCGGCTAATATGTAAAACTAAAAATCTTGAAGATGGAGATTGTAATTCGACATTGAGCTATCAGATTTCTCAATATGAATATTGCAATCGAGCTTTTGTAAGACTTTTGTTGGTTTAGCACCTAACTCAAGAACCAACTTGCATAGTATTGGTTCTCAATTTTTGGGATTAGAGATTAACCCTATTGAGCTTGAAATCGGGGACTAGACTAACTTTATGGTATGGGTCTAGTTCCAAGGTTAACTTGAGACTAGTCTCACCAATTCTTTTATTATTTTTTTTTCATTTTTTGTATTCCTTGAAAGGACAAACTCTTTAAGATTACATATCCATTGATAATGTGATATTTAGCAAGCAAATTATGAACACCGGTGTATATCAAATGGAAATATAAGAAAAGGCAATAACATAAATCTCCACTTACCAAAAGTAACAAACCATTGAAGATGAACACGAAATAAAATTAAACAATAAAATGTTCAAAATACGTAATATAAATTAAGAATTACACACACACACACACACAAAGTTAGTCCGAGTTGGACTGGGTTATAAATATGACGAAAAGGTGGAGGAGCTAGACACTTTAAGTTATATACTAGGATTTGGATTATAATATATATATATATATATATATCTACAAAGTGGTCGGGGTAGACCAATCCTAAAGCCTTAGGGTCAAGGACTAACCTCGCACGATACAGGACCAGGGACCAGGCTAAGGGCCCGTTTGGTTCGACTTTGGGGAAATGCCCTTGGCCAAATACAAATATTTTTAGGTTAAAGGGGTTTTCGGAAATGCTCGGGTGTTTGGCAAATTACGCATTGGAAAGTGACTTGTGTAAAAATACCGTTTGGCAAAACTTATTACAAATGGGCTTTTGCTTTTAATTTTTTTTTTTTTTTTAAATCTTAAAATCAAATTTGGCTGTCCGGCGGCTAGATCTCGCCTCCGATCAGATGCACGCCGTCGTCTACGGTCGCAAAGGCTAGATCGGCCTCTAGACGGCCCGATTCGTGCGAGCCGAAGGAGTCGAAGGGAGATGGATGCGCGCGAAGAGGAAGGTGTCGACGGTGGAGGCAAAGGCGGCAGCGGGGTCGATGGAGAACTCAAAGTTGGGGGCGTCCCAGAACGATGGGGCGGGAGGGCCGTCCAATTGGTCGAAGGGTGGGGGTGAAGGCCAGATCTCGCCGTCGGACGGCCAGATCTCGCCGTCGGACGGCCAGATCTGGCCTCCGGACCACTAGATCTGGCCTCTGACGGCTAGATCTAGCGGCTTGAGTCCTGGTTCTCACAAGCCGAAGGAGTCGATTGGTGCTGCTCGCGCTCGTCAAAGAGGATGGATCTGTCGCAGAAGAGGAAGGCGTCGACGGCGGAGGCGGAGGCGGCTTCAATGACGGAGGCGGAGGCGGCGTCGATGACGGAGGCGGAGGCGGCGTTGACAATAAAGGTAGCAGCGGAGGACTCGAAGAAGTCGTGGGGAGAATGACGCGTGAACAGTGAGCTTGCATTAGGAGAATGCTGAATACTCAAAGTTGCCCTACCCCAGTATTGGGCTTTGAGCATGTGGAATGCCCACATTTCGCAAATGGGCATTCAAAAGCCCTTGCCAAACAACTAAAATTTCTCCCAAGGGGCTTTGGGACAAGGACCAACTGGGTTGGGTTCATCCAAGGCCAACCGGGGAGTGATGCTCAGCCCTATTGTTTATGTCTTTACTCCCATGGATGTATTAATGATCTAAAGATGCAGTAAAATGGTATCGAAACACTATCTCTAAGTTTCCTACTCTAGCATTATCTGCTCACAGTGAGAAAGAAAGGACGACACATCCTTTCTTAGGGTACCAAAAGGGTCACATTAATAAACATGCTTTTAATTCTATTTTCATCTCTGAAAATTATCAAGATTTACAATTCAGTACTTAAATTGGAAAATTACCCAATCGCTTAAGCTGTCATACGTGGCACACCACCACGGCAAGGATCTCCGGTGAAACTTAGCCAAAAGAGCTACATTGAAATTTCTCTCAATAGTTTAGAACTAAATTGGTAAAATTAAAAATTTTAAGACTAAATACATTTAGAACTAATTACACAATTTCCCCAACAAAACCTGAGTGCACCTATTGCATAGAAGTTTGTGGAGATTGTAAACCGAACCGAATTGGAAAAATTTGACATACATTAATTTTCTAGGAAAACTATCCAAAATGTCCTAAATCCATTACATTTTTTTGTCAATTCAATTATGAAACCTTTTAATTGTGTCAAATTAAGTTCTAAACTTTCTCACGTTTTATCAATTGAGTTCATTTGACCAATTTTGGATGAAAATTGCTGATATGGATGTCAACTATCATACGTAGCATGACCAGCACTAACATGGATAATTTTTTATACTATTTTAATTTTTTTCTATTTTTTATATTTATTTTTGCTTTTTTCCTTCTTTTTTTTAATAAATTTTTTTCTTTTTATTTTCCATCTTTACTTATTTATTTATTTTTTCTTTTATCTTCTTTTTTTCTCTTTTTTCCCTCCACTAGCCTCAAGTCGAGACACCCTCGCCAAATTGGGAGAGGGTAGGTGAGGGCGGCCCTCGCTTAAGGCCAACGATCTCTATTGGCCATCAACGAGGCTTGGCAATGACAAGAGAAGGGAGAAAAGGGGGGAAAAGAGAAAGAAGAGAAAAATGGTAAGAGAGAGAGAGGAAATAAGAGAAAAAGAGAAGAAAAGAATAAAAGGAAAAATAAAATAAAATATTGAAAAAAAATATTAATATATTATTAAAAAATTTCCACATCAACACTAATCATGCCACGTAAAATGGTTAGCTTTGCATGAGTCATTTTTTGGTCAAAATTAGCTGGATATATTTAATTTGCAAAAGGTAAAAAGATTCAGGGCTTAATTGGCATGGTTAAGAGGTCTAGAATTGAATTAGCAAAACTACAATAAATTTATAATTTTTTCAACAATTTTTCCTTGATTTCCTCCATGTGCTTGTTCCGCTTCATGCAAGGAAAGTTGGAGTAGAATGATTTGGTTCGGTTGTTGCTGATCCAAAATGAAATGAAAAAGAGAAAAAGGAATCGTTAATCTGGCGTGCTTCGATATTTATGGCTGACCATGTCTGCTAAATAAATGATAGAATCATTTCACGCTTGACAGAGTCTTCTCATCTTGATTAAAGAATTGATTAGCATGGACGTCGCAGTTAAGCTGAGCATGTACATATATAGACCGTGAGGGCCAGCTGAGTATTCTTAGTTTCTGTTAAATGGATTCTCAAAAAGTGGGCTACCGACTTGGGAATTCGATCTTTTATATGAAATCTGACAAGTTATTGGAAGATCTAGCTAAAAGGTATTTTTGCTATCTAACAGAAGAAATTGAACAATCCTTGAGGGTCGCCGATTGCATTGCTGAATCTCCTCAAAAGGAAGAGAACAAAACCGCGAAGCTGAGGACCCTTTGATGAAAAGTCGACATCAGCGACGAAGAGCAACGTCGACCGATTTATTTTAGTGGATTGTTGCATGAAGACATCGAATCCATGTTAGTTAGTTCGATAAAAAAAAGCAAAAAGGTTCGCATGGAATTACCATGAAAAGTCGGGTTTGTGAAGGGACATGGTGAAACATAGACTTACAATTAAAAAGGGATTTGAACCACATGAGCAAGATCCAAAGCATTTTGCTGCAAAGGTGGTTTCAGAGGTGAAGGAAGAAATTGATAGTCTGGTCAAGGTAGAGTTTACAAAAACTACTCGTTATGATGAATGGCTATCTAACATAGTTAACGTGAAAAGACGAATAAGATGTTGAGAGTCTGCATCAACTTTAAGAACGTCAATGCAGCAACTCCAAAGAACAAGTGTCAAATGCTGATAGCCGATATATGTTGGTCAATTTAGCATTAAGCAATGAGATGTTATCCTTAGTGGATGGCCGTTCAGGATACAATTAAATTTTCATAATCATAGAGAATGTGTCAAGACAGCATTTAGGTGCCTAGGAGCAATTAGTACATTTAAATGGATAGTGATGCCGTTTAGGGTTGGAGAATGTTGGAGTTACGTGTCAAAAGACAATGGATTTCATCTTCCATGAAATGATCGGCAAGTTTATATGGATGTCGACATCGATGATATTATCGTCAAATCTAGTAAGATGAGTCATCTTAGCTATCTTGAACAATCATTATTAGGATGTAAAAATTTCAATTAAAAAGAATCCTCTTAAATGAGTTTTTGGAGTAAAAGCTGTTAATTTTCTTGGGTTTTTGGTTAATCAAAGAGGAATTGAAATTAATAGAAATGACACCAAAGCCATTGTAGAATTACCAGGACCGACAGGTAAAACATAATTACAAATGATGATAGGAAAACAATTTTTTACAACGGGTTATTGCTACCTTGTTCGGCAAAATATAAGCATTTTCTCCTCTACTTAGATTAAAAAAATAAAGAAAATTTTGCTTGGAGAGAAAAGTAGCAATTTGCCTTTGATAGAGTTAAGGAATATTTAACAAATATCCTATTTTGATGTCACCTAAATCAGCTAAGTCATTTGTCGATGATTGATACCACAATTAAAAGCATGCTGGCACAGGTCGAACATAAAGTAATTGCTAGAGTAAAGTATGAAACCCCAAAAGTCTAACCGGTGTTTTATTTGAATCTTTGATGGGTAATTGGTCTTGCTTTTTCGATGTTTTAAAGAATTATGTTGACACTAAAAAATAACCAAATCTCCTTAATCGACATTACATTGATACAATTCTCAATGTTGAATTGTTGAGAACGAAATCAATTAACACAATTGTTGAAAATCGATATGATGTCAATACAAATTCAGTATCACTGAGCTGTTGATGGTCAAGAGACGTCATTATTTTTAGGACCATAATAGCTACCGCCATACGACGGTGGTTAGTTAACAATAAAACCAGGACCCATTGAAGATAGAAGATCAAATGAAGATGCCAAGGAAATATCAACCGGTGGTAAAGCCCCATAGGAGGAGTTGTAACTGCTTATGAAAAAGGACAACATCATCCAAGAAAATAATTGTGACGCCCAAAGCCATGGCGTGCGGTTGTAAGCGATTATAATTTGTAAATGGAAAAATAAGAGCAATGTCGAATCATTGCAGAGGATTCACAATCATCAACACTTAGATATCTTTTCAATTCCAGTTTATCGATTTATCAATTTATCAATTCCCTGTACTTGCTTTTTATTTTAATCCAGATCTAGTTATCATTGTTCCACGAATTAATTCATTTTTTAATTGTTATTGAATCCAATTCAATAAGAAAAAAAACAAAGATCTATATTTGGTGAAAGGAACTTCATTGTTTGTCAATTCCCTGTGAAACGGTTTCGTTAATAATTGATATTATCGATTGATTTTGTCACCCTCTCATCGTTAATTCTTTCTAATTTAAGAAGAAATAGCGGCAAAACCCTGTTGCAAGCTACACATTATCCCGTTATTTCACTGTTTTTCTCACTAGATAGTGCTATTCGCTGTTGCCGTGATACTTGAATTATTTGACCAGGTCAAAAGAAGTGGTGGGACCCATGGAAAAAAAAGAAAAAGAAAAGGAAAGTTGAAAAGTCAAAGAAGAAAAGAGAAGAATGAGACGCTCATTCTTAAAGGAAACCAAGAGCTTGCACGAGGAAGGGAAGAAAAGAAAAAGGGGAAAAAAATAAGAGGAAAGAAGCAAGGAAAGTAAAGGGAAGAGAGAGAGAGAGAGAGAGAGGGGCTTTGCGTGTACTAATCACAAAGCCAAATCGACTTCATGTTGCAATATCTAGTAAGTGCTCGCAAATTTTGTTTGTCCAATTAGAGTAATTTCAGGATTATGGCTCAAATTTAAAGTTTTGTCAAATTCAAGCCATAAACTTCAATTCTTGAGTTGGTGAGCTATGAATATGATGGGAATGATGGATTTCGAAGTTGTGGAGTCATAGGGTTTGTCGAGAGTCAATTTAGAGCCAGCATTACGTCGGATCAAAATTTTAAAGCTTTGCACTCAGGCTCCATGTTATGTATAGCTTTGAGTATCCACTTTGGTTGAGAGTTTCTTTAGCACTTGAGAGTTGTTTCTCTGGTGATTACACTTAGTATAGTCGTTTCGTAATTGAAGTAAAGTTTTACTCGGTGTCATGTCGATTCTCGTTTTATTGTTAAGATTACGAGATTGTCGGCTCATTTAGCTACAAGTTGTTTGGTTGGGCATTCTTAGGTGAGTGGTTCTATTTCTTTTATGAATTTTTAAACTCATGTTTTAAAAGCTATAGATATTCAATATATTATGAATTATAAAAGAGCATGTTTGTTGCAAAAAAAAAAAAAAAAATCTGGATTTCGCATTTACTACAATTTGGTATTTGTAAATTTGACAAATGTTTTAAAAAAAGTGTAGCGAAAGGTTATGAGAGAGAGAGAGAGAGAGAGAGAGAGAGAGAGAGAGAGAGAGAGAGAGAGAGAGAGAGAGAGTGAGTGTTTTCATGAACCTAGTTTATGAAATAGATTTCGAAATGATTTTTGATAGGTAGTCTGATTTATTAAATGACTTTGGAAATGATTTGAGAAAGATTGTATGAAAAGTATTTCTAGGGAATGAGTTGAGTTCTGAAAGGTTATGTGTTGGTTTGAGAGATGTGTTCTATTTGTTGAACGGGGTGAAAGATTATATTTTTTTTTGTTTATAAAACTGTTTTGTGATATTGATTCTAAATTAACTTGTGAATTGTGGATGATGTTGTTGTGAGTTTGTGTCAATGCTCAATATCGTGGTGAACCTATTGAGGGGCTTGTGGGTATATATACTAGTTTATAATATAGTTGAAGACCTTGCCAAGGGAGGAACTTGGTTGCCTTGTCACAAAGTGTTATGCATGATCATGGTTGATATGTGAGTAGGAGATTGGCTAACGGAATGCACAATTGGTGTGTGATGTGATATGAGTTTGGTCAATGAAATCGATCATTAGCAAGTAATATAAAATTGATCAATGAGTTGGACTATTGATATTTATTTTAATATTATTGTGAAATGGATATTTATGGCTATGTCTGTGGCATCCTGAATTTTCGCCCACTAAATTAACGAGAATTCAAGAAAGGAATTAAGGTTAACGAGGAGGAAATATCAATATCTTCTCCATTTTCTTCTCTTTTCTTGTCGTTTCTTGCTCAAATCCTCATCACACGTGAAATTTAATCTCAAGGCAAGGAGATGGGACTTATTCCTAAGTCTCTTGATCTCTCTTTCTCTTAGTTTTGCTAGCTTAGGTCATGGTTGAGGCTGTTATGGTGCTTGATGTGTTGTTTGTTCAATTTTGTTGTTTTTTCATTGAGTTTCGAGCAATCAAGCTGATGATTCGCCGATGAATGACTTTGGTCGAGTCTTATAAGGGAGGCTTGACTCATTTCTACAAGATGCGTTTTGATTTCTAGTAAATTTTGAGCTTGCATGTCAATGACCTAGCCGTAGATGGCTTAGACAGTAAGTTTTATGCCAAGTTTAAGCCTTGCATGTGTTATCTGTGGCTTATGGTTGTGAAATGAACCTGAGATGAAGTCTTGCAGGGCTGTTTTACCTTGTCGTGTTTTTTTTTTTTTGGTGAGTGGATGTTGATGAGGTGACAAAAGAATGGAATCCGTGTACAAGTTAAGCCCAGAAAATCATGTGCATGTGGTACCTTTTGGTTTGTTATTTTTGTTGAAACTTTTTTAGATACGATCTCAAGAAATTTCCTTCTTCAAAGTTGTTTCTAATATCCCAAAGTTTAGCATAGTTAAATTTCAGATTTTTTTGAGTCAATTTAGATGGCCAAATAGTCGTATTTCTCTTCAGTTTCCTACTGTCCAGTACCGTCAATATGGTGAACTTTACAACTTCTTGATTTTCTATGGATTCTTATAGTTAGAATATTGATGAGCTTTCTTCACAAAAGTTGTTTTATACTACAACATAGCCAAAAATGAGAATTTTCACAGGTGATTTTAATTTTGTGGAAACCCATTTCCAAAGACCTACCTACTCTGTTTTGCTAATCTGTTTTGCCTCAAGTTCAAGCAAAAGAAATACAAGCTTGCATATCTATTTTAACCCAGTGCTCTTCATGAAAATTCTTTGTCAAGATATTTTCTATAACATATCCAAAAATTATAATTTGTGAATGTCATTTACTATTTTAATCGAAGTGGTTTCCAAAATCGGACAAAACTTCCCTTTTCTAACTGATTTAAAGATGGGGTTTTTATGAGGGGAAAACAAGGGAATCTTAAAATAATGTCTTCTTAGGAGTCAACCAGAGCACTTTTAACTTTCCACCAAGATATGATTCACTATGATGTGATGTCATTTGATGATGTTTTCTAATTATTAAGTGTACTGGCAGACTATGTAATTTCTTGCTATTGAGTGTGAATGAGGTATTAAGTGTTGCAATAGTTGCATGTTATAACCTATGCATGAAATTAATGTAATGCAATGCCACGTCATGTGTAAGCCAAGTGTGCGATGATGGACAAGTATGAGGCTATGGATGATAACTTGTAGCAATATGATTGGATTATTTAGGGGGTAACAAGGTTCTCCAATACCTCAGGTTTGGGGGGCGATAAGGTTCACCAGTGTCTATATGTCTAGGGGATAACAGGATTCCCTAGAAGTTCCCTAATGATGGCCTGGAATGGATGTCGGGAGGGTTTCCTAAGATATTGTGTTCCCTAGATGCCCCAGATTGGGAAGCTTGAAGAGGGGTAAGAAGGTTCCTTGGAAGTCTGGCTATTTGTGATAGGTAGAAGTGACCTGCACAATACTGACTTGCCATCGGTTAAAACCGTGAGATGGGGGTGGACCAAATGGTGTTATATACACGAAATGAAACATGTGCTGAGTGTTATTGCATTTTGTGTACAATATGTACTTGTGAGTGCATCATAGATACTAATTGTTTGCTAATTACAATATAGGATCACCGTAGGTGAGTCATAAGAGTCAAGAGTACACATCACACATGCAAAACACATTTATGCGGGATAATTTGTGTTAAACACTTTTAACACATTTCTAGACAATATAAGAAATTTCACTTTACGTTAATCTAAAGTGTACCATTAAATTAGTTTTTCATTTTGTTTAATGACTTTTCTCTTTCTTCATATGCTTTTATTTTATTCTTCATATGCTTATATTTTATCTGTTTCTTTTTGACATGGGTGTTATCCTTATAAACTTTTTATAATAAAGAAGTCTTAAAATATGAGTGTTTGACATGTCTAGTTATGTCCCGTTGAAACAAATGACCCGTTAACCTAAGTTTGTTGATTCGTGTTTCAGCAGATTAAGTGGGTCAACCAGTCTTAAGATATGAATTTAAACGTGTCATAAAATGGGTCGACACGAACCCATTTATGCCAAATTTAACATGTTTAATTGCATATGGTGTCGGAAATGATAGTTTCTTTCATTCATAAAATACGAGAATTTCAAGAAGATGATAGATAAGATTCCGAACATAAAATTTCCGAAAGAGCTGGAGGAGGAAAGGACCTCCAATTTTGAGGTAGTGATTTAGTTTTGTGCGCCTTTGCAAGCCAATCTGTAGCTTTATTGGCTTCCCGCGAGCAGTAAACCAACTTCATCGAATTTGAATGGGATAATATGCCTTTGCATTGCTCAATAATGGTCTTCACATTCCAAGGAGATTCGGCCCAGCCCATGATGCTTTGCTCTGCGGTTAAATAGTCTGTCTCACACTCCACTTTTCCTTTTTGTACTTTTCCGGTTCCTTCTTCTCCCACCCGTGGTTCCTTTCTGAACTTCAGAAACTCCAACCCGTGCAAGATCGCTAGGGTTTTGATTTGAACAGGGGAAGAAGCTTGGACTTCTCGCACGAAGCCGTTGATGACTTGTCCAGCTTGATCCCAAAAGATAAAAAAAAAAATTGCATACGGTGTCATGTCGTATTATACAAAGGAGTCTGTGTCGAGAATTGCCAACTTTATATAAATAACAGAAGTTGTTGAAAGAATTATTTGAACTTCCATCGGGTGCATAGGACCGCTTGTAAATATTTATTTCACTCTAACGATGTAGCCTATGATTGTTCTTTCAGTTGTTACTTCCTTAAGTTTTGCCTGAACATCACTCCTTCTCCCACACACAGTAATCTTGCCCGGATGTAGCAATCCGATAATTGGGAGGAACAAGGTCTCCTACTTCAAACTTCGGCCCAATCTTCATAATCACTCCACGGTCGATCTCGGCCACGTATAAATCAGAATCGGAAGCCAAGATCTTCACGCTGCTCTTCTCGTTAATCTGGTTCCGCGCCCTTATCTCACTCAACTTGCCGATCTCCCCCTTCAGGCCCTGGTCAAAGTGATCATAGAACTGCGCAAGTAGAAATATCATTTCTTTAGGTCAAATCGAAAAAGAATGATCACCAAGTACATATGGTGCTAAATTACAAGTAGCATGTGTCTTGTTAGTGAATGGGATAAATTCAGATAGATGAACTTCTTCGAGGTGATAATAGTGCAAAGAACGATGTAACTGGCAACATTCAGACATCAACATAGTGCGTTAGTTATCACGGACAGAGGACAACAGTGAGATGAGTCGATGAAACGAGAGCAAGAGGACATTACGATGGATGGGACTCCGGGATGGGTGAGGATGTAGGCATATCCCTGCATGATCTTATCGGACGGAAATGGCGATTTTTTTTGCGTGGAACCAGTGTTGTGATTGTCGATGAAAGTCACGGCGCTTCCTGGCTGCAGGCCAATCAATCCCGGGGGCATCCCTTTTGAATCCATCAACCGCCAGAGCTCCCCCTGAACGGCCGCCTGGAGAATCCCCCTCGTGGTGAAGTCAAATGCCGTGATGGCCCCGCCTGCATCATTGACCCAATCCACCAGTGCACAGCGGTGTTTATCCTGGTCCGGGTTGAGCTTCCCGTCCTCTCCATAAGAGAGTTGCTCCTCCCTCTCTCCCACCGCGAAATTCGGCGAAGTCTGATTCATGTAGATTTTGGTGATGTTTGGAGCGTAACCCTGCACGAAATTGAATTGCCACCCATCAAATCCTATATCGCTCTTCAACCAGTTCATCCAGTCGGACAGTTCCTTCTGCACCCTCGGATTGAGGTGGTCTATGTCGGGCGCAGGCTCAAAGTCCTCCCCTGTATCGCGATTACCCATGCCATCAGAGTACTCAGCATCATCGCGACAAATAAAGGACGGCCCCCAGTCAAGACGATTGTCGGGTGTTCCGCCTTCAAAGATGCACCATACTCCCCGGCTGTCTTGTTTTGCCGCCGTCCTGTGGTTTATCACTATGTCGGCGAGGCATTTGATCTCATTTTGATGGAAAGCATCAATAAGTTGCTTCAACTCGTCCTGATTCCCGTAGCTCGAAGCATTGAGATCATAGAGCCGCCCCGGCATGTACCCTACAGAAAAGGGGGATGACATTCATTAAAGTACGACAGTGCGAATAAATTCTACCTTGGAACAGATGCTCATATAGACGATTACACTTGAGGGTCTATTTTTTCTCAGAAACAACACAGTTGAATTTGATCCAAGACTGTCGAATGCATCAAATATCAATTCACCCTAGCCAAGCAGTCCCGAACTATAAATTATGATGATTTAGCATGTAATTATTATCATATTCATCAATCCTCACCACACTGCAAGCAAGGCAACTGTAAAAGGGAATTGACTGATATTTTATTATAAGGATTTGGGGCATGGCAATATACCTTGTGGATCGTAGGATTGAGATGGCGGAGGAAGCCAGACATGCGTAATTCCAGCATTGGCCAAATCCGGTACCAAGTTTTTGAGTGAATTGTACCATCCCCCTTCCTTCTCCGAAGATTCCCAGTTGAACCCCTTAGGACCAAACTCTTGAACAGTCAGATACAATTCAACAAGTAAAGCATATAAAAGTATCTCGATTGCTTTCTCTGTTACTTTGTAGCAGTACGAGGAACAGGACGTTGATTTCTCCATCTCACCTGAAATAGCAAGGCAGGGGATGTTAAGGCGGCGAGATAAGAGACGGAGAGAACGAAGAACCAGAAGAAAGAGTGAGAACTCATCGTCACATGCTCCTTTCTTTTCCTTTCTCTGATCTTTCAGTGGGAATTAGTCGGCCATATCATGGGCATTTTAGATTGTACTTGTCAAGACGAATGATGAGGATGACTGTTGACAAATCAAAGGAAATAGGAGGGGACTCTAATTCATATTAAAAGTCCAGCATTGCATTCCGCAAACGTGGATTTGACTGTTGACTAATGGCAACCAAGATGGGTAGGCTAAGAATGCCTGGCGGGCAAGAAAACAGAGAGGGAATCCAACGTATATGGCACGCGGCGTAACCCACATCACACTTTCAGAAGTTTGAATTGACTGAGTCGTGCCCAGAGAAGAACACAGAGCAAAGACTTCGAATCCTCAACATTTGCTCTCTTTCTTTGTTTTGCCTCTCTTTCCCAAAGGTCCTGATTTTACATTACCCCTCCACGCTTCGCTTTCAAGCAAAACCCAGTGATTAGAGATCTCGATTGGGCAACAGGGTTAGCCAGAAAATACATGGTAATTGCAACCCCAAATAGAAATAGAAAGAGAGATTTATGGGGAATTATGGGTTCAGTGGTTCTGACGACGTTCTCGTAGCAGATTTCGTGACTGATACCGTTTCAATAGAACCCCGACTGGCCACAGAGAGCGTATCGTTGTGTGACCTGCCCATTGTCCCAGGCATTGATAACGTAGTCCTCTTGAATGACCCAGCAGTATTGTCCCAATTGGCAAGATTTAAGCTTTCATACTCGAGCATAACACCGTCGCAACCCGTCTAAGAGCTATAGGAAACAGAACATAACCAATCCAGAAAGAGCACATGTACAGAAAATTTCGATTTTATTGGTCTTTACGGGCGAACACTAAAAGAAGAGTCACTTACCAGAAGTAAAACTACTACCAAGCAACAGTGCTCTAAGCAATTAAGCATCCTCCTCACATCCTTGCAAGCTCTACGCATTTGGAGGCAATACAACAAAAGATGCCGTGTTATCTCTCTGACAGCTAATCAGGGCTGAAAACGAGATGCCCGTTGTCTGCGTAGATCATACACAAAATTAAAAATTATCAAACCTCAAAAGTCAGAGAAATTGTGATTAAAAGAAGGTTTGTTGACACTTGATTTTTAGTTATTGTGTTGAAAAAAGAAAGAAAATTAATATTTGAGTTTCTGATCGCGACAAAGTCTATTTCTTGACCAAAAATTATTGTTTTTCATTTCTTTCTATTGCATTGTCACTATTAAGTGATTTTCGAGTAATCTCAAGAAAAACCCGAAAAGTCAAGTGATTGACTTTTGGGTTGACTTTTCCGTTAACCCTTTAACCAAGAGTTAACCCCAGATCAAAATTTAGCTTTTTACCCAAAAAAAGATTTAACTAAGAAGTCAACTTTTTAGGAAAAGTCAATTAAAGAGTTGATTTTTGGTTAAAATTTTAATAAAAAAAATTGAAAAAATTAAAAATGCACAAATACATTTATTTGAATACCAATTTGACTTTTGTGTCGAAAATTTCACAAAATTCGATTAAGAACTTTGATTTCCGAATTTTTAGTTTTAATTTCTAAATCGACCCAAAATCAAATTACTTTTATTTTAATCATAATTAAGCATAGTTCCTCGTTCGACATTTGGTTTAGGGATTATTTTAAATCCGTTTGTGTACTCAGTTTTGCAAATTGCCCGAGTCAAAATACAAAGTGTACCCTCTCTCTCCTTTCCCACCCACTCGTTCTCTCTCTCACAATTGCCTCACCACCTCCGCTGTTTGCCGCCCAAACCACATTGTTCGGGCACCACGCCACCGCCTTCGGCCCCCTCTCTCTCTTGGTGCTACTCAACGTTGTTGTTGCCTCCAATGGTCGCCTAATCTACCCATCCAGTTGCTCTTCCCTGGCGGGCGTGTGGACATTGCTCATGCCAGTACCGAGCCCGGCTTGTTCCTCAGCCCCAATTGGTGGTTCGTGGTGTTTTCTTGGCATCCCAATCACTTCAACTACATCTGTGACGACCCAGACCTGGGGCAGTATGGAGGGACGGACTAAGATCGCCTCGGCAGTACGCAGGCGAGGCTAAGGGCATTTCTCCTGTCCCACATCGCTTAGGGGGAGTCCTGGGCCTTGTTTAAAAGGCTTGGGTCCCTTTAATTGTATGACGCGTTTTAAAACCGTGAGGGAAAAGACTGTGGCTGGGATGGCGGTTCGTCCGCGCCAGGGCGGGTGACCCAAAGCGGACAATATCACACGGTGGGGCCCAGGTCCCTTACAAATGGTATCAGAGCCAACTCCCGCAGCGTGTGGAGCCACAGCGAGGGCGCCGTGCCTTAGGGGAGAATGTGACGACCTGACTGGGCGACATGAGGGACGGACTAAGATCGCCTCGGCAAGCGCGGGCGAGGCTAAAGGCATTTCTCCCGTCCCACATCGCTTAGGGGGAGTCCGGGCCTTGTTTAAAAGGCTTGGTCCCTTTAATTGTGTGACGCGTTTTAAAACCGTGAGGGAAAAGACCGTGGCTGGGATGGCGGTTCGTCCGCGCCAGGGCAGGTGACCCAAAGCGGACAATATCACACGGTGGGGCCTGAGTCGTTACAAATGGTATCAGAGCCGACTCCCGCAGCGTGTGGAGCCACAGTGACCCAGACCTGGGGCAGTACGAAGGGACGGACTAAGATCGCCTCGGCAGTACGTGGGCGAGGCTAAGGGCATTTCTTCTGTCCCACATCGCTTAGGGGGGGAGTCCTGGGCCTTGTTTAAAAGGCTTGGGTCCCTTTATATGTGTGACGCGTTTTAAAACTGTGAGGGAAAAGACATGGGATGACGGTTCGTCCGCGCCAGGGCGGGTGACCCAAAGCGGACAATATCACACGGTGGGGCCCGAGTCGTTACAACATCCACCAGCGAGTCCTCGAGTAGCTGGTGGTTAGAAACTAGCAAAAAAGCCTCCGATGGCTTCTCGGTGACTAATCTCCTTTCACTGGTCTAAACCGGCATTCGGTGTTTCCTCAGCCACTGATCAGTGCAAATCCGAGCCACTCCAGTCCTTCTCCGGCGGTCCTTAGGTCTCTTGGAGTTCCCTTGGCATACCTTGACTGTTGTGGAGGCTTGATTGCAGATCAATCCAGCTTAAATCAATCGAAATGCATAAAAGTTATCTTTTAAACCTTGAGCTCGATGAAGCGAGATCTCATTAGGAGACCGAGGGTACAAATTACACCTAGGGTTTGATAAATGATGATTACACCTATTTTAGGATTTTTAGGATGCTCTAGAATGGATACAGATGGTTGATGATAGCTTGAATGTGATTAATTGCCTGATTTGTGGTAGTTCTGCAATTTTGGATGCCCCGATGACTGATTTGATAAATGTCTTGGAATGAACTCGTAAATGCAGTTTTTTGATCTGGATGGCTTCATGAAATCGTAGTCGACTCGTATAGCTTTCCAACGGTCCATCACATGCCCCAAACGAACCCCGTTTGGTATGATTTTCACTTGCCCAAAGTTGTGTCTGGAATTTGTCAAATGTACTGTTGTTCTATTGAGTTGCGGTCTGCACTGTTTGTTGATTTTTTGCTGATTTTTATTATTCAAATTGGATTAGATGTCCCATGAGAAATGATTAGGACATTACAACCTATCTGCATGAATTTTCGTGGATTTTTATCTTACCATTTGATTGGGGAAAATAATCATTGTTCTGTGTAAAAGTTGTTGCGGTTGTTATAAATCTGGTCTCTATAAAGATGACTTCAATTGAGCTCCTTATGAACAAAATTTTCGCATGATTCCTTCCAAACAAACTTAGGCAGTGCATGACAACATTTTTTTCCTCAGAATTTCTGTTCTTTTGTTTCTCGGAACAAAAAAAAAAAAAAAAAAAACAGAAATCTGTTTGGTAACGTCAAGTTATTTTTCTATTCCTTGGAATAAAATGTTAACCCGGGAATAAATTTGGAGCTGAAATAAGAAACAAAAAAAAGTTGCTTCTTATTCTTAGGAATAATTTCTAGAAATAAGACAATTTTCTTTTTTCTTTTTCTTTTATTCCTCTCTTTTGTTGCGGCCACCTCCAACTGCCGACCGTTGTCACTTGCTGGTCGCCGGTCACCGCCGGGCCGTCACCGGTCGCCGCCGGGCCATCGCCGCTACCCGTCATCGGTTGCCACTGGGTTGTCGTTGCGGTTGGTCACCAGTCGCCACCGCCGCCGCCGCTAGTCACCGCCCGACCGTTGCCAGAGGCGGACAGGCAACTGCGGGAAGCGGTGGCCGATGGGCTGTGCGGCGGCAGCCAACGGTCTTGCAATGGCGGCGGTGAACAGTGGTCGACGATTTGTGAGCAAGAATAAAACACGAATAAATACACAAAAGAAACTGTTATATTACCAAACACATTTCTATTCTTTTTCTATTTCAAGAGTAGAAATTTTGTGTAGTTACCAAATGGGTTTTTTTACTCAGAAATTGTTCCTCAGAATAGAAATAGAAAAGAACTATTTCTGAAAAAAAAAAAAAAAAAAAACTCCCTAGCCAAGAAACGTTATCATACGTAGCTTTAGAGGACTCCAATAGTTTCAAGATGACACATGATTCATGATCGATAGAGTTGTCTCACCTAGTCAACTTCATGAATTTATAGAATTTTTTGTTTACTAATTTAGGGTTAAGTGTCTTATCCCTTTTGGCCATTGCACTTAGCCTACGTCGTGTCAAAATATCATAATTTTCCGGCATTATTTAAGTAGTTTAGCAAGCCTATCTTCATGTATCATGTTCAGCCTACCATGTCACCGATTTGCGCACTTCTATAATTGTCATTAATTGGACATGAAATTGACCTTAATTTAGCTCAATGTCTCTTTGGAAGTCCTAGGGTACATCATAATCTTTCCGATGATACTGATTTGGTCCCATTTGCATATCTTTTGACCCACTTTCTATTTTTGTGAAGTTTGTCTTAAAATCTGCCATCTGATAAATTCCGAATGCCTATTCTGTCCCTACTGAACCAGACTTTTTGTCCCTACAGAATTCGATCATCGTTCATATGTCTATGTCATGGTACATTTTCGGACCTTTTTAGACATCGATTTCTAGGGCAATTCGTCATTAGTTTGCACAAATATGTTGTTGCTCGGCACTGTTCCTATTGCGTTGCTTTATGTTCTTGGATTTTTAGATATTCATGTGTAAATTATCCTAAGAAACTTTCCTCATGCAAGTTGTTCCTTATTGAGTGCTTGATATGCCGTAATATTTTTAGAACCACTTAGCCATAGGTCATACTTCAATTGCTCGAATCTTATATTCCCTATTTTGACATGCTCTATTTGTCCTTTTGGAAAAAACTACGAAAATCCTTAAACTTTGCCTAAAGTGACGGATCTACCCAAACTTTTTTTTTTTGTGACGTGAAAAACCTTGAATTTTGCGAACCGTTACACATTTACCCCAAACTTTTTTTTTTTGTGATACAAAAAACTCTAAACTTCTATCGTGTGACATATTTACCCTAAATTAAAGGGCATTTTGGTCTTTTTACATTTTAAAAAAAATATTTTTTTTTCTCTCTTCCCTTCGCCAGTCATGGCAGAGTCAGCGAAGGGAAGTCGGCATCCAATGAGTGCTACCCTTGTTGGCATCGGGTGAGGGTCCCCCCGCCTAGGCTGGCTAGGGCCGCCCTTGCCGGCGTCAGGTGAGGATAGCCCTTGGTTGGGTTGGGGGAGGGCCTCCCTCGCGCCCTCACCCAGATCTGGCGAGGGTCGTCCTCACTCGACGCAGGTGAGGGCAGCCCTTGTCGGCGTCAGGCGAGGGGTGCTGGCAAGGGCATCCCTCATCAGGCCCTCGCCGGCGTTGGGCGAGGGGTGCCCTCCCTGATGTTGGGCTAGGGAGGCCCTCGCTGGCATCAGGCCATCCCAACCAAGGGCAAGCCTATCTAAATTTGGTGAAAGGTACTTTCTTTTCTGTTGATTACCAGCGAAATAGTTCTGTTAATATTTGACATTATCAATTGATTTTGTCACCCTTCCACTTTGTAATTTAAGAAGAAATAGCAGCTAAACCCCATTGCAAGCAATACATTAACCCGTTATTTCACTGTTTTTCTCATTAGCAAGTGCAATAAGTTGTTGCCATAAACGTACGCTAGCAAATTGTACCATGTCGTTATAACGCAGACACAAGGACAAAATACAAATATGATAACAAGGACATAATACAAATATGATAACAAGGATATAATACAAATATGTCTCATTGGAACACGACATGTTTTACGCATATAAACGTGTTGAACCTTCTCAACACGTATCCAACAAAGCTGATAATGCGGGTCACATGATTGACATGATTATCGAATGGGTCACTGTAACAAAGTATCGACCCAACAATATATATTAACCTACATATAGGTGTACATCATTACACGTAAAACACGTTTATACAAGATAGTTTGTTTGACACTTTTAACACGTTTTTAAACAATGTGAGAAATTTCACTTTACGTTGATGTACAGTGCACCATTGAATTTCATTTTGTTTAAGGACTTTTCTATCCTTTCAATTGCTTTCATTTTTATTTTTCTTTTTGAAACGGGCGCTATTCTTATAAACTTTTAATAATAAAAAATTCATTGTATATGAGTGTTAAACATGTCTAATTATGTCCTGTTGAAACAAATGACCACCGGTCTAAGATATAATTTGGAATATGTCATAAATGGGTATACACAAACCCATTTATGCCAAATTTGAACATGTTTAATTGCATATGGTGTCGAGAATTGCTAACCTTACAAAAATAAAAGAGGTTGAAAGGAAAATTTTAACTTACTTCCATACGGTGCATAAGACCGCTTGTAAATTTTTATTTCAAACAATTGCAGCCTATAATTGCTCTTTCAGTTGCTGCTTATTCTTAAGTTTGCCTGAACATCACTTCTTCTCCCACACACAATAATCTTGGCCGGATGTAGCAATCTGATAATTGGGAGGAACAAGGTTTCCTACTTCAAACTTAGGCCCAGTCTTCATAATCACTCCATCGTCGATCTTGGCCACGTATAAATCAGAATCGGAAGCCAAGATCTCCACACTGCTCTTCTCGTTAATCTGGTTCCGCGCCCTTATCGCCGTCAAATTGACGATCTCCTCCTTCAGGCCCCAGTCAAAGAAGTGATCATAGAACTGCGCAAGTAGAAATATCATTTCCTTAGGTCAAATCAAAAAAGAAAGATCAGCAAATTCATATGGTGCTAAATTACAAGAAGCATGCGTCTTGTTAATTAATGGGATAAGTTAGATGAACTTCTCTAAGGTTTATAATAGAGCGAAACGCAACGTAACTGGCAACTTTCAGACATCAACATAGTACATTAGTCATCACAGACACAGCACAACAGTGAGATGAGTCGATTAAACGAGAGCAAGAGGACATTACAATGGATGGGACTCCAGGATGGGTGAGGATGTAGGCATATCCCTGCATGACCTTATCGGACGGAAACGCCGATTTGTTTTGCGTGGAACCAGTGTCGTGATTGTCGATGAAAGTCACGGCACTGCTTGGCTGCAGGCCAATCAATCCCGGCGGCATCCCGTTTGAATCCCTCAACCGCCAAAGCTCTCCTTCAACGGCCGCCTGGAGGATCCCCTTCGTGGTGAAATCAAATGCCGTGACGGCCCCGCCTGCAGCATTGACCCACTCCGCCAGCGCATGGCGGTGTGCATCCTGGTTTGGGTTGAGCTTCTCATCCTGTCCATAAGAGAGCGAGTCCCAGTTCTCTCCCACCGCAAAATTCGGTAAAGTCCGATCCATATAGATTTTGGTGATGTTTGGGGCATAACCCAGTACGAAATCGAATCGCCACCCATCAAATCCTATATCGCTCTTCAACCAATTCATCCAGTCAGACAGCTCCTTTTGCACCCTCGGATTGAGGTGGTCTATGTCGGGCGTATTATTGAAGTCCCTTCCTGTATCAAGATTACCCATGCCATCAGAGTACTCAGTATCATTGCCACAAATAAAGGACGGCCCCCAGTCAAGACGATCGTCGGGTGTTCCGCCTTCGAAGATGCACAATATTCCCCGGCTATCTTGTTTTTCCGCAGTCCTGTGGTTAATCACTATGTCGGCCAGGCATTTGATCCCCTTTTGATGGAAAGCATCAATAAGATGCTTCAACTCATCCTGATTCCCGTAGCTCGAAGCATTGAGATCATAGAGCCGCCCAGGCAGGTACCCTAGAGAAAAGGGGGATGGCATTCATCAAAATATGAGTCCTACTAAATTCTAACCTTGGAACAGATGTTCATATCGAGGATTTCTTTTGAGGGTCTATTTCTTCTCAGAAACCACACGGTTGAATTTGATCCAAGATTGTCGAATGCATCAAATATCAATTCGTCCTGGACTAGCAGTCCAGAACTATTAATTCTGATGATTTAGCCCGTAATCACTATCATATTCATCAATCATCACTACACTGCAGGCAAGCGCAACTGTAGAAGGAAACTGAGTGATTTATTATTATTAGGAGTTAGGGCACGGCGATGTACCTTCTGGAGCGGTGGAATGAGACGGTGGAGGAAGCCACACATGAGTAATTCCAGCATTGGCCAAATCCGGTACCAAGTTCTTGAGCGAATTGTACCATCCCCCTTCCTTCTTCCAAGATTCCCAGTTGAACCCCTTTGTTCAGATAACGCCCAAATTCTTGAACAGTCAGACATATAACTCAACAAGTAAAGCATATAAATGAAATCTCTATTGCTTTCTCTGTCACTTTGTATCGTAATGAAGAACAAGACGTTGATTTCTCTATCTCACCTGAAATAACAAGGCAGGGGATGCTGAGGCGGCGAGGTAAGAGACCAAAAGAACGAAGAGCCAGAAGAGAGAGGGAGAACTCATCATCTCATGCTCCTTCCTTTTTCTTTCTCTGATCTTTTAATGGGAACCAGTCGGCTATGTCATGGAAATTTTAGATTGGACATGTCAAAGGCGCATGAAGAGGATGACTACTGACAAATCAAAGGAAACAGGACAATTTAGAGGAATGGACGTGGAAAGTCGAGCAGCAGGGGGCTGCCATTCGGATTAAAAAGTCCGACTTTGTATTCCACAAACGCGCATTAGATTTTTGGCCAATGGCAACCGAGAGGGGTAGGCTAAGGACGTTGGGTGGCCAAGAAAACAGGAAGTGAATGCAACGTAAATGGCACGCCGCGTAACCCACGTGACGCTTCAGAAGTCTGAATCGACTGAGAGTCGTGCCAAGAAAAAAACAACAGAGAGCAAAGACTTCGCTGAGTCAAGTTTCGTTCTGTTTCTTTCGTTTTTGGCCTGTCTTCCTCAAAGGTCAATATTTCACATTACCCCTCAATACTTCGCTTTCAAGCAAGACGCTGTGATGATTAGAGAAGTGGATTAGGCAACAGGTTTAGCCAGAAATCACATGGTAATTGCAACCCCAAATAGAGAGAGAAAATTATAGGGAACCATGGGTTCAGTGGTCCTAACGTAGTTCTAAGCAGCAGATTTCCTAACGAATACCGTTTCAATATAGAACCCCGACTGGCCACAAAGAGCATATCGTTGCGTGGCGTGTCCATATTCCAGGCATAGATAATGCGATACTCCTGAATGACCCACCAATGTTCTCCCAACTGGCAAGATCTAAGCTTTCATACTCAAGCATATTACGCTATCGCAACCAATCTAGGAACTGGGGGAAACAGAACATAAACATGTACTAAAAATTTGATTTCATCGGTCTATATGGGACGCACACTAAAAGGAGTCACTTGCCGAAAGGAAAACTACTACCAAGCAACAATGCTATAAGCAATTAAGCATCCTTGGTAGTTTATTTATAAAACAAATCAAGAGATGCCTTATCCCACATCAAAAAGATGTGAGTGCGAACATAGACAAAATTCGACACTAATCAATAATCATTATTTTTTATTTATTAAAAATCGGATTTATAATTATAAAAATTAAAAGTAATGTCCTATTAGAATAGTGTGACTGTTTATGAAAAAATTATGATAATTTTTATTTTTTATGTATTTAATTCCGAATTTTATTACTTCTTCCAATGGTTATTTCAAAGTTCATACATGTTCAGGCATAACTTTTTAATCTTTCGAAGGTTGTGTCTATTCGGATATACCCTCTTGTTTTTTATATTAATTACTGAACATGTTTGTTCAATAATGATCTTCGGCTTCTAATTTCATTTTCTTTCAAAATATATATAGCCATTGTTTCCAATTGTTTGCCTTGAAAGACCTTAGAGAAATACTTCTGTCTAGTATTCTCAAACGAGATTTTGTTGTATCTTGGACGAAATTTGCAGGTGACTATAAGCCAAGTTGTGAGGAAAATAATTCTTTAAAAAAGTGATATCATATTTCAAAGACTGACTTCATTGTTCTTCCCAATGTTAATTGAAATTTCGCCAACATGCACTCCCCACGAACATTTCGGCTTTTGATGAGCCAAGCAGCTTCGGCATTCGCCCCTATTGAACCCAATCACGGACGACGTGTGACATCCTGAATTTCAGGCTCTGTTTTTGATTGAATAAGTTGGGTTTTTCATCGACATGCTTATAGTTCTTTTCTCTAAGTTGGCCACTCACGAGATAACTAGCCTATTAGACGAAGCTGTTAAGGGATTTTAACGCAATAGACTTGAGAATTCGATCAAGAATCGATTGCTCGATCATGCTAGTCTGCAAGGGTCATTACGACATTGTCAAAATCGATCTAAGATCATAGATAGGTCATTTGACTGAGATATGTGATCAAAGTATGGGTGATTCCACCCGATTGCAAAATTCTCGTCGATTGGTACTGACCGATTATTTTGTCGTTTTGGGTACCCTAGTGCCTGTATTTGAAATCTTGAGATTTTCCCGACAACTGAAAGTCGCCAATGTGTCGAAGATGTACATTGTGACTCAAAATAAATCGACCAAGAGTCAATTGCACTAAAAATTTCTAAAAGCTACCGGTAGACTAGGTCATGCTAAAATCGCGCCAGATTAAAATTAACCACGAATTTGAATCCGATTTCAGGAATTGAAAGTTTTGTCATGTCACGATTCATTTTAAGAATGCCAACTCATCCTCTAAAGATTTTTCTGCAAATCGAGATTTTTGGCGAAAATTCAAAATATGGTTGTTTTTGTCCGGAAAATTCAGGGACCGTTTTTTATTGCGTTTTTGGGATGCAAGTTGATTTTATTGGCGAGGAAAAATGTCAATTTGGTCGAGGACACCATGGTGGAATTTATGGGGACCGAATTGAACCCAATCGGAGGAGAATTGAACTCAATTTGGGGAATTTGGCATCAAATTCGTATGCCATGGTCCCCCTCAACTTTTGGACCATTTGGGACTTGTTCTAGGGGGTTTTGTGTGCACAAAATTGGCTGAGGATTGGCTGAAACAGGTGGGGCTTGCCAAGGGGACAAAGGAGATAAGAATAGAGACTTTAAGGCCAAGGGGTCCCTCCACTCTTGCAGCTGGCCTTTCTTCTTCAACAAGACTTGCTTTCTCCATTTTCAAGCTTGGAAGCTCCCAAAAATTGCAAGGGACCGAGCAGCCTCCCACCCTTGCCCGTCGCACACCCGTCCGACCGTCGCCAGGCCGCTGCTCGCCCGTTGGTTCTGCTCGTTTACACGCCTAAGTCTGCAAGTCCCTTACTCGCGTTCACACCCTACTCGCCGTCATCCAGCCGTCGTGGTCAGCGTTGTGGTCGCTTGAGCCACCGTCCGCTGCCACCTAGTCTCGCAGCAATCTATGCCAGCCACCTTGGCCATTTACAGCTCAGCCCGTTGCCTAGATCTCTCTCGGCCCATCAAGCAAAACCGAAGCCCTCAGCTAGCCGTGGGCCTTCAAGGCTCGTTTCAGACTACTTTCGGGCCTTGTAGGGTGTCGTTACTTCGGGGTTTGTCGCTCGTCTCCGTGTTGCCGTGGCCGTGAACTCATCGGATTTCAAAACCGGTGAGTTTACTCACTAAACTCTGCTTATGGAGTTAATTTTGCTTAAGGGTTGATTAGTTTAGGTTAAGTATGGTTTAGGTGGTTAGTTAGAATGGATTAGCAATTTAATTACTCGTTATTGCATGTTAAGTGGTTAGATCGGCTTAATTAGCGACTAGATAGGTTGTTTTATTTATCTAGATAGGTTTGGAATTTTTTCAGGCCCGTTTCGGTATTTAATTAGACTTTTCCGACCTAAGTCTCTATTTATGGTAATTAAATGCATTTATTTAATTATTTTTTATAATTATTTAATTATTTATTATTTTCCGGAAATTATACCGAGATAGCCAAAGGATCGGAATTTCGTGTTAATTGCAAAGGTATGCTTGGTTTATTTAATTGACTGCTATTTTGTGCAAATTGAGTGGAAATTGTAATTTTGGGTATTTATCCCAAAATTCAATAAATACCGGGCGTCGGTTTATAACGCCAAAAATATATTTATATAAATAGTGGGATTTAAAATATAAAAAAAGATATCGCGTTTTTGGTTCAAGTCAACCGTGTACCCACATACGATTATTTTTATCGGATACTTTTAACTCGGTGTTTTTATCAGCTTATGAGAGCATATATTTATTAGCTTGTGCGAGCATATTTAGCGTCAACTTGTGAGAGCCCCTTTGCACATCAACTTGTAAGAGCAGTATACTATATTAGCCTATGAGCTTGATATGTCAGCTTGTGATAGTAGTATACTTTTTATCAGCTTTTGAGACCCTTTGCATGTCAGCTTGTGAGAATAGTATACTATATTAGCTTATGAGCTCGATATGTCAGCTTGTGAAAGCAATATACATTTTATCAGCTTTTGAGACCCTTTGTACGTTAGCTTGTGAGAGCAGTATACTATATCAGCCTATGAGCTCGATATGTCAGCTTGTGAAAGCAGTATACATTTTATCAGCTTTTAAGACCCTTTGCATGTCAGCTTGTGAGAATAGTATACCTTATCAGCTTATGAGAGCATATATTTATCAACTTGTACGAGCTACTATCTATCTATATCAGCTTGCAAGAGCTATGATCATATATTGCAGCTTGTGGAGCAAAGGCTGTCTATTTCAGCTTGTGTGAGCTGTGATTGTATCAATTGAATTGATAGGCGAAATTGAATTATTTATGGTTCTGATTGATAGATAGTACTGACTGACAGATGGTATCAATTGTGTTGAATTGAGCTGATTGACTGAGTGGATTGATGATTTGAATTGAATGGTTGAGTATATGAATTATATTGACTTGCAAGAAGGAGCTGAGGCGAGGTAAGTCATCTACCTTGTGTGTGCATGGGTAGCCTTTAAGTGTATTTCCTTCCTAGTCATTGTTTAGGAGGTAAACTTGCTGAGATATTGTCTCACCCCATCGTGGGCTAAAATTTTTAGGTCCTTAGATGGCGAATCCTCCTGAGCGTTTTGGCCGTCCCCTAAGGGTCACTAAGTAGGTTTATAACTATCCCGATCTCGAAAATCACTGGGTCTATGAACTTGTAGCGACCACTGTCTAGGTCGAAGAGAATCCACCTTAGAGAATACCTCATCAATTCAAAGCATGTTTCCACTACGATCCCAATGGCTTCCAAGTGGATCCCCTCAGGTGTTTAGAAATTCCCGCTGGGATAATCAATGCAACTCTAGGGGAGAGTGCAGTTGACCCTCCAAATGGTTTGGTGGAGGACCCGACGCCCCCGGGGCCTATGGAGACTGAAGAATCGACGAATGAATTCGACTAGCTGATCATAGGACAGCTTTGTTTTGAGGACCGATCTTTTGTAGACTTGTGAATATAGACTAGTATTGTATATAACCTAGTCTGTTATGTATAAAGGTGTGTTGTGGTTTTCAAAGTTTTGGCCCTACTTTCCTATCCCATCTTTGCGTTGTTTGGGGATTTATTTATACACTTTCGTATGCGCATTAAAATGAATGGGTAAGCAACGCGTCCTGGGACGTCGCAATTTAATCGACCACCAAGGGATGGGAATGCGCTCGAGAATCGGGGCATGACACAACGAATCACGGCAGCAAAAGATCACCAATTGTTGTCCTTGTCATGCTCGAACTACTCTGTTTTGCAGGTTCCTTAGCGTGCCCTATCTTGCAAAAAACCAACTTTGCTATGAGGCAGAAGAAGGGGCTGATTTTTTGTCAAAGTCGTAAGTCCAAGCGGTGGTTTGGTTTTCTCTTGGATTTTGCCTAGATTTGACTATAATGTCGTGCTCTTCGTGATTTTACTTCAAGCATGCATATGAATACTCTTTTTGATAAGGAGACCATGAGGGGCTATGGGCATGTGGCATTGTGCAAACCCTTCAGAAGGATAATAAACAACGTTGAGTTCGGTGATTTTTCCTGGCAGGTCCGAGCGCCCACATCCTCAAGTCGTGAGCCTCACTTAGTCCATCGCTAGCCGTGAATTGAGAATCCTTGGTTGAGATAGCATCACAGTCAGCACCATGGACGACCACTAGGAAGTTGCCACGAGCAGCCGTTGCTGTAGGCTGATCACTCACTGTGATTCTCGCAATCCACGGCAAAAGAACACCCCAAGTGTCACAATTTGACACAGGGAGAGATATAAGTACAAAAACTTCCAAAAGGTACACATAAATGCCAAAATCGGAAAAGAAATAAACACTTAAGTGCCAACAGTGAGAATTTCTTACTAAACAACTAATGTGCCTTTTTCCAACAAGAATTTTAAATAATGTGACATTTCTTTTTAAAAAAAAAAATTATCCACGTAGACAAGTTTTATTAATAAAATAAAACCATGAGACTTTTAAATTAATTTCTATTTTCCATGTGGCATTTTTATTTATTTTTATTCAATTTGTTTGAAAATCAGATTAAAAACTAAAAAAGCTAAAATTTATTTAAAAAACAAAACTGTAAAAAGAAGAAGAAAATGGTAGGGCTCACCAGTGGGTGTTTTCAGTGTGGCCCATCACTAGAGGGGTCAACAACCATCGCCAACCCTAGGCGAGGGTAGCTGGGTGGCTAGCCCTTGCTCAGCCAAGGCGAGATCTCATTGGCCTTAGGCGAAGGTCGACGACCCTCTCTAGGCTTGGGCTTGGGCGAACAAATCTAGGGGATGCCGATGAGCATCACGCAACTAGGGCAAGGCCTCATTGGCCCTTGCCTGTGGTTGGTGAGGCTCACTCAAGTCTAGGCGAAGGGGTGATGCCTCGCCCAATCTAGTGAGCCTTGCCAGCCCTAAGTGAGTGCTAGCATTGCCCGAGCTTGGACCCAACGAGGGTTGCCAACCTCGGGTGAGGGCTAGTGTCGCCTAGATCTAGGCACCTCGCCCAAGGCCTACATTGGTCATGGCCCCTCTGGTGATGGGCGGTAATAGCAGAAATGGACAACATCATTTTAGGGTATTTAATTTGGGGAAAATATAGAGTACGACACCATTTTAGACAATGATTGTTAAATGGACATTCCAGCGAGTCACGTAGATCGGTTTTATCAATAAAATAATGTCACATCGGATTTTCGACAAGCCTCATCAGAGTTGACAATTAAGTATCCAATTTTTTATTTTTTTTATTTAAAAAAAAAAAAAAAAAGATAGCACTTAAGTGTACCTTTTGAAAGTTTTGATACTTATGTGTCCCCCGGCCAAGTTGTGGCACTTCGGGTGTCCCCCGGCCAAGTTGTGACACTTCGAGTGTTCTTTTGCTTGCATCTACTATTTGTCAAATTTGAAAAAGTTATCCATGCAATATTCTGAATTAGGTAAGAATCTTGACCAATTTCAATTCCCATATATTTTGTTGCCTAATTCATGAAGATTGTAATATTGTTTAAATATCTGAGTGATATTATCATATCAATATCAACGATAATTTTGAGTAGCCTTCAAATTGAGAATTATTTATTAATATCATAACGTGCTATAATCGTCAATCTGATCTCTAGCCCAAGATACGATTTGCAATTGCACGGAAAATTGGTCATCAATGCAATCTCATACTTGAGATATGATTTATGATCACATGGAAAATTAGTCAATCCAATCTCATGTTGAGATACAATTTTTCGAATTTATTTGTATCCAAATTTAAATGGATATGGATGATATCTTGGGTGGTGGATGTTATCTTTTATTTGATCTGATATTATTTTATTTTATTTCTAGTCTTATCTATAAAAAAAAAATTCTCAAAAAGATGTAAATAAGATAAAGTAAATTTTAATCAATAACATTTGCATATTATATTGGATAACTAGACAATCTTTTTAAATCAATTAGGATAAAAATTTAGGATCTTTCTACAAATAGATTGCATGCTAGGATAGAGTTAATTTAGTTATAAAAAAAAAAATCCAATTCAGATTAGGATTCGGTTTGATTAATCCTTAAATTGAATAGGATAATATCTAGAACTAAGTAATTTATTTGTTTATTTATTTAATTTCGAATTTTCATGAAAAAACACATAAAAATATCACATGCATGTAATGTAGTTTGTGGCACCCCTCGACGGCCCCCGATCCGTTAGGGTCGCCACGCCGCTTACCTTTCACTTCCCTTATTAACATGTCACTCTGATACCATTTCAATTGCAGCAGGTCCATACAACCATGGGGGTTTACACTTCTTTTTTTTATAGGTCCCTTGCGCAATTTAAATACGGAAGCATATCCAACAACTCCCTTCCCTATGTTCAGAAAAAGGATGCACACCTACTAAACATCTTATATAAGTTAAAATCGAACACGTTTATTTACATAGAGCAGATGAACATCTTTAGTCGGTACATCAAAATGCCGTAGTCTTCTATACTCGGCTATACTTCAAAGGATGACCGACATCTTCTCCAACAGTCCAATACTTAAAGTCCATCGATCAGTGTCGGCGTCCAAAAGTTCCTTCCTTTGCTATCCTCCTCCTCGCGGTCATATCCAACTACTCAATCCATCTACTAATCTGAAATGTTGGTCCCCGAAAGGGGTGAGTACAACCACTCAGCAGGTAAATGAATCAAATAACCACTCAATGCATCATACAAGTCATACATGCATTGCAGGCATTACTTACCTTGAAGCCATACGCATACTATCATGCTTCAATCTCATAATCATATACATGCCATCATCATCATGACATCATCACATCACACATGTCATCATCATCATGGCATCATCATATCATATACATGTCGTCATCATCATGACATCATCACGTCACACATGTCATCATCATCATGGCATCATCATGCCTTACATGTCATCATGCCATATCATGTATCATCATCATCATCATCATCATCATCATCATGCATATCATCATGCCATGGGTGATCATCATTATATCACATCACATACTATCATCATCATCATGCATATCATCATGCCATGGGTGATCATCATCATATCACATAACATGTTATCATCATCATCATGCATATCATCATGCCATGGGTGATCATCATTATATCACATCACATATCATCATCATCATCATGCATATCATCATGCCATGGGTGATCATCATCATATCACATCACCATTCCTCAAATCATCAATTTCACCATCCCCTTGGGCAAAGACCTCCGAGGCTTCCAGCATTCAGCCATTCCAGGCCACCGGGCATCCGGCCCCCCACATTCTGGGCATCTCGCATCTCAATTAGCATCACGAGGCATTCCCTTCGGGCAGAAACCTTCAACAGGGCTTCCGGCATTTACACTCTTTGGCCGGGCATCCCGTACCCCAATCCTGGCATCGCGAGGCATTCCCCTGGGCACAAACCTCCAAGGCTTCCGGAATTATGTACCGACATACCACCAGGCCTCCCCCTGGAATTACATACCGTATACCACCGGGCATCCCGACACTCCTGGGGCATTATCATCTGCCACATCAATCTCCTCATTTAACATCATTCCATGTTTTCCGATTTCAATCTTAATTTAGCATGGCATATGACATGACATCAAACAAATCATACTTGGCATGAAATTCACACATGCATCTCAAATCAATGTCATGCATACACCAAGACCTCATCATACATGTAACATGATATAATAAATTTAGTAGAATTTATGGCCAATAAAATAATCCATTTTTCATTTATTTAAATTCCAATTTTTTGTCATTTTCAAAAATATTAAATTTAATATCTATAAATTCCCAAAAATTATAAAAATTAAAGCAAGTATTAAACTAGCCAATAGAATGATAATTACATGCAAAATACATGGCCACATAGAATTTCACACAATTTCACAATTTTCACCAAACATCATATAATTTTCGGATGAAACCAGAATGCATGGTTTCCGAATAAATTCGATTAAAATATCCATACGGCCTCCAAAAATTACGAAATTTTACTGAACGATAGCCAAGACATTTTCGTACAACTTTCATGCAGACTTCCAAGCCAGATTCTTTTTAGATTATTTTCTAGAGTCACACGAAGCTTCTGGATCCAACACCGAAATGTCCAGTGTACGTTTCCTCCGAAATACTGAGTTTTTACCCACTTATTCTTCTTCATTTCCTCTGAAATTTGGATATGTTATACATCAAGATGTTCTATACAAGTTTTGTGAAGAGATCCAAGTCAAATATCCAGATTATAGTCGTCATTTAAGTCCATGAAGTCTCGGGTGTCCCGAAATACATCTCCAGAATTACCGTCTTCAAGATCTAGTCGATTTACTAGGATATACTTGTTCATTTCACTTAAAATTTGAGTATGTTTTAGTTAAAGATGTTCCCTACAACTTTCATGAAGAAATCGAAGCCAAAAGCGAACTCTAAACACGCATGCAAGCTCTCACAACATTCTGACTCGAGCGGATTCATGCGAAAACATTCCAGATCTGACATCTCCGTAAGATGAGAGTTTGACCCCTCAAATATTCATCACTTTCCACCAAATTTTATTATGTTGTAGTTTAAGATGTTAGCTACAACTTTCATGAAGAGATCGAAGCCAAAATCGGACTCTAAACATGCATGCAAGCTCATACAACATTCTGACTCAAACTGTTCGAACGAAAACAGTCATACCACTCAAGAACAAACCATCCACACTTCGGTTTTCCTCACCCAAACATCCAAAAATTCAACATGCAAGTAACATACACACATGCAAGAGCAGCAAAAGACCCCCGACTTGCCTCTAGACCACACGAACGGCGGCACACCGGCGACGAACGAACAGCGTGCGAGCGGCGACGACTCCTCCTCGGCTCCTCCTCCCTCTTTCTCTCGAAATCTCTCTCTCTCTCTCTCTCCCTCTCTTGGCCGAACAAGCCACTCTCTCTCTCTCCCTCTCTCTCTCTCTCTGTTTTGGATGCTTATATATTGGATGCATTCTAGGTTTGCATGGGGGACACTTGTCCCTAAGAAGGAGACAAGTGTCTCCTTGGTTGAAGACACTTGGAAGCCATGCGGCTCCCCACTCCTCCCCTCCATGCGTCGGCAGCCCAATGGGCTTCATGGGCCGGGCCTCTTGACCCACTTTAGGCCCATCTCACTTGGGCCTAAGGTCCAAACTTAAATGGCCCAATTTTATTTTATTTTTATAATATATCTTAATCATCATTTAAATAAATACCTAATTGCATAAATAATAAGGCCATTAAACTTATAGTCACAAATCCATAAATCCCAATTTATAAAACACATGGCCAATGATAGGATTTTCTTTCCTATCACATAATTATCCCTTAAAAGCTTGGCCATATATCTTATTGCAAATTATGGATTAAATGGCCATAAAATAACTTGATGGTACTTCCATCACCTATTCATAGACTTTAATGTAACTAGAGGTCGTTATGAATTTTGGGATGCCACAATTCTCCCCTCCTTAGAGAATTTCGTCCTCGAAATTAGACATTTCCTATGTCTCTTGAAATAAGTGAGGGTACCTTTCCCTCATCTCATTTTCACTCTCCCATGTGGCTTTCTTCACATCATGATATCGCCATAATACCTTAACCAATGGAATTCTCTTGGTCCTGAGAATTTGTTCCTTCCGATCCAATATCAGCACAGGCTCCTTAATGTACCTCACTTTCTCATCTATTTTGATGGCTTCATGATTGAGTATGTGTCCTGGATCGGGCTAATATTTCCTCTAAAGTTAAGGATGCAAACTCTTAACATATCTTAATTTATCTCAACACCATAAACAGTTTTAAAACAACAACCACATCTGAAATTTCTTTTGAACGCTTGAAAATCTTCCTTCATGAAATCAAACAATACAAATTGAGGTTTTCAAAAGCATTCAACAACAACAGCAAGCTTTGAAATCATATGTCATTTCCATGTCAAAACGTTTTCAAATCACCAATGTGGAAAATCCTTTGAGTTCTTGAAAATTCCACCTCATGATATGAAATAATGCAAAACAGGGATTTCAAAGACACAACAATATAACAATAATAGTCTTCGAAAATAGGTAAACCTCATATCGTTGAAACCAATTCACAAAATCAAAGCATGATACCAATTTCATAAAATCCATGATCATGTTTAAATTTCAAATGTTTTTCGGGATCCACGTGTAAAGCCTTGAGTTGCACTTGCATCACGGCGCCAAATAAAATACTTTATCAAAACCCTTAGTAAATTTAAATTGGTACGTTGGCAAAATTCCAATCTCAATCCCAACTCCAATGGGTTGGAATGTTTTCTATAAAAAGTTCAGAATTCTTTGAAATAGAAAACATTTCTTAAAACATTTGGGCACGGTGTCACAGTACTCATAAATTTTGACGAAATTCAAGAGATTTTCTAAAACAGTTCACAATCAAAATCTTTTAATAATTCCATACACCTCCTCTGTCTCATATTCAATTCCTTTTGCGAAAACATATATTTCAAGCTCTATCCTAAATGCAACTATCAATCAAATTCGAATTTAAAGAATTCCACCTTCTCGACTCAATCGAACACACCATTTAGCCGAATTATTCCTATACCTTTGTCACCACCAATTCAAGCCTAGAACCATCAAAATCGACACCACCAATAACTCATTTGGTTCAGTCCAGCAAAGGCATTCACTATGCATTCACCGCAACATAGATTCAAGCCAAAAATATAGCATCATTCCTTCGATTCAAATATCGATAGTCCACCAAGACTCATTCAATTCAAAGATCGACAATCCACCAAAATAAAACTTGTCTAGTTTCCACCAAGTATATCTCAGATCTCATCCTAAATGATCATCACTTAGACTAATCACTCATCAAATCCACAACTTGAACTTCCACCATTTCACCTTGGAAAGACTATAACCACAAATGATCATATTCACTAATTCCACCAAACCTTTTTTTCAAATTGAGATCATCACCTAAAATTAAAAGTTGATCATTGTCAATTAAACCTATTATTCCAATATATAAACCACAAATAATTTCATGTCTCATATGACCACTCAAACTCATGACTTCCAAGATCAATCTATACATACTAAATGCCTCCATGTAACGCATCAAGACTTCCAACGAAATCCTCAAATAGGAAGTCACTACTTAGCTCAAATGATCATAACTTAATCCTCAAATTCATAACTCACTTTCCATAATTCACTTCTTAAGTCTTGCTTGCAGCACTATGCTTAGATGCTGCGCATGTTCTTCAGGTCCTTTAGAATATATCGGGATATCATCAAATGAAGACAATCACAATTTATCCAAATAAGGCTTAAGTATCCTACTCATTAAATCCATGAATGCAGCTAAGGCATTCGTCAATCCAAATAGCATAACTAGGAACTCATAGTGTCCACAGCGAGTCCTAAACACGGTCTTAAGAATGTCTTATTTCTTAATCCTTAACTGATATCCTGATCTCAAATCAACTTTTAGAAAAGACTGAACTTCCTTGCAATTGATCAAATAGGTCATCAATTCTAGGAAATGAGTACTTATTCTTAATGGTCACTTGGTTCAATTGCCTATAATTAATGTACAAATGCATCTACCTGCCCTTCTTTTCCACAAACAAGAGCTCTACAAACTTAACGATGCTTCCGTTGCACCACTCTGATAAAATTATCCCAGAAACACTGCCCTCCTAGTTCAATTCATAGTTCAGTTCATTCCTGTCCCCTTTTGCCATTCTAGAAGCCTACCAGGAGCCGCTCCTTGTTCAGGTCCTCTAACCTCGACGTCCACTCCTCGCTCTCATCAAACCGGGACGTTACAGGTACACCAGCTTTTGCCTGGTTTGAACCCAAACTACACATCTACTAAAGGGTCTCATTTCAATAGGGATTAACTTACAGAGATATTATCCGCTTTGGCTTATCCCATTCTTAGCCTCACGGTTTTATCCTTAGCGCATGGATAATTACTATCTTAGGAGATCATTCATCCTAGTCCATTGCTTACAAAGCTAGTCCATACTTACGACGATGTCAAAGTCATGCATAACTATCACTATCAAGTCCATTTCCAGATCTCATTCCCCTAGGGTTATCTCACTCATCTCACATGCCAACGTAGATAATAGTATATCTTTCAGCGATGTAGAAATACGAAGAGGCATATCTAGAGATTCGTTCCTACTCCTCACAATCATCTATATTTTTCGGACATAAATGAATGCGTCACTCATATCAAATAATGCATATACCTTTTTATCCCTCTATCGAAATCATACCTGAGATAACACTTTTGGAAGCTCTTGCTTCCTCTTGAGTGACCACATACACTCTTCCTTGTGATGGTGGCCTCTGTGGATTCCTTGGTGGATTTGGTTCAACGGTACTTTCTTGTACCTGTCGCATCGAGCTAACATTCGACTACAGCCTCTTTTGTGGACAATCTTTCTTAAAGTGTCCTATTTGCCCACATCCATTACATCTCAATTGGCTATTACAAGGTCCTGGCCCATGCCTCCCATCACACTTTCGACAAATATCAGGCGGATAGGGTGCCTTCCCAAAAGTTAGGCCACTCCAAGCTCTTCTAAAATTTCCAAAGTTACTATTTTTCTTAGATTCCCAGGTCGGACCTTGACCAGAATAGGGTCTCTTACCTCTTCGAACATCATTAAAGGTCATCTACCTCTTAGATTCTGATTGCTCTCTCACTAACTCTTGCTCCACCAACTGTGCCCTCTCATAAATCTCATTATAATCCCTTATATTCAGAGGCACTATATGTTTTCTAATATCAGTCCTTAATCCTTTCAGGAATCTCTTAGCCTTTTCCTCTCAATCCTCAACCAACCTAGGAGCATACCTAGATAATTCAGAAAATTTTGCCTCATACTGGTCTACCGTCAGCTCCCTTTGTTCTAACTGAACAAATTCAGTGATCTTCCTATCCTTGACACAATTAGAGAAATGCTTCCTATTAAAAGCTCTAACAAACTCTTCCCAGTTCACATCAGTACTTGGTGGAAAGATTGTATCCTTCGAAACTCTCCACCAAAACTTTGCAAGTCCCTCCAGCTGGTACTCTGCCAAAACTATTTTCTCAGCATCACTACAGTCCAACAACCAGAAAATCCGTTCAATTCCATCAATCCAATGTTCCGCCTCCTTGGGACTTCCCATTCCACTAAACTTAAGTGGTTTCAACTTCAGAAATTGTTCCACCAGTCCCTGAGGGCGACGTTCTACTCCGGGTTATTGTTGCGCTTGTCTTTCCATCAGATTTCCAATATTGGCCAATGCCTGCAGGATATCCCCCATTCGGGGTTCAGCCCTTGCAGCAGAGGCTTCAGCCCTCGATGGATGAGCACTTCCAGCTCGTACCATGACTTTCCTGTAATTTCCAAGCATTGCCTCAGGAATAATAATCTGAGACTCACTATCTCCATTCAAAGCGACTACTACTACTACTACTACTACTACATAAGTAACATATACATGTTACTGGTACCTAAAGTCAACTCAAAGCCAACTACTAGGGATCTACGAGTGAATACTCATCACCCGTTATTCAGTTATTCCGTTTTATATCCTATGGTGTGCATCATTCTATCATCATTTCCATTGAGGCTCCTTATCACTCCAAATAGACCATAGCTCTGATACCAATAAAGGATTGTGGCACCCCTCGATAGCCCCCGATCCGTTAGGGTCGCCACAGTTCGCTTACCTTTCACTTCCCTTATTAACATGTCACTCTGATACCATTTCAATTGCAGCAGGTCCATACAACCGTGGGGGTTTACATTTTTTTTTTGATAGGTCCCTTGCGCAATTTAAATACAGAAGCATATCCAACAACTCCCTTCCCTATGTTCAGAAAAAGGATGCACACCTACTAAACATCTTATATAAGTTAAAACCGAACACGTTTATTTACATAGAGCAGATGGACATCTTTAGTCGGTACATTAAAATGCCATAGTCTTCTATACTCGGCTATACTTCAAAGGATGACCGACATCTTCTCCAATAGTCAAATACTTAAAGTCCATCGATTAGTGTCGGCGTCCAAAAGTTCCTTCCTTTGCTATCCTCCTCCTCGCGGTCATATCCAACTACTCAATCCATCTACTAATCTGAAATGTTGGTCCCCGAAAGGGGTGAATACAACCACTCAGCAGGTAAATGAATCCAATACCCACTCAATGCATCATACAAGTCATACATGCATTGCAAGCATTACTTACCTTGAAGCCATACGCATACTATCATGCTTCAATCTCATAATCATATACATGCCATCATCATCATGACATCATCACATCACACATGTCATCATCATCATGGCATCATCATATCATATACATGTCATCATCATCATGACATCATCACGTCACACATGTCATCATCATCATGGCATCATCATGCCTTACATGTCATCATGCCATATCATATATCATCATCATCATCATCATCATCATGCATATCATCATGCCATGGGTGATCATCATTATATATCATCACATACTATCATCATTATCATGCATATCATCATGCCATGGGTGATCATCATTATATATCATCACATACTATCATCATTATCATGCATATCATCATGCCATGGGTGATCATCATCATATCACATCACATATTATCATCATCATCATGCATATCATCATGCCATGGGTGATCATCATTATATCACATCTCATATCATCATCATCATCATGCATATCATCATGCCATGGGTGATCATCATCATATCACATCACCCATTCCTCAAATCATCAATTTCACCATCCCCTCGGGCAAAGACCTCCGAGGCTTCCGGCATTTAGCCATTCCAGGCAACCGGGCATCAGGTCCCCCACATTCCAGGCATCTCGCATCTCAATTAGCATCACGAGGCATTCCCTTCGGGCAGAAACCTCCAACAGGGCTTTTGGCATTTACACTCCCCGGCCGAGCATCCCGCACCCCAATCCCGCATCGCAAGACATTCCCCAGGCACAAACCTCCGGGCTTCCGGAATTATGTACCGACATACCACCAGGCCTCCCCCTGGAATTACGTACCGCATACCACCGGGCATCCCGACACTCCCGGGGCATTATCATCCGCCACATCAATCTCCTCATTTAACATCATTCCATGTTTTCCGATTTCAATCTTAATTTAGCATGGCATATGACATGACATCAAACAAATCATACTTGGCATGAAATTCACACATGCATCTCAAATCAATGTCATGCATACACCAAGACCTCATCATACATGTAACATGATATAATAAATTTAGTAGAATTTATGGCCAATAAAATAATCCATTTTTCATTTATTTAAATTCCAATTTTTTTGTCATTTTCAAAAATATTAAATTTAATATCTATAAATTCCCAAAAATTATAAAAATTAAAGCAAGTATTAAACTAGCCAATAGGATGATAATTACATGCAAAATACATGGCCACATAGAATTTCACACAATTTCACAATTTTCACCAAACATCATATAATTTTCGGATGAAACCAGAATGCATGGTTTCCGAAGAAATTCGATTAAAATATCCATACGGCCTCTAAAAATTACGAAATTTTACCGAGCGATAGCCAAGACATTTTCGTACAACTTTCATGTAGACTTCCAAGCCAGATTCTTTTTAGATTATTTTCTAGAGTCACACGAAGCTTCTGGATCCAACACCGAAATGTCCAGTGTACGTTTCCTCCGACATACTGAGTTTTTACCCACTTATTCTTCTTCATTTCCTCTGAAATTTGGATATGTTATACATAAAGATTTTCTCTACAATTTTTGTGAAGAGATCCAAGTCTAATATCCAGAGTATAGTCGTCATTTAGGTCCATGAAGTCTCGGGTGTCCCAAAATACATCTCCAGAATCACCGTCTCCAAGATCCAGTCGATTTACTAGGCTATACTTGTTCATTTCACTTAAAATTTGAGTATGTTTTAGTTAAAGATGTTCCCTACAACTTTCATGAAGAAATCGAAGCCAAAAGCGAACTCTAAACACGCATGCAAGCTCTCACAACATTCTGACTCGAGCGGATTCATGCGAAAACATTCCAGATCTGACATCTCCGTAAGATGAGAGTTTGACCCCTCAAATATTCATCACTTTCCACCAAATTTTATTATGTTGTAGTTTAAGATGTTAGCTACAACTTTCATGAAGAGATCGAAGCCAAAATCGGACTCTAAACATGCATGCAAGCTCATACAACATTCTGACTCAAACTGTTCGAACGAAAACAGTCATACCACTCAAGAACAAACCATCCACACTTCGGTTTTCCTCACCCAAACATCCAAAAATTCAACATGCAAGTAACATACACACATGCAAGAGCAGCAAAAGACCCCCGACTTGCCTCTAGACCACACGAACGGCGGCACACCGGCGACGAACGAACAGCGTGCGGCGGCGACGACTCCTCCTCGGCTCCTCCTCCCTCTTTCTCTCGAAATCTCTCTCTCTCTCTCTCTCCTCTCTTGGCCGAACAAGCCACTCTCTCTCTCTTTTGGATGCTTATATATTGCATGCATTCTAGGTTTGCATGGGGGACACTTGTCCCTAAGAAGGAGACAAGTGTCTCCTTGGTTGAAGACACTTGGAAGCCATGCGGCTCCCCACTCCTCCCCTCCATGCGTCGGCAGCCCAATGGGCTTCATGGACTGGGCCTCTTGGCCCACTTTAGGCCCACCTCACTTGGGCCTAAGGTCCAAACTTAAATGGCCCAATTTTATTTTATTTTTATAATATATCTTAATCATCATTTAAATAAATACCTAATTGCATAAATAATAAGGCCATTAAACTTATAGTCACAAATCCATAAATCCCAATTTATAAAACACATGGCCAATGATAGGATTTTCTTTCCTATCACATGATTATCCCTTAAAAGCTTGGCCATATATCTTATTGCAATTTATGGATTAAATGGCCATAAAATAACTTGATGGTACTTCCATCACCTATTCATAGACTTTAATGTAACTAGAGGTCATTATGAATTTTGGGATGCCACATAGTTTAGGTCATGTCATGTTGCTATGTTATGTGCATGTCATATAGTTTGCATATTAGGCTCATTTAATAAGAAATTTATGTCATATAGAATTAAGTCCATATATGCCATGTCATGTTGCCTCATCGTTATAAACTTTCCATCATCATGTGTAATATGTCATACGTGCCAAGTCATATGTCATTTCATCTCCCATGTCATCATACATCATTTGTGCTAGGTCATTACTCGTTTGTCATTTAAGGGTAGCATGTTAGGCCATTTAATTAAATTGCACGTCTTTTTTTTTTCTTTTTTTTTTTTTTTGGAAACCAACATTTATATTCAACATAAAGGAAACATACAACCTGAAGATAAAGCATCCGCAAACACTAAGTCCATAAATACAGACGGAGGAGAAAGGGCCCAGTTAAGGATTGAGATGGAGGATTGGGCCTTCGTGGCCCAGTCAGCCACTAGGTTTGCCTCACTACGACAGTGTCGCAGCTGGAGATGAGAAAAAGTCGAAAGCAAAAAGATGCTCTCCTCTATCAAAGGTCGAAGCTCCCATGGCAGTGATTGTGCAACTCTTCGACAAGATGAAGACAGTCAGAATCAACTTCCAGCCGAGCGTCCTAGAGCCCTTGGTGGAGCAGATGTTGAAGAGTAATAAGAAGTGCCTGGACCTCTGATTCAAAGGCAGATTTCACCGGAAAACTTCGATAGTAAAAATCTGTAAGTTGGCCTTGATAATTCCTACAAATACATGCCAATGAACCGTCGAGGTTATCCATCTTATAGCTGCCATCAATATTACATTTCAGTGTTCCCATATCCGGAGGTTGCCAAACTGATCCGAGTTGATAAAAGCAAGTCCAGATCGCAGTGTAGATGCCGTAGAAGAGATCTGATATGATCTGGCTTGAGCAACAGCTGTCACTACTGCAAGGGAAGGGTCTGGTAGCTGATTATGGAAGACAAAATTATTCCTCATCTGCCAGATCCGCCACAGGACATGTGCAACAACTTCTATTCTAGGTAAGTGATTAGGTGAAATCACCTTTTCTATAAGCCACGAGTCTATACGAGTAGCTGTACAAGTTGATTGCAATAGATTGATCTGCTGATTTGACCAAATAGCTCAAGTCCATGAGCATTGAACAAAAATATGTTCAATGGTTTCTTGTAAATTCTGCTAACAAAGATAGCATGAAGGATTAGTGATAATGTGACGTTGAAACAGGTTAGCTTTGGAAGCGAGGGCATTATAGCAAACCAACCAAAGAAAATTCTGAAGTTTGGGGACTGTCTTCATCGCCCAGATCCTTTTCTAGAGGGATTTCGAATTCCGGTAAGAAGCTGATGCACTATGACACTGTTGATTGTTGCTTGAGTGTACAATTGCATGGTAGTTACCTTTTACAATGTGCTTACTGTCAGTCGTGGCGGACCATACCAATTTGTCTTCTGAGTAAAGAGGTCTGATTGGTATTGTGAGAATTTCTGTCGCAATCTGTTCTTCAAAGAAGTTTTGAATCACTGATGTGTTCCAGTTGTGGTGAGTCGGGTCAATAAGATTTGCCACTAGAACTGGTTCCTCTTTAGACTTAGGGCCATAGATAATTCCCATAGGTAGCCAATGATCTCTACGAATTCTGATATGATTGCCCTTACCAACAGACCAGCATAATTCTAGTATGATAGCATCTCTGCCCTGAAGAAGACTTTGCCATCCCCACGATGGTCTTGTTCCTCTATGTCATTAAGATTGTGTGTAACTAGAAATCAAATGTCATGTTAGAATAGTTGCATATTAATTTTTACTCATCATTAAAGTTAGAGTATATTATATAAATTTCATGTTGTCTTAAAAAATCCATGTTAAGTTAATTTAATTGAAATTGCGTGCCATGCTAAGGCAGTTGTGTGTTGAATTTTTCATTATTAGAATTAGGATATGTTGTTAAATATTATCATTTTTCTACGTGATTGCATTTAAAGCAAGCTCGTATTTAAAGCAAAGTTTCCATTAAATAAGAAAAAACCCTAAAAATAGTTGAGTGAAATTGTGTATTAATAAGAAATCATATTTAAGATGTGATGTGATTTTCTAGCTAACACTACATATACTTGCATTGCTTCGAGGTAAGTAATTCTTCCCTTTCCTTGCAATTTACTTAATGCTTTGATAATTGAGTGTTAAATAATGATTGTGTATCTGACTTATCACCTCACATGTTAAGGAGTAAATTAAAATTAATGCAAGCTAATAAAAGAGAAAGGGTACCTTAAAGACGTTGAAAAAATCTAGCATAATCAAATCTCGATCCCCACAATATCTAGTTCGTAAGAGTGAAATAATTCTCTCGTTACTTTATTTGGATTTTTCATCGATCTACCAAAAATAGAGTAATGGAGACTCATAATTAAAAATCATTTGTATGTTAAGAACTCGAACGGATTGATATGAGTTTGGGAGAGCGTGAGCTAAGTCTAGAATTAGTAATCCATTAGTCGAATCACTAGTTCATTCCACCCGCTTTGGGAAGGTCGCAACAATAGGTTAGTAGTGGCTCAACATTAGTGAGACGTCTCATCAGTTCACGTTTTTTCAATTTTGGCGCCACAATTACGTGTCTTCAAATCTTTTTTGCAACGGTTTCTTTGTTTTTAATAAACATGAATTGTTGTAATTTTGGATTAATGACTCGATGTGACTCTTTGTTCTTTTGTAGTCTCTAAATATAATTTTGTTTTTGTTAAGGTTTAATGGCTCAATTAATTTGAGCTTAACCGACATGACACTTGAGTTTATGTACTTTTAATTTTCTACAACTATTTTCCTCATGAATACTCCTCAATTTACTTCTATATTTTTCTGTATAGTCGTTTTATAAGTGGGCTGGTTTCGAGAAGTGTTTGACAAAGTCCTATTCATATAATGTTGATACAAATGAGTACAAGGTATTGTATCTTGGAGGCATAGTTCGTGAAGCTACTCAATACAATTGACAAGAACTAACCTTAAGGAGATTCGATTAGCAATACCTCACCTCTTATTCAATTCCTTTACAAATTTATAGCATCTAGGAAATCCATATTTGATTTGTAATTGGTCATCTTTACTTATAAAGATTATATATATATTGACTTGGCCATTAATATATCAGTTATTGCTTCTTCTTTTTTTCAAAGTTGTTATCTCTATTTTATGTTTTTGGTTAATTAAAGAGGAATTAAAATTCATAGACATAACACGAAAGCCAAGAATTACCAGGAGCGACGAGTGAAAAACAATTAGAAATGGTAATAGGAAAGATCAATCTTTTATGTTGGGTTATTGTTAACTTGTTTGGCAAAATAAAAGCATTTTCTGCTCTACTTAGAAAAGTAGCAAGTAGCCATTTGCATTTGATCGAGTTAAGAAATACTTGACAAAACATCTTGTTTTGACGTCCCCAAAATTGGTAGGTCATTGAAACTTTATTTTTATTTTTATTTTTATTTTTTGGTAAAGGTAAAGAATTTTATAGCTTGGACAAAAGAACAACAAATGGCGCCAAAACTTACACTCTAATTGCAACAGCAAGTAGAGTGGAGGGGAGCCAAAACAAGAAAGCTACAAGGCAGAGAGAAGAAAACAACAACAATAGAGAACAAAAGATTAAAGAGGTCACACAAAAAACACCAAGGCGCTAAACCCCTCAAAGAACCATAAGGAGAGGGCCGAATAATGGTGAGCCAAAAGGCTTGAAACAGGACCACACAGGAGCTTCCACTTTCGGAGCTAAGTAATCTCAGAGTGATCAGCAAAGATGGAGGGGTTGAAACCCCAACTTCTCTGAAGTCTTTTATTGCTTGGGATATCCAGGACATTTGAGAAAGTGATGGCTTTATCCTTAACAATCTTGACAATATGATTTTTCAGTGTAGCAGCAGCCACCGTTTCCCCATGAAAGATGATGGCATTCCTTTTCTTCCAAATAATGAAGCACATGGCAGCAAAAGAAAAGCGAGCTATACTATGAAAGAAATCTTTGCCATAAAGAAAAGACATAGCCCATTGGAGGTTCTCCACCCAAGGCCTAGGGCGCCAAGGAAGGTTGGAATGAGTTGCCCAAAAGAAGGCAATAGACGCCGATAAGTGGCAATCAAAAAACAAGTGATCAATGGAGTCAGGAACTTCATTACAGAAAGCACAAGTAGCGAAATCAATCCTACCATAAGAAAGAAGAAGTTCCTGAGTAGGCAGACAATTTCTAGCAATCAACCATAAATTGAATTGGAACCTAGGTGCAATGTCGTTATTCCAGATAAAAGAAGCCCAAGGTACTCGACTTTTCTTAGCCCTGATGTGGTCCCAGGTAGAACCCACCAAAAAGGAACCGGATGGATGCCAACGCCAAGAGAAAAGGTCCATGTCTAAGGATAGTGTCGGGATGGAGAGTCCCCAACTTTCCAGAAGAGATCGAAAGGAATAGCCCATTGGTGAAAGGAGATCAGCCACAACCACATGCTTGGGAAGGCCCGAGTTCTGGATGAGATGATTTGGTATAAGAAGATCAAAAGGGCCCTTTGGGTGCCAATGATCAAACCATAAGGATACCGAAAGTCCGTTACCAATTTTCCAAAGGAAGGAAAGCCGAGAATCTCTTCTTAATTGCAAGATTTTTTTCCAAGCCCATGAGCAAACTTTAGGAGACGAGGCGATCCAAAAATTATCCCTCTTTAAGAAGTTGGAGTGAATCCAACGACACCATAAAGATTCTTTATCTGTGAAAAGAATCTAAATGTATTTCATCATCGCTGCTCTATTGCAATCTTTCAATTTCCAAATACGAGGCCTCCCTCCATCTTTGGAAAGCAGATATCATCCCACAAAACCTTAGCCCCTCCCCTACCGAGGGTGGCTCCTTTCCATAAGAATTGCCTCAAAATTTTTTCAATACTATCAAGGATCGAAACCGGCAAGGTAAAGACACTTGACCAGAAAGCTTGGATGGAATGTAAGACTGACTTAATCAGTTGCAATCTTCTAGTAAAAGAAAGAAAACGATGGGCCCAAGATTGGGCCCTAACTGTGATCCAATCAATCAGGGCAATACAGTCTATTTTCCCAAGCCTAGAGGAAATGATAGGCACTCCTAAATATCGCACCGGTAGCTTTCCTTCTTGGAAACCAAAAGCCAATAAAATGGAGTTATGTAGAGAAGGAAGGCTGCCTGAAATGAATATTTCACTCTTGTTCTTATTTGGAACCAAACCGCTCCAAGAAGAGAATAAATCCAAGCCTTTTTTTAGCATGGTAATGAACACCCGATCAGCCTGACTAAAAAGAAAGACATCATCTGCAAAAAAGAGGTGAGAAAGCTTGACTGCTTTGCATCTCCAAAAGTACTTGAATTCCTTGAGTGAAGTGCGAGCACTCAAGATTCCTGAGAACACATCCATCACTAGGGTGAACAAATAAGGAGACATAGGGTCACCCTGACGAAGGCCCCGCCCACCGGGGAAGAAACCATGCAGTTCTCCATTGATTGAAATAGAGTATTTTGGAGTCCATACACAAACCATGATCAGCCGAATTAGAGAATCAGGAAAACCAAAAGCCACAAGAGTAAGCTGAAGGAAATCCCAATCAACAGTGTCATATGCTTTTTGAAAATCTACTTTGATAGCACATTTAAGGAGATACGGGTCTAGATGAAAATCGGCAAAGAGCTCCTGTGCCATCAAAATATTATCCCTAATCCTTCTTCCCTTTATAAAAGCATTTTGGGAAGGATCAACCACATCACTCAAGACAGCAGCAAGTCGATTAGCCAACATCTTGGTAATAATCTTATAGATAGTATTACAGTAGGTGATGGGTCTAAAATCAGAAACCGCACACACATGCGGCACTTTAGGTACCAAGGCGAGTATAGTGTTATTTACCTCTCAAGAGACGACCAGAAGAGAAGAATTCCCTGACTGACTCTATCACGGACGAGCCAACAATATCCCAATTGCTCTTAAAGAATTTCGCTGTAAAACCATCCGGGCCCGGAGCTTTGCCTCTTGGGAGAGAGAATAGAGTATCTTGAATTTCGATGTCAAGAATCGGGCTAGAAAGGGAGCTAACCTGGTCCATAGACAACGACCTTCGGATAAACTCCTTTAATTCTTGCAAGGAAGGCTTGGTGAGGGACACTTGAGGAGCAAGAAGATCTGCAAAGTAAGAGACAAAGACTTGCGGGACCAAGTCAATGTCCGTGATCAAATCCCTCGAGGAGTTTTTAACAGAGAGGATTCTATTTCTAAGTTCGTCTTTTTTTAAAAGAAAGATGAAAGAATTTAGTATTTCGATCACCTTCTTTAAGCCACCGGACTCTTGACTTTTGTCTGTAGAACGATTCTTCATTTATGCGCAAGTCCATAAAGAGTCTACGGCGCAACTTCTCTAGATCAGCCAACTCAAAATTGTTCGGATCAAGTTGAAGATCAAGCTGTGCAACCCGAAGGGCTTCTCTAGCTTCGTCCGTCCTCAATGAAATATTCGAGTATACCTCTCTATTGAGTTGCTTGAGTCTACCTTTCAGCATTTTTAGTTTGGAAACAAGCCTGTACATGGAGAAACCATCAACCGGCGAATCCCAGACATGTTGAACGATGGAGGTGAAGTTCGAGTGCTTTGCCCAATAATCAAAGTACTTGAAAGGCCTCCTCGTGATTACCGAGTTGAGAACTCTGACTACCGTGGGCGAATGATCAGAGATACCCGAGTTCAGAAATGAGGCCTCCGAGAAAGAGAAATCCATATTCCATTTAGTGTTGACCAACACCCGATCAATCATCCTCATCTTTCTAGTCGCACCAGCAAACGTCGACCAAGTAAATCGTAGGCCAACGTACCTGAGATCCTCTAATTCACTTTGAGCTAAGCAATTACCAAATTTATCGAAGTATGGAATCCAGGTATTAGAGCTTCCGAACCGGTCTGAGGGATCCTTTATGGCGTTGAAATCTCTGGCCACCAACCAAGCCGACTCCTGCAGAAGATTTGTTCATATGTAGAAGGTCCTCCCAAAGAGGCCGACAACGAATGAATGAATGCTCCCCATATACTACAGAGACGCAACAATTCATACCAGGTAGGTTAAGCGTCAACCGACCATGAACGGCCTAGTCATTGATCGCCAAAGTTTCAAAATTAACATAATTCGGGTTCCAACCTACCCAGATTCTACCCCTAGGTGAGAATTCATAATTCGCAACCCAATTCCAACCATTTAACAAGGAGGTGGACATGGATACGAAATCAGATTCCGAGACTTTTGTCTCAATAAGACCAATAAATCAAAGATTGTGCTTGGAGACAAACTTCCTAACTTCACCCGCCTGAGAAGACCATTGAGGCCTCTTATATTCCAAATGTCTATGTACATATTTACAACAGAGAGTGAGAGTGAGAGGGTTACCTCTTTTTAGTGGTCCTTTTCCGACCAGTAGCTGAAATAGGAGCCACCGAAGGTGGGTGATACGGGCATAATAACAGTAGTTTATCTTGTAAAGTCTCAATAGGAGCATTCAAGGGGAGGCCTTTCAGTGAGGGACAGCCAACCGAGAGCAAGTCTTCATTATCCGCACCATCATAAGGACTGGGATTGTCAATCTCATCAGGACACTCAGCCAAGTTCAAAGGAGGATGAACAGCCTTGGCTTTCGCTAGAGAGGAAGAACCATCAACGGCTTTTGGTAAGGAACTTCTAACACCTCGAGGCATAGAACCAGTACCAGATTTTCCCAAGGCAACACCTTTCAACTTAAGAGATTGTCCACCTTCATTGGGCAAAGCTAGACTGAAGGAGGCAGCTTCTTTGTTAACCTGGGTTTTCTTCTTCGAGACTTGCTTCCAACCTGGTTCAGCAAGAACCAGAGGTATACTTGCAGAGCAAACTAGATCTTGGCTTCCCTCGCATACAGAAGTCAAAACAGTAAGTGTACTAGCAGCAGGTGGAAGAATCTTAGCAGGATTAGTGTCTTTGTGAGGTCTCGAAGGGTCCTCTCTTACTGGTAGACCCACATCAAAATTAACAAAGAGGGGTTATCTCGTGTCCTGTCACTGGCTTGCACTTGCTGAGAAGGAACAGGGGCAGAAGGCGAGGACACTGTAGCAGGAGCAGGGGTTCTCTCATTCAAAGGCTGTCGGGACTGATCAGCAGAAGATTGAGCATTAACATAATTGCATTTATGGCCGAAGATACCATAACCTGCACAAGACATAGGCTTCCATTCATATTCTATTTCAACCAGGCAAGATTCGCCTTGATGAACCACCTCGATGAACTGACAATGTGGCTGCTTAGCTGTGATTTCTACACAAACTCTAGCATAAGTGAGCATTTTAATCTGCTATGTTCTCAGGTCTACATATAGCGGTTTCCCTACAACACTAGCAACTTTGCTTATAGATTGTGAATACCAAAAAGCAGTAGAGAGATTTATGAGTCTAACCCATACAGGAACCGTGAGGTGAGCATCTTTCCTCAGCTCCAAATCTAGTCTCCATTGCTGAAGAACTAGCGGCACCTTGGAGATGGTGATGGACCCTCCTTCTAGCACCTTCCTTTGAAATTCCCTGTCCGGAATATGAAAGAAGAGAAACCCCTTCCCATTAGCCATAACTTCAGCCAAGTTAGATCCCCAAGCTTTTTTAAAAGCTGCTTCAGTAACTACAAAAGGTATCCTCCTACCTATGTAGTATCCCACGAGACATTCTTGCAGTTTTGGGTCAGCAGCTTGGAGGTCTTCCTCTGTCATCTCAACTACTGGCTTGTTATTAACATAAGTTGGAGGGAAGAACTCAAGGTCGTATCCCTTTGAGGCCACTTTGGCTACGGCCACACTCGCCCAAAAGTGTAAATTTGTTTGAACCTTGATCACTCGCACTTTTTCAATATTTAAAATAATTATGTTGACACTAAAAAATAACCAAATCTCTCAAATCGACATGATATCGATATGAAGTTCAAAGTTGAATTGTCGATAACGAAATCGATGAACACGGTTGTTGACAATCGATATGATCCCGATACAAATCCTGTATCACTGAGGTGTCAATAGTCAAGAGACGTCATGATTATTGAGGACTAAAATAGCTATCGAGAGGTTAGCTAATGATAAAACCAAGACACGTAGAAGATAAAGGACCAAATAAAGATGCCATGGAAAAATCAACCGGTGGTCAAGCTCAGCGGCATTTGAATATTAATCTGAATGTCAACCGTTTGTAAGCGGTTACACTTTGTGATAGCCTATATAAGAGTCGTGTTGAATCATTGTAGATGATCCGCGATCATTAACACTCTACTTTTTTTTATTTCAGTTTACCGATTTATCAATTCCCTGTACTTGCATTTTACTTTACTCCAGATCTACTTATCACTATTCCATAAATAATTTCATGTCTAAATCGCCAAAATACTTCTGTTAATATTTGACATTATCGATTGATATGGTCACCCTTCCACTTTGTAATTTAAGAAGCAATAGCAGCTTAACCCCGTTGCAAGCAATACGTTATCCCGTTACTTCACTGTTTTTCTCATTAGCAAGTGCAATAAGTTGTTGCCATAACCATACGCTAGCAAATTGTACCATGTCATGATAATCGTAAAACGCAGATACAAGGATATAATACAAATATGGTAACGAAAATATGTCTAACCAGAATACGCGTTCAATAAGCGTATAAACGTGTTGAATCTCCTCTGAACATATCCAACAAACCTGATAATGCGGGTCACACGATTGACATGATTATTGAATGGGTCACTGTAACAAAGTGTTGACACTGCAAAAATATATTAACCTTTATATAGGTGTACATCATTTATGCACACATCACATACGTAAAACACGTTCATAAAGGATAGTTTGTGTTAACACTTTTAACACGTTTTGAAACAATGAGATATTTCACTTTCCGTTGATGTACAGTGCACCATTGAATTTCATTTTGTTTACGGACTTTTCTATCCTTTCATATGCTTTTATTTTATTTTTTTTCTTTTTGAAATGGGTGTTATTGTTATAAACTTTTAATAATAAAAAAGTCATTAAATGTGAGTGTTAAACATGTCTAATTATGTCCTGTTGAAACAAATGACCACCGGCCTAAGATATAATTTTGAATGTGTTGTAAATGGGAATACACAAACCCATTTATGCCAAATTTAAACATGTTTAATTGCATATGGTGTCGAGAATTGACAACCTTATATAAATAACAGAGGTTGAAAGAAAAATTTTAACTTACTTCCATACGGTGCATAAGACCGCTTGTAAATTTTTATTTCAAACAATGCAGCCTATAATTGCTTTTTCAGTTGCTGCTTTTCTTAAGTTTGTCTGAACATCACTTCTTCTCCCACACACAATAATCTTGGCCGGATGTAGCAATCTGATAATTGGGAGGAACAAGGTTTCCTACTTCAAACCTAGGCCCAATCTTCATAATCACTCCATCGTCGATCTTGGCCACGTATAAATCAGAATCGGAAGCCAAGATCTCCACACTGCTCTTCTCGTTAATCCGGTTCCGTGCCCTTATCGCCGTCAACTTGCCGATCTCCTCCTTCAGGCCCCAGTCAAAGAAGTGATCATAGAACTGCGCAAGTAGAAATATCATTTCCTTAGGTCAAATCGAAAAAGAAAGATCAGCAAATTCATATGGTGCTAAATTACAAGAAGCATGCGTCTTGTTAATGAATGGGATGAGTTAGATGAACTTCTTTGAGGTTTATAAAAGAGCAAAACGCAATGTAACTGGCAACTTTCAGACATCAACATAGTACATTAGTTATTACAGATACGGGACAACAGTGAGATGAGTCGATTAAACGAGAGCAAGAGGACATTACGATGGATGGGACTCCGGGATGGGTGAGGATGTAGGCATATCCCTGCATGACCTTATCGGAGGGAAACGGCCAGACTTTCTGCGTGGAACCAGTGTCGTGATTGTCGATGAAAGTCACCGCGCTTCTTGGCTGCAGGCCAATCAATCCCGGTGGCATCCCGTTTGAATCCCTCAACCGCCAAAGCTCCCCTTCAATGGCCGCCTGGAGGATCCCCTTCGTGGTGAAATCAAACGCGGTGATGGCCCCGCCTGCAGCATTGACCCAATCCGCCAGCGCATGGCGGTGTGCATCCTGGTTTGGGTTGAGCTTCCCATCCTGTCCATAAGAGAGCGAGTCCCACTTCTCTCCCACCGCAAAATTCGGCATAGTCCGATCCATATAGATTTTGGTGATGCTCGGGGCGTAACCCTTTACGAAATCGAATCGCCACCCATCAAATCCTATATCGCTCTTCAACCAATTCATCCAGTCAGACAGTTCCTTTTGCACCCTCGGATTGAGGTGGTCTATGTCGGGCGCAGGCTTGAAGTCCTCTCCTGTATCAAGATTCCCTCTGCCATCAGAGTACTCAGTATCATCACGACAAATAAAGGACGGCCCCCAGTCAAGACGATCGTCGGGTGTTCCGCCTTCGAAGATGCACCATATTCCCCGGCTATCTTGTTTTTCCGCAGTCCTGTGGTTAATCACTATGTCGGCCAGGCATTTGATTCCCTTTTGATGGAAAGCATCAATAAGATGCTTCAACTCGACCTGATTCCCGTAACTCGAAGCATTGAGATCATAGAGCCGCCCAGGCAGGTACCCTAGAGAAAAAGGGGGATGGCATTCATCAAAATATGAGTCCTACTAAATTCTAACCTTGGAACAGATATTCATATAGAGGATTTCTTTTGAAGGTCTATTTCTTCTCAGAAACCACACAGTTGAATTTGATCCAAGATTGTCGAATGCATCAAACATCAATTCATCCTGGACTAGCAGTCCAGAACTATTAATTCTGATGATTTAGCCCGTAATCACTATCATATTCATCAATCATCACTACACTGCAGGCAAGCGCAACTGTAGAAGGAAACTGAGTGATTTTATATTATTAGGAGTTAGGGCACGGCGATATACCTTGTGGAGCGGCGGATTGAGACGGTGGAGGAAGCCACACATGAGTAATTCCAGCATTGGCCAAATCCGGTACCAAGTTCTTGAGCGAATTGTACCATCCCCCTTCCTTCTTCGAAGATTCCCAGTTGAACCCCTTTGTTCAGATAACGCCCAAATTCTTGAACAGTCAGACATATAACTCAACAAGTAAAGCATATAAATGGAATCTCTATTGCTTTCTCTGTCACTTTGTATCGTAATGAAGAACAAGACGTTGATTTCTCTATCTCACCTGAAATAACAAGGCAGGGGATGCTGAGGCGGCGAGGTAAGAGACCGAGATAACGAAGAGCCAGAAGAGAGAGGGAGAACTCATCATCACATGCTCCTTCCTTTTTTCTTTCTCTGATCTTTTAATTGGACCAGTCGGCTATGTCATGGAAATTTTAGATTGGACATGTCAAAGGCGCATGAAGAGGATGACTACTGACAAATCAAAGGAAACAGGACAATTTAGAGGCATGGACGTGGAAAGTCGAGCAGCAGGGGGCTGCCACTCGGATTAAAAGTCCGACTTTGTATTCCACAAACGCGTATTAGATTGTTGGCCAATGGCAACCGAGAGGGGTAGGCTAAGGACGTTGGGTGGCCAAGAAAACAGGAAGTGAATGCAACGTAAATGGCACGCCGCGTAACCCACGTGACGCTTCAGAAGTCTGAATCGACTGAGAGTCGTGCCAAGAAAAAAACAACAGAGAGCAAAGACTTCGCTGAGTCAAGTTTCGTTCTGTTTCTTTCGTGTTTGGCCTGTCTTCCTCAAAGGTCAATATTTCACATTACCCCTCAATAGTTCGCTTTCAAGCAAGACCATGTGATGATTAGGGAAGTGGATTAGGCAACAGGGTTAGCCAGAAATCACATGGTAATTGCAACCCCAAATAGAGAGAGAAAATTATAGGGAAGCATGGGTTCAGTGGTCTTAACGTAGTTCTAAGCAGCAGATTTCGTAACTAATACCGTTCCAATAGAGAACCCCGACTGGCCACAAAGAGCATATTGTTGCGTGGCGTGTCCATGTTCCAGGCATAGATAAAGCGATACTCCTGAATGACCCAGCAATGTTCTCCCAACTGGCAATATCTAAGCTTTCATACTCAAGCATATTACGCTATCGCAACCCATCTAAGAACTGGGGGAAACAGAACATAAACAACATGTACTAAAAATTTGATTTTATTGGTCTATATGGTACGAACACTAAAAGCAGTCACTTTTACCAAAAAAAAAAAAAAAAACACTAAAAGCAGTCACTTGCCGAAAGGAAAAGTACTACCGAGCAACAATGCTATAAGCAATTAAGCATCCTCCTCACATCCTTCAACTTTATGCATGTGGAGGCGATACAACAAGAGATGCCCTATCATGGTACAGATATATAATCAGGGCTGAAAACGAGATGCCTGTCGTCCAGGCAAATCATACACAAAATTGAGAAGCCTGGCAATCCACAAGAGTCGAGATATGGCGATTAGAAGAAGGCTAAATCCTGCTGGCGTAGCTGAAACATGCACAGAGAGGGCAGCAGCTCGCAATTTCAGCAAATCCAACAAACATAAGCAGTCAGCCAAAACATCATTACACAGTACACCACATCAAGAGAAGTCACATGGAAGCAGATGTGTATATGCGCTGTACTTTTTCGGCCAAGCAAATGCAAGAGGAAGTTCGAAATGACTTATTCCCATGACCTTAAAACATCCCATAACCACACAAAAGTGGCTCAAGAGCAACATGCAAGATGTTAGTAAAAGGCCTACAGAGTACATAAGCAATTTGAGTGAAATCAAGATCATGGGCAATAAATTATGTAATTCTAATGAAAGGAAGAGAATAAACCAACATAAGAATGTGCTGTAACAAAAAAAGGGAGTAAAATAAAAAAGTATAAACAAAGCTTCAAATGCAAAAGAACTTGGAGAAGAAAGACCCCTTTATCAAGTCACTTATCTCATTACTAATGTTGCTATATCACCATGACTGACATGTGAAGGACTAGTTCATACAACTTTCAGCTGGAATAATCTTTTCATTCTTTCCCCTTTTTTCCCACCGAAACAAGAGGGAACTAAAAAACGCAGAATGAAGACCCTTTTCAAATGCTCACATCTTCGATGGCTTTGGGAATATGTCAGGAGTGAATTTCTGCGCTGCACTCAGGCTTCCCTTAATCTTCATTGCTCCCCTGCATCAAACAACAGACCACAAGATACACAATTGAGCACAAAAAGCCAAAGAGGAAACAACAGGAGATGCCCAGATCCAAAGACTCAATACATTACCTCATAAAAGCAATTTGAGGATTCATTTTTCCTGTGGCAACCTTGATAAAATCATCATCTTTGAAGGAAAAGGTAGCATCAGGTTTTCCACCTTCATATGGTCCTGTAGTTCAATACCAAGAACATGAGTAATTGAGACACGAATCCTAAGTGTGACAAACCAATTCCAATGCAAATAAACAGCACAACATTTATTGTATGAGTAATGCAAGATACAAAGAGAAACTTTTTTCCAATTTGTTTAGCAGAAAAAGTGGCAACCGTCCATTGACTGTTCTAATAAACCCAATGTGGATCTGTGAAATGGAAAATAAATACAGCAAAAATGCCATTTTTTCCACGTCAAGACAATACAAAAACATGCTCTTATATATAAATATTTTCTAAACACTGTAAGACAGCCACTGTCAACTTCACTATGGAAAGTTTACAGAAGTTTCTTCATGAAAGCACAGACAATAACCACAATCAGTGAAACAAACAGATCACAACAATAGATAAGAATAATGCCACCGTCCAAAGAAAATATAACAGAATTCACTACTTGACGTGATAATCTCCTCCTATTAGGTGCTTGGACATCCATTCAGAGTTGGCGACACACTGTGCTTCAAATTCGAGACACCATATTGGCAAATCACATACAAGGTATCTTTTTCTCGTGTGATCAATCCATAAGCAAATTTAACTCCACATGGACCAGGTCAAAGTGGCCCAGATTAGAAGTGGCATGCCTCATAGCATTCTAAAGCACCCTCAAAGAAAAATCGGCTCACAGTTCATTCCCATGACCTCAGCCACGCAAGCAATTCCGGAAGGAAATTAGCCACGAAGTCGAAAACCCTAAATTCTACCGCGTCGCATGCTCTATCAAAAGCTAAGACTCACGAAAACCCAAGTCAACGGTAGCGAACAATGATCTCGGGAATGCTAAAGCAGGCTTCTTTTTTCATAGAGAAATTCTTCTAAGGAACTTCCACAATCAATGCTCACCTTTAGTGACCTCTCCCTTCTTCAGATCGACGATGTAGACCACCTCGTCGAACCCAATTTTCTGCTAGACAAAAAACCCGAACAGCCCCAGAATCAAAAACCGAAATTCGAAACCAAAAGGGCAAAAGTCAAAGAAACATATTCAATTCGCACGATGGAGGGAGAGGGAGAGGGACCTTAGGGGCGATGTTGATCTGGTAGACGAGGCCGATCTTCTTGGTGACCGCCTTGCCGGCGTCGGTGGAGAGGTGCTGCTTCATCTGCTCCATCAAGGCGTCGGATTTGAGCTGGGTCGCGCTCGAGTCGCTCGCCATGGCCGCTTTCTTCCGCGTCCGGCTCGGCTCGAGAATTGCTTGGGGAGAGACCGGGGATGTGCCGGTGGAGTGAATTCGGGGCAATTAAGGAGGGACCGGACCATACTCTTGTTTCCTTTATTTATTGAATCTTCCAGAGAGAGAGAGAGAGAAGAGTAGTTGGAGAGGAGACGACACGGGGAGCTCAGCAGGAGGAGAGGATGAGATGAGGCGTGGAACGCCGGCACGCTTCCCGATTCGCTCCGTCTCTCTCCCCCGCACGGCCCCTCCCGACCTCCTCGTTGCGTCGGCGTTATCTAGGCAGAGCCCACGCGGTCTCTTTCGACGTCGGCATGGTCGGCCTGCCCATAAAGGCCCAATTGCGTTCACAAATCTTTTTGAAGGGTGCGTTCACGTGGATTACTGTCGCAAATAGCATGGGTAACCGTATCATCATTGCCGAACATACCACTCACCTACCCGGCATCTAATTTTTCGAGCAAGATAGAAAAATCGCTTCATAGACAGGATAACTAATTTTGGCTTGTCATGATCAGCTCCTGATTAGTTTATGCATGGATGATCAATTCAGACTACGAGATTCTTGATGATGATAATTATTTGTAATTGAATTCTTAGCACAAATACCCTTCCATCGCCCTTATATATCTCTCACATACAAACATCACACTTATACCAAGAACACTGTCCTCCGCTTAATTTTCGTAGCCTCATGTTTTTGCTACCTCACAGTTTTGAAAGTTCCATATTGTAGTTACATATGCATGTATATTTGTATTTTTTTTTTCTCCTTTCCTAAAATTAGGGATAAAGCTATTGTAGATTTTTAAACTTTTCCAAATCATTCAATTAATTAGATCCATATAGTATATGCTTTTCTTTAATACAAATTAATTCTTCCAATCAAAATAAAAACGGAGATGCTGAAGTGGAATGACACATCAACACCACATCAGCACAGCACCGACTAAACAAGTTCAACAAACGCACTGGCAAGGATTTTTCCTAGCTGAGGTTGCCCCACCCCCACCGGCGTCTCCGCTCACCACAATCGAGTGACGCTGGTGTGGTGAGTGACGACGCTGGAACCTCAACTCCTCCACACCTTTTTTTTTTTTTATACCTCTTTTTTTCTTGATTTTCAATGTTTATTTTCTTCTTCTTTTTTCCATTATTCTATAGTTCTGACAAAATCGCCTCATTAGTTAGAATTCTAATTCCCCCCACTCGAAAAAAAAAAAAAAAAAAAAAAAAAACCGTGAGACCTGAGAAAGGATCATCAAGTGATATATCATCTTCCCTCGAGCGACCTTCGGTACTAACACGAACCGGAAAAAAGAATGAAAAAAAGAAAGATACATACAAACTCCAGTACGAAGGTCTCGATATCTCGGCAACATAAAAGCCACGATCCGCTCAACGAATACAAACAGTTCCTCGCTGAATATGTTACGCAACGACTCAGTCGACAATGCAATGTATGTGAAGTAAGACTCAGATCTTTTATTTCGCATCTTCCTGTCCTGTACCTGACTGTGTAGATAATGCTTCACTACAGAGGACGACATCAAAAGTTAGTACTAACTAAGACACCAACACAGGAAAACCACTTACTTCAAAAGGTTGACATCTAATTCATGCAAGCATGACAGTGAAGGAGTCCCCCGAGACGCAATACTAACACTGCTCTAGCTGAAAATATGAATTTCCGTCCAGAACACGAAGGGTTATGCAGCTATTGTAACTAAGAAACATCTTGTGGCTTGTGTTGCTAGAACCCGGGTGCTCCATCTACAGCTAGCTTGTGTACATGAAAGATATCAAAGTTGACCCCGCAAAGCGGAATGTTTCTTTGGCAAGATTGTACCAAGAAGACATTTGAGACTTATAAGCTACCAAAATAGATGACCATTGCAACTAACAAAGCACAACCTCCATTTCATTAAAAAACGATGCAAGTATAAAGCTATTTTATTTTCATCTTAGAACCAGAAAAAACTTCTTCTAAGTTGACCCAACATCACATCAGAACATCTGCAAACAAGACATAAAGCCTCTTGTGATAGTTGTGAACACTGATTAGTGCTTCACAAAGTTTGAAACTGAACACAACTTTAATTCATGTAAACCAGTTCCAGAGAAGCCACTCGCCAGCAGAGCCAGATATCATTCTGCTGAACCATCATTTAAACGAACACAAGTCTAATGCTCCACAAAAGAATTGGCCTGGGAGAATTTATACACAGTACATGCATACAAATAGCTGGTAAAGATGGAATTTTACACTCAAGAAGTTAGAGCGATACGATGAACACAATCACTTCAGCCAAGAACATTCATTCTGTCGAGGAATTCCTAGCATTTGAATCCCCATAAGAAAAGGGGAGACAAGAAAAGATCATACGGCAGCAACCACCAGTTTTCTGTTTCCATCAAAGTGCCATTTGAGACCCTTAAGGATGACCAAGTATACAGTACACCATGTAAGGTCTATACCACATTTTATGCTGATATAGAATAACAGCCTAATAGGAGCTATCGTTTATTGCAAGCAAATGACAATAAATGTACACATTCTGAGGAAAGAATAGTTCATTTGTCTAGTAATGGTCCACGGTTTTCCTCAACAACAGGTGTCAGCGAGAACGATTGTCGCTTTTACTAGGAGTAAAGTCATTGAGGGATGATCGTCCTATAAATGTAAATAAGCATGACATGAATGACCAAAACCATGCTAAAGCAAAATATGAACAACAAAAGCCACAACAATTGCCATGTCAAGATGTCTCCAGATCACTCTTACCAGGCTCTAATATATATATGTCAGCCTGTCTAAAAGAACTTAGAGCTCCAGGGAAAACTCAAATATGTGCAAACTAGTGATCAGATGGAAAATAGTCAATGGAACAGAGGGATAACATTGTGCTGTAAAGGAATGCCTAATAGTCTTATGGATGAGGCATAAGTAGATGAACATTTTTGCTCATGTATACCGTAAATCAAGCATTCCCACTGAGTTGCAAGTTAAGTTTTCTAGCCCAGCAATGAACAGATGATGCTGTTTGATAATAAGACGAAAGCAAATGGGACATAAGAAGACACTAAAAACACATGCTGCATCAGCCTTCTATGCCATTCTTACAATTGGTGCCAGGCTCGCAAAATAAGTCACAGTTGGGTTTGCCCTAGTGGTGAACATTCCTTCTGGTAATGGGCAGATTGGCAGCACGCTGGGGAAGGAAAAGAGAAGAGGTGGGGGCATGGTTATCAGGAGTGGGTTGTGGATTCGATCCCCATCTCTGCGACATGGGGGTTTATTGGGTCATCTTCCCAGGGTTGGCCTTTTTCTGGGCCCACCACTAGCTCCTTTAAGAAGCTTGTTCAGGACCCAAAAAAGAATTCACGGTTATATTATCATAAGGAAACATTTTTTTCTACGTGAGCCAAAATGTGAAGGCTTATGCAAACTACTGCAGGTTCTGAAGCCCAAGGGAAGCAGAACATACAGTGGTTTTACACTACTCGAGCATGAGAAAAACACTGCATCAAGAGTTAGAAATTTACATTAACATGAGGACTGCCGTCCAAAAGAAAGTGATTTGGAAAGAGTCATCACTAAAAAGCTTCACAAAACAGGAAGACCATCTTACAGGGTCCACAATCTCCTCCCATTATCTAAAACCAATTTGCTGACTAAAGCGCAGAAATAAGAGAATTTGATTTAGATCATACCTGAACTGTGGTAATTTCCTAAAGTGCACCAACTAAGCAGGTTCGTCCCTTCTTTCTGTTTCCCCTCCTACATTCTCTTTTTCTCACTATTTCAATGGCTTGATCAGAAAGGCGCCAGCTCAAACACCATTGGTTTCAAATCAATAATGAAGCTACAGATGCAACCAACAAAACACCCCTTGCTCAACCAAACTAAACTACATAAACTTGAGAAATTAGTGCACTGAAGCATCACTAGAGGATCAGCTAGATACTAGAATCACTAATCATCTTAGAAAAGTAATGCCACAGTCAACTGATATTTTGAGAGGAACACGGTTAAACTCTGATGAAAGAAAATAAAATAAATAAGCACAATTATGTTAGTTCGAATCGCTAACAACAATTATTTCAAAAAAGAAAACGAAAAGTAGTAACAGCATGTGCAAAAGGGATAAATTCAATGTATAGCTGCAACTTGAAGCTTACACCAAGACAGTTTACAAACCCATCCAACGATCCAAATCTTTTAAGCCCAAAAGCTACTCGCCTAATCCGCAATGGCTCCAAAAATATATTATTCAAAGACCCACAAAGAAGTAGCAGTAACAGTAAACAATAGGGTCAGTGCTAAGTTGCAATTTTAAAGATCAGAATTGAACTCCGATGAAATTAACAGTGAGAGTCTGGCATTTGGGATTGGCACCTTGAAACTTCCACTGGCCGGGAGCATCCACATTAACAGTCCTCACCAAGAAAAAAGTTGACTAGACCAAAATGCACGGCAACAGAAATCAAATTGAAACCTTCGCTTGTTTTTTCCCTTTCTTGTGAATGCCAGTTTTCTCACCTCCTTTAATCATTCTAGAAAGAACATCTGCTTGGTTTGTGTACCCCTCTTGGTTAAGGCTCTTTATCAGATCACCGCAGCTCCTCCAATCTGAAACCCCTCCTTTCTCCATGATTTTGCATAAAATCGAATAGGCATTGAGAGTCTTCCCTGATCCTAGAAGAGCATCCAGAACCTTATCATAACTCGAGAAGTCGATGGTACAATCTCTATCCAAAGCAAAATCTAGCAGCTTAAGAGCAGCAATCGTCTTCCCTTTCTCTGAAAGAACAGAGAGAAGATTATCAAAGTCAGGTGAACAGCCGCTCTGCATTAGCAAGTCCATCCTCCCAATGGCTTCCTCAACATGACCTCTCATTAAGAGAGCTTCCAAAATCTTCGCGACCAAATCCATATTCTCATGCACCCCCTTCTCCACCATACTCTTCATTGCCCTGCTTGCAGTTTGAACTCTACCATCTTCGAATAGACTCTGCATCACTGACCTATAGACAGATGAATCTGGAACGTATCCACTTTCTATCATATTATCAAGTGCCGTCTTTGCATCAGCTGGTTCACCTTTCCTCAGGTAGCTCTCAATGAGCAACTTATAAGAATCTGCATCTCTTGGAACCCCTCTTCTATCCATTATCTTCAAGATTTCAAAAGCAGCATTAGGATTCCCTTCTTTTGAATGACCACAAATTATGCTGTTGAAGGCCACCGAATCTTGGACACCCTTTTTCAGCAACTGTCGGAAAAAGATTTCAGCTTTTCCCGTTTGCCCATGATTGCAAAGATATTGAATCATCGGGTTATATGCTTCAGGTCCCATCTCCAAAGTATTTTGTGGCCTCAATATGATTTCCTTCTCAATAAGTTTATCGAGCAACTTAATTGCTCTATCATATGCATTATTTTTACAAAAGTTCTCTATTAGGACACCATAATGGCCTGCTTCTGTTGGAATGCTCAACCTAATCATGGCCTTGAGTACATCAACAGCTGCATCCATATCACCTGATGTGCACTGACAAGTCAGTAATCTCAAGAATATTGAATTGTCTTTGGGGGCCATGTATCTCTCCACCATCTCTTTCAAAATGGACCGAGCTTCAGCCATTTTCTCTGCTTCACAGAGCCCTGGTAAAAGAGTTGAATAGGTGACATCATTTGGCTTGATGCCGTATGACTTCATCTCATCAAGCAATCTCAACCCATCATCGACGCGTCCTAGTGAAACGTACCCTTTAATCATGGTTGTATAGCTTATAACAGTAGGCGCTATATTTTTTCCCTTCATCTCCACAAACAGCTTCTCTGCCTCGTCCATCTTTTTGAACCTATAGTAACCGTTGATCATCGTATTGTATGTCACCACATCAGGTGAAATGCCCCTGCTACTCATATCCTCAAAGAAACGAAGTGCAGTACGCAGTCTCATAGACAAAAAGAACCCCCAAATCATGATATTGTAAGTATGACGAGACGGCTCAATCCCTTCATTCAGCATCGCATTAAAGAGCCGTTTCGCCATCATATATCGACCGCGCCTCAGAATCACTTTAAACACAGCATCATAGCTGTTGACAGTCCTACTGACACCCAATTCCTTCATCTTCATAAAAATCTTCACAGCCTCTTGAACGATGCCCGCTTTACCGTAACTCTCTATCATCACAATGAACAAGTCCTCATCCCACTCAACACCCTTCTTAGGCATATCCAAGAGAATGCACCTCGCGTGATTGAGCTTGGAAGCCCTGCCCAAAGTCTCGATTATCTTCAAGTGGGTCTCGCGGTCATGGCGGAACAGCCCGGCCCGCTCAACCCACCGGAAGAACTGGAGCGCGTGCTCCGAGTTGCGAGCCCCGTGCAAGACATTGTAAACCAGCGAGTGGTCGAATTCGGGGACCAGAGCCCGGATCGAGTTCTGTAGGCGGGTCGTCCATGCTCTATTAGCCATCATCCTACATATTATGTCCTCTACCTTTTCTGGGTTCCGAGCCTTACCTCGCGGGGACCTCTGCCTCGGCCTCTCTCGAGCTTCCGCAGCGCTCGAGGGTCCGGATTGGGATGTGGGTTCGGGCTGCGAGTGCGGGGAAGCATTCTCCGAAGGCTTATGGTCGACCCCCAGGATCGGTTGCTCGGTCGAGCTACAGAAACGAAGGAGCTGCGAGTTCAGAGAGATTCCGGGGATGCGCGGCGCGAGTGCTGGTTTCCATCGGTGAGGTTTGGACAGAGAAGCGTAGGCCATGGATGGAAAAGCTCGCGAACGGATCGATGGAGGGTCCTCGAAATGAGGAGGAGATGAGGTGGGAGATGTCTCTGCTCTGAACAAGGGAGGGTCGAGCTTAGTGGGAGCGACGCAGGTAGGGTTTAAGGAGGGCCCTTGTTTGGCTACAGACCAGGCCGTAAACCATGTGTTCTTGTTCTAGTTTCTTTTCCTTCCGGGAGAATCTCCAAAAACCCATTAATTGGCTTCCCTTTTGTCAAAGCCCCCCCTTTAAACTTGAATCTATTTGAAAATGTCCTCTAACTTCATCATTTTGACTCGATAGTCCTAAAGTGAGTTCCTCCTCTTTCTTCTTCTATTTTCTTTTAAATTTTTGTCCCGACTTGACTATATTTTAAAATACTCACTTACCATTATCTTTTCGACATTATAATCTCTTAAATGATTCATGAAACATGTGCTCATCAAGCGTATATTTTGTGCCTGTTACAGGGACCTTTTGGTCTAAAAACTGCAGTAATTATTAAATGGCTGAATTGAAATGAAAAAGAATAAAAAAAATAAAAACCTTTAATTGACCTTATCCAGTAATTTTTCGTATGTAAGAAATACCTAACTGGATAGTAAAAAGGAACAAATACCCTCTCCTCATCTTGGGTGGCCTGTCCCTCCTAATTGCTGTGGGATTTGTTATATTTGAATGTCCCTTTATTGGACTTTTTACTTAAGAACTCTTGAATATCCATATTCTTACCAAAAAAAAACTCTTGAATATCCATAATACTGGTGCTTTTTGACCCAAAAAAAAGTTCACTTTGGTCCACAAATCAACATTCTCATTGTAGCTCTCTTCCCGCATCTGCATTGATCGCCCATCTTTATTTATTTTTTATTTTCATCTATACTCAAGAAACCTTAACATTTTCTTTATGATTTATAAAGCTGGGGAGAATTTCATTTTTCTTTTTAAATTTTTTATCTATATAAATTTTAAACGCCGTTTTCTTTTAGAGACAATGCTAGATTGTAAAAGCTTGGTGACTCCAAATAATGTTTGCTCTTCTTCTCAAAAGATCTACACACCTATTTATTGTAATGCCCAAAAATTTACTATCAACCTCCTCATATTGTGAGTTATAAATCAACGAGACTCTTTCTTGCCATTTCTAGTCATAATTATTATGTTGAATTTTCTTAGGTCATTTTAGATTATATTGATCAATTAAATTATTGCAAAAGTCTAATTTTATCCAAGCATGAAATGTCAAGTCTCTTTATAATTAAATAAAAAATTGGGAATATAAATTTTTATATTCATATCAAACACATTTTTGTTCTTATTCTATTCCGAAAATATAAATTTTGTGCAGTTATTAATCGTGCTCTTTTGCTTAGAAACTCATTCAGGGAAGAGAAATAAAATAATAAAAAAAACTATTTCTGAACATAAATTGTTTCCGAGAACATAAATGATACCAAACGCATCCTAACTAGCCATTATTTTCATTGCATCTAAACTTAAGTGGTTATTGGGTCAAAGTGATTAAGTTCAAGGAGTATCTTAAAATAAAGTCAAGTTTGGAGGAAAGTTAGAAAAACGGAATTTTATGGAGAATCAAATTTAGAGATATTTTGAATCAGAATCAAGATTAGAAGGAACTGTGAAAAGCTGGCACCGCTTCATGGGATTTTTTTTGGAATTTTTATTTCTTTTTTACCTTTTTTCAAAGAAGTTTCGGGTTGCCCACGGATTAATATGGTCCATATGAATTTCGATTGAAGCCCTTTTTCTATAAAAGAATAAGGCTGAGAGGAAGCGACCGAGTAACTACCTTCCCTTGAGTTTTGCAGTGGGAACTTCACACCTACAACAAATTGTTCAACCAGCGGGTTCACATTGATGCTCATCTTTGGCATTAAGAAAATTTTCCATGCAGGTTTTCTAGTGATAAAAAGTTCAATACAATTGATTAACATTATAGTGTTGTTTTAACTTTTGTTAGATGATTGAACAATATTCATTTATTCAAGCACATACAGTGTCCTCAAACGAATGCAGCATGGACTACTAGTCATAATATTGCTATTCATATTTGTTGTGGAGTCCTATTCAAAATTATCAAAAAAAAAAAAAACAACGGAGAAAGTGGATTAATATTCATGGGCAAAATTTCAAATAAGGACTTGAATAGATATTGTTTCAAATAAGGATTTAAAGTGACAATTAGGGGTGAGTAACGGTCTAGGGTCGACCCTGGACCGACCCTAGACCGGCCCAACCCTATCGGTCCTAGTCCGGTTCCCAAGGGGACTGGGTCGGTCCTTAGTCTTTTAAAATTCTAGGACCAACACTGTGCAGGTTGGTCCTCGGTCCTAAGAGTTTTGGGTCGGTCCAACCCTTGACCAACCATGTATATTATATTATATTATATATAATTCTTTTATATATTCAAACCTAAGTAAAATGTCTGTTATATTATATTATATTATATTATATTATATTGAGATGTTCTATCAATAGTACTAATAGTAATTTCAATTTAAAACTTTTGTTGAATATTAATTATGTGCTTTTTTGTTTTGTTTTCAGGTGTTTAGAAGTTTAAGTGAATTAATAAGATGTGAAGTTATATATTCATGGTTTATATTAAGTATTTTGAACTTTTTATGGTTTAATTGTATTTTACTAATAAATTTCAGCTACACTTTGTTTTTAAATTTGTGTCAAATGGTAGAAGTTTTTAAAGAGTAGAGTAGTACTGCAGTTGCTATGGTGATTTGTTAGTCGAGTGATATGAAGCTCATTTTTTGGTTGAGTGGACTCTACATGATCAAATGCAGGAAAAACACTTTTGCATATGGTGTTATGAATATTAAATATAGATGATTACAAGAACTTTCCATCTTGTCCCATATCTTGATGAGCGATTAGCATGTACGAAATTTCTATTATTGTGTCATCTTAAATTTGCTAAATATGTATTGGTATTTATAGTTTAGTTGCACAATGCTACATTGTTGATGGATGTGTAATTTGAATTTGTAGGTTTGCTTTTTTAGGGAGCATAAAAAATCAGACGAAAAAAATTATCGATCGGTCCCGGGTTGACCCTGGAACCAGATCGAACCCATTGGGTCAGTCCGGTCCTTGGTCCTAGGCTCAATAGGGTCGGTCCTCGATCCTAAAAATTGAGAACCGACACTGTAGGGGTTGGTTCTAGGGTTAAGGGGTGGCTCAGATCAACCCGGACCATGCTTACCCTTAGTGACTATGCTAGTCTTAAAGAAGGCTTGACCTCACTAGCTAGTTAAGGGTATTTTCAACCTTTATTTTTATTTTTTATTTTTTTCCTTTTCTCTTTCTTTTTTCCTTTTTTTGTCTTTCTATTTCGAAAAAGGACAAACTCAGAAAAGAAAAAAAGGGCTAAAACTTAAAAAAAAAAAAATACAAGCGGGAGGCTTGGTAGCCCTCCCCGCCAGGGTTCCCTTTTTTTTTTTTTTTTTTTTTTACTATTTGTGTGCTTTATTTTTTTTATTTTTTAAGTTTTAGCCTTTTTTTGAGTTTGTCCTTTTTATGGAAAAAAAAAAAAAAAGGAAAGAAAAAATGAAAATAAAATAAAAAATGTAAACAATGAAAATACCTTTACTAATCGGTGAGATCAAATCATTATTTGAGAAAATGATGGTACTTTATATTTTATTTAAAATAAGGTTCACTTTAGCTATTCACTTGAGAAAAGGAGGATATTTTAAGTTCTCATTTGAAATTTTCCTATATTCGTTCTAGTCCTCATGAGACACTTATAACAATCAATAGAATTAGAAAACATGCATAACGGATTAAGGGATGAAGGTATCAGAGGTCTCTAAATTGTTGCAGAATATTTACTCAGGTCCCTTTACTTTTTTTTTTTTTTTTTTTTTTAATGCAGTTAATCTGCTAAACTATGTTTCTTTTCTTTTTGTTCGAGTCGGTCCTTTAGTCAAAAACTTAAACGGAGATGCTGACGTCGCCGTTAAATGCTAACTTGTCATCTTATGTGGCATCTTATCGCGGCAATTAGAATATACAAATTGCTTTAGAAATTTTAGACAAATAACATATGAAAAAGATGCAAATAGAAAGAAAAAGAGAGGAAAAAAAAAAAAAACGAAACATCAAACGAAGGGGCAAGGAGGGGTTGCTGTCATTCAGGCTACACCGCCATAGCCGGCCACGCACCATGAGATAGTTAGACTGGAAATTGCCACATATAATTATTTGTGCGGTATGTCCTTGAATTTCGTTGTGTCTATCTTCATTATTGTTAATTTGAAAAAATGATATAAATGATCCCTGAATTTTGACCAAATATGCAATGCGATCCCTAGATTTTTAATTTATACAATATGGTTGCCAAACTTTAGCCCAATGTTCAATGCCATACTTAAAATTTTAATTTGTTCAATGTAATCCTCGTACTTTTGGTATAAGTTTAATGTAGTCCGTATATTTCCGTATATTATAGGAAATATTCAATATTATCTTTGAACTTTAGTCCAATATGATTGCTAAACTTTAGCCCAATATTGTCTCTGAATTGTTAATTTATACACTGTAATCGCTAAACTTTAGCTGAACATTCAATGTCATTCTTGAACTTTTAATTTGTTCAATGTGATCCCCATACTTTTGGTATAAGTTTAATTTAGTCCATGTACTATATAGAAATGTTCAATATTATCTCTGAATTTGTATTAATAGAAGGACAATATTTAATAATTTCATATAATTTAGGAATTATATTGAACATGTACCAAAAGTCGAGGGATCACGTTAAATATATTTAAAGATCAAGGACAATATTACACATTGAGCTAAAATTCAAGGTTTATTTGTATCATTATTCTGATTAAGTTTCATATTATTACTAGTCACACATGGTTTATCAAGTTCTCTCCTCCTTGGTGCGGTTGCCTAATTTGTCTTCAGGTGTATTACAAGGGAAAATCAACAATCATGATGGGAATCAACATTTGATATCACTGTGAAGTATTCTCTCATGCATTTAACGATTTAAGTTGGTACTAAATCATTGAGAAAAGGCTGCGAAAGCCTCTGAACCGATATGAAATGTTTAATATTCTTCAACTTTTTTTCTTTATGCAATGGGGTCTCAAAACTCTTTTGTCATTTGTCCGAATTGGTCCTTCCGCAATGAGGAAAGAGAATTGAGCTTATTTAGTTTTCTTCATTGCAGATTGTGGCTTTGATTTGATTCTTCAAAAAAAAAAAAAAAGAAAAAAGAAAATACCAAACTGAGATTAGGGGTGAGCATTGGTTGATAGTCAATCATGGACCGACCTTAGACCAGCCCAACCCGATTGGTCCTAGTCTGTTTCCTAGGGACTAGGCTGGTCCTTGGTGCTAGGACCCTTGAAGCCTGCACTAAAAGGGTTGGTCCTTGGTCATGGGACTTTAGAATTGGCCCAACCTGGACCAACTCTGTCTATGTTGTATGCGTAATATATAATATAATATTTTATATATGTTTGTCTACTCTAAACCCTAATGCCTTCACCTCTATTCTTTCTTATGTTGTTCTACCATGTAAATTAGAAAGTAGAAACCTAGCCCCAATTCAAAAAAATAAAGTAAAAATGGAAAGCCTCTTCACTTGCCTTGCTCTGTGCGTCGCCTTTGCCTCGCTTGCCTCATGATAATAGCTCAGTTGGCGAAATTGCTCGCCTCTCTTGGCCCACCTCACGAATGTAGCTCAACAATCGCAAATGAAGATTTTTGTTGTTACATTATCTTAAATTTATGTTTGATAGGTCCAGTGTTTTATAGTTTGATTGCTTGATATTACATTTGTTTATGGATATGTAATTTGAAAGAGTATGTTTGTCCTTTTAATGAATACAAAAAATGAAAAAGAAATAATTGTTTGGTCTTGAATAGACCATGGAACTGGACCGGACCCATAAAGTTACTCCAGTCCTCAATCCTTGGTCCCAAAAATTAGAGAACAACATTGTGCGAGTTGGTCTTTGGGTTAGGTATTGGAGCTCACCCCTAACTAAGAAAACTTGGGCCCTAAATATGAATCATTCAATGTCTGAGCCAACTTTTGGTAATGCTGTTTTGGAAAGCCTTTAGAAAAAAAGCAAAGGATTTTAGGTGAAAGGGTTTTTCCAAAATGCAAATTGTGTTTGGTAAATTGTGATTTAAAAATCTATTGAGAAGCAAGTTGACTTAAATGTCGTTTGGAAAAAAACTATACTTTGTAAACGACTTCTTCTTCTTCTTCTTTTTCTTCTTCTTCTTCTTCTTCTTATTGAAGTTTTTTTTTTTTTTGGTCCTACTTCTTATTGAAGTTTAGCGAGGCTAAAGTTGGAAGAAAAAGATACTTAGCATTCTAGAAATGCTCAAAACCCAAAGTATCCTCGAACCTATTTTGGATTAAAGGCCTTTTAGAAACCATTAGAAATACAATTGCATCTTTCCAAAACTCCCCAATATACTTGTCAAAAGATACTTGCATCTTACCCAAGGGCCTTTTAGAGCCCAAAGAATTTTGGGAATGTGATGCCCAAACATACCCTGAGTCACTATCATCTCCAGAAATTCCAACTCCAGAAGATAACTCTACCGTTGTAGGAGAATTGGTGGCCAAAGTCTCACCATCTTTCCCTACTGGACAATCTAGAGTAAAAACTTTGGATGGTCCTTTCCCAATAAAATTTTTGGATGGTCCTTTCCCAATCAACAATCTCAAGCTGAAGAGCATCCAAGATAGCATCCCATCTCCACAAATGTCGAAATGTGGCAGTAAACAGTCTAACAATCTCATGATGCGAATCTCACGTTACGTAAAAGTAAAGACTTACGGGTTATGATGTCCATGACAAGAACTTCTATAAATTCTTAACCACATTTTTGCCTTATTTTTGGGACAACAAACTTATATTTTTGTATGTGTTGATACCAAAAATTAACCAAGTCATTATAATCAGCATGACATCAATTTAAGTATATAACCGAGGCCAGGAAAAGTGGTTGTTGACAGGATGTTAATTACAGGAGTTCTCATCAATGGCCATACTGGTCACAAAAGTTTTTGCCGATGGTCATACTTATAGATGACCATGATCAGTTAGTGATACATGACAACGATTGGTTGACGATCGTCATAATAAAGTTGACCAAGCGCTAATAAAATTGAAGGCGTGATCAACAATTAGATGAGAAATCATCGGAGAACTAACCATTTTGCAAGGAATTTGGATGCATTATTCAAGCATAGTGGCATTTAAATTGAAACTGCTTTCAGTTAAGACAATGGAACACTATAGAATTTGGAGAATCAGAATGCGACTCTACAGGAGTAGTTGCCTGGAGTTTAGATATCGTGGCAACGTGAAAATAGAGCGTCCAAGGCTTTAAAGATGTGAAGGTATGGGCTATGTTGCATGGACACGTTACACGTGCTTCCGTGTCGTGTCCAACACTTGTCAGAGCGTGTCAGACACGTCGACATGCTCGGACACGCGTTGACCGTGTGTTAGATTTGTCGACACGTGGTCAACTTTTGTCGACATGTTTCGACACGCGTCTCCGAGGGTCGAGGCAAGGGCTAGGGAGCAGAGATGAGGCCGTGAGCGGAGGCAAGCCCACAATGGCGAGAGACGGCCAGAGAAAGAGTAGAGACTGAGGCGAGGGCCGTGAGGAGGAACTTCACGAGGGAGGCGCACGTGGGGGAGGGTGGCATCATCGAGTGGGGCAGCAGCGGCAGCGGCGGCAATGGAGAGGAGGAGGAGGAGTTTGCAGCGGTGTGCAACCTCTCGGCGCACAGGGACCGCGCGTTCCACCTTCTTCTCCAATCCCTTTTCACTGAAATTTTTTCTGGGTTACTCCATTTTCTGCTCCTTCGACGAATGTTGGTGCTTTTCTTGATCGAGTCTTTGATGCTTTCGGAGATAGGTGTTGTGCGGCGAGGAGGAGGAGGAAGAAGGCGCTGCTAGTGCTAGGGTTTTGAGAAGCAAAATAAAAGAATGAAAATGGGACTTGGCGTGTTGGAGGGAGGGGGAAGTGACAGGCTGTTAGGTGGTGGGGGAGGGAAAAAAAAAAAGTGAAAAGAATTTGGGGGTGGGAAAAGAGACGAGGGAAAAGAGAGAGCTTGGGCGGGGGAGGGGGTTTTGGGGGTGGATTTTGAAAAAATAAAAGTAAATTTTGGACAATGAAAAAAAAAACCTAGAATCTTATCGAAAGTGTCGAATGATTAGTGTAAATTCATAGTAGGTTTTTTAATTATTTATTTATTTATAAATTAGATTCAAATTAATTAACAATAAAAATATTCATTTAGTATACAATATGTCCCATCGTGTTGGAATTTTCTATTTTTGATAAATGACATGTCGACGTGTCGTATCGTGTCGTGTCGTGTTGTGTGTCCATGTTGCGTGTCGGTGCAACCTAGGGTATGGGTGAAAACCTCTAAAGAACTATTTATGGGCAGTTACATTCTATAAATGCTAGCGCTTGAGCATCGTAGAGCCCCCCTCCCCTTGCAAAAAATAAACAAACCCGTTATCTTTCAATTCCTATATTGTAATTAGAGCTTTACTCTTGTTAGGTATAATTTCTAGATCTCTCGTCATCAAATAAATTCCGGCTTGTATCTTAGCTGTTGTCCCAAGAGATATTATATTTGATTAAATTTCAATATTGTGTCTTGTTGTTATCCCGCATTATCGTCGATTAAATTTTGGCAAAGTGTTGTATACTTTAAATGTTGATTAAAAACCGTTGAAGTGTATCTATCGGTTTTCTTGTATTCTAGTGATATCCCCTGTCTAAAATCGCCACAAAATCTGTCTCCTCTTTTTAAAAAAACCAAAGATCAACTTATACAATTGATTAATGTCATAGTTTTTTCTTAAAACTTTTTTTAATTAAACAATATTCCTTTATTCAAGCACATATAGTGTCATGTTACTCAATCAATTAATATTGTAAATTAATTTTTGTATGTCGTATTGTTGTACTTTAGTTAGTACGTCCATGATGAGGCGCAAGACACTATTGAAAGGGTATGAAGGGAGAGGTATAAAAGCCTCCTAAAGACAACCGTTGAAGTAGTTGTTGACATAACGTACGCTCCTTTCTCTCCCTTTTCCATCAAGGCGTTCCATTTCTTCTTTACGAGAACAGTTTGCATTTACGATGTGGAAATTGGGTGCTTTCCTCGTGATCGCATCCAGACCAACGTGAGGTAGTGTTGTTCGTGATTAATTTGCAATTCAACATTCGTTTTGGGGTGAATTATTGTTTGCACATTGGATAAAGGTAAGTCGTCTTCCGCCGACTTGAATTTCACATTGGTATCAGAGCCCGGTTGTGATTTCTACCTTGTTTTTTCAACGAATTTTCTCGTTTACCATTTGATATCAAGATCAAGAGATTGTATTCTACACTATTTTGATATTTATTGGTCGAAATTACAATCTGAAAACTCGAAATCGAACCGAAATGAAGAACGGGTTTCGGGGTCGCGTGCATCTGTATGAATTTGGCCAATTTTCGAAATATTTTTTTCGGCCAAAATTAATTTTTAAATATACAGGGTGAAAGATCTCGTCGAGACGAGTCCGACGATGGGTAGAGTACCACCAGAGGATGTTGGATGCACCCACATGCACAGCTAAAAGTTGCTACGCGTGGGATCCACGAGCCGGACGCACTAGGCACGCTAGTGAATCGGCGCGTGACGTCACGCGCTGGCATCAGTGAACCGACGCGTGAGCGTCTCGCCAACGCGTGTTGATGTCACGAATGACATCATCGATGACGTCACCGCCGGTAGAAGTTGGTCGGCCGGTCACTGGTTGGCGACTGACCCGTGACCCGACCTGACCCGGCCATTGACCGGTCAACGGATCGGACCGATCAACCAGTCTAGCGGTCAAACCGGTCGGATCGGTCACCAATCGGACCGGTCATCGGTTGGATCGGTCGGACCGGCCAAGAACCATTTTGGCTCGTTGGCGCGTGCGCCGCTCGCGCCGCACACTTAAGTGGCGCGTGAGGGCATGTGGGAGCTTCGATTGGAGCGTGATTAGCGGCGTTTGGTTCATATGAGTGTGCTCTACACTGTGGTATATTTATTTTGGATATTTTAATTTTATAAATGTATGAAAATGCATAGGAAACTCTAAGTAAGCCTATTTTTGGGGGTTTAATGCATAGTGTATTCATTTTAGCTTGTATTTTCTTAAGTTTTAAGAAATACAGTAGTTGGCCTTTATGAAAATGATAACACATTTGCTAAGTAGAACTTGGTTCGAAGGTAGCATGTATATAGTTTAATATACTTGCAATTTTCTAGTTCAAAGGAAATTCGAACAATGGTAGGAAATCCTTATTTTTCCATTACATGTTGAATTGCGGTTTTGATTATAGTTGAAGCGTGATTGTTGTTTGTACGTTGGTTTACATCATGCTATGCTTTTGTGTTAATGGAAAAATGTAGAAATTACATGAGGTCATGTAATTATTTTTCCTAGTGGGAGTTCGTAGGTTGGTAGAATTCAAAGGAGTTCTCACCTAGAACTTAAAATTTGCACAAAATAAACTAATTAATGATAATAGAAGAATTGTACATAGAAGTTGATTAGGAACATAGTGAACTTTTGTTTATGTGTCTTTTGTTGAATTATCATTAATTTAGTTTGTCTTTGCTGCAAATTAAGTATGTGTGTTACTCTGGAAAGTATGCTAGTATTGATTCTGCGTTTATTATGTCAATATGTTATAGCAATTGATTATCGCTTTAGCATCCAAGACCATTGTGGCTGACCTTAATAAGGGTGAGAAGCTGAATGGTGACAATTATGATATTTGGCACCGAAAGGTTCAATACATCATTGAGGAGCAAAAGGTTTGGAAACCCTCAACCACACTATGGATGAACCTGAGCATGGAACTTTAGCTCAATACAAAAGAGATCTAGAAGCTTATCAAGCTTGGAAAAAGAAAAATAGCATTGCTCGCATCACGTTACTGAGCTGTATACAATATGATATCATGTGTGAGTTTAACGTTATGATAAAGTTCAAGCTATGCGGGTTGCCTTGAAAAATAAGTTGGGGGGTACATCTGCCACTAAGCTAAATAAACTCACCATCAAATTTGACACATTCCGAAAGCGCCCAAATGTAACGATGAGACAGTATCTTTGGGAGATGTCAAACATGATTTGTGAGCTGAAGTCGGTAGGTCACTCTCTTACTGATGAACAACAAGTTCAGGCTGTTATAAAGTCTCTTCCTGATAATTTGGAGCATATGAAAATCAATATGACGTATAATAAGAATATTGTCACTTTTGATGATATAGCTCGTTATTTGGAATTAGAAGATGAATGCCTAAAGGCTGCAAGATCCTCTACCCATGCTCATGTTGTTGAATCGAGTTCACATAAAGCGTCGGGCTTTAAGCGCAAAAGGAATTCTCAATTCAACAAAGGAAAGAAGACTAATCAGGCACCTAAGAGGGCTAAGACCTTCCAACGTAAAAAGGGTGGTGGGAAGAAAGACAAGGCCAAGATGAAGTGCTACAATTGTGGCAAGATGAGTCACTTTGCTCGTGAATGCACTGAGCTGAAAGAGGTACCCTATTACTCCATTGCTTTAAGTAATACTTTTATTTCTAGCACTATAATACTTGCTGAATCTCATCCTATGTGGACTGTAGACTTAGGAGCAACAGACCATGTAGTTAGAGACCGAGAAGCATTTGTGGAGTACTGTTAGATACAGCCTAGAAGAAGATGGATATATGTTGGGAATAACTCAAGAGTTGAAGTGAAGAGTATCGGCACATGTAAATTAATTATATGTGGTGGTCGAAACCTATTCCTACATGATGTCCTTTATGTTTCGGATATTTGACGAATTTGGTCTCAGTAGTTGTTCTTCTTAGCTTATATTATTTATTGAATTTTCATGGTAATTGTGTTGACATTTTGTATAGAACAGTTTATTATGGTTCAGGTCATGTATCAAATGATTTTATGGTGTTAGATATTGACTATGATCAGTACAATATTAATGTCGATGGTTGTTTTTCTTTAATTGCATCTTCTAGTAATGTTGAGATAGATGCAAGTACTTGGCATGCTAGATTAGATCACATTGGATTGTAAAGAATGCAAAGATTAGCTAGAGAAGGCATTTTAGTGTCATTCACTAATGTTGATCTACCCGTATGTGAACATTGTCTAGCGGGAAAAGCAACTAGAAAACCATTTGGTAAATGGACTAAAGTCGAATTTCCATTGCAACTCATATATTCTGACATTTGTGGTCCTTTGAATATAAGAGCGAGGCATGGAGCCTCATATTTTATCACTTTCATAGATGACTTCATGCATTTCGGTTATATCTTTCTAATCTTACATAAGTCAGAAACATTAGATTGCTTTAGCCAATATATAGCGATAGTAGAGAATCAGTTGAACAAAACAATAAATGCATTGAGAACTGATCGCAGACGTGAGTATCTATCGGAGTAATTTAAGGCTCTTTGTGATGAAAGGGGAATTGTACGACAATTGATTATTCCTGGTACTCTACAACAAAATGGGGTAGCTGAGAGAAGGAATAAAACCCTATTAGAAATGGTTAGGTCTATGATGGCGTAAGCAAATTTACATATCTCCAAGTAAATTTACATATCTCCTATTGGGGAGATGCGTTATTCACTGCTGCCTATGTACTTAGCTGAGTGCCCTCAAAATCGATCACTTCCACCCCTTATGATTATGGACTTGTAAGAAACCAAACTTGAATATTCTACGTCCATGGGAATGTGCAGCTTATGTTTATAGTTCTTCCCATAAATATGGCAAATTAGGTCAAAGAGGGAAGAAATATATCTTTATAAGATATTCTGAACACTCCAAAGGATACGTGTTCATAAGTGAGTAAGCTGATAGAAGTGTGACTGAAATGGAGTCACGAGATGTCACGTTCTTTGAGAACGATTTTCCTAGTAGATGTGAGAAATGCTTTGGAAGATGAAATGGAGTCAATGAGGAAAATCATGTTTGGGACTTGATTGATCTACCACCTAATCGTAAGACCATTGGAAACAAATGGATCTTTAAGGTTAAGCACAGGTCGGATGGATCTATTGAAAAATATAAAGCCCGTTTAGTGGTGAAAGGTTATACTCAACAAGAGGGTATAGACTATGGGGAAACTTTTTCACAAGTTGTAAGGTTTGCCTCAATATGCCTTATCCTAACCATCGTTGCACATTTGGACCTTGAATTACATCAAATGGATGTAAAGACGGCATTTCTCAATGGAGAACTAGATGAGGAAATTTATATGAAGCAACCAATAGGTAAAGTTTGCAAGCTTCATTGCTCAATATATGGCCTTAAGCAATCATCTAAACAGTGGTATCTTCGTTTTCATTGAGTCATGACAACTTTTAGTTTCACGATGATCGAAGAAGATCACTATGTATATGGCAAGCGGTCCGAAGATAAATTTGTGATTTTATCACTTTATGTGGACGATATTCTGTTGACCGGAAATGACAAGATTTTGGTTATCACCATAAAAAAAAAAATGGTTGTCCTCCAATTTTGAAATGAATGACATAGGAGAAGCTGCTTATATACTAGGAGTTAAGATCGAAATAGATCCTTACTTTATCACAAGAGTCTTATATTATGAAGATTCTTGAACCTTTCAATATACAGCACTATAATCCCATCGATACCCCTGTCATGCAAGATGAAGGCCTAAGTACTGAAATGTGTCATAAGACTCCAGGAGAAATTAAAGTAATGGAAATTGTTCCTTACACTAGTGCAATCGGAAGTTTGATGTATGCTATGATGTGTATTTAACTCGACATATGTTATGACGTGGAATTGGTAAGCCAATATCAATCAAGTCTCGATCAAGCCCACTGGAAAGCAGTGAAGAGGATCTTGAGATACTTAAAAGGCACTAATGGACTATCAATTTTGTTTGGCAAGGGAGTGATTTACGCCTATTAGGCATTTTAGATGTTGATTGGAGTGGAGACCTTAATGAGCGTAAATTGACTTATGGATATGCGTTTTTGCTCAATGGAAGTGCAATTTCTTGGAATAGCAAGAAACAAACATGCACGGCCTTGTCTATGATAGAGGCAGATTTATTGCATGTTCTGCCGCAGTACAAGAAGCAGTATGGCTAAAACATTTCTTGGAAAATTGAGCCACTATCACTGAGGTTCTAAGACCGGTGATAGTTTATTGCGATAGTCAAGTAGCCATTGCCTATGTGAAGGATCCTAAGTATCATGGAAGGACAAAACACATTGATATAAAGAACAACTTCATAAGAGATATAATAGCGCAGAAAGAAGTGATCCTACAATATGTTTTAACCAATAGAATGGTTGCTGATCCATTTATAAAGGCTATTCCTAAAGGCATATTCTTGATCCACAGGATGTCGCTAGGATTGCGTATAATGTGATATGTGTTATTGTAGAGGATCATTGGTTTATGTATTTGTGAACATATGTATTGTACTTGTTTGTTTATTAGTGACTTGATGTTTTTTTTTTTTTTTGTAAAATAGTGACTTAATGTTTTATCAATAAGTACGAATACAATATGAGACTAGCATTACACACATATATTATTAGAAAGTATGTCAGCAGGCAATGATTGGCTCACTCACACAAGCAATCGCCTCAAGTGCTATAGTTAGCACGTTGAGATGAGACGTTATGTACAAATAAATGCTGAATAGCAAGTTTGGTACATAAAATATGTCGCATTGATTGGAGTCAATATGAGATCTGTGATTTGTTTATAATAAGACCGAACATGATAGTCTCACAATCATGTATGCCTGTAAGATGTCAGATGTGAGTACTTAATTGGGCGCTATAGAAAGCGAGCTGATATAGCACTCAAGTTAAATATGAGTACGTGAGAGGCACGTGACTATGTTTAGGCTAAGATCCGTATAGTGGATATATTTAATAAATGACATACGCTCTTATCGAAAGAGAAATCCACCATAGCATGTAATTCATACTACATGTGCATTATACAACCGACAAGGGAAGGTGAGTAAAATTATCCCTATTTACTCATCATGTGAGCCCTTGAGGTAATTTATAATTTACCTCATTTTGTGCCATATGTTACTTTTGACTAGTCTCGAAGTGAAAGATCAATGTTGCTACTTTAGCATGTTATCGGCGGTCATGAATGGATATGGCCTTATAGGACTTGTATAGGAAATCATTGTTCTTAAATGGAGAGAGATATGAGTGCAAAGGAAGACTATTGTTGTTTTACATCTATCACATGTATTTACTGGTCAATCAATTATATTGCCCTCTGTGGTTGCGGATATAATTGTAAATACATTATGTTTTTGAGCATAGTCAAGTATAGCCTTTAAGAGATAGGTATATTTGAATTGATGTAACAAAATAAGTATGGGGCACTGTGAGACATCGATTGTTTATTTCTTTTCGGGGTTGTAGCCATTATGTCATCTCTAACAGGTGCATAATTTGAGCTCACAAGTGCAGGTGTACTCACTGGTCGCGCGGTTTACTTGCTAGTATGAATTGTTTTGTAAAGTTGATGAATGTTAAATGTCTTATATTTTTGATAGAGTGCTATCAAGCCCATCATGTCCGAGTGGGAGATGTTGTACTTTAGCTAGTACGTCCATGATTGGGTGTGAGAGACACTATTGAAAGGATATGAAGGGAGAGGTATAAAAGCCTCTTGAAGACAACCATTGATAGTAGTTGTTGGCAGAACGTACGCTTAGAGAGAACGTACGTTCTTTTCTCTCCCATTTCCATCAAGGCATTTCATTTCTTCTTTATGAGAACAGTTTGCATTACGCCGTGGAAATTGGGTGCTTTCCTCGTGATCGCATCCAGCCAACGTGAGGTAGTGTTGTTCATGATTCATCCACAATTCAACGTTCGTTCCGGTGCTAATTATTGTTTGTGCATCGGATAAAGGTAAGTTGTCTTCCGCCGACTTGAATTCCAACACGTATATTGCATCATCAGACAATGTGGTGTGGACTACTAGTCATAGTATAGCCATTTATATTTGTAGAGGGGTTCATATTCAAAATTATCGAAACAAGTGGAGAAAGTGCTACATCCTTACACAAGCACTACTCCCATGCAAGATTTCTTTCGGTGTCTTTTTGCTCCACCAGATATATAGAGAGCAAAACTTGTTAGTGAATAGAATGATACTGCTATTTAAGAAAATGGAAATTAGACAGTTATAAGTATCCATAGAATAGAAAAACATGCATAAACTCCGCACCATCAAATGTATAATAGAGTGGTCATATATTCTTGATGTGACATCTTGAAATTCGACCTTGTCTCGAATCTATGAAAGGGGCATTTCATCTACCTATGTTGCATGGACATGTTACACGTGCTTTCGTGTCATGTCCGATACGTGTTCGAGCGTGTCAGACATGTCAACACGTGTTGATCGTGTGTCGGATTTGTCAACACGTGGTCAACTTTTGTTGACACGTTTCGACACGCATGTCCAATGGTGGAAGCAAGGGCGAGAGAGCAGAGATGAGGCTGTGAGCGAAGGCAAGCCCGTGACGGCAAGAGACAGCTAGAGAAAGAATAGAGACTAAGGCGAGGGCTATGAGGAACTTTACGACGGAGGTGCGCGTGGGGGAGGGCAGCGTCGTCGAGTGGGGCAGCGGCGGCGGTGGCAATGGGGAGGAGGAGGAGGAGGAGGAGTTCGTGGTGGTGTGTAGCCTCTCGTGCACGACCGTGCGTTTTGCCTTTTTTCCGATCCCTTTTCATTGAAATTTTTTCTGGCTCCCTTTTCCACTGAACTTTACGACGGAGGTGGGGGGAGGGTAGCGTGAGTGGGGCAGCAGCGGCGGTGGCAATGGGGAGGAGGAGGAGGAGGAGGAGTTCGTGGTGGTGTGCAGCCTCTCAGTGCACAGGACCGTGCGTTTTGCCTTTTTTTCCGATCCATTTTCATTGAAATTTTTTCTGGGTTACTCCCTTTTCCACTCCTTCAGCAAATGTTGGTGCTTTTCTTGATCGAGTCTTCAATGCTTTCGGAGATAGGCGTTGTGCGGCAAGGAGGAGGAGAAGAAGGCGATGCTAGTGCTAGGGTTTTGAGAAGCAAAATAAAATAATGAAAAAGGGAATTCGCGTGTTTGAGGGAGGGGGAAGTGACGGGCTGTCGGTGGTGGGGAGGGAAAAAAAGTGAAAAAAATTTGGGGGTAGGGAAAGAGACAAGGGAAAAGAGAGTTTGGGCGGGGGAGGGCGGTTTTGGGGGTGGATTTCGAAAAAATAAAAGTAAATTTAGGACAATGAAATAAAAATAAAAATAAAAACCTAGAATCTTATCGAAAGTGTTGAATGATTAGTGTAAATTCATAGTAGATTTTTTTAATTAATTAATTATTTATAAATTATATTCAAATTAATTAAAAATTAAAATATTCATTTAATATACAACGTGTCCCAACATGTCGAAATTTTCTATTTTTGAAAAATGACGTATTGACGTGTCGTGTCGCGTGTCGGTGCAACCTAGTCGTCAACGCGCTTATGGTCAATTTACTTTGAGCTGGCCCCTCATGAGTTAACTAATCTATTAGATGAAGCTGTTAAGGGATATAAACGCGACATACTTGAGGATTCAATCGGAAAATGATCACTCGACCGTAATAATCGGCAAGGGTCAATACGACGCTGTTATAATTGAATTGTGATCGGATATAGGTTGATTCGATGGAAAAACATAATTGAATTGCGGGTGATTCTGCATGATTGCGAAATTCGCATTGAACGGTATTAACCCAATTTTCTATCTATTTTATAATCGGTACACATAATTGAAATCTTGCGATTTTTACGACAACCGAGAGTCGTCCACGAGTCGGAGATGCACAAACGTGGATCGAAATTTATCAACCACAAGTCAACGCACTAAAATCCCTAAAAGCTACCCGATATATTATGTTGTACTAAAATCGCATCCGGTCAATTTTAACAACGAAAATAAATTTGTTTTCGGGAATCAGATGTTGGAGCATATCACGATTCATTTTTAAGATGTCTCATCTTTTGGTGAATTTTCGTTGAGTCCAAGATTTTTGTGGAAAATCAATTTCAACAAAAAGGAAAAAGCAAGGGAAATTCGTATGGGCTGCCTTAAAGGAATTTTTGGCCACCAAAATAAGTTAGTTTGTGAAGAATTGGGAGGAAAATAGCCATTGTTTGGCCATTGGACTTTGTGGGCTGAAGACTTTGAGGCCAATGCAATGAGTAGCTTGATATTTCTCATGCTCTCCTATTGGCCCTCCCCTTGACCTTCTTGGCCTTCTTCTTCTCTCTCCATTTTCCCCCTCTTTCATGCGTGAACTTCAGCTAGCCAAACCCCCACCCCTTCTGCTTTCTTCTTCTTCTTCCTCATTTACATTTCCCTCTCCCTGGTTCTGCTCCTCTTATTTCTCTTGAAGCCGCAAGCTACTAGCTCAAGGCTAGCAGCCACCGCGTCTGGTGTCAACCAGCTGTCCAGCATCCGCGGCCGAGCTATTAGCTGCATTCACCTGCCCATCCGCTCAGCCAACCGCAGCTCCACGACCAGGCCACACCACCGTTCATCCAACCCACCAAACCGCCTGGCTGTCCGCCACCAGCCCACCTAGCCATGTCTAGCCCCACCGAACCATCTGAGTGCCGTAGCTCCAGCCACTGTCCAGCAGAGACCGGCCTTCCACAGAACCTAGCAACTCCAGAACTGCCCTTTCAACCGTGAGCTTGCTGGGCTAATTTCAGCCCCGGTTGAGCCTCCGTTGGAGAAACAGTTGCCTCGAGTCCTCACCACCGTCGCACCGTCGTCACCATGAACCCGTTGCCGTTGAATTCCGGTGAGTTAACACCATAATATCGGATTATGATGTTAATTGCACTTAGTGGTTAGTTTAGTGTTAATTATGATTAGTGTAACTAGTTAGTTAGGATGGTTAGTTAGTTAGGTTAGTTTGGTTAGGTTATGCTACCCTAGGTTAGATTAGTTAACTTAGGTTAGTTAGTTAACCGTGGTTAGTTTAATTAATCATTTTTAGGTTAAATAAATTGGATTAATTTAATTAATTATAATTAGCGTAAATTGTGATAGATTAGCCGTTTTTCATAATTTTACATTGATTCTCGTGGTTAAATTTATATGTGAATTTTATGGTTTATTTATGCTATGAGGTGCAATTGAGTGTTTGGTGATGGTGATTGATTATTATCGCAAAAATCCAATTTTATTGTATTTAAATAGAAACACACCGGGTGTTGGTTTTTTACGCTGAAATATTTTATGTACTATATAAAATCGTGGAATTTCAAAATGGAAGCGTACCACATTTATTGGTTCGATTTAAATACATGACCACGCACGATTATTTTACCGAGATTTTTAATATGAAGAAAATGGGCCAAGTTCACTATTTAAATATAAGGTATTTGGATGCAAAGCAGGGTGTTCTTAGCCAAGTGTGGATGTGTGTGTGGTCACCATCGGAACCCGTCACCCAACAAGAGTTGGGAAGGCGATGCCTAATTATGTTTGGATGCCTCATGTCAACGGATACCGGTCCCAGTGGAGGTTGGGCTGATACTCCTATGTGAAATGCCATCTAGATGTAGACATTACCGTGCTTAACGATGGAGCGGAACGACGCCAAGTTATGCCGAATGACCGCTAACTATTGAGTTGGCCATGGCTGATTGGTCATAATAACTGGAACACGCCTGAGTGATTGTGATACTTGTGCTAATTATGTGGCAAAATTGTGTGACACAGAATGAGATGTGTCATAACGGTTTTACCTTATAATCGAGACCCATGTGATTATTTGAGAATGAAATGATGTGTTTCAGTTATTAAATTACGCCTGCTGCGTTTATAAATGCATATGTGATGTACTAATGTGCAGGGACGTGCCGAGACGAGGTAAGTCTTGGGTGGTGCCTGTTTAGGCTACCTCTTGGTGAATTTGCGTCCTAATCGGGGTTTAGGGTTTTGACTCACTGAGATTTATCTCACCCCACCGTGATTAACCCTTTTTCAGGGTCATAACGTGGAGATTTGCTAAGTGTGGATTTGGTGGGCGCGGGATGCGACACCTTTTGGCTGGTCCTGTTTTTGGTGAAGTTTAGGTTGACTAGGAGTTCTTTTTGAGACAAACTTGTATATAGACTCCTAGGTTTAACTTGGCATGTAATAAAGTGTGGTTTGTGAAAAGTGGTTGCATGTTTTACTATTCTTGTGTTTGGTGGTTGTCCGGGTGTTTATTTAATTTGCTTTTGCATGTGCTTAACTGAAAGATAAAAAGAAAGGGTCGACGACTCGTCTTGAGATGTCACAATTTCAATCAACTGCTGAGGGATGTGCGCGCTCGGGATTCGGGCGTGACACTTGAATCGCAACTAACTCTAATGTATCCATAATCAGTCAATCAACCATCAAAACATAAGAACAAACCACGATGATGGTAAACCACTAGTTCAAACACCCGTTATAACTTAACATCAAACATAAGGAGATTTTCTTTATTATCAATAGCCTCACCATGTATATTAACCGATTAATATGCATATTGAATAAAAATCCAAAAGCCACTTTAAAGAATTCTCATCACAAATGAGAATCAGTCATCAGATCATACAAACAACATGAACCAATCAACAACTAGAAGCATGACAAAATCTAAGTATTGCCTCTAATGCCATTATTGGTGTTTGTTTTGATAAATAAGAATATGTGTATGTATAGTAAATTGTGATAAAAATCTGATCGTAGCAGAAGTAAAAACGCTTATACATGTATTTCTAAAGCATTATCGTGCATTTCAATAAAAACATGTAGAAATAAGAAGTAGGCTAATCACATTACCCTTGGTCTTTGCTAATTTTTTTTTGGTTTTGACAAGATTCTGAGCACGAACGTCTGATGTCCTGATGTTCTTCAAATCCAGAATGTCCGATCTCTTCATAACGTAGGTTCTAACGTTCTTCAAATCTAGCCCCACAAGTGTTGGCCTCTAGTTAGATACACCACCAATCTCACATTGAACAAAAGAGAGAAATTGAGAGATCTCACAACTACAATTGTGCTAGTTAATGCTCTCGTATATGAATGACCTGGTTGATCACTATTAACACTCTCAATTGTTGATTGTCAATCATCTTGTGATATGCTCTCACAATGGCCTTTTTATAGCCGGTCCATATCACATTTAAATCGACTCATTAAGTCTAAAACCGTTTCGGAATTAATTCGGCCGTAACATCTACAAATGTAAGTTCTAATACCATTTCAAACACTAATTCAACATTAACTCTGTAACTGTTACGAAGCATTATTCCAGGCATTAATTGGTAACTGTTACAAGTCTTTGCTCTGGGTACTAACTTTGCAACATTACAAATATTTAATTTTGATACATTTGAAATTGTTTCAGAATATTAATTAATCATTTGAATCTAAAACCGTTTCAGATCATTAAATTGCCCATTGATTCTGAATGTTTTAGATCATTAATTTGGCCGTTGAGTTTGAAATCGTTTCAGAACATTAACATGTCCATTAAATTTGAAACCATTTCAGATCTTTAATTTAGCAATTAAGTCTAAAACTATTTTAGATCATGAATTTGGTTATTGATTCTAAACTCACTTCAGATCATTAATAATACCATTGATATTGAACTCACTTTAGGTCATTAACACATATATTAATTCTAAACTCACTTCAGATTATTAATTTGGTCATTGAACTTGAATGCGCTTCAAATCTTTGATTCGACCGTAAATTCTGAAACCCGCTTCAGACTTTGTAAAGTCTGCCCCTTTTAGATCTTTTATTTTTAACCCAACTCAATTTGATTGGCTCAACCGCAAACACATTTGCAATATTATCTCTCTTGTTCAAATGTCATTCTAATTGGTTATGATGTCTGACATCCCCAGGTTAATCACTGAGATGGCAATAGGACTTGTACTAAGACATTAGCATAATCAAGAGAACCAATTGTCCAGACCAATCTCTTATTCCTACAAACCATGAGTGACATCTATAATATATCATGACTTCCCAGACAATGTGAAATATTTCAAGGACATAATGAACCTCTCAACTTTGGCGACTGTGTAATTCGATCCTTTTGTCTCACCATGTCCCGATCGAACAAAGGCCGTGGAATTATTGGTCAAGCCACTAATTCGATTATATGCCCAATTTAATTGACATGTATTTCTTCGAGACATGAACCATTATTCTTCGTTATATCCCTGGTCGAGGACATCAATCTTGTATATCTATGTATAATAAGAAGACATATTTTATATTGCGCACGTATGTGCTTTTGTATGTGAACAAACTATGAACATCAAGTACAAAGACAATTTGACAAAGCATCAATATGCGGAATTGTGAACCATGGCCATCTAACGTTCAAATTAGCATTATACCACAGGTTTAAGGATCTTACACTAGACCAAAGCATGAACAATCGGACATTAACCCTGCTAAAAACTTCCATGTTGCCAATCGTTATATACATATCACGTTCAATGAAATTGTCCGAGATAAGTGATAAAGTCAGTACGAATACCTAGAGGAGAGTGAATAGGTTTTTACAAGAAATCTTGACAAATAATTGCGCAGTAAAATAAGTTTTTAGCAATGTCTCAATAAGGGTCAAAATCTGTTATGCAAGATGTCAAGACTCTTGCAAAAAACCAATAAGTGTGCAATAAACTCAAATAAAGAGAGTTAAAGAAAGATAATATTGCATAAGAAATTTATAGTGGTTTGGCTTAGATTAAGCTTATGTCTACTTTCCCACGTTGACAAATTACTGGGTGGATTTCACTATAGGATTAACAAGAGATTATAAATTTGGAATGCAAATACTCAGTGGTAGATCACATTATCTCATTAAGATACTCTTTTTGTGTTTTCTCTATTGATCACAATTTGAAAAGCTCACAATCAAATACAAGTATTCGAGAATAACTTTAGATTTTGGAATTTCATATTCACGTTCCTTATTCTTCTTGATTGGATGACCTCCTTAAATACTCCTCCAAGATGCATTAGCCGTTAGTTAATCAGCGGAGGAAATTCTTCCAATCTACCTGTTGGATAGAATAGTTCAAAGATATTTTGTGGCCATTGAAGACAATGATAGAATTTCCACTTGATTTTAGTTGTCCATACAAATAGAATATTCGTTTCCATAAGTGATGCTTCCTCATTTGGAACTTATCTTTAGGATTGATTTTTTCAATTTATGATTGACTCAATCCATATTTATATATATAGAAAGTGTAATCCTTTGCTAGAAAGCTAGTAGTTGTTGATTAGTTTCCAATTAAGTCTCATTTTGGATCTATGTCACAACCTTGTTAATTCTAGCTCTTCTTCCCTGTTTTGGCCTTGACACAATCTCAATGTAGACTTAATAGAGTGGGATATGTTTCTTGGATAGAACAGACTTTGACAAAAGTCTTGAATAGAAGCTCAAAAACAGACTTACAACAAACATGTTCTAATATAAGTGTTAAAATTATAAAGTTTTGTCAACTTCAAAATCTAGTAGGAGTTTTCTCAACAACAAGCACCCGTGTCCTAAGTCGTATATCACAATACCTAATGACTTGTGACTCATCATCCCCTCAGGTATGCAATACTGAATGGTGAAGCTTGAGAGCACATTATTCTCAACGGGATCATCAGTATCCTCTCAATGATCCATTAATCGGGAACTGTTTAATGATTAAGCATAACTGTAAACCTATCACACATATTCTCAATACCTTAAAAATATGTTCAGTCATAACTGATCTTATAAACTCATTCATATAAATCGGACGATGAATGAATATTTATTTGCCATTAAATAATCCTTAACATGTAACTATTACATGATTACTTTAAGGCATATAGCTAACACAAGGTTACGTTAGACCAGAGTGTTCGACCATGAAAAGACCGCTCGACCATAAGGATCAATGTGGGTGATCACGTGCCATCATAAGTCAATCAATGGATGAGTATGAATTGATTCAACTCAAGTATATACTAGTCATAGGTGACTTCGCACGGCTACCATACCAATCCGATTACATGCGACCATGAGCCAAGGTAAGTCAATCGAACCTACACAATTACATGACAATCGAGGGTCATTCATAAATCGACCAAGCTCAAACATGGGTTGGTTCCAAACCAACCATGGGTCACGCATGGACCCTTGGACAGGCACCGAATTCGGTTTAGGTTTGGCCACTCGAGTACCGCCGAAGTCGCCCAATTCGTGTAGGCCGTGATAAGGCCATTTTCGATCAGAACTTAGCCATAAACCTCAGTCCGATTACGAGTGTCGATCATGGGTGATTGCAAGATATTTATGTCCGATTAAGACGATATTTAACTAGTCCTCATAATAATCCATTATCCTTTTAAATTTGAATCAATTAGAAGTGAACAATTATTGGAAGCCAAGGAAGCCCCCACATGCCTAATATGGGAGGCAACTTGAGGATCAAGTTGTCTTGTGAAATTTAAGCATATCCTTGGATACAAGTTGAGGAGAGACTAATGTTTGGTGGCCTTGCAAGGGGGGAGGGCGCCACTTTTGAAGAGGAAAAGGAGAAAAACAAGTTTAGTTAATGTAACGAAGTTTTTTTTTTTTTTTTTGGTAAAAGGTAAGTACTATATTGACTTTTGAATCAAGAGGCTATATAACTGTACGGCTAAGATGTAACTAAGTCAGTTGCCCTTGAAACTAAGTAATAATTAAATCTTTGAGACTAGGAGGATAAAATTGGCCAAGATTAGTCATTAATTTGACACTTGGATGGATAGGATTTAATCTTGCAAACCAAACCAAGGAAAATCATCATTTGCCGTCATTACTTATTCAATTATTGAGTTTCTCTTATAAGGTCATAATTTTTTTCTCTCTCTCTTTCTTCTTCCCCAAGCTCACTCATTTCTCTCCATCTCTCCCTCTTTCCAACTCACATGCCCCCTCTCTCTTGGCTTCCTCTCCATTGCCCGTCGTGAGGCGCCATCGCCACTACTCGCCATTGCCATCGCTCATCGTTGCCATCGTCCACTTGCCGTGAACTGCCCGCCATTTGTCGTTGTTCTTGTTTTGGTTTCGTAAGTAGATCCCCTGAACTTTGGTTAGGCCATTATGTTGCATAATTCTGACATAGATTAGGTCTTTGTTCTTGTTGTTGAATAGGGTCATGCTACCCAAGGTAGGGTAGGCTCGTGTACTAATTTTGCATGATTTGCTCATGTTTTGCTTGGGTTATGAGGTTCGAGAATGGGTCAAGATCTTGCTATGTAATTGTTGAGGTTACAACGATTTGTTATTATTTAGTGGATGTGGTTTATCTATATGCTATCATCTATGCTTGGTTACAAGGAGTTGTTGTTGCTTAGTGGATGTGGTTTGTTTATATGTTATTGTTGATGTTTAAAAGCACGTCCCAAGCCTCCGAAAAGAGACTCGCATTGGTCTTAGACATGCATGGAAGCACTCCGGGCTAGGTCTCTCTTGGTTTGGTGATATTGAGTTGTGTTGTTTATGAACCGGGTTTGACTTACCTCGGTGCTTGAATGTAACAAGTCAAACCACAATTCTCATTTCATGCTCTACATATTGTAACGATGCAGTTTTGGTAAGTCACGACACACATTTCTCTTGGCACACCTTTGAGGCACTCTTACATCAGACTAAAGAAAAGATAAGAACCGATTGTGTGTTTGTTTGCACATGTGGTCACACGAGGGAAACCATCACTAATGGATTTTGGGAAGCTGCCACCGATGGATTTCGGGACGATGCCCAATGGATTTCAGATGCCACTCACGGATAGGATTTTGAAACAAAGCCCGATGGATTTCGAGACATTACCCTACCCGATGGGGTGGAATGATGCCCAATGGATTCTGAAAGAACCGATGGATTTTGGTTATGTGTGTAATAAATGGAAATTGTGTGATGTGTTGTGGATGCTCGCGTGCATAAATTACAGAATATTATGTGGCTCTTGAGCATGATTGCATTTTTAGCATTTGTGAGTCACGTACATATTTTAGAAGCTATTATTTGGCATGTGTATAATTTTTATGCTTATGGAACATTTCGTGAGTCCTTGATCATGTGAGCATTTTAGGTACTTGAGAACCCCCTTTCATGTACATAGTTAAAGTAAAGTAAGGGCTTTGATATTGATTTGCCATCGACTTATTGACATCAAGTATTCGTACAATTCTGATATGAGGCATCTGCCTATACGAGGTTTAGGCAATTTACTTATTGAGTGTTTACTCATTTGTTGTTGTTTTACCCTTTTTAGACCCGTAGGTATGAATCTCCCTCCGGTCCATTTTGGTTTACCTGTATAGATGGAGGTAGTTATTATGGATATAGAGGACATGATGACTGATATCACATAGCAGAAGCACACCACTATGGTGTGGGTAGATGAGGACTTAGGATATTTGGTTCTGCATTGATACAAGGTGTAGTTCGTTTAGATCAACAAGGAGGTCTTTGGGCCTGTCCACGGGTTTGATGGACCACCCGGTGGCCCTGATGGATCCTCACCAAACCCCACGGTGGCAAATCATCCCAATGACACCGTGGACAACCTTGAATCGACTCCACTACAACCTTGAGGTCGAGCCGTAGAAAGCCGGCCTTCTGATGGGAACTATTTTTGGAAGTCATCCTTGTAGAGGAGCTAGGACTAACCCTCTATCCCTTTTTGGATATAATTGGAATGGCCCAACCAAGCGGGATTGCAAATACAACTTTTCGATCCTAATAAAGCATAATATAAGTAGTGTGTTTGTATATGTGTTTTCCCTACTATCGGTTTATTTTTTGTTGATTGGGTGTTCCAGTTGAACGCTTCCACATGTGCTTGATTGAAAGATAAAAGTAATGGGACGACAACCCCTCCTAGGACATTGCCAATTAATCTCACGAATGTTGCATTCTAGTGGCTTGGGAAGGTACAAGGCGTGACATCCTAAGTTTTTGGTATTAAAGCAGGGTTAATATATGGATTGATAAGGTGCGTTGAAAATCTTGGGATAGTTAGCTAGGAAACACCCCATGATTGTGATTGTTGATTACTTTCTTGGTTTATGTTCTCGAGGCCTAATTTTGTTGGAACTTATAGATCAAGTTTTCCTTTAGAGCTCATATAGCTATAAAATGAGTACCTAGGAACCAAGAATTTTGAGAGGAAGGATGACTCAGGGCCAGTCAAGTTCAAAGGGAAAGTCAAAAGAGGACCCCCAACTAGATGGAATTCTATAAGCTCTTGAGACCATAGGAAACATAATGGAATAGTAGGCTCAGAATTAGGCTACTGCTACCCCCATTAATGCCCTAGTAGTTGGAAATGGATTTGGTAATGGAAATGGCAAACGACCAATGCATGGACTGGTCAAATAGTTCTTGAAACGGCGACCCTCAAAGTTTTTTGAGACAAGTGATCCCGAAGAAGTGACTTCATAGATCGATGAGTAGGGGAAAACTTTGCACTTTGAGGTGCTTGGAAAAGGACAAGGTGACAATGGCGATATACCAACTGTAGGGTAACGCCAATCATTGGTGAAAGGCCACAAAGGAAAGAGTGTTTCTTGAAGGTACTATACCGACGTGGAATGCTTTCATTGAGGTGTTCAATGGGAAATATTTTTTTGAGTGTGCTCATGATCAAAAGATGGTGGAATTCTTGTAACTCCACCAAAATCATTTGACGATCGACTAGTACGAGGCAAAGTTTGTGAAACTATCAAAGAATGCCCCTAGGAGAACTAGGTGGATAGAGCAAAAAGATTCCATGGCAATTTAAAGCCTAACATCCAAAGCCAATTGGTGCCATTGAACCTCAAGGATTACAGCAAATTATATGAGTGAGCCTAGCTAATAGAAAGGGATTCGCTAGAATGAGTAGCCACAACCGGATCGCATATCCATCTCCTCATAACAATCAACATTTGGGGAAGAGGCCAATGACAAGAGGTAGGCGTTCATTTCCTTCCAATAAGAAGAACAATAGTGGGAAGTTGATGTTTGCTCCAGGTGATACATGCCACCTTTATGGGAGACGACATAAGAATGCTTTGTGTCCAACACAGATAGGAGCATGTTTTGGGTGTGGACAACAAGGGCATATCATAAGAAATTGTCCCCAAAGCCAACTAGGGATACAGATGCAACAACAACAAGTGAGGCCGCAATTTGGAGCCATACCGCAAAACAATCCCAACCGTCCCCTAGCTCAAGGAAGACTATAAGCTATTACCCAAGAAGAAGCTAAGAACTCTCGGACCGTGATTACAAGTACGATCTCCTTCCATAAACATGCCGCTTACACACTATTTGATACAAGAGCTACACATTTGTTTCTTGCCGAACGGTTTGCATTATTAGCAAGTTTAGAATCTAAACTGTTGGAAATAGTTCTTAGTGTTTGCACTCCAATGGGAGATGAAGTGTTGTCCACCATAGGATGTCGGTGATGTAAAATGGTTATAAATGGTCAGGAAGAAATCATAGATTTAGCTATTTTGGCTATATATGACTTTGACGTCATCATAGGAATGGATTGGATCACTAGGCAATAAGTTATTGAAAACCGTTATAGTGAGGTTATCCAAGTTAGTCCACCCAACCATCCTAGTTGTAAGTTCATAGGAAACAGGAGAAGACCTTCCATACCCCCACTTTCGGCTCTCGAGGTAGCTCAACTATTGGAGGAAGATTGCCAAGGTTATTTAACGATGGTGGTAAACATGTCTATTGAAGAACCAAAGATAGAAGACATCACCGTAGCATGGGATTTCTTGATATCTTTCCAAATGAATTACCAGGATTGCCTCTAGAATGAGAAATAGAGTTTGTCATCAAGCTAGCTCCTAGAACGAAGCTAATTTTCAAAGCTCCCTATCGAATGGCGGTATCAGAACTAAAGGAACTAAAGGTGTAATTGCAAGAATTGCTTGATAAAGGATTCATCTGCCTTAGTATGTCCCCATGGAGTACACCAGTCTTGTTCGTAAAGAAGAAAGAAGGATCATAGCATCTTTGCATTGACTACTGGTAACTCAACCAAGGTACTATCAAGAATAAGTATCCATTGCCAAGAATCGAAAATTTGTTCGACTAACTCCAAGGAGCTTCAGTATTTTCCACGATAGATTTGAGATCAAGTCATCATCAATTAAGGATAAAGAAGAAGGACATTCTGAAGACGGCATTCCGAACCCAATATGGCCACTATGAGTTCATAGTGGTTCCATTTGGTTTGACCAATGCCCTAGCAGCTTTTATGGACTTGATGAACCAGGTGTTCAAGCCGTACCTAGATTGCTTCATCATAGTATTCATTGAAGACATATTGGTATATTCAAAGAGTCCAAGTGAGCATGGTATTGCAGACTCTCCGAGAACACACGGTATATGCTAATTTCAGTAAGTGCAAGTTTTGGCTCAACCAAGTAGTCTTTCTCGATCATGTGATATCAAAGGAAGGAATAGCAATGGATCCAACAAAGGTAGAAATAGTTTTAAACTAGCCAAGGCCGACAACAGTGACAAAAGTTCGAAGTTTCCTAGGCTTGGTGGATGTTATTGATGATTTGTGGAATGATTTTCTGGTATAGCCACTCCTCAAACGAGACTACTAAAGAACGACGTAAAGTTCGAATGGACGGACAAGTATGAGAAAAGCTTCCAATAGCTTAAATGGAAATTAATTACAACCCCAGTTCTAATGATACTATCTGGCCCAGAAGGTTATGAGATTTATAGCGATGCCTCTCATAAAGGGCTAGGCTATGTACTAATGCAAATGGAAGAATGGTGGCCTATGCGTCCAGACAACCGAGGCCATACGAGTTGAACTATTCAACCCATGATTTGGAGCTGGTTGTGTTCATCTTTACCTTGAAAATTTGGAGGCATTATTTGTATGGAGAAAAGTTCACAATCTACATAAACCACCAAAGCCTAAAGTACTTATATTCCCATAAAGAATTAAATATTAGGCGATAATGTTAGATAGAACTATAATAATATTTTGTACCCAGCTTGGGAAACCAAATAAAGTAGTGGATACTCTTAGTTGGAAGTCAACTATTACACAACTAATGGTTCGAGAATGTATTCTTCTTGAAGGAGTACAATATTCGAAGTACAAGTTCAAGGTAAACAATCTTTCTAGTCTGTTGGCTACCCTCAGAATTGAACTAGAGGTATGGTCAAAGATTAAGGGGTTGCAACAAAGATTTTGAAATCTAGAAAATTTGAAAGGAAATTACGGAAAAGAAAATGGCAGATTTCCAAGTGATTGAAGATGGAGTATTGAAATTCTGTGGGCAATTGTGCATACCTAATAATGCGGAACTTAAGGAGGAAGTCCTGTCAAAAGCTCACCGAAGCAATTACAACATACATCTAGGTAGCACGAAGATGTATCGGAATCTGCGACAATATTACTAGTGGAATGGCATGAAGATCGGTATCGCCAAACACAGCATCAAATGTTTAACGTGTTAGCAAATAAAGGCGCAACATTGTAAGCATGGTGGATTGCTATAACCACTAGAAATTCCAAAGTAAAAATGGGACCACATCACAATGAACTTTGTTATGGGACTTCCAAGGAGCTAAAGGGGTCACGATTCCATTTGGGTAATAGTCGACAGGCTAACCAAGTTAGCCCATTTCTTGGCAGTATGAAAGGATTTCTCATTACATGAGATAGTACATTCAACAAGTCACAGAGTGCCAACGACAATCACTTCGGTTAGTGATCTCAAGTTAACTACCACATTTTGGAAGAGTCTTCATACTGCCATGGGAACAAAGTTTCAGCATAGCACAGCTTATCATCCATAGACAGATGGCCAACTGGAAAGGACGATTCAAACCCTCGAAGACATGCTACGAGCTTGCGTTCATGACTTTAAAGGAGGTTAGGAGGAGTAGTTACATCTTGTTGAGTTTGCTTACTATAATAGCTACCAACTAAGCATCGGGATGGCACCATTCAAAGCATTATACGGTAGAGCTTGCAAAAATGCAATCTATTGGGATGGGTTTGGGGAAAGAAGGATCATTAGCCCAGAGTTAGTGCAACTCTCAATAGACACAGTGAAGGTAATTAGGAAAAGACTTTAGACAGTCCAAAGCCGCTAGATTAGCTATATGGATAGATGATGGAGGCCCTTAGAATTCCAAGTAGGTGATCACATCTTCCTTAAGATGTCACCTATGAGAGGTACGTCAGGTTTCGGTCAAAAATGAAAGCTAAACCTAAGGTACATAGGACCTTTCGAAATCTTAGAGAGAATAGGGAATTTAGCTCATCGGTTGGCACTTCCACCCAAACTTACTCAAGTACATGACGTCTTTCACATGTCTATGTTAAGAAAATATGACTCCGATCCGGCACATGTGGTAAAATTCAAAGAGATTGAAGTGGAGTGTCGTATATTGAGAAGCTAGTGTGGATCATTGATAGAAAAGAGAAAGTGCTGCAGAATGATACCATTCCCTTAGTTAAAGTCATTTAGCAACATCATGGAATGGAAGGAGCAACCTAGGAAAGTGAGGAATCAATGAGGCTCCAATACCCGCATTTATTCGAGGAATCAGGTACGTATTTAAATTTCGAGGATGAAATTTATTTTAGGAGGGAAGAGTTATAACATCCTCGATTCGAACTCCTATATCGAGTGCAAGGAATGGGCTAAGGATCGGTATGCCAATACAAGTATAAACCATGAGTCGATCCTAGGTATTATTCACAAGTCAACTAGCTAATTAGGGGCAAGGTGACTCGATCGAGGTTACATTAGACCAGAGTGTTCAACCATAAAAGACCGTTTAACCATAAGGATCGATGTGGATGATCACGTGGTATCACGAGTCAATCAAAGGACAAGTATGAATCGATTCAGCTCGAGTATATACCGGTCACAAGTGACTCCTCACAATCACTATACCTTTTATGAACAACCCTAATCCGATTACGTGCAAACGTGAGCCAAGGCAAGTTAATCGATCCTACACGATTACATGACAACTGAGTGTCATTCATGGATTAACCAGGCTCAAACATGGGTTGGTTTTGAACCAACGTTGAGTCACGTGTAGAACCCTAGACAAGCACTAAATTCAGTTTAGGTCTAGCCACCTAAGCACTACCGAAGCCACCCAATTCGTGTAGGTCGCATTAAGGCCACTTCCGATCAAAACTCAGTCATAAATCTCAGTCCAATTACGGGTGTCGATGATGGGTGATTGCGAGATATTCCTATCCAGTTAAGATGATTTTAGCTAGTCCCCATAATTATCTTTTATCCTCTTGAATTTGAATCAATTAAAAGTGAACAATTATTGGAAGCTAAGGAAGCCCCTACACACCTAAGATGGGGGCAAATTGGAGAATCAAGTTGTCTTGTGAAGTTTAAGCCTATCCTTGGATTTTGGAAGATAGTCCATGAGTACAATAGTTGAGTCATGTGCTTATTTAGGAATTTAGGCCATAATTACCCTAAAGATGAGACTAAAGGGCTTCTTGAGGACAAGTTGAGGAGAGACTAATGTTTGGTCACCTTACAAGGGGGAGGGCACCACTTTTGAAGAGGAAAGGGAGAAAAATAAGTCTAGTTAGTATAACTAAGTCAATTGTCCTTGAAACTAAATAATCATTAAACCTTTGAGGCTTAGAAGATAAGATTGGCCAAGATTAGTTATTAATTTGGCACTTGGATGGATAGAACTTAATCTTGCAAACCAAGCCAAGGAAAATAATCATCAGCTACCATTGGTTATCCAATTATTGAATTTTTCTTATAAGGGCTTAGAACAACTTTTTCTCTCTTTCTTCTTCCCCAAGCTCACTCATTTCTCTCTACCTTTCCCTTTGTCCCCTTCACACACCCCTTCTCTTGGCTTCCTCTCCACTGCCCACCATGAGCGGTCGTCGTCATCACTTGCCGTTGTCGTCACTGCCACCTGCTCGCCGTGAGCCACCCACCATTTGTCATCATTCTTATTTTGGTTTCATAAGTAGATCCCTTGAACATTGGCTAGGCTATTGTGTTACATAGTTTGAACATAGATTAGGTTTTTGTTCTTGTTGTTGATAGGGTCATGCTACCTAGGGTAAGGTAGGCTCGTGTACTAATTTTGTATGATTTTCTCATGCTTTGCTTGGGTTATGAGGTTCAAGAATAGGTCGAGATCTTGATATATGATTGTCGAGGTTACATGGATTTGTTATTGTTTTGTGGATGCGATTTGTCTATATGTTATTGTCTATGCCTAGTTACAAGGATTTGTTGTTGCTTAGTGGATGTGGTTTGTTTATATATTATTGTGGATGTTTGAAAGCATGCCCCAAGCCTCTTAAAAGAGACTCGTTTGGTCTTAGACATGCATGGAAGCATGTCGGGCCGGGTCTATCTTGGTTTGGTGATATTGTGATGTATCGTTTCCGAATCGGGTTCGACTTAGGTTGGTGCTTGAATGTAATAGGTCAAGCCACGATTCTCGTTTCATGCTCGGCATGTTGTAACGGCGCGGTTTCAGTAAGTGATGATAAAGAAAAGATAAGAACTGGTTATGTGCTTGTTTGCAAGTGTGGTCACACGAGGGAAACCGTCACAAATGAATTTTGGGACGATGCCATCCCCGATGGATTTCAAGATGATGTCTGATGGATCTTGGATGCCATTTGTGAATAGGATTTCGAACGAAGCCCAATGGATTTTGGATGCCATTACTGATGGATTTAGGGATGTTACCTTGTCTGATGGGGCATGACGATGGTCGATGGATTCCCAAATAACCAATGGTTTTCAGTTATATGTGTAATAAATAGAAGCCATGTGGTGTGTTTTGGATTGCTCATGTGCATAAATTATGGAATATTATGTGGCACTTGCGCGTGATTGCATTTTAAGCATTTACAAGTCACGTACATAATTTAGAAGCTATTATTTCGGCATGTGCATATTTTATATGATATCTTGGTGAATGAGGGCTTAGGATATTTGCTTCCGCATCAGTATGAGGCGTGGTTCGTTTGGATCGACAAGGAGGTGTTAGAGCCCATTCACAAGTTTGACAGACCACCCAGTGGCCCCAATGGATCCTCACTGGACCCCACAGTGGTGAATCCTCCTGATGGCACTGTGAACGGCCTCGAATCCAATCCCAACTACTACCCCAAGACTAAGCTATAGATAGCCGAGCTTTAGACGGAACCGTTTTTTAAGTCACCCTCGAAGATCAGCTAAGATTAACCCTCTATCCCATTTTGGATGTAATTGGAATGGCCTAACTAAGCGGGCTTGTAAATACAACTTTCTGATCCTAATGAATCATAATATAAGTAGTGTGTTTATAGATGTGTTTTCCTTACTATCCATTTATTGTTCGTTGATTGGGTGTTATAGTTGAACACTTCTGCATGGGCTTGATCAAAGATAAAAATAATGGGACAACGACGCCTTCTAGGACGTCGTAAAATAATCCCGCAAATGTTGCATTCCCGCAGCTTGGGAAGGTATGAGGCATGACATCTCAAGCGGCCTACGGCCACTAGTGGCGGGTAGGTGAGCGGGCGAGCGAGCAGGCGGGTGGTCGATCAGCTAGTAGTAAAGGCAAGCGATGAGAAGAATTTTTGTTTCTAATATTTGTTCCAGAAATAAAAAAGAAGAAAATTTTTACTTCTCATTTCTATTTCAAACTTACTTTTGGAGTTCCATAAATAGAAAAATGAAATTGTGTTACCAAACAGATTTATATTCCAAAACTTGTTCCTAGGAATAGAAAAATAAAACAAAATGGTTATTATGCGCACTCTAAGACTCATTTTGTAGATAAGGCCACCTTAAGGAGGCAAATGTGTAATTTAAGGTGAGAGCAAGCAAAAAGTTCTCTAATTGAAGGATAGTGTAGATTTGGGATTTGGGGTAGTACAAGAAGGAAAAAAAGTGAGTGCAATAAAGATTTTGGGTTAAAATGATAGAAATTGATGTTACAAAAGCAGAATGATATTAAGTAAGATTTTATTTGGCTTACTATTATAGAGATAAAGTTACAAAACCAAAATAATGCCTTTTATAGATCCTATCCCTTTTATGCAATTTTCTTACCTTATTTTTTAGGACAACAGACACGTGTTTTGTATGTGAACAAATTTAGTGGGTACTTTAAAATGGAGGCAAATCATTTAATATGACATATAGTTCAAACTAGTATGTGTAGGATCTAATATAGTGATGGTCACATAAATGGAAATTCTATATTGTAACTCTTGTCAGTAGATTTTCTTCCATGTCGGTATTGTTTAATATTTGAAAGCTCTTATAGCTAAACGTAGATGTACAACAAAGGTTAAGGGTGGGGATACTACTGAAATTTTGTAGTACGGAAAAATTGAATAAATTAGGGAATAAAGTGGATAATCGTTATTGTAATCTATTGTCATATTCATTTTGTTTTTATGAACAAATGTTATTAGGTTAGAGGGCTCATATGGGCTCTTTTTTACTATGATGAAAGACCAACTTGGTACAAATCTTTCTTGGCAGAGCAACACTTTGAGTTCGCCCTAATTTTCACATGAAGGTCATTAATCACGTGGAGAAATTATCAACTATAAATTGATTGGACGTCAATTTTCCTCTTAGCCTCTATTTGTTTTGTGAAAAATGTGATATTTCTTGAATATGTTTTCCAGGAAGTCATTTTCCAAAAAAACAATAATATTTTCCTGTATTTGGCTGAAACTTGAAAATGAACTAGAAAATATTTTCTACCTTTTGGCATGGAAAATTTAATTTGATCTTTTGGGGGAGATTACCTAGAAAAAATCGAATTTTTAATTATCTTTAAATTTTTAACTTCTTTAATTTTTTTCTTTCTTTTTCTTTTTCCTTCCTCCTCAGCCGGTCATCAATCGTCACAGGCAAGGGACGAGCTCACCCGAGGACGGTAAGGTTCGAGCTCACCAAATTCCCATTGAGCCAAGTCAAGCCAAGCTAAGCTAGCTTTGGCTAGGCTTGACCTCGCCAAATGGTGACAAGCTTCATGCTCGCCACAAATCGACCATTGCTCGAGCCTCATCGCAAGTCAGCGACATCGAGTTCACGAGAAGCTTCTCGAGCGAGTGCAAAGATGGAGAAAGGCCAAATCAAAGATGGAGAAAGGCCACACCTAACACTCATTCTCAGCCATTGCTTCCCAAGCTAACAAATGTACACTTAGTCTCCATCTTTGCACTCGCTCACAAGCTTGATGGTCTCGCTGACTTATGGCGTGCTTGAAACTTGCCGATCTAGCAAGGTCAAGCTCGCTTAAGGAAAGAGGCTCAGCTTGCCAAAATCTGGGGAGCTTGAGCCTCGCTATCCTTGGGCAAGCTCATGCCTCGCCTATGGCCGATCATCGACCGTCATCGTGGCCGGCAACTTGTCAAGGAAGAAGGAAAAATAAAAAGAAATAAAAGAAAAAATAATTAAAATTCAATTTTTTAAAAATATTTATATAAGAAGCGATGTTCAATTAAGTAAGGACCCAAATTTGAGCATTGATGATGCACGCATGGCCTTTGTGGACCTAGGCTTGAGTGGTGGGGACTTGAGCTCAAGAGTCATGGACTCAAACATTGCCATTATGGACTCGGGCTCGGGTGCCGAGGCATTAGGCATAAGCACTAGGGCTTCGGGCTTGGCCTTACTAGACCTAAGCCTAGTGTAATGACCTAACCCCGGTCGTTGGCGTTATCATTGTGACATCCTAGGTTCGTCACCATCTCGTTTCTTTTATCTTATTGATATGCACATGCAGAAATGTGTGCAAGTATTCTCCCAAACAAACAACAGCTGGAAATTAGGGATAACACCACAGATGAAGTATGGTACTTCATATTAAAACAGTACATTTACAAGCCCTTTTTTTATGGGCCTTTTTTCCTTTTTGCATCAAATTACAAGTATCCACATAGGCCAAGGAAATTCCTATCTCCTTTAGCGTGATTATAGTTCCAAATACTAATATGAGATTTCCATGCTTACAAGTTTGAAAGATAAGGGAGTGAGTCAAAGGACTCAGGGCCCGTTTGGTTCAACTTTGGGGAAATGCAAAGCCATTTCCCCAAGTATCTTTGGAAGAATGGGCATTTGGTGAATGCTAAAGTGTTTGGGAACTATTATTTTGGTGCAGCATTTTGCAAAATAGCTTTGAGATGAAAAGGAAAAGGAAAAAAAGAAAAGGAAAAAGGAGGAGGCGATGTTTGACACAGAGGAGGGAGTGAGTGGGAGGCAATCGAAGGCTGGTGGGGAGGCGGCTGGTGGCTATGGTGGTGGGGAGGCGGCGGGTCGCGCGACCCATGCACCGCCGTCACGTGGGTCACGGCCTCAGACGACGACCCACACATCGCCGTCGTGTGGGTCGCGACCTCAGGCGGCATCGCCTGGGTCACGCGACCCACGCACCACCGTCGCGTGGGTCGCGCGGCCTCGAGGCGACGCCACCTGGGGCTGCGCGACCCACGCACTGGCGGTGCATGGCGACGGCAGTGCGTGGCGACCGGATCTGGCCGGCTGAACACCGCTCAGCCCATCGCGTGGGTTGCGCGACGCCGCCTGAGGCCGCGACCCACGCGACGGCAGTGCGTGGCGACCGGATCTGGCCGACTCAACATCGCTCAGCCCGTCGCGTGGGTCGCGTGACGCCGCCTGAGGCCGCGACCCACGCGACGGCGGTGCGTGGCGACCGAATCTGGTCGGTTGAGCACCACTCAGCCCGTTGCGTGGGTCACGCGACCCAGGCGACACCGCCTGAGGCCGCGACCCACGCGACGGTGGTGCGTGGCGACGGTGGTGTGTGGCAACAGCAGTGCGTGGGCGACCAGCTCCGGCTAGTTGAGCTCCACCGGCTGAGCTTTGATCTTGAAGAAACAAGGAAGACGAGGAAGACGATGAACAGTTATTTTTTAGGGTAAAACAAGAAAACTCAATTATCAATGAGGGCAAAAGTGGAAGAAAAAAAATTCATTAAACCCCCCTTCAGCATTCCAGAGCATTTCAAATGCTAGCATTCCCCCAAGTATGCCTCCAAATGCTGAACCAAACGGCTGAAATTTTTCCCAAGGGGCTTTCGAGGCTGAAAGCCCATTGGGAATGCTGAACCAAACAGCCCCTCAATAAGTAAAACCTTTGATTCTCTACCGGAGGACATCTCATCATTAAAATTTAGTAGGTACAGCACTCGCAATACAATGTTGATGGCAAATTAATAGTGAACTTATTGCTACACATCAACTACATGTAAATGTCCATCATAGCATACTTCAATGCATGCTTACCTTCGACTTATCAATAAGCATGCCATCATAGTTATGCATATACCAGCATGCATAAAAGATTCATTTAGCTTTGTCCTAGCTCAACCAGGCCCTTTCGGCTCAACTGAGGCTTCTAGCGTCATACTAGGGCTTCCTAGCCCGACTAGGGCATCTCAGCTCGATCGAGGTTTCTGGGCTCATCCCATTGGCATATGGGCATCATCGCCACCTCAAGTGGCGATGGTTCTTATTTTCATTAAGCAATCACATATGGTGCATCACACAAGCTAGTTTTTCATCTTCCATCTTAGCCGACGCATACAAAGGCCTAAGGGCATGCTCATTCAAGAGTGTATGTCATGACCCTCAATATCATACTTTATAACATGCCAAGCACAACTTTTTGGTTTGTGGCTTGAATTGAATGCCTAAGGCCGATCCCCGTACCAAACAAGACTTGGAACCGACACACCTTAATGTTGAACCAAGACCTTATAGGTTTGGGCGATCCCTGTGGAACTGGCACACCTTAATGTTGAATCAAGACCTTGTAGGTTTGGGCGATCCCTGTACCAAGCAAGACTAGGATCTAGCATGCCTCAATGCCGATCCAAGACCTCACAACCTTGGGTGATTCCTTTGCCACACAAAACTTGGAGCCAACACGCCTCAATACCGATCCAAGGCTTTATGGCCTTAGGCCATCACAAATTGACATCAATTCCACACTTGGGCATGAATGCATCCAAGTGTGCAAACATGAGCAAACCATACAAAAGAACATTATAACATATACATGGCTTACATGGGTGAGCAAACAACTAAACTCAACAACTTAGCCTATCGCCTTAACCAAGAGTTAAGAATTCTACTTACATACAAAGGCATGAAGAAATCGATCGTCAACATGTACACAAACTAAGACCGAATGAGAGTGCAACCAAGTCTGAGCAACATGACTCACAGCTTGAACCGACATGCCTTAATGCTGATCTAAGGCCAAGCGAGAACCATTTGTGACCCGAAGCGCGATTTGGCTTAGGAATGTAAACACGTGAGCAATCAATCATCAACATACATAAAACTAAGCATTGATGTCTACACAACTAAACTCAACGACGTAAGCTATCGCCCTAGCCAAGAGTTAGAGATTCTACTTACCTATGCTTAGAGATGATTTTGCCAAGAGAGGGCCGTCCAATGAAAAGCGATGTGCATGCAAGAGAAAGAAGAGGGATGAGGGAGGGTGCCTCATTTATAGGTCAATCCCTTATCGTGACCTTTCTAAGTGGTCCAATAGGATTTATTAGAGTGGCCATCCTAGGAGGAAAAGGTGGCAAGGCTAAGAGGCATGAGTGGCAAGCCTAAGATTCTAGGGAGACACTTGTTTTCTCTCCCATTAGACCACCTCACCTTGTAATAATAAGGTGTAATGATTCCATGGACACCTAAGCTAAGTAACTCACCTTGTAATAATGAGATGTAATGATTCTATAGACACCTAAGCTAAGTGACTCATCTTCTCTCATTAATGCCTCTTTTCAAGACTTGCTCTCCAAGTTTTGGCCTTCTAGAATATTCTACCAAATTCTCTTCCTATTGGTCTACAAAAGCCCTTGAGTCATCCCTAATGAAGACCCTATTTGGAAGAGGTGACACACCTAATCAGGTGGTGTGGCGCGCGTAAGCCTTAGGGGAATGATTAGAGTCCATTGTGTCCTTCTCCTATTGGTACACTTAAGCCATGAGGCATTGGCATAATCTCCAAGGTAAATCTTTAGCCATCAATACACAATATTAAAGTGAATACCTAAGAGGGGTGACTCATCCTTGCATTTAATGAGGTATTCTAGAACCTTTTATAATGTCCTTTTCCAAAGAACATAGCAAACATGAGAATTTGGCCATGGGAAGCACTAACGAGGTCGAGTGAAAGCTCTCTATGTTTATCCACAATTTACCATCCGACCCATCCGAGGGCCATAGCCAAGCCAACATAACTGTGCTTGGTCATAGGCGAAATTGCCTATCTCACATAAGTCAATGGCCTAGTGCATAGGCTCAATGGGGCCGGCTCCAGCCTAGCTGACTAGGCCCGTGACTAGCTCCGAGCCTAGCTCACGAATGAGCTCTTGGCCAGGCCCGTGGTCCTTGTTGATGGGTCCAAGGCCTAGCACAAGGCTTGATTCATGGTTCAACATCTGACCTAGCAGGACCTATCTAGGATCGGTCCATGATCCATCGCAAGGGGCCCATGGCTAGTTCACAACTAGTCTATGGCTAAGCATACTTAGTCCTGGTCAACTCTTGATTGTCATGTGGTTGAATGGAATCAATCAATCCGTGATCAACACATAGTCACACTGGATCAACTCGTGGTCCTCTATGGCTGGTACATAACCGAGCGAAATCACCCGCAACCAGAACATGACCACTTAGGATTGATCAATGTTCATCCATCGATCCACGGTGATACATGACCATAACACGACCAACCCTTATGGTCAAGCGGCTATTCCACGGCCGAATGACTCAGGGCCACTTGCTTGGTCAATGGATTGATCCACAACCAATCCCTCGATTAGTCTATGGCCAATCCTTTTATTGGACCATGGTTAGTCCCTTGGCCTCCCTTTTGAGCAGGCCGATCGGTCCATGACCGGTCCTTGGAATTGTCCATGGTCGATCCTCACCATCAACACACTAATTCCATAACCAATCCTCTTGGGGTCGGAAACGTGGATGTTGCACCTAGTGCCAAAGACCTAGTTTTGAATGCCAAGGACCTGGGGACTAGTGTTGGAAATCCCGTGTCCAAGCTTAGAGTTTTGTGTTTAAGCGTCAAAACCTAGCCATATTTGGGAAAATGTTTTCTGATATATTCAAATTGATAATCATTTTCTTGAATTTCAGCGTAGGTTTTCCATTGATTAGGAAATTATTTTCCGTTCACTCATTTTTCTAACTGAATCAAACGTCAGAAAACATAGAAAATGTTTTCCAGATAAATGGAGCCTTGGAAAGTTACTGTTCACATTGAAATATAACTAGTTATTATCAATACATACAAGCCTTACAATGTTGTCTCTAACCGATGACAAGATTTATCAATCAACTGCGAGATGATTCTAATTGATTAAGCTATCGCTAGTCAAGTGATAGTTGTTAATAACGATAACCCGCTAATCAATCACGCTTGACCATCGGTCATCCAGTTTCTTTTCCAAAGCGGGGAACTTTAGGACTTTGGGGGCATTGGTTGACTTCAAGTCAACATATGGAAAGCCATCTAGATGTGTCCATCATCCAACCCTGAAATCACACTTGATTATCAGTCTTCCAGTTTCTTTGCCAAAGTGAGGGACTTTAGGACTTTGTGGGCATCGGTCGACTTCAAGTCAACAGATGGAAAACCATCTAGATGTGTCCATCATCCAATCCCGAAATCACGCTTGATTATCAGTCTTCCAGTTTCTTTTCCAAAGTGAGGAACTTAAGGACTTTGTGGGCATCGGTCGACTTCAAGTCAACAGATGGAAAACCATCTAGATGTGTCCATCATTCAACTCGAAATCACGCTTGATTATCAGTCTTCCAGCTTTTCTTTTCTTTTTTTCAAAGTGAGGGACTTCAGGACTTTGTGGGCATCGGTTGACTTCAAGTCAAAAGCTGGAATGCCATCTCGATGCGTCCATCATTCATCCCTGAATACATGGACATGAATAGGTACAAGCCAAATTACCTGTTTCTTCTCATTCCGATGGAGACATTGTTTCGGAGCAGCTTCTTTCTACCTTCAGGTGAACTACAGGTGAGAGTGACAGCTGTGCAGCGTCTAGTTCACATAGGGTGGACCTGTTGTCAATGTGCTCACACGGAAAAACAAAGACGGTGAGGAACGAAAACAGTCGCGGTTTTATGCAATGAGCGCTGCAAATCCTTCTGCGGAGTCAACGGGTCGATGATCGATGGCTGATACCTTCTCATTCCACAAATGAATACTCTTGTTTTGGTTAAGGAATCGTTCTCAGCACGTCACTTATGCGCTTGTCCACTGGATTTGCATACCCAAGGCATCGCCCGTCCATGCCCGTTTTCAATTCATAAGTGACTTCATCGTAACCAGTTATTCGAAGAACTAGATAATAGAATACAACATTTGTAATGTTTATGAGATTGGACACGAATTACACAACGTCCTGCTACGAACTAATGTCATGTTCGGTTCAAAGGCATGCATGCTCCATGGAATCAACGAGTGCCGTTCACGCAGTGAGCATTAGTAGCCACATCCTATGGAGTCAACAAGTCCGTGATTGATGGTCGACAGGTCTCCTTCACTGGCTGCCACCTCAAAAAGGCCAACTCCTAATATATAAATCTCCCCACGTCCAGTTGAGTTAGCACAAATCAATTTCTCTTCTTTCTTAGTTTTCAAGTTATGGAACCTCGAAGCAATAGCTTTGCAGATTTTCAATCATGCCATTTCCTTGTTGGTATGGTGCTTGCATTGTGCATTACCCAAGTCTCCTCTACAACAAACGAAACCGACAAGCTCTCTCTGCTCGCCTTTAAGGCCAAAATAACCGGGGATCCTCTCAACGTGCTCAGCTCGTGGAATGATACCATGGGATTCTGCCTATGGTATGGCGTCACATGTGGTCACAGGCACCAAAGGGTCACAGTACTGGACTTGAGTTCGCAAAAACTCTCTGGGTCGATCTCTCTTCATATTGGGAACCTCAGCTTCTTGAGAGAATTGTGGCTCGGAAACAACAGTTTCAATCATGAAATCCCTCCACAGGTTAGCCGGTTGAGCCGCCTACGAATCCTACGACTGGACAACAACTTATTAGTCGGTGAGATTCCCAAAAACATAACAGCTTGCTCTGACCTTGTCAGCCTTGTTCTTAAACACAACCGATTAACTGGGAAAATTCCCACACAAGTCGGCTTATTATCCAATCTACAAAATATTTCTTTGGACGAAAATTATCTAACTGGGAGTGTGCCTTCCTCCATTGGGAACTTGTCTTCCCTAGATTGGCTTGATCTTTTTCAAAATAACTTGGGTGGAAGCATTCCTCCAGTCCTAGGCCACATGACGAAATTACGATTCTTTAATGTGGTTGACAACAAACTATCCGGTCCAATTCCAATTGGAGTTTTGAATCTCTCCTCTCTAACTATATTCCATGTAGGAAGCAACCGAATACAAGGGAGTCTTCCTGCAGACTTAGGCTTTTTCCTTCCAAATCTTCAATCTTTACACATTACTGAGAACCTACTAGAGGGACAGGTTCCTCCATCAATATCAAATTGCACAAAGCTAGGGGCACTTCAACTTGGAGAGAACAAACTTTCAGGTAAAGTGCCTTCTTTGGAAAATCTGCACGAGCTTCAAATGTTCACCACTTTTTCAAATCTACTTGGACATGGAAAACCCGAAGACTTGAACTTCGTTTGCTCACTAACAAACACTACAAAGTTAAGGTAATTGTCTATTTTTGGCAACACTTTTGGTGGAGTGCTGCCTAAATGCATAGGTAACTTATCCACCACCCTCACAATACTTGATGTGGGTATGAATCTACTATTTGGAGAAATTCCTGGACAAATTGTAAATCTTGTGAACCTCCAAGTGTTGAATATGTACAAAAACAGATTTTCCGGTGTTATCCCCTTGAATATGGGAAATCTACCAAATTTGGGGGCACTGCAGTTAAGTGATAACTACTTGGGAGGGACAATCCCGTCTTCTCTAGGAAATCTAACAAAGTTGTGTATACTACATTTGGCTAGGAACAACTTTCAGGATCAAATCCCTTCAACACTATCTAATTGTCAATTTTTGAACCTGCTGGAGCTTTCTGGTAACAATCTCAGTGGTGCCATACCCCCACAAATTATGGGTCTTTCATCATTGACCAGGCGATTGGGCTTGTCTGATAACCGTTTGACGGGAGTTCTACCTATGGAAGTAGGCAACTTGATATTTTTGACCAATTTGGACATCTCCAATAACATGTTGGGAGGTGAAATTCCAAAAAGTTTAGGTGATTGCGTTGCACTGCAAGAATTGAGTATGGCGAAAAATTCCTTACACGGGTCCATTCCTCAATCAATGAGATCATTAAAAGGCATTGAAGTACTTAATCTTTCACACAACAATTTTTCTGGGGAAATTCCACAGTTCTTGGAGGTATTTCATTCTTTGCAACTACTGAATTTGTCTTATAATAATTTTCAAGGGATGCTACCACGTGGAGGAGTTTTTGAGAATGCTACCTCTACTTTTATAATTGGGAATGCTAAGCTTTGCGGTGGATTGCCAGAATTTCAGCTTCCTAAATGCATCTCTAGTAGTTCCAAGAGCCGAAAAGTCCATCATGTATTGAGATTGTCCGCTATTGTTATTTGTGGCCTTCTTGGAATTTCTCTTGTTCTTTCTATTATATATCTCCGATGGCGGAAGAGGCCAGTAATAGAACTAGTTTCAAGTTCTATTGATGTTTTACATTTGAACATATCTTATGGAGCACTCCTAAAAGCAACCAATGGTTTTTCTTCAATCAATTTAGTCGGTGTTGGAAGCTTTGGTTCCGTTTATAAGGGGATACTTGAGGACAATAGGACTGCCATTGCAGTGAAGGTGCTTCATTTAGTGGGTCGCGGTGCTCTGAAGAGCTTCATTGTAGAGTGTGAGGTTTTAAAGAACATCCGACATCGAAATCTTTTGAAGATATTGACAGTTTGCTCAGTGTTGATTATCAAGGAAATGATTTTAAGGCCATAATATATGATTTCATGGACAATGGAAGCCTGGAATGGTGGTTACACACAAAAGCAATGCCATCTCATGGAAACAAGCCTCCGAATAAAGTGAATTTCATTCAGAGGATAAATATTGCTATCGATGTTGCTTCCGCACTAGATTATCTTCATCACCAGTGCCACATCCCTATCATTCATTGTGATCTAAAGCCAAGTAATGTCCTCTTAGATGCTCGAATGGTCGCACACGTGGGCGACTTTGGATTGGCAAAGTTCCTCCTTGGATCGTCTCTTGATACTATAGCTAATCAAATGAGCTCTATGGGTCTAAGAGGGACAATTGGTTATGTTCCACCAGGTAATCTCTCCACGTTCTTTTCTAATAATCTGAGCTCCACATTCTTTTTAATGACTAGCACTCCCAATTTCATCTACACTATGATCTACATGCGTGGCAGAATATGCAATGGGATGCGAGGTCTCGAGAGAAGGAGACGTCTACAGTTTTGGTATCCTCTTACTAGAGATGTTCACAGGATTGTGTCCCACCGACGACAAATTCAGAGACAATTACACTCTTCATAGTCTTGTTGTGGCAGCTTTGCCTCAACAAGCATTGGAAATTACGGATCACATTTTGCTTCTAGAAATGAAGAGTCGTTTTGGGCCCAATAGTCATCAACATTGGCTTTCCGAAAGAGATAGCATATTTCAAGAGTGTTTGGTTATGGTATATAATATTGGGGTAGCTTGTTCGAATGAAGTGCCTAGAAGACGAATGAGCATCAAGGGTGTTGCAAGTCAGCTGCAAAAGATTAAGCAAAAACTCTTTGCATTGGGTTTACATGAACAAGATGAACTACCACAGGTAATATGATAATTTCTTAACCTCTCTCGTTTTAAATATTTAGCTTTGCTTATGCCAGTGCAAACATACATGTAAAATTTGTAGCAATATAAAGGATCAATCACGTGTCTTCGTTAGAAGCTCATTCTGTATAAAGCTAGCACATGCCCCGTATTGCAGAGACTTTCCTGTAATATTAGTAAAATTTGTCTACAGTTTGAGAACATGGACGAAACTCAACCTGAATCTAAGTGCATGAAAGTCTGGTTGTATAAAGAAAGTCTGAAATGAATTTTGTTACCGCTTTCTTCAAATCCGAATCCTTTTGCAGGTTGGAGTCGAAACTGGGGTTGGATTTTGCGCGTGAGAAGAGGACTTAAATTATGATATTTGGGTATGACTTTGAGCAGGGGTTTTGCATGATTCACGTGCGAATTATTCCTCTTTCGTCAAATGGTGAAAGTTGTAGTCCCTTATGTTTTAGAGTGAGTTGTTATGCCTCATGTGCCGAAGTTAGAGGCGGCTTCTTCGAAAATTACGCCTTAACACAATTTGAGAATGTTCAAACCGATTGAATATTTTCAGTAAGATTTTGTCTATTTCTCTGTGATATTGAGTGATTGTTTCATGAGCAATTTTGTGAGGCTAAACACTGAGCATATTGGTTGTAACTAGGGTTTGGAAATACAAACAATGTTTGAATGACTCGATTATTATTGTACTCTCCGTTATATCGCTTGATATATATTAGAACCTTGTGTTGTGCTCCCCATTGAATATGTCACATCAATCTAAATCATGTAAATCCAATGTTTGATTTATTTTCATGTTCAATTTAATATCGTGTTCGATTGCTTGTTTTCGCAACAATTGGTATTAAACCTAGTCCCAGTTGACTTGAAACAAATCAATGGTGACAAAAGAAGAAAAAGTGAAAATCGACAATTTTTATGGGAAGAATTTTGATTTCCGGACCATATAGATTAAGAATTATATATACTAGAGAAATATGCACTTCCTCTTATTTGTGGAAATGGCAAAGTCAATGAAGTGGCCTAATTAGGAATTGCAAGATAGACAAGAATTAGGTGTTATTTGGCAGACGTTGTCTCCTAATGTTACATTTAACATCCTGAAATAAAGACCATTGTAGGATTGATGAATACCATGTCAAACATGTATGAAAAGCCATTTGCAAACAACAAAGTTTAAATGATATGACAATTGTTTCACTTATAGATAGGCGAAGGCACGCCCATTATTGAGCATATCAAAGAATTCCATGTGTTTGTAAGTCAATTGAGTTCAGTGATGATTGACTTTAATGATGATAGACAAAAGTAGGCAAAGCTTGCACAAGGTTAAGCCATGCATCACACTCACCTGAGAGCTTCGCCTACTCATTCATCAAATGGTGGTTACTTCAACTCTCTTATCCTAACAAATCTCAAATTGTTATGCATATTTTGATTTATATAAAAATCTCCGAACAATGTACAAAAATTAGTAAAACTATGCATATTTTGCTAATCAATGTTTAATTGTATACACAAATAAATGGAGATGTGGACACTAAGAGTACCAAAACTTGGCACAAGAGGGCACTTAAGTGTCAAAAGTTTCGAAAAATACGCTTAAGTGCCAAAACTTGGAGAAAAATGGAACACTTAAGTATCAACGGTGAGAAATTCCAACCAAACTACTATCGTGGCATGTTTTTAGTGAGATAAGTGCAAAATGACGTTGTTTTTGGTACTGATGTGGCTAGATAAGTGCAAACCAACGTCATTGTGGCCCTAATGTGGCTAGATAAGTCCAGAACCATGTCATTTTGGCGCTAAGATGGCCCTAAAATTGAATTTTAATATAAATATTAAGTAAAATAAATTTAAAAACTAACCAAAAAAAAAAGTCTATAGTAGCATTCAACGAGGGCTTACACAGCCCTAGCCACCGTCATCCGACCGTTGTTGGCCCTTCCCAACGACGGTGGGGTGGGTGGCCCTTGTTGAACGTGTTCCATCTTCTTCTTCTTCTTCTATAAATATTCTAGTTTTTAATTTATTTTTAATTAATATTAAATTAATAAATTTATGGCAAAAAGACATCGTTTTGCATCTCCATTACTGAGTTGGCTTCCGGCGAGCCACGTAGACCACATATATTATTTTTTTTAAAAAAATGCCATATTGTATACCTTTTGGGAACTTTTGGCACTAAAGTGTATACTTCTGCCAAGTTTTGGAACTCCTAGTATACTTTGTCCCAAATATATATTATTTTGCAATAACCATATATTATATGTTTAAAAGTTTAAGCTGAGATCTTGAAAGTGCGCATCTCACAATTGCAAATGAATAATATTAAGTGATAATTGTACTGGAAGTCTTAAAACTTTCAAAAAGTGCAATTAAATTCTAAAACTTATTAACTTCATAAAATCAAGTCCTAAAACTTGTAAGTGTTTTCCGTTTGTCAAGTTGAACAGAGTTCTTAAAAAAAAAAAATTGGATGGAGTTAATGAAAAGACTTGATTGCTCTAAGTCAATAGGTTTTATGACTTAATTGCACTTTTTAAAAGTTTTAGGAATCAATTGCACTTTTGGGAAAAAATTATAATTTGATTACACTTTTTGAAAATTTTAAAATTCAATGGTACTTATGTAACAAGTTTTATGATATTCGATACACTTATCCCTAATATTGAAAGATTAATAACAAAAATCTAGTACTAACTCAAGGGTAGATTAGACCTGAGCAAGTCCTTAAAAGGCTCAAGGAGGAAATAGGCAGGAGATCCGCTCAGGGATGGAAGACCCCGCGCTGTCTTCTGTATTCCCTCTCTATCGGGAAGATAAAGATAGACAAAGAATTTGGGGATCTCACAATGGGAAAGATAGACTCCGCTTCAAAGTAAACTTGCATACTCTGACTACGGCTAGGTAAGCTGGTATAGTAGCCACCCACGGTTTCTCACAAGTATAGACTCTCTTTTGTATACAAAGTTTCGCTCAAAGGAATTGTCTAAACAATAAGGAGTAAGTGAGAGTCTTCCTTATATACTCATTTATGCCATCATACATACCGTTGGCACTTACCAAGTGAAATGCTCACTACAAAACTAGTAAGCCTTACGGCACTATTCCAACCACAAGTTAGCTTTGTACCCCCAGTCTTCTCTAGCACTAACCCAAGGGTAGATTACATACTAATCGCACTTGATTGCTAGAGATTTCATGAGTCTCCCGAGGCTCTATTGACCTGGCAAAATTAGAAAAAAAAAAAAAAAAAGCATTACTAAATTTGGGAGCACAGCAAATTATGTATACCTGACTTTCGAACTACTAATAAACCTGTCGCGCAACAGGCAAGAAAGGTGAAGTTATGAGCCGCCTGCGCCTGAATGCTTTGCTACCGATTGAGGAACTATGTATTGCCACGGCAGAGATATCTTCAAAATTCCAGCACGTTCCAACCAAGAACGATCGCGTAGTGGTCGTTTTCAAGCGACTGCGCTTTTGGATTTCCTTCCAGTTAAGCAGCCTGATCAACATCCTTATTGGTCTTGAATTTTAGCCTTAGCCGGAATCGAGTAAACATGGCAGGAGGCAAGCGAAGGATCCCTTCCAAAACGGGATGCATAAGATCATTGTGGCGATTGGATCAAGAATGGCAAGGGATTCATGTCAAGAATCTTGGCCGAGAGAAACGAGCCAGCCTCCTTCCGTCAATGGGCCGATCCCTTATCATGGGCCCGACCTTGGTAGGCCTTGGTGGGCCTCGTTTTGTTTCACCCCGATTTGGGGAGGGAGAGATTAAGCTAAGCTGTTAATCCAGAAATTAGTGAATGTCAACGACCTTGTAAAAGCTCATTTTTCGATGCAAGGGTGTTGATAGTCCTAAAATCATGATGGCACTGGCTTCTAACGACGGGATAGCGTAGAGAGACTTGCGAATGCAGAAATATGACGCGATAATACTTTTGATTACGGTAGAAGTTTGTCAAAATCATTGAATCCAATCCCTAAATTTAATGAAATGCAATGAAATCAAGTGCCAATAGACGTTATGCGATAAACAAAAACTTTTTCTTCTTAAATTTGAAAAAATAATGTAGTGTAACCCTTTGTCACGATTGGCACAAGCATGGTTACTTAAAACATTAATATACGTATTGACACATTAGAATTCATTCTTCTAAAAGATTTCTAATTTGAATATGGTAATTTTTTATATTTATACAACCCACTTGATAATTTTTTTTTTTTGAATAAAACCTAAACTTTTTTTTTTTTGGTCAGAATAATAAGACCTAAACTTGAAATGGCACAATCACAAGACAAAAAAATTTTACAAACTTTTACTGGTCATGTACAAGGTTTGTTCCACCATATATTTGATGATAAATGCATCGTGATTCGATCAGATTTACAATATAGTCCCCCACTATAGAGAGTGCATTCGCCAGTTGCATCCCAACCCCCCAGAGGAAGGAAAAGGAACGACTATGCACGTCTGCAGATGGTTCACTTGTAGTTACTTGTGTCTATTAAGAAGGATTTGAAGCGTGAAATCCATTAATGTTTCACGCATATGAAGGATTTTCTATGGAAAGAAGTACAGTCCTATATCAGCTCTCCAGACATTACCACCATATGGGAACTAATCTTGTGTTGGAAATATCATCTGATGCAGGAAGACTATAAGTTGGTTGCAACTTTTCTACCCAGGAAAAGCACATGGTAGAGTAGGGAGCAAGTCATACTCATTTCTTGAGCATGTAGGAGTCCCAACAACAATCAATGAAGATCAATGGCAAAAATGGTACGAGGATGTTTTGCTAGGAACGCTGCAAGAGTGAGGCCTACATTGACCAGCTAAAAGCTCCTTAATTACCATCCAAAAGAATCTAAAGAGAAGGGATCACAAGAGCCCAGCAAAGCAAACAACTCTATGAAGGTCAGTTTATTAATTTGACCAGATTCATAACGCAACGAAGTCCCTCCTACGTGGTATGAGCCGAGACCAGGAACCATGCTTTTAAGCCCTCTGCCCGTAAGCATCTTCCTGAATGGGGACCCCCGGTCCATATTTCAAATGGCAGCGTTCACTGAATGAACCAACCAGTCTAGAGACTACTTCCCTGAAAAACATGGAAGCAACCTGCCAAAAGGGAAGCCATTGTCAATCCAAATTGTTGGCAGATGATTTTCAGTTCAAGGAGACTTTAAGCAACCAGCCAAATTAAGGTTCCATTAACAGTCTATTGCCCCATCATTTATAGATGCATTCTTCAGTCATGAGGACAACATCAGAGTAAATACAGGGCCCAGAATAGATTTAACAACTATATCCAGAACCACTGTACATGCAGAGATGCAGTTTCAGACACGCTAGAACTTAACAACAATAAAAGAAAACTCCAGATAAGTTCTGTAAATGCAGAATAAGAGGATACATAGAGCAAATGGATCCAATGACCATATTAAATAATGGACAAAACAAATCAGTGGCAACGTTGTTGCCAGTACAAGCTCAAGAGATCATACTACAACACCCTAATGGTGAAAGACTTGAGAGGCCCCCAAAGGGACAAAAGTTCTCCAGCAACAAAATGAACGTGAATAGAATGCTATCTAATATGTAGCCTTCCATTTAATCACAAATATTAACAATCCAGGTGGAATCAATCCCCCTAACCAACCAAGAGAAAGAAACGAAAATTGTAAGTAAAAAAACAAAAGTATGATTCATGATACTAAAAAGCCTCATCCAAAAGAAAGGAGTTGCACAATATGTACAATTCCCCTAATCAGGTTGAAAAACGTTTACTATGTCTTTGACAAAATAAATAAATTTTCTATAAACTCAATATATTTTCTCTCAATTTTCTCTCATGCTATTCCCCTAGGTTTCAGTTTGCAAATCACATAAGCAAAAGAAACAGAACAGAAGGTCTAGCAGAGAAGAAAAGGAAGGGGGGGGGGTGGGTGTGGAATGTTTCAAAGTTCACACGGACAGAAACAAGTAAATCGATCATCAACTCTAACAGAGGAGAGCACCATACTTGTCAGTTAGAGAGGTGACTGAAACTTGAAATCCACCAAAAAGTAAATGTTGCAGGATCCTGTAACTGGTCATGAATTGAATTGCCAAATATTTATCATATGGTCGAAGAGGGTGCTTTGTGACACTGTAGTCTGGAAGTGGCAGAAATATAACATCAGAGGGTTTGAAGTTTAGAGAGAGAGATCTAATACATGATCGCCCCAACCGGTGGTTGATACATAGAAACTGCCTACCACTGCTCAATAATCAGAAGATATCAAATTACTTCAAATTAATTAAAATGGCTCTTTAGATATTACAAAGTCACGATCTTCGTCAAAATGAACATAATGTAAACGATTACATGTGAAGAGATACAATCTAATGGAATTTAGACAATATATTAAATGTCCAAATTCATGTAATTGTACCAACGCACAATTCTTTCAACACCTACTTGATACTGACGATGAACTATAGTTTGATTAGACAATAGACTCAGTATACAAGAAAAGCAGATTCCACCAAATTTTATTGTAGTGATGGGCCAGAGGGATGATCAAATGAGAAACAAAAAGAAGTGAGAAGTAGGTTGACCAAGTATATTCATTCAAGCAGTGAAGCAACGAAACATGATTCTGCGCAAAGTAGTAGTCTGGGAGTCAGCTTACCTTTATGTACTGAGGTCTTTTCAACTCTACGTGAGAAACATAACTTTCTACTAAAAATTTGAAACCAATCTCAAGCTCGGCATCAAATGATCCATCGGGATAACTCTTTAGTATTTCCCCACGCTGACACCAGGGGACAAAATCTTGATACAGATCAACAGCCACAACAACATCAATAACTGCACTGGAGAGTACAGCACAGGAAACTCCAAAATTTGTTCTTTTTGTTAAAATCAAACGTATCGCATTATAACAATGACAACAAGAAGAGCGAACTTATGAGTACAAAAATGAATTAACACCCGCAGATTCATATATTCAACATTCACGACATCAGAGATAAAACTAATGAAATATCAAATAGTAAAGCATGCAAACAACACTGAAAGAAAGAGATAAATTCAATACCACAGAGTTCGGTCATAGACAAGTAAATACCAGGTTCGGCTTAACGTCATTATATATCGCTGCATTCTCCAAACAAACCATTGGAAGTAACAATCCTTCACCGAGATAGAGACAGAGCAGTGAAAGCATGTTTTCGGGCACAAACAAGTTCATGCATCAGAACAACCAACCAACTAATATTCCCACCCAGACCAAAGTCCCGCTGATCGAAATGTAACACTTCTAAGCACAGAAATCAAACATTAAAGGACAAGTTCAAACGTACAATCAGTAATACCCCAGAACACGCCCTCTTCATAGACTTTAGACAAAGCGCCTCCTTCTTCGCCATCTCCACAACCCAGATACCGCCTCGTCCGCACAGCATCACCGCTATGCAAGCTCCCCCGTAGAATTCGGAGGTCCTTGTCTGCATCAGACGGTCTGTGAATGGAAGGGGCTTTCACACCAGCAATGCATCCCAAACATCGCGTCTGATCGCAATTCTGAGGCTGCCCATAGCTCGAAGAGGCTTAATCACATGCCGATTCCAATATTTGCGCATCATGATCGATCCCACCGACTTACAGGTCGACAAGAATGGAGGCACAACCGGTCCTCAGAGAATTCGGAAGCTCGAAAATTCGCAAGAAAGGCGAAGTGGGTGGTGCGATCCGGGTTCGATTGGAGATCACCGTCACGCGAACTTCGGAAAATTAGGAACTGGTTCTGGGCTTCAGCGATGGAGGGATGAAGCAGTTTTCTTGTGGGGTTTCTTGAAGTGATAGGAAGGAAACGAGGTCTCTCGCATAACGCTTCATCCAAGCTTCCATGCCGCTGCATGGCCACACCTCTGGAAGACTGGAATATGGAAGAGCGAGAGAGAGAGAGAGAGAGAGGACACACGTGTTGAAATTTGGCGTTGAGTATTGGAGTTTCTTACTTCGGGACACGAAAGGGAACTGAAAACGACATCACAGACGACTCCGGTCAAAATCTGGGCTCTCCTTCAACCCGGGAAAAAGAAGAAGAATTTCACCCAAATATGATTAAACGCAGCAAGAGATCATGGATTGGAAAAGCCCAAAATCCCGACCCCAAATGGCCAGTCCCATTTTGGGCGGGTCTTATTTTCCTATTTCGTGCCCTGTCCAAACTGTCTAGATTTGATGCATTTCATTTGGAGGTAGAAAAATGTGTTATTTCTCAATTGAAACTTACTAATTAATTAAACTATTGAAATAATATAAAGATAGGGCTTGGACTTGAAGATATAGCCTAGAATGTGCCGGAAAGCGGATTTGAGTCGAAAATGGCCTCGAGATGTGGATGAGCTTTTTGGGTTGTACTTACGAGGTTCATAACTCCATCCGAACTAAAAGTTATGCTCCATAAAAGTATATACAGCAAAATTTTTCTACTTCGTCTTTTTTTTTTATTTATGTATAAAATATACAATATTAAGTTATTTTATGCTTAGTCAAAGTTTGCTCCAGCAGTAGAAGATTTAGTGGACAGCCCAAATTGAGGAAAGTTTCCGTAAAATTTTTGCGAGAAATTTCACCTAAGTTTTCGTATGACATATAGATGGATATGCTGACTAAGATATTCAAGTGCACCATTTATATTTAGAGGCTTATAAATAAGAGAAAAATCGGGCAGAAGAGGGCATGTTTATCAATGTGAGAAACCAGAGAAATTGACACCTGTACTTGAAGTTGTCGAGTCACTCTTTTGTAAGTTAGGTAAGTCTTTTTGAGCGAGGTTTCCAAGTATCAATGAGAGTGGCAAACCCATTTGTAAACATGCGTGAAGTGGTTCTACTTGAAGAAAAAGTAATCGTACCGGGGGATAATACAAGGTGTCCTAATGATCTTTAATTTGTAAAATCTTAAAGGTGTTGTACATATTTTTGGGAGTGAGGCCACTCTGTTGTAGGTGTAAGGTGTGAGAAATAATTGAGAGGGCTCAATAGTAGTAAGTTTGTGTAAGGTGCGAGGAATGATTGAGAGGGCTTAATGGTGGTAAGTTTCTATATTGAGATAGTTGTAGAATGAGTCGTGGTTCGCTTGGCAACGGCATTGTCCTCAATCGGGGGAACTGGGTCAACCAGTAGTTGAAGACAGTGCCGTAAGGCGCATCAACCCACCTGTGGGCATTTAACCCACCCTCACTCACTTCAGATGCAGGAAGCTACCATACTTGCCTACCCGGTAGTAGCCAGAACCAAAGTCCTAACGTAATGTCTATCTTCACCATCGTAAGACCTCATAATTCCATGTCTATCTTTATCTTCCCGATAGAGAGAGAATAGGAGGACAACGCGCGGTCTCTCCCCTAGAGCAGTTCTCTCACCCCTTTCCTCCATGAGCTTTTTAAGAACCTGCTCAAGTCCAAAACTCTACACTTGCAACAAGACCGTGCTTGGAGTCCTAACTAAGCTAGCAAGTTTCAATCTATGTGGGTCGTTGGATCATGAAACAAGAACATAAACAACAAAAGCCGAACCTTTGTAACATTGTGATTCTGTCTCTTACCCAATTTTTTATATATCACACTTTAAGCTGCTAGGTCCACATAACACGCAAAAGCAGAGTTTTTATTGGGTTAATATCACGAAAAACCTCAAACTAGTACATTTGTAGTAAATTTATTCAAAACTAATTTTTTTTACTACAAGCAAATAAAAACCGGTATACTTTTAACAAATTTACCTTAAACTAATTTTTTAACCACAAACCACCGAAAACCAATACACTTATGACAAATTTATCATTCTCCGTTAACTTCTATCAAATTTTACTGTTAAATTTATTGATATGGATGATAAATGGCAACGTGCTATGGTGGCATGGCAAGTTCACATTGAAATCCATAGATTAAATATTATGAAATATCCAAAACTAGTATACCTATGACAAGTTGACCATACCAATTTGGGGTTTTTCTTAATATTCACCTTATAAATATCCACATCACTATACCACGTCACCATTAGCAAATTTAACAATAAAATTTGACGAGAGCTAACATATGAATAAAGTGTATCAATTTGGAGTTTTTGATAATAAAAATATTAATATAAATTTATTATAGGTGTATCAGTTTGGGGTTTTAATAGTTAAAAAATTAATTTTAGATAAATTTATCATAGATTAATCAATTTTGAATTCTTCGTGGTATTAATTCCTCCCTCTCTTCGTGATTGCTTTTCTCAAATAACATAACTAAATTGCACAAATGACAAAAAGTCGAGGACCAAAATTTATGATACCAATACAAAATCACACCCGCGACTGAGACGTCTCACGAGGCTTAGCGGATCCCCACTCGAAAATACGGTTCCCAAGACGCCACGTCGTTCTCCTATTAGACTTTGCCAAGACGCCCAGTTTTCTGTCTTAACGCTTGGCCAATCACGGCCGGTGCCCGCCCCTGTCCCGTCTATTGGAGCTTCTCCGGTGAGTGGGTCGAATCCTCCGCAGGGTCAACCTTTTCCTAACTAAGCATATTATACCATGGGCCATTCATTACACCAATATTAGTTAAGATTCTTCATCAGTCAATCCAGTTAAACTCAAAGAGCATCATTACACAACATCCGATTCATCCTATCCACATGCATTCGTAAGGCTATACAAACACATGCTAGCAATGAATAAGAGGTTTTGTGATTTGAATAGGAATATGCCACATCCAAATTTAGCACTTAACCACTCAGTGAGCCTTATGAGAATTTTCCCAATGACATATTTGCAAACTTTGAACAAAATTATTTAATATATAATTCCTTTATAACTTTTGCAAAGGTTATAATCTCAAAGTGAGGTTCCTTTCTTAAAGTTTCTCCCAAACTTGATTTGCTCAAAATATTTTCTAAATTTGATCATTTTGATCTCATAATCTCCTTAACTTGACAACTTTGACCCAAAAGTCCCCTATGCTCATTGTTAGTAAACTAAAGACTAGTCGATGAACATGTGTGCGCCACGTGCGCATTTCATACCTTTGCCCAAGACATCTTGGTCCTAGAAACTTCATAACGCTGAAACCATAGAATTGAAATGAAATAAGCCCTAAATTAGCCTTATCCTATACTTCTTCGCACACAAGAAAGCATTTAATCGGGTTTGCTTTAGTTCACAACAAGACTTTGTCATTGCGTCTCTCCTCCCGCATATGCACTAATCTTCCATCTTCAATTTTTCAATATTATATTTGAAAAACCTTAATCCTCTCTTTATGATATATATAAAGTTGGGAACACGTGCACATTAATGACATAGGAACAATGCGGTTTTTTTATTTATTTATTAGAACTAAAATGTCCCCGTAAAATGTGCAAAATGTGCATGTGACAAGCATTTGTTCATTGGTTGGCCATTGTTTTCACTGACTATAAGGCTAAGTTGTTTATTGGACCAAAGTGATTAAGTTTAGGATATTATGAAACAAAGTCAAGTCTGGGGGAAAACCTTGAGAAACGAAATAATATAGGGTTATTGGGTGAAAATGATCGAGATCAGAGGTATTTTAAAACAGTCAAGATTGGGAGGATTTGCGAAAAACTAATAAAGCTTCAAGGGAATTTTCAAGTTTTATCTTTCTTTTTTTTCCTTTTCTTTAATGAAGTTTTGGGTTGCGCCTCGATTGATCACGGTCTGTACGATTTTCAATTCAAGCTTTTTCTCTTAAAAAGAGAAGGGTGAGGGGGAGCAATCAACTGGCTACCTCTCCCAAGTGTTACAGTAGGAGATTCACGCCTCCCACAATACGTTCAACTGGCGGCTTCAAATCAAATGATATGCCGTTGTGTTGTTGATGCTCTTGTCGTTGGCATTAAGAAAATTTTCCACGTAAGAATTCTAGTGATGTAAAGTTCGATTTATATACAACAGATTTTTTGTAGAAGTGCTTTTTAAACCTTTGTTAGCTAATTGAACATGATTCTTATATTCAAGCGCATATAATGTCATGCTACTTAATAAATCAATATTGTAAATCAATTTTTGTATGTCATATTGCACCATTAGCCTGAGGTAACGTGGGACAACTTTCCATAATATCACTATTTGTATTTGTAGTGGGGTTAACATTTAGAATCATTGAAATAGGTGGAGGAAGTTTCCAGTTCTCACCAAAGTGCTCCGCCAAAAAGATAGTGCTACGCCAAAATTATTCAGCCCGGTTGCTTTCTGTCTCTTTTTGCTCCTCCAGAAAGATAGTGAGCAAAATTATTACTGAATAAAGACAATTGTGCTATAAAAAAATTGGATATGAGTAACTGATACGTATCAATCGAATTGGAAAACATGCATAATCCAAATTAACGGATAAAGGCATTAAGGGTCCTCGAACTATTGCAAAATATTTAATTAGGTCCTTCAATTTTTTTTCTTCATGCAATTAGATCCCTGAATTATATATATATTCGAGTCCATCCTTCCATTAAAATTATAAATGGACATGTTGACGCAGCTGCTAAATGCTGACTTGTCATCTTATTCAACAATTGGAATATAAAAGTTGTTTTTTCACAATTTTGGAAAAATAAGAACTGAAAAATATGAAAATAGGGAAAATAAAGTAAATGAAGAAAAAGAATCATGAAACGGAGGGGGAAAGGAGGGGTAGCTGCCATCCAGGCAGGCCACGCCGCCGTTGCCACCTAGGCACCATGAGATGGTTGGATTGTATACTTCGACATTTAGATATTTGTATAATATGACCTTGAATTTCGCCTTTTTTTTTTTTATCTTCATTGTTATAAGATTCTATTTATTCCCAATTTGTCATCTTGTGCATTTCGCTGGAAATTCAACAATCACGAGGGGATGAACCCTTGATATCTCTATGAAGTACTATTTAATGCATTTAACAATTTAAATTGGTGCTAAATCATTGGGATAAAGGCAACAGAGGTCTTTGAACTATTATAAAATATTTAATCAGGTCTGTCAAATTTCCTTTTTCATGCAATTGGGTTTTTAAACTACGTGTGTATATATATAGTGTTGGTCTTTCCCTTGATATATAAAAAGAGATGCTCACGCGGTTATTAAGAAATGTTGACTTGTCGCCTTATGTAACATCTTATGTGGCAATTAGAATATAAAAATTGTGTTGAAATTTTAGAAAAACAAAAACTGATAAAAAAAAAATGAAGAGAGAGAGAGAGAGAGATCAAATGTAGGGGAAGAGAGGGATAATCGTTATTGTCATCCAATGTCATATTTGTTTTAATTAGAAGAATAAATGTTATCAGGTCAGAGGCCACATAAGGGCATTTTTTACAGTAAGGTAATTTTTTTTTTTTTTATAAATTATGTAATAACATTATTACCACATTAAGTTTTGAAGAAGCCATATGTGGGTACTATTTTCTTAATGCGGGGAAAGGAAAACACATGTATATGCAGTGCAACAGCAATCTTTTTAGAAACTATTGAATTGCATAAATAACGTGCATTTAGAAGAAAGAATTGTCATGAATTATTTAATAGAGTAGATAACATACGCATTGAAGAACTTACTCGAGGGATATATAATAAGCATGCAAGTGAAAGAGAGACATTTACATTTACCTCACCTAAAGCAGCATTTCTGGAGAACCCGTCTCCACTCTCTGAAGATGGCATAGATTTATCTCATGGATTGTGAAAAATAGATTTTTTGTACTGCAAGTAAACGATTAATAAGGGCGCATTGGTAACGGTCCGGTTTCTTTTTTTTTTTTTTTTTTTTTCTTTGGAATAGAAATAAAACATAAATCTATTCTGAACACCGCTTGCGATGGCCTACATGGATAAGAGCTCTTATGATGTTTACCCAGAACGGAGGAGTTCGAATCCCGCGGGGCGCACGGGATCTTAAGCGTGACATCGGGGTGGTGGGTCATCCGCTAGCGTCGTCCCGTTTTACCCGCTGCTTGCCGTCGTATACGGGGTTCCACAGGTATCAAAAAAAAAAAAAAAAACATAAATCTATTCTATAATTTTTTTGTTCCCGGCGAATAGATTTGGAACATAAAAAAAAAAAAAAAAAAAAAAAATCACTTCCTTTTTCTTGGGAACAACTTAATAAACAAGCTTTTTCCTTTTTCTTTTCTTTCTTTTTATCTTCCTCCTCTTCTTCCCCTAGCCAGTCTCTAGCTTGGCGATGGCCGGCCACCGGTCAAACGAGGCCCGGCAATCTCACCGAAGCCTTGCCGACCCCCAGCAAAGGTCCCCTCGAACCTCACCTAGGGCTAGACTTCGCCTTGCCACCACGAGGTTGGCCTCGCCCGGCCATCATGAGGTCAACATTGCCTCATCGAATGAGGCTGCGGGAACCTCACCAGCTCTTATCTAGCCATGGCCAGCCGGTGACTGGCTAGATAAAGAAGGAAAAGAAAAAGGAAAAAATAAAAGAGAAAAGAGAAAAATGTAATAAAATTATTAATAAATTAAAAGAATTTCTAAGTCACAAAAATAATTGGAGTTGTACCAAACATATTTCCGTTTCAAGAATAGAAATTTTTTGCAGTTACCAAACACCTTTAAATACTCAGAAAATCGTCTAAAAAACATAAATAAATAAAAATTATTTCTGAAAAAAATCTTTTACTGGAAACAAAAACGTTATCATACCCATTCTAAGTGATAAAAAAATATTTTAATGACGTACGGCGATGTGTGTGATGGTTCCGGGAGATACGACAGTTTCGGATCCAAGGTCTATTATGCCGATCACGAGCTTGCCAATTTGACCGCTGGCTTTCTCTAAGAAGAGCGTGGGCTGTGCATTGCTTTTTTGGAAGGAGATCCTCAAAGGTTGATCTTCAAGTTTCAACGGATAGCATGAGTGGCGTTAACCTTGAAAGAGCAAATCCTATGAAGAGCAAATAAATAGAGAGAATGAATGTGAATGTTGCCAATTTGAAAGTAGTGTATCAGCGAAGGTAGCCGGGAAGATGAAAATGATTGTTGTATTATTGACATCTTCTTATTTATTAGAATGATTTCGGTCCATGTGTGAGGTCATTTTGAGTTACTAACTAAATGAAGATATTAGTAGCCATCAAAATGCTCAACCTTACTTCAAGTGGACATTAGTGTGGAGAACTCACTGAATTTAGGCTCTGTTTGTTTTATGGAAAATAATTCTTAAGAAAATATTTCCCGAATTTTCCAACGTTCATTTCACAAAAAATGAGTTGATTAGGAAAAACATTTTCCATCAAAAAAAAAGCCTTTTAAAATAGGGAAAATGTTTTCCGCTTTCCATAACTTTTTTACCTCACTTTCTTTCACCAACTACATTTTCCTTTTATATTTATTATTCATTTTATTTTTATTTTTTATTTTTTATAAATTTTTTTCTTTTTCTTCTTCTATAACTAGTGACTAGCCTTTGGCCAAGCTCTACCTCGCCTTGCCCGAGCACACTCGAGGCCGTCGACAAGCTTGGGCCTCACCAAAGTGGCGAGGCGGGCAAGGATCAAGCTTCACTAGAGGTCAACGAGACTCTAGTGATCTCGGGCAATGCTCGAGCCACCGCCCATCTCGCCTGAGGCTTTAGACGAGCTTGACCTTGCCGGTATCTAGTAATTGGAGCCTCACCAACTTGCGGGGACGCCGGGAGGCTTGAGCTCGCCTAATGTTAGTTGCTTTGGTGGGCCGAGAAAGAAGAAGAAAAAAAAAGTAAGAAAAGAAAAATCAATTTTAAAAATCAATTTAATAAATAAAAAATTAAAATCAATTTAAAAATATTTCTACTTGATTTTGAGATTTCAATCGGATATCGGAAAATAATTTTATTTTCCTAAAACATGACTTCTTGAAAAATATTTTCTAAAAATGTGAAATTTTCTGCAAAAAGAGTGGGGCTTTAAATAGTATGAAAGTAAAGCTACTTTTCATCTAGATAAAGTTAGTAATCATTGATATGTACACGCCCACCGGTGAAAATTTAATATGTTGAAAGACCGACTTAGTATAAATCTTTCTTGCCAAAACCAACACTTTAAGTTCACCACTTAGTATAATCACTTACCACATTTTTCATACAAAGGTTATTAACCACATGGAGAAATTGTTAATTATTAATAGGTTGGAAGTCAATTTTTCTCTTAGAAAGTTACTATTCACATTTTGAAATACAACTAGTTAGTACTAATACTTACATACATGCCTTAAAATGTTGGCTCAACTTGATGATCGGGTTTATCAATCAACTGTGAGATGATCCTAGGTGATCAAGCTGTTGTTAGTCAAGCGTTAGTCGTTAATGACCAGCTAATCAATAACGCTTTATCATCAGTCTGCCAGTATATTTTCCAAAGTGGCCGCCGTGGGGGAGGGTCACTTTAGGACTTTGTGGGCATTGGTTGACTTCAAGCCAACTGCTGGAAAGCAATCTAGATGTATCCATCATCCAACCCTGAACCCACGCATTTGTAAAGAGGGTATATTAAAATAGAAGCCAATTATCTAATATAACATATAGTTCAATCTGATTTGTGTAGGATCTAATATAGAGATGGTCAGTTAAATCTAATTTCAATTTGTAATTCTTGTCAATAGATTTTCTTGCATGTCGATATTTTCTTTAATAGATGAAAACTCTTATAGATAAATGTAGGAAAAAATACAACCCAAGTGTCAAAACTTGGCACGAGGGACACTTAAGTGTCAAAAGTTAGAAAAGTGACACTTAAGTGCCATTTTTTTAAAAAGTTGAATACTTAAGTGCCACCTTCGAAGAACCCTACCAAAAATCTTATGTGGCAATTTTTTATTATTTTTGCTTAACTATGTGACTCGTCGGAGAGTTGACTCAATAAAGAAACACAAAAATGACATCATTTTTGTAGTTGTCTAACCAAGTCAGCGTACAAAACATCATTTTGCACTTGCCTTGCCAGAAAATCACCATGTCAGAATTTTAACTGGATTTTCTTACCGTTGGCACTTGAATGATCTATTTTGCTCCAATTTTGACACTTATGTGTCACTTTCTTAACTTTTGTCAATTAAGTGTCATTCCGTGCTAAGTTTTGGCACTTCAGGCGTCTAGCACTCGATAAACGTAGATGTACAATAAAGGTTAAGGGTGTGGATACTATTAAAATTTTGTAGTATGGAAAATGTTGAATAAATTAAGGAATAAAGTGGATAATCATTATAGTCATCTAATGTCATGTCCATTTTCTTCTCAAGAATAAATGTTATTAGGTTAGAGGGTACATACGGGCATTTTTTATTATTTTGAAAGATGGACTGTAAATTTTTTCTTGCTAGAGCAACAATTTGAGTTCTAAATCTTTCTTGAAAGTCACACTTAGTGTAAATCTTTCTTGCCAGAGCTACATTTTGAGTTTGCCACTTAGTATAATCACTTACCTAATTTTCATACAAAGGTTATTAATCACGTGGAAAAATTATCACTTATAAATAGGTCTGAAGTCAATTTTCCTCTTAGAAAGTTACTATTTACATTTTGAAATATGCATGCCTTACAATGTTGTCTCTAACTGATGAGTAGGTTTATCAATTAACCAATGTTGTCTCTAACTGATGAGTAGGTTTATCAATTAACTGTGGGATGATTCTAACTAATTAAGCTGTTGTTAGTCAAGTGATAGTGACGATGACCCGCTCATCAATCACGCTTGACCACCAGTCTTCCAATTTTTTTTCCAAAGTGGGGGACTTTAGGACTTTGTTGGCATTAGTCAACCGCTGGAAAGCCATCTAGATATGCTGTCCATCATCCATCCCGGAAGTCACGCCTGATCATCAGTCTTCCAATTTCTTTTCCAGAGTGGGGGACTATAGGACTTTGTGGGCATTGGTTGACTTCAAGTCAACAGCTGGAAAGCCACCTAGCTATATGCGTCTATCATCCATCCCTGAATACCCGCACTTGTATACGTTTTGGATTCTGTTTTTCATCATCCCGACGGACAGATTGTTTCGGAGCAGCTTCGTTCCACCTTCGGGGAACTTTTTATTGATCAGGTGAGAGTAACAGCTGTGCAATGTCTACTGTTCATAAATTGAGGACCTATTACACATGCTTACGTGGAAAAAAAAAGACGATGATGAATGGAAAAATGTTGTTGCGATTTACGCAATGAGCGCTACAAATCCTTTTGCGGAGTCAACGGGTCAATGATCGATGGCTAATACCTCCTTCTCATTCAACGAATGATTACTCTTGTTTTGGTTAAGGAATCATTCTCAGCACGTCACTCCTTTTCATATCCTATTGTCCACTTACTAGTATAAAACGAGCCCAAGGAGTAGCTCGTCCATGCCCCTTCCCCTTGTTTTTTTTTTTTTTTTTTTTTTTGCCCCTTGTCAATTCGTACATGACTTCATCATAACCAGTTATTCGAAGAACTAGATACAAGAGTTCAACGTTTTAAACTTGTAATGCTGAAGAGATAGGACACATATTACGCAACGTCCTGCTACGAACTAATGTCTTGTTTGGTTCAGAGGCATGTGTCATTGGTCGGTTGATTCCGATCGATCAAACACCATGTGACCTTAGGATTTGTGATCCCAAGTTAGCCTTGTCACACACATGCACAACACAATGGTCGACCGCACAAAGGAGCAAGTGTTTTCACTATGAACGAGCTAAATACAAAGGTGGGGGAGGGACCCCTATTTATACAAGTTCGGGTCGTATCTCGGCCGTTGATCATCCCTCCGATCCAACGGTTGTGTTTGAACGATGCCCATCATTACAAATCTACTCAATAGGCCACTCAAGGGCTCTAGGCCTTGGAAATGTCCTTGGGCGCATGTTAGAAGCAATCTCAGAGTCAGTATGGCCAAGCATGGATCAGGAGTCGGCCACTGGTCGTGCAAGGGCTGGCCAAGCATGGATCAGGAGTCGGCCACTGGTCGTGCATGGATCATTCCCCCGTATCATGCATGGATGGATCGGGCACGGCCGAGGGAACGTTCAAGGAGTGATCAGGGATCGATCAGTGATCGATCCAGGATCGGTCAGGGATCAGTCGGGGCTGGGATCGATCAGGGCTGTCCATAGCAAAGCCCTGATACGTGACACGGCCGGATCATGGATGGTCTTGAATCATGCTTCGGCCGTGGGCCATGTCACATGCGTGTTCCATGGAATCAACAAGTGCGGTTCCCACAAAGAGCACTAGTAGCCACATTCTATGGAGCCAACAAGTCCATGATTGATGGTTGACAAGTCTCCTTCACTAGCTACCGCCTCAAAAAGGGCCACGTCCTCAAAATGTATAAATCTCTTCAGATTTTTAGCGTTAGTTCGAACCTATATGAGGGAAAAGTTCCATGGTCAATATCAAATTGCACCAAAGCTAAAGGTACTTCAATTTTCAAAAAAACAAACTTTCAGGTAAAATTCCTTCTTTGGAAAATCTGCACGACATTCGAAGGTTCACCAATGCTAGAAATCAACTGGAAGACTTGAACTTCGTTTGCTCACTGACACACGCCACGAAGTTAGAGGTTTTGGTAATTAATAACAACAGTTTCAGCGGAGTGCTGTTTAAATGCACAGTTAATTTATCCACCACCCTTGTAATATTTGTTGTGGACAGGAATTTACGATTTGGAGAAATTCCTAGACATATTGAAAATCTTGTGAACCTTGAAATACTAAGTATGTGCAATAACAGGTTTTCAAGTGTTCTCCCCTCGAATTTGGGGAATCTAGGAAACTTATCATCCCTGCAATTAAATGACAACTACCTAGGAGGGACACTTCCATATTCTCTAGGACGTCTAACCAAGTTGATTAAACTATATTTGGGTGGGAATAACTTTCAAGGTCAAATCTATTCGGAACTATGTAACTGCCAATTTTTGAACACGCTCGATCTTTCTAGTAACAATCTCAGTGGCACCATACCCCCAAAAATTATGGGAATTTCATCATTGGTCATTCTTTTGGACTTGTCTCGTAACCCACTGACTGAAGTTCTACCTGGGAAAGTAGGAAACTTGAGACTTTTGTTGGCATTGGACATCTCAAAGAATGTGTTAGGAGGTGAAATTCCAAATAATTTAAGTGATTGCATTTCATTGGTATCATTGAGAATGGGGGGCAATTCCTTCCATGGGCCCATTCCTCAATCAATGAAATCATTAGGAAGCATTGAAGAACTGGATCTTTCACACAACAATTTTTCCAGAGAGATTCCATAGTTTTCGGTGGTATTTCGTTTTTTGACACTATTGGATTTGTCCTACAATAATTTTCATGACATGCTGCCATGTAAAGGAGTTTTTAAGAATGCTACTGCAACTTCTATTATTAGGAATGCTAAGCTTTGCGGTGGATTGCCAAAATTTCAGCTTCCTAAATGCATCTCTAGTTGCTCCAAGAGTAGAAAAGTCCATGTATTGAGATTGTCCGCTACTGTTATTTGTGGCCTTCTCGGAATTACTCTTGTTCTTGCTATCATATATCTCTATTGGTGGAAGGAACCAGTAGAAGAACTGGTTTCAAGTTCTACTAATGTTTTTTGTCCGAATGTATATTATGGAACACTTTTAAAAGCAACCGATGGTTTTTCTTCAATCAATTTGGTTGGTGTTGGGAGCTTTGGTGCTATTTAAAACGGGGTATTGGAGAACAACGGGACTGCCGTTGCAGTGAAGGTGCTTCATTTAGTGGGCTACGATGCTCTAAAGAGCTGCATAGTTGAGCGTGAGGTTTTAAAGAACATTCGACATCGAAATCTTTTGAAAATGCTAATAGTTTGCTCAGGTGTTGATTATCAAGGAAATGATTTTGGGGCCATTGTATATGACTTCATGGACAATGGAAGCTTGGAACAATGGTCACACCAAAAGGCAACACCATCTCATCGAAACGAGCCTCCGAAAAAAGTGAATTTCATTCAAAGGATAAATATTTCTATTGATGTTGCTCTTGCACTAGATTATCTTCATCATCAATGCCACATTCCCATCATTCATTGTGATCTAAAGCCAAGCAATGTCTTCTTAGATGCTTAAATGGTTGCGAATGTCGGCGACTTTGGATCAGCAAAGTTCCTCCTTGGATCATCCCTTGATACTGGAGCTCATCAAATGAGCTCTATGAATCTAAGAGGGAAAATTGGTTATGCTCCACCATGTAATCTCTTCACTTCCTATTCTAATGATTTGAGCTCCACATTATTTTTTATGATCGGCACTCCCAATTTCATATGCACTATGATCTAAATGCATGGCAGAATATGCAATGGGATGCGAGGTCTCAAGAGAAGGCGATGTTTACAATTACAACATTCTCTAATTAGAGATGTTCGCAGGATTGAGTCCCATCGACAACAAATTCAAAGAAAATTTCATGCTCTATAGTTTTGTTGCAGCAACTTTGCCTGAACAAGCAGTTGAAATTACGGATCACACCCTGCTTCTAGAAAGGGAAAGTCGTTTCAACGCCAATGATCCTTAGCATTGGCTTCCTAAAAGTGATGTCATGTTTCAAGAGTGTTTGGTTATGGTATATAATATTGGAGTCGCTTGTTCCAATGAAGTGACTGGAAGTCGGATGAGCATAAGCAGTGTTGCTAGTCAGTTGCAAAAGATTAGGCAAAAACTCTTTGCATTGGGTTTATATGAACAAGATGAAATACTAATGAGAATTAACATTTCATACGTAACTATGACTAAAATAATAATTACAAACGACTCTTTTGATTAATATATAATTAGAGATAACACTAATGAGAATTTTTTTAGTATATTTCTAACTTGTACAAAAGTGTCCATTAATAAGTTACTAAATCATCACAAAAGTTAATAGCAGATATTTAATAAATAAATGAATATTATAGATTAAAAAAAAAAAGAATCAGCAATATCAACAAACATAAAAAAGTTACCAGTGAATGTCAACAAGAAAGCTCATTTTGCGATGCAAGGTGGGTAATTACCCAAAAATCATGATACCACTAGCTTTTTACTGTCGTGAGAATTGTGAATGCATAAATGGGAGGCAATAATGCTTTTGGTTAGAAATTGGATTCTGACATATTGTTAAATTCAATTCCTAAATTTTATAATGTGCAATGAAAACATTTTTGAATGAAAAATTCAGGTACCAACGGACGTTATGTGGTAACAAACAACTTTGTCATCGTAGTTTTGACAAAAGAATATAGTGCAACCTCGTGTTTGATCAACAAATGGCTGGATATTTAAAAACGTTAATATACATATTAATACATTGGAATACATGAATAAGATATCTAATTTGAATAGGCTACATTTTTTTAAAAGCATTACACATTCAATAAATGTTTTGTATTTGCACTAGACCTGAACTCGAACATGCATTGCCAGCTGCATTGACTGGGGCTATGGGACATTCCCAACTTCCTGGAGGAAGGAAACGGAACGGCTTTGCATTTCTACATATGGTTGACTTGTAGTTGCTGTGTGTATTAAGGAGGATTTGAAGTACGAAATCCATTACCGTTTTATGCACATGTGGGGATTTCTAAGGAAATAAGTAGAGTCCTCTATCAGCTTTCTAGATATTATCACTATATGGGACCTAATCTCTGTGTAAGAAATTTCGTATGATGTAGGGAGATTATAAGTTAATTGCACCTTCCCAGTGGGAAGTCATACTCATATCTCCAGCATGAAGGACTACCGACAACAATCAATGGAGCAATGGCAAAAATGGTACGAAGACGTTTTGCTAGGAACACCGCGAGAGTGAGGCCTAACATTGACCAGCTAAACAGCTCAAATACTGTCCAAAAGAATCTAAAGAGAAGAATCACAATGACATTGAGAGACCAGCAAGGCAAACAACTCTACGAAGGTCAGTTTATTAATTTCATCAGAATTTGTTGCGCAATGACGTACCTCCCATGCCATATGTGCCAAGACCAGGAACCACGTTTTTAAGCCCTCTGTCCATAGGCATCTTTCTGAATGGGGCCCCCGGTCCATACATTAAACGGCAGTGTTCACTGAACGAACCAACAAGTCTAGGGACTACTTCCCTAGAAAACATGGGGACGACCTGCCAACAGGGAAGCCATTGTCAATTCAGATTGTTGGCAGATGATTTTCAGTTCAACTGAGACTTTAAGTAACCAGCCAAATTTGGGTCCCATTAACAGTCAATCGTACTCATCATTTGTAAATGCATTCTTCAGTCATGAGGATCGCATCAGAGTAAATACAGGACCGAGAATAGATTTAACACGTACATCCATGACAACCATACACACTGAGTTGAGGTTTGAGACATCCCAGAACTTATAACAGTATAAAGAAAACTCCGGCTAGGTTCTGTAAGTGCACACTGAGGCTGATACAGACATTGGATCTGATGACCATATAACCGATGGACAATAAAAATCAGTGGCAACACATTTGCCACTACAAGCTCAAGAGATCATACTACAGCACCCTCGCAGTGAAAGACTCAAGAGGCCCCAAAAACAATCATCCCTAGTGAACCAAGAGGAAAAAAATGAAACTGTAAGTGAAGAAACAAAAGTAGGATTGATTAGTTAAAAATGCCTCAATCACAAGAAAGGAGTTCCACAACATATATGATTCACCTAATTTGGTCGATAAACATTTACGACACCTTTGACCGAAAATGTAAATATTCTGTCACCTCAAAATATCTACTCTCATGCCTATTTCACTAGATTTCAGTTTGCAAATCACATAAACAAAATAAAGAGAACAGAAGGTCTGGCAAAAGAAAAAAAAATGGATTTTTTCAAAGTTCACGTGGATAGGGAAATGTAGATCAATTGTACACACTAATAGAGGAGAGCCCCATACTTGTCAATGGAGTGATGACTGAAACTTGAAATCCACCAAAAAGTAAATGCTGCAAGATCCTGGAACTGTCCTGAATTGAACTGCCAAATATTAATCAGATGGTCAAAGAGGGTGCTCTGCAGACAAAAGAACATCAGAGGGATTGAAGTTCTGAGAGAGAGAGAGAGAGTATTTAATACATGATTGCCTACACCAGTGGCTCATTTAATAAGAACTACATAACAGTACTCAATAACCAGGAGATATCAAATTACTTCAGTTTAAAAAGGCTCCTTAGACATTACAAACTCATGATCTCGAAATTAACATAGTATAATCTGATTCAATGTGAAGAGTAAGTGTCCTAATTCATGTATTTGTACATATGCCGCTGCTCAAGCACCATGCTTTCAGCACCTACTGGGTGCTGACAATGAGCTAAAGTTTGATTACACATTAGAATTCAAAATATAAGAAGAGCAGATTCCAACAATTTTAGTGTAGTGATGGGACAGAGGAATGACAGAATGAGAAATAAAAAGATCAGAAGCTTGGTTGACCAAGCATATTTATCCAAGCAGCAACATGGGGAAACGTGATTCTACCAAGGAAGTCTGGGAGTCAGTTTACCTTTATGTACTTGAGGTCTTGTCAACTCTACATGAGAAACATAACTTTCTACTAGAAATTTGAAACCAATTTCAAGCTCGGCATCAAACAATCCATCTGGATTACTCTTTAGTATTTCTGAGCGCTGACACCATGGGACAAAATCTTGATACAGATCAACAGCTGCAACAACATCAATTAACTGCACTGGAGAATACCTATTAAGCACAGAAAACAACAACATTTGTTCTTTTTGTTAAAAACAAACGTATCGCATTATAGTAACGATGACAAGGAGAGAGAACTTATGAGTGCGAAAATGAATAACACCCGCCATTCACACATTGACCATTCACGATATCAGAGATAAACACTAACGAAATTTCAAATCGTAAAGCATGCAAACGACACTGAAAGAAAAAAGATAAATTCAAGACCACAGAGTTTGTTTATACACATGTAAATATGAGGTTTGGCTTAACATCATCCTATATCGCTGCATTCGCCAAACAAACCATTGGGAGTAACAATCTTTCACTGAGATAGGGACAGAGCAGTGAAGGCATGTAAGCAGGCACAAACAAGCTTATGCATCAGAACAGCCTGCAAAGTTATATTGTCACGCAGACCAAAGTCCCATTGATCGAAATGGGACAATTTTAAGCACAGAAATCAAACATAAAAGACAAACTCAAACGTATAATCAGTATTACCCCAGAACGCGCCTCTCTTCATAGACTTTTTTAGACAAAACGCCTCCTTCTTCGCCATCTCCGCATCCCAGAAACCGCCTCGCCTGCAAAGCGTCACTGCTATGCAAACTCCCCGGTAGAATCCGGAGGTCCTTGTTTGCATCAGACCGTGTGTGATTAGAAGGGGCGTTCACACCAGCAATGCATCCCAAACATCGCGTCTGATCGCAATTCTGAAGGTGCTGATAGCTCGCAGCAGACTCAATTATATGCCGGTTCCAATTTTTGCGCGTCACGATCAATCCCACCGACTTACAGGTCGACAAGAATGGAGACATATTGGGTCCTCAGAGAATTCGGAAGCTCGAGAATTTGCAAGAAACGCGATGTGGGCGGTGGAATCCGGGTTCGACTGGAGATCCCCGTCGCGCGGATTTCGGGAAAATTCGGGAGGGCGGGAAATGCAGGGGCCAATGATTGAACACAACGCACGAAGAGAGAAATTGAGGAGATGGGTCGTCAGAAGACGGGACTCCGAGAGGACGCAGGAACGGGTTCTGGGCTTTTAGCGATGGAGAGACAAAGCATTTTTCTTGTGGGAGTTTCTTGAAGTGACAGGAAGGAAACGAGGTCTATGCCCCTCACGTAACGCCCCATCCAAAGCTTCCATGCCCCTGCATGGTCACACTTCTGGAAGACTGAACATATGGAAGGGAGAGAGGGAGAGAGGGAGAGAGACGACATAGGTGTTGAAATTTGGCGTTGAAAAGCGGAGTTTTTTATTACGGGAAACAAGAGAGAGAGATAAAAACGAGATCACAGGCAGACTCCGGTCAAAATCTGGGCTCTCCTTGAACCTGGGTAAAATGATGGAGTTTTCACCCAAAGCTCTTGGAGAAATGGAACGGTTTGAGTTTTCTCGAATCCGCAGAAAAGTCAAACACGACCAAACAAAGTAAGAATCCATGGATTGGATTGGGCCAACTGCGGTCGCGGGTGCAAATAAAAATCGATGGCCCGAAAACCCGATTTTGAATGGTTAGTTGCAGGTTTTTTCTTTCTATTTCGAGCTCGGTCCAAACTGCTTACATATGAGACATTTAATTTCGTGCTAGAAAAATATCTAATTTCTCGCTTGAACTTACTAATCAATTAAATGACTGAAATAATAAAAAGACACGGTGTGAATATGAAGATATGGCCCCAAACGTGCCAAAAAGTGGATTTGGGCCGAGAATGGCCTCAAGCTCCGGATGAGCTTTTTGAATTATAATTATGAGATCAGTAACTCCACCTGAATCAAACTTCTACTTAACAAAAATAGGAGCACGAGAGTTTATTTGTTTTACTGTCTTGATCAAATGAATTCTTTTAAGTATTTTTATGCTTCGTCAAAGTCAGCTCGAGCAAGGGAAGATTTAGTCGATGGCCAAAATTTAGGAAAATTTTTGCACATATTTTACGATAAATTTTGCCAAGTTTTTTGACGTAGATATGGATAAGATGGCTAAGATATTCAAGTGCACTATTTATATTTGGAGGCTTATAAATAGGAGAAAAATCGGATTGAAGATGACATGTTGACCAGCATCAAAAATAAGAGAAATTGAAATTTGTACACGAGGTTTTCGAGTCTATCTCTTATATAAGTTTGGTAATAGTATTTTGAGTGTTGATCAAAAGTATTACTGAGAGTGGCAAAACCCATTTGCAAGCATGCGAGAAGTGGTTGTCCTTAGAGAAAAGATAACTAAAGTGGAGAATAAGATAAAGTGTCTGAATGACCTAATTTGTAAAAACTCAAAGGTGTGGTTTATATTTTTCAGAGTGCAGCCTCTATGTTGTGCATGAAAGGTGTGAGAAGTATTTTGAGAGGGTTCATTAGTGATAAGTTTGTATAATGGCATAGCTGTAGGAGGAGTCTTGGTTTTGCTTAGCGAACTCCACAGTTGCAGCAAGACGGTGCTTCCACTCCTAGCTAAGGTTGCAGGTTTCAGTCTATATGGGTCGTCAGAACTGGAAAAGAGAACGTAGGCACCTTAAGCCGAATCTCTGTGATATCAAGATTCTATTTCTCTTACCCAACTCTTTATTTGTCACACTTTAAGAGTCAAGCTGAGGATTAGCAGAATGAGGCGGCCATATATTGTCAATTGTCGCAGCTGAGGAGAAGACATTGGCACAGCCAACAACAGGAAATAACTTCAGCATCTTTCACAAGGATATATGTTCCCATCACAGAGGGAAATCAGAGCGGAGGGATATAAATTCGAATGGACAATTTTTATCCGGAGGACACGCATTCTCTTTCAGGTATACACGGTATTCTGTGGGGATTTGTCTCGGGCTATCCTACAAGAAGTCTCCCTCTCTCTCCCTCTCTCGGCAACCACCCATCGAGGTAGTCAACCATCCCCAAGGCAACCGAACACAACGTCTTCCGTTGTCCTGCGGTTGTCGAGGTGAGAACTGAAATTTTCTGGGCACATTCATGGCATTCCAATTCCGAATTAGTACATGTCTGAACCTGGTTTTAAACCTCGCCTGGTTGTTGAATACAACTCCGTAGCCCTCGACTTCACAGCATGCCTAGTTATCCGTTGTACTTGTATCTTCGATGGTTGATTTATGAGTTGCATATTTATTTTTATGCATACCATTGTATCTGTTCGTTTAACCAACAGGAGATGTTTACTCTAGTTTTGACCTTTACGTGTTGAATAGATAACATAGTTGAACGTTTCGATTAGCGCAGGTCGGTTCAGCACCCCATTGATTTAGATCGTATGTTGATCTTCATAATCTAATCATGCGCTAAATGTCTCTGCCCAGGCTATGGAAAATAGGGGAGTTTAGTCATGTCTTAGCCATTTTTTACATGGCTCGCGCCGTTCACTGGTCCTCATAACTCGCGAACGTGCGAATGCAATTGTTTGTCGATTGAGATCTCAATGGATCTGAGAGGGTCTGAGAAAGCCTTAGTTCAGCTCGAGGGTTGTGTTTGGATAGCAAATTCATAGCATTCATCATGGTTTTGCGTATCCCTCTATGTGCCCGGAGCCTAGGATACTTCACTTGTACGCATGTAGTCACATGATCTAGCATCATTGCATTGTGCTCAACTCGTTTTCGTCGATTTCCAGCGTCATGCCATGATTATTTTCGTTACATTCAAGTGTGCACTAACTCCGTTTTGGCAGGAACTTAAAGTTTAATTTCTAGGGAGTATCAACAGTTCATAACCCACCACTTCATCGCAGAGGTCTCAGGGTCGAAACTCACAACTGCTAACACGTCTTAAGTGGGAGGCCATGGTGGTGGGGTCCTGTGCTAACTTCTCCCCAGGTATTGACGCTTGGTCCGGGGTACACTGCGCACTCCACGGGCCGTGGATTGGTGAACGTAAGCGAGTCGGGCCCGGCAGATCCTAGGTCACCATAAAAATAAAAAATAATACAATTCATAGTGCAAATATTTGGTAATGTCCACAATAAAATTGCGAAGTATCTTATAGCATGTAGTTCATCTTGAGCCTTAATTGATTTTAGCTTGAAATAAATGACAAGGATTAAAAAATAGATTTAAAAAACAGTAATGTGTGTGTGTGTGTATCGTTCAAGTATAATCTGCATCATTGTATTTCCCACGTTCCTTGCATCACACTTCATGCGTACGGTTAACATATTAGAAAAAAAATTAGGGACTTCATGAATAAACATTTTCACACATATTTAGGACATCTAGACTGCATTATTGTTTAATTGTCATATCGCACATTTTTAATTCTATAAATCATGCAGAATTCAAATAAACAATACAAAAATAAAATAAAATCAATCTATGTGAAATTAAGGCTTTTCCCCAGAGAGAGAGAGAGAGAGGCAGAGAGGTGGCAGTCAAGGGGCGAACCTCGTTGGTTGTAGCCTTTGCCAGGTCGCCGACCATTGTCGAGGGAGGGCAACCAGCGGAGGAAAAAGGATTTTGGATTTTGTTTTGGAGCAACTTCTTTTCACCTTCAAGTGAACTCTTTGTTGATCAAGTGAGGGTAACAGCTGTGCAATGCTAAAGCAGCAATTGAGCACTACTTTTGAAATGAAAGACTTAGGTATTGCCAAAGAAGATAAGGTATGGAGATATTGTTTGACAGGGTTGTGGGAATGTTTCATCTATCTCAAAATAAATACATTCACAAGATCGTGACACGTTTTAATTTACAATCACTAAAATCTATAACTACACCTTTGGTTGCACATTTTAAACTCTCCAATGAATTATCACGAGAAAAGTACTAAAAAAGTCATAAAACTATACATTGATATCAATTCAATCATAAATCTTTCGATTGGACCAATTTAGTCCTAAACATTTTCACATTATACCAATTTAATCAATCTGGCTAATTTAAGCTTAAAATTGCTAATATGAATGCCGGCCGTCCTATGTGACACAATCGGACTGATATTGACATTTTTAATAATATTTTAATTTTTATGAATATTTTAAATGATTTTTTTTCTTTTTTATCCTTTCCCTTTTCTTTGCCTTTTCTATTTCCAACGACAAGCAACCAATGTATTTGTATTTTAATATATGTGCGATATATTTGACAAGAAACATGGGACAATGAAAGTAATGTATTTGTATTTCTATTGATATGTCCAATATACAAGCCTAAGACTGTATTTATAGTACAAGAAATGAAAATGAAAATGAAAAGAATATACATAATATTGTCTTGAAATATTTCGCGCCCACGATTTACTATATCATCTATGGCATCAGAATCATAATTAGGAATCAATCGAGGATCAAAACAAATTCTTTCTTCAACACTTCCTCTCAAGCTAGCGGCTTGTATATGTCAAAGACATCTAACTTTCTCAATAAGTATTTGTGTTGTCTCTAACGTAACGGCTTAGTAAAAATGTCTACAGGCTACTCCATCGTTCCAATTCATCAAGTCATAACAATCCCTTCTTGAATTTTTTTTTCTCAAATAAAATGGCAATCAACTTTTATGCGCTACCCATCGGTGGGCAGTTGAGTTGGTTTGGCTTTGGACACTTCATCGCAGAGATCCCAAGGTTGAAACTCCACAGCTGCTAACACGTCTTAAGTAGGGGGTCATGTTGGTGAAGTCATGTGCTAGTCTCCCCCAAGGTATAGGAGCCCAACCCTTCGGTGCCATCCGGGCACGGGGGGCCCGTGGTGGAGTCCTCGGTTACCAAAAAAAAAAAAACTTATGTGCGCTTCGTTCTTTCATGAAAAACTAGATTGACTACTAATTTAAGTGCGTCATCATTGTCGCAAAATAGTTCACTTGCGCCATCAACTTGCACACCATGGTCTAGTAGCAATCCTTAAAGCCAAACTATTTTACAAACAGTTTTTGCCATTGCTTGATATTCTAATTCTGCTGATGACAACGAAACTATTATTTGCTTCTTTGTCTTCTAGGAAATTAAGGATTTTCCCAATTTGATGTAAAAATTAGTAATGGACCTCTTCGTCATTAGGCATGTGGCATAATCCGTATCACCATAGGCCGTCATCTTCATGTTGTAGTCACAAAATAAAAGAATTATGAGTCCTAGACATCCTTTTAAGTACTTTACAAGCGTTCATATGAGATTGCTTTGGGTTGTGCATGAATTGACTAAGTATCTGTATTACATAACATATATTAGGCCTAGTCATGGTAAGATAAATTAATTTTCCAACAAGTCCCTATATCTTGATGGATCCTTAAGTAGTGGATCTTCATTGGCTGATGGAGAATCCGTATCATACTCGAATCTCATCAATTTCACATTTTGCTCAATAGGTATCACAACTAGTTTATACCCTGACAATCCTGCTTTTGATATAATTTCCAAGATAAAACTTTCGATAACTAAGGCATATTCCTTTCTTGGATCAAGCTATCTAAATACTAAGAAAATTTTGGGAGGTCCCAAATCTTTTATATGGAAGGTTGAATGCAAATATTCCTTAAACTGTCAAATCGTTGTTGAAACCTAAATTTTAACAATCCGATCATTCATTTATTGCATAGAAAATTATGAATTAATTTTTTACTCATAAACAAAAATATTAGAATAGCATATAGTTTTAGAAGTATTTTTTTGTTTTTTAATTATTACTACATTTACATTGGACCGGTAATAAATGGATTTAAATTTATGGTTCTGAGTTTTAATTTGACTAGTTTGACTAAGTCCATGGAGAGAGGAAATTTGCCCAAGCCCGTTATTCTCTAATGATAAAAATTGACTTATGAAAATGACATTTGATGTATTCAGTAAATCTTTCATATATTCATATAATATACACACTGTGAGATATATTTCGTAGTAAATTAGAAGATTTCAGATGAAATATTGAAATAGTAAGAGGGAATATTGCACATGGGGCATATATTTGGTGCTAATCTTTGGGCAATATATATTTTGGTATAATAAAAGAAACACTAGCATAAGAAAAGTGATCTTCAATCGTCAATGAGTGTGAGCAAAGGAAGGAAAGTAAAATAAAATTGAGGAGATTGTGTGCTGGCCGTGCGAGATGCGATCGGAAAGAGGAAGGAAATTTTGCTTCTTAGGACTATTTTTTTGCGTATAAAAGGGTGTATCCTACACGCATGAAGAGTGGGGGAAAAACTGAAAAAATAAGCTCTCTCTCGTCTATTCAACAGGTCAACAAAAAGTGATCTTTCTCTTCTTCTCTGACAAAGTGCAGAGGAAAAGAAAGAGGAAGGCGGCAAGAGGAAAAAGTGGTGTTTCCACTGACAAAGTACAGAGAGAGAGAGGACGTGAGAGATAGAAAAATTAAGAAGGGGTTGTCTTCTTCCAGGGGGTCTTCGAGCGTTAAGCTCGACGGCTGCAACTCCGCCACCTGCAGCTGCTGTTTCGCGGTCGCCGAAGCTCCGAACACCGTCGCCGTTGCAACTCCAAGCGCTGCTGTGCCTGCTGACCCGCGATAACCCGGCCGCTCGACTCAATTGCTTCACCGACTTCGAGCTCGTCGCCATCCCACTCCCAACACGCTGCTCAACGACGACTCGACTAGATCTGCTAGAGAAATACATAGAGTTGAACATAATAAAATAAGAAATTGAAAGATTTCGTTGAAATTGTTTGTTTGGAAATTTCCTGAAAAGATAATCATAGGTTCTTCTCTCCATCGGAACAATAAGGCGGTTATGCCCATTACTAAACTTGTTGAAGAGATGAAATAGAACCAAGCATATCTTTTTGATCAAAAGATGGATCGATCATCAAAAGAAGAATTAGGCCAAAAATTAGGATACATTCTCGGAAAATAAAACTTCCATTGAAGAGAAGCAAATAAAAGGCTTTCATCCTTCTTCCCGTGAGCTTTGACCCATGATGCCACCGCCCTTTGCTGCTCTTGACCAGCCCGACGCCACGAACAGTCCAACGACGCTGCAACTCCACTCGTCGTCGCGCCTCCGCCCGATGCCGCCACTGCTGTCCGAAGCCCGACCGCCTTGATGTTGCTTGTTGCTTTGACGTTTGCTGCCCCCCGGCAACGTTTTCGACGCCCATTGTCCACGGTCACGGAGTTGCCGTCCGAAACCCCGACGTCAACCGCTGTTCCCACTCGTATCCGAACCGAGCCGATTCCGCAAGTTTTCTATTCTTGCAGGTTCATTAGTCGTGAGCCCGCTGCCGCTAAGCCAATCTAGAGGCAAATCGTTGTAAGTGAATCCTTCCCACCGGTCCCGTATTGGAAACAAATAATCCAAATAAGGTAATTTTTTTGAACTAAATTTCATCTTGATATTATTGCCTAATTGGAATATTTGATGCTAATAGTGATTTTATTGAGACTTCATGATTCAATAGGATATTATCAACAAAAATATCACTATAATTACTAATTTGATCCTCTCAGAAGATAACTCCGTCATAATTTGAGTTGTAGGAGAATTGGAGGCCAATGTACTACCATCTTTCTATACTGAACGATTTCTAGAGTAAAATTCTGGATGGTCCTTCCCCAATCAACTACTATCAAGCTGAAGAGCATGTAAGATGGCATCCCCTCTACACAAATAATCGAAATGTGGCGGTATGCAGTCTATCTCATGATGCGATTCTCACGTTACGTAAAATTAAAGTCTTACGAATTATGCAGTCCATGACAAAGAAAAGAAAGAGCAAGTCTCGAATAAGATTTTGGCTTAATATCATAGACATAATGTTGCAAAAGCGGAATAATATCTTTTACAAATTCTTATGCGCTTTTTTTGCCTTATTTTTTTGGTACAACATACATATTTTTTGTATGTGAACAAAATTATTGGGGTTTTTGAAAATAGACACTAATAACTTAATATAACATCTAGTTCAAACAGATGCATGTAGGATCGAATATAGTGATGGTCACTTAAATGAAAATTCAATCTTGTAATTCTTGTCAGTAGATTTTCTTGCAATAGATGAAAATTCTTATAGCTAAACGTAGATGTACAATATTAAGGGCGTGGATACTACTAAAATTTTGTAGTATGGAAAATGTTGAACAAATTAGGGAATAAAGTTGATAATCATTATTGTCACTAACGTCATATTTATTTTGTTTTCAAGAATAAAGTTAAAGGGCACATATGTGCATTTTTTCCCTATGTCGAAACACAGATTTGGTATAAATCTTTCTTGCCAGAGCAACAATTTGAGTTCGCCACTAGCATAATCACTTTCCTAATTTTTATACATGGGTTAATAATCACGTGGAGAAGTTATCAACTATAAATAGGTTGGAAGTCAATTTTCCTCTTAGAAAGTTACTATTCACATTGAAATATAACTAGTTATTACTAATATATGCATACATGCCATAAAATGTAGTCTCTAACTGATGACTAAGTTTATCAATCAACTATGAGATTATTCTGACTGATGAAGCTGTTGTTAGTCAAAAGATAGTTGTTAATGACGATGACCCGCTCATTAATCCGGACTCGGTGGGCATCAGTTGACGTCAAGTCAACAATTGGAAAGCCATCTAAATGTGTCCATCATCCATCCCTGAAATCACGATTGATCATCAGTCTTCAAGTTCCTTTTCCAAAGTGGGCGGACTTTAAGGTTATGAGGGCATTGGTTGACGTCAAGTCAACAGGTGAAAAGCCATCTGAATGTGTCCATCATCCATCCTTAAAATCACGATTGATCATCAGTCTTCCATTTTCCTTTCCAAAATGAGGCGGACTTTAAGGCTCTTTTTCCTAAGTGGGAGAACTTCAAGTCAGCAGCTGGAAGGCCATCCAGATGCCGTCCATCATCCGTCCCTTAATAAACGGACTCGTAGAGACAAAAGCCAAAGGACCTGTGCTGTGTATGCCAACATCTCCACCACTATTGAAGTTGCTCGACTTCCTCGAGATATACGTTTTGGATCATGTTTCTCTCCATTCCGACGGACACATTGTTTCGAAGCAGCTTCTTTCCACCTTCGGGTCAACTATCTGTTGATCAGGTGAGGGTAACAGCTGTGCATTGTCTATTGTTCACAAATTGAGGACCTGTCGTCAAAGTGCTTACATAGAAAAAAAGACGGAGGTGGATGGGAAAAAGTTGTTGCGATTTTATGCAATGAGCGCTACAAATCCTTCTACGGGGTCAACGGGTCAATGATCAATGGCCGATACCTTCTCATTTCACGAATGATTACTCCTGTTTTGGTTAAGGAATCATTGTCACTCCTCTTCATATCCGCTTTTCCACTAGACTCAGTATAAAACGAGCCCAAGGCGTCGCCCGTCTGTGCCCCTCCCCTTGTGATTTTGCCCCTTTTAAATTTGTATGTGACTTCATCATAATCAGTTATTTGAAGAACTAGATTCAAGAATACCACATTATAAACTTGTAATTCTTACAAGATAGGACACGAATTACACGACGTCCTGTTACGAACTAACGTCACGTTTGATTCAGAGGTATGCATGTTCCACATTGAATTAATAAGTGCAGTTCACGCAATGAGCATTGCGCATTAGTGGCCGGATTCTGTGGAGTCAATAAGTCCGTGATTGATGGTTGACAGGCCGCCTTCGCTGGCTGCCACCTCAAAAACAGTCACCTCCTTATAATTTATAAATCTCTTCCACGTCCAGTTTTGTTAGCACGTACCAATTTCCCTTGTTTCTTCTTAGTTTTCAAGTCATGGAACCTCGAAGCATTCGCTTTGCAGTGTTTCAATCATGCCATTTCCTTGTTTGTATCGTGCTTGCATTATGCTCTACCCAAGTCTCCTCTATCTCAAATGAAACTGACAAACTCTCTCTGCTCGCATTTAAGGCTGGAATTACTGAGGATCCTCTCGGCATACTCAGCTCGTGGAATGATAGCTTGGGGTTCTGCCAGTGGTATGGTGTCATGTGCGATCGCAAGCACCAAAGGGTCATGGTTCTGGACTTGCATTCACAGAAACTCTCTGGGTCGATCTCCCTCACATTGGGAACCTCAGCTTCTTGAGAGAATTGTGGCTTGGAAACAACAGTTTCGATCATGAAATCCCTCCACAAATCAGCCGATTGAGTCGCCTACAAATATTACAACTAGAGAACAATTCATTGGTTGGTGAGATTCCTGAAAACATAACAGCTTTCTCTTACCTTGTCAGCCTTAATCTTGATTTCAACCAACTAACCGGAAAAATTCCTGAACAAGTCGGTTCATTATCAAATCTACGGATTTTTCTTTGTATAGAAATAATCTAATTGGGGCCTGCCTTCCTCCATGGGGAACTTGTCTTCACTAGAGGTGCTTCAGCTTACGCGAAATAACTTTGGTGGGAGCATTCCTCCGGTCTTATGCCACTTGTCAAAATTACAATTATTCGAAATGGGAGAAAACAAATTGTCCGGTCCAATTCCAACTGGAGTTCTGAATCTCTCTTCTCTAACTAGCTTCCATGTAGGAAACAACGGAATACGAGGGAGTCTTCCTGCAGACATAGGCTTTACTCTTCCAAATCTTCAGTTTTTGGCATTTTCATGAATCTATTTGAGGGACAGGTTCCTCCATCAATATCAAATTGCACAAAGTTGGAGCTACTTGAACTTGGAACAAACAAACTTTCAGGTAGTGTGCCTTCTTTGGAAAATCTGCACGAGCTTCAAGTGCTCACCACTTCCAAATCAGCTTGGACATGGAAAACCTGAAGACTTGAACTTCTTTTGCTCACTAACAAATGCCATGAAGTTAGAGGTATTGATTATTGCTAAGAACAGTTTCAGTGGAGTGCTGCCTAATTGCCTAGGTAACTTATCCACCACCCTCACAATATTTGATGTGAGTAAGAATCTACTATATGGAGAAATTCCGAAACATATTGAAAATCTTGTGAACCTCCAAGTATTGAATATGTTTGAAAACAAGTTTTCAGGTGTTCTCCCCTCAAATTTGGGAAACCTACGAAATTTGTCGATATTGCAGTTAGGTGATGACTACCTAGGAGGGACAATCCCATCTTCTCTAGGAAATCTAACCAAGTTGACCATACTAATTTTAGCTAGGAGCAACTATCATGGTCAAATTCCTTCAACACTGTCTAACTGCCAATTTTTGAACATGCTTGATCTTTCGAGTAACAATCTCAGTGGTACAATACCCCCACAAATTATGGGTCTTTCATCACTGACCACGGGTTTGTACTTATCTAATAACCATCTGACAGGAATTTTACCCATGGAAGTAGGCAAATTGATATTTTTGACTACATTGGACATCTCCAAAAATATGTTAGGAGGTGAAATTCCAAATACTTTAGGTGATTGTGTCATGTTGCTATCATTGAGGATGGGGGGCAATTCCTTCCACGGGTTCATTCCTCAATCGATGAGATCGTTAAGAGGCATTGAAGAAATTGATCTTTCACACAACAATTTTTCCGGGAAATTCCACAGTTCTTGGAGGTATTTCATTCTTTGAAAGTACTGGATTTGTCTTTCAACAATTTTGAAGGCATGCTACCACATGGAGGAGTCTTTGAAAATGCTACTGCAACTTCTATTATTGGGAATGCTAAGCTTTGCGGTGGATTGCCAAAATTTCAGCTTCCTAAATGCATCTCCAGTAGCTCCGAGAGTAGAAAGGTCCATGTATTGAGATTGTCTGCTATTGTTATTTGTGGCATTCTCGGAATTGCTCTTGTTCTTGCTATCGTATATCTCTATTGGCGGAAGAAGCTAGTACAAGAACCCGTTTCAAGTTCTATTGATGTTTTAAGTCTGAATGTATCTTATAGAACACTTCTAAAAGCAACCGATGGTTTTTCTTCAACCAATTTGGTTGGTGTTGGAAGCTTTGGTTCTGTTTACAAGGGGGCACTAGAGAACAACGGCATTGTCGTTGCAGTGAAGGTGCTTCATTTAGTGGGCCGCGGTGCTCTAAAGAGCTTCACAGTTGAGTGCGAGGTTTTAAAGAACATCCGGCATCGAAATCTTTTGAAAATACTAACAGTTTGCTCGAGTGTTGATTATCAAGGAAATGATTTTAAGGCCATAGTATATGACTTCATGGAGAATGGAAGCTTGGAACAGAGGTTACACCAAAAGGCAATGCCATCTTATGGAAACGAGCCTCCGAAAAATGTGAATTTCATTCAAAGGATAAATATTGCTATTGATGTTGCTTTTGCACTAGATTATCTTCATCACCAATGCCACATTCCCATCATTCATTGCGATCTAAAGCCAAGCAATGTCCTCTTAGACGCTCAGATGGTTGCGCATGTGGGCGACTTTGGATTGGCGAAATTCCTCCTTGGATCATCCCTTGATACTGTAGCTAATCAAATGAGCTCTATGGGTCTAAGAGGGACCATTGGTTATGCTCCACCAGGTAATCTCTTCACTTCCAATTTTCATGATTTGAGCTCCACATTATTTTCTATGATCGGCACTCCCAATTTCATCTACACTATGATCTAAATGCATGGCAGAATATGCAATGGGATGCACGGTCTCGAGAGAAGGCGATGTCTATAGTTACGGCATCCTCTTACTAGAGATGTTCACGGGATTGAGTCCCACCAACGACAAATTCAGAGAAAATCTCACTCTCCATAGTTTCGTTGCAGCAGCCTTGCCTGAACAAGTATTGGAAATTACAGATTACACTCTACTTCTAGAAAGGGAGAGTCGTTTCAACGCCGATGGTCCTCAGCATTGGCTTCCTGAAAGTGATGTCATGTTTCAAGAATGTTTGGTTATGGTATATAATATTGGAGTCACTTGTTCCAATGAAGTGCCTGGAAGTCGGATGAGCATAAGCAGTGTTGCTAGTCAGCTGCAAAAGATTAGGCAAAGACTCTTTGCATTGGGTTTATATGAACAAGATGAAATACCGTGGGTGATATGATAATTTCTTACTCTATATCCTCTTAAATATTTAGCTTTGTTGATGCTAGGGCAAACCATACATGTAAAATGTGTAGCAGAATGCAGAGTCAATAATGTGTCTTCATTAGAAGGTAATAGTTGATTGCCATTCCTCATTATGTATATATATTAAGCTAGCATATGCCCCGCGGTGCAGAAACCTTTTTTGTAATATCAGTTTAAATTTGTTTAGAGTTTGAGAACATAGACGAAACCCGATCTGGATCGAAGTGCGGAGAAGTCTGGCTGTATAAAAAAAGTTAGAATTGTATTTTGTGACCGCCAACTTCAAATCCGAATCCTTTTGCATGTTGGAGTCGAAAGTGGTGTTGCATTTTGAGCGTGAGAAGAGGAATTAAATTATGCTATTTGGGTATGACTTTGACCAAGGATTTTGCATGACTCATACAAGCATTAACATTTCATATGTAACTATGACTAAAATAATAATTACAAACGACTCGTTTGATTAATATACAATTAGAGATAACACTAATGAGAATTTTTTATATATTTCTAACTTGTACTAAAGTGTCTATTAATAAGTTACTAAATCACCATAAAAAGTTAATAGCAGATATTTAATAAATAAATGACTATTGTAAATTGAAGAAAAAAAGAATACCAGCAAAATCAACGACCATAAAAAGTTACCGGTGAATGTGGACAACATGGCGAAAGCTCATTTTGCAATGCAAGGGGGTAATTACCCTAAAATCATGATGCGACTAGTTTTTTACTGCTGTGAGAATTGCAAATGCAGAAATATGAGGCAATAATGCTTTTGGTTAGGAATTGGATTCTGACATATTGTTAAATTCAATTCTTAAATTTTATAACATGCAATGAAAACCTTTTTGAATGAAAAATTCAGGTACCAACAGACATTATACGATAACAAAACAACTTTTTCACCATAGTTTGACAAAAGAATATAGTGCAACCTCGTGTTTGATCAACGAATGGCTTATTATTTAAACACGTTAATATATGTTTTAATACATTCGGATACATACTTGAATAAGATTTATAATTTGAATAGGGTAATTTTTTTAATAAATGTTTTGTGTTTGCAAAACACCTAAACTCAAAAGTGCTTTGCCAGCTGCATTGACTATGGTACATTCCCAACTTCCCAAAGGAAGGAAAAGGAATGGCTTTGCATGTGTTGACTTGTAGTTACTTCAGTGTATTAAGAAGGATTTGAAGTACGAAATGCATTACTGTTTCATGCACATGAAGGGATTTCTAAGGAAAGAAGTACAGTCGTATATCAGCTTTCTAGACATTATTACAACATGGGACCTAACCTTTGTGTAGGAAATTTCGTATGATGTAGGGAGATTATAAGTTAATTGCACCTTTCCAGTGGGGAGGAAGTCATACTCATGTCTTCAGCATGAAGGAGTCCCGACAACAATCAATGAAGAGCAATGGCAAAAATGGTACGAAGATGTTTTACTAGGAACACAGCGAGAGTGAGGCCACATTGACCAGCTAACAGCTCCTTAACCACTGTCCAAAAGAATCTAAAGAGAAGAATAGCAGTTACACTTACAAAAAGACTATGAGAGACCCGAAAGGCAAACAACTCTATGAAGGTCAGCTTATTAATTAAACCAGAATTTATAATGCAACGAAGTCCCTCCTATGCAGTATGTGCCGAGACCAGGAACCACGCTTTCAAGCCCTCTGCCCATAAATATCTTCCTGAATGGGGACCCCGGTCCATACATCAAACAGCAGCGTTCACTGAACGAACCAACAAGTCTAGAGACTACTTCCCTGAAAAGCATGGAGGCAACCTGCCAACAGGGAAGCCATTGTCAATTCAAAATGTTGGCTGATAATTTTCAGTTCAACTGAGACTTTAAGTAACCAGCCAAATATAGGTCCCATTAACAGTCAATCGTACCCATCATTTGTAAATGAATTCTTCAGTCATGAGGATATAACATCAGAGTAAATACAGGGCCGAAAATAGATTTAACACATACATCCAGAACAACCATACACGCAGAGTTGAGGTTTGAGACATGCCAGAACTTATAACAGTACAAAGATAACTCCGGATAAGTTCTGTAAATGCACAATGATGATGATACAGACATCGGATCTGATGACCATATAACCGATGGACAATACAAATCAGTGGCAACACAGTCGCCAGTACAAGCTCAAGAGATCATACTACAGCACCCTCGCAGTGAAAGACTCGAGAGGCCCTGCAAACAAAGGTGAACAGAATGCTTATCTAATATGTAGCCTTCAATGGAATCACAAATTCTACCAATCTGTGTGTGAATCAATCACGCCCAGTGAACCAAGAGAAAAAAATGAAACTGTAAGTGAAGAAACAAAAGTAGGATTTATTAGGTAAAAATGCCTCAATCAAAAGAAATGAGTTGCGCAACATATATGATTCACCTAATTTGGTTGATAAACATTTACTTCACCTTTGATCAAAAATGTAAATACTCCGTCACCTCACAATATCTACTCTCATGCCTGTTTCACTAGATTTCAGTTTGCAAATCACATAAACAAAATAAAGAGAACAGAAGGTCCGGCGAAAAAAAAAAACGGATTTTTTCAAAGTTCACATAGAAAGAAAAATGTAAATCAGTCGTACACACTAATAGAGGAGAACCCCATACTTGTCGATAGAGTGGTGACTGAAACTTGAAATCCACCAAAAAGTAAATGCTGCAACTGTAAGATCCTGGAACTGGTCCTGAATTGAGTTGCAAAATGTTTATCGGATGGTCAAAGAGTGTGCCCTGCGACACTGTAGTCTGGAAGTGGCAGAAAAAAGAATGTCAGAGGGATTGAAATTCAGAGAGAGAGAGAGAGAGAATATTTAATACATGATCGCCTATACTGGTGGCTCATACAATAAGAACTTCATTACCATTACTCAATAACCAGGCGATATCAAATTACTTAAAGTTTAGAAAGGCTCCTAGACATTACAAACTCATGATCTCGAAATGAACATAGTATATACTCTGATTCAATGAAAAGAGTAAGTGTCCTAATTCATGTATTTATACATAGGCAGCTGCTCAAGCACCATGATTTCAACACCTACTTGATACTGACGACGAACTAAAGTTTGATTAGACAGTGGAATTCAACATACAAGAAGAGCAGATTCCACCAACTTTATTGTACTGATGGAGCAGAGGAATGACCAAATGAGAAATGAAAAGAAGCAGGAGGTAGGTTGACCAAGCATAATCATCCAAGCAGCGACACAAGGAAACATGATTCTGCGCAAGGAAGTAGTCTGGGAGTTAGTTTGCCGAGGTCTTTCAACTCTACATGAGAAACATAACCTTCTACTTAAAATTTGAAACCAATCTCAAGCTCGGCATCAAATGATCCATCAGGATAACTCTTTAGTATCTCCAAGCGTTGACACCAGGGGACGAAATCTTGACACAGATCAACAGCTGCAACAACATCAAATAACTGCACTGGAGAATACCTGATAAGCACAGGAAACGCCAAAATTTGTTCATTTTTTTTTTTTTTTTTTTAAACGAAGGCATCGCATTATAACAATGACGACAAGAAAAGATGACTTATGAGTGCAAAAATGAATAGCACAGCGTCACCGCTATGCAAGCTGCCCCGTAGAATCTGGAGGTCCTTGTTTGCATCAGACGGTCTGTGATTAGAAGGGGGCGTTCACACCAGCAATGCATCCCAAACATCGCGTCTGATCGCAATTCTGAAGCTGCTGATAGCTCGCAGCAGGCTCAATTACATGCCGGCTCCAATTTTTGCGCGTCACGATCGATCCCACCGACTCACAGGTCGACAAGAAGGGATGCATAACCGGTCCTCAGAGAATCCAGAAGCTCGAAAATTTGAAAGAAACGCAAAGGGGGTGGTGGAATGGGGGTTCGACTGGAGATCTCCGTCGCGCGAATTTCGGGAAAATTCGGGAGGGCGGGAAATGCAGGGGCCAATGATTGAACACAACGCGCGAAGAGAGAAATTGAGGAGATGGGTCGTCAGAAGACGGGACTCCGAGAGGACGCAGGAACGGGTTCTGGGCTTTAGCCATGGAGAGATGAAGCCGTTTTCTTGTGGGGTTTCTTGAAGTGATAGGAAGGAAACAAAGTCTCTCACGTAACGCCTGTCCAAGCTTCCATGCCCCTGCATGGTCACACTTCTGGAAGACTGAACATATGGAAGGGGGAGAGGGAGAGAGGGAGAGAGACGACACACGTGTTGAAATTTGGCGTTGAGATTTGGAGTTTTTATTACGTGAAACAAGAGAGAATAATGAAAACGAGATCACAGACACGATGAATCTTTCACCCAAAATCTCTCGAGAAATGGAATGGTTTGAGTTTTCTCGAATCCGCAGAAAAAGTCAAACATGACCGAACTAAGTTGGAATTCATGGATTGGACCGGGCCAATTGCGGTCGCGGGTGCAAATAAAAAGTGATTCCGAAAACCGATTCTGAATGGTTAGTTGCAGGGTTCTTTCTTTCTATTTCGAGCCTGGTCCAAACTGTTTACATTTGACACATTTCATTTTAAGGTAGAAATATATTTAATTTCTCAATTGAACTTACTAATATATTAAACGATTGAACTAATATAAAGATACGTTATGAAGTTGAAAATATTGCCCAAAGCATGCTGGAAAAGTGGATTTGAACCTAAAACGGCCTCAAGCTCTAGATGAGCTTTTTCAAATTGTACTTATGAGACTCGGTATCCATCCGAATCAAAATTTATGCTCCTTAAAAGTAGGAGCGTGAAAATTTCTCTATTTTTTTTCTTTTTCGTTGATAAAATGTAAGCTTTCAAGTAATTTTGTGCTTCGTCAAAGCCCGCTTGAGCAATAGAAGATTTAGTCGACAGCCTAAATTGAGAAAATTTCTGCACATGTTTGGTTTCCGTAGGAAGTATAGATGGATATGATGGCTAAGTTATTCAAGTGCACATAGAAGAAAAATCGGACAGAAGATGGCATGTTGACCAGTGTGAAAAACAAGAGAAATTGAAAATTGGATTTGAAGTTTTCGAGTCTATCTCTTTTGTAAGTTTGGTAATAGTCTTTTGAGGGATGATCCTAAGTATTAGTGAGAGTGGCAAACCCGTTTCTATACATGCGAGAAGTGGTTGTACTTAGAGAAATAAGAATTGTACCTAATAATAAGGTAAGGTATCCGAATGACCCTTAATCTGTAAAAATTCAAAGGTGTGGTTTATAATTTTTGGAGTGCGGCCTCTATGTTTTGCGTGTAAGGTGTGAGAAGCATTTCGAGAGGGTTCATCAGTGATAGCTTGCATAACAGCATAGCTGTAGAAGGAGTCTTGGTTTTGCTTGGCTAACTCTGCACTTGCAGCAAGACGATGCTTGTACTCCTAACTAAGGCAGCAGGTTTCAGTCTATATAGGTCGTAAGAACTGGAAAGAGAACGTAGGCACCTTAAGTCGAACCTCTGTGATATCAAGATATCATTTCTCTCACCCAACTCTTTATTTATCACGCTTTAAGAGTCAAGCTGAGGATTAGCAGAATGAGGCGGCCATATATTGTCAAATTTTCGCGGCTGAGGAGAAGACATTGGCACAACCTGCAACACGAAACAATTTCGGAATCTTTCACAAGGATATATGTTCCCATCACAGAGGGAAATCAGAGGGGAGGGACATGTACACAGGCATATAGATTCGAACAGAAATTTCTCTCCGGAGGACATGCATTCTCCTTTAGGTATGCATGGTATTCTGTGGAGATTTGTCTCGGGCTATCCTACAAGAAGTCTCTCTCTCTCTCTCTCTCTCTCCCTCTCCTCGGCAACCACCCATCGAGGTACTAAAGCCATCCCCAGGGCAACCGAACACATCGTCCTCCATTGTCCTGCGTTGTCAAGGTGAGAATTCAAATCATGGCGTTCCAATTCTGAATAAGTACATGTCTGAACCTGGTTTTAAACCTCGCCTGGCTGTTCAATACAACTTCGTAGCCCTCGACATGACGGCATGGCTAGTTTTCCATTGTACTCTGTATTTTCTTGAGTTGATTTTTGAATTGCATATTTATTTTTATTAGGGGTGAGCAATATTCGGGTGAGCAGTTCCCACCCTAGAACTAGGAACTGCCCACTAAGGAAATGTTCCAAAAAATTAGAACTAGGAACCGCCCGTTAGTTTCATGAATTCACTTAGGAATCGGACTGTCGGTCTGTTCCAATTCTTGGGTGGATCCATGGAATTGGTCCCGCCAAGCTTCATGCACTCAGGTTTTCTAGCAAGCCAAAGTAAAGCAAAAAACAAAGAATTTCCCTATTCTTAATTATAAGATCAGTAAAAAGATTGGGCTCATATTGAGGTTGAGAGTCCAAGCCGTGAGTCGATGGGTGTTGAGCTTGAGAGTCAAGACCGTAAATGAGAGATAGAAAGATGATTAAGAGAGGTGAGGTAAGACAAAATGAGCACTCAGTCAATGGGTGTTGAGCTTCAGATTATGGATTTTAAGGTTTTCATTTTTCTTAATTTTTTGGTAGGAAATTTTTCTTAAAAATTATATATATGTATATTACCGGTCCGATCCCGATGGGTGGTTCCACACTGAAAATCGGGAATCAAATCGGTTCTCTTGGGAACTACTCATTCTGGTCCAATTCTAGGTAGTCTAGACAACTCCCAATTCATTTGCACACCCCTAATTTGTATGCATGCCATTGTATCTCTATGTTTAATCAACAGCCTCCTTTGCCACAAAGGTTGGTGCTATATACTCACCTTAGTTGAAAACAAAGCAACATCGTCCTGTGAGGACGCTTTCCAACTCACTGCACCACCTACTAACGTAAACACATAGGAAAACAATAATCTATGGTCATCTAGGTCATTGGTGCATGATTTGAATCCATATAACTTGTGGTCTCACTTCCATTTCCGTTCGTCCAGTATACTATGTCAATGTTAGTTGTCCTCTTCAAATATTTGATTATTCACTTCAAAGCTTCCAATATTATGGTGTACATAATACTACCCACTGCACTAGAATAAGTGAACACAACACATATGATGTTCCTACTCCTTAGTTTGCTGTGATAATTCATTGGAGAGTTCGAATGCAACCAAAGGTGTACTTATATATTTGGCCAACTGCATATTACAACATGTCATGATTTTTGCAATGTGTTTTTTCTGCAACAAGCAAAACACTCTTGCAATCCTGTCACACGATATTTCCATATTTGTTGGTTTTGTTCCCATAATGAAATATCTTTAATCGTATAATATTTTAGGCTTTTATTTGAAGGAGACACAAGTTCTATGCTTAATTTAGGATAGAGAATATCAAATGCAATATGACATAATTTCCAACCACAAACAAAATTGTACAACCTTAACAATTAAACCTCGGATCTTTAAGTCGAACCCAAATTATACCAGCACACTGTCGAAATCTAATCAATGACAATGCACTTGGGTAGAGGATACAACATCATAATTCAATCGACAATGATTTATGAGAGATACAACATCGGAATCTAACTCGACCGGTTTGCACCAGGATAAAGATACTTGTTGGAATCTAATTGATGATGAGAATTTGGAAGCTACAACTAGAGAAACAAAATAGCAATAATGTAAAGATAAAGTAAAGACATTTTATATGTTGTTTGGGGTGATTGCTGTGTTGGACGACTGGGGTATTTATAGAGAAATTTGGTAACTACTAAGCAACTATCCATCTCTTAGTAGCCTCTTCCATCTTTAGGCACGCTCCTTCTGTGACCAACTTGCCCATCTCCTGTGTAACCACCTTGATCGTGTTTTAATGTTTCCTGGATTATCGATACCAGTTCTACAACTAGATACATGGACATTAACTGCTTTTCCAAACGCGCACTCCCCCGGCACCTCTCGAAATATTTTGAAAACTCTAACCCAAGACTTACTGCCAAAATCGTTCCGGCAGCCACTTTAAATTTCACCATTGTATCTTGACAATTGGACACATGGCAATCCGTTGCTTCATTGTCGATCATTGAGCTTCTATCCATAGACTTGTCGATAATTGGTCATACATCAATACTCTTATGATGCACAACTTCATTATATTTTTCACCCACATGCCCGGCACATGATGGTATGACCATCTTTTAATAACAACCTCTCGTCCACGTGACCAGCACATGATAGTACGGTCAACTTTGAGCGCCAACAATTTCTATATCCAATATTTTCTTGGCGCCACCTGAATCTGTCATTTTAAACTCAAACAAACTGCTGCTTTGGAACTGCACAGCCGTTGCCCTCACCTGATCACCAAAGTGTTCACCTGAAGGTGGAAAGAAGCTGCTCCGAAACAATGTGTCCATCGGAATGAAGTGAAACAAAATCCAAAACGTATATCTTGAAAAGTCGAGCAACTTCAATAATGGTATACATAGCATAGGTCCTTCGGCTTGTGCTTAATACAATTGCATGTATGCAGGGATGGATGATGGAGACAACTAGATGGCTTTGCAGCTGTTGACTTTAAGTCAACCAATGCGCACAAAATCCTAAAGGCCTTCCACTTTGGAAAATATCCTGGAAGACAGATTATAAAGCGTGATTGATTAGCGGGCAATTGTCATTAACGACTATTACTCGACTTACAACAGCTTGATCATTTAGAATTATCTCACAGTTGATCGATAAACCTGGTCATCACTTAGAGACAACATTGTAAGGCACGTATACATGTATCAGTACTAACTAGTTATATTTCAAGATGAAAACTGACTTCTAACCTATAGTTTATAATTTCTCCGCGTGATTCACCTTTGTATGAAAATGAGGTAAGTGATTATACTAAGTGGCGAACTCAAAGTATGCTCTGGCAAGAAATATTTATACTAAGTTGGTCTTTCAACATAGTAACTTTTTACCATGAAAGGTAGATAAGTTCATATAAATCACTACTAATTTTGTCACAATGAAAGGTAACTTTACTTTCAAACTATTTAAATCCAGTAACTTCTCCATGCTAATGTTCACTTTCTATTTAGAGAAGTAAGGTTGAGCATCTTGGTGGCTAGTAATTTCTCGATGCAGTTAGCAACTTAAAATGACCTCTCACATGGACCGAAATCATTCTAATCATTAAGAATATGTCAATAATACGACAATCAGTTTTATCTTCCCTGCTACCTTCGCTGATGCACTCCGTTCAATTGGCAACATTTGCTCTCTTGCATTTTAGAAATATCGCAGAACACATTCATTCTCTCTATTTATTTGTTCTTCATAGGATTTGCTTTTTCAAGGTTGACGCCACCGATGCTATCCCATTAAAACTTGAAGATCAAGCTTTGAGGATCTCCTTCTAAAAACGCAATGCATAACACTTGCTTCTTCTTAGAGAAAGCCAACGGTAAAATTGGCCAGTGCGTGATCAACGTCGTAGACAATTGATATCCTTGGATCTATGTCAGTCTGCAACAGTTGTTTCTTGCGGAATTGTCGCACACATTGTCTTACGTGAGAAAGTTGTCCAAAAAATATTAAATGTATTACGTTTTTGTCAATGCAATTCTAAACATTTTAATTTTACCAAATGAGTCATAAACTTTTTTACATTTTACTAGTTCAATCTATATGACCAATTTTAGTTAAAATCGCTGATATGGATGCCAGCCATTGTTAAGCCATCACTCTGGAGAATCCAAAGTTGTCAAGCTTTGGAAGCAATGTTAGGAGCATGATGGAAGTAAGACTCGGCAAAAGTACGAACCAATCTTCATGTATCCCACCATGAGTTCAAATTCAGCATTTCGAACTTGGAGTATAAGGTGACTTTTTGGTCTTCAATCATGAACTTTGAGACGGCCCCCCAGACTATTAGTGAATTTATTCAATGGTACATTAGATGGAGACATTGACTAATTACTGGGTTTATTTCTTGGACATTACTAGGTGCCTTCCTACGTCACTTTCCTTCATTGCAGTTTAGTGCACGACTACCTGTTTTTTAAGTCTTCGATCAGATGTCTTGGTCTTCGCTTAACATGATTTTCGATGGGGAATTCGCTTTTGATCTCCTCATCACATGTATCGGTCGGTCTTGGCATAGTCCTCGGCGGATGCAGAGGGACTCATACGAGGAGGAAATAGATAAGGATCCTTCGTGCTTGCACTATGTTTCATTTCATCCTCTAAAATTTTGTTTTGTTTTCAATTTGATCCCTCGCATTCATTAGTTAGCCCAGAGTATTTACTATCAAAACTCAACTTCTCATTTACGCCGGCTGCATATCCGCTGTGATAGTGGCTCACTTGTGCCTCACGGCTTTAAAGCACATTATTGTAGTTTAAGGTCACAGGACATTTATCTATCGAAGCAGTAGCTCAAGTCCCGGCAGTGTGGTATAAAAAACATATCTGAAACCCAAAATCCCCACTCTTGTATCTTTGTGACTTTCTTTAGCTGCGTAGGAGACTTTCCATGCCACAATTTTAACTGACGGTGATTCACGCGCAGCAACTGCATTAAATGAAAGTATGATGGTGACATTCTCCCATTGCGCTGTAAAGGGCAATGGGAGAAGACATGAAAGGCACAGCCAAAAGAAATCAACAAAACAAAAGAAAGAGTCCCATTTTTTATTTTCTTCTCTTTCAGAAGAGCCTCTCTCAGTTTGTTCGTACAGGTGAGAGTTTTAAACGCCCGAGTTCTGCGCAAATTATTAGGTGTTTACATGAGGCTAAATATCTGTGGGTTTTGCATGCAATATAGGGCTGGAAAACACTCAGAGTGCACAAGCCATTACAATCGAGCATTCTTGATTTATCAGTGGATTATTTTGAGATTGGCTCTCATCGTGAATGTAGGTATCAACATTCATATTGAACAGTGTAAATCTCTAGTGTATTTTATTCTTCCTCCTTTTATTTTCTCTAATTATTTCATCTTCTCATGTTTTGATATAATTGCAAAGATCTGATCGGTTTTATAGCACATGATTTGATTCTTCAAAAAATATACGAAACTAAGATAACTTTGGCTCAGAATATGAATCAATCAATGTTCGAGTCACTCTACCAAGCAAAATGTTACCCGAGCAAAGGATAGTGCAGACTTGGAATTTGGGGTATAATAGGAAGAAAAAGAGCGAGTCAAATAAAGGTTTTGGCTTAATATTATAGAGATAATTTTGCAAAGACGGAATAATATCTTTTCATAGATTCTATGCTTTGTGTTTGCCCTATTTTTCGGGACAACAGACATGTTTTTTTGTATGTGAACAAAATTATTGGGTTTTTTCTTTATGAAAATGAAACAAATCATTTAATATGACATATAATTCAAACTCATTTGTGTAGGGTCTAATGTTGTGATGGTCACTTAAATGAAAATTCAGTTTTGTAATTTTTGTCAGTACATTTTCCTGCATGTTAGTTTATTTTCTTTTCTTTTCTTTTTTAAATGGACGAGAATTCTTACAGCTGAACATAGATAGGGGTAACCGACCAAACTTTAAAAGAAGAAAAAGAAAAAGAAAAAAAAAGGCTAGATGTGTTATAAAGGTTAAGGGCGTGAATACTATTAAAGTTTTATAGAGTCTGGAAAATGTTGAATAAATTAGGGAATAAAGTGGATAATCATAATGTCGTATTTATTTTATTTTGAAGAGTAAGTGTTATTAGGTTATAGGGCGCGTATGGGCATTATAAACGTTTTTTTTTTTTTGTCAATCCTACTCTACTTCTACTTTAAGTCTCATTCTCAAACTTTTTTTTCTGTCTTCTTGCAGGATATGAGAGTTGAAACATACACTTAAAACTAAATTGTCCCCACTTCAATCCCCTTGAAAAAGGTGGGGATTCAAACCCCCATCTTCCCCTTTGCATGTGAGAAGGGTGATCACTAAGAACTATGTTGAAGAGTTACTATTTTGATAGACCGAGTTAGTATAAAGCTTTTTGGCTAGAGCAGCACTTTGAGTCCACCACTTAATATAATTACTCAACTAATTTTCATATAAATTTAATCATCTCGTGGAGAAATTATCAACTATAAATAGGTCAAAAGTCAATTTTCCTCTAAGAAAGTTACCATCCACGTTGAAATATAACTAGTTATTACTGATACAAGCATATGTGCCTTAAAATGTCATCTCTAATTGATGACTAGGTTTATTAATCAACTGTGTGATGATTCTGACTGATGAAGTTATTGTTAGTCAAAAGATAGCCATTAATGACGACAACCTACTCATCAATCCCGCTCGACCATCAGTCTTCATTTCTTTTCTATAATGGGGGACTTTAGCACTCTATGGGCATCGATTGACGTCAAGTCAACAGCTGGAAAGCCATCTGAATGTGTCCATCATCCATTCCTAAAATCATGATTGATCATTAGTCTTTCAATTTCTTTTCCAAGTGGGAGACTTTAGGACTCGATGGGCATTGGTTGATGTCAAGTCAACAGCTAGAAAGCCATTTGTATGTGTTCATCATTTTTTTTTTTTTTTTTTTTTTTTTTTTGGGATTGGAGGAACCGTTACTAGGCCGTTCGCCGTCCACGTAAACCCCCAAGCTCATGGGTCCCCCACCGCTGGCCCCACTCGCAATTAAGTCGCGCGTTATGCATTGAACGCTTTCCACGAAGGTTCGAACCCTTCCCCTGCGTTTGGGGTACCAATGTGTCCATCATTCATCCCTGAAATCATGATTAATCATTGGTTCCAATTCATTTTCCAAAGTGGGGGAACTTTAAGGAACTTTTTTCCAGAGTGAGGGACTTGAAGTCAATAGCTGGAAAGCCATCCAAAGGCCGTCCACCATCCATCCCTTAATACACGGACTCATATAGACAAAAGCTAGAGGACCTATGCAGTGTATGCCAACATCTCGACCACTAGTGAAGTTGCTTGACTTCCTTGAGATATACGTTTTGAATTATGTTTCTCTACATCTCGATGGACACATTGTTTCGGAGCAACTTCTTTCGACCTTCGGTTCAACTATTTATTGATTAGGCGAGAGTAATAGCTGTGCATTGTCTATTATCCGAAAAACTTACAATGCTTAAAACTTGTAGTGCTTACAAGATAGGACACGAATTACCCAACATCCTGGTACGAACTAACAGTCATGCGTGTTTCTAATAATGAGCATTAGTAGCCACACTCTAGGAAGTCAACAAGTCTGTGATTGATGGTTGACATGACTCTTCCACTGGCTGCCGCCCTCCTAAATGCCACCTTCTTATAATTTATAAATCCCTTCAAGTCCAGTTAGATAGCCCACACCAATTTCTTTTGTTTCTTCTCAGTTTTCAAGTTATGGAACCTCGAAGCATTAGCTTTGCAGAGTTTCAATCATGCTATTTCCTTGTTTGTATCGTGCTAGCATTATGCTTTACCCAAGTCTCCTCTTTCACAAACGAAACCGACAAACTCTCTCTGCTTGCATTTAAGGCTGGAATTACTGAGGATCCTCTCAGCGTACTCAGCTCGTGGAATGATAGCATGGGGTTTTGCAAGTGGTATGGTGTCACATGTGGTCGCAAACACCAAAGGGTTATAGTCTTGGACTTGCATTCACAAAAGCTCTCTGGGTTGATCTCTCCTCATATTGGGAATCTTAGCTTCTTGAGAGAACTAAGGCTCAAAAACAATAGTTTCGATCATGAAATCCCCCCACAAATTAGCCAGTTGAGCCGCCTACAAATCCTAAGACTGGACTACAATTCATTGGTCGGTGAGATTCCTGAAAACATAACAGCTTGCCCTAACCTTGTTAGCCTCATTCTTCAATACAACCAACTAACCGGGGAAATTCCTACACAAATCGGTTCATTATTGAATCTACAAATTTTTCTTTGAATGAAAATAATCTAACCGGGAGTGTGTCTTTCTCTATTGGGAACTTATCTTCATTGGTGTGGCTTCATCTTTCAAAAAATAACTTGGGTGGGAGCATTCCTATGGTCCTAGGCCACCTACCAAAATTACAAATCTTTTATGTGGCAGGAAACAAACTGTCTGGTCCAATTCCAACTGGAGTTTTGAATCTCTCTTCTATAACTGACTTCGATGTAGGGGTCAACCAGATTCAAGGGAATCTGCCTGCAAACATAGGCTTCACACTTCCAAATCTTTTGTATTTTTGCATTAACGGGAACCTATTTGAGGGACAGGTTCCTAAGTCAATATCAAATTGCTCAAAGCTAGAGGCACTTCTCCTTGGAGGGAACAAACTTTCTGGTAAAATGCCTTCCTTGAAAAATCTGCACATGCTTCAACTCTTCACCAATTTTGAAAATCAGCTCGGGCATGGAAAATCTGAAGACTTGAACTTCATTTGCTCACTGACAAACGCCACGAAGTTAGAGTTATTGTCTATTTCTAGCAATAGTTTTGGTGGATTACTACCTAAATGCATAGGTAACTTATCCACCACGCTCGAGCGATTTGATCTGAATGAGAATTTAATATTTGGAGAATTTCCTAGCCAGATTGAAAATCTTGTGAATCTCGAAGAATTGACTATGTCTAGAAACAAGTTTTCAGGTGTTCTTCCTTCGAATTTGGGGAATCTACGAAAGTTGTGCTTATTGGATTTAAGTGACAACTACTTGGGTGGGACAATCCCATCTTCTCTAGGAAATCTAACCAAGTTGAGTGAGCTTTATATGGGCGGGAACAACTTTCAAGGTCAAATCCCTTCAGAATTGTCTAACTGCAACTTTTGAACATGCTCAACCTTTCTAGTAACATTCTTAGTGGCACCATACCCACACAAATTATGGGTATTTCTTCACAAACCTTCTTTATGGACTTGTCTCATAACCGTCTTAGTGGAGTTCTACCCATGGAAGTAGGCAACTTGAGGTTTTTGACCACATTAGACATCTCAAAAAATATTTTAAGAGGTGAAATTCCAATTAGTTTAGGTGATTGCATTGCATTGGTATCATTGAGGATGAGGGGCAATTCCTTCCATGGTTCCATTCCTCAATCAATGAGATTTTTAAGAGGCATTGAAGAACTGGATCTTTCACACAATAACTTTTCCGGGGGGATTCCACAGTTCTTGGCGGTATTTCATTCTTTGAAATTTCTAAATTTATCTTACAATAATTTCAATGGCATGCTACCGCGCGAAGGAGTTTTTGAGAATGCTACCTCTACATCTATTACTGGGAATGCTAAGCTTTGCGGTGGATTGCCATAATTTCAGCTTCCTAAATGCATCTCCAGTAGCTTCAAGAGTAAGAAAGTCCATATATTGAGATTGTCCACTATTGTTGTTTGTGCCCTTCTCGGAATTTCTGTGGTTCTTGCTATTCTATATCTCTATTGGCGGAAGAAGCAAGTACAAGAACCTATTTCAAGTTCTATTGATGTTTTATGTCTGAACATATCTTATGGAAATCTCCTAAAAGCAATCAATGGTTTTTCTTCAACCAATTTGGTTGGTGTTGGAAGCTTTGGTAATGTTTACAAGGGGGTACTTGAGGACAATGGGACCGCCGTTGCAGTGAAGGTGCTTCATTTAATGGGTCGCGGTGCTTTGAAGAGCTTCATGGTTGAGTGTGAGGTACTAAAGAACATTAGACATCGAAATCTTTTGAAGATATTGACAGTTTGCTCGGGTGTTAATTATCAAGGAAATGATTTTAAGGCCATAGTATATGACTTCATAGACAATGGAAGCCTTGAACAGTGGTTACACCAAAAAGCAACGCCATCCCATAAAAATGAGCCTCCAGAAAAAGTGAATTTCATTTGGAGGATAAATATTGCTATTGATGTTGCTTCTGCATTGGATTATCTTCATCACCACTGCCACATTCCTATCATTCATTGTGATCTAAAGCCGAGCAATGTCCTCTTAGATGCTCATATGGTCGCACATGTGGGCGACTTTGGATTGGCGAAGTTCATCCTTAGATCATCTCTTGATACTGTAGCTAATGAGATGAGCTCTATGGCTTTAAGAGGGACAATTGGTTATGCTCCACCAGGTAATCTCTCTACTATATAGTATAATGGTCCAAGCTCCGCATTCTTTTTTATGATTGACGCTCCTGATTTCTTCTACACTATGATCTAAATGCATGGCAGAATATGCAATGGGAGTCGAGGTCTCGAGAGAAGGCGACATCTATAGTTACGGCATCCTCTTACTAGAGATGTTCACAGGATTGAGACCCACCAATGATAGATTCAGAGACAATTTCACTCTCTATAATTTTGTTGCAACAGCTTTGCCTAAACAAGCATTGGAAATTACAGATCACATTCTACTTCTAGAAATGGAGAGTCGTCTCGACCCCAAAAGTCCTCAGCATTGGCTTTCCGAAAGCAACATCATATTTCAAGAGTGTTTGGTTATGATATATAATATTGGAGTAGCTTGTTCTAATGAAGTGCCTGGAAGAAGGATGAGCATCAATGGTGTTGTCAGTCAGCTGCAAAAGATTAGGCGAAAACTCTTTGCATTGGGTTTACATGAACACAATGAACTACCGCGGGTGATCGGATGATTTCTTAATCTCTCTCATCTTAAATATTTAGCTTTGCTTATGCCAGTGCAAATATGCATGTAAAATGCGTAGCAAAAAAGAAAATCAATCATGTATCTTCATTAGGAGCTAATCATTGATTGTCATTCCTCATTCTGTACAAGCAAATGCCCCACACTATAGAGACCTTTTTGTAATATATTTTATATTATTCAAACACGAAATTAATGTGGCATGCACATTTTCCATTTTGGCGTTTCTCATTCACTCTATTTATTTTTTTGTTTATTTTTCTCGTACATGAATATGAATAAACTACTCTAAATGCATGCTAAAAGTCAATAAAATAAGTGAAACAAAATAAATCGATGGTAGCAACTATACAGACAGAAGCAAAGCTTTGTGAGCGACCCTTCAAATGAACAATACCCGTGGCTTCCTAGGAAACAAAGAATTTTAGTCCCTTCTGATCGAGCAGTCCCTCGAGTCATTCAAACACTGTGGGGGAAAAGTATCAAAAAAATTCTAAAACTATTGTATTGGCACCAATTTGATGCTAACATTTCAATTGAATCAATTTAGTCCTAAACCTTTTTCATTTGATATCTATTCAGTCCATACAACCAATTTAGACCAAAAATTGCAGATGTTGATGTTAGTGATCCTACGTGACACAATCGGCGCTAACGTTGATATTTTTATAAATTTTTAATAAACTTTCATTTTTATTCTTTACTTTCTATTATTCTTTATTTCTAATTTTATTTCAGTCGTCTTCCTCCTATACCACGAGCAACTCACTTCGGCGCTGCTAACCTCCAATCCTTGCACACCATCGACGTCCGTTCATCACGAAACCACTAACATTTATTCACTTAACACCAGACCCACTACCGGAGTAACCGGCTACCACCGTCACTGGCTACCACCGTCATCCATCACAGCGACCAGTCAGCCCCATCACATACGCAGCCACATCATTGCAAAATTCAGAGAAATAGGGAAGAGCAAGGAAGCACAAAGCTAAAACAATGAAAGCATTTATCATGAACGTCACATGGATAAGGACTTGAATCAGTAACTCCCAAATCATATCCTCGTCAGCAATCACAACCGCCCGTCACCAGAATGCACGCACAACACAGCGACAGAGAAATGAGAAACAAAAGTGGATTCAGATTTCGATCTCGATAACTGTGATTTTATATCAAAATCTCAACTATCGACTAAGCATACAATTCCTATCACCTAAAAAGGATTAGTACGTGCTTCTATCGAACAATAACAGGAGTTGTTTCACACAAAACATTTCAGAAACTTTTTGTCAAACTGGTAATATGCATTACAAGTTTAGAGCGTCGACTTGGAACTGACGTATCTTTCTTATCCAGAAATCAATGCATCAACAATAACAATCTAAATTATCACAAATTAGCTCTGATCGTAAATGATTTTCTCACAGGCATATTCAAGGATCTCAGATTCAGAACAAGGAAAAGAATATAAATGGCCTGGGCGAGGGTCAGTCTCGCCAGATTTGGCGAGGAGGGCCTCACCAACACTCACCCTCGTCCCGGCCCGGCAAGGGCGACCCTCACCTAGGTAAGGCTCAGGCCTTGCTGGCAAAGGCCTGTGTCAGTGACCAGCCACTGACAACAAGAAAAGGAAAAGAAGAAAAAACAAAGAAAAATAATTCAAAAAAACTTATTATAGAATTATTTTAAAAAATATCCACGTAAGTGGTCATGCCGTGCTGGAATGCAAGCATTTATTTATGTCAACGATTTTCAGTTTAAATTGACCGAATAGGCTGAATTGATATCAATATGAAAATATTTAGGACTAAATTAGTTTAATACTTATGTCATAGATTTAAGATTATTTTGGTACTTATAAACTCGTGAAAATAACATGTTTTAATATCCTAAATGCTCACACATGAAGTAAAACATAAAAAGAGAAGTGGACACGAGACCTGTGCCAAACAGAGACCAACCACCACTGACCAGGCTGGGGAACCGGTCTGTGCAGAAGAGCAAAGCCCCCATTTGGGCCGTGCCTCATAATCAGAACCAAGGTTTAAAGTCCCCTTGAAGTCCCAGCAATAAGTACAGGTTAACGCGGTCATTATTAATGTTTAAAAACTCAATTGATTGAGCACTTTAGCTGCTAGACAGTTAAGAACACAAATCGAACAGGGACTATGTCAAAGTGATTACTTCTTCTCTAGCCCTAACCCAAGTTTAGATTACATACTAATCGCACTTGATTGCTACGGATTTTGTGAGTCTCCCGAGCAAAATGATAAGAAAGCATTACTAAACTTGAGAGCCCAGCAGATTATGTATACCTGACTTTCGGACTGATAAACCAGTCGCGCAGCTGGTAAGAAAGGTAAAGCTCTGAGCCTCTGGTGCCCAAATGCTTTGCTCCAATTGAGGAACCAGGTAGTGGTATGGTAGAGGTCTCTTCAAAATTCCAGCACGTTCCAACCAAGAAAATCACGTAGTCCTTGTTTTTGAGCGACGGCGCTTTGGACTTCTTTCTGATTGAGCAGTCCAATCAACATCCTTATTGGCACTCTTATTTGGAGAGAGGGAGAGAGACAGAGACAGAGAGACAGAGAGAGCTTAAGCTAAGCAATTAATCGGGAAACTCGTGAATGTCAACAACCTTGTGAAAGCTCATTTTTTTGATGCAAAGGTGGTGATGACCCTAAAATCATGATGGCGCTAGCATCTAACTAGTGGAAGGAAAAGGCACAACTTTGCATGTCTGCAGATGGTTGACCCGTAGTTTCTGTGTCTATTAAGAAGGACTTGAAGTATGAAATCCATTAATGTTTCACGCATATGAAGGATTTTCTAAGGAAATAAGTACAGTCCAATATCAGCTCTCCAGACAATACCATGACATGGGAACTAATCTCGTGTAGGAAACTTCATCTGATGCAGGGAGATTATGAGTCGATTCCCCCTTTCCAGTGGAGAGGAAGTCATACTCATGTCTTCCGCATGTAGGAGTCCCGACTAAAATCAATGAAGAGCAATGGCAAAAATGGTACAAAGATGTTTTGCTAGGAACACTGTGAGAGTGAGGCCTACATTGACCAGCTAACAGCTTCTTAATTACTGTCCAAAAGAATCTAAAGAGAAGAACCACAATTACACTTAAGAACAGACATTGAGAGACCCGCAAGGCAAACAACTTTACAAAGGTCGGTTTATTAATTTCACCAGAATTTAAAATGCAACGATGTCCCTCCTATGTCATATGTGCCTAGACCAGGAACCACGCTTTTAAGCCCTCTGCTCATAAGCATCTTCCTGAACGGGGATCCCCGGTCCATATATCAAACCACAGCATTCACTAAATGAACTAACAAGTCTAGAGACTACTTCCCTGAAATACATGGAGGCGACCTGCCAAAACGGAAGCCATTGTCAGTTCAAAATGTGGGCAGCTGATTTTTCAGTTCAATGGAGACTTCGCGTAACCAGCCAAATTATGGTCCCATTAATAGTCGATCGCACCTGTCACTTGAAGATGCATTCTTCAGTCATGAGGAAAATATCAGAGGACATACAGGGTCGATAATAGATTTAACACCTACATCCTGAAGAACCGTACATGCGCAGATGAGGTTTGAGACATGCTAACAATAAGAACAAAACTACGGATAAGTCCTGTAAATGCAAAATGAGGATGATACATAGGATCTAATTACCATATCAACCTTTTGGTCAATAAAAATCAGTGGCAACACAGTCACCAGTAAAAGCTCAAGAGATCGTACTACAGTACCCTTGCTGTTGGATCGTACTACAAGTTGTAGAATCAAAACAGCAGCTAGCAGACATTTTCACCAAGCCATTGGACAAGCCAGCCTTTGAATATATTCGTGGTGAATTAGGAATATGCAATGCAATGGAGTAATATCCTCCGAGTAACGTTTTCATTTTTTCAACAAGATAAAAACATCGGCTACGATGAAAATCACATGTACACACCTACTGTCTTATTTCAAAAAGTTACCGTTACAATACTATCTAGTTACTGTTCTAAATACCTATACACTCTATCTAGGGTTGTTATGATTGTTCTATAGAATCCTTGAGTATAATTTCATTGCTTGTTTAAATACCTAAAATTAAATACAAAAATAATAATTATGGATAAGAAAGTTACTGTTGAATAACAACGGCTAATTCTCTCTGTGTGACATTCACTACTCCTATTTATTGAGAGACAATATTCACATTCTTACTCACCCAACTTATGCTCTCTCATATTCTTTCCTACACCATATACTCAAAACTCTCACTCTTCTACACATATTATCTCTACACTCAAAAACTATGGCACCCGAAGCTTGCCCTACCTCTAAGGTCATAAGGAAATCCTCTTGTACTGTTGGAGAACATCCAAAGCCTCTAAGGAGGAGGTCTCTCAGCAAGAAGGATCATTTGAGGCCGGTCAAAATTACAGTATGGCTCGAGCTGGTGGATCAACAATTGCTAGCATTGCACTGCCCATGTCAATTGACAAGGAAACACCTTTAAGGAAAACATCGGAGTCACGACTACTAGCTAAAAAGGATACAGGTGCTGTACCGCCTATGGCATCACTGGTCACAACCGCTCCATCACCATCAGCTCCTTCTCAATCTCTTCCTGGAGATTTGTTGAAGGGTTTAGTCGCTCTTATTGAAACCCATGGATCCAAACTAAAGAAGCTACTCAAGTTTTAAGCCACGGGCTCGCAAGGCTTGTAATCGAACAAGCACTGATAGCTCAAGAAAAACCAGCCGTTGAACCATCACATTCAGCTACTCAATCCTCTCCTAAAAAATCCTCAACCAAAAAGAAAGAACCTTTGAACCTATCGTTGCCAAGGACAAAGGCAAACAGGTCATTAAGGAACCTGAAGTTATTCTTGGATCAATCATCTCACAACCTGGAAGCCACAAAGGAAACTAAAGAAGCCCTACGAGACAAACGTTTAAAAGATAACAATGAGTGGGTATTGGCGTGACTCAATCTTGCTGCCAACCCTCCAGCACGAGTAAAGGAAGGAGAAATGTCGGATTTAGGGGTACTTGATCACGAGAGTTCTCTTACGGCTCGCGTTCTAAAAGACGTCATCACCTCACCTTTCAGATCAAGTTGTTCGTGAGATCCTTCATGAGATCACAAGCTCTCCTAAGCTCGTACCTTGTGTGACAGTAGAGTGTCACGATTCATACCCACACGGGTGACACACCTCGGGAGAAGAGGTCGGGTGTGGATTATGAATTTAAGAGTACCTTTACCATGGTAGCCCTCTTGATAGTATGCTTCACCCATAAGGATGGCATCACTTCATCCTTTGGGGTACTCCAACATCGAGTATGCTAAATCATGGTGAGTTTCATTGAAACTCATATCTTGCGCAATGAGTTCATTTATATGGTGTATTTGTTTATGACAACCTAAAAATAGGATGGGAGTCGCACTAGCCTCATTTCGGGAGTATGCTAGAAAACCTAATCAATGGTCGGGAGTGTTCCCTCGATTTCTATGCAGCCGAATATCTAGGTTCGGGGACTTGAGTTACACTAATATTTCTATTAGCACCCTTTTGGTACCTAAACAATATGTTGTGTTTTCCTAATGTGTCCATGCGTTTCTTCTTACATTTTCGGGATCGTTAGTCCTAAACTAAGTGATCATACGTGGTTGGTCGTTTTCATGCTAATCAATTTCTAAGGAAAATGAAAAGGAAACACTCAATTGAATTGAAAATTGTGAAGTAGTAAGTAAACAATCAAGGAAAACTGTATATCTGTCATGCAATCCTTGAAAATATAAAAGAGAAACACAATTGAAAAAGATAAGAGAAGAAAGGACCCACAACTCGCCAGGCTTTATACAAAAAAAAAAAAACCCGAGACATATGTTGAGGAAATGAATAATATATGATAACGGTCGGAATGGACATTGACCTCCATTGTCTTCGTGCTTTCTCCATCTTCGGGGTCCTAATCTAAACCTAGTCTAAGAAATTTATAACTATGTACATACAATGGAAAGAAACAAGCATACATGTCAAAACAATCAAAAGCACAACATCATACTAAATCAAGCTCTCAAAGGGAGTTCAATTCAAAAAGAAGATTTGGGTCTTGGGGTCTTTCTTTGTAGCTCATGTGCAGGTCCCTTTAAGACACCTACCCAATCCTTTTTTTTTTTTTTGACTTATAGCCTTTATGGACCAATGGTGTTCTAGCATGGCCAACAACATTTATGAGTCTCATAATTAAGCGATCTATGTGATTTCAGAATTTTCCCTCGATATCATTCATCAACCCTACCATTCATCTAGAAATCACATGCATTTGTAGGAATTAAACATGCATGCAGGTCTTTTGGACCTTGTTTCTCAATCAATCAAATAGCAAAATGAACCCTCAGCGGGTCACTCATTACCAAAAACATGCGCCATTCACAAACATAGACGTTTCTAATGAATGACGTGATTATATACATGAGGGGTACATGTGATATTTCAAAGATATCTTTCGAAATCATCCATGAAAAGTTTTGAGACAAAATGATGCCTCGGCTATGTAAGGCATTCAATTGCTAAGACTAGCCCGAGGCTCACATAAATGCACTCCCAAGTATCGCAGGCATTTTGAATACAATGCAAACCGTGACATTTCACAATGTCAAATAGAATTTCAAAGAGGTTTGAAAATATTTAGGATTAAGGAATATCTAAGCTAGGAAGCACATTCAATTGCCAAAATTAGCTCGGGGCTTGTATAAATGCACTCACAAGTATCGCAGGCATTTTGAATATGGTCCAAACCAAGACATTTCCCTAAGTCAAATCAAGTTTTGGAGAAAAACTTTCTAACCAATTGTTTTTGAGAAACATCTCATATACCAAAGTATTTTTTTTTTTTTAAAAAAAATTTGATTTGAATAGACGATTTGTTGAAAATCATTTAATAATGAATATCGAGGTATTCGAGCAACTTTTATGAAGATGAAATGACTTAGGTTCATGCACAAATTAACCTAGGAAGTTTATCTAAATAATCACAATCATGTTCATATCAAGAAATTTCAGAACAAGCATGTAAAGACAACAAAATTGGGCAATACCTAATGACAATTTGGCGATGAAAAAATTCTCTAATATGTACAATGTGATAATGAAAAAATTCATGAGAAATTTTTCCTAAACAAGCTACACATGATTTTATAAAAATCAGACAACAAGCGACAACATGTTAGAAAATTGTTAAAACAACAAGACGTTTAGCCAATATCATAAGGATTTGTCTTATCAAAACAGGTCTAAAAATCACCATATTTTCACACAACATAGCCAATATGATGAGAAACAACTTTCATTAAGAGACCAAGTGCAGGATTCTTATAGAAAAAATAGAACAAAAATGTCAAACGCCTGTCCAAATAGAGGTTAGAACAAGGGTTTGAATTTGATCCTGTGTCCAGATTTTGATCTAGCTTTAAAAAATAGGAAGTGATCTAAACGATGAGCAATTTGTATGAAATTAGTGATATTGGAAATCTATAAGTGTGCCTTACGACTTCCTAGAAGGGCTTGAGTCCAAACCAAGTCAATTAGGTGCTCTAAGATCAAAATCTTTAAAGGTGTGTGTGTGTCAAAAGCTAAACATCAAAACAAAAACATGCATTAATAAACCTCAAAACCATTCAAATAATGCACAAATGGCATTAATAAATCACATGTGATTTAGAATTGGATGCGACAAACAATTTGGGTAATCATCTACCTTAAGTCGGCATACAAAAATGTCATACAATTCGATGACAATACAAGATGACTAAGGATTCATGATGAAATACTTGAGGGTTTCTAGGTGAACATGCATTAATTTGGAACAAATTTAATGCACAAAATGACACTCAAATGTGATGACGTGAACACGTACTCAAACTTTGTAACATTTATTTTAATTGTCAAGAAGGCATGATCGCAAAATTTGGATTCTAAATGACTCAAACAAGCATGGTAAAATGCATATACATCAAGATTTTGTTTCAGCATTAACTTCACAGAACGGGCATGATTTCAGCCATCTCAAAACATATAAAAATCCTACCAAAATCCTACATATAGAATATGCAATGATGAACATATCTTGTTAAGAGTTTGAAATCTGAATGTGATCGTAACAGTCACAACAAAAATGGCAAAACAGAGATGCATATTTAAGCTATATATTGTTGCAACATCTTTTCATATTAACTCATGCAATTGACTTACTTGTCAACATCAAGACTTTGCAAATCATACATCAATTGAACATATACAACATGTATTTCAACTTTCATGAAGAATTTGAGACTAAACAAGCTCATTTATAGACTCAATTTTACCAAAACAAAATTTGGACCAATGTAGGGCAAACCGTCCTATGTTCATATCTAAACGATTTTGACCTAGTTAATCACATCAAAAAATTCTGAAAAAATCACATGATATTCCCTACACAATTAAGAGTAATTGAAGGAAAGTTCCTCCATAACTCAACACAGAAATCAACAAAAATGACAAAATCAGGAATTAACATAGAACAAATTGACCTAGATTCAAATCTGAACGGTTTTGACCTAGCTAATCATGTCTAAAAATTCTGAAAAAAAGAAAAACTGAACATTCTCAAGACAATAACAAACAATTTTCATGAATAAAAGTTTATTCAGAAATCGAGAAATCAAAAAATAAAAAGGACACAATAAGAAAATTGAAAACAAAAACTAAAAAATCGGACAAAAGTCAAATGATGCTCAATCGGGGTGTGCAACCTATCAATTTGAAGCTAGTGATGTATACTGTCAAAGTTTAGAAGGACTCAAACTCAAAATAAGGTCGTTTCACACCTCGTTTTAGCAAAAACAGTAAGCCTATTATAAAATTGCGAAAATGCAAATTAAGGCCAAATAAGTTTAATCATTTATATCATTCAAGAACACTCAACCACAGTAAATCAACATTAAAATCCAATGATCTAACATCTAAATATAACATATTAACCTAAAATTGAACTCTAGCCTTGACCGGTTAATCCGATGTCGCTTCATGGGCTTCGAGATCGAGATAGCTACATTTTGATGCTTTTTTGTCGATTTTGTTCACAATCGGTCAAATCAAATCACGGGAACACATTCAAACCTTCATGAACCAATTCTAAACAACAAAGATCGCCTGCAAAGTGGTTGGATCGTCGGCTTGATGCCGAAATAGAATCAGTCTCTGAAGTTGCCAGTGAAACTTGAAGATTGATTAACTTGATCGAAGAGATCAATATGTTGCCAAGGCTTCCAAAAGCCCCGATTAGCTACTAGAGATCGTGAGGAAGATCGGAAGGATGACCGGTGATGGCAAGGTCGCCGGCATAGAGGCTAGATCGTCGGCGGAAACTCAACGTGCGATGGAGAAAGGGAAGGAGAGAATTGGCGAGAGAGAGAGAGAGAGAGAGCTAGAGAAAGAGTTTGTTGGAGATATTTTTTTGTAAATTCATGTAAATGAGGCCCCCTTAAAAATGGAGGGAAAATGAGCTTATATACTATCCCAAACCATCCAATTTCGTTTGTTAGTTCAATCCGACGGTCGAAATTTTGATCCGACGGTCGAAATTTTGATCCAACGGTCAAAAGTTTATGAATGATCTAATATGATATGATGTGTCGAGTAATTGATATAATGGATTTGATTTGCAATAACCCGAGCCAAAATCGAGAATTACGTCCAAATGCTCAAATAGGGGTCAAAATGCAATTTTATGAAATTCGAGGATCAATATGTAAAATTTTGGGAAATTGAGGGTGCATAAATGAAATTGGCGCTGTGCTGATTCTAGAATCAGTCACTGGAGGGTAGAAACTATTTAGCAAGGGGCTGAACTAGCCATCCCCGCCGGCGGTCGGTTAAACCAGTCAGATCGGTTCGGTTCGGTTCGGTTCGGTTCGGATGGTTTTTGACTAGTTCTTGATAGGTTTGGTTCAATTCTGGCCATTTTGCCCACTTAGGACCCCTGTGGGTCCAAAATTTATGCAATTTGGTCCTTTGAGACCAAATTGAAAAGGAATTTTATCCTATTTAAGAAGAAATTAGCTAATTAAAGTACATTTAAGGTAATCAAACTTTATGGACATGATTTAGGGGTTTTTTTTATTGATCTAATTAAATGTTTATCATGAAAGATAATGCGTCAAAATCATAGGTGCTTTAAATTAGACCTAAAGCCCTAAAATGATAAAATTTGCAGTTCAATAGGCAAAATTATAAATTAACTAAAATTAAACTCAATTAGTGTCACAATTGTCCTATTTAATGAACTATCCATGTGTAAGATCACTTAATGCATTCAAATTGACCTTGAATTGAAGTGCTCAAGCTTATGTCAAAAATGGATCTAAGCCTAATATCCAAATTGGACCTAGATTCATGAAATTAAACCATAAGCATAAATGGGACAATTTGAATTTTGACAATTGAAGCTTAATCGCTTGACTTTTTTATACTTGAGAGGATAAAATTCTTCAAATTGATGAGTTTTGATGTGAATTTTCCAAAATTGATTTTGGATTTGGACTTATCTTAAGAAAATGAGTGAAGAATGATTACCCATTCGCAAGTCATGAAGGATCGATTTTGTCACGACCCGAACCTCAAGCACTCGCACATTTCTTGACTAAAATTTGCGATGTTCCTAGGACGCGTCGCCTACCCATTCATTTTATGCACATGTGGAAGTGAATTAAACAGACACCCTAACAACAATCAAACATGGGATAGAAAAGCAGGATACCCAATTTTGACAAAACACACTTTATAAACATATCAGGTTTCACCACCCCATGTGGTGGCGGTGTTGGTTCGGGCTTTGTCCTCCTCACGATGGGGGCAAGTTCGAATCCCAGCGTCATCATTTGTGGACTTACCCATGGGGTCAGGGTGGTGGTTTCCTTGGCACACACCCCAGGGTTTACTCACTAGCTGCCGGCTGTACGAGTGGGTCACCAAAAAAAAAAAAAAAAAAAAAAAACATATCGGGTTTCTATACAAGAGTCTATATCCAAAAGAGGCTACTAAGCCAATCTTACCCCAAACCCTACCTATTCGGGACCCGGGTCTACCATGACACCGTCAGGAATGTCGATGTCTAAAGGATCAACTACCTCTACTCCGGGCCCTTCAGCTTTGGGCCCCGGGTTTGCCGCGATATCTTCCAAAATACCGGCATCCACAATGGGGTTGAATACCACCTCATACTCGGTATCGATGGCAGGTCCATCAAAACCATCCAAGGGGCCCTCCCGAATCCCGTTAGGCCCGTTATGGAACAACGCTTTGAAGTGATGAGGTACTAAATGAGGTAGGCCCTCATCGACCCAAATGGTGGTCACCACGAGCTCACGGGTCTAGGTGGGCTCGTGGATGGGGAGTATAGTACGCTTGGTCTCCGCCTCCCATGGCCACCAAAATGGACGTGGCGCACCTCCATCTAAGGACATGAAAAATTTTAAACCACGACAAGGTGAGACAAAGTCTCAGCAAGTCAACACCCTAAACCCCGATTAGGACGAGAATTCACCTAAGGCGGCCTAAACATGCACAATATAAGACTTAACTCGCTTCAGCACCTCCCTAAACATTGGTACATCTCATATACACATATAAACGTAGCAATCGTAATTCAATAATTGGAACACCTCATATCAATCATCAAATATTCACAAGGGTCCCAATTATATGGTCAAATCGTTATGACACGTCCCATTTCTATGCCACACAATTTTGTCCCATAATCAGGCACAGATAACTCAATCACTCAAGCATGTTCCAATTATTTACAACCCAACAGCCATGGCCAACTCATCAGTCAGCCGTCATCCGGCATAACCACGTGTCGTTCTGCTCCTTTGGGCATGGCAATGTCCCGCGGAAACGCATCAAAACGGCATTCCATAAAGGAGCATCGGTCCAGCCTCCACTGCAACCAACATCCGTTGTCAAGGGCATTTGAACTTAATCAGCAATCGTCCCGCGTAAACGCATTAGAACGGGTTCACTACCCCGCATAAGCGCATCAAGGTATTAGGTGATCACATGCACATCTATACTCGGCCAAGGACATTGTGCTTTGCACTCAAATATGTTCATTTCAAATAATAGACTTGGCCAATTTTCTTCATATTAAAAATACCCAGTAAAATAATTGTGCGTGGTCACACATTTAATTTGATCCACAAAATGTGACTCCCATTTCAAAATTTCACGATTTTATATAGTACATAAAAATTTTCGTGTCAAAACCCGACACCCGGTATTTTTCTAATTAAATACCCATAAAATCAATTTTTATAATAATAAAAAAAAATCATCACCAAGCATCCAATTGCATAATTTAGCAATCAATTTCACAAATCAATTCAACCATGATGATCAGCGTAAAATTCTGATAACCGGCTATCCCGGTATAATTTACGCTAATTATAATGAATTAAATAAATTACAATTAATTAAATAAATTACAAATTATTTAAACTAATGCGCTTAATTAATTTAATTAAGCTAACCGGACTAACCTAATTGAACTAACTAATTAATATAACTAAGCTAACTAATTTAATCTAATTAAGCTAACTAAATTACCTAACTAACCACCTAACTAAATTAGCCTAGGTAACTAACTATTCTAATCACTTAGCTACACTAACTAACTAGTTGAACTAACTAAGGATTACACTAATCCTTAATTAACATTAATCCACCTAACTAAATGCAATTAACTTCATAATCCAAGATTAGGGCGTTAACTCACCAGATTAGCGGGAAAAAAGTTCACGGTGATGGTGGCGTGATAGTGGTGAGATCCTGTGTCTACGGTGACTCTAATGGAGGGCCGGAAGGGGCTAAAAATGGCCTTGCAAGCTCACGGCTTACTGCTGGAAGTCGGCTCTGCTTGCTGGTCGGGCTGGCTGGACACGGCATGAGGACGGTGGACGGATGGGCTGGTGGTTGGAGTAAGGCAGGCGAGCGGCGGATGGTAGCTCAAGATGGGTTGGGAGCCGTGGGCGGTTAAGCTCGGGACGGCGCTGGCATGAGCGGCGAGACAAACGGCTAGGTGTCACGGGCTGGACCGTGCGGGCTGGTCGGAGCTAGGACAGGCTGAGCACGGTCGGTTGGGACGGGGACGGGGTGACTGGTTGGGCTAGTGTAGGTTGGTTTTATTTTGCAACAATGGAAATGGAGAAGAAAAGTAAGGAAGAAGAAGTTGGCTTATGCTTGGTTGGTCGCACAAGAGGGGGGGATAAAGGGGAGAGGAACTCTTCCATGCAGCCAATAGGAAGCCACACCAAGTATCTTTCACTTGAGTGTCTTGCCAACAAAGTCTTCTGCCCCTCCAAGTCCATGCATCACCCAATAGCATTTTTCACTTCTTTCTTCACCATTTAGCTTCAATATGATGGCCAAAAATGCCCAGCCATCTGCCCATACGAATTTCAACTATTTCTCCTCAATTCTTCACCAAATCAAGTCAATTTGAAGGCCAAAAATCCCAAGGGAGCAGCCCCTACGAATTTGCACCATTTCTTCACAATTACTTCAATTTGGTAGCCTAAACTCTTCTAATTCTGCCCATCCAAATTTCATTAATTTGTTTTTGTCCAATTTTGATTTTTCCGTCAAAATTCTAGGCTCGCCGAAAATTCTTCAAAGGATGAGATGATGTCCTAAAAATAAATTGTGACATGCTCGAACATTTGATTCCCAAAACCAAGTTCAATTTCATGGTTAAAATCAATCGGATGTGATTTTAGCATGACCCAACCTACTGGGTAGCTTTTAGGGATTTTATCGCGTTTGACCCATTGTTGATAATTTTCAATCAACGTTTGTGCATCTCCGACTTGTCGGCGACTCTCGGTTGCCGTAAAAATCTCAAGTTTTCAATTACGGGTACTGGTACGAAATCGACAGAAAATTGAGTTAGTGTTGTTCGAATGCTGTTGACACATAAATTTTGGCGACTTGTTTAGTCATTTATCGCATTAAAAATCATGGATTGATTTTAACCCCTAAAAAAATTATTAATTAATTGCATAGCATGTAGTTTTAGGTGCATTTATTTTTAATTTGCATCTTTGCATTTTATTGGACCAGTGGTGGATGGGTTCAAATTAATGGTTCTAAGCTCTAGCTTGGCAGGTTGGACTAAGCCCACGAAGTGAGCAAATTGGCCCGAGCCCATTCTTTTAATGACAAAATTACCTAAATGGAGATTTGAAATGATATTACGGTGGATTTTTGGAATTTAAGAAAATCGGGTTGCAATCTTATCTTTTAGACGATAAAATCAGTAGAGAATATTCAGGAGATGAGGAAAATAAAAAGATTTTTGTGATTTGGAGGTTATAGGTAATCTTCCTGAAAAGAAATATTAACAAAAGATTACCTTTGTTTTGCCTATAAAAGGAGTGCACGGAGGTCGATGGAAAGGGGGGTTCTCTTTCTCTTCGTCAAAGGAAAAAAGAGGACAGAAAAAGTGAAAAAAGAGAGAAGCAAGAGAGACGTGAGAAGTGAGAGAGAGGATAGGCAAGTGAGAGAAGAGTAGAGAAAAAGTAAAAGAAAAGGGTGAAATGGTTGTCTTCTTCGAGGGCACCGCCTACAACCTACCGCCGACCTTTGTTCGTGAGGCCGCTTCCGCCCTTGCATCACCACGCTTGCTCCACCGCGATCGCGCTTCCGCCGCTATGCGGACCACCCCTTGCAACCTGCGAGCGCACCCTTGTCGCTCTTGCAGCCCATCCCGCAGCAGCTCACCTCCTGCCAGTCATCGCTCTTGCGCCTAAGTGACTACCAGCCATCGCTGCTTGTTGCTTCGCCCACCATCGTCATGTCCTGTCTCGTCTATGGCCCGCGCCGACATGCGATGACCCGGCTTTGCTCTACCCGTGAAGCCGACGCTGCTGCCAAGCCGCTCCACCAATCTGACCAAGCCACCACTGTGCCAATCCGCAACGACCCCGACGCTGCTCTTGGTCCGTTCATCGCCGATCCGCCTACGACAGCCCAACACCTTCTCTCGCTCGCTTGCTGCTGCAACTGCTCGGGTTTTCCCTTGCCGCGCCGATGCCTCACTTCACTCGCGACGCCTCTACTCCAACACCCAGCAGATCCGCTCCAAGCTGTGCCACCAGCCCAACAAAGTCATTGCCCAACGCCGATCCTCCATCGTTGCTGCCGAATCGCCTCTAGAGCAACCATCGACTCCACCGAGCGCCGATCCACCGCCACACACCTCCGCCTTTGGTCCGACTCCTGGTGGTCCCCTCTACACCAGCAACAACGCCCATGCTCCGCAGAGCAGCCCGTGCCGAACGCCATACCTCCACTGGACTCCTCGCCGAAGCTCTGACGCCGGCCACCCTCTCTTCAACTACCCCATCAACGTTGCTATCCTCCCCCTTAGGTAGTTTATTTTTATTTTTCACTTATTTTATGTTACCTTATTTTTTAATTTTTTTTTTTTTTTTTTTTTAGTTTAGCTATTATTGTTCAAAATCAAAATATTGGAATGTGACGTTCATTTTACAAATATTCCGACACTATCCGCAGGAATTTTGCCCAAAATTATTGTAATTATTAATTTGATCCGTAAGATGTCGAATCATCTTTTTAATTATGTTAAATTTTGGGCATTTTGATAATATTTTAATTGTTAAATCATTATAGTTATTAATTTGATTCATAAGACTTCAGATCAGATTTTTAATTATTTTAAACTTTTGGTCGTGATGTTTAGGGTTAGAGTAATCGTTAATTTGACCTGTGAGACAGCAGGTTATTTTTTTGATTATTTTAATTCTTTATTTGAAGAATATCTTGATTGTTTAGATGTAATTGTTTGTCTTGGAAAAACACTAAAAAAAATTTAAAAAAATTAAATCTTGCATTAGAGTGAGTTGGTTTAGTAAATTAGTAATGCATTTTTAGGATTGCATTTTTAGATAATTTTTTGGAATAGATTAGGATTGGATTTAATTTTTTTTTTTAGATAAGCTTAGATAATCTTTGCACATTTAGATAATCTCATTTTTCTAAACAAATAGTTTTCTAAGATAGGATAGGGTTTAAGTCAAATTAACCCCTAAAATAAATTAGAAAATCATTTATTTTAGATAATTTAATTAGGGTTTTTTTATTAATTCCGAATTTCAATAAAAAAATATAAAAAATATTAGGTGCATAGTTTGCATAATATGTTCATTTAATTAGAATTTGTTTGTTAGTAAAATCTAGTCATGTAGTTAGAATGCATGTTTTAATTTTGAGATAAAAGAAAACCCAAAAAATAGTTACTTGATTTAGTGTGTTGAATTCATTTGGTGTAATTTATTTTATTCAATGTTTAATGATGATTGAGTATCCGTGTGATCACCTCATTGCGTGATAGTAACTTAGATTAAAATAAATCCAAACTGCCTGCAAAAACATTTTTGAAATAAAAAAGAAATGGTACCAAAAGGGCATTAGAGAAATCTAGTGTAATCAAGTCCCCGTACCTTTAGTCTCTGGTCTGTAGGAGTAAAATAATTCTCACATTATTTTACTTAAGTGTCTAATCAATCTACCGTAAACCGATTAGTGGCGACTCCTTGATATAATCATTTGCATGCTAAATATTTGAATCTTAAGTCGCGAATTGGTATGGGCTTGGGAGAGCCCGAGCTAAGTTTAAAGACATAGTAGTTCATTAGCCTAAACTTAGATGGTGCACCCGAAATTTAGGTTGCGACAACTTGGCAACTCCACTGGGGGCTTGTGCTAAAACACTTAGTGGACTTAGGCCAATCTTTCTTTTTCTTTTAAAAATGTTTTTGTTTGGTAGCGAGAACACCAGGTACATACCTAACATTTCTAAGGTGTTATGTGTTCTTGCAGATGGGAGATATAAGGGGAGTAGTCTTTGCTTGTCTTGTAGGGAGGTGTTTGGATTAATGATTTATTTTTCCTAATTAGAAGTGTTGTTTGCATTTAAACTGTTGTGCATGTTTTATTGCTTTTAGCACTACACTATTGCACACACAACCTGCCACCGGACCTAGGCTGCGATAGAATTTTTTAGGATGGTGTTGAGAATGATACTTCCTCCAAAGCGAGACTGCTATGTAGAGGTTAACCTTCTCTTCCCCGAAAGTTTTTCATGGTGTCAACTATGTTTGTCCATATCCGCGAGACTGCGTGACTATTGGGCATTCCATTCTACTAGGCCGGAGTTAGGGGGACCTGACACGTTAATGCGAGACTGCAACGGTCAGATCATCCTCTTAGCTCCACTTTGTTAAGCCATTTAGAGTAGAAATCAAGCCTCACATCTCACATGCATGTTTATGTGTTGCCATCGATTTTCCTTGGTGAAGTAAGTCTTCTATCCCTATACCATGTAATTTATTTTGTCGTACTTTTGGGTCGGTCCATGACAATCTAGGTTAATCATTGATTTAATTCCTTTGTCAGTTAGAAATGAAATGAGGAAATTGACATGCAATGAATCATTTGGAAAATAACAAAAACTTTGGAGAATTTTTTTCAATTCATGTCTTGTTCTCATTAGGGAGTTTCAAATTTTGGCCTTTCCTAATTCATGTTTAGGAAATTTGGTTCTTGCTAGGGTGTCCTATTTTTAATTTTCTAATTATTTTTAGGAAGTTCCCTTCTTGCACAAACTTTTCATGAATAGATGAAAATAAAATTGAAAAATCGATTAGATCATTATCATGGATTGACTCTCTATTTATACCTCCTGCTTACATGTTCCCATTTATTTGAATTAGGTGATTATGGAGCGATCCCGCTCACCCATCTGTACATGGTTGAAAGTTAAAATGGCGGATCAAAACGAGATGTTGAACCGTATCATTGATATTGACAATAATATGAACAAGCGAATTGCACACCTCTAAAGTCAAGTAGATGAATTTTATGCTACTATGGCTTGTCTTGTCAAGCAAAAGTGCTGTGGTGACATAGGTACTCTATCTTCAATGAGAAACTACGACTCGAAGAAGAGAGCCAAAAGAACTTTTGAATCGCCTCATTTTCCTAAGGTGGCTGAATTTGATGCCACCATGAAGAGACTAGTGACATATCTAGGAGGAAGAATCTTTGACCTGGAGGGTTCACATCACAAGATGATGAAGAACTCAAGCACACATGATTCATGGTCCTAAGTAGTTCGCTTTCCTTATTTAATTAGGGGCATATTCAATTGCACATTCCCCTATGTGGAATTTTATTGCTTTCTAGGAAATGTTTTCAATTTTCATTTTCCATTTAGGGATTGAGCATTGCATTTACCATTTAATAAATGTAATTTGATTGATGAATATGTGGCATCCGAAAATTTTGACGACCCTCGGATATTCGATGGTCCGTGACTGGCCGACGGAAGTATCGTCGGATTATGTCATCGGTATCATTTACGGACACCGTTTTATTTTCATCATCGGACCGATATGTCACGCTTAGTATTGGCCCGGTCATCGAATAAATTATAGCTTTGTCGGAAATCCCTTTTATTTAAGATCATTGGTGAGACCAACCTCAACCGTAGTTTTGCCAACCTTAGAAAAATAACGACACATCGTGGATTGACGAAATTAGTATCGGACTTTGTCGTCGACACCACATTCAACCCCGCTGACCCCGTGCATATTTGTTCCGATGACATTACACAACTATGCCACTTGAGTGTATGTGAAATAAAAATAGCATTTGGACTTTAATACACTGATTTTTAATGAGCCGAATGAAGGAAATTCGGCCATGCAGCCCACGTCCACGATGGTCAACGAATGGAGAATTGTTGACCCGAAGGAACCGAATGGCAGCCACGAAAAAAAAAAAAAAAAAACATGCAATAATAGAAGACTTTGACCACCTCAAGTGATGCCACGTTTATTCCTCTCCCTTGGACAGCAATGAAGGACATGGGCGCACGGAGGGACACGTTCGATTGCATGGGATTTCAGGTGGTGGCCGAGTAATCTGGTAGGCAGCCACGTCTTCAACAGCTGCCCTTGACTCATGCAACGCTGGAATTTTTCCCTTTTGTGAACTCACGAAACCAGCACCGAGTGAGAGAGAGAAATCAATCGAGCAGAAATTGAGCGAGCGAGAGAGAGAGCAGCGGCGAGTGAGAGAGAGAGTTCGTGCGAGAGGGCGAACGGCAAAAGGAAAAGAGGAAAGAAGGACCACCCTCTGCCGTGCTCGAGCTGCCACTGCCGTCGCCACCGGTCTTCGTCGCCGTTGAGCTAAACCCGAGCTTTCGGTTTTGCTTGCTGTCAAGCTAAGGAATTAGAGGCAAGTGAAGTCCTAAAACCTACCCCTTGCATTGCTGTGTGTTTGTGTAGTAGATGGTAAGTCTTGGTTTTGGTAGATGGGATGAGATTTCGGAGCTTTGAAGAGAGATTCGTTGGCCATGCATGCTGTTTCTGGAAAGACCAGTCCAACCATCCATGAGATTGTGTGCTGCATGCGACTTTTTAGTTGGAATCTTGTTTCGATTTTTTCATGAAAGTTGTAGAGAACATCTTGAGGAACAACATACTAAAATTTGAGGCAAAATGAACAAGTAATGGTTAGTGAAATGATTTTTCCTTGGAGAAATTAGATCTGGAATTCGTTGTGCTGACCTTTAGAGATTTCGTGGTCTGTAAAGTAACTTTCTTCTGAAAATATCACCTTGATATATTAATGAAAGTTGTAGTGTACTTCTTGAGGTAGAACATATAAAAAATTTAGAGGAAATGAACAAAGATAGATCAGTGAAATCGTTGTTCTTTGAAGAATCTGGATCTGGGAAAAACGCTACCTCGACCTAGTATGATTTCGTGATTTTTATAAAATCATAAATTTAAAATTTGGTCGTGTGTCCTTAATGAAAGTTGTAGGTAATACTCCAAGGAATAACATACTGAAAATTTAGAAGAAACGAACTTATGTAGGTCGGTGAGATGAGTTTCCTTTGGAAGAAGACAATCTGGAAAAAACGACACCGAGAACAGGGGAAACAATTGTCTATATCTATTAATCTAGAACGATTTGGGTTTCCATTTCTTCATGAGATATGTACCCTTAAGACTTTTCTATGGCATATCAAAATTTCAGAATTTTTGGAGTTCATTTAGGTATTTAATTTGAGTTTCTTCTGAGACTGTGCAAACTGAAATATTGAAGTTTTGAAAACTGTGGTGCATGGACCGTGCTGTTTTGTGTGATATTCTTTTGGTATGGTGTTTTCATGAGATATCTGCCTTTAGGTCTCGTCTATAATGTGTCAAGTTTTCAGAATTTATTAAACCATTTACTAATTTTCCTAGAGTTTTAACTGGAGGAGTGCATTCTGATTTATCCGAAAAATTGATGCGTTTTTAAAAATAAATGAAATTGTCCATTTGATGTAATACTTTGAGTGGTTGATTTTGCTGCATATGTGATGACATATGGCATGTTATATGGCATCAAAAGCTGGTTGAGACCTTTGATATTGTTGCATCAAATGCCATGTTGAAAACGAGACATATATGTGAATATACATTGTGATAATGATGATACCGTCAGAGGTGTGAGCCGACGATGCCCCGGGAGATGGGATGCCCAGAGGTTCGAATGTGTCGATGCCCTTCGGATGCCTGATTGTATTACGAATACATGCCCAGAGGTTTTCCCCGGGAGTGTCGGGATGCCCGGTTGTATTGTGATACATGCCCAGAGGGTGAGGGGTTGTATTATGATGCATGCCCGGAGGGTAGGGGTAACCATTTTCATGGTGAGCCCCGGAGATTCCTCGTGATGCTAGTTGGGATGCGAGATGCCCGGAGTGTGTGTGTCAGATGCCCAGAGGTGTGTGCCGGAGGCCCTCGCGATGCCAGGTTGGGTGCAAACGATAAATTGTGGGATGCAAACATTGGTCCCTGGATGAAAAATGATGAGATTCTTATGAAAGATAAGAATTGAAATTGAATCATGTGCATGGGTGTATGCATATAGCATGATGCATGATCTGTTTATGAAAATAAATTGATACTATTTGTTATTGAAAATGTAATCGTGAAGGCGTGAATGAATCTCATGGTGATGTATGCTTGATAGCATGGATGATATGAGTGCATTGTGGTATATGCATGTTGCATGGTGATATATACATAGCTGTTTGATGATATGAGTACAAGTGCATGGTGGTATATGCATGTTGTATGATGATATATGCATGGCTGTAAGGTGAGGTATGCCCGAATACATGAATGATATGTGTTTTATTCATGATACCTTGATTATTCTATTTGACGCATAGTGTAGTTTGGTGGATCTTTACTGCTGAGTGGTTGTACCCACCCCATTTGGGGATTAACATTTTAGACTAGATAAGATACCTCTGCTGCCACTGCCGCCGGTAGATGGATCAAGTGGTTGGATATGACCGCGAGGAGGAGGATAGTAAAGGAATGAACTTTTGGACGCCGACATTAATCAATGGACTTTAAGTATATGACTGTTAGAGGAGATGTCGGTCATCTTTTGAAGTATAGCCGAGTATAGAAGACTACGGCATTTTGATGTACCGATAAATGATGTCCATCTAGTTTAAGTAAATAAAAGTGTTTGGCTTTTACCTATAAATGTTTAGTTGGTGTGCATCGTTTTTTGAATATAGGGAAGGGAGTTGATGGATGTGCTTCCACCATATAAATTGCGCAGGGACTGATCTAAAAGATGTAAACCCCCATGATTCATGGATTATAATGAAATTCCTTGGTATCAGAGTATTACATTATCAGGTCAAGTTAAAGAGAAGCGAACAGTGGTGACCCTAACGGATCGGGGGCCGTTGAGGGTGTGGCACCCCAAGTCGGCCCCCGATCCGATTAGGGTCGCCACAGTTCGCTTACCATTCACTTTTCCTAATAACATGTCACTCTGATACCATTTCAATTGCAGCGGGTTCATACAACTTGGGGGTTTACATTTTTTTTTTGATCGGTCCCTTGTGCAATTTATATGTGAAAGCACATCCAACAACTCCCTTCCCTATATTCCGAAAACGATGCACACCTACTAAACATCTTACATAAGTTAAAGCCGAACACGTCTATTTACATAGAGCAGATGGACATCTTTAGTCGGTACATCAAAATGCCGTAGTCTTTTATACTCGGCTACACTTCAAAGGATGACCGACATCTTTTTCCACAGTCGAATACTTAAAGTCCATCGATCAGTGTCGGCGTCCAAGAGTTCCTCCCTTTGCTATCCTTTTCCTCGCGGTCATAACCAACCGCTCAATCCATCTACTAATCTGAAATGTTGGTCCCCAAAAGGGGTGAGTACAACCACTCAACAGATAAAGGAATCCAATAACTACTCAATGCATCATACAGTCATACATGCATTGCAGGCATTACTCACCTTGAAGCCATGCGCATACTACCATGCATCATCATCACAATTATAACACATACATGCTCATCATATCATACATGTCATCATCATTATGGCATCATCACATCACACATGTCATCATCATCATGGCATCATCATATCATACATGTCATCATCATCATCATGGCATCATCACATTACACATGTCATCATGCCATATCACATATCATCATCATCATCATCATCATCATCATCATGCATATCATCATGCCATATCATATATCATCATCGTCGTCGTCGTCATGCATATCATCATGCATATCATCATGCCATATCATATATCATCATCATCATCATCATCATGCATATCATCATGCATATCATCATGCCATGGTTTAATTTCCATTTTTAATCTTTCAATTTGATCACCACATCACCCATTCCTCAAATCTGATCATCCCCTCGGGCAAAGACCTCCGAGGCTTCCGGCATTCAGCCATTCCAGGACACAGGGCATCCGGCCCCCCACATTTTGAGCATCTCGCATCTCAACTAGTATTACGAGGCATTCCCCTCGGGCAGAAATCTCCGACAGGGCTTCCGGCATTTACACTCCCTGGCCGGGCATCTCGCACCCCAATCCTGGCATCGCGAGGTATTCCCCTCGGGCAAAGACCTCCGACAGGGCTTCCGGAATTATGTACCGACATACTACCGGGCCTCCCTTGGAATTACGTACCGTATACCACCGGGCATCCCGACACTCCCGGGGCATTATCATCCGCCACATCAATTTCCTCATTTAACATTATTCATGTTCACCAATTTCGGTCTTAATTTACCATGGCATATGATGTATTGGCAATCATCAATCATGATCAACATTGAATTCACACATGCATCTTAATGCATACATCAAGCCCCATCACACATACTACATGGTGAAATTATTTATAAATTATAATTCATGGAATTTATGCCAATTAAAATAATCCATTTATCATGCCCTTTTTCATTTATTTAAATTTCCGCTGATGTCATTTTCAAAAATATTAAATTTAATTATTTATATAATCTCAAAAATCATAAAATTAAGGCAAGTAATAAATAGGACAATAGGATAATGATTTCATGCTATATACACGGCCAATGAGAAATCCACACAAATCCATAATTTACTCAAAACAGCATGTAGTTTTCGGATGAAACCAGAATACACAGTCTCCGAAGAAATTCGATTAAAATATCCATACGACCTCCAAAAATTACGAAATTTTACCAAGTTATAAACAAGACATTTTCGTACATCTTTCATGAAGAACTCCAAGCCAGATTCTTTTTATATTATTTTATACAGTCTCACGAAGCGTCTGAATCCATTACCGAATCGTCCAGTACATTCTTCTCCGAAATACTGAGTTTTCACCTACCTATTCTCTTTTGTTTCCTCTGATATTTGGATATGTTATACATCAAGATGTTCTCTACAAGTTTCATGAAGAGATCTAAGTCAAATATCCAGAGTATAGTCATCATTTAGGTCCATGAAGTCTCGGGTGTCCTGTAATGCTTCTCCAGAATTTTCGTCTTCAAGATCTAGTCGATTTACTAGGCTATACTTGTTCATTTCACTTCAAATTTGATTATGTTGTAGTTTAAGATGTTCCCTACAACTTTCGTGAAGAAATCGAAGAGAGATTCTTAGTACAAACCAACATGCAACCACGAATCCAACAAGAGGTCAGTAAAATCTTTCCAGATCTGAGGTCTCCGTAGGATGAGAGTTTAACCCCTCAAATCTCCATCATTTTCCTCTAAATTTCAGTATGTTGTAGTTCAAGATGTTATCTACAACTCTCATGAAGGAATTGAAGCCAAAATCGGACTCTAAACATGCATGCAAGCTCACACAACATTCTGACTCAAACCGTTCGAGTGAAAACAGCCATACCATTCAAGAACAAACCATCAATACTTCGGTTTTTCTCACCTAAACACCCAAAAATTCAACATGCAAGTAACATACACACATGCAAGAGCAGCTAGAGGACTCCCACTTGCCTCTAGACTACACGAACGGTGGACACCGGCGACGGACAAACGGCGTGCGGGCGGCGACGGTTCCTTCTCCTCCTCTCTCGGCCTCCCTCTCTCTCGCATCCTCCTCTCCCTTTGGCCGAATTCTCCACCAGCCACTCTCTCTCTCTCTCTCTCTCTCTCTCTCTCTCTTTTTGGTTGTATTTATATTGCATGCATTCTTATCTTGCAGGAGGGACAAGTGTTCTCATGAGGAGAACAAGTGGCAAAAAGGAGAGAACAAGTGTTGGAGGACATGCAAGGTTAATGGGCTTCATTCTCGGCTGGGCTTTGGGCCAGCAATGGGCCGGCGATTCCTCCTCCTCCTTTGGGCTCCGCAACTAAGCCCAAATGGCCGAAAATGGGGTGAGGTCATGGGCTGGTTTTAAGCTAATACTTTGACCCATATTTCATTCTAATAATCCTAATTGAAATTTATAAACACCTAATTGAAATTTATAAATCACAAAACTTTGTGACCTATCTTAATAAATTCCAATCCATAATCGCACATGGCCAAAACTAGAATTTTTCTATCAAATAATTATTCGCTAAGAGCTTGGCCAAAGTCTAAATGCAAGACATTAATTTGAGCACCCCTAATGACTGGCAAGGAATTCTAGGATGCCACAGAGGGTTGCCACAGAATATCAATAAAATTACAAGTTTTGTTTTGAGAACATGATGGGGTAAACCAAACCAGTCCAATGATGATATCCAATCATGAAAAGAAAATATCATCGACGGAGAAATCCTGAGAACTAGGCTTCTTCATGCTTCCTCATCAAAAATATTCCCAAAAAAGAGAATAAAAAGAATCATCATTTTTAAAGTCATTTCTAAAAGCATGCATTAGATTAGCCCTGTTTAATTTTCTGACTCATTTACTTCTTACTTTCTGGGCCTAATAAAAATACATCTGAAAAGGCACATCAGGTTGCAATTGGCCCAACTGTTAAAAAGAGTTAATACGACAAATTGGGGGCATGGCAAATTTTGGTAGTGACCCGATTGAGATAAAATCTCGACCCAAGCCGACAATGGATATTCCATTTGCTTTTACTTTGATATTGATAGTATCATATTCATACACGTTCTCTTGTGCAGGGATAAAAGTGGATTTTCAGTGTTGAATAATAGGGACAATCCAAAGACATCAACTGCTGAGGCAATCCCATTGTGGAGAAATCCTTGAATGAATGCTTAAAACCATTTTTTAGCATGAAAAACTATTTGTTTTGAAATTGACAATTTTTCATTCTTAAAACTGTTGAGCTCTTTTAAAAAAAGGATGTTGCATAGTAACTCCTACATGTTTAGTCCACCAATTCCACTAAAGAACATCAAGATGGACTAATTTAATGAATGAAGTGGAATGAATTGAGCATACTAAATGAGATGAGTCGGGATGATAAAAGGCAAACCCTATCCTAAACACAGTCCTCTACTCATATACTTGTGAGGTGAGTGTAGGAAAGTTCGTATCCACAAGGTAAAGAGTTCTCTTGCAAAAGGTACAATAACCGAAATGATGAGGGGCAATTTATTTATCTATCCCAAACACTACAGGTGATCCATTGCTTAACTTCTTTGAGCCCTATACACTTGTGAAAATTCTTTCAAATTACCCCTGTTAAGAACCACCCCACATAGGGGCAAATTGGAGGGTAAGACAGCGTCATAAGGTGAAGAAAATGAAAAGAAATTTTCTTGCTCTCACTTGCATCAATCTTTAAATTGTGCTATTATATTGAACTCATGTGGTAATTTAAATGCCTTAGGATGACGAAGAGCATTTCTTTCTCTATCCTACATACTTATATCCTTTGCATAGCGCACTTGAGCCTGCAATTTCATTTCTTTTAAATCTAGTTGGTGATCATCCCCCACACTAGGGCAAGGCAGGAGACAAATGAAGACCCTTGAAAGTTCGAGTGTCATTTAAAGTATAATTCCTTGACGCATGCATTGTGCGCAAGAATTGAAATCAAAATAAAACTAAGGGGCATAAAAAAGCAGTATGCCTGGTAAAAGCAAGGCCAATGCCCATGAAAAGAAGTGAAGAAAAAATGCATGAAAACTAGGGGCATGAAAAAGCGGTGTGTCTGGTAAAAGTAAGGCCGACGCCCATAGATGAAAATGAAAAAAGTCAAGAGAGGTGACTATCAATTGTAAAAGGTTGCATCCCTCATGGAGCAGCATTCAAAGAACACAAATACCGAGCTTTTACAGTTAGTGGAGCACATTGCCAAGACAATCCCTTGTGAAAAAGAAAATTGGTGACAATGCCAAGATGATCATCAACTCTCACCATTTTACACATCTTTGAGCCTAATGATCCATTCATTTCCCAACTCATGAACCCAACCTACGTTGCGTCCCTTGCAAAGTCTCTTCTGATTATGGCACTTGAATTAACAAAGGAATTCATATGTTTATAAGTATCGCTCGAAGAAGCGCAGGCATGATTATTTCTTTCTCATTTTGCAGGGTTCTTGACGTGTAAACCCAGAAATGATTACAAGATTATTTTTTCAATAGCCTTGACTCAAAGAGTCCCTTGGTTAAGCCATTGACCAAGCCTACATTATGGTCCCTGTTAAAGACCTCTCAGATTGGTAAGGTCGTACAGCTTGCAAGAATACTCGGACCCCTGTCAATATGGTGAGATGGAGTGATTCTCATAAAATAGCTCTTCCAAATATGAGTGAGTGAAAGTCATTTCTAATTGAAAATCTCTCATTTGGTATTCTTAGGAAATCCATGTCATGAGTGAAAATGGTCTTAAACGATAATTCTCTCCAATGGAAATTTGGGTGATGCAAAGGTTGTTATGCATGAACCCCGATTGAATTGATAAAAACTTCAGTGGATTTTGAAGTGTGCATTCCAGAATAGCCTTAATTGCTTATTTCTTTGGTAAATGCATTTTTGCTTTAAATCATGTCTGACAGGTAATGTTTTCTCAAAGACCTAAGAGCTCCTCACATTCAGGTTCCTTTCAGAATGCCTCATGATATTAGGAGATGAGAAACCATCATGAACATTCAAGGTGCATCCTTGATGTTCCAAAATTTATTTCTACTAGGAGGTGAGAGGCCTCCATAGGTTTTCTAAGTTCTAGAAGACATATCCCCAAGAATCAGAGATATCACCAGGTAAGTATATCTCTACCCATTCTCGACACTTGACTTGGTCAAGCTATCCATTTATATTGATCTGGCATGCTTTCATAGCCTAGAGTCCATTTCATCGACTCGACGTGCTTCCGTAGCCCTGTGTCCTTCATATTGACTTGGCGTGCTTTCGTAGCCTAGAGTCCTTTTTAATAGACCCGGCGTGCTTCCGTGCCCGGTGTCCTTCATATTGACCTAGCATGCTTTTGTAGCCTAGAGTCCCATTTAATAGACTCAGCGTGCTTTCGTAGCTTGGTGTCCATTTATATTGACCTGGCGTGCTTTCATAGCCTAGAGTCCATTTCATTGACCCAGGGTGCTTCCGTAGCCCGATGTCCTTTATATTGACTTGGCGTGCTTTTGTAGCCTAGAGTCCATTTCATGGACCCGGCGTGCTTCCGTAGCCCGGTGTCCTTCATATTGACTTGGCGTGCTCTCATAGCCCAGAGTCCCTTTTAATAGACCCGGCGTGCTTTCGTAGCCTAGTGTCCTTCATATTGACCTAGCGTGCTTTCGTAGCCTAGAGTCCCTTTTCATAAACCCGGCGTGCTTCTATAGCCCGGTGTCCATTTATATTGACTTGGCGTGCTTTCGTAGCCCAGGTTCCCTTTTATTGAACCGACGTGTTTCCGTAGCCCGGTTTTCTTTTATCAACCCGGCGTGCTTTTGTAGCCCGAGTCCTTTATATCGACACTTGATTAAGTTGTCCCACAAAGATTTTTCTTTAGATTCAGTCTGATTAAGACAACCGAAGAAAGGTTCGGGTTTTGGTCAAATGATCTGTGCTGCAATGCTAGGCGACCGAAGAAAGGTTCGCATCCTAGCCAAGCAAAACCTCAGTTTAGGCGACTATAGAATGGTACGGGTCCTGGAAAAGCAATTTCCCCATTCAGGTGACCATAGAATGGTACGGATAAGTTATTCCAGGTAGGTTCATTTATCATTTGTGTTTTCATGCATCATATAAATTACATGTGAATAGTCGAATTACTTTATCCTCCTTGAAGGTAAGGTAACTTATTCCAGGTAGTTCATTTATCATTTGCGTTTCCATGCATCATATAAATTGCATTCAAAAATGGGATTCATTTTCCGACAAAAAATCATTCATTGCATGTGCATGGTCAAAATTTAGGTCTCAATTTGTCTTTGAAGGCAACCTCTACGAGCTCACCTTCAAAGAGGGGTAGCTGTTAACATCTAAATTTTGGCAACTTGTTTAATCATTTATCGCATTAAAAATCAGGGATTGATTTTAACCCCCAAAAAAATTATTAATTAATTGCAAGGCATGTAGTTTTAGGTACATTTATTTTTAATTTGCATCTTTTGCATTTTATTGAACCAGTGGTGGATGGGTTCAAATTAATGGTTTTGAGCTCTAGCTTGGCAGGCCAGACTTAGCCCACAAAGCAAGCAAATTGGCCCAAACCCATTTTCTTTTAATGACAAAAATTATCTAAATGGAGATTTGAAATGATATTACGGTGGATTTTTGGAATTTAAGAAAATTGGGTTGCAATCTTATCTTTAGACGGTAAAATCAGTATAGAATATTTAGGAGATGAGGAAAATAGAAAGATTTTTGTGATCGGGAGGTTATAGGTAATCTTCCTCAAAATAAATATTCACAAAAGATTATGTTTGTTTTACCTATAAAAGGAGTGCACAGAGGTCGATCGAAAGGGGGGTTTTCTTTCTCTTCGTCGAAGGAAAAAAGAGGACAGAAAAAGTGAAAAAAGAGAGAAGCGAGAGAGACATGAGAAGTGAGAGAGAGGACAGGCAAGTGAGAGAAAAGTAGAGAAAAAGTAAAAGAAAAGGGTGAAGTAGTTGTCTTCTTCGAGGGCACCGCCCGCAACCTACCACGGCCTTCATCTCGCGAGGCCGCTTCTACCCTCGCATTGCCGCGCCTGCTCTGCCGCGCTCGCACTTCCGCCGCCGTGCAGACCACCCCCCGCAACCCACGAGCGCACCCCCGTTGCTCTTGCAGCCCATCCCGTAGCGGCTCGCCTCCTGCTAGTCGCCGCTCCCACGCCTGAGTGATCGCCAGCCATCGCCGCTCGTCGTTCCGCCCACCATCGTCGCGTCCTGTCTCGCCTGTGGCCCGCATCAACCCGCGATGACCCGGCTCTGCTCTGCCCGCGAAGCTGACGCTGCTGCCAAGCCGCTCCACCAGTCTAACCAAGCCTCCACTGTGCCGATCCGCAACAACCCCGACGCTGCTCCTGGTCCATTCATCGCCGATCCACTTGCGACAGACCAACACCTTCTCTCGTTCGCTCACCGTTGCAACTGCTCTAGTTTTCCTCTGCTGCGACATGCCTCGCTTCACTCGCGATGCCTCTGCTCCAACACCCAGCAGATCCGCTCCAAGCTATTCCACCAGGCCCGACACCAATCCTCCGCCGTTGCTGCCGAATCGCCTCCGAAGCAACCATGGACTCCACCAAGTGTCGATTGACTGCCGCACGCCTCTGCCTCTGGTCCGACTCCCAGCGGTCCCCTCTATGCTAGCAATGACACCCATGCTCCGTGCAGCAACCCGCGCCGGATGCCATACCTCTGCTGGACTCCTCGTCGGAGCTCTGACACCGGCCATCCTCTCTCCAGCTACCCCATCAACGTTGCTATCCTCCCCCTTAGGTAGTTTATTTTTATTTTCTACTTATTTTGTGTTATCTTATTTTATTTTTTTTTTTTTTTTTAAGTTTCGCTATTATTGTTCAAAATTAGAATATTGGAATGTGATGTTCATTTTACAAATATTCTAGACACTATCCGTAGGGATTTTGCCCAAAATTATTGTAATTATTAATTTGATCTGTAAGATGTTGGATCACCTTTTTAATTATGTTAATTTTTAGGCATTTTGATAATATTTTAATTGTTAAATCATTATATTTATTAATTTGATCCGTAAGACTTCGGATCAGATTTTTAATTATTTTGAACTTTTGGTCGTGATGTTTAGGGTTAGAGTAATCGTTAATTTGACCTGTAAGACAACATATTATTTTTTCGATTATTTTAATTCTTTATTTGATGAATATCTTGATTGTTTAGATGTAATTGTTTGTCTTGGAAAAACACTAAAAAACATTATAAAAAAAAATCAAATCTTGCATTAGAGTGTGTTGGTTTAGTAAATTAGTAATGCATTTTTAGGATTGCGTTTTTAGATAATTTTTTGGAATAGATTAGGATTGGATTTTTTTTGTTTTTTAGATAGGCTTAGATATTCTTTGCACATTTAGATAATCTCATTTTTCTATACAAATAGTTTTCTAAGATAGGATAGGGTTTAAGTCAAATTAACCCCTAAAATAAATTAGAAAATTTTTCATTTTAGATAATTTAATTAGGGTTTTTTTATTAATTCCGAATTTCAATAAAAAATACAAAAAATATTAGGTGCATAGTTTGCGTAATATGATTATTTAATTAGAATTTGTTTGTTAGTAAAATTAGGTCATGTAGTTAGAATGCATGCTTTAATTTTGAGATAAAAGAAAACCCAAAAAATAATTACTTGATTTAGTGTGTTGAATTCATTTGGTGTAATTTACTTTATTCAATGTTTAATGATGATTGAGTATCCGTGTGATCACCCCATTGCGTGATACTAATTTAGGTTAAAATAAATCCAAACTACCTGCAAAAATGTTTTTGAAATTAAAAAGAAATGGTTACGAAAGGGCATTAGAGAAATCTAATGTAAGCAAGTCCTCGTACTTAGTCAGTCCGTAGAAGTAAAATAATTCTCCCATTATTTTACTTAGGTGTCTAATCGATCTACCGTAAACCTATTAGTGGCGACTCCTAGATAATTATCATTTGCATGCTAAATATTTGAATCTTAAGTCGCGAATTGGTATGGGCTTGGGAGAGCCCAAGCTAAGTTTAAAGACTTAGTAGTCCATTAGCCTAAACTTAGGTGGTGCACCCGAAATTTAGGTCGCGACAAATGTGAATTTTGCAATTATGTGGAATCACCCACAATCTAATTTAGCCATTCCATCGGATTGACTTATATCTGAACACTAATCGATTATAACAGTGCCGTATTCACCCTTGCCAATTATCACGGTCGAGCAGTCGATTTCTGATCGAATTCTCAAGTCAGTCACGTTTATATCCCTTAATGGCTTCACCCGATAGGTTAGTTATCTCATGTGTGATCAGCTCAGAAAAAAAGGACCATAGGCACGTTGATGGAAAGCCTAGTTATATTATCGAAACATGGTTGAATTTTCAGGATGTCACAGATTTTGTCTCTTAATTAGGACTTAAATTGGCAATTTGCATTTTAACTTGGTAAATCACGAAATTGAATGCGCAAACTAATTTCAAAGAGTCCCTAAACCAAATATCGAAGAAAGAACTACACTTAATTATGACTAAAATAAAAGTAATTTTATTTTTGGTCGATTTAGAACCAAAAACTGAAAAATTCAAAAATCAAGGTTCTTAATCGAATTTCATGAAATTTCCGACACAAAAGTCAAATTAACACTAAAAGAAAATTTTTTGGGTGTTTTTTTATATTTTTTTCCATTTTTTGGTCAAAAAGTTTGACAAAAATCAACCATTTAGTTGACTTTTTCTAAAATGTTGATTTTGTTGGTCAAAGTTTTGAATTTTCGAAAATTGATTTAATAAAAATGAAATTAAAGCTAAATGAATTTTTTTGGGTAAAAAAGTAAATTTTGACCCAAACTTAACTTTTAGTCAAAGGGTTGACCAAAAAATCAACCCGAAAGTCAACCGTTTGACTTTTTGGGTTTTTCTTGAAAATGAACTAAAAATTGCTTAAAAACGACAATACAAAAGAAAAAAAAAATGAAAAACGACACTTTTTAGTCAAGAAATGGGGCTTTGTTGCGATCAAAAACTAAAATCTCGATTTTTTTTATCTTTTAATGATGTGTCCACTAAAAATCGGGTGTCAATAGTTGCCCATCTTTGAGTGGAAATTCGAAGAGGTTTCATTCAAAGACAAAATTGATCTTAGAATTTTTAGTCAACTCCACTTTTGAAATAGAAAATGACAAAAGAAATGATATTTGGTTAAGGACGTACTTGACACTCACCTTCGCTCATTGGGGATTCTAGACTCATATTTGGGATTGTTATCTCCGTCTCTCTCGTGGAATAGAATGAAGGAAATGACATTGCTAAGGAAAAAGGAAATGTTTTAATGATGACCACAAATTTAAGGACAAAGTTTAAGGATAATCTAGAACCTAAAGCTGAGATTTCAAAGGACAACCTGGAACCTGGAACCGAGGTTTCTAATGACAACCTGGAACCTAAAGGCGACATGTGACATCCTGATTTTCTAATTATGTTTTCAATTAAATGAGTTGGGCTTTTCATCGACGCGCCTATAACTATTTTCTCTTAGTTGGCCACTCACAAGATAATTAGCCTATCAGGTGAAGCCGTTAAGGAATCTAAACGCAATAGACTTGAGAATTCGACCAGGAATCGACTGTTCGACCGTGCTATTTAGCAAGGGTCATTATGGCACAGACTGATTAAAGACCGTAGATAGGTCAATTCGACAGAACCATGTGATTAAGTGTGGGTGATTTCACCTAATTACAAAATTCTTGTCGATTGACACTAGACCGATTTCTCTATCATTTTAGTACCTTGTGTCCGTATTTGAAACCTCAAGATTTCCACGACAACCGAGAGTCACCAATGTGTCGAAGATGTACTTTGTGGCTTGAAAATAATCAACCACGGGTCAATTGCACGAAAAGTTCGTAAAAGCTACCCGGTAGGTTAGGACATGCTAAAATCGCGCTAGATTGAAATTAACCGTGAAATTGAACCCGATTTCAGAAATTAGAAGTTCAGTCATGTTACAAGTCATTTTAGGAACGTCGAATCATCTTCCAAAGATTTTTCTACAAATCGAGATTTTTGGCAAAAAAGCAAAGTAAGGCCGATTTTGATTGGGAAAGTCAGAAGGCCACTTTTGATCGCATCTTTGGCCATCAAGTTGGATCAATTGACGGGCAAAAGTCATGAGATGGATGAGGACACCTTGGTGGATTTATTTGGGCTTCAATTGGATTGGTTTGAGTGAGAATTGAATGGAATTGAAGGAGAAATGTCCAATATTCGTAGCCCCATGGTGCACAACTTATTGGACTCTTTGGCAAGCTTCTTGAGGAAGCTAAGGTGAGGAAAATGGCTGAAGGTGAGGGCCATGGCTGGTGGGGGCATGTGTGAGGAGAATTGGACAAGTGTGGAGGCTTGAAGGCCACTTGGGGTCCCCCTTTGCTTTAGCAACCAGCCAAAGCCCCCTGTTGCCCACCTAGGTCATTCGATCACTGCTCGTCTGCCCGCGAGTTCCCGTGCCTATCGTCCAGCTTGCTCACTGTCCGTGCATCACTGCCACTCGCGCCCGTCTCCCTAGCCTCTGTTGCCGTCAGCCAGAGCCCATATGCCATCCAGCAGCCGCCAAAAGCCCTGTCGTAGCCCCACCTAGCCTCGCTGTAGCTTCGCCGATCCTCCTATGTCGAACTAGTCGCTAGTTCCTTCTTCTTCCAGCAAAGAAGAAACCGAAACCAGTAAGGGCTTTCGATCTTCGAGGCCCATTTTTGGCATCTTCCCGGCCTTAGTTGGTGTCGCCACTTTGAAGTTTATTGCTCGCCTTGGCATTTTCATCACTATGGACTCATTGGAACGCTAAACTAGTGAGTTTACTCACTAAACTCTACTTAGGGAGTTAATTATGCGTAAAGAGAGATTAGTCTAAACATGTTTAGTGGTTAGATTAGATTATTTAGATGTTAATTAGATTATATTAATGTTTAGATTAGTGGATGGATTAATTAGTCTATTTATGCAATTAGATTAATGTTAAGTATGATTAGACTTTTTAATTAATTATGTTATTTATTTATTAAATTATATATTATTTAATTATATTATTTATTATTAATTTAATTTAATTTTCGGAATTTATTTAATTATTAATTAATTAATATTTTCCGTAAATTATACCGGGAGAGCCGCTCGATAGAATTTTGAGCTGATCGCAATGATATATTTAGCTTTTGTAATTGAATGCTGTATTGTGAAATTGGGTAATGATTGTGGTATATAGGTATTTTAAGTGAAAAATACTGGGTGTCGGGTGTTGACACCAAAAATGGTTGTGAAGTACCAATAAACAGCTTTGGCAAGCAATATTAATCAATCTCAGCTTAGGTGAGCAATAAATAGCTTTTGCGAGCAATATTAATCAATCTCAGCTTAGGTGAGCAATAAACAGCTTTGGCGAGCAATAAATCAGCTTAGGTGAGCAAATATATCAATCAACTTTGGTGAGCGATACTATCTATCAGCTTTGGTGAGCTATACCATCTATTTCAGCTTTGGGGAGCAGTAATGGTATGGAATCGATTGAATTGATAGATGGTATTGAATGGATAAATAATATTGATTGATAGATAGTATTGAAGTGACAGATGGTATTGACGATTGGATGATATCGATTGTATCGAACCAATTGAATTGATTGAGTGAATGGATTGATGGTTTGGTTGTATCAATCGATTAGATTGATTGATTGATTGATATTTGAAGTGTATTGACTTGCAGTAAGGAACTGAGGTGAGGTAAGTCTTCTGACTTGTGTGGTTAGGCCTCTAGGTGTATTTCCTTCCTAGTCGGAGTTTAGGGGGGTGAACTTGCTAAGACATTGTCTCACCCCGTCATGGGCTCAACATTTTCATGTCCTTAGATGGCGGTTCCTCCGGAATAGTTTGGTTAGCCAAAGAGTATTACCGAGCAAGTCATCGATGTCCCTACTCCCGAGGGCCAAGGAGCCTGGATCTATGAACTTGTGAGGACTACCGTCTGGGTCGATGAGGGTCTACCTCAGAGGGTACCCCATTGATTCAAGGTGTGGTATTGTAGGAGGTTCAATGGACCTAGGGAGGGTCTTCTATAGGATTTTGAGGTCCCGGTATCGGTATTAGAGGTCGCTTATGGCAAGGGTACAGCTAACCCTCCTGGTGGTGCATGGTGAACCTAAGTCTAAGCCCCAGGAGACTTTGGGGTCTTCTAATGAGGATTCGAATGCTTAGAGAACTTGTAGCCCTTCTACTTTTGTAGACTTGTGAATATAAACTAGTATTGTAAATGACCTAGTCTGCTGTATATAAAGGTGTGTTGTGGTTTTCAAAAATTGTGGCCCTACTTTTCTATTCCGATTGAGTTTTGTCTAGGGATTATTTATTCGCTTTCGCATGTGCATTAAAATGAATGGGTCGGCGACGCGTCCTGGGACGTCGCAATTTAATCGACCATCGAGGGATGGGCACGCATTCGAGGATCGGGGCGTGGCATCCCCGTTTAAGTGGTATCAGAGTGGGTCTGTGAATGGAGTGATAAGGTGCGATGGTTTATGGGATAGTTGGTAGGAATGGCCTTTATTTCATGTTGGTGCATGTGACTGATAGTTGTTTGGTAAATTGTGTGGTGTGGATCACTCAAATTCTAATTTGGTATTGGAATTGGAAAATAGGTATCTATAAAGATCCTGTAGATGAGTGATCAGGAGCAGATGACTTTTAGAGAGAGAACCTTTAAAACCAGTTACTCGGGGTAGAACGCCGACAAGGGTCGATGCCTGAGGAGGTCGTGGTAGAGCACCGGCTCAAACTAGCATGAGTGTAAGAGCACCGCTACAGGCTGGTACTGAGAGTATAGTAGCAGTGAGCGATCCTAGGTTCAACAGGATTGTTCAGGCACTAGTGACCCTTGGGAACTTGTTAGGTTAGCAAGCCCAGGACTGAGCTGCCGCTATCGCTACCACCACCAGTGTCGTAACTACTGTTGTTACCGCATCTGCTGAGGCCCAACCTGGAGTTGTGATCGGGGAGCAAGTTACCATATCCGAGTCAAGGTTTAGTTTAGGCAGAGATGGAAATCGATTAGGGAAAAAGTTGATGTTGGAAGAAAGGTGCCCCATTCCACCCAATCGGAAGAGCAGGATTGGAAAGTCAACACCCAACTCGAACGTTGTGTGTTGTGTCTATAAGAAAGGACATGGATCTACCCCATGCAATAAGAGGGAAAGGACTTGCTACAAGTGTCGCCAATACGGCCATTTGATCAAGGATTGTCCGCATAGGCAGTTGGGACCACAGCTGCAACTGTCGCCGCCACTGATAGAATAGAACAGAGGGAATGTGCTTTAGGACATTTAGTGGGGTACTTGGAACAGGCCTCCAGTGCAAGGAAGGGTGCATGCTGTCATCCGACATGAGGCCAAGGATTCACCAGACAGGTGCCGAGTTTGTAGAAGGAATCATGGACCAACTCCATGTCCCGGTATGAACAGAACGTGCTTTGAATGTGGCCAGCATGGCCATTAGGCAAGGAACTACCCACGTAGGTCCAAGAGATCACAAGCATCGCTACCGTCGACAGGACGCCACTAGGATGATGAAAGGATCAGGAATGGACCGAACATGCACCAATTAGAGGAATAATGTTTTTGAGGTGACTTTATTGGAGTAACGTAGTAGAATTTTGAGTGAAGGTTGTAGAATTTCAATTGTTGTAATAAAGTATTAGAAAGAAGAATCTCTAATAATAGTTGTACTAGACTGGTTTGCTTATGTATAACTTTAATGTTATATGAAAAGGTTTGGCTCGAGGAACATTTTGTTGTAAGGAATTGTGATCATAATATAATACAGTTTGATCCATTAGCATGTGAAAGTTTCGAGTTATTGAGAGCCGAGGAGGATCCTCGATCCCTTTTTATTTCATCACTTAAGGCAATTGGTTTTTGGATGTGGGTGGCCAAATCTATTTGGCAACTATAGTGTATGCAACAGTCGAGGAACCAAATATGGAGAACTTAGCCATGGTACAGAAGTTTTCTGAGGTGTATCCTGAAGAATTGCGAGGTCTGCTGTTAGAAAGAGAAATAGAGTTTGTGAATGAGTTAGCACACAGAACAGAGCTAGTCTCAAAGGCTCCTTATCGGATGGAGTTGTCTAATGTTGAAAGAACTAAAGGTGTAGATGCAAGAGTTGTTGGATAAGGGATTCATACGCCCTAGTGCATCACCTTGGGGAGCACTAGTTCTGTTCATGAAGAAAAATGATGGTTCGTTGCGTCTGTGCATCGACTATCGTTAACTCAATCAGGTGACGATCAAGAACAAGTTTCCATTCCCGAGGATGGACGACTTGTTTGACCCACTACAACGAGCGTCAATATTTTCTAAGATCGACCTGAGGACGAGATATCATCAGCTAAGGATCAAGAAGGAGGACGTACTGAAATCAGCATTTCGTACTCGATACGGCCATTATGAGTTCACTGTAATACCATTTGGTTTGACGAACGCTCCAGCTGTTTCTATGGATCTGATGAACAGAGTGTTTAAGAAGTACTTGGATCCGTTTGTGATCGTGTTCATCGACGATATCCTAGTGTACTTGAGAAGTCTAGAGGAACACTAAAGACAGTTGAGGATAGTACTATAGACTTTGAGGAATCATGAGCTGTACGCCAAGTTCAGTAAGTGCGAGTTTTTGGTTAACTCGTGTGACATTCTTAGGTCACGTGATTTTAGGCGAAGGAATCTCCGTGGACTCGTCCAAGATTGAAGCAGTTATCAACTGGCTAAGACTAACAACAATGACAGAGATCAAAAGTTTCTTGGGATTAGCAGGGTGTTACAAAAGGTATGTGGAAGGGTTTTCAACATCAACGTTGCCGTTGACTCGGGTATTGAAGAAGGAAAAGAAGTTCGTGTGGATAAACAAGTGCGAGCATAATTTCCAAGAGCTTAAGTAGAAGCTGACTACCGCACCTGTGTTGACCATATCGTCTGGTCATGGAGGGTGCAAGATCTACTGTGATGTGTCGTCAGAAAACTAGGTTGCGTGTTGATGTAACATGGTAGGGTCGTTGCATACGCGTCCCGTCAGCTGAGACCTCAAGAGCTTAACTACTCGAGCATGACTTGGAACTCGCAACGATTATTTTCGCTCTGAAGATTTGGAGTCATTACCGGTGTGGAGAAAGATTCCAGATTTTCACGAACCATCAAAGTCTCAAATACTTATTCTCTCAAAATGAATTGAATATGAGATAGCGTCGCTGGATGGAACTCCTTAAGGATTATGACTGTGATATCTTATATCACCTTGGAAAAGTGAATAAGGTCACAATGCGTCAAGTCAGAAGTATTCAGTCGCATATATGATGGTCAAGGAATGGACTTTACTTGAGAAAGTTTGAGATTCAATTTTCAAATTTGAGGTAGGCCACCATTCAAATCTTATGGCCACCCTTAGAATTGGGCCGGAAGTACAAATCAAAATCAAGACGCTTCAGTGGGCAGACCCAGAGATTTAGAAGATTCTACAGGAGAACACCGAAAAGAAAAATGCTAACTTTTAGGTTTCTGAGGACGAAACGTTAAGGTTCCGAGGACGATTGTATGTACCTAACGATGTAGCGCTTAAGGAATAGATTTTGTCAGAAGCTCATCGTAGCAATTACAGCATTAACCTTGGTAGTACGAAAACTTGCGTCAATATTATTGGTGGTTCGGTGTAAAGGCGGACATCGCCAAGCATGTCGCTAAGTGTCTGACGTGTCAGCAAGTGAATGCATAACATTGTAAGCCGAGAGGACTTCTGCAACCTCTCGAGATCCTTGAGTGGAAATGGGAGCACATCACAATGGATTTTGTGACAGGCTTACCAAGGAGTTAGAGAAGTAATGATTCCATTTGGGTAGTAGTCGATAGACTGACGAAATCGGCTCACTTCATTGCAGTACAAAAGGACCTTGATTTGAACAGGCACACAGAGTTATACGTGTGTCGGATTGTTCGTCTGCATGGAGTGTCGGCAACAATTACATCAGATCGAGACCTGAGGTTCACGGCTACCTTTTGGAAAAGCTTGTAGAGTGCTTTAGGAACGAAGCTGCAGTACAATACGACCTATCATCTTCAAATGGATGGCCAGTCTAAGAAGACAATTCAAACCCTCGAAGACATGTTACGAGCTTGCGTGTTGGATTTCAAGGGAAGCTAGGAGGAATAGCTTCATCTTGTCGAGTTTGCCCACAACAACAGCTATCCGTATCATCTTACATTATTGCCAATGAGTGGATGCAATTGCTGTCATAAGAGACAGACTAAATACCACTCGGAGCCGCCAAAAAAGCTACATAGGCAAGCGTCGAAAACCGTTGGAGTTCCAAGTTGGTGATCACGTTTTTCTAAAGGTGTCACCAATGAGGGATACTTCGCGCTTTGGCAAAAAGGGAAAGATGAGTCCAAGGTACGTAGGTCCATTTGAGATTTTGGAAAGAATCGGGATCCTAGCGTATCGTCTTACATTATCGCCGAGGTTGGCACAAGTACATGATGTCTTTCATGTGTTGATTGTGAGGAAATATGAGCCTGACCCGACCCACGTGATAAATTTGAAGTTGACAAAACCTTTCCACAGTCATATTAAGTGTGGGTGATTTCACCTAATTGAAGACTCCAAGACTTTAAAGTCAAAGTTTGAAGACCCAATGTGTCGAAGATGTACTTTGTGCCTTGAAAACAATCTTTAGGATCAAAGTCTACTCACGCTGATAGATTCCAGACTTAACGATATTGAAGAATGAAGATTTATTCAGATGCAAGATTATCTTCAAGGATTCGATTCGTATGGTTTATGGATGACCTTCTGGCTGGATATAGCACTTATATGATTGATTATCTTTATTAGAATCAATTATGATAATCAAATCTTTTGGAAGGCAAACAAACTTGGAAGATTCTATTTATGGAAACCAAGATCCTGATTGTATGGGCGAACATGATTGACAGGCTTTTAACACATTCTTAAAACGACTCGAGATCTTCTTGATTGATTCTGTCCAACGGGTAGATTAGAAGAACTCCTTTGAAAAGTGCTAACGGTCGTGAAAGCATAAAGGAGTATTTAAGGCAGACTTTCTAGTTGTTCGAACAAGTGTGTGAAAGAAAATTTTCAAAGTCTAAAGATTCCTAATTCTTTGGTATTTCATTTGCTGAAGCTCAAATTGTACTCAAAAGAGAGAGCAAACATTTGTGAGATTTCGGAAGAGTGTAGTAGAGTCTCTACACTATGAAGTCGAGATTGCGTCACTGTATAATTTCTTTTGATTCATAGTGGAATTCAACTAGTAGGCTGTTAGCGCTGAAGAGTGGATGTAGGCTTGATCTAAGCCAAACCACTATAAACCTTGTATTTTTATTCTCTTCCCTAAACTTCTTTACTTATTCGTAATTTTGTTTATTCATTAGAGATTCAAAACTCACTCAAGTTCATTGGCTTTCATACTTTATTTTACAAACATTCTTGCAAAAAAATTTAACACCTATTCATCCCCTCTAGGTGTTCGTACTAGCCCTTTCAATTGGTATCAGAACCCGCGTGCTCATTTTATTGAAGTGTTTTTACTTCTGAGTTAAAGATTTATGGCTAGTATTCTTGCTCTAGGTTTGGTTGAAGGCCAAAGCAACACCAATCCTCCTTACTTTGATAGGAAGGAATACAATGTGTGGAAAAACAAGATGAAGGCATTCCTAAAATTGAAAGATTCTCTGGAATGGGATGGAGTAAAAAAGAGGGATCAATCCCAAAGCTACATCAACCTCAAAAAGAGGAAAATAAGTTGCATATGCTGGTGAAATGACACAAGAAGAATTAACTAAGAGACAAGTTCTTAATGCTAAAGTTATCTAATCTTTATACTGTGCTTTATCTCATATTGAGTATAATCGAATTTCTTCCTGTGAAACAAAGAAAGAAGTTTGGGACATATTGCACGTCACCTATGAAGAAATTGATCGAGTAAAGGAAACGAAGATCAATATTCTTCTCGGATAGTATGAAGCCTTCAAGATGAAACCTGGAGAATCCATCACTGATATGTTCAGTCGTTTCACTGAGATTGTAAATGGATTAGCATATTAAGGACAACCAATATTAGGACTAATATTAGGATCAATAAAGGTCAATAAACTGCTGTGTGGACTCTCCAATGACTGAAATCACGTGAAGACTTCAATTAGAGAAACGCAGAGGATCATGCCTCTTTCAGGAGACGAACTAATAGGCACACTTCAATCATATAAAGTGGAGCAAATCAATGAGGAAGAAGATCTCAAAGGTAAGAAGTCAATTGCTTTAAAATCTAACAATGATATAGATTCAGAAAAAGACATGGATGATGAAGAACTAGCACTCATAATTAGAAAATTCAGGGAGGTGAATAGAAAGGGAAGAAGATTCAACTAGAAGAAGCAAGGCAATCAAAAATTTCAGAACAAATCAATTGAGAATGATGAAATCAGCAAAAACGTGATTTTTTTAATGTTAGAAAAATGGGCACATCAGACCCAACTACCCTCTGTTGAAGAAAAAGAAAGGAAGAACTGAGAAATACAAGAAGGCTCTCAAAGCAGAAACATGGAGATGCAAGGAAAGTGATAAAGAATATGCCAACATATGTCTAATGGCCAAATCTGAATCAAACTCAGATCTTGAAATAATTTCTAATTCAGACTCAGACAAAGAAATTGAGGTTAGCAATTTAAAAATCCCTGTTAAAGTCTCTAAGTATATAGATGAATCCTATCTTAGTCTCAAAACATCTCTTAAAAGGATTTTTGAATTAAATAGGGAGAATTCTAGACTGAGGCAATAGGAATCTTCTTGGAAAGAGAAGTTTGAAAGTCTGAACAAAAATTTTGCTGAGTTGAAAGAAAATTCTGATTCTCTTTCTAAAGAAAATCTCTTTTTAAAGGAAGATATTTCAAATATTACAAAAACTTTTCAAAAGGATATGAGAAATTGGAGAAAATTCTTTCTGTACAAAAACCTTATTTTAACAAATCTAGTTTGGGAATGACTTTAGAAACTATTTCTTTAATTGATTTTCCCAAAGTTAAAGAAATGATCAAACAAAGACCTACAAAGACATTTTACAAAAATCACTTTCAAAAAGTTTTTGTAAAACCTATTAGCCGAAGTGCTCTCAAATGTTCAAAGTATAACAGCTCAGAACATTTCGAGAAGGAATGTCCCAAGATCTAGAGACCTGTTAAGAGGGATTGGGCAAAGACAGTGTTTAATACTAACTCCCCTAGACCCAAGAAAATGTGGGTACCAAAAAAGCTTAATTTCTTTTCTTGATCACAGGTCACTACCAAAAGAAAGATCAAATGGTATTTGGATAGTGGCTGTTCGAGACACATGACAGAAGACTCTAGCTACTTTATAAAACTTGTTCAAATAAATGGTGGAAAAGTTTCTTTTGGTGGAAATAGTAACGGAAGAATCGTTGGTTGTGGAACCATGAAGGTTAGAAGCCTGACTATCAACAATGTCTCCTTGGTGGAATGACTGAATTACAATCTACTCAAAATTAGTTAGCTTTGTGACACATGATTCAAAATTAAATTTCAAGAAGGCATTTGTTCGGGAACAAGTAAAGATTTCTCTCAATCTTTTACTTGACGAAGGCATGGGAAGATTTACCTCTTTGATATAAAACCAAAAAGCTCTCAGTGTCTTATATCCATTCAAGATGAAGCAAATCTTTGGCATCGAAAGCTTGGTCATGTCAACATGAAGCAAATTGCCAAGATTTCATACAAGAAGCTTATTCATGGTCCTCCCAACCTAACTTATTAAAAGTCTGAATTATGCACTCCTTGTGTTTTGGGAAAACAGGTTAGAAGTTCCTTTAAACCTATAAATCAAATTTCTACTAATCAAGCTTTGCAGCTTCTGCATATGGACCTCTTAGGACCAACCAAGACTCAAAGCATTGGTGGAAAAAGATATTGCCTAGTAATCATGGATGATTACTCTCATTTTACTTGGATATAATTTCTAGCAAATAAGTCTGAAGCCTTCTCTCACTTCTCAAAGTTTGCTAAGAAAGTTCAGAATGAAAAATGATATGATATTTCAAGTATACGTACATACAATAGAGGTGAGTTTGAAAATCAAGACTTTGCAAAATTCTATGATGATTCTAGTTTCTAGCATATTTTCTCTTCTCCATACACTCCAGAACAGAATGGGATTGTGGAAAGAAAGAATAGATCTTTGCAAGAAATGATAAGAACCCTCTTAATTGAGAGTAAAATTTCCTCTCGATTTTGGGCTGAAGCAGTTTTAATAACCTGATATATTATCAACATAGTGTTCTTGAGACTTATATTAGAGAAAACTCCTTATGAAGTATATAAAGAAAAAAAGCCAAATGTTTTTTACTTTCATGTATTTGGTTGTAAGTGTTTTGTTTTGAAAAATACAAATGATCGAACCGGGAAGTTTCAAATAAAGTCAAACGAAGGAATTTTCCTTGGCTACTCTACCTCAAGAAAAGCATACAGAGTTTTCAACAAGAAGAGTCAATTTGTGGAATAATCTATGAACGTCAAGTTTCAAGACTCTATGCAAAATCAATTGGATCAGACTCAACTTGAAGAATCTGAACCTGCTCTAGACTTTACAAAGTCTACTTCCCTCGAAGTGGTTCAGACTTCTGAAGATCAGCAACGAGCAGAACTAGAAGATTCAACTGAAGTTGAGGATCAGTGGACTTTCAGACCAACCAATAACTGGAAGCATAAATCTAGTCATCTCAAGGAACTCATCATTAGTAACTTAAAAGAAAGGAATTTGCACCAAAAGGCGAGAAGAGTCTAGCGCACTAGCACTTATTTCTGAGATAGAACCCAAAAGTGTAGAAGAAGCCCTCACGATGAAAGCTGGATCGAAGCTATGCAAGAAGAGCTCAGACGGTTCAGCATCAACGATGTTTGGGAGTTAATTCCTAAACCAAAAGGTAAATCTATTATTGGAACTAAATGGGTTTTCGGGAACAAAGTGGACGAGAAAGGAAATGTGGTTAGAAACAAAACAAAACTTGTGGCCAAAGGATATACGCAAGAAGGGATAGATTGTGATGAGACCTATGCACCAGTAGCGAGGTTAGAAGCAATTAGATTATTAATTGCCTTTGCTTCTTATAAAAATTTCAAGTCATTCCAAATGGACGTCAAAGTGCATTTGTCAATGGATTTATCCAAAAAAAAGTCTATGTGGAACAACCCCTTGGTTTTGAAGACCCAAGAAAGCCAAATTTAGTCTATAGACTGAAGAATGCCTTGTATGGATTAAAGCAAGCACCTCGAGCCTGGTATAAAAGGTTAAGTAAATTTATAATCCAAAATGGTTTTGAAAAGGGAAAGGTAGATACTACTTTATTCATAAAGAAAGAAGGAAAAGACTTTTTATTAGTTTAAATTTATGTCGATGATATTATTTTTGAATTTCCTAATGAAAATCTATGCAAGAAGTTTTCTAAGTCTATACAGGATGAATTCGAGATGAGCATGATGGGTGAATTGATTTTCTTTCTCGGATTACAAGTCAAACAATTGAAGAAAGGAATTTTCATTCACCTAGAAAAATATGCAAAAGATCTCATCAAGAAATTTGGTTTGGCGAATTGCAAAAAAACTAAAATACCAATGTCAAGTTCTTCGAAGTTAGATAAAGATGAAGGAGGAAAGAAAGTTGACCAAAAACTCTACAGGAGTATTATTGGTTTGCTTATTTACCTTACTACTTCTAGACTTACATTTTGTTTAGTGTTTGCATTTGTGCTAGATTCCAATCAGATCCCAAAGAATCCCACTTAAGTGTTGCAAAACACATCATCAAATACGTTACAACTACTCCAAAGTTAGGTCTGTGGTATCCCAAAGAATGAGACTTTACCCACCTTAAATATTCAGATGCAAATTTAACAGGTTGCAAAGTTGGTAGAAAGAGTACTTCTGGCATTTGTCAACTGCTGGGCAATAAGCTAGTGTCTTGGTTCTCAAGGAAACAGAATACTATAGCTCTTTCAAGAGCATAAGCAGAGTATGTGGCTCTTGGAAGTTGTTGTTCTCAAATTTTGTGGATAAGACAACAATTAAGAGACTTTGGAATTGAAGAATCTTGTACCGAGATCAAATGTGACAACACCAGTGCCATTAATCTCACAAAGAATCCAATTCTTCATTCAAGGGCAAAACATATAGAGATTCAACATCATTTTATAAGAGATCATGTTTAGAATGGAGAAATCATAATTCAGTTCATTGACTCGAAGAATTAATTGCGAATATATTTACAAAGCCACTAGAGAAAAGCCTATTTGAGTCTATTCACACTAGACTAAATATTATATCTTCTACTGATTAAAGTCTGAAGGTGGTTAGACTCAGTATATCCAAAATTTATATCTGTAAGTTATTACTTCTTAAATAGAAACAATTTAATTTTAGTATGAAGCTCTCGAAAAGGTACGTTGATATTCAATTGTTGCTTGCCTATCTTATTTTGGAAGTTACATTTTTCAAAGTTTTGAATTTTTGACAGTTTTCATTTTCGAAAAAGGAAATTTTGGTGTGACGGTTCATTTCCGTACAACGGTTCATATAACCCGTTTCATTTGCCTTTTATACCATTGAGTCTTTCTTCTTCATTTACACTTCCACAAACCCTAGAATACAAAATTTCTAATTTCTCACTTTACTCTCAATATCATTATCCAAGCTTTCACCTTTCTTAAATGAATAAGTTAGAGAAATCCTCCTCAATTGCAACATTGTCGTTCCAAAGAAAGTCTTCCAGGATCACAAGCAGGGGACCAGGAAGCATGCCTGAGGGTCCTACCCACTTTGACTTGAGCGATGAAGAAGATTCTCCTCAGCAACCACAACAGCATCAACAACAGTGTCCTACTCAAAATTCTCTGTGCCAACCAGCAGAAGAAGAGATCGTGGAAAATGTTGAACCCGTAAGAACGCTAAAACCCAAGTTCCTCTTTAAACTCTACAATCAGTTAAAGTAGGGTGGCATTGCTATGACTTTCATTGATGAGTTTTTGAACAAGAGTGGGTACATGAATGAGACTCAGTTTTTTAGATCAATGGAAAGGTTAGGCATTGCATCTGAAGGTTTGGCGATAGGACTTTTGCTAACTTTTCAAGAGATCATCGGTTTGGATCTTTTAATCAACCTAAGATTAAAGATGACGATGAGAGGTTGTATGCGAATTTTCAAGCTAGGATGGGCGTTGCTGTAGAAATGCGTGATGAGGGAACATATTTATTTCGGTCCAAAGATTATCAAAGAACTTACTCCAAACTATTGAAGAGAGGGGTGATGAACCCTCGAACTATGGATTTCGATTTTTTAGACTCTGTGAAGGTGAACCTGAGGGAGAGATTTGCTCTTCTTCAACTTGAAATATTTTGTTCGGAGACCGCTATCGCTTATGCCGAATTAACTGCTTATTTCTATTCGAATTTGTCATTCCTAGATGTGAATAGATTTTGTTTTACTATAAGCGATAGAGAGTTTGTGGTGGACATAGACACGTTGGCAGACGTTATTGGTGTGGAAAGAGGGAGTTTCCGGCCAATAAACGTGACTGTTGGTCATGCTACTAGTTTCCTTGTGAATGATAAACTTTCTGAGGGTGGCATCATTTACCAAAGAATGATTGCCTCAACGTCTTGCTGCACAAGGTCGTGATAAACTGCATTCGACCCAAGTCTACCTCCAAGACTAATGTTTCTTGTGTAGAAGCTAAACTGATGTTTGCCATAAAAAATGGGATGAAGTTCTCGTTGCCACACACAATTCTGATGCACACATACAGGACTGTTGTGAAAGATAAGGGACAACTCCCTTACTTTGCGTTGGTCATCAAATTGTTTTGACACTTTCAAATTTAGCTTCTTGCATCTCTCTGTGCTCGAACCATTGCTCCTATGGTGATAGGATTGAAGATGGTGTCGAAAATGAGATTAAAGGAATTGAACAAGGCCCTGGAGCGCTTTAAGGAGAAGTCCCCAAGCAAAACAAAACAAGACTCTACTGCGAAGAAAAGAAAAGGCAAGGAGCCCACAATTGAATCAATGAAGAATAGAAGAGCCCTTATTCTTCAGGATGAAGAGGATGAGGATGAACTTACCCTTTCTGCTCTTACCTTGAAGAATCTTTAGAGTTTTGTTAGTTTTGGGTAGCCAGAGGATAGAGAAACAAGAGAACAAGAAGAGACAGAGCAGAGAAGTGAAGTGAGAGAAGAGACAAGAGAAGAGAGTGAAGAACGAAGAACAAAGAAAAGAGAAAGAAGAGAAGAAGAGGAAGAAGGAAGAAAAGCAGGAGAAGAAGAGGGTCAAGATAACTCTTTTGAGCCGATTTTAGTAGTATCCTTGTTAGAGGATTCTGAAAAGACTAGGAGTGGAACTGCAGGAGATGGAAAAGAGAAAGAACATCACTTGGGTGCTGATGCAGAGAAAGAGCAAGAAGAAGAATTCTTTTCTCCACCTGTAGGCATGGAAATAGGGGGAGCTGCTGAAAAATAGGTACTTCTTCACATGTTTTTACTAGTGATGATGTTAGTCATTCTTCTGCCGATCCATAGGATGTATATGCCTCTCAATTTCTTGAAGCTGGTGTTGAGGCATCCTTTCCAAGTCTTGGTGATTGAACTGCTGATGTTCCTTCACATCTCAATACTCATGGAATCGATTTGGTTAGACCTAGTGCTCCCACAGTACCAGCAGCAGACTTTCAAAGGCTGCTAGAAATCCTTTTGGATTTAAAGGTTTAGCAATATGGGATGGAGTTTGAGATCAAGACCATCAAAACAGCTTTAGCATCTACTTCAGATTCTCTACATAAGCAGGTACAAGCCCTTAAGCTTCAAGTTCAAGATAATGCAAAGGGTGAGGATATTGAGCAGCTGAAGGAGACTCTGAGAAAGCTGGAGGAGACTGTTAAGTCTATGGGGGATTTCCAACTCATTCGTATCCCCAAACAACCTTGATTTCATTTCACTTTCATTTTAAGGTTCTCCACTTTTTGCTATTGACAAAAAGGGGGAGAATGGTGCAGATTTAACTTTTTAACTTTTTAACTTTGGTTTGGATTTTGGATTGTTTGGTTTGACTGTTAAACTTATTCTGTGATAATGATTGTCATTGGATAGTTATATGTTCAAGATTAACATGTTTTCTGTGGTTGCAGAATCGATGCTATCCAGGTCATAATCAACTTATCTTTATAAGATATCACGTATTACTTAAAAGTTGTTTTGCATGTCAAAAGCTCTTAAATCTACAGGAAAGTTTTGTCACCATAAAAAAGGAGGAGATTGTTGGAGAACACTCCTTTATTGTTTTGAAGTTGACAAAACCTTTCCACAATCTAGTCTGAAGACTCCAAGACTTTAAAGTCAAAGTCTGAAGACCGACAGACTTTAGGATCAAAGTCTACTCACGCTGACAGATTTCAAACTGAATGATATTGAAGAATGAAGATTTATTTAAATGCAAGATTATCTTCAAGGATTTGATTAATATGGTTTATGAATGACCTTATGGCTGAATATAGCACTCATATGATTGATTATCTTTATTAGAATCAATTTTGATAATCAAATCTTTTGGAAAGCAAACAAACTTGGAAGGTTCTACTTATGGAAACCAAGATCCTGATTGTATGGACGAACATGATTGACGGGCTTTTCAACACATTCTTTAAACGACTCGAGATCTCATTGATTGATTCTGTCCAACGAGTAGATTGGAAGAACTCCTTTGGAAAGTGCCAATGATCGTAAAGACATTGAAGAGTATTTAAGGCAAACTCTCCAGTTGTTTGAACAAGTGTGTGAAAGAAAAATTTCAAAGTTTGAAGCTTTCTAGTTCTTTGCTATTTCATTTGCTTAAGCTCAAATTGTACTCAAAAGAAAGAGCAAACATTTGTGAGACTTCGGAGGAGTATAGTAAAATCGAGATTGCGTGATTGTAAAATCTCCTTTGATTCATAATGGAATTCAGCCAGTAAGCTGTCAACGCTGAAGAGTGGACATAGACTTGATCTAAGCCGAACCACTATAAATCTTGTGTTTTATTCTCTTCCCTAAACTTCTTTACTTATTCGTAATTTTGTTTATTCGTTAGAGATTCAAAACTCACTAAAGTTCATTGGCTTTTAGACTTTGTTTTACAAACATTCTTGCAAAAATTTTAACACCTATTCATCCCCCTCTAGGTGAACCATAGCAAAGCCAGCAACAGCCAGCCGAAGCCCCCTGCCGCTCGCCTAGGCCGTCCATCCGCCTACGAGCTCCCGCGCCTACCGTCCAGCTCGCACACTGTCCGCGTGTCCCTGCCACTCGTGCCCATCACCCTAGCCTCTGTCGCCATCAGTCGGAGCCCATATGCCATCCAGCAGCCGTGGAAAGCCTTGCCGTACCCCCGCCCAGCCTTGCTGTAGCTCTGCCTTGGGCCACTCTCACGCCGTACCGGCCCATTGGTTCCTTCTTCTTCAGCAAAGCGAAATTGAAACCAGCAAGGGCTTTCGGTCTTCGAGGCCCGTTTTTGGTGTCTTCCCGGCCTTGGTTGGTGTTGCTACTTCAAAGTTTATCGCTCGACTTGGCGTTACTGTCGCCGTGGACTCACCGGAACGCTAAACCAGTACGTTTACTCACTAAACTCTTCTTAGGGAGTTAATTATGTTTATGGGTTGTTTAGATTAGATTATTTAAATGTTAATTAGATTAGATGAATGATTAGATTAGTGGATGGATTAATTAGTATAATTATGCAATTAGATTAATGTTAACTATGATTAGACTTTTAATTAATTAATTAATTATTTAATTTAAATATTATTTAATTATATTATTTATTATTAATTTAATTTAATTTTCGGAATTTATTTAATTATTAATTAATATTTTTCAGAAATTATACCGAGAGAGCCGCTCGATAGAATTTCGGTGATTGCAATGATATGTTTAGTTTACGTAATTGAATGTTGTATTGTGGACTTGAGTAATGATCTATGAAGCACGAACACGCTGTCCATGCTCGCGTATCGTGTCCGACACGTGTCGGAACGTGTCGGACACCTCGACACGCTCGGACACGCGGTCAACGCGTGTCGGATTTTCCGACACGCGGTCAACTTTTCTCGACACGCGTGTTCGAAAGATTGATAGAGGGTGGAGGCGAGGGAGCAGAGGCCGCGAGCGCCGGCGAGACGAAGCCACAACGGACCACCGCGACGGCGAGAGACGGCTAGAGAAGGAGCCGAACAGAGAGAAAGAAGAGAGAAGGCAAACTCCCCGCCGGCGAGACGCAGCCACGAACGGACCACCGCGACGGCGAGATGGCGAGAGAGCGGCGAGGGCCGCCACTGCATTGCGATGGATCGGCGACGAGAGGAAGGGAGAGGAGGGAAGGGGTCGTGCGACGAGCGGCAAGGAGGAATAGGAAAAGGAGCGTCGCGGCAGGAGGAATAGGAAAAGGAGGGCTCGGCTCGCTAGGTTTTTCATAAAGAAACCCAAAAAAATAAGAAGGGGATCTGATGGCGTGAGGGGAGGAGAAGTGACAGCTTACCTGTCATTGTCAAGTGGTGGGAGGAGGGAAAAAGTGAAAAAATTTGGGGTGGAGGGAAAGGACGAAGGAAAGAAGGGGTGGAGTTTGGGGATTTTTTCAATCGAAAAATTAAATAAATAAAATTAAAAAATAATTTGAAAAATAAAAGTACTAAATTTTAAATAATGATAAATTTTGATCATGATAGAAAATTATGGATTTATTTAAATAAATTGATTCTAATTTTTTATTAATTATTAGTTTCATTGATAACTTTTGTTAAAATTAAAAAAATGTTCCTCATTAACTATAAATATATCTTTTGAATTTCAAATAAATTGATTTGTTAATATTATTGGTGTAAATTTATTATAGGCTCTTTTTTAATTAATTATTTATTTATGAATTTGAATCAAATTAATTTAAAATAAAAATATTTATTTAATATACAACGTGTCGCAACGTGTCGGAATTCTCTATTTTTTAGAAATGACGTGTCGACGTATCGTGTCGTGTCGGACACTCGTGTCGTGTCGTGTGTTGGTGCTACATAGGTAATGATTGTGGTATATAGGTATTTTAAGTGAAAAATACCGAGTGTCCAGTGTTGACACCAAAAATGGTTGTTAATAACCAATAAACAGCTTTGGCGAGCAATATTAATCAATCTTAGCTTAGGTGAACAATAAACAGCTTTGGCGAGCAATAAATCAGCTTAGGTGAGCAAATATATCAATTAGCTTTGGTGAGCCATACTATCTATCAGCTTTAGTGAGCTATACCATCTATTTCAACTTTGGGGAGCAGTAATGGTATGGAATCGATTGAATTGATAGATGGTATTGAATGGATAGATAGTATTAATTGATAGATAGTATTGAAGTGACAAATGGTATCGATGGTTGGATGATATCGATTGTATCGAATCAATTGAATTTATTAAATGAATGGATTGATGGTTTGGTTGTATCGATCGATTGGATCAATTGATTGATTGATATTTGAAGTGTACTGACTTGCAATAAGGAACTGAGGTGAGGTAAGTCTTCTAACTTGTGTGATTAGGCCTCTAGGCATATTTCCTTCCTAGTCGGAGTTTAGGGGGCGAACTTGCTAAAACATTGTCTCACCCCGTCATGGGCTCAACATTTTTAGGTCCTTAGATGGCGGTTCCTCTGGAACGGTTTGGTCGGCCAAAGGGTATTACTGAGCAGGTCATCGATGTCCTTACTCTCGGGGGCCAAGGAGCCTGGATCTATGAACTTGTGAGGACCACCGTCTAGGCCAATGTAGATCTACCTCAGAGGGTACCCCATCAATTCAGGACGCGGTATCGTAGCAGGTTCAATGGACCTAGGGAGGGTCCTCTACAGGATTTTGAGGTCCCGGTATCGATATCAGAGGTCGCTTATGGCGAGGGTACAGCTAACCCTCCTAGTGGTGCAGTGGTGAACCCAAGTCCAAGCCCCCAAGAGACTCCGGGGTCTTCTAATGAGGATTCAAACACTTAGAGGCCTTTGTGAATGACCTAGCCTGTTGTGTATAAATGTGTGTTGTGGTTTTCAAAAATTGTGGCCCTACTTTTCTATCCCAATTGAGTTTTGTCTGGGGATTATTTATTCGCTTCCGCATGCGTATTAAAATGAATGGATGGGCGACGTGTCTTAGGACGTCGCAATTTAATCGACCACCAAGGGATGGGCACACATTCGAGGATCGGGGCATGACACGAGGTTTTTTAGGACAACTTGGAACCTAAAGTCAAGGTTTATGTAGATAACGTGGAACCTAAACTCGAGGTTTCTACGGACAACCAAGAACCTAAAAACAAGGTTTTTGAGGACAACTTGTAACTTGAAGCCAAAGTTTCTGAGGATAACCTGGAACCTAAATTTGAGGTTTATGAGGACAACCTAGAACCTAAAATCGAGATTTATGATGACAACTTAGAACCTGAAGCCAAGGTTTTTTAGAACAACCTGGAACCTAAAATCAAAGGGTGTGTGGTTTAGGGTGACCAAAAACAAAAGACGAGGGTTATGGCTTAGGATGACCAAAAATCTAAAACAAGGGATATGATTTAGGATACCCAAAAATCAATCTACTAGGGGAACACATATTTTGAAAAAGGATTTAGGGATTGCTCAAAAGCCAATCTTGCAAAATCGTTCAAACATATCTTGGTAAACAATATCGATTGTCGAATCCCTTCGAAGAGGATTTTAACAAAATATAATTTGATTAACCACCTAAGGGTTAAATCAAATATGTCAAGTGGAAATAGCCTAATCAAAAGAGGTCTTTCACATTAGCTCTTAAAAAGGGTTTTTATTCCCAACCATTGATGTGGGAAAACTGCTTAAATCTTTCTAGAGAGGTCTCACTCAACCTACATCTAAGGTTTTCGGAAATGTTCACAATGAATACAATTCATTGATCAAAAAATCTTTTGAAAGGACTGTAATGATGGCTTGGTCATGGGCTTACACAAAGGGTATGCACTTTGAGGCCAAGAAATGAATATTCAATCAATATTTTCGTCAGGTTTACAAGTCAAGAATCTCGAAGATAAGATAAGATAGGATTGCTTCCACTCCTTTTAGTAGTAGCTCTCATGTGATACTCTCATTTCAACTCGAACCATCCCAATCCGAAGAGACTTCGAACAAGGGTTGTCATTTTGGTTCGGGTGAGGTGTAGAAAGGCTTGAAAAATTTTCAGATGTCATGGGGTTAAAATTGAGTGATTATCTTGGCATCATTACCATTACACAACTTTTCAGAAATTTGACTCTTGAAATTTAACCTATCTTGAGAGTCCTTTTGACTATTTGTCTTGAGACATGAGAGCTTCGCTCTCTGTTCTAATGGCATTGCTTGCAATACATGTTCTACAAAGCTCTTCTTTTGTTTTTCTAAATGGTCTTTTCCATGACCATTGATTTTGCTTTTCATTGCATTTTTTCATGGGCATTGGCTTTGCTTTTACCGGGCACACTGCTTTTTCATGTCCCCTAGTTTTCACTCTCTTTTGAGTACCAAGGACTCCCGAGTGGTATTTACAAACATGATCAACATTCTCAATTTTGTTGGTAAATCACGTGTCTTGCCCTAGTGTGGGGAGATAATCATCACTTAGGGTTATGAAAGAATTGCATAAGGTTCAAATTGGCTAAGCAAAGGATAATTGTTTAGGGTAGTGGACGAAATGCTCTTCATCACTTCGGGATGCTTCGAGCTTCGATAAGAAATCACCTAAAGCTAGCACAAGAAGATTGATGCAAGTAAAAACAATAAAATCTTTCTTAATCTTTTTCTATATAATTTTCAACCAAGACCCCCTATTTTGCCCCTAATGTGGGGTTGTTCTTGACAGGGTTATTTTAGAAATGCTCCTTATTTGGCTCAAAGTGGCTCGCAAGGAATATCAACAGTGTTTGGGATTGAGAAAGGAAATGCCTCTATTATCTCAAACCACATATTCACTGTGAATGAACCCTATACTCCGGGACATGATTCTTTTCACTCAATTCTCTTAGAAAGTGTAAAAGGACGTGTTTGGTAAAGAGGTTGCCTCTCATCATTTTAGGAACTACCACTTGGCATATTTAACAATCCTTTCCGGATTTTCCAAAACACATTTTGATTAAATTCAACTCCTTTGGGAATGAAAATGTATCAAAAACTTTTGAAAAAAAAATGCTCCTTTGACCCTACTTTGGAGACATTTGAAAACAAGGTTGAATAAAATTTGTGGACAGAACATGCTTTGCTCAACACAGAGGTTCACTTCTAGAGTTCTAACTAACTCTATCAACGTTCTAAGGGATAGGGTCACTTTTAAGCTTTAAAGAAGATGGTCACTTTTTAGAGGTTTTACACTTCTAAGATCAACCTCCCGTGAACAGGTAGAATCTTCTTCATAGATCCTGCAAAATGAACAAACATGCAAATGCGACATATATGCATGAGATGCATGATGCAAATATCCTAAAGTGACTCGGATTCAATCCAAAAGCGGCTCAATGACCTTTCACTTTATTCATGGATAATATTTCTTAACAGTATCAGCATTTACAGGCCTTGGCAATTCTTAGCCATTTATTTTTATAAGGATCAGTGCCCCACTAGGTAGCAATTTCCTTACAATATATGGACCTTCGTAATTCGGAGTAAACTTCCCATGAGGATATGAAATTATGGGTAGGACTTTTCTCAAGATGAGATTGTTGATCTCAAAATGCCTTGGTCTCACCTTGCGGTTGAACGACCTAGCTACCCTCTTCTGATGGCTTTGTCCATGGCATAGAGCTTTTACCTTCTTTTCATCAATCATATTGAATTATTCAAATATTTGTTGAACCCATTCAGCTTCAAAGAGCTTGACTTGAGAAAGTACCCTCAGTGAAGGGATTTCCACTTCCACGGGTAGCATAGCCTCCATTCCATAGACCAACGGGAATGGTGTCGCCCCGGTTGAAGTGTGAATTGAAGTTCAGTAAGCAAGCAAAGCATATGGCAACCGATCATGCCAATCACGATAGTTTTTAGCCATTTTGGCTAAAATCTTCTTAATGTTCTTATTTGCTTCTTCCACGGCTCCATTCATTTATGGGCGGTAATGAGAAGAATTTATGTGGCAAATGTGGAACTCTCCAAGTAATTCATCCACTATCTTGTTGTTCAATTTTGGTCCATCGTTCATGACGATCGCTTCGGGAACTCCATATCGAGTGATGATATCACGATGGATGAACTTTGCCACACTTTTGGCAGTGACATGGGCATAAGAACTGGCTTCAATCCATTTTGTGAAGTAATCAATGGCCACTAAGATAAAGTGGTGCCCATTCCATACTTTAGGATTAATTGATCCGATGATGTCAATGCCCCACATTTAGAAAGACCAAGACTCTGACATTTGATGTAATTCATTAGGAGGAGCATTGATTTTGTGTTCATAGACTTGGCATTGATGATAGCATCTCACATGTTGAATACAATCGGCTTCCATGGTCAACCGATAGTAACCGAGCCTCATGATTTTTCTTGTTAGGAGATGACCATTCATATGAGGGCCACACTTTCCTTCATGTATCTTTTTCATCAGGAGTTCAGCTTCTTTTGCGTCCACGCACTTCAGTAGAACTGAATCAAAAGACCTTTTGTAAAAGGCTTTTCCACCAAGGAAGAATTTGGATGCCAACTTCATCAGGTATTTTGTATCATTAGCTTGACTCCCTTGGGGAAATTTGCCTTCTTGAAGGTAATTCATGATGTCATAATACCATAGTTGACCATCAAGATCCTTTTCAATCATCGAGCAATAAGCATGCTTTTTTAAAAACGTTGATTTGTAAAGGATCAATGCATAAGCCGTCGGTTACTTGTAACATTGAAGATAAAGTCACCAGGGCATTAGCAAATTGATTTTGTGATCTTGGAAAATAATCAAAAGATATTTTGTCAAATTCCTTGATCAAGTCTTCAAGATATTCATGGTAAGGAATTGTGGCACCCCTCGACGGCCCCCGAACCGTTAGGGTTGCCACAACTCACTTGCTTTTCACTTGTCCTGATAAAATATCACTCTGATACCATAGTATTAAAATGAATCCACAGTCCTGGGGGTTTATATCATTTAGATCAGTCCCAGCGCAGTTCATATAGTGGAAGCATATTCGAAATCTCCCTATCCCATACTCCAAAATAAGCAATGCACACCAACTACACATCTTATATAAGATAGAGCCGAACACTTTTATTTACATAACTTTGATGGATATCACGAGTCGGTACATCAAAAGGCCAAGGCATTACTAAGCTCGGCTATAACCAAAAGTACCCAACTCTATAGCAGTCATGAACATCGATTCATCATCATCTAGTGTCGGCCGTCTAAAAAGGAGCTTCATCCTCTCTCCATCGCTCTCAGTCACACCCAACCCAGTCTGTCACATGGCGGCGGTAGCATCCCCAACATGGTCCCATCGCGGCAGACATGAACGAATAGAAACTCCTGAGTGACAGGGCCATCAGGTAATCCAACGCCGTACAAAACCAGAACCCGCACACGAACGAAAACTAACCCCCGTATCTCGAGGTGATGATGCTCCGTACACTCGACCTCAACATCGGTCGATATGCCATAGAAAGTACCGAGGGAGACTGGCGACAGAGACATTACTCCTAGTCGGAAATGTTAGTTCCCAAAAGGGGTGAGTACAACCACTCAGTAGTAAAAATCCACCAACCCACAAAATGCAACAAACAGAGCAACCAAGATTTCATGTGAGATGTACATATCATCTATGCAATCATACATATGTCTCCATGAGATCCATTCAATGTCTTAACGACCACACTTCCAAAGCCAAACATTACCAATTCAAGTTCATAGACAATTTATATCCCATGCCATTTGTACACACATGCGCATGATTCAATTCCCATTTTGATTTTCAAAAGGATCTCATTTTTCTTCCAGGGACTAGTGTTTGCATCCCTCATATCTCTCGCACCCAACCTGGCATCGCAAGGAACCTCCGGCACACACCTCTAGGCATCTGGTACCCAGCTTCGGGCATCTCGCACCCCAACTGACATCACGAGGAACCTTCGGCACACACCTCCGAGCATACCGACACTCTCGAGGCATTATCAACTTAGCAGTTCGACGGTATCATCATTACATTATACATGGATAAATCTCACTTTGGAAAATGCCATTTGATGCAATAATGCCAAAAGTTTCATTAAATTTATAAAATTTCATTAATTTTGATGTCATATGAAATGCATAGATGTCACCACACATGCTATATAAATAACAACTTAAGATACCACATCTCATAGAGTAATTTATTTGTTCTTAAAAATTAAAACGAATTTCGGATAAAACAGATTACACTTCTTTAATTAAAATTCTGGAAAAATTAGTAAATGGTCTTAATAAATTTAACATGCTATAAACAAGACCTAGAGAAAAAAATTTTATGAAGAACACCATGTCAAGAAAGTTTTCATATAAATCGCATAGGTCCATGCATCACAGCAAAAGAAATTTCAGCACCAGCTTTGCACAGTTTCAACAACAATTTTGATTAAGTCCTTAAATGAACTCAGAAAATTCTGAGATTTTAATATGTTATAGTTAAGACCTAGAGGTAAAAGTCTCATGAAGAAATAGAAGTCGAATTCATTCTGTATTAAAAGCTATAATTATTTTAATTCTCCCTAACCCTCGGTACAGTCTCCAGATTTATCCCTTTCAAAGAAAAATCGTTTTCCCGATCAATACTTGTCCGTTTATTGTCAAATTTTTGTATGTTACTCCTCAAGATGTCATCTACAACTTTTATCAAGGAAACAAGATCAAATTCTGACTGGATAATTGCACAAAATTCACGGAATTGGCAAAGGTCAAGCTGTGTTTCCATAAAACAGTTTACCAATCCTAAAGAACTACTCCTACTTGTTCGAAACTCCAACATCTAGCATCAAAATTTATGCATCCTCAAATCTATTTACACTTCACACAACCACAGCAAGCATAGTGTAGGCTAACGGACTTCACTTGCCTTAAGTTCAACGAAATCAAGCAAGCAAAACGGTGACTTGAGGCTTCAAACGTGGCTTGATCGACGGCGGAGCTAGGCGGCGTCGATGGCGGCAGCAGGCGCACACACGGCAGGGCTGGTCTTCCTCCTCCCCTCGCTGAAGCACCCTCACAATTCTCTCTCGGTTTCACTCTCTCTCTCGGTTTCACTCCCTCGATCAATCCGCTTCTCCTCTTTTTTTTCTTTTATCTTTTAAGCTCTTGATTAGTTATTAATCATTAGATTTTGCATGCAAGGGACACTTGGCTCCAAGGGATAGACATGTGTCATCAAGAGGACAAATGGGGAGGTGGCGTGGGGCTGCTCCATTTGATTCCTCTCCCTCCTTCGGTCAACGGCCTTGTGGGCTTCTTGGGCCGGGCCTTGGTCGGCCGAGTGGTGGGGGTTGTGGGCTACTTTGGGCTGTTTTAGGCCTTAAATATCCAACCCACATTTGCTCCTAATAATCCACCTTAATCCCCACTTATATAAATACATAATTACAAATATTTACATGGCCATAAAATTTTGCAATATTAATCGATGGTAATCCGACTTATAGAGTACACGGCCAAGAATAGAAATTTCTCATCAATTCATCTTTTAGCACAATCTATATCACTCAAGAGCATATGATATATTCCCAATCAAAACAATAGTCCATTCAATGCTCGGCCTTGTTTAATTGAAATTCGTTGGTCTAATGACTATAATATAGTCCGATGGCGCTTCCGTCACCTTTTCATGGGTCATAGTGTATCTAGGGGTCGTTATGAAATTTTAGGATGCCACAATTCTCCCCTCCTTAGAGAATTTCGTCCTCGAAATTAGACGTTACTTATGTCTCTTTAAACAAGTGAGGGTACCTTTCCCTCATCTCATTTTCACTTTCCCATGTGGCTTCCTCAGCATCATGATGTTGCCATAATATCTTAACCAATGGTATTTTCTTGGTTCTAAGAATTTGCTCCTTTCGATCCAGTACTTGCATAGGCTCCTCAACGTATCTCACTTTCTCATCCACTTTAATGGCTTCATGATCAAGTATATATTCTGGATCAGGCTGATATTTCCTTAGCATCGATACGTGGAATACGTCATGCAAGTTCTCTAGCTTAGGAGGTAAAGCTAGTCGATAGGCTACATCCCCTATTCTTTCAAGTATCTCAAAAAGTCCAACAAACCTAGGGCTCAACTTACCCTTCATTCCAAACCGAGATATTCCTTTCATAGGGGATACCTTAAGGAATACATGATCCCCCACATTAAATTCCAAAGGCCTTCTACGCTTATCTGCATAGTCCTTTTGCCTACTCTGGGCTGTTTAAGTCTTTTCCTAATAATTTCAACAGCCTCAATAGTAACTTGTACCAGTTCAGGTCCTGTCGATCTCTTTTCACCTACTTCATTCCAACAAACAAGGGTCCTGCACCTTCTTCCATATAATGCTTCAAATGGAGCCATGCCTATACTTTTCTAAAAACTATTGTTATAGGTGAACTCTATCAAGTGCAATTTTTCATCCCAACTTCCCTTAAAATCAATAATACATGCTCTCAGCATATCTTCCAAAGTCTGGATCACTCTTTCCATTTGTCCATCTGTTTGAGGATGAAAGGCAGTACTAAATTGAAGCTTTGTCCTTAAGGCGCTTTGGAGACTTCGCCAAAAATTTGAAGTAAACCTAGAGTCTCGATCGGATGTGATCGTTACAGGAATACCATGTAAGCGTACTATCTGACTTACATATATCTCAGCAAGTTTATCTATCGAATAGTCTACACGAACCATTAGGAAATGGGCAAACTTAGTCAAACGATCTACTATTACCCAGATCGAGTCATGGACACTTGATGTCCTTGGCAGTCCTTGCACAAAGTCCATCGTCATATACTCCCATTTCCACTCTGGTATGTCCAATGGTCTCAACAGTCCCGCGGGTTTACGGTGTTCCGCTTTCACTTGCTAGCATGTTAAACACTGAGAAACGTGTTTTGCTATATCGGTCTTCATGCCATTCCACCAAAACTACTAGTGTAAATTTCTATACATTTTTGTACTACCCGAATGAATACTGTAATTACTCCTATGTGCTTCCGATAGGATTTCCCTTCTCACTTCTTCATTGTCAGGAACACGGAGTCGTCCTTGACATCTTACTACTCCATCCTCAGAGACTTGAAACTCTGGTCTTTTCCCTAGAGACACGGCGTTTCGTATCTTCACAATCTCTGGATCAGATTCCTGTAGAATCTTAACTTTCTAAATAGTTTCGGGCTCAATCCTTAATGCAGTGAGCATACCGGTAAGGTGGTCTATTTCCAACTTGAACTCTAAGTCTACTACTGACTCTAACAGATTCCACTATGTTATCCTTAAACTAGCCATGTCCATAGCCAACTTTCGACTAAGGGCATCTGCCACCTTATTTGCCTTCCCTAGGTGGTACCGTATTTCACAGTCATAATCTTTTAATAATTACATCCACCTTCTCTGTCTCATGTTCAACTCTTTTTGCGAAAACAAATACTTCAAGCTCTTATGATCTGTATAGATTTCAAACTTTTCTCCATACAGATAATGTCTCCATATTTTCAAAGCAAATACTATAGTTGCCAATTCTAAATCATGAGTTGGGTAATTTAATTCATGAGGTTTCAACTGCCTCGATACATAGGCTATGACCTTGCCATGCTGCATCAAAACACATCCCAGTCCCTTATGAGATGCATCACTATACACCATGAATCCATCAAATCCAAATGGTATAGTTAGAATTGGAGCTGTAGTTAACTTCCTTTTAAGTTCCTGAAAAATTCTTTCACATTCCCCACTCCATTCAAACCTTACATTCTTTCGGGTCAATTTCATTAAAGGGCTTGCCAATTGTGAGAATCCTTCAATAGACCTCCTATAGTAGCCAGCCAATCCTAAGAAACTATGTATTTCAGTTAGTGTCGTCGGTCTCGGCCAGTTCACTACCATCTCAACTTTCGCCGGGTCTACTGCAATTCCTCCTCCTGACACCACGTGTCCCAAAAATGTTATCTAGTCTAGCCAGAATTCACACTGAATTTGGCGTATAACTTATGATCTCTTAGTGTTTGCAATGCTATCCTCGGGTGTCGTTCATGTTCTTCAGGTCCTTTAGAATATATTAGGATGTCATCAATGAAGACAATTACAAACTGATCCAGATAAGGCTTAAATATCTTGTTCATTAAATCCATGAATGCGACCGATGCATTCGTTAATCCAAAAGGCATAACTAAGAACTCATAGTGTCCATAACGAGTCCTAAATGCAGTCTTAGGAATGTCTTCTTTCTTTATCCTCAACTAATGGTATCCTGACCTTAATTCAATTTTAGAAAAGACTGAACTTCCTTGCAATTGATCAAATAAATCATCAATTCTAGGCAAGGGATACTTATTCTTTATAGTCATCTGGTTCAACTGTCTATAGTCAATACATAAACGCATTGACCCGTCTTTCTTTTTCACAAATAGGACTTGTGCACCCCAGGGTGAAGCACTTGGTCTAATAAATCCCTTATCAAGCAATTCTTGTAGTTGCACCTTCAATTCCTTTAGTTCCATCAAAGCAATTCTATATGGGGCTTTCGATATTGGTCCTGTTCCAAGCATCAATTCAATTTCAAACTCAATCTCCTATTCCGGTGGTAATCCAGGCAACTCCTCGGGAAACACATCCTGAAAATTCCCCGACTATTCGAATCTCATCGATTTTAGTCTCCTTCTTAGTAAGATCTCTTACTACTGCTAAGTATCCTTGACATCCTTCATCAAGTAGTTCACGAGTTTCTACCGTCGAAATAATGGCTATAGAGGGGTTTGTCTGACCTCCGAAAAATTAAAAACTAGACTGGTTAGGTAACATGAAATGGATTACTTTTCTATAGCAGTCCACCTTAGCTCGATACTTATGGAGCCAGTCCGTACCTATGATAACATCAAAGTCATTCATAGCCATCACAACTAAGTCTATTTCCATATCCCTTCCTCCTATTGTTATCTTACATTTTCCACACACCAATGTAGACAACACAATATTCTTTAAAGGCGTGGTAACACAAAGAGGCATTTCAAGAGATGTAGTTTCTATTTTACTCAACTGTCTATATCTTTCAGACATAAATGAATGCATAGCACCCATATCAAACAATGCATGTGCCTTTTTACCATTTATAGAAATCGTACCTGAGATAACATTTTTGGAAGCTTCCGCTTCCTCTTGGGTGACCGCATACAACCTCCCTTGTGCTAGTGGCCTCTGTTGATTCCTTGGTAGATTCGGTCTAGTAGCACTTTGTTGTACCTGTCACACCAAGCCAACACTCAGCTACGACCTCTCTTGTGAACAGTCTCTCCTGAGGTGACCTACTTGTCCACAACCATAACATTTCAACCATCCATTGCAAGGTCCTGGGCCATGTTGCCCATCGCATCTTCGACAAGCATTATCTTGATAGTGTACTTTTTCTAAATTCAGGCCATCCCTAGCTTTTCCAAAGTTTCCAAAATTACTCTTTTTCTTAGATTCCCAAGTCTGACCTTGACCAGGATAGGGTCTCTTACCCCTTCTAATATCACTAAAGTTCAACTGTCTCTTAGACTCTGATTGCTCTCTCACCAATGCTTGTTCCACCAACTGTGCCATTTTCATAAATTTCATTATAATCACTTATGTTCAAAGGCACTAGTTGTTTCCTGATATCATTCCTTAATCCCTTCAGGAATCTCTTAGCTTTTTCTTCTTGATCCTCAATTAGTCTAGGAGCATATCTAGATAATTCAAAAAATTTTGCTTCATACTGGTCTACTGTCAGCTCCCTTTGTTCCAACTGAACAAATTCAGTGATCTTCTTATCCCTAGCACAGTCAAAAAAATGCTTCCTATTGAAAGCTCTAACAAATTCATCCCAATTTATACCAGTACCTGGTGGAAAGATCGTGTCTCTTGAAGCTCTCCACCAAAACTTTGCATTTCCCTCCAATTGGTACTCTGCCAAAGTTATTTTCTTAGCATCATTGCAATTCAACAAATGGAAAATTCGTTCCATTCCATCTATCCATTGTTCCGCCTCCTCAAGACTTCCTATTCCACTAAACTTAGGTGGCTTCAGCCGAAATTGTTCCACTAATCCTTGAGGGCGACATTCCACTCTGGGTTGTTGCTGCACTTGTCTTTCCATCAGATTTCCTATATTGGCCAATGCCAAGATATCTTCCTTCGGGGTTCAGCCCTTGCAGTAGAGGCTTCAGCCCTCGATGGATGAGAACTTCCAGCTCGTACCATAACTTTCCTGCAATTTCCAAGCATTTGCCTCGGGAATAATCTGTGACTCAACGTCTCCCTTTAAAAGCAACTACAACTATATATATAAGTAACATAAACATGTTACTGATACCACATCTCATAGAGTAATTTATTTGTTCTTAAAAATTAAAACGAATTTCGGATAAAACATATTACACTTCTTTAATTAAAATTCTGGAAAAATTAGTAAATGGTCTTAATAAATTTAACATGTTGTAAACAAGACCTAGAGAAAAAGGTTTTATGAAGAACACCATGTCAAGAAAGTTTTCATATAAATCGCATAGGTCCATGCATCACAGCAAAAGAAATTACAGCACCAGCTTTGCACAGTTTCAACAATAATTTCGATTAAGTCCTTAAATGAACTCAGAAAATTCTGAGATTTTAATATGTGACCTAGTGGTAAAAGTCTCATGAAGAAATAGAAGTCGAATTCATTATGGATTAAAATATATAATTATTTTAATTCTCCCTAACCCTCGGTACAGTCTCCAGATTTATCCCTTTCAAAGAAAAATCGTTTCCCCAATCAATACTTGTCCATTTATTCTCAAATTGTAGTATGTTACTCCTCAAGATGTCATCTACAACTTTTATCAAGGACATGAGATCAAATTCTGACTGGATAATTGCACAAAATTCACGGAATCGGCAAAGGTCAAGCTGTGTTTCCATAAAACAATTTACCAATCCTAAAGAACTACTCCTACTTGTTCGAAACTCCAACATCCAGCATCAAAATTTATGCATCCTCAAATCTATTTACACTTCACACAACCACAGCAAGCATAGTGTAGGCTAACGGACTTCACTTGCCTTAAGTTCAACGAAATCAAGCAAGCAAAACGGTGACTTGAGGTTTCGAGCGTGGCTTGATCAACGGCAGAGCTAGGCGGTGTCGATGGCGGCAGCAGGCACACGCACGGCAAGGCTGGTCTTCCTCCTCCCCTCGCCGAAGCACCCTCACAATTCTCTCTCGGTTTCACTCTCTCTCTCAACCTCACTCTCTCTCTCTCGGTTTCACTCCCTCGATCAATCCGCCTCTCCTCTTTTTTTCTTTTTCTTTTAAGCTCTTGATTAGTTAGTAATCATTAGATTTTGCATGCAAGGGACACTTGGCTCCAAGGGATAGACATGTGGCTTCATCAAGAGGACAAATGGAAAGGTGGCGTGGGGCTGCTCCATCCAATTCCTCTCCCTCCTTCGGTCGATGGCCTTGTGGGTTTCCTGGGCCAGGCTTTGGTCGGCCGAATGGTGGGGGTTGTGGGCTCTTTGGGCTGTTTTAGGCTTAAATATCCAGCCCACATTTGCTCATAATAATCCACCTTAATCCCCACTTATATAAATACATAATTACAAATATTCACATGGTCATAAAATTTTGCAATATTAATCGATGGTAATCCGACTTATAGAGTACATGGCCAAGAATAGAAAATTTCTCATCAATTCATATTTTAGCACAATCTATATCACTCAAGAGCATATGATATATTCCCAATCAAAACAATAGTCCATTCAATGCTCGGCCTCGTTTAATTGAAATTCGCTGGTCTAATGACTATAATATAGTCCGATGGTGCTTCCGTTACCTTTTCATGGGTCATAGTGTATCTAGGGGTCGTTATGAAATTTTAGGATGCCACAGGAATCAACTTTACATCTCCCATTTGCCATTTGCCTCTCATTTGGAGGATGATGAGTGCAAAATCACCATAAACCTAAAGCTTTATGACTTCCATATCAATGGCTAACTGCAGACCAAAGATGCAAGCTTCATATTTAGAAATATTGTTGCTACAAGAGAATACCAACTTTGCAGCTACTCGGTAATGTTGACCTTTTGGGGATATTAAAACTGCCCCAATGCTAGAACTAGAAAGGTTGACAGCACTGTCAAAATACATGGTCCACTTGTCAGGTGCGACCAAATGGATTCATTCATCGACTTCTTCTCAGTCATCAGACTTCTCTGGATTTTCAGCTAACATATCAGCTATGGCTCGCCCTTTTACGAACTTCTATGCCATACTTTGGATATCAAACGCAGAGAGTAATATTTGTCATTTAGCGAGCCTTCCAACTAATGCAAGCTTCTCCAAAAGATATTTAATCGGGTCATTCTCTTTCAATAGTGTATTGCCTCAGTCGGTGTAGAATCCAAATCAAGGCTACACAAGTTTTTTCCACTTCAGGATATCGAATCTCGAAGGTAGTAAATTTCTTACCAATGTAGTATATGGCATGTTCTATTCCATCCTTTGGTCCTTTTTGTGCCAACATGGCTCCTAAAAACTCTCTGTGAATGGTTAGATATAAGATCAGAGGCATGCCTTAGATAGGCGATACCAGTACAGGAGATTGCGAAAGATATCGCTTAAGCTCTTCAAAGGATTTTTGACATTCTTCATCCTAGTTGACCTTGGCGTTCTTCTTTAACAGCTTGAAGAACGGCTTAGCGGTTTTTGATAATTGGGAGATGAATCTTGCAACATAATTCAATCTTCCCAATAAACGTCATACCTCCTTAATAGTAGGAGGTTTCAAGTCGCATATGGCCTTCACCTTAGAGGGATTTATGTCGATACCCTTGTTACTAACCATAAATCCAAGAAACTTCCCAGACTTTACCCTAAATATGCATTTTGCGGGGTTAAGTCTCAACTTGAATTTCCTCAATCGGTCAAATAGTCTTCTTAAGACTTTAACATGGTCTTCACCTTGTCTTGACTTTGCAATCATGTCATCGACATAGATTTCAATCTCCTTATGCAACATGTCATGGAATAGCATCACCATGGCTCTTTGATATGTTACCCATGTGTTCTTCAAGCCAAAGGGTATAAGTTTGTAGTAGAATGCTCCCCATGGAGTGATGAAAAATAGTTTAGTCTTGTCTTCCTCCTTCATCCATATTTGATTATAACCGGAAAATCCATCCATGAAGGAGAACAGTTTGAAACCAGCAACTGTCAACTAAGACATCAATGTGTGGCAAAGGAAAATCATCCTTAAGGCTTGCCTTATTCAGGTCACGGTAATTAACGCAAACTTGGACCCATTCGTCCTTTTTCATAAGTGGGACTATATTAGCAATCCAATTAACATAATGAGCGACTTCAATGAAACCAACATTCAAGAGTTTCATGACTTCTTCTTCAATCCTTTTCAATAACTCAGGTTTCGTCCTTCTGAGCTTTTGCTTCTTAGGCGAAATATTAGGATTGAGTGGTAATGCATGTTCCACTATCTCCGGATCTAAACTCGACGTGTCAACATACGACCGAGCAAAAACATCTTGGTATCCTTTCAAAAGTCCAATTAATCTATCGGCATCTGTTTAAGAGAGACCTGCCTCAATCTTGGTCTCTTTGAGGTTACCCGAATCTCCTTCACGGTAATTGGTTGCTCGGTAGTAGGAGGTTTGGACTCTTCATGTCTGAGCCATTCATTTTCAATAGCTCAGGGATCCTCCTCATTCTTTGAGTCAAAATAATCAGGTTTGTCAAAGTCTCTTGAATGCGAATCCAAGTCATGCAAATGACTATCATGATGTGAAATGTCATGGTTGAGATGCAATAAAAAATGGTTAGTAAATAAATATAAATGAATATGATGCATGAAAATGCCATGAAAAACTTATTTTCGAATTCAAGTTTTTGAAAAAATTTATTGGGGAGCTAGCCCTCATGTCATCAAACATCTTCGTTCCACCAAAACATTTTGAAATTATAGATCGTGCGGAGGCTTGGTCCTCAAAGATCATCATATGCCTAGTTTAGGAAACCTCACACGTCTATTAACAAAATGTGAATTTTATTGATATACAAAAACTGCATTATAATGTATATCATCTGGATCCAAAGAGTTTGTGATCTAGATTATTACAAGTGTAAACAAATGAAATGAATGGAATTCCCTTGCAGAGGAGAAATGAATGGAATACAACTAAAATGAAATGCAGGAACTAGAAACATCCTTTACAAAGCGGGATCTGCAAGCCCAATCATAGCCACATAGTCATCTTCAAATTCATCTCCCCATTCAGTAGGGATGATGTCTTTGGGATTTTGGGAATAACTTGGAGGAGGAGTATATTTGACAACAAATTCATACTTTTTGCTCGGTTGCCCAAAGGTATCCACTACTTCACCCTTCTCATGGGTTTTCCTTACAAACTCCCAATCCCAATTGGAAATCTTATATTCATTTTCATCGTCATCAGAGTGAGCTTCTACATTCATCGATGAAGTTGGAGCGAGGTCTTCTTCATCGTCCCATCCACTTGGGATAATGTCCTTTACGTCAATGAAGAAAACTCGGCGGTGGTGTAAACTTCACCTTAAAGTCATATTTGCCACTTGATTGGCCAAGGTTATCAACAACTTCACCACTTTTGTGAGCTTTTCGATCTAACTCACGGTCCATGTGGGAAGCTTTATATTCATCCTCACTTTCAATGTCAAAGTCTTGGTACATAGGGGTTTGGCTTTTCAAGGTTTGATGATCCTCCTTTCCAATCTTCTTTATGACTTTTGAAATTATGTCCTCGCTAGACAAATTAACCTCAACCAAAGACATATGTCCCGGAGCGGGCTCACCATCTTCATATTGAAGAATTCCCAGCTCATCAAGCTTTGCTAAGTAAGCTATCTTCTCATCACGAGTGATGTTACCTTTCAGCTGGCGATCAGCAAATGGCATGATTTGTTCCAACCTTTGGACATCCATCAGTAGTATACACTTATCATCATCCCTAAAAATCATGTTGACGTCTTCAAAGTGTTCCGGAAGGGGATTTTGTTGGACATTTGGCATTGAATCCTTAAAGGTGAGTAGTTTCTTATCCAGCAAGTTCTGGATCTTGGAATGGAGCACAAAATAATTATCCACATGGTGTCCCTTCTCTCCCATGTGATAGTCGCACGCCTTATTAAGGTTGAACCCAAGGAATTTTGGTGGATTATTTGTCAGGATTTCTCTCACCACGAGATTACTTTCGATCAACATCGAAAGTAGCTGAGACATGGGTCTAAGCAATGGAGTCAATTGCCTTTGTGGGGCTTTTCCTTTGCAATTGAAGTTTCGGGAAGAGCTCCCTATCTCCACAACAGGTTTATGAGCCTGAGGGTTGTACGTTTTCTGAGAAGAGGAGTTTTGTATATAAGCAATTTTCATAATTGATTCATTATCTTTCTTCGGGGCATAATAACGGTTCGTGTTCTCAGTTAACCTTCCTTCATGCATGATCCCTTTAATGCATTTACCTAACTCTACCAATGCAGCAAAGTTGATACAGGTGTGGTTGTACATTTTCTCGAAAACGTCTTGAGGCATGGCTTGAAGAAGCAATTTCATAGCCTCCTTCTCAGACAAGGGTGGCTTTACTTGAGATGCAGTGGCTGTCCACCTTTGAGCATAAGCTCTGAACATTTCAGTTCTCATTTTCCTTACCCGAACCAGCTCCTCTTGAGTTGGGGCAATCTCGGTGTTGAACTTATATTGTTGGAGAAATTCGTCAACGCATCCTCCCAAGTGTGGATCTTCTCCAAGTCCAACTCTATAAACCATGTTAACGCGAGACCAAACAAGCTATCTTGAAAGGAGTTAATCAAGAGTGGAGGATTGTCCGATTAGCGAGCCATCTTGCCTAGATAGTATTTTAAGTGGTTTTTAGGGGCACCCAATGCCATCAAACTTCCTTGTAAACTTGGTCTCCTTGTAGAATTCAGGATCCTTAACCTTGGCGAAGGGCGACAGCTTATCGAACCCCTATAGTTGATAGCCTTGCAGCATGCATAGGCACTCCTTGATCTTCACGAGGCATCTCAAACTCTCTTCATCGAAGTACGGAGTTAAGGTCTCCTTAGATGGAATCTGTAGATCAATAACCACTGGGGTAATAGTAGGAACCTCTTCAGTAGGCCCTTTCCCCATGGGTTCAGCTATCGACACATCAGAGGGTGTGGTAAGAGGATTCATTGTAGGAGCGGCAGGAGTTAAAGGAGTTAAGTTTTTGACTTGGTTGGAGAGACCAGCTAATAACACCATCATCTGTGCCATTTGGTTCTCCATATTAATAACACGAGCACAAATATCTTCATTCTCCATTCTTGCTTGGTCACAAGTATATATAATAGACCGTTTCTCATCCATCTTTCAGTACCTTTTGAAAGAAGATAGTTAAAATTAGTACAAGTCAAAAGAAATCAAGAAAATACAAAATCTAGTCAATTTTATATCTTTTGATATGAAATAGTGATAAGAAGTGTATATGATTCCAATATCACATAACATATTCTTATCAAAATTTCTTCAAAATAAATTATATAATTGAAAAGGAACGACGACAAATATTTAATCGAATGCCCATTTTCTAAAAATTACATGAAAATCTTCATGATTTTTTTTATTAATTACATCGAACAATTACGATAGAAACAGAATCTTGAAGCTTATAAAAAGATTCGATTTTTTTTTCTTGAAGAAGTTCAAATGGGGCTCTGAGAGTTCCTCGACCATTTGTCTTAAACTGATTAAGAGATACAAAAGTTTTGGCAAGAATCATGTGTGTAAAACAACTAAAGGCACACACTTGATTGACAATGTGAGTGACTAAAGGATCTATTGTTTTTTTAGGTATGTGGGAACACGACAAAGCCAAAGAATATGAGAAGGAAACACGAGGAATTTCGTTCCCAGCTTTAGGCTTAAGGTTTAGGAAATGTTGTTCAAGGAAGGTATAAGGCATGAAATTCGAATTTCCTTTAAAAATAGCCATAATTTTGTCAATAGGTATAAGAGAGACATTGGATCTTGACCAATAGAAGGAGTGACGAAATCTAAAGAAGCTTTGCCTAACCCGATGGCTTTCCAGAACTCCTCAATTGTAGGGGTCAATTTATATCAATTGAACACGAAGGTGGAAGTCATGGGATTCTAAAAATGAGCCAATGCTTTCACCATCATGATTCATGATTCGACTTGTAATAAAGTCGGGAGGAAATCTACATGTTTTTCCACGTAATCTTGATGTCTTGGGTCGAGCTTCTCCCATAAAGTCTTAAGATTCATTGGCATCGGGGCAACGTCCAATTCGGGTTTACCCATCTAAACCTAAACCTAAAGGAACATTTGTGATTAAAACGTATCGTCGTTGAAATATAAAATGCATAATCGAAATATGGAAAGTAAGAAGATAAGAACAATAAAAAAGGAACGATATCTTACCCACCAAACACATGGTAAGTACAAATTACATGTTGCATGAAATTGTGAGGTTTCAATGTGATGTCCCAGTAGTGTCACATACTAAGCGCAAGCAGAAATTATACGGATTATCATATTTATAGGACCGGTTGATTTCAATTATCGGACTATAGAATACATCTTTAATTGGTTAGCATGTATAACATGGATATTTTTAGGATCTCAAGCTTTATATCACAAAGTTACTCTATAACCGTCCCATTACTTGGTATTAGAGAATTCAACTAAGCACATGTAAAAGGATCATGTGAAGCTTCATTTACTTTCCTTTTAAAACCATACGGGCTTACAAACATCGACCTGGATTACTTACAAGTTCTTCACCTATGTACAACATACTTACATGTTCAGAACAAAGGTGTAAGTAAACAGCCGGGGAAAAGGGTGAGGGGGTTCCTAACTTCACTACCCCACACAAGCCCACGTCCATAAAAAATAAATAAATAAATAAATAAATAACAAACAAACAAACAAACAAACAAACAAAAGACGTCTCCTCCAGCTTCATCACGATCTGGGCACCTAAGCACCTCCCGCCCCGGCTCCAAGTCCTCCAGCATCGAACTGAAGAGGGCCAAACAGCTCCCCCTCGAGTTTACAAACCATGCAACGAACCTCATAGGCATCAAGTCTATCCTACCATCATCCATCCAAAGTGTAGCCTCATATCTCGTGTAGGTCAGCTTGATATCGGGATCATACATGTCATGGAAAGAAACATCAATACGCGCTATCACCCTATAACGAGCAATCGGTGGTACGTCCATACTACGATCTGGAAAAAAAAGGAATGAGCAATGCCCAGTAAAGAAATAATAAGACCCTAACCTAGACAATCCACAGTTGCCAAAGAAAACAAGAGAACATAACCAAATAGCTTAACATACTAAGATAGGACTGTCACGGGTATAACTAAATGAATACTAAAATGTCACATGTATGGTCACTTCATAACAAACATGCTAAGTGCACATGTATACCTCATGCTCTTAATCTGAACCAAGATGAAATGCAACAGCAGCAGGTCAACTCACACACCAAGTGGAATTTACATTATAGTGTGTATATCAAAGTCCACCCTTAATCAGTTTACCCACCGAAACGCAAGCCGGCCCGATTGAGTCACTTCCGGAATCCCACATCCGGACTTCCACAATATTGCTATCATGGGCATCTCACTCCGAGGCATCCCAGTATTGCACAACCGGGGCATCCCAAGATCACTCGGCATGGGGCATCTCACTTCGAGGCATCCCGGTATCACACAACCAAGGCATCCCTGATCACACACAAGGGCATCTCACTCTGAGGCATGCCGGTATCTCACTCAACTAAGGCATCCAAGATCACATAGCATGGGCATCCCACTACCTGGGGCATCACCGGCATCTTGGTACCGATGGAAATCTCTTACTCATTTAATGCACACATTCCACACATCACACCTTTGAATAATATCACATCACAACATGCACAAGACTCCGAGAGTACACAATTACTTCAAGCAGGACTCATGCTCACACAACACTTCACTCATGTTGCACTCATTGCACACACATACCACAATTGGTGACCACACAATGACCACACTTCAAATGATGGAAGAGGCATGCTCATGCACAAACTAACCACTATCACAAGACCATTAGACAACTTACATGTCATGAAATTCAGGTACAAGAGGCACAGCATCCATTGCACAATCTCGGATCAAAGCAAGATATAAGCTAATATGGGCAGTTTCAAACACAGAAGCAGAAAGTGCATCAAATCTTATCGGAATGTTACAGAAAATTTTAGTATGTTATCGAAGAGACATAGATTAACATTTTTTGTGAATGAACCTAAGCCTATATCTCAATGTATAAAGAGCAGTAATTTGCTGTCTTCTTTCTTAAAATTCTGCAGCAACTTTCCAGATTGAGGACCTACAGAAGAAGGATCATTTCACTACTCGAACCTTGACCGTTTGTTCTCAAATTTTGATATGTTATTCCTAAAGATGTGTCCTACAACTTTCATGAAGGGTTTAAGGTCCAAATTTATCTAGAAAATTACAGAAAATTCGTAGAACTACCTAAGGTTCTGCTGTTTTCTGCAGAACAGCTTACTGTTCCAAGGAAGAATGCTGTCGCCAATATGTTTTCACATGATCTCACTATAACTAGAGGTTGAAACCTAAAATATTTAGTATACTCTTTAGCAAACCAGTTCTTTTCCTTAACTACATCTTTAAAATCCCAAGCGACGCACAACTAAAGGGTTTTCCATCTCTGTCTTTCCAAAAAAGAATGTTTAGAACCACTATTCCCATCTACAGCTCAACTAATTCATTTAGCTCATCTACAACTTCTCTTTTAGTACCCCGACACCTCTCCAACAGCACCTAAGAGTGACCTCAGTAGTTCTTTGCCTACACACAGCCATCCACAGCTCGATTCAAGACCAATATTCACACCTCGACACTTCAACAGCAAACTTGTAACGCCTATCTTCACTCGGCAGTTGCCTTTCCACCTACTCGACCAAACTCAGCTCCCTCACACTCAAATATTTAACCATCCAAAGCCTTATCATGACATGCAAGGACTCATAGCTTCAATTTAGTACTCATCTAGCCTATTTCAACACAAAACAGAATCATCACACCTAATCCTCTACCATTCAGCAAGTTCCCTCGACAAAACAGCGGATAATTTCTAGCTTAGGAACTTATCATTTCCTTACTGGTTACTTGGCTTCATTGTTGGCTTGCCGCTCTCCAAGAATCTATTCTTAAACTCATGCAAGAAGAAGCAAAGTCGCCGGAGCTGCTGGGATTCGCTTCTGCTCGAGCCACAAGAGAAAGGAGAAAAGAGAGAGAGTTTTCGGTCTCTTTTGGGATGAAGAGGGGTGGCGTGAATTATGAGGAAGTTTGGCTTGAGTGTGTGCATTTTTATTTTCAATCCCAAGGAGAAGTAATCATTAGCAAGACTAATTATTATGTTTCCTCTGCAGCTTCAGTTTGGGGAAGAAAACCGAAGGAAGAGAGGGGGTGTCATGGCTTTCATGCACACCTCGTTCCTCACGGTCGACGTCTAGCGTTCAAAGATAATTTACTTCTAATCCATGTTGTTTGTTAGTTAGTCTATTAGTTCCTAATGTCTTTTACTAAGTTTCATTCCGAATCCACAAAATTTCGATTCCCTTGTAACTATACAAATCTATGAGTTCGCATGAATCGAAATGATGTGTTGACATCTCGGCACTAATCTACGAACAAGAATTTATCGTGAGAAATACTAAAGTTAGTAGCCGACAATAGCATTACAATCGCTTATAATTTTGAATAAAATTTCTAATTAAATCCTCATAACGGTAATCTATAAACTTGATCGAAAATGAAAATGCTCGGGGCTAAATACCCGTCTTTGGCCCATCGGGCTCATCCTATGACAATTGATGGCCCACTAGACTTAATTTACCATTCTAATGAACCCGACTCTTGGCCCGCTCCAAGCCAAGTCCAAGTCCATCACCTATCCTTTGGCTGACCGAGCCCATCTCGATAACTCGTGTGGCCCGCTAACTACTTAAGCCCACACTTTCCTCACGGCCTATTAGGCTTGTCTTCTAGCCTGCTTTAAAATAATCCAAGCCCTTAACAATCCGATTACACTTATAGGGTCGGTAAAATTCGGGATGTCACATTCAATGCCTAAAGCGAGGGTGCTAAAGGTTCAAGGTCCCCATCCTAAAGGATAAAAATAGTTTACCCACCGCTACTATCGTGAGTCAGTATTATTTTTATTAGTTGGGATGAGCGGGTTTATGTAAATAATGGATTACCACGAGTATTCACTCACAGATTCCACCTATAAACCCTTCTAAGGTCCTAAATTAGGCGATCAGGGTTTTAAATCACAGTTGTGTGTGCGGTGTCGTGCTAAAATTTGTAAACACGCATTTAAACTTAAATATTCAGCACTTCAATATAAACCTTTACACATTCATACATCCTTAGACCACTTTCAAAACAAAGGGTTTACACTCACTTCACCCATTATAACTCCCACCTACAAGACCATTTAACATGAGGTTAGCGACTAACCTGATTTTCCATGCGACTTTGACTTGGAGGCAATCCTACAAAAGACACATTAGTTAAAACACAACAACCATTTTTAGACGGCTTCAAGTCCTCTTAACCTAGTAACTAGTCCCCAGTGGAGTTGCCAAGCCTATCGCGACCCAATCTCATCACCAATCCTTTAACACGAGTAAGGGAAGGGGAAAGTCAGATTTAGGGTACTTGATTACAAGAGTTCCCTCACGGCTTGCGTTCCAAAAGACGTCATCACCTCGCCTTTCATATCAAGCCTTTTGTGAGATCCCTTCACGAGATCACGAGCTCTCCAAAGCTTGTAGCCCGCGTGACAGTGGAGTGTTGCAATCCATACCAACACGGGTGACACACCTTGGGAGAAGAGATCAAGTGTGAATATTGGATTTAAGGGTACCTTTACCATGATAGCCCTCTTGATACTACGCTTCGCCCATAAGGATGGCATCACTTCATCCTTTCCACATCGAGTATGCTAAACCATAGCGAGTTTCATTGTAACTCATACCCTATGCGACGGGTTCATTTATATGATTTAGTTGTTTATGACAACCTAAAATAAGATGGGAGTCACCACTAGCCTCATTTTGGGGGTCAGTTAGAGAACCTAATTAAGGGTCAAGAGTGTTCCCTCAATTTCTATGCAACCAAATATCTAGGTTTGGGGACTTGGATTATGCTAATATTTCTATTAGCGCCCTTTCAATACCTAAATAATATGTTGTGTTTTCTTAACCTATCCATGCGTTTCTTCTTACATTTTCGGGATCATTAGTCATAAGCTAAGTGATCATGCATGGTTGGTTGTTTTCATACTAATCTATTTCAAAGGAAAATGAAAAGGAAACATTCAATTGAATTAAAAATTGCGAAGCAGTAAGTAAACTATCAAGGAAAGCTGTAAATCTATCCCATAATCCTAAAAAATATAAAAGAGAAATACAATTGAAAAAAAGATAAGAGGAAGAGAGGACCCGCAACTCGTCGGGCTTTATACAACAAAAAAGAACTCAAGACATATATCGAAAAAATGGACACCGAGACCCCTAGAGTGCCAAAAGTTGGTACAAAGGGACACTTAAGTGCCAAAAGTTACCAAAGTGACACTTAAGTGCCAAAATCAGAGCAAAATGGATCACTTAAGTGCCAATCCAACCAAAATCCGGCCAAAATGCTGACGTGGCAATTTTCCGGCGAAGCAAGTGCAAAACGACTTCATTTTGGTGCTAACGTGGTAAAAAATTAATATAAAAATTAATTTAATTAAATTCAAAACTAATTTCATTTAAAATAATTAAAAATACAAGTACAAATATTTAAAAAAAAAAAAAATCCGAGAAGGGCCGAAGAACGGTAGGGGTTGGCAACCCCGGTGACCGGTGGTGAGGGTCCGCAAGCCCTCTCTCCAGCGCGACCCTCACCTAGATCCGATGAGGGTCGGCGACCCTCACCCAGCCGGGCCAAGGATCGCTACTCGCTAAGGGCCAAGGCCTGGCAAGCCCTGCCAACCGGCGGCGAGGGCCCACAAACCCTTGCCCCAGATCGGGGCAAGGGCTCACGAGCTTTCGCCACCGGTCGGTCGAGGTCGCCAACCCTTGGCGGGGCCCGGCAACCACGGCCGACCCTTCCCCACTCCGTCGCCGGGCCGAGCCCTCATCCGCCTCCCTTTTTCTTTATTTTTTATTTTTTTAATATTTATATATATATATATTAAATGTTTTAAATAAATTTAGTTTTAAATTTAATTTAATTAATTTTTATATTAATTTTTTACCACATCAGCACCAAAACGACGTCGTTTTTGCATTGTCTAGCCACGTCAACATGCAAAACGACGTCGTTTTGCACTTACTTCGCCGGAAATTGCGCACATCAGCATTTTGGCCAGATTGGCACTTACGTGATCCATTTTGCTCCAATTTTGGCACTTAAGTGTCACTTTCGTAACTTTTGGCACTTAAGTGTCCCCTTGTGCCAACTTTTGGCACTTGAAGCGTACTTTTGCCAGGAAAAATTAATAGTACATGATAAAGGTTGAAATGGACATCGACCTCCATTGTCTTCACGCTTTCTTCATCTTCGAGGTCCTAATCTAAACGTAGTCTAAGAAATCTATAACTAGGTACATACAATGGAAAGAAACAAGCATACATGTCAAAAGAATGAAAAGTACAACATCATACTAAAATCAATCTCTCAAAGAGAATTCAATTAAAAAAGAAGATTTGGACCTCGGGATTGGCCTTTGTAGTTCATGTGTAGGTCCCTCTAAGACACCTACCCAATCCTCTTTTTTTTTTTTGTTTTTTTGACTTATAGCTATTATTGATCAATTGTGTTCTCACATGGCCAACAACATTTATAAGTCTCCTAACCAAGTGATTCATGTGATCCTAGGGTTTTCCCTCGATATCATGCATTAACCCTATCATTTATCTATAAATCACATGTATTTGTGGGAATTAAACATGCATACAGGTCTTTTGGACCTTGTTTCTCAATCAATCAAACAGCAAAATAAATCGTTGGCTGGTCACTTATTACCAAAAGCATACGCCAATCACAAACACAGACGTTTCTAATGAATGGCATGATTATATTTCAAAGATATCTTTCGAAATCATCCATGAAAAGTTTTGAAATAAAGTGATGTCTCGGCTATGAAAGGCATTCAATTGCTAAGGCTGGCTTAAGGCTCACATAAATGCACTCACAAGCATCACAAGCATTTTGAATACAATTTCAATCGTGACTCTTCACAATGTCAAATAGAATTCTAAAAAGGTTTGAAAATATTTAGGATTAAGGAATATCTAAGTCATGGAACACATTCAATTGCCAAAGTTAGCTCGGGGCTCGCATAAATGCACTCACAAGCGTCACAGGCATTTTGAATATGGTCCAAACCACGACTTTAGCCTAAGGCAAATCGAGTTTTGAAGAACTTTCTAACCAATTGTTTTTGGGAAACATCACATGTACCAAAGCATGTCTATAAATTTGATTTGAAAAGACAATTCATTGAAAATCATTTAATAATGAATATCGAGGTAGTCAGAACAACTTTTATGAAGATGGAATGACCTAGGTTCATGCACAAACTAACCTAGGAAGTTTATCTAAGCAATCACAATCATGTTGATATTAGAAAATTTCAGCATGTAAAGACAACAAAATTGGGCAACACCTAATGACAAAATTCTCTAATATGTACGATATGATATGAAGAACTTTCATGAAGAAAGTTTTCCTAAACAAACTACATGTGATTTTATAAAAATTAGACAACAAGCGACAGCATGTCAGAAAATTGTTAAAACAGCAGGACATTTAGCCAATGTTACAAGGATTTGTCTTACCAAAACAGGTCTAAAAATCACTATATTTTCACACAACATAGCCAACATGATGAGAAAAAAGTTTTGTTAAGAGACCAAGTGCAGAATCCTTATATAAAAAATAGAACAAAAATGTCGAAGGTTTGTCCAAACAGAGGTTAAAACAGGGGTCCGAATTTAATCCCGTGTCCAAATTCTAATCTAGCTTTAAAAAATAGAAAGTGGTCCAGAAGATGAGCGATTTGCATGAAATTAGCGGCATTGGAAACCTCTAAGTGTGCCTTACCACTTCCTAGAAGAGCTCGAGTCCAAACTAAGTCAATTAGGTGCTTTAAGATCAAGATCTTTAAAGGTCTGCATGTCAAAAGCTAAAAATCAGAACAAAAAATGCATTAATAAATCTCAAAACCATTCAAGTAATGCATAAATGGCATGAAGAAATCACATGTGACTTAGAATTGGATGCGATAAACAATTTGGGTAATCATCTAACCCTAAGTCGGCATGCGAAAATGTCATACAATTCAATGACAATACAAGATGATTAAGGATTCATGACGAAATACTTCAGGGTTTCTAGGTGAACTTACGTTTTTGTGGCACCAATTTAACGCACAAAATGACACTCAAATGCGATGACATGAACATATACTCAAACCTTGTAACATGTATTTTAATTATTAAGAAGGCATGATCGCAAAACTTGGACTCTAAATGACTCAGACAAGTATGGCAAGATGCATATACAACAAGATTTCGTTTTATCATTAACTTCACAAAACGAGCATGATTTCAGTCATCTAAGACATACAAAAATCCTACAAAAAAATCCTACATATAGAACATACAATGATGAAAATTTCTTGTTTAAAGTTCAAAACCTAAATGTGATCGCAGGAGTCATAGCAAAAATGGTAAAACAGAGATGCATATCTAAGCTATATATTGCCATAGCATCTTTTCATATTTACTCATGCAATCGGCTCAATTGCCAACATTAAGATGTGACGCCCCCCGACGGCCCCCAATCCGTTAGGGTCGCCACACCATCTTTCCATGTCCTAGGTGTCCTTTATTCTAATACCAATGGATTTCGGCGACTCCGTGAGTTTGGGGGTCTATTACATTTTTTCAGTGGTCCCTGCACAATTTATAAGGCGAAAGCGGATCCAACAACTCCCTACCTAAACATTGAAATGATGCACACTAAATACACACATAGATAATAACCGGGCACTTTTTATTTACACATATACGAGATGGACATTGTTAGTCGGTACATCAAAAAGCCGCAGTTTCCTATTCTCAGCTATGTTCCAAAATTTACCCAACATCTCCAATAGCTATTTACATATAGTCCATCATCCAGTGCCAGCCTCCAAAAATTTCCCTGCTATCCTCACATCCTAGGTCACTCCACACCACTCGATCCTCCGTCGTCATCCTCTGGTGGTGATGGCAGCGGCCCCAGAGTACATCCGTTCCTATGGACATACTGAACAATGAATTCTTGACGCACAGGACTCAAGGGAAGACCAATGTCGATCATCAGTTTCACCCTCACTCGAACAAAAGTTAGTCCCAGCAAGTCAGGATCCTGATACTCTAATTGTTCCCATTGCAAATCAACGGGGTGAGTACGACTACTTAGCAGCCAAAGATCTACTAAACTATATTATGCAAAACTATCATCATCTAATTTCATGCGAAGTAACAAAACTGATAACTGGGAAATAGGTATGCATCAAATCAATAGAACTTTCTATCAAAATGGCGTAACTCAGCAAAACAATAAGCTTTAAAACACAATCTATTTTTATTCACTACCACCATCTTCCGAAGAACCAGTGTTTGTGTCCTTCCAGGAATATCGCACCCAACCTAGCATCGCGAAGGCCTCCAGTTCCATATTTCAGTCACCGGGCATCAAAAGCGTGTTATGTTACACCTTCAAGCATCTTGCACCTCACCTAGCATCACAAGGAACCTCCAGGGTTCACCATGTCAATGGTGTCCCACGGGCATCCGAAACATGTTGTGTCACACTTCCAAGCATCCCAACACTCCCGGGGAACCTCTAGGGCTCACCGGTCCCCAGACATCCATAGGCATCGCCACTACGATCCTCCAAGCAACCCATCTCCCGAGGCTTCGTCGTCCCGAGGGTCTAACGGCAGCAATAACAAATCAACCATAGTGTAGTGATTAAATCATTTCAATGCCAAAATGTTTTCGAATCACCAATATGAAGAATCCCTTGGGTTTTCAAAATCCTAATTTATGGTATCAGTATTGCAAAATAGGGATTTCAAGACGTAGCAATACAACAACAATAGTCTTTTAAAAATAGGTCGATCTCATATCGATGAAATCAATTCACGAAATCAAAAGCTTGATACCGAATCCATAAAATCCACTTTCACAGTTAACCCTCAAATGTTTTTTTCAAAATCCACATGTATAGCCTCAAGTTGCACTTGCGCCTCACCGCTAGAATTGAAAAGATTTATCAAAACCGTAAGTAATTTGAAATCGGCACATCGGCAAATCCAAATCTCACTCCCGACTTCAATGTTTTTAAAACGATTCATATAAAAGTTTGAGATTTTGAGGACACCGAACATTTTTCTTTTCTTTTTGAAACATTTGCGAGCTACGCCTCAGTACATAGAAATTTCAACACAAATCGGGAGGTATTCCAAAACAGTTTACAAGCAGAATTCTCAAAGCTTTGCAAACGCCAAAATCGATGCGTATTCGAAAGCCAAAACCACAATCACCCATAGGAAATATGAAGATTTCCTCAACTTCCTAGCCCAACCAACTCGGTCCTCACATATTCCACCATCCAACACAAAATTCAGACAATCCAATCTAACAACGCACTTCCTCAAGCAACAACAGCACTACACTATATAGGTTAGTAGACTTCAGCTTGCCTTAAGTCCGATGGGTCGGTGGCGAATGGGCCGCAAGCTACAAGCTACGGTTGAGGCGAGTTACGGAATGACGCAGCGGCGAATGCAACGAAGCTGGTGTGGGTGGCTACGGGTATGGCTGAGGCGGTCAAATCAGCTCAGCGGTGGACGGAGGCGCGACCGGTGGCGTCGATGGCCAGCTTAGCGCGCAAACGAAGAGGAAATGACCTCTTCTCTCTCTCTCTCTCTCTCTCTCTCTCTCTCTCTCTCTCTCTCTCTCTCTCTCTCGCTCGCGGTTTCATTCTCAAGTGTTTCCCCTTCTCACTCCTGCGGTCGGTTTTGTTCCTCCAATTAATTGACTAACTAAGTCAACCCATGCAGATCCGGTGGCGTCAAGAGGCGAAGGCTGCTGAGTGGGAACGTGGCAATCAGCATGGCCTTTAGTTGCCAACTCCTCCCCTTGCGTGCACAGACGTGGCTCTCCCTTGCAGGCGTGGACGTGGCTCTTGGTCAACTTCTCAACCTTTTGTTGACTCAAATTGTCGACCAAATAGAGAGAGGGCTCGGGGCAGCTTGGGCAGAGACAGCCCCCGCGCATGCACGTCCTCCATGCAAGCCTATATTCCCTCCTTATTTGACTAACTCAAAGAAAAGAAACATGACTAACATTAAGGTCTAAATTCTTCTCTTGTTGCATGGATATTTGGGTGGCAGGGTCGAAAAATATGGTCGTCTAATGAGAGGGACGGTTGAAGTTAGTGTGATAGGTAACTTGTCGACACACCATTTGGAACGAACCTCGGTCTCGTTAGAAATGTTACATAGGGAAAATCTTCGACGAGACTATAATTTATTTGATGATCGGACCGTTACCAAACGTAACGCCTCGGTCCAGCGATGATGATGAAACGGTGTCCGCAAATGGTGCCAATGATGCAGTCTGACAAAACTTCCGTCGACCCATCACAGTCTGTTACATACTCAAGGTCTGGCGAAATCTAGATATCACAATTCTCCCTCCTTAGAATATTTCTTCCTCGAAATTGTACATCTCTTACATGTCATGGAAAAGATGAGGGTACATTTGCCTCATTTCTTTTTCACTTTCCCATGTGGCCTCTTCTATATCGTGGTGTCGCCATAAGACCTTAACTAGCGGAATTTTCTTTGTCCGAAGGACTTGCTCCTTTCAATCTAGTACTCGGATCGACTCTTCCAAGTACCTCACTTTCTCATCCACTTGATGGCTTCATGATCGAGTATCTGACCAAGATTGGGCTGATACTTCCTCAATATCGACACATGAAATACATCATGTAAATTTTCTAGCTAAGAAGGTAATGCTAGCCAATAAGCTACGTCCCCTATCCTTTCAAGGATATCGAAAGATCCGACAAATCTAGGGCTCAACTTACCCTTTATTTCAAATCGTGATATTCCTTTCATCAAGGATACCTTAAGAAATACGTGATCTCCCACGTTGAATTGCAAGGGTCGTCTACGCTTATCTGCGTAGCTTTTCTGTCGACTCTGGGTTGTTTTAAGTCTTTCCCTGATGATCTCGACAGCCTCTATAGTAATTTGTATCAATTCAGGTCCTGTCAGTCTTCTTTCACCTACCTCATTCCAGCAGACAGGAGTCCTACACCTTCTCTCATATAATGCCTCATAAGGAGCCATGCCTATACTTTGCTGGAAACTATTGTTATAGGCAAACTCTATCAGGTGTAACTTTTCATCCCAACTTCCTTTAAAGTCAATTACGTAAGCTCTTAGCATGTCTTCCAATATCTGGATCACTCTTTCTGTTTGCCCGTCCGTTTGCGAATGAAAAGCAGTACTGAACTGGAGCTTAGTCCCTAAGGTGGTTTGAAGACTTCGCCAAAGGTTTGAAGAGAATCTCGAATCTCGATCTGACGTAATAGTTACAGGAACACCATGTAAGCGTACTACTTGGCTTACATATATTTCAGCATATTTATCCATCGGATAATCTACACGGACTACTAGGAAATGGGCAGATTTAGTCAAGCAATCTACTATCACCTAGATAGAGTCCTGACTACTTGATGTCCTTGGTAATCCTTGCACGAAATCCATCATCATGTGATCCCATTTCCACTATAGTATGTCCAATGGTCTTAACAGTCGTGCTGGCTTGCAGTGTTCTGCTTTCACTTGTTGGCAAGTCAAACACTGAGAGACGTGCTTAGCTATATCCGTTTTCATGACATTCCACCAATATTGTTGGCGTAAGTTCCAATACATCTTTGTACTACCCGGATGACATTCCACCAATATAGTTACTCCTATGTGCCTCCAATAGAATTTCCCCTTTTTATTTCCTCATTATCGGGAACACACAGTTGTCCCTAGCATCTTACAATTCCATCCTCAGAGACTTGGAATTCTGGTCTTTTTCCTAAAGACACTTTGTTTTGTAATTTCACAATTTCTGGGTTGGATTCTTGCAAAGTTCTAATTTTCTGAATAATTTCCGGTTCAATCTTTAATGTGGTAAGCATACCGGTGAGATGGTCTATCTCCAATTTAAGTTTTGAATCTGCTATCATTTCCAACAGGTTCCATTCTGTTACTCTTACACTGGCCATATCTATAGCCGACTTACGATTGAGAGCATTTGCCACCTTATAATCCTTTAACAACTCCATCCATCTTCTCTATCTCATGTTTAGTTCTTTTTGCGAAAACAAATATTTCAAACTCTTATGATTTGTATAGATTTCAAATTTCTCTCCATACAGATAGTGCCTCCACATCTTCAAAGCGAAGATTATAGCCGCCAGCTCTAGATCATGAGTTGGGTAGTTCAATTCATAGGGTTTCAACTGTCTCGATGCATAGGCTATGACCTTGTTGTGCTACATCAGAGCGCATCCCAGTCCTTTGTGAGACGCATCACTATACACCATGAATCCACCAGATCTAGATGGTATAGTTAGGATTGGAGCCGTAGTCAATCTCCTTTTAAGTTCCTGGAAGCTCCTTTCACATTCTCCAGTCCATTCAAACTTTATGTTCTTCCGAGTCAATTTCATCAATGAACCTGCAAGTCGTGAGAATCTTTCAATAAATCTTCTATAATAACCTGCTAGTCCCAAGAAACTCCGAATCTCAATCGGCGTTGTTGGTCTCGGCCAATTTACCACCATCTCAACTTTCACTAGGTCTACCATAATTCCTTCTCCTGATAGCACATGTCCTAGGAATATTATTCGGTCCATTCAAAATTCACACTTACTGAATTTGGCATACAATTTATGGTCCCTAAGGGTTTGCAACACCACGCTCAAATGCTGCGCATGTTCTTCAAGTCCTTTGGAGTATATCAGAATATCATCAATGAAGACAATCACAAATTGATCCAAATAGGGCTCGAATACCCTATTAATTAGATCAATTAATGCAGCCGAGGCATTCGTCAGTCCAAATGGCATTACTAGGAACTTATAGTATCCATAGCGAGTCCTAATTGCGGTCTTAGGAATGTCTTCTTTCTTAATCCATAATTGGTGATATCCCAACCTCAAGTCGATTTTTGAAAAGACCAAAATTCCTTGCAGCTGGTCAAATAGGTCATCAATTCTAGGTAATGGGTATTTATTCTTAATGGTCACCTGATTCAGTTGTCTATAGTCAATGCACAAACGCATCGACCTGTCCTTTTTCACTAATAGGACCGGTGCACCCCAAGGAGATGCACTTGTCCTAATAAATCCTTTATCGAGCAACTCTTGTAGTTGCACCTTCAATTCTTTCAATTCTATCAAGGCCATCCTAAACCGGGCTTTCGATATCGATTCTGTTCTAGGCATTAGTTCGATTTCGAACTCAATTTCTCGTTTTGGTGGTAACCCAGGCAGTTCCTCAGGAAATACATCCTAAAATTCCCTTACCACTAGAATTTCATCGAGTTTAGCCTCTTCCCTCGTATAATCCTTTACTATCGCCAGGTATCCTTGACATCCTTCGTCAAGAAGTGCATGGACTTCCACTACCGAAATGAGAGCTATGGAGGGGTTTGTCTGACCTCCGAAAAATTCAAAACTAGACCGATCAGGTGAAGTAAATTAAATCACCTTTCTATAAAAATCCATCTTAGCCCGTTGCTCAGGAAGCCAATCCATTCCTATGATGACTTCAAAGTCATACATAGCCATTACAACTAAATCTATTTCAATATCTTGTCCCCCCTATGGTTATTTTACACTTATCACATACCAACGTAGACAGCACCATATTCTTCAGCGGCGTAGAAATACAAAGAGGTGTCTTAAGAGATGTAGTTTATATCTTACTTAACTGTCTATATCTTTCAAACACAAAAGAATGCGTAGCACCCGTATCAAATAACGCATATGCCTTCTAGCCATTTATAGAAATCGTACCTGAGATAACATTTTTGGAAGCTTTCGCTTCCTCTTGGGTGACCACGTACACCCGTCCTTGTGCTGGTGGCCTGTGTGGGTTCCTTTGAGAAGGTAATCCGCCTACACGTTGCTGCTCCTGTCGCACCGAGCTGACATTCAACTGCAATCCTTCTTGTGGACAGTTTCTCCTGAAGTGTCCTCTTTGTCCACAACCAAAACATCTCAGTTGGCCATTACAAGGTCCTAGCCCATGTTGTCCACCACACATTTAGCAAGTATTATTCTAGTAAAGCACTTTCCCTGAAGTCTGGCCACTCTAAGCCTTTCCAAAATTCCTAAAGTTACTGTAGCACCCCGAACCCTTCGGGCAGTCGCCACAAGCACCGATGTTACACCTTATTACCCTTTTAATCTTATACTTAAAACAAGCGCCACTATTCACAAGCATTTTTTTTTTAACAAACGATCCCAGCGCGACTCATTAGCGGAAGCAAATTAAAATATCACTATCTCTCCCCCTACCAACCATGATACAAATACACACCACTAATTAACCATCATTTTATAAACAAGCCTCGACACTTTACTTACATACATATATAACAAGATGGGATTCCCTTCGGATCGGTACAACAAAAAGGAAAAGCTAGGACTCTGCCATGTCCAGCCTAAAACCTCAAAAGAACCTCAACCCTCTACATCATACGAGCACAAACCCCCCTCGAAAGTGTCGGCTAACTAACTCCCAAAAAACACAGCCCCTACTCGTCACGCTCGGGCCTCACACCCAGTCCGGTGCGTCAGGCGGTGGCGGCGGCAGCATCCCTCTCATCACCCCATCGCGGCGAACATGGACAGAAACAAACTCATGAACGACCGGGCCCCCAGCCAGGCCTATATCATAAGAGACAAAACAGCGCACGCGTATGTAGGTGAGTCCAGGCACGGAAGGACAGCTGAACTCCTCACACTCTACCTCAACGTCGGACGGTAACCCGTAAAATGCACCCCGCGCGACGACAGGAAGCAGCATACTGCTAATCTGAAATGTTTATCCCCAAAAGGGGTGAGTACAACCACTCAGCAGATAGGGAAATCCAATAACAATTCAATGCACCATGCATATCATCATACATTGCAGGCATCACTTACCTTGAATTCATGCGCATTTCAATCATGCGCCATCATATCATACATGTCATCATACATGTCATATATCATCATCATCATCATCATCATCATCATCATCATCATCATCATCATCATCATCATCATCATGCATATCATCATGCATATCATCATGCCATATCATATATCATCATCATCATCATTATCATCATGCATATCACCATGCATATCATCATGCATATCATCATGCATATCATACCATGGGTGATCATCATATCACATCACATATCATCATCATCATGCATATCATCATGCATATCATACCATGGGTGATCATCATATCACATCACATATCATCGTCATCATGCATATCATCATGCATATCATACCATGGGTGATCATCATATCACATCACATATCATCGTCATCATGCATATCATCATGCCATGAGTTTATTTTCATCTTTATCTTTAAATTTGATCACCACATCACCCATTCCTCAAATCATCAATTTCATCATCCCTTCGGGCAAAGACCTCCGACACGGGGCTCCCGGCATTCGGCCTCCCGGGCCACCGGCTTCCGACCCCCACATTCCGGCATCTCGCATCTCAACTAGCATCACGAGGCATTCCCTTCGGGCGAAACCTCCGACAGGGCTTCCGGCCTTTACCCTTCTAGCCAGGCATCTCGCACCCCAATCCTGGCATCGCGAGGCATTCCCTTCGAGCAAAGACCTCCGACAGGGCTTCCGACCCCCCACATTCCGAGCATCCTGAATCTCCCAGGGAATTCCGGCAATGTATCTCTATACATTCCGGCCATCACCTCCGCCACAACCACTTCCTCATTTACCATTATCCACATTTACCATTTCTTTATCTCAATTTAACATGGCAATTGGCATGGCATCAAACAAATCATACTTGGCATGGAATTCACACTTGCATCACAATTCAATGTCATATGCATACCAAGACTTTATCACATATACATCTCAATTCATCACATGTACCAAGACTCTATCACACATATGCCACATAAATTAAATTGAATCCATGGCCAAATAAAAATCTATTTTATTTTATTTTATTTTATTTTATTTATTATTTATTTATTATTTATTTTATTATTTAATATCAATAAATTCCCAAAATTATCAAAATTCAAGAAATTATTAAACAAACCCATAGGATGATAATTATTTGCAAAATTCATGGCCAAATTGAATTGTTACTAAATCTCACAATTTTCCCAAAACATGCTATTATTCTCGGATTAAACCAGAATGCACGGTTTCCGAATAAATTCAATTAAAATATTTATATGGCCTCCAAAAATTATGAAATTTTACTGGATTATAGCCAAGACATTTTCGTACAACTTTTATGAAGAACTCCAAGTCAGATTCCTTATCGATTATTTTATTCAACCTCACGAAGCTTCTGGACCCATTACCGCATCGTCCAGTATACACATCTCCGAAATATTGAGATTTAACCTACCTATTCTCTTTAGTTTTCTGTGAAATGTGGATATGTTATGCATCAAGATATCCTTTACAAGTTTCATGAAGAGATCTAGGTCAAATAACCAAATTATGGTCACCATTTAGGTCCTTGAAGTCTCGGGTGTCTCGGAACACATCACCAGAATTATCGTCTCCAAGATCTAGCCGATTTACTAGGCTACACTTGTTCACCAGAATTATCGTCTCCAAGATCTAGGTCAAATAACCAAATTATGTTGTATTTTAAGGTGTCACCTACAACTTTCATGAAGACATCAAAGTGAGATCTTCAACAAAAACCAACATGCAATCAAGAATCCAGCAAGAGGTCGGTAAATAAAAACTTCACAGATCTGGGGTCTCCGTAGAATAGGACTTTAACCCCTCAAATCTCCATCATTTTCCACGAAATTTTAGTATGTTATAGTACAAGATGTTAGCTACAACTTTCATGAAGACATCAAAGCCAAAATCAGACTCCAAACACACATGCAAGCTGAAACAAGTTTCTGACTCACATGATCCGAACGAAAACAGTCACACTACTCACACACCACACATCCAAGCTTCGGTTTTTGACATTCAACACTCAAAATTTCAACATGCAAACAACATACAAGCATGCAAGAGAAGCTAGAGGACTCCCACTTGCCTCTAGACCGGTCGGTCGACGGCGTAGGGCGGCGAACACGGCGGCACACGGCGGCTCCTCCTTGGCTCCGCCTCCTTCCACTCTCGGCCTCTCCCTCTCTCTCGCGATTTCTCTCTCTCTCTCTCACCCTCTCTCTCGGCCGAATGGAGTAAACCGACCACCTTCTCTCTCTCTTCCCCTCTTATACCCCTAAACTCTCATGATTAGCAATGATTGTTTTGCCTACAAATCAACCAATGCATGGCCTTCCCCTTTGCCACTTGTCCTATTGAATTTTTAAATTTGATTTGGGCTTCTTGGGCTTTGGAGTTGGGCCATTCGGCCACCTCTCCTTGGGCCTCTATTGGGCCGGTCGACGGCTCACTTGTGGGCTTCAATGGGCCGGCCAACTTGGCCCATGAAAGTTCCACTCTTGGGCTTAAGGCCCAATCGAATTTTGACCCTCTTTTTCCCTTTTTTTTTTGAATTCTTTTATAAATATTTTTAAATTTCAATTTTCATCTTGGCCAAAGTCTTAGGGCATCTTGGTTATTGAAATTTAATTTATAAAGTACATGGCCAAGCATAAATTATTAATCTATCAAATTTGAATTTTCACAACCATAAGCACAAATCATCAAATTAAAAGACTAATGGCTAAAACATAAGCCATGGAAATTCTATCACCTAATTAAAGACTTTAACACACCTTATGGCTTGGCTTAGAATTTTGGGATGCCACAGTTACTCTTTTTCCTAGATTCCCAAGGCTGACCTCGATCTAGATAGGGTCTCTTTCCTCGTTGGGCATCATTCAATGTCATTTGTCTCCTGGATTCCCCTTGCTCCCTTATTAGTTCATGTTCCACCTGTGACATCCTAGATTTTCAGTCTTGTTTTCTATTAAATAAACCGGGCATTTCATCAACGCGCTTATAGGGCTGTTTTCAGAGCTGATCACTCTCAAGATAACTAGACTATTTGGGAAAGCCATTAAGAAATTTTAATGCAATAGACTTGAGGATCTGACCAGGAATCGGCTATCCGACCATGCTCATCTTTAGAGGCCATTACGGCAAAGTTAAATATCGATTTGAGATTAGAGATAGGTCTGTTTGACTGAGATATGTAACTAATCGTGGGTAACACCACTAAATTGGAAAATTCTCGTCGGCCGACACTAAACTGATTTTTCTATCGTTTTGGTACCATGTGTCCGTATTTGAATCCTCGAGATTTTCATGACAACTGAGAGTCGCCAATGTGTCGAGTGGGTTCATTGTAGCTCGAAGAAAATCGACCACGGGTCATTTGCACTAAAATTTTTTGAAAACTACCCGGTAGCTTAGGTCACACTAAAAACGCGTCCGAGTGAAATTAACCGCGAATTTGAATCTGATTTCAGAAATTGAATGTTCTATCATGTTACAATAAATTCTAGGAACATCGACTCAGTCTCAGAAGATTTTTCGGCAACCTGAGACTTTCGGGGAAAAAGTCGGCATAGGACCATTTTTGTTCAGAAAAAGATAGGGATCATTTTCGATCATGAAATTGGGAAGCAAATGGGATCCATTGGTGAGGGAAAATGCCAAATGGATCTGTGGGGTGCTAATTGAATTTATTGAGGCTAAATTGGATTGATTGAAGCAAGATTAAGTGTCCAATTGAAGCCAAAGCCCATGAAATTCGTATGCCCCCCATTCCCTATGGTTTTTGGACCATTTCAAGGTTGCAAGGTGAAGCATTGGTGGCTCATTGAGAGCCAAGGAAGCCATGCTTGGCCATGGTTGGGTCAAGGGAACAAGCTTGTGGAAAATAAGCTTGCTAAGCCCCTTGGCTCCTTCTTTCTCTCTCTCTCTCTCTCTGTCTCCCTTAGCAACCGGCGACCAGCTCCACTTCCTCCATTTCCCCTTGTTGTTTGAGACTTGCAAAGAAGCCAAGGAAGCCACCGTTCGAAGCCGCACACTGCCGAAGGACCGCTTGCCCCGCCGTTCACTGCCTTCGCCCCTTGCACACGCCACCGCACACCGCGACCCACCACGCGTGTCTCTGCCCTTTCTCACCCACTCCTCCTGTTCAATGGTTGTTTCGGATCTGGTGGAGCTCAGCTCGAGTTGGTTGGCCTGCCTCCGACCACCGTGAGTGCCCGCCAAGGCTCGATTTAGCCCTTGCCACCTTCCTCAGTCCATTCCCGCCCTTAGCCGGTTTTGTTGGTCTTTGTTTCAACCAAGCACAGCAGCGAATAGAGAGGGTTTCCAGCACTGTCCATGGCCCGTTTTGAGGTGGTTCCCGACCCCGAAATCTAGACCCGATTTAGAGAGAAGTGACCCCCTCGACGTTATTCGATCCAAACCACTCATCGAACAAGTGAGTTTAGCTCACTAATCCTCAATTAGTCAGTTAATTATGTTTAGGAGTTGTTTAGATTAAATTAAGCATGTTTAAGTGGATAGATTAGAGTAGATTAGTTAATTTAATTGTCTAACAATGCATGTTAGGTGGTTAGTTAGTGTACTTAGCAAGTAGACACGCTATATTATTTATTTAACAAACCTTGAAATTTTTCTGGGTTCATTTCGGCATCCAATTAGGCATTACGGGACTAAATTGGATTTATTGGCATATATTTAATATTTTTGTAATTATTTAATTATTTATTTATTTTCCAGAAATTAGGTTGGGATAGCCGATGATCGGAATTTCATGCTGATTATTGTGGTGCAATCCGTTTATTTATCTGAGCTTTAAATTGTGCTGAATTGATTTAATTATGATTTTAAGGTATTTTCCCAAATTAATTAAATTTGGTAATTAATTGGAAAATAACCGAGCGTCAGTTGACAGCGCCAAAAATGTTTTGTTGGACTACAGAAAATGATGGGATTTATGAAAGTGAAATTATGATATTTTGGCTAAGGCCGACCGTGTACCCACACACGGCTATTTTTATCGGGTATGATAAAAATGAAGAATTGATTAAATGGTCTAGATGGTATACTATATCAACCTACGGATGATATGTCAACTTAGATTGCAAGCTGTATACCGATATACTATATCAGCCTACGGGCAATATGTCAGTTTAGTGAGAGCAGTATACCTAATCAGCTTAGCAAGAGCAATATGATCAGCTTAGAGAGAGCATTATTAGTGTGCTATATCAACTCAAGGGTTTGATATATCAACTTAGCGAGAGCAGTACACTATTTATCAACTTAGCAAGAGCTATACTATCTATATATCAACTTAGAGTGAACAATCCTATTATGGGTGGACTTATAGATAGTATTAAATGGGCTGACCATAAGATGGCCGTACTGATATGTAATCGACTAGGTCGATTGATCAATGATTTGATCTAATGATATGAATTAAGTGAATGGATGTGATTTGTGTATATTTGATATGTACTAATTTGTAGGATGGAACTGAGGCCAAGGTAAGTCCTCTGACCCGTGTTGTGCTTAGGCAACCCTTAAGGCGTATTGGCTTCCTAATCAGGTCTTAGTGGGGTAGAACTTGCTAAGATATGTCTCATTGGTTATTATATAACCATTTCAGGCCCTTAGATGGCAGCACCTCCACCCCCCTCCCATGCATTTTGGTATACTTGAGGAGATCACCAAGATAGGTTATCACATCCTGATACATCCTCACCCTGAAGGATTGGAATATGTACTGATAAAATCCACTGTCTGGGTTGACGTGGGTAAGCTCGATAAGGCGCCCCATAAGTACCGGTCATGGTATCATCACTATCATGATGGGCGAAAGGAGGACCCTGTGCTGAAATCTGACGTACCTCTATATGTTCAGGAGGTTGCCTTTGGTAAAGGCACAACAGATCCTAAAGGTGGGTCAGTAGAGGATGCGAAGGATCCATCGCTCGAAGAGTCAGAGTCTCCGGTGTACTCGGCAGACGGCTCAAATGGAGACGAGGAGGTGGAGTATGAAGAATTTAGTGATGAGGAGTAATTGTGATTGTGAGACCCCGCCCCCTGTTGGAAAACTTGCTGTGATGTATATGTTTTTATAATCCTAGACCAGCTTGTATAATATATGACATGGTTTGCTAGGTATATATGTATATAAGCGTGGTTGGTGTGATTTGAAATTTTATGACCCTACTTTCTATCCCATTGTTTTATTATCCAGGGATTTTATATGCTTTCGCATGCATATTAAAATGAAAGGGTCGGCAATGTGTCATGGGACGTCACTATTAAACCGACCAGGTGAGGGATGGGCGCGTGCTCGAGGATCGAGGCGTGACACCACCAACTATGCCCTTTCATAAATCTCATTATAATCTCTTATATTCAGGAGCACCAATTGTTTCCTAATATCTGTCCTTAATCCCTTCATGAATCTTTTAGCCTTTTCCTCTTGATCATCTATCAATTTAGGAGCATATCTCAACAGTTTAGAGAATTTCGCTTAATAAATTTAGTAATTTTCTTATCTCGGGCACAATTCGAGAAATGCTTTCTATTGAACGCCTTAACAAATTCATCCTAATTTACGGTAGTACCAGGTGGAAAAATTGTGTCCCTAGAAGCTCTCCACCAATACTTGGCATTATCTTCCAATTGGTACTCTGCCAAGATCATCTTTTCGATATCATTACAATTCAACAACTGGAAATTCTTTCTATTCCATCAATCTATTGTTCTACCTCCTCAGGACTTCCCATTCCAGTAAACTTAGGTGGTTTCAACTTTAGGAATTGTTCCACCAGTCCTTGAGGGCAACGTTCTGCTCCGGGTTGTTGCTGGGCTTGTCTTTCCATCAAATTTCCTATATTGGCCAATGCCTGTAGGATATCTTCCATCCAGGGTTCTACCCTTGAAGCAAAGGCTTCAGCCCTTGATGGGTGAGAACTCCTAGTTCGTACCATGGTTTTCCTACAGGTCATCTAGTATTACCTCAGGAACAATTAGTGACTCAATGTCACTAATCAACTAAGAAAGAAAGGTAACGTTCACACGTTACTGGAGTCACATAAGTAACATAAAATGTTACTCGCACGCAAAGTAGCTTACAATCGTTACCAATGTTTTACGAGTGAACTCAATCACCCGTTGTTCATAGTTAGTCAACTACTCTTGGTTAGTGTCCTATAGTGTGCATCATTATATCCTTCCTTCCTGCTAATGCACCTTATCACTCTAGACAAAACTTGGCTCTAATACCACTCCGGCTGTGATGCCCCTCGATGGCCCCCAATCTATTAGGGTCGTCACACCATCTTTCCTTGTCCTAAGTGTCCTTTATTCTGATACCAATGGATTTCGGCGAATCCGCGAGTTTGGGGGTCTATTACATGTTTCAATGGTCCCTGCGCAATTTATAAGGTGGAACCGAATCCAACAACTCCCTACCTAAACACTAAAACGATGCACACTAAATACACACATAGATATTAACCGATCACTTTTTATTTACACATATATGGGATGGACATTGTTAGTCGGTACATCAAAAAGCCACAGTTTCCTATACTCGGCTATGTTCCAAAATTTACCCAACATCTCCAACAGCTATTTCCAAAATTGAATCATTACCCCTCTGACTCCTTGGTAAGCCTGTCACAAAATCCATTGTGATGTGTTCCCATTTCCACTCGAGAATCTCGAGAGGTTGCAGAAGTCCTCCCGGCTTACAGTGTTGTGCCTTCACTTGTTAACATGTCAGACACTTGGCGACATGCTTAGCGATGTCTGCCTTCATACCGGACCACCAATAATGTTGACGCAAGTTCTAATACATTTTCGTACTACCAGGATGAATGCTATAGCTGCTACGATGAGCCTCTGATAAGATCTCTTCCTTGAACGCTACATCGTCAGGTACACACAATCGTCCTTGGAACCTCAGTGTTCCGTCCTCAGAAACCTGAAAGTCAGCATTCTTCTTTTCAGTGTTCTCTTGTAGAATCTTCTGAATCTTTGGGTCTGTCCACTAAAGCGTCTTGATTCTGATTTGTACTTCCCGCTCAATTCTGAGGATGGTCATAAGATTCGAAAGGTGGCCTACCTCAAATTTGAAAATCGAATCTCGAACTTTCTCAAGTAAAGTCCATTCCTTGACCATCATATATGCAACTGAAGACTTCCAACTCAGTGCATCTGTGACCTTATTCGCTTTTCCAAGGTGATACAAGATATCACAGTCATAATCCTTAAGGAGTTCCATCCAATGACACTGTCTCATATTCAACTCTTTCTGAGAGAATAAGTACTTGAGACTTTGATGGTCCGTGAAGATTTGGAATCTTTCTCCACATCAGTAAAGCCTCCAAATCTTCAGATCGAAAATAATCGCTGCGAGTTCCAAATCATGTGTCGGGTAGTTCAGCTCATGAGGTCTCAACTGACGGGAAGCGTATGCAACAAACCTACCATGTTACATCAACACGCAACCCAATCCTCTAAATGACGCATCACTATAAATCTCATATCCTCCAGGACCAGATGGAATGGTCAGCACATGTGCGGTAGTCAGCTTTTGCTTAAGCTCTTGGAAACTACGCTTGCACTTGTCTGTCCACACAAACTTCTCTTCATTCTTCAGTAGTCGAGTCAACGGCGACGTTAAAGATGAAAACCCCTCTACAAACCTTCAGTAATACCCTACTAAACCCAGAAAACTCCTGATCTCTATCACTATTGTCAGTCTTGGCTAGTTGAATACTGCTTCAATCTTACTTGGGTCCACGGAGATTCCTTCTCCTGAAATCACATGACCTAGGAACGCCACACAAGTTAACCAAAACTTGCACTTACTAAACTTGGCATATAGCTCATGATTCCTCAAAGTCTGAAGCACTCCTTAAGTGCCTTTCATGCTCCTCAGGACTTCTCGAATACACTAGGATATCATCGATGAACACGATCACGAACTGATCCAGATACTCTTTAAACACTCGGTTCATCATATCCATAAGCAGCCGGGGCATTCGTCAAACCAAACAGCATTACCGTAAACTCATAATGGCCGTATCGAGTACAAAACGCCGACTTCGGTATGTCCTCCTTCTTGATCCTCAGCTGGTGATATCCCGTCCTCAAGTCGATCTTTGAAAATATCGACGCTCCTTGCAGTTGGTCAAACAAGTCATCGATCCTCAAGAGTGGATACTTATTCTTGATCGTCACCTAATTGAGTTGACGGTAGTCGATGCACAAACACAACGAACCATCCTTCTTCTTCACAAACAGAATTGGTGCTCCCTAAGGTGATATACTAGGACGTATTAATCCATTATCTAGCAATTCCTACATCTGCACCTTTAGTTCTTTCAACACCAGACAACGCCATCCGGTAAGGAGCCTTTGAGACTAGTTCTATTCCAGGTGCTAACTCAATCACGAACTCTATTTCTCTTTATGACAGTAGACCTGACAATTCTTCAAGAAACACCTCAAAAAAACTTATGTACCACGGTTATTTTCTCCATATTCGGCTCATCAACTGTCGCATCCACTACAGTTGCCAAATAGATTTGGCAACCTACATCCAAAAACTGGTTGCCTTAAATGACAAAATAAAAAGGGATCGAGGATCCTCCTCAACTCTCAATGACTTAAAACTTTTACAATCAAACTGTATTATATTATGACCACAATTCATTACAACAAAACACTCCTCGAGCCAAACCTTTCATATATAACATTAAAGTTATACATAAGCAAACTAGTCACCCACAACTATAGTCAATGATTCTTCTTTCTAATACTTTATTACAACAATTGAAATTCTACAACCTTCACTCAAAATTCTGCCACACTACTCTGATAAAGTCACCTCAAAAACATTATTTCTTTGGTTCATTCCTAATCCTTTCGTCATCTTAGTGGCATCCTGTCGACGGCAGCAATGCTTGTGATCTCTTGGACCTACGCGAGCAATTTCTCGCTTGATGGCCATGCTGGCCACATTCAAAGCACGTTCTGTTCATACCGAGACACGAGGTTGGTCCATGATTCCTTCTACAAACTCGGCACCTGTCTGGTGAATCCTCTGCCTCCTATTGAGTGATAGCAGGCACCCTTACTTGCACCGGGGGCCTGTTCCAAATACCCCACTGTGTGTCCTGCGGCGCATTCTCTCTATTCTGTTCCATCGGTGGTGGAAGCGGCAGCTACCGTGGTTCCATCTGCCTTCTGGGACAATTCCTAGCCAAGTGACCTTGTTGGCCACACTCAAAACAAGCACCCATCCTTAAAGGGCACGGGGCTGAACCATGTCGCCTTCCACAAAAGTGACACACGCTACTCTAGTTTGGCGCTAACTTTCCAATTCTACTCCTTCGGTTGGGACGAATAGGGTGCTTTCCATCAGTCATCGGTTTCTTCCCCAATCGATTGTCATCTCTACCTGAAATGAACCTTGACCCAGATGCAGTAGCTTGCTCCCCGATCACAATTCCAGGTCGGACCCAGCAGGTGTGGCAACAACAGCGGTTACGGCACTAGCGGTGGTAGTGACAGCGGCAATAGCGGTGGCTCAATCCTACTCTTGCTGACCCATCAAGCATCCAAGGGTCACTAGCACCTGAACGATCCCATCGAACCTAGGATCACTCGGTGCTGCTACACTCTTAGTGTTGGAGAAATCTTTCTGGAATGTTTTGAAGCTGACAAAACGTTTCTATCAGTCTAGTCTGAAGATTTGCAGACTCTACTATTCAAAGTCTAAAGACTTCAGGACTGCCAGACTCAAAACTTAAAGTCTATTCTCAGTGACAGTTTCTAATCCGTTAAAGAAAGGCTATCCAGATCTGTGTGCTTCATTAAAGATTTAGCCTTATCGACTGGAGAAGATCTCCTGGCTGGATGTGAAATAACGGATTCCTTTATTCGAATCAAGATTGATTAAGGATCCGATGATTGGCGAAGTATTCTTGGAAGGTTCTACTTATGGAAACCAAGATCTTGATTGTATGGGCGAGCAGGATTGATGGGCTATTGACATGTTCCTTTAATAGCTCGAATGATCTTCCTAATTGATTCTGTCCAACGGGAAGATTGGAAGAATTCCTTTGGTAAGTGCCATAGGGTATGATGGCATAAAGGAGTATAAAAGAAAGACGTTCCAGTTGTTCGAGAAGGTGTGCGCGATAGAAGAATTCCAAAGACTGAAGCTCCTTGATTCGTAGTCAATTCATTTGCTGAGCGAAATCTTGTACGCAAAAGAGAGTTTATATTTCGAGATACCTTGAGGAAGTGTGGTAGAATATCTACACTGTGGAATCAAGGGAAAGCATTGCTGTAACATCTCTTTTGTTCATAGTGAAATCCAGCCAGTGGGCTGTCAGTGCAGAAGAGTGGACGTAAGCTTGGAATAAGCCGAACCACTATAAACCTTGTGTTGAATTTTCTCTTCCCTACTCTCTATTTTACTTTGATCATACCTCGTTTCATTAACTAAAGAAGAGCTTCCGTTCTATTATCTGCTTAGTATTGTTTTCATATCTTAAGAAATTATTTTTATACCTATTCACCCCCCTCTAGGTGCTTATACTCGCTATATCACTTAGTACCGACTTGCAGCGGTACTCTTACACTCGCGTTGGTTTGAGCCGGCGCTCCACCACGACCACCTCGAGTACCGACCCTAGTCGGCATACTACCCCGAGTAACTAGTCTAAAGGTTCTCTCTCTAGGAGTCATCTGCTCCTGATCACTCATCTACAGGATCTTTATAGATACCTGTTTTCCAATTCTAATACCATATTAGAATTTGAGTGATCCACACCAAACAATTTACCAAACAACTATCACTAACATGCACCAGCATAATCAAAGGCCTTTCCTACTAACTATCGCATAAACCAATGCACCTTATCACTCCATTCACAGACTCGCTCTAATACCACTTAAACGGGGATGTCACGCCCCGATCCTCCAATGCGTGCCCATCCCTCCATGGTCGATTAAATTGCGACGTCCCAAGACACGTCGCCGACCTATTCATTTTAATGCACATGCGGAAGCGAATAAATAATCCCCAGACAAAACTCAATTGGGATAGAAAAGTAGGTCCACAATTTTACAAAACACCTTTTTATAAACACATAGGTTTATACACAAAAGCTAGTCTACAACAGATCGATTCTCAAAAGGGAACTGTCCTACAACCTACTAGTCGTACACAAATGCCGATCCTTAGGACTCCACCTCCATAGACGCCGGGGCTTCGAGTCTTCCACAACCGTCATCTAAGGACCTGAAAAAGTTGAGCCCACGACGGGGTGAGACAATGTCTCAACAAGTTCACCCCCTAAACTCTGACTAGGAAGGAAATACGCCTAAAGGCCTAACCACACAAGTCAAAAGACTTACCTCGCCTCAGTTTCTTCCTGCAAGTCAGTATAATTTAAATATCAATCGATCGATACAACCAAACCATCAATCCATTCAATCAATTCAATTGATTCAATACAATCGATATCATCCAACCATTGATACCATTTGTCACTTCAATACTATCTATCAATCAATATTATATATCCATTCAATACCATCTATCAATTCAATTGATTCGATACCATTACTGCTCCCCAAAGCTAAAATAGATGGTATAGCTCACCAAAGCTGATTGATATATTTTCTCACCTAAGCTGTTATATTCTCCCCTAAGCTGATTTATTGCTCGCCAAAGCTGTTTATTGCTCACCAAAGCTGTTTATTGCTCACCTAAGTTGAGATTGATTAATATTGCTCGCCAAAGCTATTTATTGCTCACCTAAGCTATTTATTGGTACTTAATAACCATTTTCGGTGTTAACATCCGATACTCGGTATTTTTCACTTAAAATACATATATACCACAATCATTACTCAATTCCACAATACAGCATTTAATTATAGAGACTAAACACATCACTACGATCAGCTCGACATTTTATCGGGTGGCTCTCCCGGTATGATTTCGAAAATATTAATTAATTAATAATTAAATAAATTTCGAAAATTAAATTAATTTAATAATAAATAATATAATTAAATAATATTTAATTTAAATAATTAATTAAATAAATAACATAATTAATTAAAAGTCTAATCATACTTAACATTAATCTAATTGCATAATTAGACTAATTAATCCATCCACTAATCTAATCATTCATCTAATCTAATTAACATTTAAATAATCTAATCTAATCACCTAAACATGCTTAGACTAATCTAAACACCCCTTAAGCATAATTAACTCCTTAAGTAGAGTTTAGTGAGTAAACTCACCAGTTTAGCGTTCCGATGAGTCCAAGGCGACAGGAACGCCAAGACAGGCGATAAACTCGAAAGTGGCAACACCAACAACGGCCGGCAAGTGACCTAAAACGGGCCTTGAAGTCTCCAAGCCTTGCTGGCTGTTCAATTTTGCTCCAAATCCAAGCAAACAGAAACCAGCAGCTGGTTCGATAAGAAAGGACCGGGCGGAGCTACAACGGCCTAAACGAGCAACTCTAGCAAATGTCCTAAGCGGTGGCACAACTTTGACGGTGGCCTAAGGAGGTTCGAGAACCTCAACCACAGTGATCTAAGGTGGTCCCAGGGCTAGAACAACAACAACAACTCGGACTCCCACTGAAACTTCCAAAAACTGGACTGCTGGAGGAGAAACGGAGTTGGGCGACTCCGACGAGGGGTTGGCCGGCAACCGGTGGCACCCGGGGGTCAAGGGGGACTTGCTGGTGGCTGGGCTGGGCGGAGGAAGGGTCGAAATGGGAGGAAAATTACGAAAATCGCGAAATAGTGCATGCGAGCGGGTGGACCAACGGACCGACAAGCGATGCCTTCTGGCAAGCGGACAGGATGGCCGGCAGCTCCATTCGGCGAGCGGCAACCACCGTCCATACAGACTGGGTCTCCTTGTCATGGTGGTGGGTGGCTCGAGGGCTAATTCGCACAGGAAGACAACTTTTAACTCGAGTTTTTTGGAGAAAGGTCAGTTGGAGCAGAAACTGGAATAAAGGAAAACATAGGGGGGAAAGAGGCCAACGAGCGTGCAACGATAAAGGGGAAGCTGCTGCTCAGTTTCTCTAGTTCTTTGGAGCTTCAAGGCAAACTAAACATGGAGAAAGCAAAGCCAAGGGAAGAAGAAGAAGTGGCTGCTGAAGGGGGGACCCCAAATGGCTTCCTAGGCCTTTAACACTTGGCCATTCACTCAAGTGGCTGCCCCCACCTTGTCTACCCTATCCATAACCCACTTGCAGCCCACAAACTTCCCTTAGAAGCTTTCTCAAGTGGTCCAAAGGTTATGCAATATAGGGGCTACGAATTTGTGACATTTACTCATCAAATCTAATCAATTCTCACTAAAAATAAATCCAATTGAAGCCCAAACAATTCAGCCAAGGTGTCCACATTTCATCCATGATTTTTCCTCATCAATTGAACCAACTTGACAGCCATGGGTGCGCTCAAAAACGGTCCCACGAATTTCCCGATCCAAAATATCCTTACTTTAGATTTTTCGCCGAAAATCTCGATTTACAGAAAATCTTCGAAGGATGAGTCGACGTTCCTAAAATGATTTGTGACATGACAGAACTTTCAATTTCTAAAATCGGGTTCAATTTAGCAGTTAATTTCAATATGGCACAACTTTAGCGCGTCCTAATCTACCAGGTAACTTTTAGGAACTTTTAACGCTTTTGACTCATGGTCGATTATTTTCGAGCCACAAAGTGCATCTTCGACACATTTACAACTCTCGGTTGTCATGAAAATCTCGAGATTTCAAATATGGACACAGGGTACAGAAAAGACAGAACAATCAGTCCAGTGCCGTTCGACGAGAATTTTGCAATCAAGTGGAATCACTCACACACTGATCACATATCTCAATTGAATTGACATATTTCTGATCTCTAATCGATTTTGATAGTGTCGTATTAACCTTTGTAGATTAGCACGGTCGAGCAATTAATTTCTAGTCGAATTCTCAAGTATATTGTGTTAAAATTCCTTGATGGCTTCACTCGATAGATTAGTTAACTCATGAGTGGCCAACTCATAGAAAAAGGCTATAGGCACGTCGATGAAAAGCCCGACTCATTCAATTGAAAACAGAATTGGAAAAATCAGGATGTCACAAATTGTGCTTGGGTGGCCATAATCAATTGGAATACATGAGTGTTGAGATCGTTGCACCTTATTATGGGGTAAAATTGTGTGGCACGGTATGGGATGTGTCATAACGATTTTACCTTATAATCGAGACGCGTGTGATGGATTGACGCGTGTTAGGTGGCGCACTAATGTGCAAGTGTATGGGAACCATAGCATCATTGGTTTCAATTATGCATGAGTTGGTCACATTATTTATGGCACGCACGCATGAATCGATAACATGCAAGGTGTGGCAATGGCCAGGTGAGATCGCTTGTGACGCGACTTGTATGTAATTAATGAAATGTATCATCTAATGGCCATGTGCATTGTGTGTATTGTGTTGAGATTCAACGTGCAGGATATGGCATACCGGGTAAGGTTGCATGAGAACTGACTATTGTTTTGTTGGTCATGACCCTGTTTGTGGGGTGATTCTGAAGAGATACCCCCGAGTTGAGTTGGTGTCCTAACCGGGGGCTTAGGGGAGGACTCGCTAAGATTTTAATCTCACTGGTTATTGTATAACCATTTTCAGGTCCCTAGTGTGAAGAACCAAGAGCTTAAAGCGGAAGGATTAGGAGCATAGGTGGCTCAGTAATTCTTTTTTAGATAGACCTTCTGTATAAGAACTTGAGGTGCTTATGAAAGTTTGTTTTGTGAAAATTGTCGTCCTGCTTTTCTATCCATTATCTGTGTTGTTTGGGGATTTTTTATACGCTTCCGCATATGCAATAAAAATGAAGGGTCTGCGACGAGTCCTAGGACGTCGCTTGTTATCGACCACCAAGAAATGCGCTCGCACTCGAGGTTCGAGGTGTGACACTACAAATTAGGTGTACAAGTGTAAGAGTAACAACCTAATCCAGATAGAGTGATCTATCATGTAAAGGATTAGTGCTAGCCATTTGTAACCTTTCAAGCAAATTGTTAATGGAATCCAGCTCATCTTGAGGCTGTTATCTAAAGAGTAGATGTAGGCTTTCTTATAGAGCCGAACCACTATAACTCTCCATTTCTCATTGTTTCACATCTATTTATTTACATTGGCATACAGTTAGCTAGTGTTCTCACAAACATTAGCTAAAGGTGATCGTTATTCAGCAGTAACTGATTTTTGCAAAAGATCATCAAAGTTTAAAAAACCTATTCAGCCCCCTCTAGGTTGTATTGTTAGCCCCAATATAGGTTGTATTGTTAGCCACCAACAAATTAGACTTAGGTTTCTTCACGAGAAATGATCAAGACATCCTATTCTATATGCATGAATTTTTCTGGAATTTTTTTATGCATTAGGATGGTGAAAACCACCCATGTTTTGTGAAATTGCTGCTCTGTTTTGGTCTTATGCGTGTTGCTGTACAATTTTCATAAATTGAGCTCCTCGAGAGTAAAATCAATGCATGAGTCCTTCTAGACATACCTAGAAAACTTCATAAGCTTTGGAATGACATGTGATTCCTACAAATGGTGGTCATTTGCCCAATGAAAATGCCTTGTGAAGCTGCCGTTATGTTTAGTTCAATTCAGCCATATTTGTGTTAGCCTACCTATTAGCATTCATGAATTTTCATGATTTTTTGTGCATTGATCTACGGTTATATGTCTTCATCAAACTTGTTTATGGCATTTAGCCCTATATCATGCTTAAATGTCATAATTTTCATGCATCATATAGGTGACTTAACTAGCCTCCCTTCATGCATCATGTTCTGCTTTGTTTGTTGCTAACTTGCACACTTATGCAATTGTCATCGTGTGGGCATGTAATTGTCCTTAATTGAGTTTGATATCTCTTAGAAAGTCTTAGAGTACATCCCAAACTTTCCGATGACATCAATTTTGCCTCATTTGCATGTCGTTCAGCCCATTTTATATTTTTGTGAACTTTGCCTTGAAATCTGCGGTGAATAAAATTAGAAATGCCTGTTCTATCCTTACTGAATTAGCCCTTTTGTCATTTTTGTGCGGATTTTTCCTTAAGGATTATGAAGTTGGGTCCTAATGGAATTTGATTGCCATTCATATGTCTATGTTGTGGTAAATTTTTGAAATTTTTACACATCGTTAACTAGGGAAAATCGTCATTAGTTTACATGAATATCTTACTGCCCTGCTCTGTTTCTTATGCATTGCTCTCTTCTATACCTTGTTATGCCATGCTCTGTTTTTCTTTTGTGACTTGTTTCTGTTGTAGCATTTTCAGGAAATTATTAATGCTGAATTAGCTGTCGATGTCTTCACGAGTTTTGGTCCTCACGTTCTGAACTTCACCCACAAAAATTTTCAAAAAATAAAAAGATGGTTCAATGATTACACCAAGCCCCTCAAAGTGCAAGGCAATCTGGAATTTTGCATTCTTACTCGTTGTAGACTTGATTTTCATTTATATGGTGCCCAGTTACACAAATTTCCTTCATTAGCATGCTTTTACATGTTTTGACTTGACACTAAACTTATCTTGGTTTGGACCGTAAATAGAGCATCTACGAAACCCGATCAGCTGTGAGTAGGATCCGCCCGGGTTAGATTGACGGCTAAATGTATTCCATAGCTTCAATGCATTTATGTCTTGTCTTCATCAGATTTTTCCCAAACCCATGTTTAAACTGATCCAAAAATAATTTTGGGCATCATATGGATCTTTATAATGCTTTGATTTTACTCATCTAGCGCATGTGGTTGTGATTGGCGCTTGATGAATGGGTGAAGTGATTCGGTGTCGGCTCATTAATTTGTTTAATTGATTGAGAACCAAGGTCCAATGACCTGCATGTATGTTTACTTTCAAGCTATGCATGTGATTTTTAGATATATGCATAGGTACAATGCATGCACCCACAGGATACTTTAAGTAACACTTACAACCCGAATTAAGGGTTTGTTAGAGTTAGCCACTGTTTGTGAACATGAACAATGACTAATTACTACAAAACCATTAAAATAATAGGTCTAAGAAGGCGGTCCCCTGGAGATGGCGATCCTGAAGACGATAACGGTCGATGTCTGTTCTGACCTTGTTTCTTGTAAATGGCAAATGGTCGATGTCCCTTTCAACCAATTTCCTTGTAATATTCATTATCCAACATATGTCTCGGGTCTTTCCTTATGTGTTGTATAGAAGCCCGACGAGTTGCGGGTTCTTTCTTGCTTTACTTTCCTTATTTCTATTTTAAGATTACATGCTAAATTTATTGCTTTCCTTAAACTATCTTGAGTGTTTACTTACCACATTATCCTTTAAATTCCAATTGTTTGCTTTCTTTTTCTTTTTTGAGTAGAAGTAGAATGTCATGAAACCAATTATCCACGTATGATCACCCCATTTACAAACTGCACGAAAAAGTAAAATGATACGCATAGACATTTTAGACATTTTAGGTAGTGTGACAACCGTTAGGTACCGAAAGAGCGTTAATAGAAATATTAACGTAACCTAAGTTCCTAAACCTTCGATCTCCGGTTGCATAGGTATCGAGGAACCACTCTCAACCCTTGATTAGGCACTCTAACTGGCCCCCAAAAACAAGGTTAGTGCCGACTCCTAAAACAATATATTAGGTTGTTTTTTTTTTTTTTGGTAAGGTAAGAATATATTTACACAAACCAAACTATACAACTCGGAAACTGGCATCAAAAACTTACACTCAACGAGGCAACAAGCCAGGTCAAGTGGAAGGATGCCAGGAAAAGGAAGCCAAAAGCTACCAAGGTAGCAACAGGAAGCCAAACTACCACGCCCCGATCCTCGAGTATGCACCCATCCCTGACCTTGGTCGATTAATAGCAACATCCTAGGACGCATCGCCGACCCATTCATTTAATATACGTATGCGGAATCATATAAAATCCCTAGACAATAAAACGATGGCATAAGAAAGTAGGATTTCAAATTTCCATCTTAAAAGCATCCACACTTATATACATTGCCAATCACAATGCAAATATATACAAGTCGAATTGTTAATTCAGATTTAAACCACGAGTTTCTAAAACAGAGCCTACAAAATAAAATCGACTTCTATCAAAAGAGGCTTGTCCTATGACTAGCTAGTCAGACAGGACTGTCATCTCTTCAGGCTTCACCTTTTACTCCTCGGGCCTCTGGTCCTTCACCAATGCCATCTAAGGACCTGAAATGGTTATTTAATAACCAGTGAGACAACATCTCAGCAAGTTCTACCCCCTAAGACCCGATTAGTAAACCAATACACTATGGGCTGCCTATGCACACACGGGTCAGAGGACTTACCTTGGCCTCAGATTCCACCTACATATTAGCACAGTTCGAATAGGCACCCAATCAAATGCTACCAATCAAAGCATCAGTCAATTGACCTAGTCGATTTACATGTCAAACAGACCATTTCCTTGGTCATTTCAATCAATACTGTCCATTCTACAAAATAACCTATAAGGTTACCAAGCCAGTATTTCAAACAATTCATTCTCTGAAATGACATTATAAGTCACCAAGTATATACATTATAACGTACATTCTACAAAATGACATTGAGTCACCGAGCCGTTATGGCATACCGTCCATTCTACAAAATGACCTATAGGGTCATCGAGCCGGCATTACATGTCGTACATTCTACAAAATGACATATAGGGTCACCGAGCCGACATTTGCATACCGTCCATTCTACAAAATGACCTATAAGGTCACCGAGCTGGTATATATAACACAATACTTCGAACGTAAAATCAATTTGTCATTTTATTCATTTTTGACAAAAGTACACATGCGTGGGCACATGGTCGGCCTAAGCCAAAATATTATAATTTCATTTCCACAAATCCCACCCTTATCTGTAGTCCACCAAAACATTTTTGGTGTTGTAAAAGGACACCTAGTTATTTTCCAATTAATTATTCAAATTAATAAATTTAGGAAAATAATCTCATAATTACAATTAATTCATTTCAAAGACAAAAATAAAGCTCAATTAAATAAAGAACTGCACCACAATAACCAGCATAAAATTCCGGTCATCGACCATCCCGGTCTAATTTCCGGGAAATAATTAATTAATTAATTAATTTCGAAAATCATTAAATAAATACAATAAATCAAATTTAGGCCCGTAATGCCTAATTGAAACCCGAGACGGGTTGGGAAAAATCCCGAGATGCAATCAATATATAGTATAGACTATCCTCTAGCTAATTACACTAGCCAAAAGCCTAACATGCATCATAATTAATTAATAATCACTAATCTACTCTAATCTAACCACCTAATCCTACTTAATTAACACTAATCAACCTTTAAGCATAATTAGCAAACTAAGAAAGCATTAGTGAGTAAAACTCACTTATGCAAAGCGAAGACCGGGACACCGCGACGATGACGCGACGGCGGCCGAAATTGGGCTTGCAACGACACCAATGAGCTTGGACCGGGCCTAGAATTGGCCCAACAAATCTCAGCCCAATCTGAGATTCGTTTTTGCGTTGGACTGGGCTCACTGCTGACGTTGGGCTTGGGCCTCAAAATCGCGGGCTTGGCTTCAAATTGGCCTGACCAAAACCGAAGATGGGCTGCTCCTTGGGCTGAACTGAACTAAACTAAACTGGGCTGAGTTGATTCCCACCAACTGTGGGCTGAGCTGCTGCTGTGAAGATGGGCTTTGCTGGGCCCAAAGGCTGAGGATGGACCGCAAGTGAGGAAGCAGGTGGACGATTTCACGTGGGAAGACTTCGCTGGCCGAACTGCTGCTCGTGAAGTCGAAATGGCTGAGCTGGCATCAAGGAGGGGCGGTCTTCGTTGCTGGGCGCTGACCGAAGGAGGACAAACCGGTTGAGGTGGCGAACTGGCTGCAGTTGGCTGAATTTCACGCGGCAGAAGCAATGGAGAAGCACGTGGGAAGGGCTGAAGCTTGCTCGGTGGAGATGAAGACACAAGCAAGCTGGACCGAATTCCTGGACTTCCTGCTGGGATTTTGGGCCGAAGACACGCGGACGAGGGGAGACAGCGACTGCGGAGGCTGCACGCGGGGAGGCTTCGCTGATGTCGAGCTGCTTCGGTCAACAGAACATGAAGTCAGCCTCGGTGGAAGACTTCATGCGAATGGAGTGGAGCAGGCGATAGAGACTGAAGGAGGACGGCTGGCAGTCTTTAAAGGAAGATTAAAAAAGAAGCAAAAGCAAGACTTGGCCAAGAGAGAATGAACTCGTCGCACGAAAGAGGAAGAGAAGCAGCTTGGCGTGCGAGAGAGAAAAGCCAAAGGATAGGAGCGGTGGCCTTGGCGTGCGGGAGAAGTTGCTAACGGGGGCAATAGTCAAGATAAAATATCAATTTCATTAAAGTCTTGTCCCCTAGATTCCTCATGTCTATCCACTTTGGTTCATCAACTTCTTTCTAGCAATAATTTCCACAATTTAACTAAATTGAAGCCAATTTTGCTACCCCAAAATCCAATTCCAAATTTCCTTAAATTTTGTCTCCAATTTCTTCATGAAATTTCTCAAATCAACGTCCAATATTGATGAAGAAAAAGCCCATATAATTTCTACAAGTCCCCTTCGTCATATAGCTCGATTTGCAAGTCGAAAATCTCTTCAATTCGGCCAATCCGAATTTCCCCTAATTTTCCGCAACGTTCGAATCAATTTTCCGTAAAAATCTCAGAATCTCTGAAAAATCTTCGGAGGATGAGTCGACGTTCCTAAAATAGATCGTGACATGACACAACTTTCAAATCGGACTTGAATTGGCAGTTAATTTCCATTCGGTGCGTTTTTTAGCGTAACCTAGGCTACCGGGTAGTTTTCTGAACGTTTTAAGGCAAATGACCCACGGTCAATTTTCTTCGAACCACTATGAACCCACTCGACTCAATGGTGACCGATTGTTGTGAAAATCTTGATGATTCAATTACAGACACAGGGTACCAAAACGATAGTAAAATCATATTAGTGTCGATTAATGAGAATTTTCCAATTTAGTGGAGTCACCCACGATCGGCCACACATCTCAATCGAATAGACCTATTTCTGATCTCAAATCGATTTTTAACTATGCCGTAATGGCCTCTAAAGATAAGCACGGTCGAGAAGCCGATTCCTGATCGAATTCTCAAGTCTATTTGCTTTAAAGTCCTTAATAGCTTCCCCAACTAGTATAGTTATCTTAAGAGTGATCGGCTCTGAGAATAGCTCTATAGACGCGTCAATGAAATGCCCGATTAATTCAATAGAAAACAGGTTGAAAATTTCAGAATGTCACAGAAATGGCATCTACAAAAAGCCAAACAAAAAGAAAAGCTACAAGAAAATACAACTAGACAAGCGAAAACAGCCAAAAGGAGCCAACGACCAAGAACAACACCAACCCTCTGAAAGAAAAGGCAATGAGACCTTGACACGCTGATAGGCGATGAAACAGCAAAGGCCGAAGCACTTAGTCCGTAAAGATGGCCAAGTCAATACCCCATATTCGTTGAGTTCTTCTATTTCTCGGAGTATCTATCACCTGGCTAAAGGAGATGGCTTTGTCCCTCACAACTTTAAGTAGGTGGTTCTTCATGGTAGGCACAGCGAGATTCTTGCCCCGAAAGAGAATGCCATTCCTAGTTTTCCAAAAAAGATGGCAAAGCACAGCGAAGGGAAATCTAGCAATCGCCTAAGAGAACTTTAAGGGCCCAAGAGATAGTATCTTGCCATGGTTTGGTACCATGCCATATAAGGTTGCATTTAGAAGCCCAAAACAAAGCCAAGCCAGTAGTAATTCGGCACCCAAAGAAGAAATGATTAATGGAATCTAGTCTAGAGTTACAAAAAACACAAGCACCATCAGGAATCCTACCAAAGGAAAGAAGAAAGACCTGAGTGGGAAGACGGTTCCTCGTGATGAGCCACAAATGGAATTGGTGCCTCGGGGTAATAGATTTACTCCACACAAAGGAATGCCAATGAACCACATTACACTTTGCACGAATAGCCTCCCACGCCGAGGCAGTTGAAAAAATGCCTGAGGTAGTCTCATGCCACGAAAACCAATCCGGGGACTAGGACAACAAAGGCAGAGTGTGACCTCACTCTTCAATAAGACGCTTAGTCGCCGAGCCTGGAGCGGAATATAAATTAGCAATCAAAGCCTGCCTAGATAGACTCGATCGGTAAATGTACATGTCAGAGAAGACCAAGTTGAGGGGGCCTTGTGGTAACCAAGGATCAAACTAGAGAGAAACCATTTTGCCATCCCCTATATGCCATAGAAAGAATCGCTGAAAGTCCTTCCCCAGAGCAAGGAGTTTCCTCCAAGCCCAAGAGCAAACCATATGCTTCGGCACAACCCAGAAGTCCTTCCTCTTTAGGTAGATAGAATGGACCCTTTTACACCAAAGGGATTCCCTATCATCAAATAGAATCCAAATATGTTTCAACATAGAGGCAGTGTTACTATCCCTACTGGACCGAATTCCAAGTCCTCCCTCTTTCTTAGGGAGGCAAACTTCATCCCACGCAACTTTTACTCCTCCACTCCCCAGACCCAGGTCTTTCCACAGGAATTGCCTGAATATTTGCTCAATACAATCCAAGACCATTCTAATAAGCATTAATATACTAGCCCAAAAAACTTGGATGGAGTGGAGAACTGACCTAATAAATTAGAGACGTCCCACAAAGAAGAGGAACCGTTGGGCCCACGACTGAACTCTTGCTATGATCAGATTAACGAGTGCATTGCAATCAACCTTGCCAAGGTGGGATGAAATGATTGAAACTCCAAGATAACGGACAGGCAGCACTCCTTCCTGAAACCTAAGAGTCTGGATGATTTCCGCCCGCAAGTCCTCCGTCCCACCAACTAGGAATACTTCACTTTTCCTCAAATTGGGATAGAGGCCACTCCACGAAGAGAATAAGTCCAGCCCCTCCTTAAGAAGGGCAACAAAGAGCATGTTGCCTTCACAAAAAAGGAACACATCATCCTCAAAAAAGAAATGCGACAGGGAGGTCGGCTTGCATCTCCAAAAAAAATTTAAAACCCAGTTGCTTGGACTTAAGGAGGAGAATCTTGGAAAACACCTCCATAGTAAGGGTAAAGAGATCAGGGGACACAGGATCGCCTTGGCGAAGTCCCCTACCACTAGAAAAGAAACCATGAAGTGCTCCGTTGATAGAGATAAAGAACTTCAGGGATCGAACACAGGACATAATAAGCCCAATCAAGTGGTTAGGAAAACCAAATGCAAGAAGAGTTAATTCCAAGAAGCCCCAATCAAGAGTATCATAAGCCTTCTGAAAATCAACCTTAATAGCACATTTCGGCAGATACGAGTCAACATGAAAGCCACTAAATAACTCCTGGGCTAACAAGATATTATCACTAATCCTCCGACCCTTCACAAAAGCATTCTAGGGAAGACTAGTAATGGAGGGCAGCACTACCGCCAAGCGATTGGCAATAATCTTCATGATGCACTTGTAAATCGTGTTACAACAAGCAATCAGTCTATAATCATTTACCGAAGTAGCATTGGGAACTTTAGGCACCAAGACCAAGATTGTGTTGTTAATCTCACGCAACAGGCTTCTAGAGTTAAAGAAATCTCTTACAGCCTCTGTAACCAACGACCCAACCACATTCCAATTACATTTGAAAAATCCAGCATTGAATCCATTGGGACCAGGAGCCTTTCCCCCCGCAAGAGAGAATAAAGAGTCATAAACTTCCAAGTTAGAGACTGGACGAGCAAGACTACTGACCTAGTCGAGATCAAGGGTCTGCTGCAAAACTGCACGGATCTCCTAAACCTCAGGCCGCGAAGGGGGGTCCCTCAGTGAAAGCAGATCCTGGAAATGAGAAACAAAAACCCGCTGCACCTCAACAGCGTCAGAAACCAAGGAACCCTGAGAATCCTCAACCGAAAGAATTCTATTGGTCAAATTTCTTATATTAATAGTGTGGTGGAAGAATTTAGTGTTCTAATCCCCTTCCTAAAGCCACCTAATCTGAGATTTTTGTTGGTAGAAAGACTCCTTCTAGAGCTAAAGGTCTGAGAAGGTCAAAAGCCGCTCCCTCTCTAACCCCACAAGCTTGATATTTCCAGGGTCATGCTGAAGAGCATCTTGAGTGCACAAGAGAGCATTCCGAGCATTGACTGTCCTAACCAAGATATCCGAGAACTCCTCTCTGTTAAGCTGCTTGAGGCGAAACCTAAGAGCCTTCAACTTACAAGCGAGCCTAAACAAAGGGAAACCAGTAATCGGCCTATCCCACACCTGTGAGACAATACTGTGGACATCTGGGTGCTTCATCCAATAGTTGAAAAACTTGAATGGCTTTTTAAGAGTGGAAACAACAAACCAATCATGAGAGGTTTGCGATCTTGATTTTGCATACTCAAATAGGTTGAGGCAAAAAGATCAAGTGATGCCATCTTTAGCCTATGTAAATTTGAGAGGGCTATCAAGATTGTGAACCCTTAAACTCATTCTCTTGAGAATGAGTCATGACTAATCCCACTATCAAATGAGGTGTAAGCTTGGGAGAGCTTATGACCGTGATTGAGCGAACTCATGTGGTTGATCCCAAAAGATGAGGTGATGACATCTTTTCGAGTACTATACCGTGAGGGAATTCTCATAGTCAAGCACCTCTAAACTCATCCTCTTGCAAAAAAAAACAAAAAGGCTAAGGCCGGGTCGTAACAACTATAAACTAGGTTGCACCGACACGCGACACGGACACACGACACGACACAACACGACACATCAACACGTCATTTCTCAAAAATAGAAAATTTTGACACGTTGGGACACGTTATATATTAAATAAATATTTTTATTTTTAATTAATTTGATTCAAATTTATAAATAATTAATTAATTAAAAAAAGAACCTACAATGAATTTACACTAATCATTCAACATACAGTACTTTTATTTTTCGAAATTACTTTTTAATTTCATTTAATAATTTTTTCGATTAAATAAAAAGTCCCCTTGGGGATCCACCACCAAACCCCCCCACGCCCAAACTCCCTTTTTCCCTCGTCTCTTTTCCCACCCCCAAATTTTTTTTCACTTTTTTTCCCTCCCCACCACCCGACCGGCTATCGCCCGTCACTTCCCCCCTCCCTCCCGTCACTTCCCCTCCCTCCAACACGCCAAGTCCCTTTTTTATTCTTTTATTTTCCTTCTCAAAACCCTAGCAGTTCTTCTCCTCCTCCTCGCTGCACAACGCCTATCTCCGAAAGCATCAAAGACTCGATCAAGAAAAGCACTAGCATTCGCCGAAGGAGCGGAAAAGGGAGTAACCCAGAAAAAATTTCAGTGAAAAGGGATCGGAAAAGAAGACGGCTCACATTGAATACGGTGAAAGCGACTTTTCATGGATGGAACACGTAGTCCCTGTGCGCCGAGAGGCTGCACATTGCCGCGAACTCCTCCTCTTCCTCCTCCTCCTCCTCCTCCTCCTCCTCCCCCTTGCCGCCGCCACTGCCGCCCCACTCAATAACGCCGCTCGTGAAGTTCCTCCTCACGGCCCTCGCCTCAGTCTCTACTCTATCTCTCGCCATCTCTCGCCGTCTCTCGCCGTCGTGGGCTCATCTTCGCTCACGGCCTTGTCTCTGCTCCCTCGCTCTTGCCTCCACCCTCCATTGTCTTTCGGACACGTGTGTCGAAACGTGTCAACAAAAGTTGACCACGTGTCGACATATCCGACACGCAGTCAATGACCACGTGTCGACATATCCGACACGCAGTCAATGACCACGTGTCGACATATCCGACACGCAGTCAACGCGTGTCCGAGCGTGTCGACATGTCTGACACACTCTAACACGTGTCGGAAACGACACGGAAGCATGTGTAACGTGTCCGTGCAACATAGACTATAAATAGGTTGGAAGTCAATTTTCGTATTAGAAAGTTACTGTGGCACCCCAAAACACCTAAGGTCACCACAGATACCAAAGAAGAACCTTAGTTCCTAGGCATTTTTTTTTTAACGGTCCCAGCGCATCTTATTTGCGGAAGCATAATCAAGTCTTACTAATTCTCCCACCAACAACCATGATACAATGCACACCACTAAACACCATAAGAAAAGATAAAGCCAAGACACTTTTATTTACATATTTTCATGATGGATTTTCTCAGGTCGGTACAACAAAAGAAAGGCCAAGACCTTTAACTACACTCGGCCATAACCCCAAAAAGAAACAACTCGACCCACTATGTCGATCATGCAAAATCCTCCATCCACTAGTGTCGGCTATTGTCCAAAAAGTTGCAGCTCCTACTCCTCACGCACGGGCCATCACACCCATCCCGGTGCGTCAGGCGGTGGCGGCGGCAACATCCCCCGCATCACTCCGTCTCGACGAACGTGAACAGATATGAACTTCTGAATGACCGGGCCCTCAGCCAGGCCCACGTCATACATCACTAATGCGCGAACCCGAATGAACGTCAAACCAGGGATGGTGGGACAGTCGATCTCCACACACTCAACCTCCACATCCGAAGGAAGGCCGTAAAAGACGCCCCGCGTGACAGCAGGGAGCGGCATCTTTCTAATCTGAAATGTTGGTCCCCGAAGGGGTGAGTACAGCCACTCAGCAGGTAAAGGACCCGATAAACCACTCAATGCATCACACAATACCATCATAACATAACACATGTCATTCATGCATCCATGCATAATTTACCTTGAAGCCATGATATTGCATGTACATACATCCTCATGTAATCATCACCATCATGTCATACATGTACCATCATGCCATAGGTGCACATACATCCATGCACTTACCACCATCGTGTCACCTATACCATCATGCCATAGGTGCACATACATCCATGCATTCACCATCATCATATCACATATACCATCATGCCATACATGTTACCATATCATGCATAATTTAATTTCAATTTTTCAATTTTATTCTTTCATTTTGGGCCGCCACATTCTCTTTCTCGAGACCAGTATTTGCATCCCACATTTATCGCTCACATCCAATCCTGGCATCACGAGGAACCTCTGGCACAAACCTCCAGGCATCCGGCACACACACTCCGGGCATCTCGTACCCCAACTAGCATCACGAGGTATCCCCCGGCTCACACCTCCGGGCTTCCGGCACCCCCACACTCCGGGCATCTCGAAACTCCCAAGGACCCTCAGGAATTACGCCACTAGGCCACCGGGCATCCGGCATTTACACTCCCTGGCCAGGCATCCCGACACTCCCGGGGCATCGTCGGCTCACACCTTCGACGGCCTTCTCATTTATCATAGTTCACATTCACAATTATAGCTCAATTTCAACATGGCATATAATATGATGGCAACAAGATCATTTTCAGCATTTGATTCTTATATGTATTTCCAATCATCATCATATATGCAGCAAGATCCAATCACTCATGACAACACAATCCATGGAGTCCATACAACTCAGAATAATCCATACATCATGACTTTTTGAAATTTACCAAATTCCAGCTTACACAATTTCAGAAAACGTATAAATTAAATATCCATATGGTCTTCAAAAATTATAAAATCTGAACATGTGATAGTCAAGACATAGAGGTAGTAACTCCATGAAGAACACATGCCCAAAAGAACTTCGCACAAAAAGATATAGCTCACACATTACAGCTTGCAAAATTCGGACACATCAGATTGCGCGGTTCTTGAAATATTTCAATTTAAATACCTGAATGACCTTCAAAAATTATGAAATTTTACCAGGTTATATTCAAGACCCTAAGGTAGATTTTTCATGGAGACATCAAGGCCATATTCGTCCTGTATAATTAACTATGGACGGTCGAAGCCCCTGTTCCTAGTACCGAACAGTCCAGTTTAGCTGTCTCCGAAAAATCAAGGTTTCACCTACATATCTTCCTTCATTTCCTCTGAATTTTTGATATGTTTTGCCTCAAGAGGTCCACTACAACTTTTATTAAGGGATATAGGTGAGATTCTCAGAGGATAGTCACTTTATAGTCCACGAAGTCGCTGGAGTCCAGTACAACACTTCCAGATCTGCCGTCTTCGAAGGAAAATCGTTTCACTAGGCTAAGCTTGTTCGTTTTATCTCAAATTTGAGTATGTTAGTCTCCAAGATGTTCTTTATAACTTTTGTGAGGAAGTCAAAATAAAATTTTCAGTAAAAAGTGACATGCAACACACAAAACCACCAAGAGGTCAACAAAACAGTTTCAGATCTAGCGTTTTCGTAGAGGGAGGGTTGTACCCCTCAAAACTCAGCCATTTTGTCTCAAATTTTAGTATGTTATACTTCGAGATGTTTTCTACAACTTTTGTGAAGAAGTTAAAGCCAAAATCAGACTCAAACCACGCATGCAAGCCTCTACAACATTCTGGGTCAGGCGGTATACTCGAAAACAGAATGCTATTTCAAAAACAACATACTCAAAGTTTCGGTTCTCACACCCTAAACGTCCGAGATTCATCGCCATTCAAACACACTTGCAAGATACAACATGCAAGAGCAGAATATGGATCCCAACTTGCCTTTGTACCGAGCAAGCACAAGCAACACGGCAAACGACGGACGCACAGCGACGGGCGACGGACGAGCGCGCGGACAAACACACGGCTTCTTCCTCCTCTCTCTCGGTTCCTCACTCTCTCGGCAACCCTCTCTCTCTCCCTTATGGTCGACAGCCCCCTCTAAACCGGTCACTCCTTCCTTTTATTCCCCCCTCAATACAATCATTAGCCATCATTTGGAGCCACCCAAGATAACCAATAGATGAAGCCCCCTTTTTGCCACTTGGCAACTCCCATGCATGATGGGCTTGAAGGTTGGGCCGGCTCCTTCCCCCCTTGTGGTCGACGGCAGCCCTCTTGATGGGCTTCATGGGCCAAGCCAATTTGGCCCACTTTAGGTCCAATACCCTTGGGCCTAAAGTTCAATCCTAATAAATCCCAATTTCACTTTTAATAATTCATTTTTAATTCTCTCTTTTATAGATTTCAAATTCTCAATTTCATATAGCCATAAATCTTGTAACATTTAAAACTATAGGGATCGAATTTATGAGGTGCATACCCAAGAACAAAATTTTCTTATTAACTTATCCTATAATACTAATTTTAATAACTCATGCACACAAAATATATAACACTCGGTCTTAAAAGAAAACCAATGGCTAAAGCATAAACCAAAGGTAATTTCATTACCTAATCATAGGCTTTAATACATCTAGAGGTTGTCTTGAATTTTGGGATGCCACAGTTACTATCCACATTTAAATATAACAAGTTATTAATGATACATGCATACAGGCCTTGCAATGGTGTCCCTAACTGATGGCCAGGTTTATTAATCAACTGTGACATGATTCTGAGTGATTAAGCTGTTGTTAGTCAAGTGATGGTCGATGATGATGATAACCCGCTCATCAATCTCGCTTGACCATCAGTCTTCGTTTCTTTTCCATAACGAGGGACTGACTTTGTAGACATCGGTCGATGTCAAGTCAAGAGCTGGAAAGCCATATGAATTTGTTCCATTTTCCATCCCCGAAATCACGATTGATCACCAATCTTCCAGTTTCTCTTCCAAAGTGGGGACTATCGGACTTTGTGGGCATGGTTGACTTCAAGTCAACAGATGGAAGCCATCTAAATGAGCTCCTCATCCATCCCTGAATACACGCACTTGTATAGGCGCGAGCCAAAAGACCCGTGCTGTGTACGCCAACATCTTGACCACTATTGAAGTTGATCGACTTCCTCGAGATATACGTTTTGGATTCTATTTCTCTTCATTGCAATGGACACATTGTTTCAGAGCAGCTTCTTTTACCTTCAGTGGAACCATTTGTTGATTAGGTGAGAGTAGCAGCTGTGCCGGTGTCCATTGTTCACGAATTGAGGACCTGTTGTCAATGTGCCTACATGGAAAAAAAAGACTTGATGAATGGAAAAATGTTGCTGCGATCTTATGCAATGAGCGCTACGAATTCTTCTGCGGAGTCGATGTGTCAATGATCAATCTCATTCCACGAATGATTACTCATTCCTACGAAGTCCAGTTATTGACTTGACGCCATCTAAATGTGTCCATTCTTCTGTGGAGTCGATGGGTCAATGATCGATCTCCTTCCAGGCTTCCACGAATGATTACACTTGTTTTGGTTAAGGAATCGTTCTCAGCACATGACACTCCTAATCATATCCATCACGAAAAGTACCAAAAAAATTATAAATTTATTGTATTGGTACCAAAGTGGGGACTTTGGGACTTTGCGGGCATTGGTTGACTTCAAGTCAACAGATGGAAGCCATCTAAATGAGCTCCTCATCCATCCCTGAATACACGCACTTGTATAGGCGCGAGCCAAAGGACCCGTGCCTTATACGCCAACGTCTCGGCCACTATTAAAGTTGCTCGACTTCCTCGAGATTTACGTTTTGGATTCTATTTCTCTTCATTGCAATGGACACATTGCTTCGGAGCAGCTTCTTTTACCTTAAGTGGAACCATTTGCTGATTAGGTGAGAGTAGCAGCTGTACCGATGTCCATTGTTCACGAATTGAGGACCTGTTGTCAATGTGCCTACATGGAAAAAAAGACGTGATGAATGGAAAAATGTTGTTGCGATTTTATACAATGAGCGCTACGAATTCTTCTACGGAGTTGATGGGTCAATGATCGATCTCATCCCACGAATGATTACTCTTGTTTTGGTTAAGGAATCATTCTCAGTACATGTCACTCCTTTTCATATCCGTTAGAAAAGTATCAAAAAATTCATAAACTTATTGTATCGGTACCAATTCAATTTTAAATATTTTAATTGGAAAAATTTAATTCTTAACATTTTTAAATTAGTACCAATTCAATCTATCCTACTACTTTAAGCCAAAAACCATTCATGTGGAAGTCGACCATCCTACGTGATATGGCCAGCACTAATATAACAATTTTTTATAATTTTTTTATATTATTTGAATTTTTTCTTTTTTTGAGAAATCGTTCTAGAAGATTTTGAAGCCGACAAAACGTTTCTATCACCTAGTCTGGATATTTGCAGATTGTCCGAAGACTTTCCGATCACCGCACTCGCACTCAAGACTCGACTCAAGACTCGAACTCAAGACTCAAGAATCAAGACTCAAGACTTAAGACTCAAAATTATTCTCATTGACAATCTATCTCGATTCAAAGTCGAAGGAAATCCAAATCCGAAGAAAATGATTAAGGATTTCATCTTCTCGGAGAAGATCTTTTGGCTGGATAAATATAACGGATTCTTTGATTCGTATCTAGATCAATTGAAGATCCGATGATCGACGAAGTATTCTTGGAAGGTTCTATTCATGGAAACCTAGATCCCGATTGTATGGGCGAACAGATTGATGGGCTATCGTCGATTCCTTTAATAGCTCGAATGATCTTCTTGATTGATTCCGTCCAACGGGTAGATTGGAGGAATTCCTTTGGTAAGTGCCAACGGGTATGATGGCATAAAGGAGTATAAAAGGAAGACGTTCTAGTTGTTTTAGTAGTGTGATCGATAGAGAAATTCCAGAGTCTCAAGCACCTTGATTATTAGTCGATACAAATTCCGAGCGAAATTGTATACACAGAGAGTGTCTATACTTGGTGATACCTTGAGTGAGTGTGGTAGTTCATCTACACCTGTAAATCAAGGAAGATCAACGCCGTAACATCTCTTTGTTCATAGTGGAATCCAGCCGATTGGCTGTCGCGCGTAAGAGTGGACGTAGGCTTGAATCAAGCCGAACCACTATAAACCGCGTGTTTAATTCTCTCTCATTCACCGAGTCTTACGATTGATTGTTATTTGTTGCAATTCCTTAACCGTCTAAGTATTGTGCGTCTATCAAGAAAATCGTTTATATACCTATTCACCCCCTCTAGGTACTAGCACTAGCAATATCAATTGGTATCGTAGCTCGTGTTCTTACTTTATTTGAAGTGTTTTACTTCGAGTAAAAGATCCATGGCTAGTATGCCGGCACTGTGGCTGATGGAAGGGCAAAGCAATACTGCACCTCCCTACTTTGATGGAAAGGATTACAACATCCGGAAGAACAAGATGAAAGCCTTTCTACGATCAAAGGATCCTCCGGAATGGGACGTTGTGGAAAAAGGGATCACTCCTACCGCTGCATCGCCTCGAAAGAGGAAAAGAAACAATTGAGACCAAAGTGGAATGACTCAGAAGAAATAAATAAGAGACAAGCACTCGATGCAAAAGCAATTTACTCTTTATATTGTGCTTTGTCACCAACTCAATATAACAGAATATCTTCTTGTGTTACAAAAGAAAAGAAGTATGGGACAGATTACACATCACCTATGAAGGAACAGATCGAGTGAAGGAGACCAAATCAACATTCTCCTTGGTCAATATGAATCCTTCAAAATGAAACCAGAGAACCTATAACCGACATGTTTAGTCGTTTTTACGTATATTGTCAATGGTCTTGAGAACCAAGGACAAAAATCTCTCGATCCCATGAAAGTGAACAAGCTTCAAGCGTGACTCTCTAAGGATTGGAATCATATAAAGACTTCAATAAGAGAGACGCAAAGAATTATGCCACTATCTCGTCGATGAGCCGATTGGAACTCTTCAATCTTATGAAGTGGAACGAATTAATGAAGACGAAGATCCAAGAGGTAAGAAATCCATTGCATTAAAATCAAATGATGATTCTGATGATGCAGATTCTGAAGATGATCTGGACGATGAGGAGCTTGCTCTTATGATAAGAAGATTCAGAAAACTGAATAGGAAAGGAAGAAGGTTCAACTCCAAGAAACAAAGTTTTCAAAGACAGCAATCCAAGTCTCGTTGATGATGAGGAACCGAACAAAGATGTAGTTTGTTTCGAATGCAAGAAAAAGGGACACATAAGACCCAACCGTCCTCTTCTCAAGAAGAAGAAAGGAAAAGCTGAAAAGTTTCAAAAGCACTCAAAGCCGAAACTTGGAGTGATACCGAGTGTGAAGAAAGTGATGATGAATATGCCAATCTGTGTCCGATGGCACAATCGACTCGCACTCAGATTGGATCGACTTGTAAAGTGAATTTGAGGTAAGTGATTTTAAAATTCCTGTCAAAGTCTCTAAATATATTGATGAACTGTGTTTTAGTCTTAAGACTTCTCTCAAAAGAGTTTCCGAACTAAAAAGGAAAACTTAGCTTTAAAACAAAAAGAAAACATTTTAGAAGAAAGAATCAAAAGTTTAGACTTGAATGTTTCGACTCTTAAAGAAAAAGAAGATAATCTCTTAAAAGAAAATACTTTTCTAAAAACTGACTTATCAAATATTTCAAGGAAATTTTCTATAGGATCTGAAAACTTGAAAAAGTTCTTTCAGCCAAAGACCTTATTTCAATAAGTCTGGTCTAGGTATGACAGCAGAAAACAATTCCCTTGATTGATTTTCCTAAAGTAAAAGAAAGAATTAAGAAAAGACCATCGAAAGAGGCTTACAAAAATCATTTCAAGAAAGTTTTTGTAAAATCAGAGGTCGAAATGCTCTAAGATGTTCAAAGTGTAACAAGAAGGATCACTTTGAAAAAGAGTGTCCTATGATTTGGAAGCCTCGTTAAGAAAGCATGGCCTTATAATGTTTATTCTACTAACACCAAAGGACCCAAGAAAATTTGGGTACCAAAGAAAGTTTGAGACTCTCTTTGAATGCAGTCTCCGTCAAGAAAAAGGTAAAATGGTATCTTGACAAATGGATGTTCAAGACACATGACAGAGACTCAAATTGCTTCATAAAGCTTATTCAAGTGAATGGAGGAAAAGTTTCATTTGGAGGAAACAAAGAAAGGAAATATTGTGGGATTTGGAACTGTCAAAATTGGAAATCTCACAATAAACAATGTTTCTCTAGTAGAAGGACTCAATTACAATCTTCTCAAAGATTAGTCAACTATGTGATACTGGATTCAAGATTTTCTTCCAAGAAGGAACATGTTCTGAATCAAGAAAGACTCTACTCGCCTTTCAAAGGTCGAAGACATGGAAATATCTACCTCCTAGACGTAAAACCAAATGAATCGCATTGCTTAATCTCAATTCAAGACGAAGCAAGCTTATGGCATAGAAAGCTCGGCCATGTCAACATGAAGCAATTGGCCAAAATCTCATCAAAACAGCTTGTTCGAGGACTACCAAAATTATCATATCAAAAGACCAATCCATGCACACCATGCATTCTGGGAAAACAGGTAAGAAATTCATTCAAACCAATAAATCATGTCTCTACTAATCATGTACTGCAAAATGCGCCGCATATGGATCTCTTCGACCAACAAGAACCTGCAGTATTGAGGTAAGAAATATTGCCTAGTAATTGTAGATGATTACTCCCGTTTTACTTGGGTATATTTTCTTGCAAGTAAGTCGAAACATTCTCGTATTTTGAAAAATTTGCTAAAAAGATTCAAAATGAAATTGGATGTGTTATATCAAGTATAAGAACAGATCATGGAGGTGAATTTGAAAATCAAAATTTTACAAAATTTTGTGATGATTCTGGATTTAAACATGTATTCTCCTCTCCATATACTCCTCAAAAAATGGAGTTGTGGAAAGGAAGAATCGATCTCTTCAAGAAATGGCTAGAACTCGTTAATTGAAAGTAAAATTTCTTCACGATTTTGGGCCGAAGTCAAGTTTCAACAAAGATGCTATATAATCAATAGAGTCTTTCTAAGACCTATTCTGAGAAAACCCCTTATGAATTATTCAAAGGAAAGAAGCCTATTGTTTCATACTTTCATGTTTTCGGATGCAAATGTTTTATATTGAAAAATGCAAAAGATCAAGTTGGTAAGTTTGAAGAAAGATCGATGAAGGCATCTTCCTTGGATATTCTACATCAAGCAAAGCCTACAGAGTCTATAATAAGAAGAGCCACCGTGGAGGAGTCAATGAATGTCAAATTCCAAGACTCTACGCAAGATGAATCCAATGACTCAAAGATGAAGAGTCCGAACCCGCTCCGCACTCAAAAGATTACAACTCAAGAAGCTTCTCGACTGAAGATCAAAGCATCAAGCTACTCGTGAAGACTCGATAAAGAAAGAGATCTTCAACCAAATAAATCAACCAAGAATCGGAAGCATAAATCCAAATATCCTAAAGATCTCATTATCGGAGAAATTAATGAAGGAATTCGCACTGCATCCAAAAGGCGTGAAGAGTCTAGTGCCGTAGCTCTTATTTCTGAAATTGAACCAAAAAGCATAGAAGAAGCTCTATCTCGATGAAAGCTGGATTGAAGCCATGCAAGAAGAGCTCGATAGCTTCAACATTAATGACGCCTGGGATCCGACATCTAAACCAAAAGGTAAAACTGTTATCGGAACCAAATGGGTGTTCAAACAAGATGAATGAAAAAGGAAAAGTCGTACGAAAAACAAAGCAAGACTCGTGGCAAAAGGATATACGCAAGAAGAAGGAATAGACTATGATGAGACTTACGCTCCCGTGGCAAGGTTAGAAGCTATTCGTCTATTACTTGCGTTTGCTTGTTATAAAAATTTCAGGTTATTCCAAATGGACGTCAAAAGCGCTTTCCTAAATGGATTTATCCATGAGGAAGTTTACGTGGAACAACCTCCAGGTTTGAAGACCCAAAGAAGCCGACTCGCCTTCGACCGAAAAGGCTCGTATGGTTTAAAGCAGCACCTCGAGCTTGGTACGACGACTAAGTAAGTTCTTATTAAAGAATGGTTTTGCCAAAGGTAAAGTTGATACTACTTTATTTATTAAAAAGGAAAACAAAAGTTTTTTACTTGTTCAAATATATGTGGATGATATCATATTTGGATCCCCTAATGAAAGTCTCAGGCAAGAAATTTTCAAAGTCTATGCAGATGAATTTGAAATGAGTATGATGGGAGAATTAACATTCTTTCTTGGTCTTCAAGTAAAGCAATTGAAGGAAGGAACTTTCATCCGTCAAGAAAAATATGCTAATGATCTTGTCAAAAGGTTTGGATTGGAAAATTGCAAAAAGACTGATATACCAATGTCAAGTTCGTTGAAAATAGACAAAGATGAAGAAGGGAAGAAAGTTGATCAAAAGCTGTACGTAAGCATCATCGGTTCACTTCTTTATCTTACCGCCTCTAGACTCCGACATTTTGTTGAGTGTTTGCATCTGTGCTAGGTTTCAATCGATCCTAGAGAATCTCATCTCAAGGCTGCAAAACGTGTTATTAAATACGTTGCCTCGTCTTCAAGCATCGGTCTATGGTATCCTAAGGAGGGAGACTTCAATCTTCCGGGATATTCGTACGCCGATCCGGCCGGTTGCGTAGTCGATAGAAAGAGTACTTCAGAACTTGCCGCTTGCTTGGAAGCAGTGATGTGTCTTGGTTTTCAAGGAAACAGAGCACCGTAGCTCTCTCTACAACATGTAAGCAGAGTATGTAGCTCTTGGAAGCCGCTGTTCGCAAATTCTATGGATAAAACAACAGCTACAAGACTTTGGGATTGAAGACTCATGCACAGTAAATCGATGTGACAACACCAAATAAGAATCAATCTCACCAAAAATCCAATACTTCATTCAAGAGCAAAGCATATAGAGATTCGACATCATTTCATTAGAGATCATATTCAAAATGGAGAAATCTCAATTCAATTTGTTGATTCGAAAAGTCAACTAGCGGATATATTCACAAAGCCTTTGGAGAAAAATCAATTCGATTTTATCCGTACAAGACTCAACATTTTGAAGCTTGAAGAGGTTAAAGTCTCAAGAATCTACATTTCTTATCAATCGACTCTAACCTTCGACTCGAATTCTCGACTCGACCTTCATTGTATAGACTGTAAGTTATTTTTTTATCTCAAAAGGTACGATCATTCATTCAGCTTATAATTGATTGATACCATCTTTAATTTCCGTAAATAAAAAATGGAAACATGCCTTTTCAAAAAGGGATAATCTCTTTTAAAATGGCAGTTATTATTTTTAAAAGAAAGACGACTGTTCACTTTTCTTCGTATCGATTGCTATTTTTCCTTTTCAAAACCGAGTTATATATACACAGCTTTCTTTTTACTCGATTCTCAAAACCCTAAAAGGCATTCTTCTCTCAACCCCGTTTTCTACTTCGTATTCATACTCGAGAAAGTTGTCATTTTTCCTTGGGAAAGCGAGTGAAGGAATCTTTCATTGACAAGAAAAGATGTCTTCTTCGAGAAAGTCGTCAAGGATCGCAAGGTGGGTCCACAGAGAATGAAGGAGGGACCTACGCACTTCGATCTCACCGAGGAAGATGATTTGTCGAGACAAAGAACAGAGTCCTTTCCTTCTCCACCTCATCACTCACCATCTACCCCACAAGATGCGGGTCATCATCGAGGAAGTCATTCTAGAGGACGTTGAACCCGTGAGAGCACAAAAACCCTTTTTATTTACATGCTCTATCGTGCGTTGAAAGCTTCGGTTCTCCTCTCGAATTATATAGATGGTTTCCTTAAAGATAAGAATTATGGGAATGAGTACAAATTTTTGAAGCGAATGGAGGAATTGGGAATTGCTCCCAAAGGAAAGGTCAAGAGGCACTTGCGAACATTCCAAGTGACCCTCGTGTTGGAGGATCGAATCCCATTGAGGGGAACGAAGATGATAAAATGTTTAGTGATTTTCAACCGAGAATGGGCATTGCCGCAAAGGTGAAGGGAAAGAAGATGGAGTTGTTTAAATCGAAGGAACAGAGAACCTCGTTCTTCGATCCGTTAAAACGAGGGGTGATAAACCCTGTGAGTGTTGATTTTGATTTCCCGGATGCTATTAATGTGAACTTAAGGGAAAAGTTCGAACCGCTTCAACTTGAGCAGCTTTTGCACCGATACCACAGATGGTTATGCACACTTGATCGCATATTTCTATTCGAATCTCGCTTTCTAGATGCGAATAGAATATCATTCAAAGTTCGAGATCAGACTATGTGATAGATGTGGACATGCTAGCGGACATAATTGGTGTTGAACGAGGACGTTATCAACCAATCAAAGTCTCGATTGCTCGTGCTACTCGGAGCTTGTCAAAAACAGAGATACAGAGGCGAAAATTACCTACTCAAGATGAGTGCCATCAATATTGTGCTGCACAAAATTGTGATCAATTGCATCAGCCAAAGTCTACATCAAAGACTCGATGTATCTAATTCGGAAGCAAAATTGATGTATGCAATCAACTCAGTGGAAGAAGTTCTCTCTCCTCATACTATTCTCTTCCATATGTACAGAGCAATGTCGAAGAACAAGGGACAATTGCCTTACCCAAATCTTGTGACCAAGATCTTCGACACATGAATATTGAACCGCCACACACTCTCTCGTGTTCGATCGTGCGATAAAATGGTGGTGGTAGGTTTGAATATGTTGACGAAGATGCGTCTGAAAGAACTTAGCAAGGAAATGGCAAAGTTCAAGGTGAAAACTCCACTCTCTTCTGCATCAAAGAGAAAAGGAAAGGAGCCCATTGGTGCTCCATCCAAAAAGAGAAGATCTCTCATCTTGGAGGATGAAGAAGAAGAGGAAGATCTTACTATTCCTGCACCGGTAAGGACTAGACGTTCGTATCTCGATCAACGGAACTTCAATCAAGCAAAGAGAAGAAGAAGAGCAGCAGAGAAAAGGAGAAAGAAGATGAAGAAGAAGAAGAGCAGAGAGAGAAAGAGATAGAAGCAAGAAGAAGAAGAACAGAGAGAAAGAAAAAGAAGATGAAGAAGAAGGAGAAGAAGAGAAAGAAAAGTCTGCGCGCTGAATCTGAGAGAAGGAAACGGAAGAGCATGATCATCACTCCTCCCATCTTGATGTCTTAGAGACAGGGGAGTTGGCGAGCAAGATTTTGATGTCTTAGAGACAGGGGAGTTGGGGAGCAAGAAAAATCCTCACCTCATGCCGCTCCGTAAGAGGTTCAGCTTCTCAATTGCCTCGAAGAAGAACATGATACATCATCAAATCTGCAAGGTTATACGTAAGCGCCATCGTCCGCATTCACTCCATCCGAGAAAGTAAATGCTAGTATGCATACAGACAAATTCAGCAGATTTTCATCGTATTCTTGATATTCTTCTGAAATGCGGGGCCAAATCTATGCTCGACTATGAGATTCAAGCGATCAAGAATGCTGGACAAGCATCTTCAGTCACCCTGGAGGACAGAATGAAAGACCTCGCTCTACAGCTTCAAGCCAATGCCAAAGGAGAGGAGGTAGCTCAATTAAGGGAAGACTTGAAGAGGCTCGAAGGCATAGTACAGTCCATGGGAGATTTCCAGATCGTGCGCATTCCTGCTGCACATTCGACTCTTTTCTCACCTTTTTTACTGATGACAAAAAGGGGGAGAAGAAATTTGAACCAACCAACTTTTTTAAACCTTGATTTTAAATTTGTTTTTGTGGTTGTGAGTTTTTAAGTTTTTAAGTATGTTTTGAGTATGACTTGTGTGAACTTGAGTATGGACTGAATTTGGCTGTGGATTGTGATGCTTGACTGTTGGCATTTATATCGAGTGTTGTTATATGGTATTACTCATGAAAGTCTAACCAATTTTCTGTGGATGCAGAGTCTGGTTGTTTTATTAATCTTTATGAGATAGCCATATTGCTTGAGAAATGTTTTTGCAGGTCAAGGTTGTTCAAATCTACAGAAAAGTTTTGTCATCATCAAAAAGGGGGAGATTGTTGGAGAAATCGTTCTAGAAGATTTTGAAGCCGACAAAACGTTTCTATCACCTAGTCTGGATATTTGCATTGTCCGAAGACTTTCCGATCACCGCACTCGCACTCAAGACTCGCACTCAAGACTCAAGACTCAAGAATCAAGACTCAAGACTTAAGACTCAAAATTATTCTCATTGACAAATATCTCGATTCAAAGTCGAAGGAAATCCAAATCCGAAGAAAATGATTAAGGATTTCATCTTATTCTCTCTGGAGAAGATCTTTTGGCTGGATAAATATAACGGATTCTTTGATTCGTATCTAGATCAATTGAAGATCCGATGATCGACGAAGTATTCTTGGAAGGTTCTATTCATGGAAACCTAGATCCCGATTGTATGGGCGAACAGATTGATGGGCTATCGTCGATTCCTTTAATAGCTCGAATGATCTTCTTGATTGATTCCGTCCAACGGGTAGATTGGAGGAATTCCTTTGGTAAGTGCCAACGGGTATGATGGCATAAAGGAGTATAAAAGGAAGACGTTCTAGTTGTTTTAGTAGTGTGATCGATAGAGAAATTCCGAGTCTCAAGCACCTTGATTATTAGTCGATACAAATGAGCGAAATTGTATACACAGAGAGTGTCTATACTTGGTGATACCTTGAGTGAGTGTGGTAGTTCATCTACACCTTAAATCAAGGAAGATCAACGCCGTAACATCTCTTTGTTCATAGTGGAATCCAGCCGATTGGCTGTCGCTGCGTAAGAGGGACGTAGGCTTGAATCAAGCCGAACCACTATAAACCGCGTGTTTAATTCTCTTTTCATTCACCGAGTCTTACGATTGATTGTTATTTGTTGCAATTCCTTAACCGTCTAAGTATTGTGCGTCTATCAAGAAAAATCGTTTATATACCTATTCACCCCCTCTAGGTACTAGCACTAGCAATATCAATTGCTCTTGTTCTTGCTATCATATATCTCTATTGGTTAAAGAAGCCAGTACAAGAACCAGTTTCAAGTTCTATTGATGTTTTATGTCCAAACTTATCTTATAGAACACTTCTAAAAGCAACCAATGGTTTTTCTTCAACCAATTTGGTTGGTGTTGGCAGCTTTGGTTCTGTTTACAAGGGGGTATTGGAGAACAATGGGACTGCCATTGCAATGAAGGTGCTTCATTTAGTCGGTCGTGATGCTCTGAAGAGCTTCATAGTTGAGTGCGAGGTTTTAAAGAACATCCGACATAGAAATCTTTTGAAAATACTAACAGTTTGCTCAAGTGTTGATTATCAAGGAAATGATTTTAAGGCCATAGTATATGACTTGATGGACAATGGAAGCTTGGAACAATGGTTACACCAAAAGGCAACGCCATCTCATGGAAACGAGCCTCCGAAAAAAGTGAATTTCATTCAGAGGATAAATATTGCTATTGACATTGCTTTTGCACTCGATTATCTTCATCACCAATGCCACATTCCCATCATTCATTGCGATCTAAAGCCAAGCAATGTCCTTTTAGATGCTCAAATGGTTGCGCATGTGGGCGACTTTGGATTGGCGAAGTTCCTCCCTGGATTGTCCCTTGATACTGTAGCTAATCAAATGAGTTCTATGGGTCTAAGAGGGACAATTGGTTATGCTCCACCAGGTAATCTCTTCACTTCCCATTCTAATGATCTAAGCTCCACATTATTTTTTATGATCGGAACTCCCAATTTCATCTACACTATGATCTAAATGCATGGCAGAATATGCAATGGGATGCAAGGTCTCCCGAGAAGGTGATGTCTACAGTTATGGCATCCTCTTACTAGAGATGTTCACAGGATTGAGTCCCACCAACGAAAAATTCAAAGAAAGTTTCACTCTCCTTAGTTTTGTCACAGCAGCTTTGCCTGAACAAGCATTGGAAATTACAGATCACACTTTGCTTCTAGAAATGGAGAGTCGTTTCGACACCAATGGTCCTCAGCATTGGCTTCCTGAAAGCGATGTCATTTTCAAGAGTGTTTGGTTATGGTATATAATATTGGAGTCACTTGTTCCAACAAAGTGCCTGGAAGTCGGATGAGCATAACCGATGTTGCTAGTCAGCTACAAAAGATTAGGCGAAAACTCTTTGCATTGGGTTTATATGAACAAGATGAAATACCACGGGTGATATGATAATTTCTTAATCTATATTGTCTTAAATATTTAGCTTTGTCGATGCTAGGGCAAACATACATGTAAAATGTGTAGCAGGATGCAGAGTCAATAATGTGTCTTCATTAGAAGGTAATAGTTTGATTGTCGTTCCTCATTATGTATATATATTAAGCTAGCATATGCCCCGCGGTGCAGAAACCTTTTAGTTATATCAGTTTAATTTGTTTAGAGTTTGAGAACATGGACGAAGCCCGATCTGGATCGAAGTGCGGAGAAGTCTGGCTGTATAAAGAAAGTTAGAATTTGATTTTGTGACCGCCACTTCAATCCGAATCATTTTGCATGTTGGAGTCGAAAGTGATGCATTTTGAGCGTGAGAAAGAGGAATTAAATAACGCTATTTAGGTATGACTTTGACCAAGGATTTTGCATTTTCATACAAGAATTAACATTTCATACGTAACTATGACTAAAATAATAATTACAAACGACTCTTTTGATTAATATATAATTAGAGATAACGCTAACGAGAATTGTTTAATATATTTCTAACTTGTACTAAAGTGAGTTAATAAGTTACTAAATCATCACAAAAAGTTAATAGCAGATATTTAATAAATAAATGAATATTGTAAATTGAAGAAAAAAAGAATACCAGCAAAATCAACAAACATAAAAGGTTACCAGTGAATGTCAACAACATGGCGAAAGCTCATTTTGCGATGCAAGGGGGTAATTACCCTAAAATTGTGATGCGACTAGTTTTTTTCTGCTATGAGAATTGCGAATGCAGAAATATGAGGCAATAATGCTTTTGGTTAGGAATTGGATTCTGACATATTGTTAAATTCAATTATTAAATTTTAAAACATGCAATGAAAACCTTTTTGAATGAAAAATTTAGGTAATGCGGTAAAAACAACTTTTTCATCATAGTTTTGACAAAAGAATATAGTGCAACCTCGTGTTTGATCAACAAATGGCTGGATATTTAAACACGTTAATATATGTATTAATACATTGGGATACATACTTGAATAAGATTTCTAATTTGAATAGGGTAAATTTTTTTCAAAAAATGTTTTGTGCTTGCATAAGGCCTAAACTCGAAAGTGCTTTGCCTGCTGCATTGACTATGGTACATTCCCAACTTCCCAAAGGAAGGAAAAGGAACGGCTTTGCATGTCTACAGATGGTTGACTTGTAGTTACTGAGTGGATTAAGAAGGATTTGAAGTACGAAATGCATTCTTGTTTCATGCACATGAAGGGATTTCTAGGGAAAGAAGTACAGTCGTATATCAGCTTTCTAGACTTTATTACAATATGGGACCTAACCTTTGTGTAGGAAATTTCGCATGATGCACGGAGATTATAAGTTAATTGCACCTTTCCAGTGGGGAGGAAGTCATACTCATGTCTTCAGCATGAAGGAGTCCCGACAACAATCAATGAAGAGCAATGGCAAAAATGGTACGAAGATGTTTTGCTAGGAACACTGCGTGAGTGAGGCCACATTGACCAGCTAACTACTGTCCAAAAGAATCTAAAGGGAAGAATCACAGTTACACTTATAAAAAGACTATGAGAGACCCGAAAGGCAAACAAGTCTACGAAGGTCAGCTTATTAAATGAACCAGAATTTATAATGCAACGAAGTCCCTCCTATGCAGTCTGTGCCGAGACCAGGAACCACGCTTTTAAGCCCTCTGCCCATAAATATCTTCCTGAAATAGGGACCCCCAGTCCATACATCAAACAGCAGCGTTCACTGAACGAACCAACAAGTCTAGAGACTACTTCCCTGAAAAACGTGGAGGCAACCTGCCAACAGGGAAGCCATTGTCAATCCAAGATACTAGATTGGCAGTCGTCGAGAGGCCAGTGCAGCAGAGCTAGGATCAGGCCGGGGGGGTGTTTCCAAATTTGGTTACAAATTCCCCTCGCGGTTAACCCTGTTATAGATAAAGCCAAATATTTGTTTTTAGGGGCTTTTTTGTCTTTTCTATTAGATTTCCTTTTAGGTTAAAAGTGGTACCTATATATTAGTGATGGCAAAACCCTAGCCGTCAAGACGCTAAAAAAGGAAATAGAGAGACAAGAAAAAAAGAGAAGAAAAAAGTGAGTTTTTTCTTGATGAGGGTTCTCAATCTCTTTGTACCCTGATCTTGAGAAAAGATCGTCATTGTATTCCAACTTTTTTCGAAGTCTAGTGGATTCGCAGAGTGCCTCTACATGGAGACGTAGCCCAAGTTTGGGTGAACTTCGATAACAAAATTTCTGGCGTGTTCATCTGATTCTGCTATTTTATTACTATATTATGTCTAGTGAATTGTTTGCAAGCGTTATTTTTCTGGAATCGACGTGTGATTTCGTAACAACTGGTATTAGAGCCTGGGTTGGCTAATCGAGAACATCAAGGGTTTTCGGTGACGTTCGATTGAAAGCAAACAGGATGGCAGAAGATAAAATCATAATCGATAAGTTCAATGGAGAGGATTTCGGATGGTGGAAACTACAAATAGAGGATTATCTTTATCAAAAAGATCTCTATGCACCACTTGAGGGTTGAAAACCCGAGATGGCGGAAGTGGATCCGACAGCAAAAGCCGGATGGAAAATTCTTGATCGAAAGGCATTAGGTGCGATTCGTCTAGGGTTGACGAAAAAGACAGGATACCACATCGCGAAAGCAAAAACTGCAAAATAAGCCATGGATATTCTAACGAATATTTTTGAGAAGCCGTCCACATCAAATCAGGTATTTTTTTTGAAGAAACTAGTTAATATGAAGTTATCTGATAGAGGTTCTACGGCAAAGCATATTAATAGTTTCACGCAGGTCACGGGTCAATTGGAATCCGCAGGCATAAATTTAGACATGAAGCTTCAAGTTTTATTATTTTTATGTTCTCTTCCGAAAGCTACAATACCGCAAAGCGGGAATTTCGAGCACCATGAAGGATGATTTAACTCTTGATGATGTTGTGAGTAGTATCATGGATGAAGAGATGCGAAGGAAAGTCTCGGTGGAGATAATTTTTCTGCATCTACATCTTCAACGGCACTTGCAAAGTGGAGAACCGTGGAAGAAGTAAAAGTAGAGGAAATTTCAGCGATCGTGGTAGATCACAAACAAGGGGTAAGAGACAGGTTGCAAAAGATGAGTGTTGGTTTTGTCACAAAACCGGACACCGGAGGTTTCAATGTGAAGCCTACAAAAAGAAGTAGCAAGATGAGAATCAAGGTGCTAATGTAGTTAGCGATGAATCTTTGCTAGATAACTTGTGTTTGTATGCAGGATTTGACTTGACAACAGATAAATGGTTTATTGATTCTCGGTGCTTCTTTTCATTGCACCTTGCAAAGAGACATATTTGATGATTATGCCAAAGGAGATTTTGGACAAGTGGTTGTGGGAGATGGCCACATGTGTCCAATTGTTGGGAAAGGAACCGTGACTATGAACATCTCGGTGGAGGACGTCTAGTTTTGCGTGAAACTAGGCATATTCCAGAATTAAAGAAAAATCTAATTTCAACCAGTAAACTTGACCAAGAAGGTTTGGTAATAACCTTTGGCTACGGAGAGTGTAAGATAACCTCAGGGATAAGAGTAGTAGAAAAGGGAAAGCGTACGGGTACACTTTACCTTCTCCAAGGAGACAATATCAGTGATATGGTTGCAACTACATTGGCTACAGGTAATTTATCTACTCTTTGGCATTATTGTTTGGAACATCTTGGTGAAAAAGGTGTAAAGCAGTTACACTCGACGAAATTACTTCCGGGTTTACAAAAAGTTGAGTTAGATTTTTGTGAGAGTTGCATTTATGGAAAACAAAAGGCTGTTAGTTTTCAATTGAATGGACGACAAAATAAAGGCCAGAAGCTAGAGTTGGTTCATACTGATGTATGGGGACCTGCTCAAGAACTCTCTTATGGTGGTAAGAGATATTTTGTCACATTCATTGATGATGAAACAAGGAAGACTTGGGTCTATGCTCTTAAAGAAAAATTAGAAGTATTCGGGATGTTCAGAATGTGGAAGACCATGGTAGAAAAAGAAACAGGTTATCAGATTAAAGCTTTGAAATCTGATAATGGTGGTGAATACACAAGTAAGGAATTTGCAGAATATCTGAGTCGAGAGGGCATACACGGGTTAAAGACCGTTCCTAGAACTCCTCAAGAGAACGGTGTAGCTGAAAGGATGAACAGGACTATTCTAGAACGTGCGAGATGCATGAGACTACAAGCGGGTCTCCCGCTACACTTATGGGCTGCCACAGTTGATGCAGTTGTTTATCTTATCAACAGAAATCCATCTAATGCATTGGATGGAGAAATACCACAAGAACGGTGGTCAGGTAAAAAGATTAATTATTCTCATCTAAAGGTGTTTGGTTGTATTGCATATGCTTTGATTGACAGGGATGATAGAAAAAAGCTTAATGCTAAGTCCCAGAAGTGCGTCTTTATCGGATACGGTGGCGACGAGTATGGCTATAGGCTTTGGGATTATGAGAATAACAAAGTCATCCGCAGTCGCAATGTGGTATTCCATGAAGAAAAGATGTACAAGGATTGTCAGACAGAGACAGAGCATGAGAAGGTAATACAACCAGAATATGTTGAATTAGACACAATGCCCGTGAAGATGTTTCCAGTAGATCAAAGTTCACCTGAAAGAGAGGTTCAAGATGAGCCTATTATCAGTGAAGAGGTAGTTTAAGAAGAATGCAATGATTCGGAGCAAATGAATGACCCTGAAGTACCTGTCTTGAGAATGTCTACATGTGTGAGAAAGCCAAAGGTAATTTTTGATCCATCAACTAATACTGTTCTAAGGCATGTCTTATATACAGATTCGGGAGAACCGGAGACTTACGATGAGGCAAAGGCAGACACGTCTCACTTGTAGTGGGAGTGTGCTATGAAAGACGAGATGAGCTCGTTACTTCAGAACAAAACTTGTGAGTTGACCAAGTTGCCCAAGTTGCCCACAGGTAAAAAAGCTTTATTAAACAAATGGATGTACAGGGTTAAGAATGAAACAGATGGTAGTATTAGATACAAGGCGAGACTTGTAGTCAAGGGCTTTTCTCAAAAAGAAGGGATCGACTACTCCGAGATATTTTCACCTGTAGTGAAAATGACATCAATTAGAATTCTACTGAGTATAGTTGCAGTGGAGGATCTTCATCTTGAGCAGTTAGACGTAAAAACGGCATTTTTACACGGTGACTTAGATGAAGAACTATACATGGCACAACCTAAAGGTTTTGAAGTCAAAGGTAAGGAGCACATGGTATGTCGCTTGAAGAAAAGCTTGTCTGGCTTGAAACAAGCTCCTCGGCAATGGTACCTAAAATTTGATGGTTTCATGAAAGAAAAACGATTTGCACACAGTGAGTCTGATCACTGTGTTTATTTTCGCAAATATGATGATGGTGACATTGTGTATCTATCTTTATATGTGGATGACATGCTTGTGGCTAGTTCCAATATGAAGAAAATCGTAGAAGTGAAGAAGATGTTATCATCACAATTTGCTATGAAAGACTTGGGAGAGGCCAAGAATATTTTAGGCATGAAAATCATCAGGGACCGGAAAAATAACAAATTATGATTGTCCCAGGAAGACTATGTAAACAAGGTGTTAAAGAGATTTAACATGGACAAGGCAAAACCGGTTGCAACTCCTCTAGCAAGTCACTTCAAACTTTCCAAGGATATGTGTCCAAGCACTCAAGCTTTGAAAGATGAGATGGCGGTAGTTCCATATGCATCAGCAATGGGGAGTTTGATGTATGCCATGGTGAGCACAAGACCAGACATTGAAAAAGCAGTGGGAGTTGTGAGTTGATATATTAGAATGCAGTAAAGTGGATATTGAGATATGCAGGTACTTCCAATTACTCACTTTGTTATGGTGGTACATCTCTAGAATTGCAAGGTTATGTAGATGCAAATCATTCGGGTGATCGAGATAGTGGTAAGAGTACCACTGGATATGTCTTTACAATTGCAGGTACAGCAGTGAGTTGGGTATCTCAACTACAAAAGATAGTGGCTTTATCGATGACAGAGGCAGAATATGTAGCGATTACAGAAGCCTCCAAGGAAATCATGTGGTTACAAGATTATATGGAGGAGTTACATTGAAAACAGCCAGTCAATACACTGTGGAGTGATAGTCAAAGTGCAGTGCACTTAGCAAAGAATGCAGCTTATCACTCAAGGACTAGACATATCAACAAACGTTATCACTTTATCAGGTCAGCATTGAAAGATAATGAGTTAAAGTTACAGAAGATTGATGGTTCGAAGAATCCAGCTAACATGATGGCCAAGGTAGTAGACAGAGAGAAGCATATTTTCTATACTACTACTATTGGTATTACTCCATGTTGATTGATGAGGAATATCACAAAGGCACAAGTTTTTCAACTACTATTTTTTGAAGAGGATGGATGCAAAATTGCTTGGTGCTTGGGTATATTTGTCTTCAAGTGGGAGATTGTTATAGATAAAGCCAAATATTTGTTTTTAGGGGCTTTTTTGTTTTTTCTATTAGTTTTCCTTTTAGGTTAAAAGTGGTACATATATATATTAGCGATGGCAAAACCCTAGCCGTCAAGACGCTAAAAAAGGAAATAGAGAGGCAAGAAAAAGAGAGAAGAAAAAAGTGAGTTTTTTCTTGATGAGGGTTCTCAATCTCTTTGTACCCTGATCTTGAAAAGATCATTGTTGTATTCCACTTTTTCGAAATCTAGTGGATTCGCAGAGTGCCTCTCGCACGGAGACGTAGCCCAGTTTGGGTGAACTTCATAACAAATTTTCTGGCGTATTCATTTGATTCTGCTATTTTATTACTATATTCTATCTGGTGAATTGTTTGTGAGCGTTATTTTTCTGGAATCAACGTGCGATTTCGTAACAAACCCTTCCGTTTTATTTACGTGGAACGGGGACTCCGATAACCACGGCCTTTGTTTAAGGTCCAATCAATTCAAAATGTTGGCTGATAATTTTCAATTCAAATGAGACTTTAAGTGACCAGCCAAATTTAGGTCCCATTAATAATCAATCGCACCCATCATATGTAAATGCATCCTTCAGTCATGAGGTTCTTGACAGCAGCTATTTTTGTTTTAGCACGTGTCATGTATTGATCCGTATGATCACTATTGCTTCCATGATCAGTTGGTTGAGATGGAACTGGTGCTAGATTCTTTTTGGATGGCTGTTTTGGAGCTATACCCACTGTCTTCTTCTTTAAAGCACTCTTCTTTGGCTGCGCCCTTGATTCTTGAGTTAGCCCACCTTGAGAGATAAGTACCTCTGAAGTTCTCCCAAACTACAAGAACATAGCCATATTGTCAACCAAATGAATTGAATACAACAAATTAAATGCATGAGGCTTACAAATCTTACATTCAAAATATTCATTCCAGTATGTTCATCAGTGTAAAACCCATAACTATATTGCCTTAATCTTTTTCCAATAGCCCCTCCTGTTCGCTGTGGTGCATTATTTTCAGAAGCAACAAATGAGGGAGCAACCTGTGCAACTTGTGCAGTTGCTCGTCTTCTCACTTGAGAAACACATAACAAATTTAAATTTCAGCCCATAAAGACAAACACAACGATGTACAACTTACAGGATATTTTTTTCTCATTTGTTCAACAGTGGACTTAGTTGTTATTGTTGATATCCTACCTATTCCAGTCCCTGTCCCTACACTTGGGCCTACAACAGTGCCTTTTTTTAGCCCTTTAATAGGCCTTACAACAATGTACTGTATTAAGATTATGACCTACTAGAATAAATAATTAGATATCTACTCATTTTCATAGTAGAAACAAATGGAGAAAACTTCTCAAATTTAATTACAAGTGCATAACAGAGGAAAATGACAAGAGAAGCCAGTACACATGGTCAATCATCAAACTCTATCGAATATGAACTAAAAAGTTACTAAGGCAAAAAGGATACTTATCTTACAGTAGGACTTTCTGTCTGCCCTTCAGTAAGCATTATAGTAGGGCCTTCTATCCTCCCTTCAGTAGGCCCAACAAGAAGCTCTTCAGTAGGCCCAACAAGAAGCTCTTCAGTAGGTCATGTTCCTAGCACTAAACCAGCTATTATATCTTGCTGTTGATTTTGCTTTTTCAGCTCACAACCTTTCTTATTATGCCATTCCTTATGGCAATAGGAGCATTTCATCTTTACCCCAGTCCTACTCATCCTCTAAATTGATGCCTCTTATTCTTCGTCTCCTTTTTTGCTTTCCTATTTGCTTCTTCAGTGGCAAAGATAGAAAGCCTTAATGATTTGTTGGCTTCCAAAATTTGTTACTTCTGATAGGTTGCATCATGAATTGGTACGAAGTAAGGTATGAGCTTTTTTGTACCAATCATCTAGGTAATCATCTGGGTTTTCTTGCTTTATCTTAATAGCACAAATGGCATAGGCACAGGAAATTCAATTTAGTTGCTAGGCTCGGCATAAACACTTTCTTCTATCTAAGTTGACAACATACCTATCATAATTTTGAATGATCTCATATCCATTATCTCTATTCCAAACTGGATGGCAGAACTTACTAGTAGCAACGTTTGCATTCAATCTCTTCACAATCCTAGGACCACAGTCTCTAGTCCACTTCGTAGCCTCATCTCTTTGCCTATGCAGTCTAGTCATGACCATAACTGAAATATCATCAAGCATGCTGATTTTTTATTTGCACCTGGCCTCTAAAATTCTACCATTGAAAACTTCACTGAGATTGTTGTCAATGATATCGTATTTGAACTATTTACTGAAGAAGGCCGACACTAGTGCTTAGCTTCCGTTTGGAAGAGTGCATCAAAACATTCCTTTGTCAGCTACAACAATCCCTGTTTGGCTAATCTGAAATCAACCATGTTGGTACTCTTCGCTATCTATCAAAATTGCTTCTACAACCTATCTCCTTTGAAGTTCTTTGACCAGTTTGCGTATATGTGCCTCGCACACATTCTATGCTCAGCATGTGGCATCAACCCAGCCAATGTAGGAATAAGTCCTTACAAAAATTCAAACCAATAAATACAAGTCATAAAAAATATGCAAGTAATTAATATTAAAAGAGAATTAATTGACAATGGTATTACCTTATGTTGGTCACTCATGAATGCCCATCCTCCCCCATCAGTTATCTCAAGGTCAGCCATTAAATTTTTTAGGAACCAAGACCAAATATCCTTGTTCTCTATCTTCACCACCGCCCAAGCTATCGGGACATTTGATTGTTTGCATCTCTCCCCCACAGCAGCCAACAACTCCCCCTTGCATAAACCTTTTAGAAAGCATCCATCCAATCCTATAACTCTTCTACAATCAGCCAAAAGCCCCATTTGCATGCATCAAAATAAATATAAAATCTATCAAATCTAGGCCAAAAATCTGGGAGTGGCATCTCTACAACTTCTACATATACCCTACTAGATGAATTTTGAAGCATGCATTCGCCAGCATAATCACATACATGTGCATATTCTTCCTTATACCGACCCATCAATATTTTCATCACCCTCAACTTAGCTCTCTTGTATTGATTCCTCGACATATTAACCCCGAATTGCTCATTCACTAATAGCTTAAACTGAGGACTCTTCTCAGGCATTACTTTGATAGTATTGAAAAAATGCTTCAATAACCACACACTTGTTACCATTTTATTGTTCAATATAATTTGACAAGTATGCTCCTCCTAGAATGACCTAATCTGGAATAACCATTTCCTACTCAGAGCGCCATAGAGCTTCCATGAACAATTAGGTTATGAGCACTTAGATCTCACAAATTCCTTCGTATTTCTAATAAATTCAATGCTGCTCTATTCAGCAATGGAGTTCTTGACAACAACTTCCTTTAATTGTTTGGCATCATCAAATCTTATGCCCACAGACAAAACAAGTTTATCAATAGTCGGATCATAGCAAAGGTATTTACTTTTTCTTCCACGAGCAAGTTCCTCATCATCATTACCAAGCTCATTCTCCGAACCAATAATTTCATCGCCGCGACTTTCTTCATCTTCACTTCTATTACCTTCAGCTAAAGCTCCATCCCTATTTACTGGCTTAGGCCTCTTTCCTGAAGCTGCAAAAAAATTTCTAAGAAATTCCATTTGCTTTTATCTTGACTGTGCGAGTTTATCATCATCTTCGTCACTTGGGAAACTTACTGAAGCCAAATATTCATCTTCCAATTCACTAAATAGAGCAACTTCCCATTATAATCCAATGAAGTCTTCATTGCCCACATCTTCACCCGAGATTTTAGGACATCTCCCTGTTTGTTCATCTCTATCAATATGACTTCTATCCCTCTCATTTTGCCCTTTATCTAACCTAAACTCATCCTCGACCTAATTACTCGCTTGAGTAGGATCCCTCATTTCTCCTTTTTCGGTGGTGGTCTGCTCATTCCCATCCTTATCCTCATCCTCACCATCATCATCATCATCATTATAATACTCAACATATACCCTAACTCCATCGCCGTGAAGATAATGGTAAATGATATCCTTAATATTATTATCGTCATTAAAAAATCTCAAGTCATCCTTCAATTCCTTCCCAGGAACACAATAATATAGTCTTTGCAAATCGTAAAAAAAAAACCAAATCCCTCACAAAATCAATATATGATGGCTTCCAAACATTGACATAGATAGTACCTTCATTTTCACCAGTATATTCCTAGTCCTTAACGCCAATAACAAGCTCTCCACCATAGTAAAAAATGACATCTACTTGATTCTTGTCCATGTCGATGTTGCACCCAAAGAAGAAAAAAAGTCATTAGTTTCTGAGATCACATGACACAATCAACAACTTCACATGCAAGTCCTTGTCGTTTTGTCGAAAGAAACAAAGGCAACCAATTTATTCAATTCGGTCCCTTTACAAAAACAAAGGAAGCCGATTGAATAAACAAAGTGGGCTCCCCACCACCCATTTTTCAATTCAATCACATTTGGTCCCCCACAGAAGCAATCTAATTAATTAAACAAAGTAAGGTCCCACCACTATTTTCCTCCAAGTAGAGCCCCCATTTTCCCCTCCGCGCCCTATTTTTCTATTCGGTCCCCACAAAAGAAAGCGAATAACGGAACCCTAAATTTTTCTATTTGGTCCCCACAAAGTGAGATCCCCACCACTTTTCCCACCACTTTCCCCCTAAGCTAAGCCCTCAATTTGCCCTCCGTGCCCTAACTAGCCCGTCGAAACCCTAAATTTTTCACTCAATTGATCCACGTAGAGAACATGACAAACCCAAGTGAGTGAGAGTTTGGGACATAACCAACCAACGACAATGAACGACGGTGCAACTACAGCGGTGGCCGAGCGATGGCGAGTGAGCGATGGCGGGCAAGCAAACGACGGTGGGAGAGTGAGCTATGGCTGACGTTGAGCGAGAATCGTAGTTCGTATGCCACCTATACGAACCCTATTTTACTCCCATTTCAGCAATGCCGTTTTGGCCATAAAGCAATGCGGCGTCATTTTTGTAAGTGAGTCCATGTGGAATGGTATAAAACGACGTCGTTTCTTATGAAGAAAGGAAAACGGCGTCGTTTTATGCCATTCCACGTAGACAGTCTTCTTCAATTTTTGCCACATCATTTTTTTTAAATATAAAAGTCACGTAATCATTTTGGCCGGAATCTCTCGCCGGTGGCACCAAAGTGATCATTTTTCCTCCGATTTGGCACTTAAGTGATCCGATTGAAACTTTTGGCACCAAAGTGAGCACCGTACACAATTTTTGGTACTTCTAGTGTACTTACCCCCCCCCCCCGGTTTTGGTGATACACAAGCCAAACTCATTTTCTCTGGCTCTTGAATATTCTTGAGTCCTGCTGAGTTGAAGTCATTGGTGTCGAACATTTCCTGACGATTGTTTGGGTCTAGTACGAGTCCGAGTTCCGAAAATGTTCAATACCTTTTCCTTTATGCTCATCACTTGTTTACTGAAATGTTTAAACCGATTTCATGAGCATGTCTCTTATTTTGGCTTGTGCATCAGTGGGAGTCACATGGCACTAATCCCCGTTTTTGTCCGAATACAAGCATACCCTGTTCTCTTCAACATATTTGCGAGTGTTTGATGAACCGGGGTGTCGAGGTTTTAATACGATTCGTGGCTACCCTGAATGTTTCTACCCCTTCTTCCCCATTTTTTGTTGAACCGTATGTATGGTCGTGGTTGCATGCGATGATGGTGGTCGACGGTGGATAAGATGGTCAACAGTATTGTCATGCCATGATAGACCTGATGGTTGTGCTAGCAACAACTTTGGAAGGGAATTTGGTTGATGTTGGCTTGGTGTGGGCGAAGGTTGGAGGTGTTTGGGCAATCCTCGGAGGCAGCAAGGAAGAATAGGATCAACGGATGGGCTTAATCAACCGTAGGTTTAATAGGTTTAACAGGTTTAATATGAGTGGGCTAGAGGATTTGAGAGGGCTTGATACTAGAGGGTCAATTTGTGTCGTGAGCCCAAATTCATGTGACCAATGGCAGCCCATGTTCGGACCGGCCCCTAAGGTCCAACCCAAGTCCCAATTTTCAAAATAAAATATTATCATTATTATATTATTTGGTTAATACCCTGAAAAACCCTAAACTAGTACACCTATAACAAATTTACCCCAAACTATTTTTTTGACCACCAAAAACCCCAAATTGATATATCTTTGACAAATTTACCCTAAACTGGTACACTTGTGACAAATTTACCCTTTGTTAGTTTTCGTTAAATTTTACTATCAAATTATTAAGTTAAATGACACCAATTTGGGATTTAACACTCCATTTGTCACAGTTTTACAATTTTTGTGATTTTTGTGTGGTATTAATCTAATTTAGCAGAGGGTATATTTGTCACAAATTTACCAGTTTTGGGTTTTTTGCTATCGAATAAATTAGTTTGGGGTAAATTTGTCATAAATATACCAGTTTAGGGTTTTTTATGGTCAGTTAAGGTAAATTTGTCACAGGTGTACCAGTTTGAGGTTTTTCATGGTCAAAAAAAAAGTTTGTGGTAAATTTGTCATAGGTTTACCAGTTTAGGGTTTTTCAAGGTATTAACCCTATATTATTAGCATTTTTTTAATTTCCTTTTAAAAATTTTAAAAAATCAGCAGTTAAAAAATTTTCAAAAATCCTAAAATTCAAAAAATAGCTTAGAAAAAGGTTTTGACCTAATTGTTGGGCTTTAGTTATAGATTTATCCTTGTTTTGTTTAGTTAGCATGACCATTAGTTTTGGGGTTTTGGTGTTGACCTTTAATATGAGTTCAGTTCTAGTAAATTAATCCTTTTGAAAGATATCCCTAACCGAGGTAACTCCGATGTCCTTTATTCTTCCTCCTTTTATTTTCTCCGATTATTTCATCTTCTTGTGGTCCGATATAATTGCAAAGATTTAGTCCATTTCATAACATATGATTTGACTGTTCAAAAGATATTCCAAACCAAGATAACCTAGGCTCAGAATGTGAATCAATCATGTCTAAGTCTCTATCTCATCTCCAGAAATTTCATCTCCAAAAGATAACTCTACCAAGCAAAATGTTACCCAAGCAAAGGATAGTGTAGACTTGGGATATGGGGTAGAATAGGGAGAAAAGAAAGAGCGAGTCAAATAAAGATTTTGGCTTAATATTATTGTAGAAATAATTTTGCAAAAGCGGAATAATATCTTTTTTATAGATTCTATGCTGTTCTTTTTTTTTTTTTTTTTTTTTTTTGCCTTATATTTGGGGACAACAGAGATATGATTTTTCATATGTGAACAAAATTATTGTTTTTTTCTTTATGAAAATAGAAAAAAATCTTTTTTACCAAAAAAAAAATCATTTAATATGACATATAGTTCAAACTCATTTGTGTAGGATCTAATGTTGTGGTGGTCACTTAAATGAAAATTCAGTTTTGTTATTTTTGTCAGTACGTTCTTCTTCTTCTTCTTCTTCTTCTTCTTCTTCTTCTTCTTCTTCTTCTTCTTCTTCTTCTAAATAGATGAGAATTTTTACAGCTAATATATATAGATGTAACCTACCAAAGAAACAAACTTCTTCTTCTTCTTTTTCTTCTTGCTCCTTCTTCTTCACCTTCTTCTTTTAAATAAATCTTTTTACTAATATATATAGATGTAACTTCTTCAAACTTCCTTCTTCTTCTTCTTCTTTTCTTCTCCTTCTTCTTGCCTTCTTCTTCTTCTCCTTCTTCTTCTCCTTCTTCTTCTTCTTCTCCTTCTCCTTCTGCTTCTCCTTCTTCTTCTTCTTCTTCTTCTTCTTCTTGGGCATTTTTTACTATGTTGAAGAGTGACTATTTGATAGACAGACTTAATATAATTTTTGTGGCCAGAGCAGCACTTTGAGTTTGCCACTTATTATAATTACTCAACTAATTTTCATAAAAAATTTAAATATCACGTGGAGAAATCATCAACTATCAACTATAAATAGTTGGAAGTCAATTTTCCTCTTAGAAAGCTACTTCCCCCCTTGAAATATAACCGGTTATTAGTGATACATGCGTACTTGCCTTACAACATTGTCTCTAACTGATGGACCTAGTTTATCAATAAACTGTGAGATGATTTGGACCGATGAAGTTGTTGTTAGACAAATGACAGTTGTTAATGATGATGACCACTCATCAACCGGCTTGACCATTAGTCTTTGTTTCTTTGCTATAATTGGGGACTTTAGGACTCGATGGGCATCAATTGATGTCAAGTTAACAGCTAGAAAGCCATCTAAATGTGTCCATCATCCATCCCTGAAATCATGATTGATCATCAGTCTTTCAGTTTATTTTCCAAAATGGGGGGACTTTAAGGCTCTTTTTTCCTTGACCATCAATCTTTGTTTCTTTGCTATAATGGGCGACTTTAGGTGTCACACCCCAAACCTCGAGCACACGCACATCCCTCGGTGGTCGATTGAATTGCAACGTCCTAGAACGCGTCGCCAACCCAATCAAATCATGCACAAGTGGAAGTGAAAGAAACAATCCCCAAACAACACAAACATGGGATAGAAAATTAGGATAACAATTTCACAAAAACCACACTTTCATAAACAAACCAGTCTGTCTACAGAAAGATAGGCTTTCAAAAAGAAGCTGTCCTATGACCTACTAGTCAAACACATCTGCCGATCCTTCGGACTCCACCTCCAAAGGCTCCGGGAGCTTCGGGTCCTCCACAACCCCATCAAGAGGGTCAGCTGCACCCTCGCCTGGAGCGGTGTTGACCGCAACGGTAGGGATATCAAAACCCTGAAAGAGACCTTCCCTATACCCATTGAGCCCATGGCGAAACCACGCCCCTGAATCGATGAGGTACCTTTTGAGGTAGGCCCTCATCGACCTAGATAGTGGTCACAACAAGCTCATGGATCCAGTGACTCCCAGGGACAGGGACATCTATACTCCACTCAGTAAACCCCCCGAGGCTGTCCAAAACGAATCGGAGGGACTGCCATCTAAGGACCTGAAAAGGTTAAACCCACGACGGGGTGAGACAACATCTCAGCAAGTCTACTCCCCAAATCCCGATTAGGAAGAAAATACGCCTAAAGGTAGTCTAACCACACATCACAGAAGACTCACATCGCCTCAGTTCCTTCTTGCACATCAGCATAGTTCATATACTCAATACATATAATAGATGCACACATCAATTGGAATGCCTCACTTATATCACAATCAATCACAGAGGTCCCGATTATAAGGCCAAATCATTATGACACGTCCCATACCGTACCACACAATTCACTCCTATAATCAGGTGCGGTTAAAACACTCATTCACGCGTTCCAATTTTATCATGGCCCAACGGGCACAGCCTACTCGACGTTCGGCGGTCTTCTGGCGTAACCAGGCATCGTCTCATCCCATTGAGCATGGCAACGTCTACACTAGACGGCAATCCCGAAGGAGCATCGATCCAGAATCTACTACGACCGGCATCCGTTGTCTAGGAATGTCACACCCCGAACCTCAAGCGCGTGCCCATCCCTCGGTGGTCGATAAAAATTGCGACGTCCCAAGACACGTTGTCAACCCATTCATTTTAATGCACATGCGGAAGCAAATTAAAACACCCTTGACAACAAATAGCATGGGATAGGAAAGTAGGATAATCACATCAAACCAAATACATTTATAAACAAGCTGAGTTTACAAACAAAGGTCTACAAAAGATCGGCTTTCAAAAAGGAACTGTCCTATGACCACTAGTCGGACACATTCACCGATCCTTCAGACTCCACAGGCTCTGAAGGCATTGGGTCCTCCACCACACCATCAGGAGGGTCAGCTGCACTCTCACCTAGAGTGGCATCAACTACCACAGTGGGAATTTCAAAACCCCTGAGGGGACCCACCCTGAATCCATTGGGTCTGTAGCGAAACCACGCTCTGAATCGATGAGGTACCCTCCGAGGTAGGCCCTCATCGATCCAAACGGTGGTCACCACGAGTTCATAGACCTAGTGACTTTCGAGATTGGAGTAGCTAAAAACCCACTCGGTAACCCTCATGGGCCAGCCAAAATGTTTCGAAGGAACTGCCATCTAAAGACCTGAAAAGGTTGACCCACGACGGAGTGAGACAATGTCTCAGTAAGTTCACCCCCTGAACCTTTATTAGGAAGGAAATACACCCAGGGGTGGCCTAGCCACACAATACAAAGAACTTACCTCGCCTCAATTTCCTCATGCACGTTAGCACAATTCATATACATAATGCATATCACAGATGCACACAACACTTGAAATGCATCACTCAACTCAATTAATCACAGGGGTCCCAATTATAATGCCAAACCGTTATGACACGTCACATACCATGCCACACAATTTTCTCTCATAATCAAGCGCATCTAACTCAACTAGTCATGCGTTCCAATTGTTAATCTCGGCCCTCAGGGCATGCCCTACTCCATGTTCGGCAGTCTATTGGCGTAGCCAGGCATCATCTCACCCCATTGAGCATAGCAACATCCCCAACGCACATCCGGGACAGCATTCCTGAAGGAGCTTCGATCTAAAATCTACTGCGACCGGCATCCATTGTCCAAGGGCATCCCATATAGAGGCAATGTCCACCCGACGCACATCGGGGGATGGGTTCTCTTAACCAAAACCCATCCCCCGATCAATCAATTCCGGCCAAGAACATTGTGCTTTACACTCACAAGCCTCAATTAAGTTAATGCGCTTGGCCTATTTCCTTCATATAAAAAACATCCGGGAAAATAATCGTTTGTGGGTACATGGTCAGATTGAACCTTAAAAACTGATATTCTTCCTTTTGAAAGTCTCACTATTTGATATAATACTAAAAATATTTTCGGTGTCAAACCCGACACCCGGTATTTTCTGATAAAATACCATAAATTTCACAATCACCACTCAATTGCTCAATCCAACAATCAATTACATAAACTGATCACACCACAGTAATCAGCACGAAATTCTAACAACAATTATCCCGGTATAATTTTCAGAAAATATTTAATAATTAAATAAATTACATAAATAATTAAATAAATATAAATTAATTAAATAATTTTGAAATAATTAAATAATGCAAAATAATTAATTAATTGCCTAGTTAAGCTTACACTAATCTAATTGCCCAATTAGACTTAATTAATTACCTACTAAACTAATTAAATTACATAATCTAATTAGCTTCTACTAAACTAATCTAACAACCTAAACTATACTTAACCTAATCTAATCAACTATTAACCACAATTAACCCCCTAAGCAAGGTTTAGCAAGTAAACTCACCGGTTTAGCGAGCCGGTGAGTCCATGGCGATGGCGATGTGGAGGTGAGCGATAAACAAGCTTGCGACGACACCAAGCAAGGTTCGGAAGGGGCCGGAAAAGCTTCACAAAGCTTCACGGTTTGTTGGGCTTCCGGTTCTCATCCGAGGGAGGCTGCTCAAACAACTCCAGCGGTTGGAAACAACCAAGCGGAGCCAAGCGGGCGAGCAAGGGCGACGGCGACTAGACGGCAACGGTGGTGCGGCTTCCAAGCGACCTGCGATGGTCGAATAGGGCGGCTCAAATTTCGAGACAACAAGCAAGAGGCGCGAACTACGGGCATGGCGTGCTAGCGACCAGCGGCTCGGACGGCGCTCCGCTTGCTTCAAGCAAGCGTGTGATGGCTTGGACGAGAGGCAGGGCTGCTCGGCGGCTTGCTATTGGCTTTCCTTTAGTTTTCTAACCTTCTAAACCTCAACAACAATGGAGAAATGAGGGAGTAAGAGGAAGAAGAAGGCTATTGAAGAGAGGGGGTCCCCAAAGGCTTCCAAGCCTTCAACACTTGTCCTTCTCACACCTCACATGCCCCCACTTGCTCAGCCCTTGTCCACAGCCACTTCTCTCTCTTCAATCTTCCTTAGGAAGCCTCCTGACATGGCTGAAATGTTGCACCCCTCCAAGGCTACTAATTTTGTGCATTTCCCCTTCAATCCCATTCAATTCTCTTTCAATTCAATCCAATTGATGCCCCCAAAAATTCAGCCAATGTGTCTACACTTAAATTCACATTTTTCCTCATCAATTGAACCAACTTGAATCCCAAAAACGGGCCTACAAATTTCCCGATCCAAAATAACCTTACTTTGATTTTTCGCCGAAAATCTCGATTTGCAGAAAAATCTTCGAGAGGATGAGTCGACGTTTCTAAAATGACTCATGACATGACAGAACTTTCATTTTTTGAAATCGGGTTTAAATTTGCGGTTAATTTCAATTTGACGCGATTTTATCAGAACCTAACCTACCGGGTAGCTTTCATGAATTTTTAGTGCATTTGACATGTGGTCGGTTATTTTCAAGCCACATTGTACATCTTCAACATATTGGCGACATTCGGTTATTGTGTTTCAAATATGAACACGGAAAAAAAGACAGAAAAATTGGTCTAGTGTCGTTCGACGAGAATTTTGCAATTGGGTAGAATCACCGACACACTAATCACATACATCTGTCGAATCGACCTATCTCCAGTCTCTGATCAATTTTGACGATGATGTAATGACCCTTGCAGATTAGCACAGTCGAGCAATCATTTTTTGGTCGAATTCTCAAGTCTATTGCGTTAAAATCCTTTAATAGCTTCACTAGATTAGTTATCTCATGAGTGATCAACTCGGGACTATAGGTGCGTTGATGGAAAGTTTCAATCTTGAAATTCAACCATCCCATATAAGAGCAAGTCCACCATTTCAATTCCGACCAAGAACACCGTGCATTGCACTCAAATGTCTCAATTAAGATAATGTGCTTGGCATATTTTCTCCGCATTAAAAACATCTAGTAAAAATAATCGTATGTGGATACACGATCAGATCGAGTCAGAAAAAGTGATATCCTTCCTTTTTAAAATTCCACTATTTGATATAGTACCTAAAAATATTTTCAATGTCAAAACCCGACACCCGGTATTTTCTAATTAAATACCAAAATTTCAATTTTGAAATAATTAATCAAAAATCACAATCACCACTCAAGTGCACAATTTATCATTTAATAGCAAAAACTAATCACACCACGACAATCAACACGAAATTCCGGCTATAGGGCTATCCCAACATAATTTCTGGAAAATATTAAATAATTAAATAAATTACAAAATTAATTAAATAAATGCAATTTAATCCAATAAATGCATAATTAAGCTTTAAACCCTAATTCAACCACCTAAACGGGTCTAGAAAAATAATGCACCATACTAATTAAATACTTCCATCTAATTAACCCTTAACTAATCTAATCTAACCACCTAATTATCCCAATTAACTAACTAAAATCACTAATTAATCTAAATAACCACCTAAACCATGCTTAAGCTAATATAATTACCTACTAAGCATAATTAACCCCATAAGCAAGGTTTAGTGAGTAAACTCACTGGATTAGTAGCCGGTGAGTTCACGACGACGGCAACGCCAAAGCAAGCAAGACTCAAGCTTGGAGCAACGCCTAGGGAGGCCGGGAAAGGCCCAAAAAGCCTCACGAAGCCCACAACAAAGCTGCTAGGCTCGGTTCTGTTCTGGAAGAACTAAGCTGGACCGAGCAGCTGGAAATGGCAAGGCGGGATGGCGACAGGCTGCAGTGGGGCTAGGCGGTGGTTCCGACGGCTTGGATGACTTTGATGGCGACCAAGGCGAGCTCGGGGACCTGCAATGGCGACCAGGGCGGACGGAGGACCAGCGAGCAGACACGGGACAACGAGGACGCATGGCTCGGGCTCGCGGACGGCAGTGACTAGCGACGGCTCGGCAGGCATGCACGGGCAGCTGGGGGAGGTCAACGGTAGCTTCTAGTCTTCAGTTGGCTTCCTTTGGTTTTATTGAGCTCTCAACTAGCAAGAATGGAGAAAGCAAAACCAAGGAAGAAGAAGAATAAGAAGATGAGTTACTGCTGGCTTGGGGGACAAGAGGCCATAAAGTCCACCAAAATATTACAAACTCTCAAGTGCCATGCCCCACCAACCTTCAGCCTTGACCAACAGCCATTCTCCCTCTTCAAGCTTCTCCAACAAGCCTCACATGGTGCCCAAATGTTGCACCCCACCAAGGCATACGAATTTTGTGCAATTCCCCTTCAATCTCATTCAATTCCTCTTCAATTGGCCTCAAATTAAATGGCCAAATGCCAAGGAGGAAGCCCACACTCAATTCCACAATTTTCATTGCCAATTGAACCAACTTGACAACCAAAAGTGCGCTAAAAAACGGCCCTCTTAGGTAGCGCATGGTAACGCTCCTATTTCTCCCAATTTATGTTCTTTTGTTCCTCGGAACAAAAAAGAAAAACCTGTTTGGTAAAACATTTGAACAATTTCTCAATTTTTTTGTTCCCATTTTGTTCCTCGGAACAGTTTTGAGAAGCAAAAAGTTGCTTCTTGTTCCCTGAACAATTTCTAGAAGTAAGCTGATTTTCATTTTTAATTTTATTTTCTTGCCGTGACCACCGTCAACTGCTTGGAGCCACCGCCCGCCGCCGCCGCCGCCGGTCGCTGCCGCCGCCACCGGTCGCCGCCGCTCTCGGTCGCCACCGCTGGCGGCGATCCGTCGGCAAAAATAAAAAATGAATAAATACAAAAAAGAAATTGTTACGTTACCAAATGCATTTCTATTCTTTTTCTATTCCGGGGAGTAGAAATTTTGTGTCGTTATCAAACGGGGTTCTTTACTCAGAAATTGTTCCCTGAGCAGAAATAAAAAAGAACTATTTCTGAAAAAAAAAAAAAAAAACTCTTCCCGGGAACAAAAGCGTTGTCATGCGCAGCCTTAATTTCCGGATCCAAAATAGCCCAATTTTGAATTTTCGCCAAAAACTTGGGTTTGCAAAAAATCTTTGGAGGATGAGTCGACGTTCATAAAATAAATCGTGACATGATAGAACTTTCAATTTTTGAAATCGAGTTCAATTTTGCAATTAATTTCAACCGGACGCGATTTTAGCGTGACCTAACCTACCGGGTAGCTTTTAGGAATTTTAGTGCATTTGACCCATGGTCAATTATTTTCGAGCCACATTGTACATCTTCGACTCATTGGCGATTATCGATTGTTATGAAAATCTTGAGGTTTCAAATACGGGCACAGGATACAAAAATGACAGAAAAATCAGTTTAGTGCCGTTCAATAAGAATTTTGCAATCAAGTGGAATCACCCACACTCTAATCACATGCCTCTATCGAAACAACTATCTTTAGTCTTTGATCGATTTTGATTGCCGTAATGACTCTTGCAAATTAGCACGGTCGAGCAATCGATTCATGAACAAATTCTCAAGTCGGTCCGTTTAGATTCTTTAACGGCTTCACCTAATAGACTAGTTATCTCGTGAGTGATCAGCTCAGAGAAAAGAACTATAGGCGCGTCGATGAAAAGCCCAATTCATTTCATCAAAAACAGACTCGAAAATCAGGCTGTCACATTAGGACTATGTGGGCATCAATTGACGTCAAGTCAACAGCTAGAAAGTCATCTGAATGTGTCCATCATCCATCCCTAAGATCACGATTGATCATTAGTCTTCCAGTTTATTTTTCAAAGTGGGAGGACTTTAAGGCTCTTTTTTCCTTGACCATCCGTCTTCATTTCTTTGCTATAATGGGGGACTTTAGGACTCTGTGGGCATCAATTGACATCAAGTCAATAGCTAGAAAGCCATATGAAGGTGTCCATCATGCATCCCTGAAATCACGATTGATCATCAGTTTTCTAGTTTATTTTCGAAAGTGGGGGGGACTTCAAGGCTCTTTTTTCCTTGACCATCAGCCTTCGTTTCTTTGCTATCATGGGGGACTTTAGGACTCTGTGGGCATCAATTGATGTCAAGTCAACAGCTAGAAAGCCATCTGAATGTGCCTATCATCCATCCCTAAAATCACGATTGATCATCAGTCTTCTAGTTTATTTTCCAAAGTAGGGGGACTTTAAGGCTCTTTTTTCCAAAGTGGGGAGACTTCATGTCAACAGCTTGGAAAGCCATCCAGATGCCGTCCATCATCCAGCCCTTAATACACGAACTCGTATAGACACGATCCATAAGACCTGTGATGTGTATGCCAACATCTCGACCACTATTGAAGTTGCTCGACTTTCTTGAGATATACGTTTTGGATTCTGTTTCTCTTCATTCCGACGGCCATATTGTTTCAGAGCAATGTCTTTCCACCTTCAGGTGAACTATTTATTGATCAGATGAGAGTATGAGCTGTGCAATGTCCATGTTCTCAAATTGAGGACCTGTTGTCAATGTGCTTACATGGAAAAAAGAAAGGTGATGAATGGAAAAAAGAACGGTGATGAATGGAAAAAAGTTGTTGCAATTTTACGCAATGAGCACTACAAATCCTTTTGCAGAGTCAACGGGGCAATGATCAACGGCCGAAACCTTCCCATTCCTCGAATGATTACTCCTCTTTTGGTTAAGGAATCATTGTCACTCCTTTTCATATCCGCTTTTTCACTAGACTTGTATAAAATGAGCCCAAGGCATCACCCGTCTGGGCCCCTTCCCCTTGTCATTTTGCCCCTTTTAAATTTGTACGTGACTTCATCATAACCAGTTACATGAGGAACTAGATTCAAGAATACAACATTTTAAACTTCTAATGCTTATGAGATAGGACACGAACTAAATGACGTCCTGTTATGAACTAACGTCATGTTTGATTCAAAGGCATGCGTCTTCCACGTGGACATAATGAGTGCGGTTCACGCAATGATCATTGGCATCCACATTATGTGGAGTCAACAAGTCCGTGATCGATGGTTGACAGGCCGCCCTCGCTGGCTGCCACCTCAAAAACAGCCACCTCCTTATAAATCTCTTCACGACCAGTTGAGTTAGCACGTACCCATTTCGTTTATTTCTTCTCAATTGTCAAGTTATGGAGCCTCGAAGCATTAGCTTTGCAGAGTTTCCATCATGCCACTCCCTCGTTGGCATCGTGCTTGTGTTGTGCTTTGCCCAAGTCTCCACTACCACAAATGAAATTGACAAACTCTCTCTACTCGAATTTAAGGTCGGAATAACCGAGGATCCTCTCGGCGTGCCCAGCTCGTGGAATAATAGCATGGGGTTCTGCCAATGGTATGGAGTCAAGTGTGGTCATAGGCACCAAAGAGTCACAGTATTGGACTTGTATTCACAGAAACTCTCTGGGTCGATCTCTCCTCATATTGGGAACCTCAGCTTCTTGAGAGAATTGCGGCTTGGGAACAACAGCCTCAATCACAAAATCCCTCCGCAAATCAGCCAATTGAGCCACCTATGAATCTTATGGCTGGAGAATAATTCATCGGTTGGTGAGATTCCTAAAAACATATCAGCTTGCTCTAATCTTGTCAGCCTCACTCTTGCATTCAATTAATTATTTGGAAAAATTCCTGCACAAGTTGGTTCATTATCAAATCTACGATTGTTTTATTTGCATGTAAATAATCTAATTGGGAGTGTATCTTCCTCCATTTGGGAATTTTTCTTTTTTTTTTTTTTTGGAGCAAATCCTCCATTGGGAATTTATCTTCACTAGAGAGGCTTGTTTTTAACCTAAAATAACTTGGGTGGGAGCATTCCTCCAGCCCTAGGCCACCTATCGAAATTACAATTATTTATGGTGGCACAAAACAAACTGTCCGGTCCAATTCCTACTGAGGTTCTAAATCTCTCTTCTTTATCTGACTTCGATGTAGGAGTCACCCATATTCATGGGAGTCTTCCGGCATATATAGGCTTTACACTTCCAAATCTTCAGTATTTTAGCATTGCTATGAACCTCTTTGAGGGACAGGCTCCTCCGTCAATATCAAATTGTACAAAGCTAGAGTTTTTTCAACTTGCAAAAAACAAACTTTCAGGGAAAATGCCTTCTTTCGAAAATCTGCACGAGCTTCAAGTGTTCACCAATTTCGAAAATCATCTTGGGCATGGAAAACCCAAAGATTTGAACTTCGTTTGCTCACTGACAAACGCCACAAAGTTACGTATATTGTTAATTTCTCGCAACAATTTCGGCGGATTGCTGTTGAAATGCATAGGCAATTTATCCACCACCTCACAACATTTGATGTGAGTCAAAATCTAATATATGGAGAAATTCCTAGACAGATTGAACACCTTGTGAACCTTGAAGTATTGATTATGTACGGAAATAAGTTTTTAGGTGTTCTCCCCTTGAAATTTGGGGAATCTATGAAATTTGTCGTTAGTGGATTTAAGTGTTAATTACCTAAGAGGAACAATCCTATCTTCTCTAGGAAATCTAACTAAGTTGGTTGCACTAAATTTGAGTGGAAACAACTTTCAGGATCAAATCCCTTCAGAATTATCTAATTGCTACTTTTTGAATAAGCTCGATCTTTCTAGGAACAATCTCAATGGTACCATACCCCCACAAATTATGAGTAAATCATCACAAATAATCCTTATGGACTTGTCTCATAACCGTTTGATCGGAGCTCTACCCATGGAAGTAGGCAACTTGAGATTTTTGACCATATCAAGCATCTCAAAAAATATGTTAGGAGGTGAAATTCCAAATAGTTTAGGTGATTGTGTTGCATTAGTATCATTGACAATGGGGGGAAATTCCTTCCACAGGTCCATTCCTTAGTCGATGAGATCATTAAAAGGCATTGAAGAACTAGATCTTTCACACAACAATTTTTCTAGGGAGATTCCACAATTCTTGGAGACATTTCGTTCTTTGAAAGTTTTGAATTTGTCTTACAATAATTTCGAGGGCATGCTATCATGTGAAGGAGTCTTTGAGAATGCTACATCTACACCTATTATTGGGAATGCTAAGCTTTGCGGTGGATTGCCAGAATTTCAGCTTCCTAAATGCATCTCTAGTAACTCCAAGAGTAGAAAAGTCAATGAATTGAGATTGTCTACTGTTGTTATTTGTGGCCTTCTTGGAATTGCTTTTGTTCTTGCTATTCTATATCTCTCTTGGTGGAAGAGGCAAGTACAAGAGCCAGCTTTAAGTTCTATGGACGTCTTATGTCCAAACATATCTTATGGAACACTCCTAAAAGCAACCAATTGTTTTTCTTCAACCAATTTGGTCGGTGTTGGAAGTTTTGGTTCTGTTTACAATGGGATACTTGAGGACAATAGGACTACCATTGCAGTGAAGGTGCTTCATTTAGTTGGTTGCGGTGGTCTGAAGAGTTTCGTAGTTGAGTGTGAGGTACTAAAGAATATCAAACATCGAAATCTTTTGAAAATACTGATAGTTTGCTTGAGTGTTCATTATGAAAGATGATTTTAAGGCGATAGTATATGATTTCATGTACAATGGAAGCTTGGAACAGTGGTTACACCAAAAAGCAATGCCATCTCATGGAAATGAGCCTCCGAAAAAAGTGAATTTCATTCAAAGAATGAATATTGCTATCGATGTTGCTTTTTCATCGGATTATCTTCATCAACAATGCCACATTCCTATCATTCATTGTGATCTAAAACCGAGTAATGTACTCTTAGCTGCTCAGATGGTCGCTCATGTGGGTGACTTTGGATTGGCGAAGTTTGTTCCCAGATTGTCTCTTGATACCATAGCTAATCAGATGAGCTCTATGGGTTTAAGAGGGACAATTGGTTACGCTCCACCAGGTAATCTCTCCACTTTCTATTCTAATGGTATGAGCTCCAAATTATTTTTTATGATTGGTGCTTCCAATTTCATTTGCACTATGATTTAAATGCATGGCATAATATGCAATGGGATGAGAGGTCTCAAGAGAATGAGACATCTACAGTTACGGAATCCTCTTACTAGAGATGTTCACAGGATTGAGTCCCACCAACGACAGATTCAAAGACAATTTCACTCTCCATAGTTTTGTCGCAACAACTTTGCCTAAAGAAGCATTGGAAATTACATATCACATTCTGCTTGTAGAAAGGGAGAGTCATTTGAACCCCAACAGTCCTCAACATTGGCTTTCCAAAGTGATAGCATATTTCAAGAGTGTTTGATTATGGTATATAAAATTGGAGTAGCTTGCTCCAATGAAGTGCCTGGAAAATGATTGAGCATCAATGATATCGCAAGTCAACTGCAAAATATTAGGCAAAAACTCTGTGCATTGGGTTTACATGAACAAAATGAACTACTGCGGGTGACATGATAATTTCTTTTTCTATCTCATCCTGAATATTTACCTTTGCTTATGCTAGTGCAAACATACATGTAAAATGTATAGCAAAAAAGAGAATCAATCATGTATTTTCATTAGAAACTAATAGTTTATTGTCATTCCTCATTATATACCGTTTTGTAGTATCTGTTAAAATTTGTTTAGAGTGCGGGAAAGTCTCGCTATATAAACAAAATTTGAATTGAATTTTGTGATCGCCTCTTCAAATCCGAATCCTTTTGTATGTTGGAATCGAAAGAGGAGTTGGATTTTGAGCAGTCCTTCGAGTCATTCGAGCAAGAACTCAAACTGCGAGATGGACTTCAAATCGAAACCCGCCGCCTTGAAACTTTGTACTCCAAACAACGACAAAACGGATCATAGAAAGGCGTGAAAATAACAAGTGAAGATAGCACGTGAAAATATCCTAAACGCTTATATGCATGAAGTAAAACACAGAGACAAGTGAGCATGAGACCACCGCTAACCAGGCTGGGGAACCGGTAGAAGAGCATATTTTGATATTAGTAATCAAATCTTTGAGATTGACAATCATGGGATTCCATAAATATTCCATCCAAACCAGAACCAAGGGTTAAGCCCCTTGAAGTCACTACAACAAGTACGGGTTAACACGATCACTATTAAAGTGCAAAAAACCGATTGATTTAGTACTTTAGTTGGCAGACGGTTAAGCACACAAATCAAATCGGGACCATGTCTAAGCGGTTACTTCTTCTCTAGCTCTACCCCGAGGTTGGATTAAATAGTAATCGCACTTGATTACTACATATTTCATGAGTCTTCAGAGGCACTTTGACCCGGCAAAATGATAAGAAAGCCTTACTAAACTCGAAAGCCAAGCGAATTACGTATACCTAACTTTCGGACTACTAAACCATTCGCATAACAGGAAGAAAAGATGAAGCTCTGAGCCTCAGGTGCCCGCGCTTTGCTCTGATTGAGGAACCAGGTATTCGTATGTTAGAGATCTTTTCAAATTCCGGCGTGTTCCAACCAAGAACGATCACGTAGTGATCGTTTGCGACTGCGCTTTTGGACTTCCTTCCAATTAAGCAGCCCAATCAACATCCTTATTGGTCTTGAATTTTAGCCTTAGCTGGAATCAAGTAACCATGGCAGGAGGCAAGTGAGGGATCCCTTCCAAAACAGACATAAATCCCTCGGCCGAGAGAAACGAGCCAGCCTCCTTCCATCAATGGGCCGATTCCTTATCATGGGGCCGACCATGGTAGGACTTGGTGGGTCCGTAATTGGGCCTCCTTTTGTTTCACCCCGATTTGACACTCTAATTTGGTTTTTTTTTTTTTTTTTTTTTTTTTTTGGGAGAGGTGGGGTGGGGGGTTGAGAATTCAGAATGTCAACGACCTCGTGAAAGCTCATTTTTTTTATGCAAGGGTGTTGATAATCCTAAAATCATGATGATATTAGCTTTTAACTACAGGGTAGCATAGTGAGACTAGTGAATACAGAAATATAAGGCAACAATACTCTTGGTTATGATAGAATTTCATCAACATCATTGAATCCAATCCCTAAATTTAATGGAATGCAATGAAATCAAATGCCAACGGACGTTATTTGGTAAACAAAATCCTTTTCTTTGTAAATTTGATAAAAGAATGTAGTGTAACCCTTTGCTGTGATTGGCACACGTATGATTACTTAAAACGTTAATACACAAATTGACACATAGGAATTCATTCTTCTAGAAGATTTCTAATTTGAATATGGTATGTTTTATATATATATATAATCCACATAATAATTTTTCTGTTTGAATAAGACCTAAACTTGAAACAGCACAATCACAAGACAGAAAATTCTACAAACTTTTACTAGTCATGGACAAGATTTGTTCTGTCATACATTTGATGATGAATGCATCGTGATCGGATCAGATTTACAATATTTTCCCTTACTATAGTGAGTGCATTTGCCGGTTGCATTGACAGGGGGTACGGTACATCCCCAACCCCCCAGAGGAAGGAGAATGAACGACTTTGCACGTCTGCGGATGGCTCACTTGTAGTTAATTGAGTCTATTAAGAAGGATTTGAAGTGTGAAATCCATTAATGTTTCACGCATATGAAGGGTTTTCTGAGGAAAGAAGTACAGTCCCATATCAGCTCTCCAGACATTACCACCATATGGGAAACTAAATCTTTTGTAGGAAATTTCATCCGATGCAGGGAGATTATAAGTTGGTTGCACCTTTTCTACCCAGGAAAAGAGCATAGTAGAGTAGGGAGCAAGTCATACTTATTTCTTGAGCATGTAGGAGTCCCGACAACAATCAATGAAGAGCAATGGCAAAAGTGGTACGAAGATGTTCTGCTAGGAACACTGCAAGAGTGAGGCCTACATTGAGCAGCTAACAGCTCCTCAACTACTGTCCAAAAGAATCTAAAGAGAAGGAATCACAATTACACTTATGAACAGACTATGAGAGACCAGCAAGGTAAACAACTCTATGAAGGTCAGTTTATTAATTGCACCAGAATTTATAATGCACTGACGTCCTTCCTATGCAGTATGTGCCGAGACCAGGAACCACGCTTTTGAGCCCTCTGCCCATAAGCATCTTCCTGAATGGGAACCCCTGGTCCATATATCAAACAGCAGCGTTCACTGAGCAAACCAACAAGTCTAGAGAGTACTTCCCTGAAAAACATGGAGGCAACCTGCCAAAAGGAAGCTATTGTCAATCCAAAATGCTGGTAGATGATTTTCAGTTCAACTGAGACTTTAAGTAACCAGCCAAATAAAGGTCCCGTTAACAGTCGATGGCACCCATCATTTATAGATGCATTCTTCAGTCATGAGGACCTCATGAGAGTAAATACAAGCAGAGATGAGATTTGAGAAATGCTAGAACATACAACAATATAAACAAACTCCAGATAAGTTCTGTAAATGCAGAAGGAGAATGATACATAGAGCAAATGGATCCAATGAGCATATTAAACAATGGACAAAACAAATCAGTGGCAACACTGTCCAGTACGACGAGCTCAAGAGATCATACTACAGCACCCTCATGGTGAAGGACTTGAGAGGCCCTCCCAAGGGGACAGAAGTTCCCGAGCAACAAAATGAACGTGAATAGAATGCTATCTAATATGTAGCCTTCCATTTAATCACAAATATTAACAATCCATGTGTGAATCAATCCCCCTAACTGACCAAGAGAAAGAAACGAAAATTGTAAGTGAAAGAACAAAAGCAGGATCATGACATGAAAAAGCCTCAACCACAAGAAAGGAGTTGCACAACATGTATGATTCACCTAATCAAGTTGATAAACATAGACTATGTCTTTGAAAAAAAATAAATGAATTCAATGTATCTTCTCTCATGCTATTTCACTAGGTTTCAGTTTGCAAAACACATAAACAAAAGAAACAGAACAGAAGGTCTGGTGGGAAAAAATAAAAGGAATATTTCAAAGTTCACATAGGCAGAAACAAGTAAATTCATCATCGATGCTAACAGAGGAGAGCACCATACTGGTCGGTAGAGTGGTGACTTGAAATCTACCAAAAAGTAAATGTTGCAAGATCCTGGAACTGGTCCTGAATTGAATTGCCAAATATTTATCAGATGGTCAAAGAGGGTGCTTTGCGACACTGTAGTCTGGAAGTGACAAGAAAAATAACATCAGAGGGATTGAAGTTCACAGAGAGAGAGAGAGAGAGAGAGAGAGAGTATCTAATACATGATTGCCTACGCTGGTGGCAGATACATAGTAAATGCCTACCAGTACTCAATAACCAGAAGATATCAAATTACTTCAAATTAAAAGGGCTCCTAAGACATTACAAAGTCATGATCTTTGTCAAAATGAACATAATATAATCTGATTTAATGGGAAGAGATACAAGCTAAAGGAAGTTGGACAGTATATTGCGTGTCCAAATTCATGTAATTGTACAAAGGCACAATGCTTTCAACACCTACATGATACTGACAATGAAATATAGCTTGATTAGACAATAGAACTCAGAATACAAGAAAAGCAGATTCCACCAATTTTATTGTAGTGATGAGGCAGAGGAATGACCATATGAGAAACAAAAAGAAGTGGGAAGTAGGTTGACCAAGTATATTCATCCAAGCAGTAACACAAGGAAACATGATTCCGCACAAGGAAGTAGTCTGGGAGTCGGTTTACTTTTACCTTTATGTACTGAGGTCTTTTCAACTCTACACGAGAAACATAACTTTCTACTAGAAATTTGAAACCAATCTCAAGCTCGGCATCAAATAATCATCAGGATAACTCTTAAGTATCTCCAAGCGCTAACACCAGGGAACAAAATCTTGATACAGATCAACAGCTGCAACAACATCAAATAACTGCACTGGAGAATACCTGTTAAGCAGAGGAAACACCAAAATTTGTTCTTTTTGTTAAAAAAAACGTATCGCATTATAGCAATGACAACAAGGAGAGAGAAGTTATGGGAGCGAAATGAATAACACCCGCAGATTCACACATTGACCATTAATGACGTCAGAGATAAAAACTGATGAAATTTCAAATAGTAAAGCATGCAAACGACACTGAAAGAAAAAGATAAATTCAACACCACAGAGTTTGGTCACACACAAATAATATGAGGTTTGGCTTAACATCATCCTATATCGCTGCATTCTCCAAACAAACCACTGGGAGTATCTTTCATCGAGATAAAGACACAGCAGTGAAGGCATGTATGCAGGCACAAACAAACTTACACATCAGAGCAACCAACCAAGTCCCATTGATGGAAATGTAACAATTTTAAGCACAGAAATCAAACATAAAAGTACAAAATCAAATGGATAATCAGTATTACCCCAGGACACGCCTCTCTTCATAGACTTTAGACAAAGCGCCTCCTTCTTCGCCATCTCCACAACCCAGAAACCGCCTCGTCTGCACAGCACCACCGCCATGCAAGCTCCACCGTAGAATCCGGAGGTCCTCGTTTGCATCAGACGGTCTGTGACCAGAATGGACCTTCGCACCAGCAATGCATCCCAAATGTCGCGTCTGATGGCAATTCTGAAGCTGCCGATAGCTTGAAGCAGGCTCAATCACAGGCCGCTTCCAATATTTGCGCACCACGATCGATCCCGCCGACTTACATATCGACAAGAATGGAGGCATGACCGGTCCTCAGAGAATCCGGAAGCTCGGAAATTTGCAAGAAATGCAGTGGCCAATTGAACACAACGCGTGAAGAGAGAAATTGAGGAGATGGGTCGGGAGTCGTCATTGTACGAGAAACGAAAGAAAGATAAAAACGAGATCGTTGACGCAGGAAAAGTCAAACACGGACAAACGAAGCAACAATTCCTGGATTGAATTGGGCCAATTACGGGTGCAGATAAAAAAACTCGAAAGCTCGAGAACTTGGTCCCAAATTGCTGGGTCCCATTTCGGGCGGGTTTCTATCTATCCATTTCGAGCCCGGTCCAAAATATTCACATCTTACATATAATTCCATTTCAAGGTAAAAAAAAAATCCGGTTTCTCAATTGGATTTGCTAGTCAACTAAACGACTGAAATAATACAAAAGATACAGTGAGAATTTGAAGATATAGCTCAAAACAGTAAAAGAAAGAAGTGGATTTGAGTCGAAAATGGCCTCAAGCTTTGGACTAGCTTTTTGAATTATATTTATGAGACCGGTAGCTTTACCTTAATCAAAAGTTGGTACTCCATAAAAGTAGAAACGTGAAAAATTCTTTTATTTTTCCTTGCTTTTTTTCATTTTAATTGATGAAACGTACACATTTAAGTAATTTTATGTTTCGTTAAAGTCATCTCGAGCAATAGAATACATTTAAGTAATTTTATGCTTCCTTGAAGTCATCTTGAGTAATAGAAGGTCTAGTCAACAGCCTAGACTGAGGAAAGTTTTTACACATGTTTTACAAGGAACTTCCCCCGAGATTTTCATATGTACGGATATATATATATATATATAACCATTCACATGGGAGGCATATCATAGGAGAAAAATGGGACAGAGGACGGCATGCTGACCCATGTGAGAAAAAAGAGAAAAAAATTGTATTTAGAGGTTTTCGAGTCTATATCCTTTGTATGATTGGTAATAGTCTTTAAATGCTTTTAGTAAGTATCAGTGAGAGTGGCAAACCCATATGTCAACATGCGAGAAGTGGTTGTGCTTGAAGAAAAATTAGTTGTACTGGGAAATAAGACAAAGTGTTTGACTGACCCTGAATTTGTAAGAACTTGAAGGTGTGGTTTATATCTTTTTGAGTGTGGCCACAATGTTGTGCATGTAAGGTGTGAGAAATATTTTGAAAGGCCTCAATAGTGATAAGTTTGTACAGCGGGATTGCTGTAGGAGTTTTGGTTCTGCTTGGCAAACTTTGCACTTGCAGCAAGACGCTGTCCGTACTCCAAACTAAGCTAATAAGTTTCAAACTTTAAGGCCTGTTGAGCAAAAAGATAGCATGTAAACACATTGAGTCGAACCCATATAAAATGTCGAGATTCCATTTCTCTCGCCCAACTCTTTATTTTATACTTTGCATTGCTAGGTCTACATAACAGGCAAAAGCAAAAATTTTATTCAGGATCGAATCTATAATAATCAGTTTATTTTTTCAGAAGAACCAATTCAGACCCCTCCCCCTCTTCTTGATGGCAAGGCTAACAGAACTAAATTGCCCAAATGACAAAATTTAGGATCAAGCCGAACTCAAAGAATAACTCCAATACACAAACACAGGAACCATCTAGTCCACATGCATCCACGAGGCTACACCCCCACAAGGTGGTCGGCGTGGCTCTTAATCTTACCTTCGATGAGAGGTCTTGTGGTTCGAATGGGGATCTACCGCGTCCAAATTAGGCACATAAACATTCTTCAAGTCCTTTTAAGAGTTTTCTCGCTGAGGTATGACAGCAAACTTCTGTAACCCAGCGGCAGCTTATGAGGAAGGTGATAAGGACGCAGTTTTTAACCTTCGCCCTTCTGCCAATTGGGACTGGATCGGGCGACTAAAATGTTGAAGCAGAGTAAACGCTTCTTCTAATTCTTGGCTGCAAACTTGCACTAGGAGAATCTTAAACGCCTCGTAGACTTCGTAATCGTGTCTTCCTTGGTTTGCTGGGCTTTAAAAAAAAACCGGCTGAAGCAACTCCCTCTTGAAGTTTAGCACTAAGCCGGAATCCAAAATGGGTTTAGCGTTCGATTATCGTTCGAGATCAATTTAATTTCTTCTTCGTTAAAGTGAGAAATTATCGTCAAATGTTTTAGCGCCGATGGCACATAATAAATCCAGGTCTAACGGGACCGAAGGTTTTCTTGAGGAAACGTAACGGCATGGATAGCCACTACCCCGATATCGGCTTCACAATCGTCTGGACTTCGAGATGGCCTTCAAACCAGCTAACCAAACGCAAAACTATTTGGGATTTAGAAATAGCCGCATATGCCGAATTGATTTGACCCTTCATGCTCAAAAGTGCTATATCATCACGTTCACAAGCGATAGTGATTAACAGATTGAAAATTGAGGTCAATCACGAACATTGCTTTCATGAACCGTTTAAACAAGATTGCTCAATTCTTATGGGTTCGCCCTGCAATTTTACTACCTCGGTCACTTTATACAATGGCAGATCCAGAATATTTAAGTTAGGATGGCGATGCAAAGAATTATGGCTAAACTTTGTAATTAGGACAACCACCAGCCGCCTTAGTCCACTTGTATAACTTTGTAGTCGTCAAATTGCATTGCACATTCACTAGTAAACTATTCGTAGATCGAAGTACATGATGAACGTTTGGGTGCTAGTTCTTTCTATTCATGCTTTCATTAATTGCAACAAGTATGTGATGATTGGATCTGAACATGTGAAATTAACTAGCAGGGACAGAATCAAACACAACTTCGAATGTATCTGGCGCGGCTTTGAAAGAGACTTTAGGCCTCTAAAGGTTTCTGGCACCAAATTTAAGGTGTTTGGCAAGACAACAATAAAGCCTTTGAGCCAAAACTAGCAGGTCCCACACAAGCATTAGCTTTGAGCATTTTTTGCAATGCTACTTCAGGGGATAATAAAATTTCTTCCTCCAGCTTTGTCCTTACTAAACTATCTAAAGTCCAATTTTTCCCTCGACGGCTTTATTGTGCATATTTGACCGGCATCACGCGACACTGCCAACGAGCTTGGATTTGACCACCAACAAGCTAGATCAAACTCTGACAAACCAAATATAATGTCGGCAAGTTCAATTGATGCAATAAGCCCTTGCCTATTGTTTCGCAACCTCAACCTTGGCATTACGTAGTGTTGGGCCACACATTCTTAGGTAAGGCTCGAGGTGCCGTGACCTCAGGCTGGTTCGCCAGTGGTCACATGTCCCGAGCGTAATGGCCTCAAAGTCGACATCATGCAACCTCTACCAACCCTTGTATGGGGTCCCAACGGCTTAGCACTCACTGGGTGACTTGATCTAGATCCTCAGCAAGTTACTCAATCTCTCTTTTTAAGAAAAGAAAAATTCATTTAATATCTCTTTCTTCTCTAAATTTTTTTATTGTGAAATCACTTTTCAAATTGGATATGAAGTCTCTAGAAAAATGTTCGCCGAACAATATTTATACCTCGCCAAAACCTTCTGATCTACTCATGTAAAATGTTATTTTTCCTTTTCCCCAAATGCTCTCCTAAGTGCACCCATCGTACCCTCCCAAGTGGAGGGAGTTCGGCAAGCAAAGCACGCCCCCGGTCCTGTGAAAACCCTCATAATCACCAATAATCATGCCACTGTCTTGGAGAATGGGTAGTACCTTCTTCTCTTTCCCATTATCCAATTCATGCGCGGATTGCGAACGGCTCTCTGTCTTGTCGCAACGTGTGACACAGACCTTAATCTTCGAGCAGACGCCACGTTTTCTTTCCCATGCTCACTTGAACATTACACCAACGGAGAGGAGAGAAGATGAGGCCCCTTTTTGACCCGCACGTGAGAGCCACCGAGCTTCGTTGACGGGGAAGAAAGAAAATCCAGTGAATACGACAGAATAGAGTGATTAGACGATAAAGAAGGAATGGGGCCGAATTGGAATTGCCATCCACGACTCACAGTCCCCTTCCTTGTAGATGGGATTGGACCAAAGGAGAATAATTAGAAAACAGACAGAGTCCATAGTTTTAGAGAAAAATTACCAAAAAAAAAAAAAAAATCCGTAAATTTCCTGTAACTATACTAATTTAATTCTAAATTTTTTTTATTTTACCAATCGATTCCTTAACTGTGTCAATTTAGTCTATATGGTCAATTTTGGTTAGTTGACACTAATGTGACATTGCCCCAATAACGTAAATAAATTTTAGTTTTTTTTTAATATTTTTACAATTATTTATTTTCTCTATCATTTTCTTTTTTTTGCTTTTCTTTCTCTTCCTTTTTTTCCCCTTCCTCCTTCCTCTAACCGATAGCCAGTTGGTGAGATCAGCCTCACCAAGGATACATGAGCATTAGCACAATCTTCACATGTTGATAAGGCCACTTGGCTAGGCAACCAATTCAAGGCCATTGAAAATTTTCTCTATTGCGTATAGCTTTCATATTTAAAAGACAAATGAAAGTTTAGTATTGATACAACTCACATAAAGCTTAGAATTTCCAAGGTCGAAACAATTGATTGGAGTATCAAGGGATTTTCAATATTAAGACCATTGAACTTAACCGCCAAAGGGTTTGTAGGATATTCTATGGATTTTCAAATAGTGTGTTCACGCCCTTGGAGTATTAAAAAAAAAAAAGTGTAAAATTTAGATACTATATTTTCAAAATGGCCACTATCTTATTATTGAAAAAATGTATTAAAGATAATTGAGAACGGTCATATCACCACCCATGACAACAAGTATTCCACTGCATATTCTTAGCCATAATAACTCGAATTAATAATATGAAAAATCCCAAACTGATATATCTATAATAAATTTACTTTAAACTAATTTTTTGACCACCAACAATTTCAAACTGGTACGTTTATGACAAATTTACTTTTTGCTAATTTTCATTAAATTGGATTAATACAATGAAAAATAACAACCTAATAGACATATGACAAAAACAAATGGTAAAACCCCAAACTAGTATACTTATCAGTTGTCACATGTCATCTAATTCAACAATTTAATGATAAAATTTAACAAAAGTAACAAATGGTGAAATTGTCACAAGTATATCCATTTGAGATCTCTAGTAGTCAAAAAATAGTTTTAAGTAAATTTGTTATAGGTATACCAATTTGAGGTTTTTTTTGTATTAACCCGTATAACTAAATCAACCATCTTAATTCTTATGGCTTTACATGTGAATTTATTGACCAAAAAATTTATATTATCACATAAATGTCCTATATAATCAGGAAAATATAACACTTGTTTTATTTTTTTATTTAATGACCACTCACATACTTCTATTTTTGTAAATATCGTTCACATACCTCTAAGCAAAACCTCACATCGGAAAATACCAAATTTGTCCCCCTTACGAATTCATTTTAGCATCTCAATTGCTTAATGTTTGAAGGTTTGGTGTTTAATTAGTTTTGAGTGTTTGGGGGTGAATGTTGGAATTTAGGAGGCATTTTTAGAAAGAAAAACGTTATTTTCATAAAAAGGTCACAAGAATAATTGAGGTAAAGATGCAAAATAATCTCCAATGGTAAAACTCAAATATGTATTTGATATTTTCAAAAATAGATATATGTAGATGGTTATTAGGTGAAAGATAAGATTTATTTCTGATACTTTTCCTATATAATATTCTTACTTGATTCTCCATTTACAATGAATATTCAATATGTTTTGGAGTGTTTCATTATAAGTCCGTTTTTAATTTGCTTCATCTAACTATTTAAGCTGATGAGTTTTTTTTTTTTTTTTTTTTAATGACATGGCCAGAAAGAATTTGTAGGTGGAATGGCATAAACCGAGCTCCTCACGCTCGTGAAGAGACCCGTAGATGCCCCAACTCCTTGATTTTTATTTTAAAAAAAAATCTTCAATCAATTTGTGCGATCCCCTTGCGTCTTGGTCAATATTTGTCTTAAGGGTGACTAAGGTGGTGAGATTCATTGACTTGGTCGCAAAATTAGATCCCTAGGAAAGCGTGTTTCGTCCCCTTGTGGATTTTTTTAGAGATAAAAGGGTTGCTTTCGATTGTCCATTTCGATTTCGATTTCGATTTTGGCATAGTACTCTCGGATAAGAGTGGCCTTGACTTAATTGGTCGGCCTTGGAAGATGGAAGATTTCTATCTTTGCTTCTTTGGCCTGCCCCCACACGGCGCCGTCCCATATAAAGATCGAGCCACACCGCGCCATCTGTCCACGTGAAATCGGGCCAACGAAGGCTTTTACGTTTATTCTAGTTCGGTTGACCCTCCATTGCATTCGACGGTCATCATGACAAAGCGTTCGCTTGATCGACATCATTGAGGGCGGCGACCGCGGCACATGCTCCAAGGGACATGTGCTTGAGCTGGTAAAACGTTTGGAACTATATGATTTGGAAGGCATGGAGTCTCGAATTTGACTTTTGGGGTTGATTAAAAGGTGAACTTAATTTGATGTGCAAAAGCCTCTTTTGAAAAGAAGAGGAAAGATGATAAAATGAGTAAGTGGGCTTATTAATGGAACCGCACTCGACTGAAATGCCAAAGAATAATGATTATCGAACACAAAGAGACCCTTCCACACATGCTTAGCGAGCATTAATAATTTACCCAGGGGGGATTGATTTTTTCTAAGTATGGTTACGCGGAGTTGCCCCATTAAAAAAGTTAGGTAGGGCAATTTACTGCTGATGAAATCACCCTGTGTGCTTTCCCTCGGTTTTTGTGGCTTTGATGATGGAAGAGAGCGAAAAGCAAGCAAAGGCTTGACTTTAACCGGTTTATTTATATTGTGGGGTTTCGTTGTACCCTTCACGGGAAGGAAATCGAACGATCCTGTAAAGAGAGAGTTTACTAGAACGCTAAACTACATTACATTTATAATTAGTCATCCTCTATGACAATAAGTTTTAATATCTTCAGATTTCGTTCATTGGCAAGAATGAGAAATTATAACCTTGTCTTACAACTGTGCCAAAGGGGAATATTTGGGGGGGTTGGATTTTCTTGCATTTTTTATTGCTGGAAATCCGCTCTAATCATCTAATCTATAAATTTCATGCATGAACATTATCCAAATTTATACTGAGTTTCATGCCGGTGACACCCATAATTGTTGGCCCAAGAATTCGGTGGCAACTATATAGAGTCTGTATTCAAGCAACCAAGAAATATGGAAAATTAAATCAAGCAAACAAACTGAAATATAGAATCAAATACAAAAGAGAGTGAGGATAGAAAAGCTTGCTCAAGTGATTTAAAGTGGCTCGTCTCCCGCCTACTCCATTCTCTGAATCTGCTAGAGAGATTCTCCAAAACTCCCTAGTCGAATCCACTACAAAGGTGCGTTGATCCGAAGCCAAACTCTCCAAAATACGAACGCTCCGCCGTGTCTCAAAAGGCTTTCACTTCACGCTCGAAGTCTATCATCTCACCTCACTTGCGATCTCCAAATGCAAATAAGGGTGTGTTTGTTTTGCGAAAAACAATTTCCAGGAAAACGCTTTCCTCATTTTCCAGCATTTGGTTCATTTAGGGAATTGAGTCAACGGAAAATGTTTTCCTAATCAACAGAAAATGTTATGAAAACATTTTCCTTCCAAAGCTTAAATTCAGGAAAACGATTTCTTCTTTGAAAGAACCGGAAAACATTTTCCAAAATGTTTTAAAGTCCTTGTTTGATGAAAAAATTATTATTAAAAAGAACTTTTAATTAAAAATTTTGAATTTGTTATTATTATATCTTTTCTTTTCTTTTCTTTCTTCTTTCTTTTTTTTTCATTTTTATTGTTTTCTCTTTTATTTCTTTGCCTGTGAATGTAAACCCTAACTCCTCCTCCCCTCTCTCCCTCTCCTTTGCCCCCTCCATTTCGTCACCGCCGCCTCCTCTAACCCTAGCCCCTCCTATGCTCCCATTGGCTTCACTCCCTCCTCTTCCTCTTCGTCGGCGTCTTCTACACCTTCAATCATTTTTCAAATGCAATCCAAACACTAGAAAATATTTTCAGTCACATATCACCAAACAGAAGAAAACTAACCGTTTTCCTGGAAAATGGTTTCCCAGAAAATATTTTCCAAAAACGTTACGTTTTTCGTGAAACAAACACAAATGTGCAAAAGGTTTCCCGCATCCAGATATTCTATAGAAGATTCTATATGTTCCCTTAAAAGAAATTGTCCGAAAAGTTCAAAATCTATTGCATTTTTGTCAATTTAGCCATAAACTTCACCAATTAAATACTATACATTTTTATATTAAATCCATCCAGCCAATTTTGATTACAAATTATTAACGTGAACGCTATTCGTCTTATGTGATTCAATCAACGCTGATGTGGACAATTATTAATAATATGTTAATAATTTTTTGAATTTTTAATTATTTTTCCCTCCCTCCCTCCCTCCCTCCCTCTAAGCGGCCGTGACCACAAACTGGCAACTATAAGCTCGAGATCTAGCAGCCAACTCGGACTCGAATGACAATGGCCACAAACTTAAAGCTCAAGCTCGAGCAACCATGATAGCAACATCCCTCTTTTGTTTTCTTTTTAACTTGTGACCCTCTAGATATAGTAGCTATGGCTACAAAGCAAACCCAAAGCTCAAGCTTGCAATTGCCATGCCCGCTCAATCTCAAGCTCTAGGTTCAAGGCTATTGTAAATTAAGTTGGATCACAATCGATCGCAATGCAATTCTAACTATTAGAATTGTGCAATATGTGAAATGTAAATAATATAGTAGATGAGAGAAAAGAAAAACGATACACCAGAAATTTTTTACGACCCAAGATGGGAAAAACCACATGACACTAATCCAAAAACTATCCTTTATAATCAAAGGATTACAATTAACACTCTAACGGTGTTTATCTCATAATAAATCCTCAAAACTATCACAAAACACATCCTCTCTCAAAAAACTCTCAAGAACTCTCATAGTTTACTCAAGTTGTTGAACAATCTTGTGATCTCTCTAGAGTATTTTCCGGTACACTTTAAATCTCCATCCAATCCTTTTATTTATAGTGGTAGACATCCACCCAAATTAGGAATCCTACCTAATTGATAATCACCTCCAAATTAGAAACTTTCCTAATTTATTGAATTCATCTAATTTAGGCAATCACCAGAATTTTATCCCAATACTCTTCCTAAATAAGACTAATTCTTATTTAGATATCTTCTGTTTTGGCGTCCTACCATAATAAAACTACTTTCTTATTATATAATCCTAACGAGCAATCTTTGGAATATTCCAAATTGACTCCCAAACATGTTGGGCTACTCCCAACAAATCTCCCGCAACCCATCATGGAGGGTCTTAAATATTCTTATCACTTCGATAAGTCCGCCTACTTCCTACATAATTTTAGTTTCTCTGTAGTAAAGACTTTGTTAACATATCAGCACTATTTTTTTCAATGTGAATCTTCTCGAGCTTCCATTGCTTCTCTTCCAACACTTTTCGTATCCACTGATACTTAATATCAATATGCTTCGTCCTCAAATGAAATGTGGAATTTTTACTGAGATGAATAATGCTTTGGCTATTGCAATGTACAACATACTCATCTTGCTTGTAACCCAATTCTTGTAGAAATCTCTTCATCCACAATATCTCTTTGCTAGCTTTAGTGGTCGCTATGTATTCAACCTCTGTTGTGGACAATGCAATGCACTTTTGTAATCTTGATTGCCAAGAGATAGATCCACCTGCAAAAGTCATTAAACAACCAAACGCAGATTGCTTGGAATCTACATCTCTCGCCATGTCTACATCATTGAAACCCTCAACTATCGGTTTTTCATCACCAAAACACAAACACAAAGTATATGTACCTTAAGATACTGAGTATCCACTAGACAACCTCCCAATGTTTTTGCAGGGATTTGACATGTATCTGCTAACAATTCCAACAACATACCTAATATCCGGTCATATGCACACCATTGCATACATGAGACTTTTGACGGTAGAAGCATAAGAGATCTTCAACATCTATTCTTTCTCCATTTCACTTGAGGGACACTACCTCATACTAAGATGAAAATGACTAGCCAAAGGTGAGCTGACTGATTTGACATTGCTCATGTTGAATCTTTGCACAACTTTATCTACATACCTCTCTTGGGATAACTATAACTTTCCATAAGCCGTATCATTTGATATCCTCATCCCAAGTATTTGCCTTGCCGCTCCAAGATCCTTTATGGCAAATTCTTTGCTCAACTCCTCCTTGAGTTTTATGATTTTTTGGACATCTTGCCTCACAATTAACATATCACCGGCATCTAATAAAAGAATCAAAAAATCACCGTCACATATTGTTCAATTCGGCCTCTCAACAAACTACTGTGTTGTGGTGTCTTAGGCACTATTTTCTCAAGCCTTATGCCATGAACTCTACAATAATCCTCAAATGGCCCTCAGTGTTCCCTGCCATTGTTAATCCTCACTCACTTCAATTTTCTACTAGTCTCATTTTCTAGTTCCACATGTAAATCTTTGAAGGTAGAACATGATCCTTCGTCTCCAATGTGGTAATGCACACCTTCCTTGAGAAATCATCTATAAAGGTAACATAATAGAAAGCACCACTAGTAGTTCTCAAAGTCATAGCACAAACATCAATATGTAAAAAATCAAGTCGATTAGCCTTTCTCAATGGTAGAATAGATTTAAAGGCAACTCTATTATTTTTTTTTCCCTACAATATAGTCTTCACAAGGGTTTATAAAAGTAACTTTTATTTTTGGGAGTAAATTTGTTGATGCGAGAACCTTTATTCCATTCTCACCCATATGTCCAAGTCTACTATGCCAAAGTTCGGTTGATATGTCCCTCACTGCATTAATATCTCCGCCGCATAGTTTCAATTGTAAAGTGTAGAGTGATACGTTTTTCACTCCTCTTACTATCACCAAGCTATCCCCGATTAACTTCCACTTCCCTTCGCCGAAGTTACTCACATTACCGTCATCATCTAGCTTTCCTATGGAGATAAGGTTACGGTAAATATCAGGGACATGCCTTACCTCTTTTAAGATCAGCTTGCATCCATTGTTGGTCTCAATCTCAACGTTTCCTATGCCAACAATCTTCCATAAGCCATCATTACCCATCTTCACGAGACCAAAGTCTCCAGCTATGAAGACGAAAATTCTCTCTTGGGCATTATGTGATAGGAGGCTCCAAAGTCAACTAGCCAAGTGGTATCTTAGCATGTTAAGTAAATGCTTTCATTAGTGCGGATAATCATCATATCTTCATAAATTATGGTGACATTTGCAGCCGATGCTTCAATTTATTTTTTGGCTGCCTTCAATCAATAATCTATGATGAGATATTCGATTTTTCTATAATGAAAACAAGCTCTCTTCTCAACCCTTGGCCATGAGGTTGAACGACCTTTAGGTCCACTGCTTTTTCTCCTCCCACAATCTATTTTCTTGTCTTATTCATTGAGAACAAGAGTTCTTTCACCATGGTTATAGTAACCCTTATCCTTGCGCCTTTGCTCTTTCACTTAGCAATCTGTCCTTCACTAACTCTACGGTCAATGTTCCATTGGGTGGGAATTGTGAATAGACACAACTAAAATATCCCAGCTTTTTGGCATAGAACTTGTCAAGAAGTGCGCATGCAATTTTGGAGTGATCATCCTCTCCATTGTATAGATTTGATTCACCATACCTCCCATAGTGCCTATGTGTTTAGAGACACTCATTCCATCTTTGCACTCTATATGCAATACCTTCTTTATCGGGCTTGCTATGTTTTGAGATGTATTCCTCCATATATCCACTCCAAATTTCTCCATAAGTCATAAGCGTTGTCTTCTTGAGTGAAGTTTTGAAAGCTGTTTTGATCGAGCCACCTTCTAATGTTGCAAATGCTTATTTTGTTGAGGATAGTCCACTCATTCTACTCATCCTCCTCTTCTTCTATTGCTATTATCGGGATTTTGAGGAGTCATCTTCTTCCTCTCTAACTTTTGCCGATTTAGAAGTTAATCTCGAGTCTTTACCATGCCCTTTGGGGGCATTTTGTCTTGATTGACCTTTTCAAAGCTGCTTTGATCAAGCCACCTTCTAATGGTGCCAATGCATATTTTTTTAAGGATAGTCCACTCATCCTACTCATCCTCCTCAATGCATATTTTGTTGAGGATAGTCCACTCATCCTACTCATCCTCATCTTCTTCTACTGCTATTATCAAGGCTTTTGAGGAGTCATCTTCTTACTCTCCAACTTTTGCCGATTTAGAAGCTAATCTCAGAGTCTTTACCATGCCCTTTGGGGGCATTTTTGTCTTGATTGGCCTTTGCAAGTCTTTGATGTAAAGATGATCCTCCATCTTACACCTCCATATTGCGTAATTTGTAGCCGTGAGCATAATATCATGTTGACCTTGTCTTTTGTCATCTTTTACAACTTGGCTCTGTTACCACTTGTTGTAAATTAAGTTGGATCGAAATCAACCGCAGCAGAATTCTAACTATCGGAATTGCGTAATATGTGGAACGTAAATAACATAGCAGATGATAGAAAAGAAGAACATACCATAAATTTTTTACGTGTAAATTCCAATATAGGAAAAGCCAAGGGACACTAATCCAAGAACTCTCCTCTATAATTAAAGGATTACAATTAACACTCTAATGGTATTTCTCTCACATTAAATCCTCACAATTGCCGCAAAATGAATCCTCTTTTTGGTACACTTTAAGTGTCCATCCAATCCTTCTATTTATAGTGGTAGATCTCCACCCAGATTAGGAATCCTGCCTAATTGGTAATCATCTCCCAATTAGAAATTTTCTTGATTTATTGAATTCCTCTAATTTAGGTAGTCACCAAAATTATATCATGGTATTCTTTCTAAATAAGAGTAATTCTTATTTAGATTTCTTCCTTATTAGTGTCCTACCATAATAAGACTCCCTTCCTATGATGCAATCTTGATGAGCAATCTTCGGGATATTCCAAATTGACTCCCGAACATGTTAGGCTGCTCCCAACAACGACTATGGTTGTTCGAGCTCAAGCTAGCCAAATCTCAAGCTTGCAGTTGCCATGGCTAATTGAGCTATATGTTCATGGCTAGGGTGGTCATGATGGCCTTGCCCATGTTCTCGCCGACCACAAGTAAAAAAAGAGAAAAAAAAATAACATAACATAATATAAAAAATTATTTAAAAATTATTTAAAAATTATTTAAAATTGTTTACGTTGGCAAGGTCATGCCATGCACGACAGCCATTGTCTATACTAACAAATTCTAGCCAAAATTGATCAAATGAACTCAATTGTCAAAATTGAACTGTTAGAATTGAATTAGTAAAGATACAATAGGTTTAAGACTATTTGGACAATTTTCTAATTCCTCCAATTATCTTAGAGGTCTTACTAATACTAAACCCATGCCAAACTAGTCATTAGACACATTGCAAATGGCTAATTTTTGGCGCAACGCGACTATCAAGCGTCCAATTCATAAAATTCCAATTGCCTGCTTAATCACAAGAAAGATCGAGTGAAGTACTTGCTTGGCTAGTCACCCAGTTCCACCATTTTTCCTAGATTTTATGTGGCATTTTAATAGGCTTAGATATAGGATAGGATCAGATAAAAAAAATTAATTGAAGAAAAAAAATCAATGCCATGTAAGGCTTAGTAAGTACTGCTCAAAGTACTTTTTGCGACACTGTCACAAGTGCCTTCAAGTCCTTCATACTTCGTCATCTCTTCAAACTCAATCTATACTCTAATCCGTAGAATTAAGATATAAGTTGAAACTCGCCGATCAAAGATGTGGTAGGAAGAAGTTTCCTCCAGCGAGGGATGGAAAAAAAAAAAAGTAGAACCCCTTTGGAAAAGGATCGTGATTTTCTTTTAATGTTTCAAGTTGCAGCCTTTAAATGCACAAATGATTGCAAATGATAAGAGGCTACAGCATCATCTAGGTGAGTCGGACAGGCTTAGCAGAGCTCGAAATAAGCAACCTATCTTGTAGAAGGTAAATTGGTACAAAGGGGAAAAAATGAAGATGGGTCAATTTTCCTCTCAATGGACAGGATTTTGATCTCTCATGATAGTTAATGTAAAAGTCGTAATGGCCAAAATACAACTTTTTTATTTTTCTATTTTATTCATATTCTAAACTCTCTGTCTCAGATTTTTGTATTATCTTCTTGTAAGACACGGAAGTTCAAATTCACATCTGAAGTTAAATCATCCACACATCAATCTTTTCGAAAATATGAGAATTCGAATCTCTCGCCTCCCATTTCCACGTCGAAAAGGTAAACCCTAGCATTTTGTTTTCTTTTTACCACAGTCCAATCGAAACCTATTGACTTCAATAATATGGTCTGACTATTTTTGCAAATATTCAGAAAAAAAAGTTCCTTAAAAATCAACAAATTTCAATAGGCAACAAACCGAGAGCGCCGTATGCTGCCACACAGTACCAACACATAGGTTTTTCCGCTTGAATTTTGCTAACCCGACACTAACCGAAGGATCTGCTTACCATTTGCCAAAAGTTTCATGGCTAAATCACATTGACCAAACGTTTTACATGAGTTTCAATACAGTTACAGTGCAGGCTTTGGAAAATCCAGCACAACCGCCTTTTACTCTTCTTGCAAGAATCCAAGGGCGGCAAGGGAAAAAGTTAATACTACAAAATGGTCTTTGCTAATCCTTCCGGGGAAAGGTCGATCAGATTGGTGCTTTTGACTTTTCCTCAGACAAGCCTTATCCTCTTCACCGGTAGAAGTTAGGTGAGGCACGGTTTCCTGTCGATAAAACTTGTCCGAGTTCACATTACGCGATCCTTACGTCATCCCATTGTTTTCGGTCCTTTCAATAATAAATTTCACATTTCGCATGCATCATAGGCATCAGTTCCTGATTTAGTGCCGTTCCCAATCACATCACACTACGAAAGATGGCGGAGAGTTCTAAAGTCGCTTTTTTCTAATTGGAATATCCTATGCTTTTTTTTTCTTGCCTTTTATAAGAGCAAAAAGAAATCGCGTGTGTAGAATAGGTCTAGTTCTTTAAAAAAAAAAAAAAATCCCTAAATTTTAGGTTTTTTTTTTTTTGGTAACCCTGAACCCAAGAGTTCTACCCACAAATGCATGAAAGAAACCTCGAGGAACGACTACAAAACCCACCACTACAGTACGCCTCTGGGATTCAAATTCCTCCCCTCCGCGAGGGGGAGAGAGCCCAAGCCAGTTGCTCCGCTGTGGGCGGTGGTACTAAATTTTAGGTTTAATCATAGTTCTTTCCCAAAAAAAAAAAAAAACTTGTCTAAATCAATCTCAACCTTTCATTATAATCTTAAATTTGCCCATGCATCCAAAAATTAAAATTACCACTAGTTTCTTAAAAATTATAACATCAATGACATTTAAAGATTCGTTATCAAAACCTGTGTCTTCATTAAAACTCTCACCTTTGATAGAATAACAATAGCCTCATAATATTGATAATCTTAAAGAAATTAATGGCGATTTTTGGAAGCGTGAGCATTTTTGAGACTAGAGTGAAAATTGAGTATTTCTTTTAGACCAAAAAAATCATAGCGGAATTGGATTGGACCTAAAATTAGGGTTTTTTTAGGAAATTAACCAGTGTAAAATATGCAAAAGAAACGAATAAGGAAAGGAACTTGTGTAATTGGTGTTATTGTAGGATTTGAATTGAGAAGAGCCATATGGATCTTTTTAATTTACCATTTTGTCCTATATGTAATCTAGGATATAGATTTTATTGATACTTTTTTTGTTGAAATGTTTGAGGTGAAAATGTGATTTAGGTCTTCTTCCATTAATAAAAGTTGATTTATTTACGGTTGTTTAATACCACAGAAATTTTATTTTGTAGCCAACCTTAATGAAAATTCTGAATTTCGCAAAAACGTACTTACAATTTTTTTATGAACGGGACATACTTACAACTTCCAATGTATCTTATAGGCTAATCAGAGCTGTATATTAAACCAAAAAATTATCATAATTTAAGAGATAAATGTGTTTTCACACAGCATAACTTGTGTTTGCATCCTGAACATAAAAAATAAAAAAAATAAAAATTTATATCATGGAATCTATATGGTTTCTTGTAATGTATGCCAAGAGGAATTCAAGATGGTATGACTTTTTCGGTTCAATTATTTTCCCTCACAATGAATAGAATAGAATTTCCATTTTGAATATAACTTTTTGGCTAAACGCATATTTTATGGATTATTTCTACTCACGGATAGGAAGGACATGGCCCTAGTGGAGATAAGGTCGCTTTTGCAATTTTTGTACGAGTCGATGAGATAAGTAGGCCCTATTCTTTCCCTTTATAATTATGTCCTAAATTCGGAAAATGTCGACTCTATATAATTGTTACATGCATGGAAACATCCTGCCTTTTTACTAAACGATGACATAGTTTCTTAATGGGTGTTTCGAAGAAAAAGGTAAATTCAATATCTTGCTAAAAATGATGGCAAGAAAATCTAGTTGAGAATATAGTGCTATCAATTGTTACATTACTTAATTCAAATAACTTCTAAAGGTTGTCCCATATTCGTGGAAGCTTGTTAATAAGCTATACCAACAAGGTGAGACTTTATTCGTAACGAAAGGATGATAGCACCATTTAATAGTCTTTTTAGACACGCTTTTATTTTAAAATAATGATTGTGTTGTCGTATAATTAATAAGATTCAGCTTGGTCTACCTATTCAAATATTTCGGCAACCAAAATAAATAATATCAAATTTCTTAGATCATCGATTTCAGTCACTATCGAGAGAAAAAATTTTAGCTCGATTCGTTTCTTTTCATTGGTTAGGACATCGTACATTTAATGATCACATTGATTTGCTCTTTTGAGCTAGAATCAGTTGAACGGCATCGGATTCAGTAAATTATTTTATTGAAAAAATTGTAGGTTCTTTAAGAGAGTAGCACGGGCAACTATTCAATTAATCATTATAAATATATACTGTTTTTTTTTTCCAAATATTCTTTTTCTTGGAAGATACTGGTAAAGTGATTGGCAGCCTTAATGTTTAATGATTAATTTAAGTAAGACAGAAGTACACCGAGATACTCGCTTTTAACTACTCATTAGAGGGGGGGTCCTGTCGCTGTCCGACGCCATTAAGTCCCACCATGTGGCGCCCATCCGACCGTCCATCGGGAGAAACGTGGGCGGCGGCGATCCTCCCACTTCGCTCGCCCACATTGGCCGGCCGCTCACATCACGACCCTCCAAACTCGCGGTCATTGGTCCACGCCGCCCCCGGCCAGCTGGCCCACTCAGCATTATAAAATAATTTATAAATGACTAATTGCCCGATTTACATCAATATAAAAAAATACATATACTATTCTGGTCTAAACTTAACTACCGTCTCTCACGTGTTAATTAATGAGACTGTAAGAACCCAACAAATTTTTGAAAAATTAGACCTCCAAGCAATTTAATTTTTTGTGATCCGAAACAGATTATTATTCTCACGACACCCGTCGCTCAATTATTTTTTTAATACCTTTACCTTTTTACGAAAAACCTTTAGAAAAAGGGAAAAAAAAAGAATTTAAGTAAAAAAAGTTCGCGTTTTCATGTGTTGAAAGCGAAAGGAGGGAGAGAGAAAGAGAGACAGAGGGAGTGTGACACTTGGCGTTTCTCCGGCGGCCCTACCTCGCGAGGAAGAAGGAGCCAAAGAAGAAGCAACTACACACGCGCAGAGAGAGATAGAGAGAGAGAGAGAGAGACTTTCTCCTTTTTTCTATATTTGGGGCATTCGATTATTTTGAAAATTCGTTGAGAAACGAGCAGGCAGAGGACAAGGTAAAAAAGGGGCAGCTCTCTGCTCTGTCTGAATTGCCGTCTCTCGCCTACTTCTCTGGGCTTTTTCTTCTTTGCTTCCCCTCCTTAAACTCTCCGTTTCTTGTCTGGTTTTTCTGGGTGCTCTCGCTTTTTGCTGCTGAAGGAGTGAGTTTGACTGTCGGGGTTCCTTTCTTGATCCTGCAATTCGATCGTCAGTTCCTTGTGTCGACTTATTTCGGGTAAGATTTTTTTTTTTGAGGTTGCTTTGAGCTTCTTGGGAGTGACGGACTCCGCCGGTCATCTGCTGACGCTTGATTTTGGGAAGCCGCAATGTCGATCTCAATTCAGATCAATCCGCAACGGCTCTCTTGGTCTCTGATTTTTCGTGTCATTTGAGGTGGTGTTGAACTGGGGATCAGTTTCTTCCCTCTTTCTAAGGAGACGCCTTTCGTTTCTTGAATCGTTTGTTTTGATTAACCCCACGAAAGAAAGGTCGCAGGCAAATCGAATCACTGTTGAGCTCGTGTTGCTGGGTTTCGGCTGTTGAGATTATATTCTTTTGCTTCTCATTGACCAACTGATTGCTCGGCTTGGACCAGGTTTCCTGTCGGCACTGTTCGATTCGGATTCCTCGACGGAATGGGGAGTAACATCAACTTCAAGAACTTCGGCACCGATCCGACGCCGACGAATAACAGGCCTCCTGGCAACACGCTGTTAACCCGGCAACCGTCGGTGTACACGCTGACCTTTGAGGAGTTCCAGAACTCTATAGGCAAGGACTTTGGGTCCATGAACATGGATGAGCTCATAAAGAACATTTGGTCTGCAGAGGAGAACCAATCTATGGCATCTGCTAGTGGCGCTGGTGGCGGCGGCGGACAGGACGGAACTGGAGTACTTGGTGGTCATTTGCAGCGGCAGGGCTCACTGACGCTTCCCCGGACGCTGAGCCAAAAGACCGTTGACGAGGTCTGGAAGAACATTTCAAAGGAAGATTCAGATGGGAAGGATGGTGTCCTTGTGACTGGAGGACCGGTTGTGCCACAGCGGCAGCAAACTCTGGGCGAAATGACATTGGAGGAGTTTTTGTTCAGGGCCGGCGTCGTTAGAGAAGACGCCCAATACTCTGGAAAGCCAAATGGTGGAGGACTGTTCGGTGAATTGCCACGTGCTGGGAATAATGCTGGATTAGAATTCGGATTCCCGCAGCCGGGAAAAGCTGAGAATTTGATGGGGATGAGGAACTTGGAGGGCGGTAATCTGAATTCCATGCACCCTCTGAACATGCCAGTGAATGTGAATGCGAATGGAATCAGATCGAACCAGCAGCAGGTAACACAACCACAGCTACAGGCGCATCAGCCACAGATCCTCCCAAAGCAGCCCATTTTGCCATTCTCGCAGCAGATCCCTTCACCTAACAATACTCAGCTCAACGGTCATGGATTTAGGGGCGGACTGATGGGAATTCCAGATCAAGTGATGACTAACAACTTGGTTCAGGGAGGCGCAATGCACGGAGGAGGAATGGGGATGGTCGGTTTAGGAGCTGGACCTGCAGGCATGCCAACTGGATCACCTGCTAATCCGGTCTCATCCGATGGAATGGGAAGAAGTAACGGGGATACCTCCTCGGTATCACCCGTACCATATGTGTTTAATGGCAGTGTGAGAGGAAGAAAGGGCAACAGTGCTGTGGAGAAAGTTGTGGAGAGAAGGCAGAGAAGGATGATAAAGAACCGAGAGTCAGCTGCAAGATCGCGTGCTCGCAAGCAGGTGAAAGACGAATGAGCTTGATCTATTTCCTTTAGCCGAAATGGCCATTAGATGTGATATGTGAATTACAATCTGACCTCACAAGTAATGAAAAATGGGGTGATTGAACATCACTAGAAATTGCAGAATTAGAGTCATATCAGAGAAACCAAACATGGGATCAAAAAAAAAATGTGGCCTTTCGCAAATGTTGCATTTACTTGTAATAATAAAGAGGGCTGGGGAGTCTTTGATATTAGCCAATTTATTCGGACTAATATTTCTTCTTACTTGAGATGCATTCACTGTTCTTTCTTTCATCTGTCTTATTCTTTGAAATGGTATTATCAGGCTTATACAATGGAACTGGAAGCCGAGGTAGCAAAGCTTAAGGATGAAAATGAAGAATTACGAAAAAAGCAGGTATTGCTTTGTCTGGATGACACCGTGTACTCTGCATAAGGGCTTAGCCTAATAGGATGTAGCTGACCTACTCTTTCTTTGATTGATGCAGGCAGAGATCATGGAAATACAGAAAAACCAGGTAAGTGATGTGCCTTTCGACATATTATTGTATCAAGGAGATGTATGTTGCTTTCATATAAGATGGGAAATCGAACTGTATAGGAAACATGGAAACTGAAAATTGGACATTATCATGCCGAGAAAGTAGGTTTTTGGGTCAAAGGTTCCAATATAACCAGCATGCTAGGAAAGTTTTACTTCCTCATGTCTGTCAAAAGCTTCTTTGAGGAAAAATAGATTAAGTTGAGAGGAAATGAGCAGTATCTATATCTACAGCTCGCACTTTCTTCTTCATAACTCATTCAGTTTACTTGATCTTCAAACCAGGGCTCATTATTTTCATGCTACTCAGCCTTCTCAGCTGACATTGAGTCATTGTAATTAGCAGCCTGATGCGACTTAATTTAATTGTAGTAGATAGCCTAAGCTTGAATGTACAAAGCTATCAACTTCTCATATTATAGTCAGATTCCGTCTTTCCATCTTTCTCTTGCCAAGAGCTCTTCTTGTTCGTGCATTTAGAAGTTCAGCAAAAAATTTGAACCGCTAGCATCATCTGGTAAATGCGTTGTATTAGGGTGTCACTGCTTAGTCTTCTTGAGTCTCTTGACTGGACATTTTCTTTAGTGTGATAAGGACAATTATCTTATGCTGATTCATTACCTTTCTAACAGGTCATAGAGATGATGAATACGCAACGGGGAGCTAAGAAGCGATGCTTGAGAAGAACACAAACTGGTCCGTGGTAATTGAGATGTTAGGTTAGTGGTTTTTTGTGTATAGGAAAATATGTATGGTTAGGTACTGTACATATCTAGGCAAAAACATGACCTCTGTTGTAGATGCAGAATATGAGAGCCTTTTACTTTTGTATTACACTTTCCTGATCTCTACATGATCTTTGCTTCCGTTAGAAGTTATGGACCAATAGGAAGGAAAGTAAAACTATGTGGCTGCACTTTATCGAGATGTAATACTTATATAGCACGCCGTTCTCACTATATAATATGTTGGTTTTACAATAATTCAGGCAATTTTGTCTGCTCAGGTATTGATAAACGTGACCTACTTTCTTTTGCACTTCGTGCACTTGTTTTCATGAGTTGATAATTTTGTTTACATACATGAGAAACTTGAAATGGTCAGGCCTCTTTTCCGTTCTCTCAGTTTCTAGCTTAACCGATTTGGTTACCAGCAGTAACTAATTTATTACTTTCCCATCTGGGATCGATTCTAGAATTAACGGGAAAATGAGCAAGTGTAGGGGTTGATTTAAAAGGTTTGATGACAAGTATTCTCTCTCTTTTAACAATGAATGTCCTGTGATTTTGATTCAGTGGAAGCAATGTGTTTACATTCCTGTGGAGTGACTTGGCAGTTGGTCAAGCGAGAACATAGCTAACCCAAGGAACACAAGGTAAGCTTATAAGTCGATGCCGATCAATTTCGAATGAAGTTTGATTCCATCATACCATTTTTTTTCTCTGTTATGTCACCTTAAGTAACGATCTGCTCAATCTAAATTAATGAAAAACTGCAGCGAAATTTACCCAAAAGAAAGTCCTCAAGCATGGGTAAAATCTTAAATGTGAAACCGATTGAAATTGATTTTTGTTTTTTGACAGCGGAAAGCAAATTGAGTAAAGCTCTTGAGTTTTTTCCTTTTCTGGGTTTTTTTTTTCTTAAGTTTGGTATTGCATGGCAACAGTCTTTGTCACCTGTTGCGGAACCAATGCGAGATTGGTCTATTGCTCACAGATCTTTACTCGGATGTCACAAGGATGATCCATAACCCTCTTTTTAGATTGTTATGGATCATCTCGGTTCAAGATCTCCCTCTCGTAAGAATGTCGAATGAGCAAGTAAGACATGTAACAGGACATTTGGGATAATGAAATGGAACGAGGATGGACTAGATTGGAGGGATAGAACGAAAAGAGAGAGGATGACAATCAGCCTTGCAACTCCCATTTTTTGGTTATCGTCGAGGAATGATGTTGAAAGAGTACAATGATTAACTTTTTCTTATATTTGGGAATTCTCTAAATAGAAAGGAACTATAGTGAAATCTAAGGTCAAATTATCAATTTGAGCTTAATAAAACTTGGTTTTAGTTTGCGCTTTACTTGAATGTGTTCACATGGCAGCTGTTCCAGATTGGCTCTCCAATAAGAAGGAAATATCGATGAAGCTCAAGCTTATCTTGCGTTTGTTCTTATAATTGGAAAGATGCATAATTATAAGTAAAGGCCACACTTGTATTAAGTTTGCAAAGCGCATCTCGACTCTGTTAAATGTCCCGACTGTTGCCGCTTGATATGATTCGAGTCATGGTGCAGCAATTGAATTTAACTCGAAGCGGTTTGAGCGGTCTAGTAAATGAGCAAACACCAACGCGCGCGGGACAATGACAATAGTATCTAATCTACCTATGGAGAGGTGAGTTTCCTCGATTGCCTCGGCCAAAACCTTGGATCCAGTCATGGCAAAGTCGCACACATCCATTGACGCCTCGGGTGTCTTTCTTTTGTTACATCTAGAGGATGGAGAAAGTAATTCATGTACTAATACACCACATGAGAGTGATTAGGGGTGATCATGTAGGGTTTAGACCATAGACCATATACCCGACCCTATTATAAGTGATTTCTCTTTTCTAGACCCTATACCCGATCATATTTGTATTGAACCCTATACCCAACCCACTATGTTTTTCCGATCCAGTTCTAGGATCAATCCTATTTCCACTAGAACCTGTTTTGCAATCTCTCGATATCATATACAACTTCGAATTTTATATTAATACACGAGAAAATAATGTAATCCTCCTAATTTGTATTGAAACATTAAACACTTATAATAAATAAATACATGAACTTTTTGACTAAACGAAAAATTAAGGATTTACATGGCTAATTATAATAAATAAAATCATAAAACAAAGAATTAGCAACAAACATGGGTTTAATATTAGTTTTATTCTCACAACTACTATATGAAGCTACTCATTTATGTAAGCATAACTTCTCCTATAAAAGAGAAATCAGGTGAGCCAATCCATGTGATACACAAGAATTTGATGGCAACGAACACCATCCATCCATCGAACGGTGCGAGAGGGAGCCGGTGAGGGAGGGAAGCAAGTGAGGAAGAGGAATGACAAAGGAGGAGTGCCGTGCGTGTTTGAGAGAGCCAAGAGGAAAAATATCGTGTGATTGCGGAAGTAAGAATAGAAATCAAAGGGGAAAAAAAAGGTTTTGGACCTTTACTTACAAAACCGGTTTGGGAACCGGTTCCAAAACCGGTCCAGAAACAGGTTTCCGGGTGGGTAATCACTTGAAACCTATTCCTTGACCGGTTTAAACTGGTTCCGAATTTTGAGAACCGGTTCCCGACCCTATTTTCTGGGTGGGCCGGTCCGGGAACCGAGTATATCCAATCCGGTTGCACACCCCTAAGAGTGATGATATGGTGTAACCGATTAATTACCATTGTCCGTGTGTTATGGATCTTATCTTATGTGGCGCCAATATGTGTATGGGTTTAACTTTGATTAGCTAATTACGCTACATGTCATTACCACACGAAATACATGTCCCATGAAATACCTTATGCTAGAGGAAGGGGTCTTTGTGAATGTTCGTGGCTTCCGACTTGGACACATCTTTTATCTACTGTTGGAGATTACTCTTTGTGATCTAAATCTCATCATGTAAGTTTATTTATAGGAAAAGTGCACTGGAAGTTCTAAAACTTGTCATAAAAATATAATTGAGTTATAAATCTTTCAAAAAGTGTTATTAAATTTGAAAACTCATCACAAAGTTCAATCGAGTTCTAAAATTTGCAAAAAATGTTATCAACCCCTAAAATTTATCAAATTGTTTATTTCACTTTTTGAAAATTTTAAAACTTGATTGCATTATCGTAATAAGTTTAAAGACATGATTGTATTTTCATGACAAATTTTAAAATTCAATTGCTCTTTTTTTTTTTAAGTTTTAAGACTCAATTGCATTTTCATAATAAGTTTTAACACTTCTTGTGCACTTATCATTTATCTTTAGATTGATGGATAATATAAGACATCAAATCGTAATTTTTTTTTTCCTTTTCGTATGGAAAAGCGTTAAAACTGAATACAAAAATTAACATCATCAATTTACTATTCATTTTTTACCACATAATAAAACATGAATTAACTCTCTAGATGGTAATAAAAAAAATCTTATATCCAAGGCCTTATCGATTTCAAGATTAGCAAGCCAGTCAACGAAGCAATTTTTTTCCCAAAAGTTATGTTGCACTTTGAACTCAAAGTGAGAGCGCAATGGTCTTTCTATATCTTCAAGCAAAGAAAGGCCAACATTATCATGCATAGACTCTCAACTAACAAGATTAGTGATGACTTTAGAGGCAATCTTGATAATGATCTTGAGAAAATCAAGTTATTTTGCAAAGTTAAGTCCCAACTACAAAGACTAATGTTCTACTTGACAAACATATTGTTACGAATTTTCTAAATAAAAAAGTTAGAACATTTAGATTTTGTTTTCATAACTTAAATGTAGAAATTTGCTTCATCAATATAAAAAGTCTATAGATCAAAGTGGAAACAATATACACGTGCACAAAAATGCATAAGAATTAGATGCTTAATTAGAGATTTTGACACTACTTTTTAAATGTGTTATTTTGTTACAACATCAGATTCTCTTTCTGCCTCTTGTAGATTTTATCCAATAAAGACTATACTTACACTGTTATGCTCCGATGTGCTTCAATGGAGGTGGTCAACTTTTCATAGCTTTTGCTCTCATACCACATGAAGACGACCTGAAGAGGGTTTCACTTTTGGGACATTGGATGGATTTGGTTTCCAATAGTTCTACTCAGGGGTGAGCATCAATCTAGGATCAACCCTGGACCAACCATGAACCGACCCAACCCTGCTGGTCTTGGTCCGATTCCTAGAGAGACCGAGTCGGTCCTTGGTCTTGAGATTTCTAACTAGCACTGTACAGGTTGATCCTCAGTCTTGAGAGTTTAGGGTCGGTCCAACCCGGACCAACCCTAATTCTATATATATATATATATTATTTATAATTTTTTATATAGAGAAAACCCTAAAATAAATGGCGTCAACAACATTGAATAGCTCCTTAATGAGGAATTCAAGTAATTTTACAGTATTTTTTAATACTTAGATCTTTTAATGTTTTTTACAGCGTCAATAGCCATAATTTACAAATGAGGAAAATGTTTTTATGAGGAGCCCTTACAGTGTTCAAAATGGTATAAATAGCTCCTCACAGCATCCATATCTAGTACTCGTTCTATTCTACCTTATTTGTCCCCTTAATCTTTAATTTGCCAAAATCGAAAGAAACAACTTCTTCGCTTGCCACTCGACACTCACCTCACTTACTTTGGGTCACTCGTGCCACTCGCCGCTCGATGCTCACCCGGTTTGTTGCTCCCTACTCGACACTCAACGCTCACCCCACTCAACACCCATCGCTCGTCTCTCTTAGCTGACCTTGCTCTGCATTGAACCAATTAAGTCAGTCTGGTCCTCGCTCGCCTTTTCAATGAATACAAAAAATGAAACAAAAAATTATCAATCGATCTCAGGTTGACTTTGGAATCGAATCAAACTCATTGGGTCGGTCCAATCCTTGGTTGCCTTTTAAGAGAGTACACAAAATAAAATAAATAAATTATCGGTTGGACCCAGGTTGACCATGGAACCAGATTGAACCCACTAGGTCGGTATGATCCTCAGTCCCAAGCTTAAAGGGATCGGTTATCGGTCTCAATAATTGAGGATCAGAACTATGCGGGTTGATCCTAGGATTAAGGAGTGAGACGGCCCAACCCGGATTATACTCACCCCTGGTTCTACTCCAACAATTTCTTTGCTCCCACTAGACTTGTTAAGATTTGTACATAAACTCAAGTTCAAATCCAAAAAAAAAAAAAAAAAAAACTCAAGTTGATTTCTATGTACCTTGAGTTTGAAGGTACCTTGAGTTTGTACCTTAAGTTTGATGGGACGTTCGAGCTATTTAGGACTTTCAAGAGGATGATAGTCTCCTATATTAGAGATAATTACAATAGTTTTATTGATTATCCATATCTCACAAGAATCCATTTATATTGCACATATATCTCCATTATATCTTAATTGAGATATTATCTTAAAATAGTTGTCTAATAAAGTCTATAAATAGGCTAATATATATACTTGATTAATATACACATCAAAGTATACATGAATTTCCATATTTCTCCTTTTCACTTTATTTTTAAATTGGTATTAGAGCTATGGATCTTGTAATAACCCTAATTACAGGCAAAAAATCGCTTAAAGTGCGAAAAGATGGCACAAAGAGATACTTAAATGCCAAAAGTCACGAAAGTGACACTTAAGTGCCACATTTAAAGAAAAGTGGGACACCTGAGTGCCACATCCGACAAAACCAGCCGGAAATCATACGTGGCAATCAAATATTAATATTTCTCACCTACGTGGCTCGCCGGAGAGCTAACTCAACTCTAATTCACTCAAAACGACGTCGTTTCTATAGTTGGCCAAAATAGAGGCTTTAAAAGGCCAAAACGATGTTGTTTTGGCATAATTTGAATTTTAATATGATATAAAAATTAATTAAATTAAATTTTAAAATAATAATAATAATAATAATAATAATATATTTATATTTATTTATAAAAAACGGAGGAGGAGGAGGAGGAGGCAGGCGGCAGCGGGCGAGGGCCACGCAAGCCCTCGTCGTCGACCCTCAGCTAGCGCTCGGCAACCCCGGCCGACCCTCCCCCACCTCCCGGCGACGGAGGGGAGATGGCGGCGGCGGCGGCGAGGCTTGAGCCCTCAGCCGCCGACTGCCTCCCTCCTCCTCCTCCTTCCCCCTCCTTTTTTTTATAATTAATTAATTAATCAATTGATTGATTTTTTAAAATTTAATTTAATTAATTCTTATATTAAAATTTGAATTATACCAAAACGACATCATTTTGTGCACAGCTCGTCGGAAAATTGCCACGTTAGCATTTTAGCCGGATTATCTCGCCGGTGGCACTTAAGTGATCCATTTTACTCCAATTTTAGCACTTAAGTATCACTTTCGTAACTCTTGATACTTAAGTGTCCCTTTGTGCCAACTTTTGACACTTCAGGGATCCGAGTGTCTAAATAAAAGTAACAATAAGAAGAAAGTCAACTTCTTACAGGCAAAACCTTTCACTACTTAGGGATCGTCTGGGATAACCAATCTCACTTGAGGCATACGGCTTAGTTGATCAACCTGCCTATGTGTCAGCATCACTCCAACTCGAGCACAATGCTCCTCTAAGGTTATTACTTGATAAATCATGTTTGTTGCGTCTCGGCTATAATAGTAACAGAAAATGTGACAGTAAACATTAAACATCTCAACAAATGCAAGACACAGAATAAGTTAACGTCAATATTGAAAAAAAAAAAAGGGAACTAACCATTCAAACATTACAGTAAGTGTTCTTACCTTTTACCAAAAAAAAAAAAAAAAAAAAAAAACATTTGTGTTTCCACAATTCCCCTCCTATTGAAAATCTTTCCATGTCTACCCGTCTTGTCTGGTGGTAAAATTTCCATCACATAGGGCCACTCCCTTCCTTGCACGTAATATGCAATGCTTCTTTGTGGTGCATGACTGCCATAACGAATTGGGAATTATTTGGCTAATCAACTAGAAACCCATCATTCTAACAGCAAGAAGCTAGAAATTCACCATTCAAGAGCTTGAAATGTCTGTAAATACGGCTTTGAAATAAGGGATCTGCTAACACCAGTATAGAAGAGGAGGGAGGACTTGTCTTCTTCCCTGTAATATGCAATGCTTCTATACGGTGCATAACTGCCATAACGAATTGAAATCACTCAGCTAATCAATCAAAAACCCATCATTCTAACAGAAAATGAAGCTAAAAACTCACCCTTCAAGAGCTTGAAGTGTCTGTAAATAGGGCTTAGATCTGCTTCCGCCAGTATAGGAGAGGAGGGAGGACTTGCCTTCTTCCGTGTAGTATGTAATGTTTCTATGTGGTGCATAACTGTCATAACGAATTAAGAATCACTAAGCTAATCAACCAGAAACTCATCATTCTAATAGAAAAGGAAGTTAGAAACTCACCCTTCAAGAGCTTAAAGTGTTTGTAAATAGGGCTTGGATCTGCTTCCACCGGTATAGGAGAGAAGAGAGAACTTGCCTTCTTCCCTATAATATGCAATGCTTCTATGTGATGCATAGAAATACTCATGTTAGTACTTATACAAGGGCAGTCTTCACTCCAGCATCGAGCGAGTCTCCTTCTCACTAGCATCACCACAGCCACCATTAATCACCAATTCACCCCAATCATACTGCTGACGGTCCTGTGGAACATAAAAAATCAAAAAGCTACACATGAAGAAATCTTAAATCTAATTAAATATTGAAAATTTTCATTTTGAATTTTTCCAAGTGAGGGATATGGTGGAAGAAAAATCGAACGAACATATCAATAGTTAATTTTCCTCATAAATCACAAAGAAATTTAGTTATTTATTCTCGAGAAAGCCTAAAAAATCAAAAAGCTACACATGAAGGATTTCATTGACCGAGAAAAAAACTTTAAATCTAATCAAATATTGAAAAGTTTCATTTTGAATTTTTCCAAGTGAGGGATGTGGTGGAAGAAAAATCAAATGAAGATGTTAATAGTTAATTTTTCTCATAAATCACAAAGAAATTTAATTATTTATTCTTGAGAAAGCCTAAAAAATCAAAAGCTACACGTAAAGGATTTAATTAACCGAGAAAAAAAAACCTTAAATCTAATTAAATATTGAAAAGTTTCATTTTGAAATTTTCCAAGTGATGGATATGGTGGAAGAAAAATCGAGCAAAGATGTCAATAGTTAATTTTTCTCATAAATCACAAAGAAATTTAGTTATTTATTCTCGAAGAAGAGTTAAAAATCAAAAAGCTACACGTGAAGGATTTAATTGACCGAGAAAAAACCTTAAATCTAATTAAAATATTGAAAAAATTCATTTTGAATTTTTCCAAGTGAGAGAGATGGTGGAAGAAAAATCGAGCAAAGATGTCAATAGTTACTTTTTCTCATAAATCACAAAAAAATTTAGTTATTTATTCTTGAGAAAGCCTAAATAATCAAAAGCTACACGTGAAGGATTTAATTGACCGAGAAAAAAACCTTAAATCTAATTAAATATTGAAAAGTTTCATTTTGAATTTTTCCAAGTGAGGGATATGGTGGAAGAAAAATCGAGTGAATATGTCAATAGTTAATTTTTCTCATAAATCACAAAGAAATTTAGTTATTTATTCTCGAGGAAGCCTAAATTTAAAAAAAAAATCGTAAGTTTCGACCTCACTGAGGTAGCAAAATAAACAATTGATCAATGGAATATAACTACAACTCAAATTACTTAATGCTAACTAGCCGACTATTAAAGTCAACACTTTAGTATACCCATCAACACCTCTTGCCTTCATAGGAAGGCCGTATAACCTAGGCATTAAAAACGTCCAGAGCCTAGAGTTCTATCATATCTCTGGCAAAATGATCAATTGATGAGTGTTATACAAACAGCAATTGCAATAGGGTGAATCACCCAATATATTCCAGCAAAAAAATCTCCCCATTTTGCAGATAATAGCGATGTCTTTCTCATTTTCTCTTTCTGCGAGCTGTTGGACTAACAAAATAAGAAAAAGACGTTAAGAAAGTTAAGCCAAAAACCAAAAATATCCATCATTCATGGCCTTGCTACTTCCCAAATTGGACAAAAATGCAGAAGAGCCATTACATAATTTATAAATCAGAAAAAACAAATAAATAATAAACAAATATAATTCCATTGGAACAAAATTTGGCTAATAAAAGAATGGAGGATTTGAAATTTCAGTTTCATAGCATTGGAGAGTGGTTTAATTTTTTAGCTTCTCTTATATTCTCGTGACTTTGTCTTAAATCGAAACCAATATGATAGATCAATAAAAACAAGTGAATCTCCAACCTCTCTCTTCTAGTCAAATCCAATAGAGATTAACTCATCTATCAAACATGCAGTTTCCACTATATCACAAGTCTACATATTAGTTTGTTTAAAGTGATATAATAGATAAAAGTAACAATAAGAAGAAAGTCAACTTCTTACAAGCAAATCCTTTCACTATTTAGCGATCGTCTGGGATAACCAATCTCACTCGAGGCATACGGCTTAGTTGATCAGCCTGCCTATGCGCAGCATCACTTTAGTTTGTGCACAATGCTCCTCTGAGGTTATTGCTTGATAAATCATGTTTGTCGCATCTCGGCTGCAATAGTAACAAAAAATGTGGCAGTAAACACTAAACATCTTAACAAACGCAAGACACAGAATGAGTTAATGTAAATATTGAGAAAAATGGAACTAATCGTCCAAACATTACAACAACTATTTCCATAATTCCCCACCGATTGAAAATCTTTCAATGTCTACTCGTCTCGTCCGATGGTAAAATTTCGACTGCATAGGGCCACTCCCTTCCTTGCACGTAATATACAATGCTTCTATGCAATGCATGACTGCCATAACGAATTGAGAATCACGTGGCTAATCAACTAGAAACCCATCATTCTAACAATAAATGAAGCTAGAAACTCACCATTCAAAAGCTTGAAATGTCTATAAATAAGGTTTTGATATAAGGGATCCGCTAGCATCAGTATATGAGAGGATGGAGGATTTGCCTTCTTCCCTATAATATGCAATGTTTCTGTGGTACATAACTACCATAACGAATTGAGAATCACCTAGCTAATCAACCAGAAACCCATCATTCTAATAGAAAAAAAGCTTGAAACTCACCCTTCAAGAGCTTGAAGTGTTTGTAAATAGGGACTAGATCTGCTGACACTAGTATATGAGAGGAGGGAGGACTTGCCTTCTTCCGTATAATATGTAATGATTCTATGTGATGCATAACCGCCATAACGAATTGAAAATCACTCAGCTAATCAACCAGAAACCCATCATTCTAATAGAAAAGGAAGCTAGAAACTTACCCTTCAAAAGCTTGAAGTGGCTTTGAAATAAGGGATCTGTTGGCGCCAGTATAGGCAAGGAGGAAGGACTTGCCTTCTTCCTGTAATATGCAATACTTCTATGTGCTGCATAGAAGTACTCATGTTAGTATTTGTACAAGGGCAATCTTCACTCCAGCATCGAGCGAGCCTCCTCACCGGCATCACCACAGCCACCATAGATCGCCAATTCACCCCAATCTCAGTGCTGACGGTCCTGTGAAACATAAAAAATCAAAAAGCTACACGTGAAGGATTTAATTGACTGAGAAAAAAACCTTAAATCTAATTAAATATTAAAAAGTTCCGTTTTGAATTTTTCCAAGTGAAGAATGTGGTAGAAGAAAAATCAAGCGAAGATGTCAATAGTTAATTTTTCTCATAAATCACAAAGAACTTTAATTATTTATTCTTGAGGAAGCCTAAAAATCAAAAAGCTACACGTGAAGGATTTAGTTAACCGAGAAAAAAAAAACCTTAAATCTAATTAAATATTGAAAAATTTCATTTTGAATTTTTCCAAGTGAGGGAGATGATAAAAGAAAAATCGAGCGAAGATGTCAATAGTTAATTTTTCTCATAAATCACAAAGAAATTTAGTTATTTATTCTCGAGGAAGCCTAAAAAATCAAAAAGCTACACGTGAAGGATTTAATTGACCAAAATAAAAACCTGAATTCTAATTAAATATTGAAAATTTTCATTTTGAATTTTTTCAAGCGAGGGAGATGGTGGAAGAAAAATCGAACGAAGATGTCAATAGTTAATTTTTCTCATAAATTACAAAGAAATTTAATTATTTATTCTCGATGAAGCCTAAAAATCAAAAAGCTACACGTGAAGGATTTAATTGACTAAGAAAAAAACCTTAAATCTAATTTAATATTGAAAAGTTTCATTTTGAATTTTTCCAAGTGAAGAATATGGTGGAAGAAAATTCGAGCGAAGATGTCAATAGTTAATTTTTCTCATAAATCACAAAGAAATTTAGTTATTTATTCTCGAGGAAGCCCTCAATTTAAAAAGAAAAAAATCATAAGTTTCGACCTCACTGAGGTAGCAAAATGAACGATTAATCAATGGAACGTAACTACAACTCAAATTACTTAATGCTAACCAGCCGACTATTGGAATCAACACTTTAGTGAACCCATCAACACCTCTTGCTTTCATAGGAAGGCCGTATAACCTAGGTATTAAAAACGTCCAAAACCTAGAGGTCTGTTGTATCTTTGGCAGAGTGAAACTGATGAGTGTTATACAGACAGCAATTGCAATAGGGTGAATCACCCGATATATCCCCGCAAAAAAGTCTCCCCCTTTTGCGGGTAATAGCAAGGGCTTTCTCATTTTCTCTTTCTACGAACTATTGGACTGACAAAATCAGAAAAAGACGTTCAGGAAGTTAAGTCAAAAACTAGAAATATCCATCATTCATGGCATTGCTACTTCCCAAATTGGATAAAATAAAATAAAATAAAAATAAAAAATCAGAAGAGCCATTACATAATTTATAAATCGGGAAAAACAAATAATTAATAGACAAACATAAATCTGTTGGGACAAAATTTGGCTGAATAAAAGAATGGAAGATTTGAAGTTTCAGTTTCATGGCATTAGAGTGTGGTTTTAATTTTTTAGCTTCTCTTATATTTTCGTGGCTTTATCCTAAATCGAAACCAATATGGTAGATTAAAAAAATGAAGTGAATCTCCGACCTCTCTCTTCTAATCAAATCTAATTACTGATGGACTTATCTATCAAGTATGCGGTTTCTATTATATCACAAGTCTATATATTAGTTTGTTTATAGAGATATAATAGATAAAAGTAATAAGAAGAAGAAAGTCAACTTCTTACAAGCAAATCCTTTCACTACTTTGCGATCGTCTAGGATAACCAATCTCACTCGAGGATACGGCTTAGTTGATCAGCCTACCTATGCGTCAACATCACTTCAACTCGGGCACAATGCTCCTATGAGGTTATTAATAAATCACGTTTGTCGCGTCTCGGCTGTAATAGTGACAGAAAATGTGGTAGTAAACACTAAACATGTTAACAAATGCAAGACACAGAATGAGTTAACGTGAATATTGAGAAAAATGGAACTAACCATCCAAACATTACAACAAGTGTTTCCACAATTCCCCTCCGATTAAAAATCTTTCAATGTCTACTCGTCTCGTTCGGTGGAAAAATTTCAACCGCATAGGGCCACTCCCTTCCTTGCACGTAATATGCAATGCTTCTATATGGTGCATGACTACCATAACGAATTGAGAATCACTTAGTTAATCAATCATAAACCCATTATTCTAACAGCAAAGGAAGCTAAAAACTCACCTTTCAAGAGCTTTAAGTGTCTGTAAATAGCGCTTTGAAATAAGAGATCTACTGGCACCAATATAAGAGAGAATGGAGGATTTGCCTTCTTCCCTGTAATATATAATGCTTCAATATGGTGCATAACTACCATAATGAATTGAGAATCACCCAGCTAATCAACTAGAAACCCATCATTCTAATAGAAAAGAAGCGAGAAACTCACCCTTCAAGAGCTTGTAGTATCTGTAAATAGGGCTTGGATCTGCTACCACCAGTATAGGAGAGGAGGGAAGACTTGCCTTCTTCCTTATAATATGCAATACTTTTATGTGGTGCATAACCGCCATAATGAATTAAGAATCACTCAGCTAATCAACTAGAAACCCATCATTCTAACATAAAATGAAGCTAGAAACTCACCCTTCAAGAGCTTGAAGTAGCTTTGAAATAAAGGACCTGTTGGGGCCAGTATAGGAGATGAGGAATGACTTGTCTTCTTCTCTGTAATATGCAATACTTTTATGTGGTGCAGAAGTACTCAGGTTAGTACTTGTACAAGGGTAGCCTTCACTCCAGCATCGAGTGAGCCTCCTTCTCACCAGCATCACCACAGCCACCATCGATCGCCAATTCACTCCAATCACAGTAGTGATGGTCCTATGGAACATAAAAAATCAAAAAGCTACACATGAAGGATTTAATTAATCAAGAAAAAAACCTTAAATCTAATTAAATATTGAAAAGTTTCGTTTTGAATTTTTCCAAGTGAGGGATATGATGGAAGAAAAATCGAGCAAAGATATCAATAGTTAATTGTCCTCATAAATTATAAAGAAATTTAGTTATTTATTATCGAGGAAGCCTAAAAAATCAAAAAGCTTACACGTGAAGGATTTAATTAACCGAGAAAAAAACCTTAAATCTAATTAAATATTGAAAAGTTTCATTTTGAATTTTTCCAAGTGAGGGATATGATGGAAGAAAAATCAAGCGAAGATATCAATAGTTAATTTTTCTCATAAATCACAAAGAAATTTGGTTATTTATTCTCGAGGAAACCTTAATTTAAAAATAAAAAATCGTAAGCTTTGACCTCACTGAGATAGCAAAATAAATAATTGATCAATGGAACGTAACTACGACTCAAATTACTTCAAATTACTTAATGCTAACCAGCCGACTATTAGAATTAACACTTTAGTGACCCATCAACACCTCTCGCTTTCGTAGGAAGGCCGTATAACCTAGGCATTAAAAACGTCTAGAACCTAGAGGTCCGTCGTATCTCTGGCAGAGTGATCAACTTATGAGTGTTATACAGATAGCAATTGCAATAGGGTAAATCACTCGATATATCCCCGCAAAAAAATCTCCCCCCTTTTGTGGATAATAGCAAGGGCTTTCTCATTTTCTCTTTCTGCGAGCTGTTGGACTGACAAAATGAGAAAAAGACATTCAGGAAGTTAAGCCAAAAATCATAAATATCCATCATTCATGACCTCGCTACTTCCCAAATTTGATAAAAATGCAGAAGAGCCATTACATAATTTATTAATCAGGGAAAACAAATAATTAATAAACAAACATAAATCCGTTGGAACAAAATTTGGCTGAATAAAAGAATGGAGGATTTGAAGTTTCAGTTTTATGACATTGGAGTGTAGTTTTAATATTTTAGCTTCTCTTATGCTTTCGTGGCTTTGTCCTAAATCAAAACCAATATGGTAGATCAAGAAAATCAAGTGAATCTCTAACCTCTCTCTTCTAGTCAAATCCAATAGAGATGGATTGATCTATCAAGTATGTAGTTTCTATTATATCACAAGTCTACATATTAGTTTGTTTAAGAAGAAAGTCAACTTACAAGCAAATCATTTCACTACTTGGCGATCGTTTGGGATAACTAATCTCACTCGAGGCATACGGCTTAGTTGATCAGCCTGCCTATGCGTCAGCATCACTTCAGCTCGGGCACAATGCTCCTATGAGATTATTACTTGATAAATCAGAAGTGAGGATTTTGCAAGTTATCAAGTTGAGCAAAAACAGAGAAGGTGGCGAGAATTTACCAGTCTCCACTTATGCTACTAAACTAATCAATTAAACAACAACTTGATAGGAAATGGATATGGTGGAAGATGATTCATCGCTGCCACATTTTTGGTTTTGTGCTTCATATAATCCATAAATTAAGTCTACATATTAATGTATTGCTAATCATAATGTCACAACCCGAAGCATGGCACGACCTAAGAGGGTTCTAAACAACGGCCGTGACCCATCCTTAGAGCAAGCGACTATCAACTAATATCCCTAAGTCCTAAGGTTTTCTTAAGTGTTCTAGAATAACTCTTGGGGGCGGGCGATACGTTTGACTATTCTAACTCCATCTGGCAAACCTGGGTAACAAACAAATTAGCTTTTTTTCCTATCAAAAAGAAAAAATGTTTCACAAAAATATGAAGCATAAGTTGAATAACCTTACCCATCTCTGTCAAATTAAGATCAAAAGGTATATACGCAGTAAAGCATGGATAGAATCGGTTCTTCGTGGCAACTGTATATATCCTGAGGAGGGCGATCCTAAAGTAAGGCCCTCGATGGATGAAGTGCTGGAGACATTAGAACATATCGACACCATTTAGGAGAAGAAGGAGGCCAAGGCGAGCGCATCAAGCAAGCCTCCTTCTCACTAACATCACCACAGCCACCATCAATCGCCAATTCACCCCAATCATAGTGTTGAAAGTCCTCGTGGAACATAAAAAAAATCAAAAAGTTACATGTGAAGGATTTAATTGACTAAGAAAAAAATCTTAAATCTAATTAAATATTAAAAAGTTTCATTTTGAATTTTTCCAAGTGAGGGATATAGTGGAAAAAATCGAGCGAAGATTTCAATAGTTAATTTTTCTTATAAATCACAAAGAAATTTAGTTATTTATTCTCGAGGAAGCCTCAATTTAAAAATAAATAAAAAATCATAAGCTTCGACCTCATTGAGGTAGCAAAATAAATAATTGATCAATCAATGGAATGTAATTACAACTCAAATTACTTCAAATTACTTAATGTTAACCAGCCGACTATTGGAGTCAATAGTGAACCACTCAACAACTGTTGCTTTCATGGAAACCCGAATCCCTATGCATGAGAAAGGTCCAGAGGGTAGAGGTCCCTTGAATCTCTTGTAGAGTGATCAACTTTTTAGTGTTATACAAACAGCGATGACAATAGTGTGAATCACCCGATAAATTGCCGCAAAAAAAAATCATCAAAAGAATGCTTCAAGTGCCAAAAGTTGGCACAAATTGACACTTAAATGCCAAAACTTACGAAAGTGACACTTATGTGCCACTTTTCATGAAAAATGGGCCACTTGAGTGCCACATCCGGCGAACCTCGCTAGAAATCCCACATGGCATTTTTTTATTAATTTTCTCGCTTACGTGGGTCGCCGGCAAGCTGACTTAGCAAAACACATACCAATTTTGTATAATTTGAAATTTAATATAAAAATTAATTAAATTAAAATAATAATATTATTATTTTTTATTTTTTTTTAAAAGGTGGAGGAGGAGGAGGAGGAAGGCAGGGGGCGACCGAGGGCTCAACCCTCGCCGCCGCCACTACCTCCCCGCCATCGCCGGAAGGTGGGGGAGGGTTGGCCGGGCCGCTGAGCCCTGGCTGGGTGCCACCGACCCCAACCGACCGGTGGCAAGGGATTGCATGCCTTTGCCCAAATCTGGCAGGGGTCACGGCCCTCGCCCTGTCTGGCCAAGGGCCACGGCCCTCGCCCCAAATCCAGGCGAGGGCTCACAAGCCCTCACCACCGGTCGGCTGGGGTTGCTAAGCCCTAACCAAAGCTCAGCGACCCCGACCGACCCTCCCCCTCCGTCGTCGACCTTTCCCAACGGCGGTGGCGGTGGCGATGGCTCGGCCCTCACCGCCTCCCTCCCCTTTTTTAAATTTTTTTAATTTTTTAAATATTTTTATTTTTATATTTAAATGTTTTAAATAAATTTAGTTTAAAATTTAATTTACTTAATTATTATATCAATTATTTACCACGTCACAAACAAAACGACGTCGTTTTGACACTATTTAGCCACATCAGCATGCAAAATGAAGCCATTTTGCACTTAGTTCGCCGGAAATTGCGCACTTCAACATTTTAACCGAATTGACACTTAAATGATCCATTTTTCTCCGATTTTGGCACTTAAGTGTCACTTTCATAACTTTTGGCACTTAAGTAGGGGTGATCGGTTCTCGGTTTGGTTCGGTTCCAAGGTGGAACCAGGAACCGGACCGGGAAAACCGGTTCCCAATTTTGGGAACCGTGGACCGGACCATCAGTTCCGGTCCGGTCCGGTTCGGTCCAATAAGATCGGCACTTTCTTTTTTCACTAAATAACAATCATTCATTAAAGAACGACTATGCTCCAGACCGATCAATCCAATTCGGTTCCTAGGCGATCTAATAAAACTACTCACACATGTTTTTACGTGCAAAATATTCAAACTTCAATTGCGTGAATATTAATGATAATTTATGTGTTTCACTCTTAATTTTAAGCATAAAATCCATGAAAAATTTGAGTAAAATATGTGATTGGCTTAGGTTTTATAGACAATCTCTCTTCTATGCTTTGAATGTTTAGTCGATGTCAGACTCTTTGAGGCTTGAAGTGTCTTGTCGTTTGCAAGTGAGGGAAGCAAGAGAGAGAGTAAGCATGAGGAACTCCTAGAGCCTTATCCCACATCGATGAGAAGATAAAACTAACAAATAAGTTTTTTAAGAGCTTTAGTGGTCCCTTGGTCACATAAGAGGTTGTTACCTCAATTGCAATTCCGATTGCAACAAGTTTCATATATAATATTCATATATTATATGTGTTTATATTATATATATAAAAATTTGGTCCGGTCCGGTCGGTCCGGTTGGTCCGATTCCCACCTTGGAACCAAGAACCGGACCGCCGACCATGGGAACCGCCCAAAACCGGTCGGTCCGGTCCAGTCCCGGTTCGGGCGGTTTCCGTTGCACACCCCTACACTTAAGTATCCTTTTGTGTCAACTTTTGACACTCTAGGGATCCGGGTATCCCTAATTACATCAATGCACGTGGCACCGGGTGCACCTAGAACACCCCATAGCCAAATAACTTGATGCATAAAAGGTGAGCACATTATTTGTGTAAATATCTTGAAAGTAAAATGGTTTTACTTTTCTTCTCCATTTGCTCCTCTCTATATAAAGAGATTTAGAGGCGATTTCTTGAAGATTTTCCTCTAACAATATAGTTTCACGACTCAAATGTTGAATTAGAGATTTCAAGTTAAAGAGCCAGAGTATTGGAATTTTATTTTCATAACTTAAATGCGTAAATTTGCTCTATCGATTTAAAAATTCACTCTACAGATCAAAGTGGGAAACGATATATACACAAACAATACATACAAAACAATTAGATGTAGAATTAGAGCTTTTAATTTAACTTGTTAATGTGAAATTTTGTTGCAACGTGGATTCTCTATTTCTGCCTCTTGTGGTTTTATCCAAGAAAGATGAGCATTACTTGCACTGCTTTGCTCGGACGTGCTTCAGTGGAGGTCGGTAGCTTCTCATAACTTTTGCTCTGATGCTCCGTCAAGACGCCCTGAAGATTGATCTCGTGGTAGAGGGATTTCACTTTCACGACATTTGATGGGTCTGGTTTCCCATAGTTCTCCTCCAATAGTTTCTTCCGCTCCCTGCTAGATACTGTTCAGACTTGTACATAAACTCAAGTTGACTTCTATGCGCATCTTTGATTTTAAGGGGACGTTAGAGTTATTTAGAACTTTCAATAGGATAATCTCTTATATTAGAGATAATTATGATATTTTTATTGATTATTCGTATCTCACAAGACTGAACGTACATTGCAAGTATATTGCATATATATCTTCTTTTAATTGTGCATATATGTTTATTGAGATATTATCTTAGAATAATTATCTAATGAAGCCTATGAAAAAGTTAATGTATACTTCATTAATATACACATCAAAGTATACATAAGTTTTAAACATATCCTGAAAAATCTCATACCGGTACATATGTGACAAATTTACCTCAAACTATTTTTTTTTTACCACCAAAAACCCTAAACCGGTATACCTTTGGCAAATTTACCCAAAACCGGTATACTTGTGACAAATTTATCATCCATTAGTTTTTGTTAAATTTTACTGTCAAATTATTAAATTAAATAACACTTGACAGTTGACCGGTGTACCAATTTAGGATTTTACGCTCCATTTGTCACAGTTTACAATTTTTGTGATTTTTTTGTGATATTAATCCAATTTAGCGGAGGATATATTTGTCTCAAATTTACCAGTTTGGGGTTTTTTGCAGTCGAATAAATTGGTTTTTGGTAAATTTGTCATAAATGTACCGGTTTATGGTTTTTTATAGTTAATCGGGATAAATTTGTCACGGGTGTACCAGTTTGGGATTTTTCATTGTCAAAAAAATAGTTTTGGATAAATTTGTCACATATATACCAATTTTGGGTTTTTCAGGATATTAACCATTTTTTATATTCCTTTATTTCACTTTATTATCCTTAAATTAGTATCAAAGCTATAGATCTTGTGGAAACCCTAAGTGCATCGGTTTGCACCTTGAGCATAGCCAAATAACTTGGTTTGTGAAAGGCGAGCAAGTTTATTTGTTAAATCTTTCTCGGAAGTAAAATGGTTTTATGTCTCTTCTTCATTCGCTCCTCTCTATTTGAAGAGATTTAGAGGTAAAGTTTATCTTCTGATTCCCCATATTTCAATTTTTTTTAATGAAACTGATTTCTTTTCATTTTGTTAATCATTTGACATCTGCCTCGGTACAAATTTTCACTTACTTGTGAAATGTGACAAAATATTGTTGCAATGTGTATTCATACAAATTTTCAATCAAGAAACTCATAGCTTATTATAATATTAGTTATACCTTATTATACACTTCATAACTTAGTTTTGAAATATATGCAGTCATGTAATAAACCTTCTAATGATATACCTTTTTTTATAACTTAGATGTTGAATTAGAGATTTCAAATTGAAGAGCCAGAGTATTTAAATTTTATTTTCATAACTTCAACATAGAAATTTGTTCTGTCGATTTAAAAATTCAATCTATAGATCAAAATAGAAGCAATATATACACAAACATTATATACATTAGGATTAGATGTAGAATTAGAGCTTTTAACATAACATTTTAAAGTGTGATTTTGTTGCAACGTTGGATTCTCTATTTCTGCCTTTGTAGATTTCATCCAAGAAAGACTCGAGCATTGCTTGCACTGCTTCGCTTGGATGTGCTTCAATGGAGGTCGTCAGCTTCTCATTACTTATGCTCTCATATTCCGTGAAGATGCCCTGAAGATTGAACTTGTGGCAGAGGGCTTTCACTTTCGCGACATTTGATGGATCTAATTTCCCATATTTCTCTTCCAGTAGTTTCTTCTGCTCCCCACTAGACACCGTTCAGACTTGTACACAAACTTAATTGACTTCTATGCACCTTTGATTTTGAGGGGATCTTAGAGTTATTTAGGACTTTCGATAGGATATTTTCCTATGTTAGAGATGATTATAATATTTATATTGATTATCCGTATTCCACAAGAATGCACGTATATCCCCTTTGATTGTCCATTTTTTAATTGATATATTATCTTAAAATAGTTGTCTAACTGATGTATACTTCATTAATATACGCATTGAAGTATAAGTTAATTTTCATATTCCTTTTTATTATTCTTAAATTGGTACCAAAAACTATGGATCTTGTGGAAATCCAAAGTGCTCAATGCACATCACATTCAGTGCACCTCAAGCACCCCATTACACACCCAATTAACTTGGTATGTAAAAGAAGATCGAGTTATTTTTGTGTAATTCTTTCTCGAAAGTAAAACGGTTTTATCTCTCTTTTTCGTTCACTCCTCTCTTTTTTAAAGAGATTTAGAGGTGATTCCTTAAAGATTATCTTCTGATCCCCTATATTTCAAATTCTTTTTAATGAAAATAATCCCTTTTCATATTGTAATCATTTGGACATCTGCATCCTTACAAATTATTCACTTCTGTAATGTGACAAAATATTTTGTTGTGGTGGGTATTCATTCAAATTTTCAATCAAGAAAGTCATAGCTTGTTATAAAATTAGTTACACCTTATTATACACTTTATACCTTAGTTTCAAAATATACGCAATCATGTAATAATCATAACAATATACTTTTTTATAACTTAAATGTTTAATCTAAGAATTTCAAGTTAAAGAGCTATAATATTCAATGTTTACTTTCATAACTTAAATGCATAAATTTGCTCTATCGATTTAAAAAATCAGTCTATAGATCAAATTGTAAACGATATATATACAGAAAATATACATAACAATCATATGCAGAATTAAATATTTTAATTTATCTTTTTAATGTGAAATTTTGTTATAATGCCGGATTCTCTACTTTTGCATCTTGTAGATTTTACCCGAGAAAGATTTGAGCATTGCTTGCACTGCTTTGCTCGGATGTGCTTCAACGGAGGTCGTCAGCTGCTCATGATTTTGCTCTCAGGCCCCGTCCCTGAAGATTGATCTTGTGGTAGGGGCTTTCGCTTTCGCGACATTTGATGGATCTAGTTTCCCATAGTTCACCTCCAACACTTTCTTCTACTCTCTGCTAGACACTGTTCAAACTTGTACACAAACTAAAGTTGACTTCTATACATCTTGAATTTGAGGGGATGTTAGAATTATTTAGCACTTTCGATAGGATATTTTCCTATGTTATAAATAATTATGATATATCTGTTAACTATCTATATCTCTAAATATTTCACATTTATTGTGTATCTCCCTTTGATTGTGTGTATCTTTATTAAGATATTATGTTAGAAACATTTAGGATTTAGCCTCACTTTGTTAATTTGAGGGAAACAAATAGCTGGACAACGTCATTTTGCACTAATTGCTAAATTCTTTTACTAACAAGCCATGTCGGTTGGAAAATATTAAAATATAACCAAATCAAATTTTTGGGTAACCCAAATAGGCGATAGCATTGACATGATCCTTTTTCTTTTTTTTTTAACTAAAGTGGCATTGGATTAATTGCTCGAAAAGCTTTTACACCAATGTGAATACCGTACAAAATTATATCATTTTTAGTATCATTTTCTCCATAGACAATTCAAGAATTAAAACCCAAATGTGGGAAATTAGAGTTTTAATATAACTTTCAGAATTCAATTGAAATATATGTATAACATTTTATTTTTTCCTTGGGTTAATACCATACAAAAACTTAAATTAATACATCTATGATAAATTTATTCTAACTAATTTTTGAGTCTCCAAAAACCCCCAAAATTGGTACATCCCTCAACTAATTCTTAGGTCACCAAAACCCCAAACCGGTATACTCGTGTTGGCTACTGTCAAATCTTACCATAAAATAACTTAGTCGGATGACACATGATAATAATTGAATTGACATGAATCCATATCATTGAAGGTAAATTTGTCACAATGTACCAATTTGAGGTTTTTAGTGACTCACAAATTAATGTGGAATAAATATGTAACAATGTAATAATTTAGGATTTTTGGTGATTCAAAAATCAATTTATAATAAATTAGTTATATATGTACTAATTTGAGATTTTTTGTAATATTAGCCCTTCTTCCTTTTATAACTAAAATGCATGAATTTGTTCCATTAGCTTAAAAAAGCAGTATAGAATTTATATAGACATGAACATTATATGCATAAAAATTCAAAATGCACCACTAGATATTCTAATATAATGCTTTTCTGTTAATATAACTTAGATGCATGAATTTATTCCATAAACTTAGAGGTTCAAAACATGCAAACTTTCTTTTTAATTCTTCCTTTTAAAACTAGATTGCAGGAATTTACTCTTCAGCTTAAAGATTCAGTCTCTAGATATTTCTAAATAAAATCTAAAGTAGAGAAGCAAACTCTTTTTTTTATAAAATAAAATCTAAAGTAGAGAAGCAAACTCTTTTTTTTTTTTTTGGTCGGTTTTACTCTAATTCTATTCTAACACTCACCCTCAGACTTTTGCCCTTATCTCCTTGCAGAGCAAAATTCTACAAAACTAGAATTTTGCTTGGATTAGATTTGATAAAGTCCATATCAAAAAAAGATTGGGTGCGAACATACTAAATGGCTCAATCTCGCTAGAATTCAAGTTGAATTAGAGCTCAAGGTATAAATTGCCAATTCCAACTTAGTCTGAATGTGCTTCTCACGAGGAGAAAACACCAGTATTTCTGCATTAAATGGTCAGCAGACTGTATCAGCAAGACTCCAGATGTAAAGTCAACTGTTACCAAAACGATAGAAAGGCTTTTCAAACTTCTCCAAACATCTGATCTCAGGAAAAGCAAATCATATTACTGAAGACGGGAGCTAAGAAGATGAGGGTTCAACAGAGAATCGTGGCAAGACGCCGTCAAGAGAGTTCTCCACAAGAGAGAAGGAAAAGCTGCATATCCTAAAGTCACTTTTGAACCAACAAATACCCTGCTATATTACCTTCGACAGCAACAAGAATTCTGAAGCCATTTCCGGATAATGAAATCCAGGCTATCACCACCCAGTTTGATGAACCGGATTTAAAAAAGACAGCTTAACATCCACTCAGGAAGTACTCTAAAATGTGGACGAAAGTTTTCCTCATCCAAGCCATGGGCTGAAATTATATTGTATACTAACACAACAAATAGTATTCTATTCTGTCAAAGGAACATTTGCTCACCAGCTACCTACTTTCAGGAGATAGAAATGAAGTTTTTGTCTCAACAGGTATTAAATGCCATTGAATTTGATAACATTGAATAAAATTGAATACAGGCAAACAGACAGGGATGGTAGCAGCAAGTGTCCTCCGCTGATCAAAACGTGAGCTTTTCTCAGTGATTCATGTGAACTATTTCGTACTCTTCCAGGATATGATCTTCCTATGATCCCGTCCCCTGAATGATCTAGAAAGAAGCATACCACTGACAGGTTTGCACAAACCAACATCAATGATGGAAGTGCTCTCTCTTTTTTCCGCAGACAGAGATATTCCATCCATGTAATAGTCAAACAACATAGCAAGACCATGAACTTGATGAGCTAGAATATAGTTTTCATGGACCAAAGGCAGCATCTTTACCATGTGAAGATTGACCTGTGACATCCAACAAGATATGGTCAAGGCTAATATATAATGTAATATTGAAGATATTTGAGAAGTAGAGTACACACAAAACTATGAAGTCATGACCACTATATCAGTAATGATCGGTGCACAGGCCCTTTAAGTGTGTGGCTAAACATGCATATGTATGACATTTATGATACAGCGCTACAAAACAAAAAAGTAATGGAAGATGTACATCCATTTCTCAAAAAGAATAAAATAAATAGGCATTGCCAAGATATAATTATACGGAAGACATGCAACTACCCAGAGATAAATCACAGCAAGTACATATGCACATGCCTCAAATGTTACTACAGGTAGACTTTTACTAGCATCTGTTAGAATAATGTGGAAATGTGCATTACCTCTGCTTCCATAGCACGAAGTTCATTAGTCCACCCAACATCGTCAATCTTGCAATGATCTCCTCCAGACAAACCAGGGTAAAGACTTAATGAGAAAAGTGGAGGCCTGAGTGGATATTCCATGCTTACTTTTATCTGGCATTATCAAATTTGGCATTCTAGTAAGTAAAAGAAATAGACGGCCAGACACAGACAGCAGCAAAATTTCTCACGAAGTTAAGGAGATATATTCACTCATGCTTAACATATGCAAACAAAAGTTTCCTCAGTTCTCTTAAAAATTTCAGGTAAAAGAGCATGGCACTAGATATTCAGTGCCTTGTAAATGTGAACAATTCTTAATGAAACTCCACCTTTGCTTCCAGCTTTACATTCTGGTCATCAGCATTTAGTTTCTTCGTTAGATGAAGAATAAACTCTCTGACCCCATAATTCACCCATGAATTCTCTGCCACCTTGTCGCATTCAGTAGAAGCTGCATTTTCTGCCTCTGGTTCAAATTTAGAAGGTTCGTCTTTATCGCTATCAGTGTCTAACAGGAGATCTAAATCCTCATCTTGTTTCTTGAAACTCAGAGACTTTGCCCGATTAATTGGGGATATGCCTTTTGAAATCATAGCCAGCTGCCTCGAGTTTTCACGGCTGGAACCCCTGAAAGGAGTTCTAGAATCGATTGCAACAGATGCAGCAACACCAAATGACGGAAGCTCCCCATCCTCACTCGGAGCCTCTAGCTCATTCCTTTCTTTACCAGATGATCCATCAGGATTGGCATCCATAGGCTCTGAAGCCTGCTCCACATCAACGACAGGTAAAGTTGAAGGCTCCCTAGAAACAGAGCCTATGGATGACCACCCATGCAAATTACATGAGAGGAAATGTGAGGCCCACGGAACACTTTTATAATTTAGTGCAGGCCATTTGAGCTTTGCAAGTGCATCAAGTTGTTCCCTGTAACAAATAAAATATTCACAGGATTCAATGGGAACAATCACTAATTATTGTAATAAGAACATGCTTCCACAAAGCCAAAACAGCTCAGCAGATGTAACTGAGACTAAAGAAAGTAGATATGTGACAGGAAATTAAGGCAAAATCAGCATTTCCATTGTTCCATATTCACCAAATGATAACAACAACAATCCTAGCCAAGGGGATCCATACTAGAACAGTCACTTAGAATTCAAAACTTTTGGAACCCAATGAAAATTTATTATCTTAGCTTCAGGGATGACCCAAGATTCAGATCCTACAGATGTTGACTCACACAAGAGCCATCTGAGCCTTCTTTCGTGACCGAATTCTCTGCAGAACTGTCTGTACACGATTCTGCTGGCGGTATAGCGAAAGACCAGATGCAACAACCTCACTTTTGGACATGTCACCATTTGCATTCTCGTGGCCAGCAAGCAATGGTGAAACTTCTGGCAAGAAATCAATTCCTGCTAGATGTTGGGCCCACTTATATGGACGTGAAGTTCTTCCTTCATCGAAATTAAGGGCGTCGCCAACAGCTAGTTTGGCTGACTGCATCGTAATCACACCAAATACATCCCATTAGAGGGAAAATGAGAATGTCCAAAACATGTAGACACGAAGGAGATTAGTCCTAGAAACAAAGTTAATTGATTTTGGAAGAACTATAATTAGACATACATACCTGATGAGGAAGCTCAAGCCCGGTGTCATTGGGAAATAAGTTGCATAAAATGTTATCTTCTGGTCTATCGTTGGAACCTTCTATTCCAACACATATGATTTTTAACTTCAACATATACTCAAACTTCAATGCCACGAGTTTTGAAGACTTCTGATCAGAAGCTTCATCCTCATATACATGAAGGATGACCTTCAGGGGATGAACTTGATAAAACCCTGTCTGTTCAAGATTCTCTTTGACTGGAACCTTCTTTGGCCTTTTTCTCCTTCTCTGCCCATCATCATCTTCATCAACCACATCATCATCTAACCTTGAGCTGTCCGAGTTGGCAGAGATCCCTGGACCATCAAAGCACATAACTTTAGCTCCCTTTCTGCCTTGGGTCTGAAGATGAAGCTGGTTTGAAACTAACTACTTAAAGCACCTCAGAGAGACAGCATACTTATGGCTAATGGAATTGCAAATAATTTGGTCTAACATAATCAAGTAGATTTATTTAAAAGCTCCAGCAGTAAAGGATACCTTGTGAAACAGTTGTAATGACCTACCAACGCATTGCTCTATGTATAACTTGTTAAAGTATGCAACATGGATTATCTACAAGGTTGCTGTGAGTCTATATCCATATAGCGTCCATTCCCCTAATAGCTTAACCTTTTTAAGTTGGGCTTTCTAGTTTCAAAGCCAAGTCTCAATTATCCATGACCCATTTAAAAATTCATCGGTATGGTTCTTATATATCTTATTCCCCATCCACCTATTACATGTGCCATCATATATCCAATTTGCTATCGAGAGAGTGTTAAAGTATCCAAAATCACTTATCTAAGAGTTGTCTAGGTCTTTTGCAAGTAGTGTCCCTCCGTCTAAAAGCTTAAAACATTTTTGTTGAACTTTCTAACATTATCAATAATATTGATCACTATCTCCACATTTTGGGAAGATGAATTCCCCAATAAAATCAGCAATCATTAATAACAAAAGGATAAAACCAATGCAGAAAATCTCTTTCTCAATTACCAGAGTCCTTGTTGGCTAGCTGGCGTGCAAAGGATTGAGCGTCTTTCACACTTCCAACTATCTCCACATCAATTCTTTCTTCAAAGGCTTCTTTTTGTGCCACTAGCTGTGAGTAAATCACAAATAGAGGTGGTGGAAGCAACTCTGCCGAGTGATGCTGCTTCAGCTTCTTTGAGTGCAAAACCCCTAATTGGTTCTGCACTGGCAAGGATGCCTTCTTAAGAGACTTTAGATGCGAGGGAAGGCTAGAGAGAAACTTCTTTCGGTTAGCAATGGTCTCCAAAAGGCCTTTTTTACGTTTTTCCAATTCTTCATGAAGTTTGCATAACTCTTTGCGCTGTTCCAAGTAATATACCGTCTCAGTCTATTTATGATTGTCAACAAAATGTAACATGCATGAGGGAAAAAGAACAATAAAGAAGATGACAATAACTATACCAGAGGAAGAAAGATAGCAAAAAGATCAAATGAGAAAATCTTTCCAGGCTTTTAGCAAATTGATCATCACTTGATAAAAATTTCGCTGGCTAGGCTTAAATATTGTTGAGAAGCAAACAGACTTGACATCAAAGTTAAACGCTATAATCAACTTGAGCAAAATGGTTCATACAAAATATGAAAATGAAATTAACTTGTTTCAATACTCCAACTGCCTATCTAATAAATTTAACCGATTCCATATTGTAATATTCCATTGACTGCACCAGCCATCTCAGTGCTGGGCCATGTCCAGGTAACAAAAATCACTGGCGAGATGATTTTTCGCCAATATTATGCAACCAATAAATTATTAAAGAACAAGCAGTAAATTTGAAAAGTGATCAAAAGCTGACTGTAAACTGTCTGAGTAGAAAAACCTACAAAACTAGTACCATCAAATATTTCAGAAACCATGCATAAGCATACACATACTATTGCAGACAGCAGAACGATCACCAGTCACCTGGAAGAGCTCAAAGTTAAGCCTTTTCAACATTAGATCATGTGCATCATTATGGGATCCTGAGTCTTTAATATCTTCAGGTGCATCACGAAAAAATTCCTCCTCAGGAACAAGTTCAATATCTGGATATTTTGATTTGAAGTCCCTGCATGCCTTAATTGCTTTTACGTAATGACTCTTTTCATACATCAGATTGTGCAGCTGCAGGGTTGTGAAGTCTACTGGTGCCTTTGCTCGCTCTGTTTCTGCTTTTACCCAGTCTTCCTCTAACAATATTGAGCGGTTTGCCTGTTAAGAAGACAAATCAAATTATAAAAAATGATCAAGTGTTTTTATCTAGATCATGAAATATGTAGTGCAACGTAAGAATAAGTCAGTCGCTACAAATCAAGCAGCGCACCTGAATGTGTGTACTATAGCCATTCTATCTTCAATCCCAATTAGGATCAGGTGAAAACCAAAGCATAAGAAAAGAGATGGGAGCAATAAAAGTGAGACCTAATTAAGGTAGGGCGAGAGGATATAAAGGAGAAGTACAATTACTGCCCTTATACTAAGGAGTCACCGATGATTGTTTCCTTTTCAACTCACAAGCATGGCATCGATCTTTCCTTGTCATAATATTTATATTATCTACCTCAAAAGTTCTAATATTGAACTTCATTTCTTACTACTCCCTACTCTCCCAAGGCTTCAAAGAATTTTCTTGAGAATCGTTTCCCTTCTTCCATGCAACTTCAAATAGCGCTATGTAATTAAAAAATCTTGATTGTAACAAAATCCTACGAAAAATTTCCCGGTGACAGCTACAAAGAACAGGTACTTTCCATCTCATCAGGACCAGAATAGGGTCAACCGAACTCATCCTAAACATCGCCTTCAGTAATACCGCTTACAAAATTAGCTCGGGAGTTGGGATGATTAGTGAAACAGGACTATTAAAGCTCCAACTTTGCAAAGCTCCCTATACAAGCCATTCTCCTCCTTGCATCCAACTTACAACCAGAAGCCAGTCCTGGGTTCCACATTCCATCATATATCACCACGAATCCATTTGTAAAATAGCAAATAATCAAGGACAACCACATAATGTCTCCCACGGTGCGACCGCAAAATTGAGGGCAATCTCCTCCACAAACCCCTGACTCTAAACCCCTCAGTAACCACATTTGCCTCCAAAATTCAGCACAAAAGCCCCACTTTTCCTCAATCGAACAAAACCTCGCCACCATCCTACTCCAATTCATCTCCCAATCGAAACTAAAGAACAGCGCCCACGTAAAAACAAAGCAGAACAAAAAGAACGCCACTCCAGACCAAGCGAGAGCAAAACCCTAGGGCAAGGAAACGAAAACGGCGAGCGAGGGCTTCCGAGAGGACCTGGCGGAGGGTGACGAAGTGGAGGAACATCTGGGTGGCGAGCTCCCTGAGCTGAGACCTCGGGAGGCCCTGCTTCTTGATCGAGAGGATCTGAGCCGCGATCTCCTCCACCGAGCCCTTGCTCTCTCTCAGCATATCGTGCGGTGACTTCTCCGCCTTGCGCTCCTGCGGCGGCGGCGGCTGCTGCTGCGGCCGCTGCTGCTGCTGCTCCGGCGAGCGGGCGTCTTCGTCCACCAACATGCCTTCCTCAATCTCGTCGTCCATTTTCTCTGCTACCTCTCCGTCTTCGTCTTCGACGCCGCGACGTTAGGGCGGCACTGGTGGCGACCGCTTGCAGTCTATGCAGCGCGCTACTAGCGGCAGCAGAGGATGTCCGTTTCTTACTTCCTCTGATGACTCTTTTCAAATAAAAATAAAGATTATTCGATTAATATAAAATTATAAAAAAAAAATTAAGAACTTTGAAAATTTATAAATATTTTATGTTAAATTAAAGTCTTTGTATGAATTTCTCAAGATTCAAAAAGTCAAAAATGAGAAGAGCCAGGAAATGAAAAGTTGGAAACAATAAAATTGGCTCGTCCCATTATATCTTAGCTATGAAAGACATTAGTTCCAACTATGAATTTTCTTTCACATTTTAAAAAATGCAATTTCAATTAAGGATCCGAACCTTAAAATATAAGTCAATGTGAGGCTTATGTGTAATGAAATGCCACACCGTGTGTTTTCATTGGATAACTCACTCATTCAATAAATTACACTCATGTGAGAATTAAAAATTATGGGTAATTAGTTTCAAGATGAGTAGATTTTAGAGTTGGAATTTGGAACTTACAATGTTATAATTGGTTCCTAGTCTTTGAACCCTAAAATTTAAAAACCGATTTTGGAACCTACTTTTCCGCTCCAATTCTAGGGTCTACCCGAGAATCTTTTTTCCTATTCCTTTTTCTCGTTCATTTTTACAGCAAAATCATATGAGGTTATGAGTAACAAAACCGTTCAAAGTAAAAGATGAACAATGAAGCCATATTTGGTAAAGTGATTCCATTCTTTTATTTTCAGGAATAAAAAAAGAACAGAATTTGTTTTTGGGAATAAAAATCATTTTTTTATTCTTGAGAATAAATTTGGAATAGAATTAAGAAGTAGAAAAAAGTTATTTTTTGTTTCCATGAATAATTCTTAGAATCAAGCATAATTCTTTTTCTATTCTCCTCTTTTCTCCTCTTTCCTCTTCTTCTCTTTCCTTTTTATCTTCTTCTTCTTCTTCCTTTGGCCGATCACCGACCTCAACCATGGCTAGCGATCAGCTAAACGAGAGCTGACGAGCTCACTAGAGCGTTGCCAGCCTTGGCAACACCAAGCCACAGCGAGCCTCGAGTCCAACCTCGCCTTGGTTGGGCGTCGACAAGGCCGACCTAGTGGTGGCCCAACAAGGTCAAGCCTCGCAAGTTGCTAGGCGAGCTCGGCCTCACCCAATCACGATGAGGGTCGGGCTGACGACACTTCGGCAAGCTCACTAGCCCTCGTCTAGCCATGGCCATCGACTGGGGAAAGGAGAAGATAAAAACGGAAAAAGAAAAGGAGAAAATTTTAATAAAATTATTAAAAGATTAAAAGAAAATGGTTTGTATTAAAAATTTTAAGGGTTTTACTAAACAAATTTCTATTCCAGGAATAGAAATTTTGGGCGATTACCAAGTGCCTTCAAATGCTCATAAATTGTTCTTAGACGGAATCAAGAAAAATCATTTTTGAGCAAAAATTGTTCCCGATAACAAAATAGTTACCAAACGCGTCCTAAAATTCCTATCCACCAAATCAACAATCCTTGAGATGAACACACAAGATAAAACATAAATTATAAAACTCCATTCCTTATTCATCCATAAAAATTTAGGGAAAGAGGAAAAACAAAGGGGAGTCTTGAGGAAGGACGAAGGACAAATGAGTACTGAGGTTATAATTTAGGAGAAAAAGAAACTAGGTTTTTGGCTTCTTAAATCGATTCTAAAATAGGGTAATCCTGTCTAGTTCTTGGGTAGGTATTCACTTGAAACCTATTTCTATACTTGTTCCAATAAGAACGAGTTCCCAAACCTATTTTTTGGGCGATTTGGTCCAATTCCTAGGTAGAACCAATTCAGTTGCACACCCTTATTAGAAATGTCAACTTTAATTAATAGGGATATGCACAATATAAATCCTAAAATTTGTCATATAATTAAATGTCAAAAATACTTTAATTGACATTTTTAAATTATTTTATTTTTCTATGTGGCATTTTTTATTATTTTTTCACATATTATTTAAATAATAGTAAAAAAAACTTTTTAAAAAAGCTAAAATAATTTTAAAAACAAAACTAGACCAAAAGAAAAAAAGGGGTAAGGATCATGGCTAGGTGCTACCACTGCTGCCATCATCGAAGGGGCTAGTGACCTCGCCGACCCTAGGTTGTGGAGGGGGGGCGGTCTTCGCCGACCCAAGTGAGGCCATTGCTAGCCTAAGGCAAGGACTAACGAGGCTCCCCTAGATCTAGGTGACATCGGCCCTCACTTAGGCCTAACAAGGGTCGCTGGCTCTCACTTGGGGTTGGCAAGGCTCGTTAGCCACATGCGAGGGTCGTTGTGGCAACCTTCTCCAACGATGGGTGGTGGCAGCATGCCCAGTCACGATCCTTGCCCTTTTTTTTTCTTTGTTTCCAATTTTGTTTTTTTAATTAGTTTAGCTTTGTTTAAGTTTTTTAATATTATTTAAATAAGATTTAAAGAGAAAAGTAATAAAAAAAATGCCACATATGATAAATTAATTAATTTAAAAATGCCATGTCGGCATTTTCTATTAAACAAATTGATAGTGTTAACGGAAAGACTTGATTGCACTAATTTGCCAAATTTTAGGACTCGATTATACTTTTGAAAGTTTTAAGACTCAATTACACTTTTATAACAAATTTTATAACTTATTACATATCCTCACTTGATATAAATCGAATAACCTTTTTATTCTACCTTTTTTTCCTTTTATTCTTTTTTCTTCTTAATTGACCAAGCTTACCTAGTCATGTTATGATGTCATCACTGCCATTAGGCATGCTTGGCTCCATCCAACACTGTCACACCTCTAAGGGCGTGCATGGAAACGTTCCATGGAAACGTTTTTGGAATACTTCTGTACGGATTTTGTTAGGGAAAAAAAAGAAACGCGTTTGGTTGCATTTCTGTTTTTTTTTTTTTTGTTCCCTAACAAAATTGGAGCAAAAAAAAGAAACACAAAATAGTTGTTTCTGGAGAAAAGAAACATTTTTTCATAAACGCTTCTCTTCTCTTTTCTTTTCTTTTCTTTTTTTTTTTCTTCTTTTTCTTTGGCCTGGTCGCCGGCCTTAGCCATGGCGGCCGGGCCGGCGACGCCCTCGAGGATCGGCGACCTCGCCGGAGCGTCGCTTGCCCCCGGCGAGGCTCGGCCTCGCCCGCTCCGGCGACGCCTCGCCTCACCTTGGCTGGGCGAGCTCGGGCTCGCCCGGCATGGCGAGGCGAGGCCTTGCGGATCCGGGCGAGCCCGAGCTCACCCGGCCCATGGCGAGGCTTGGCCCCGACGACTGTCGGGAGGCCCCGACCGAAAAAAAAAAAAATAAAAAAGAAAGGAAAAAATGAAAAATAAAATAAAAATGTTTAAAAAATTAAAAGAAATAAAAAAAGAATAAAATTTACCAAACGTGTTTCTATTCATTTTTTTATTCCCTAACAAACGTTACCAAACGCGTTCTTTTGTTCAAAAATTGTTCCCGGAATAGAAACACTTTTTTTGTTTTTGTTCGCCTGGAACAAAAAAGAATGCAAACGTTACCATTCACACCCTAACTCAACAAGAACAAGGGCATGACACGACCGTCCTTTGAAGAAATGACTTAACCTCAACATAACTAACGTTCATCTTGATATCAATATATATACATCCATATAAATATATATGTGTATATATATTTGACATAAATGTCATTTAGTTACAATATCAAAATTTCTATAAACCATTAACAAAATATTTATACTTCCATCAAAAACTAACTCACAAACTTATCAATTAAAACAACTCATACTTAAAAAATCCCCATTATCAAAAAGTCCTCTCTAGTAATGAAACGCTCACCTCTTATTTACAACTTGCTAAAGAATCTGAAAAAGCAAGTAGATGAAAGAATTAGGGCGCGTTTGGTAACGATTATGTTCCTGGGAGCTGATTCTGACTAGAAATGATTATTTTTGATTATGTTCTCGGGAACTGATTCTGAGTAAAAAAGCGCGTTTGGTAACTGTCCAAAATTTTTTATTCTTGAATAGAATTGCGTTTGATACCGTGTTAATTGATTATGTTCCAAATTAATTTATTTTAATTTTTAAATAAATTTTAAATAAATTTTTACTTTTTTACTTTTTTTCTTTTCTTTTTCCATTTTTTCCTATTCTTCTTCTTCTTCATTTGGCCGGTCGCCGGCCCTCGGCGAGGTCGGCCTTCATCGGCCGAGCCTCGATGACGGTTGGGCGAGGCTCGGCCTTGAGGCTCGGCCTTGCCAGATCTGGCGAGGCTAGCTTGGCCACTGGTGGGGCTGGGCGAGCCTCGCCGGTGGCCAGGCGAGCTTCACCGGCAGCTGGGCGAGGCTTGCCCAGCCACCGGCGAGGCCGAGCCTCGCCAGACCTCGCCAGACCTCGCCCTGGCTTGGCGAGCCTCCGGCGACCTCACCGGACTGGTGACCGGCGGCGGACGGCGACAACAGGCGGCGGTAAGCGGCAGCGGACGGTGGCGAGGCGGTGGCGGATGGCAACCAGGATGACGAAAGGGAAGAGCGAGGGTTTCACCGTTTTGATTCTTTTTCGATTCTCGAACGGAGAATCAAATTTTTTTTTATTCTCAAATTTTGTCCAAAATTGTTCCTAGGAACAAAAATTTTACCAAACGCGATTCTCGTCCCAAACTAATTCTGAGAACAAAAAATCAGAATCCGGCACTGTTTGGCACGTTGCCAAACAGGCCCTTAATCTACCACAGCCCAGTGAGTAATACATTTCTTCTAGTCAAACAATCACTATGCACAACTAAAACAAACATAATTGACTTTCACTAAATCCAAAATTTAACAAATAATGAAGAATATAATATGATATTTCTTACTTTAACATAATATGTTCATAGCAAAAATACTCAAGATAATATCAAAGCACACACTATTGGTCCAGCTCATTAATCAATCTCATCAAAACAAACGTCAATGGTCCATTCTATTGACTAGATTCATGTTTAAATATCTAGCAATGATCACGCATAACACCTGTGACAAGGCAATCGAGATCCCCCTTAATTAGGTCTCTATCTATTCTTAGCCGATAGCTTGGCTCATAAGGATATCCTAAATTAGTGTGAACATACTCACACACCCCTCAATGGGTTCATGAAGACACTGAGCATAATCCATTAATCTTAGTCTCTAGTAATCCACAACCAAAATCAAAACCGTAGCACAACTTAGGTTATATAGCTAAATCATAACTTTTCACCATTCGATATCAAAATGCTTTTTGAAAACCACATTCTTAAATTACTAACCTTTTATGATTCTTTCATAAAGGTTTCACAAACCATCTACAGGCAATCATTCAAACTGAAGTCAAAATATGACTTTCCATGTCAAACAAACAAAATAGTAGTAAATTATTCTTACCTTTTATCAAAAAAAAAAAAACAAAATAGTAGTAAATGCTCAATCCTATTTTATGCAACAAAAGATATTATTTATTAACTCATGATCGTTTTTGAAAATGCGAGTTTACAAATGCAAAAAAGAGATAATATCACTCATATGGGAAAATCGAAAACTAACCTACGGTAGTTACTCAAATCAATGCACTCGAATTCCAAAAAATTAATTGAAAAATAATATAAAAAACCAAGTGAAAGGATATTCTAATAAACGACTTGACTATGCTATGCCATAAAACGACACCTCCGTGCCAACGGAAAGTTCGACCATAGTGGAAACCCATTGCTATCTACTATCCATAGCTTACCCGCTAAAATTGTACATGCCATAACTTCCTCCATAGAACTCCATTGCAAGCGTATGGTCCATATAAAACCCTTGCGATATACAACAAGAACCACAATTTGGCCTCCTCAAAACCTAGCCAGAAATAGTTGGAATTCAACCCAAAATTTACTATTTGCAATCTACCCAGCACACGCGACTAAATTCAAAATTTTGTTTCAAGCAAATCATAAGCTCAAATTGAGATCCGTAAAATGCTATAATTTAACAACATCATAAACTATCATTTACACATGTGCGTGTAGCCCGAAAACACTTCAATAAAATGCAACAACTTAGAGTTGACCTAAATTTGAATTTCGAGCTCTAAATTTGATGACGATTAGATAATTAGAGGCTTCCATTACGCAATCATCATTGTGAAAGGGTGTCAATTCAGGTTGTTGAGGCGTCCGGATCGATCACGTACTTCCCCTCTCTCTTCTTGTCTTCTTCATTGGAGTCTTCTTGTACCAAGATGAAAGAAAAAAAGTGTTGGGCTGAGCTTTTGAGAATGTGAGCTAGTATCCGGTCCAGTTCAATTCAAGCACCAACCAAAATGAATAATCACATAACCACTTGACCAAAGAATTTTTGTTTTATTTTGTTGGGAACTTAGACCAAAGAATGTTATCGTTATGAAGTGCATGTTTTATGTGTCATTATAAAGATTCATATTTACCCCAAAGTAAAAGAATGAACCGTTTTAAAATCGATCGGTTTGATTTGCGGTTTCAATCTTTTGTAACTAAGGTCATCAAGAATTGACCTCTGAAAACGATTACCCAGTGGTCATCGACAATTGGTATGATTTTGCTCATTTTGTACCGCGACTCCAACATTAGCACCCCAATTGGTCGTTGCCTTCCACCTTTATAACAAACGGTAAGAACAGAATTGGAGTCCCGGTTGTGACGTTATAGTGCCGAGGTTGCCTGAGCAACGGTGGTGCCAAAAGATCAACAAGATCCAATTTGCAATCTAAACGAGAGAGAGCACGAAAAACAAAAGAGAATGTAGCAATCGACACATGGACACAAACAAATACAATTTAATAGCAACTTAACGAAACTCAGTGCCCATGTCGGCCAATACCGTTCACATTTTCAAATGGAGGCACCCTTTAAATTGCGATTTCAAAAATTTGGATACTTAATTGAATGAAAAATCTAGACACCCAATTAAATACTAAATTTTATCTTCACGTGCAATTTTACTTCCTTTATATATTGGATGGTCGCAATGATTTTTTTCATCCTCTTTTTTTTGCCCCCTTCTAGGCAGAAAAATAAGGACAAAAATTCGAATTTGCCGTACTGGGGCTAGCTCCTCGTCTAATTCGAGATTCCTTGCCTTTTGATGTTCTTGTCGCCGAGGTCCAACTACAAATTCCCCTTCAGCTTCGATATCCCGCCGTTTCCCCGAATCTCTCTTCGTTGAATTCTTGTGTAATTTCTCGGAGAGCGGCATGGACACCGTCCAGCTCGACGGCGAAGAAGACGGTCCTGCTATCAGAGCTCTCGGCTCTCTCTTCAAGCTCACCCACGTCTTTCTCTGGTCTAACCCCTCTCCCCTCTCGCGCTGTGTGCGTTCGTGTGAGCGTGCGCGTGTCTTACGGTGAGTTGCTCTGCTCTTTCCAGGGACCACGGCTCTTCGACGGCGCAAGAACTTCCGCCTTCCACCGAAACTAGTGTAAGCTTTCGTCTTGGTCTTTGACCTGTGCCGCGTCCCCGTGGTTCTCTGATTACTGTACCCAGTTGGAGAATGTTGATGTTTTCTTTTTTTTTGTTGGGTTCGATGCAGAACCCACCTCGCCGCGACGACAATGTCGGCTCAAACGCGGTCTCTACCGCCGCGGGTGAGTATTTGGCCTTCCCCTCGTTGCCCTTTTGTACTGGCTTGCTATGTGGCCGAAGAAATTGCTATGTCGTGGATATTCTTGTTTTTTAATGATCGCAAATTGCTCAAATTCTGTTGCTTTCTCTGCTATTTTGTTTTTTTTTCCCTCCAGATTATAGTCCTTTACCAGAGGACTTGGAACTCATCAGACAGATGAGTGAGCTTGGTCTTCCGCTTGCGTTTCAGACGAATAAGGTGGTGATTCCTTGTTCCACTTTGCGTTTGCTGTTACTGAGGATTTTAGATGCAAACTCTGAATCCGATCATGTTGCAGTGCCTTGTGGTGGTATCTCTGTGTTATCAGTGGTTTCGGTGATTTATTATGATTGGCTTGGTTCTTCTTCAAGTTTGAAGATTTGTCACTGCTTTTGGTTGAAATTGGATTTGTCATGACTGTGACAGCATTTTAGAATATGGCAATTAACACCGTTTAAAAATCTGGAAAGAATGATAATTTACCATCAATTAAGTAACTAAAGGGTTCTGGGGATTTTTATTTTTATCTTTTTTTTGGGGGGTGTGTTGGGGGGGGTTAGCCTTTCTTTAAGTTATATGAACTCAATGTCAAGAGATGTAATGAACAACAGTTGATTTGCGTTGTATGAGAATATTTGTCGGAAAGCCTGTCCTTTGAATTATGATTAGTTATATAACAGAGAGATTTGTAGTAAATGCTGAGGAGTGATGTACCTAGAAGAGGAACCATTGTAGAACTGTTCAAATTATAAATCCTGTTAACAGGGGTTAAATAAGCTATTTGATCTCTCTCTCTCTCTCAAGGTATCACAAGACTTGCCATTTGCTGCTTCTAATACTTTGATTTGCTGAAATGTTTTTTTTTTTTTTTTTTTCAATTTTCAGAAGAAGAATGGAATTTCCAAACTGAGAAAAAAGAGAACACCTAAGAAGAATGATTATGGAAAAGAAGGAATTGAGAATGACGGAACTCGATTGCCGAAAGTGAGTGAGCCTGTCGTTGTATCTCAAACTGTTATTCACGATAATCCAAGTGGTTTGTTATGTTCCATGCCAGTGACGCACCAAAGTGAGATCCCTTGCTATGACAATGAAGTGGATGCCTGTAATTTTTGTTCCACATCTGATAAAGGAGAAGACTTGACTGAGATCAGCTGTGTCGGCAAGGAAACAATCTGTACTGGAATATCGGATGTGGCAATTGACTGCCTGGATTGTTACCCTGCTTTGACTAATAATGTGCCCAAGTATGACTTGACAGTTAATCCAAACACTAAAGACTCTGGTGCTGGAGGTGGACTTTGCTCACAACATCCTTCAACTGAAGCGTTTGTTGATTGTGGCAGGGAAGAACTTGGTGGAAGCTTAGCGGAGTCCAATTTGTTAGACCAGATTTCATCTGCAAACCATGTTGAAGCTATTACAACACATTGCAACAGTTATGAGATCCATCAGTCATTGGAAGATGTTGCCATCGGCCAAGGTACAGAGGTTCTTCAACAGGAACAAAGCAGTAATGTCAACTCATGTAGAGACTGGATTATTTGCTGGGACTCTTTCTATCAGAGAAATTACTATTATAATAGTATAACCCAGGTTTCAACGTGGTTTCCACCTCCTGGGATGGACGCTGTAGAGGCAGAATTTATTGAGAAGCTAGAGTCCAATGCTACACTTGTTGAGCTGACTAAGCAAGATCTTGGTCCATCAATTTCTAGTGTTTGTTCATTACCACAAGATACTTGTGTTTCTCAGCATACGGTAGATTCATTAAAGGACTTCGTGGATCATCATAATTCACTTGGTCAACCACTTGGTGAAGGTGATTCTGTCGACCTGAAAGATTGCGAAGAAGATGCCACTTCACGAAGACTGAGTGATTTGAGGTAAAATAGCGATTATTACTGTCTTAAAGATCACTGTTGCAACATACTGATCTAGAATAAGCCATTTCAGAGGTTGTGCTCTCCGAATGGAAGAAATTTTTTACGTGAGAGTTAATAGTTAGTAGCTTACTTATTTCAAGTCATGTTATGATGTGGAGATTTTTTTTCTTATTCATCATGTACTATCTGACCTGTTAATTAAGCAGCCCTAAGTTGTGATATATGATAGAAATACTTTGGCAGACTTTTTCCTAATGCTCTACTTAGGTTTTACCACAAATGGTTTGTCTAGCATGGCATCCAAAAGTAAGTCAAATGTTTGAATAACATTTTTTCCTCTTATTGTTATTTAGTTTGTTTTCCTATCTTTCTTGCTGTGCTTCAACTGTTTGTTTATTGTGGTTACATCCTCATACCGTGTTACATATTACCATGTTTCATGTATATGGCTCCACCTACTCCCAGAAAATTCAAGAATTTTGGCATTTAATTCTTTTGTCGTGAGGAGCATTCTCAGAGCCTACAAAGGCCTCTATTGTAGCACTGTCCAACCATAACAGAATGGTAAATCCACATAGCTACAAAGATAAACTGTATAATAATGGGGTTTTACAAGACATTTTTTTGAAACTTATTTCACAGGAAGTTAATCAAGTAGTGCATATATCTTTTTGGAATCTTCAACCAAATGGTACTAAGGTGATGAAACAGCCCCACAATTTTTAGCATGTCAATGCTTTTCCTTGCTGTTACGTTGGGTTACTCGTGTCACATGGGGTGGGGACATAAGCACATCAAATAATCAACTTGAGGTGGGAACATGATAACATAAAAATTAGACAGAACAAAAATAAGAGAAAACATTGATATTCAAACCTTTGACCTCTGTGCTGAAATGCAAATCCTTTGTCGAAAATAGAGTGTGACTATGTCTAGAATAAGACAGAATGGCCTCATGATATTTACTCATCCTAGTTATTACCCTAGTTTTAAAAACTTAAGGAGTTTTACATTTGTATGGTACTCGGGGTGATAGAATCATGTCTGTTATAGAGTTCATTTTAAGTGTTCCAACTATTTTGTGACTGATGGGCTTGCCTTGGTGACCCATTTTGATTTTCTCAAATGTAAAACATTACTAGTCAATACAAATTACTTGATTACATCATATTGATGATTGTCTGTTTTAGCATCTTATATCTCTCTCTTCTTGCAGCATGATGAGTAGCCCGACAGAAATATCTCTTGAGGAGAATAATTTACTGCTGGAAGTTGGGGATTGTCTAGATAACTTGCATTCTCTGTGTGGCTCTCATATGAGCGAAAGGAAAATGGTTGCAAGAAAAAGGATACAGAGGAAGTCATTGCATGTCAAAGAAGGTTCTTCACCTTATATTCGCTTTGTGTTCCTTCTGTCTGAATCATTATTTTGATACTGGTTAGTGCTATTTGTTTTATAAGATGTGTAAATGATAGGTTCCTGATAGGTTATAGAGGCCGATAGGTTAAAGAGACTAGATCAGCATATAGTCTTTAGAAATTAGGGGATTGAACCTGTGCGAAACTGGAATAATCCTTGCCTTCAGCTTGGTGCCGATATTTCAATTTGTACATCCTCATTACTTATATAAATAATTGAGATGTCATTAGAAGGATGTGGTATAATCTGTATGAAAAGAGTTGATCTTCTCACTGATCTCAGTTTTTTTTTTTTTTTTGGAGAAATGAGCAGTTTTCCGCTCGTTTTGTAATCCGCTATATTATTCAACTTGCATTCCATTTTGACTTCAGTAGTTAACACATTTTAAAAATTGACATGATAATTTTTCTTCACTACTTTCCCTACAGAATGTTTAGGCTAATATGGGCTTGTCATTGTTTAATTGATATCCTTATGATGAACATTTGCATCTTGCAGACCTGAGCTTTCCTTTGAGTGAAGAGTACTGCACTGTCATTGAAAAATATTGGTTTCAGAGGTATCTCCTCTTTTCAAGATTTGATGAAGGTATCAAAATGGATGAGGAAGGATGGTTTTCTGTTACTCCTCAGTCTATTGCTAGGCATCAAGCAGTTCGTTGTGGTGGTGGGATTATAGTGGATGGTTTCACAGGAGTTGGTGGGAATGCTATCCAATTTGCACGAATGTAAAAACCCTTTTCTCTTCTTTTCTGCGTGTTTCTGGTTGAAGATTTATGAATTTATTTGTATGAGTGCAATATAGTCTGGTTCTGGATTAGGTGGTTGATTAGCTAGTCTCCAATTTTCCCGTATGGCAAAGAAACCCATGGTACCTTTTGGGAGAGCTTGTGATTCCTCATACACTTCACTAGACCTCTTTTGTGTTGAAACAAATGTGAGTTTATCCATAGCTTGATCAAGATGTAGATGTGCAGACATTGAGCCATTCGTGCAAAAGCAATTGCATAGATCTCCAGCAAATACATCCAAAATAAATTCCAGGAAGAGCTAGAATGGTAAATTCTTGGAGTTGATGTATCCCTTAGAAACTGTTTGAACAGAAATTTGCCTCATGATGCCTTTGCCAGAACATAATTTCTGGTAAAAGCATCTGCAATGACCTGCAATTAAGAAGAATAAACAGATCATGAGTTTTTCCATTTGTCTCGTTTTGGTTCTTATCCTTGTTACTATTCGGATGAGAACCTTGATGCTGTTATGGTCAAGTGGGCTTATGGTCTTTCATCTACTATGTGCAACCTTGTATGCAATCATGAACATACTTACCCTTCACTTTTGTTGTTATGCATTCAGGTGTAGACACGTAATAGCAGTTGACATCGATCCAAAGAAGATTGAATATGCACACCATAATGCTGGCATATATGAAGTTGATGGTGGAATAGATTTTATAAGAGGAGACTTCTTCATTTTGGCTCCAAAATTGAAGGTACTGAGAAGTCTGTGGTCTTGCCCTATGTATGGATGTGGCAAATTGTCTCATCGATGTTGTTTTCTATCTTACGATCATCAAATGAATGCCTTCATGTCTTTAGTGCACATTATTGCTTCAAAGGATACAAGATGTATGACAGTTATCGCTTCCAATTCTTGAACTCTTAATGTGTTTGTCTTATTCTTCTTGAGACTGAAATTGCAATTTTTTTTTTCTACTCTATTTCCTGTGACAAGGAGCTTTCCTCCCCTTTTCTATGTAAACTATATAATCCTCAATTAGTGACCAAAACCAAATGGGATTAACTTTGACTTTGGTTATGCATCTTGCTTTACTCTGGCCAATTAGTAATACATTTTTTTCAGTCTCTCAATGTTAAGAATTTACAAGGACCCTGTATGAGCATTAAAATATAATGTAAATCTAATGGATTCGGTATTAATTACTTTTGACATATTTATCCTTCTGCATTCTTATAGTTATGTTTTACTCTTCTATCACAGGCAGATACTGTCTTCTTGTCACCTCCCTGGGGTGGTCCTGGTTATACCAAAGTAAAGAAATACAACATGAAGACCATGCTCAAGCCACATGATGGGTGAGTGGTTAATCCTTCGAAGCAAATTGAACCTGCTATGTTTTGACTATTATGAGTATCATTGTTATCTTTGACTTCTTTTTGCACCTTTGAGGCTGATAATTAACTTTGTTGCATTAATATGTACTCTGCAGATTCTTCCTATTTAACATTGCCAGGGAAATTGCTCCCAAAGTGGTCATGTTCCTCCCAAAAAATGTTGATCCCCACCAATTAGCTGAGATCTCTCTTTCCGTTCAACCTCCATGGTCGTTGGAGGTAATGCCATTTCTTTTATGCACTCTTGGTTATGTCAGGATGCATTTCTAAGCAAAGGGCTTTGTTAAGCCTAAAACCCAGGATGCTCAGTACCTTATAAGATCAGTATCAAATTTTGTGACAAATAATTTCTCTCTTTTTTGTGTTTTTTTTTTTTTTGGGGGGTGGTTTAATCATGCATCCCTTTTCTGAAAAATATTGGGCTCGTATTAATAGTAAACAATTGACAGCATCAAATATTCTTTCTGACATGGATATCTAAAATGGTGCTTATGGACGTCATACATGTTTAGACAATACAAACAAATTTGCGTAGGATGTCTGTTCCTAAGAGGAAAATCTCATTTCCTTAATTTCTCTGTGTCATGTTAATGTGATGGGAGGGGAAGACTTTACTCCACAATAGGCTTTATGTGTGTTTGCATGGGGATTTGGATTATTCTCTCTCTCTCTCTCTTTTTTTTTTTTTTTTTTTTTTTTGGCAAACTGTTTCCAGAGAAAATATGAAGAGTTTCTTGAAGTGCCACATGCTTTGTCTTTACCCGGTTTTATGGACTTGTAAAGAGATCACCAAGCAAATCTTTTCTCTTTGTCCCATGCATCTCTTGGAGATGATATCATTCTTCCCTCCAGCTTCACACCACAGCTTATGAACATTGATTATGCTCCTTTTCTTTTAGTGTTACTTTGTGGTTTCACGCTTAGGTTTGATTGGTGGATTGGTTTTAAGGGGAAGAAATTGTTGTTGATTTCATGTAGAGTCTCATGGAATGTTTTATACTCTCTTTCTTCTCATACGTTCCCTGATCTCAGGTTGAGAAGAACTACTTAAATGGTAAGCTAAAGGCAGTAACTGCTTACTTCAGCAACACGGAGGCCTGCAAAAAATAGTTTTGAGATGGTTTATTAATGTACCATACGAAGATGAGTGTTTCTTCTTTAGATCATTAGCATTTACAGTTATAAAAACCCTTTTTTCCGGAGGTTATTGATGTCTTATGGCAGCAGTGTTGATTTGAAAAGATGATCAACTCGCGTTCTGCTAAATCTCAGGTTGAGAAGAACTACTTAAATGGTAAGCTAAAGGCAGTAACTGCTTACTTCAGCAACACGGAGGCCTGTAAAAAATAGTTTTGAGATGGTTTATTAATGTACCATACGAAGATGAGTGTTTCTTCTTTAGATCATTAGCATTTACAGTTATAAGAACCCTTTTTTCCGGAGGTTATTGATGTCTTATGGCAGCAGTGTTGATTTGAAAAGATGATCAACTCGCGTTCTGCTAAATCCTTGTACATAATTGTCCACTGTTGAAAAAATCTGTTATCTACAGGTCTCGTGAAGCTTGTTAAAATTAAGGATCATGGTTTTGTCTATTATAAGTTGTAACATTTAACTGGAAATGCTATAGGTGAAAATTGCTAGTTGCTAACGAATGGCATGGCAGCCATCTCTTTTAGCTTGGGAAAATGAGACAAATTGTCTATAAATTTTGACTTAACGTGCAATATGATTCATGAACTTTTAATTTGTTCGATGTGGCTCATGAACTTTAGCTCAATGTACAATGTGATCTTTGAACTTTTAATATGTTTAATGCAATCTTTGAATTTATACATGTTCAATTTAGTTCATGAACACATTAAACATGTTAAAAGTTCTTGGATTGTATTGCATTAAAATTTATGGACTATTTGTGTAATTATCCCTTTTAACTTCTCTATAGAGTTTATGTTCCATTACATGACTTTCCTATGTAGTAAGCTGATACGATCGATAAAATGCAATGTCAAGTGCAAATAATGCTTCTTGGACTCAATTTTATTGTTGCCGTGACAACACAAGAAACATGCGGGGTTCGTGTTCCTGTGAGGTTTGGTGCCTTCTTTTTCTTCCGGTCCTTCTGCCAAACGACATGTCGACCCAATGCTTAATAGGGCTTGATGAGCCATGAATCCACGAACTCGGTAAAAGCCGTAGAATTTGGGAAAACTATTCACTTTAAAGTTTCATGGGGTCTTTCTGTCCAAGCGCAAGTAGTCCACTAGGAGTGTCACAACATAGCTTTATGTTTGGAATGAACTCTTGTTCATTCCAAAGGGAAGAATGCATGTTTGATCTCCCCTGACAATTAGCAATCCACCCGACACTGCAGTGAGCTGGTGCTTGGAAACTAAGTAAATGATTTCTTAAGCAAAACGACCAATATGCCAAGGTTTCATCTGTTCATGAACGGGCTTCTGCATTATGCGTTTTCTGTTGGACAGACAGAGACAGCAAAGAGATGATTTGAGAGTTGACGAGGTGAGGTTTCGTTAGTTGGGCGATGGCTACTTAACAACCTAATTCGTGGTTTAGAAATCGCAAGGACTGATGTGGTTTGATCGTGGCGGACTACCTAATGATAATGTATCCCTCGTCAGTCCGTTTCAGCTCAGTGATAAGCGACATCTCTCCTCTTTGATCTTTACTTTGTTCATGTCTGTACCATTGAATATGCATTTTGGGGAATGGAATTTAGGTGAAGGAGAATCATAAGAAATACTTGGGAGTCAATCAATCGACCCAACAAGAGATGCGAGACAAAAGATAGAAGTTTTGGATATGTTATGATGCCTTCATCGATCAACAACCAAATTGGAATAGAGCATGATTTAAGAATGATTTTAGTGTTGAACATAAATTGATTATGAGGCTTTGATCTTGATGATATTCAAGAGCCTTATGACCGCAATGTTGACATGCTAACCTGAATTGCCGGCTATGTGATTAATTGGAGCTTGAACCTATCCAAACTCCTCTTTTTTTTTCAAATGTCAATGATAAGGAGGAAATGGGCAATCATTGTCAGCTACATTTTTATGTGATATTGTTGGAACTTAATATTTGTGGAACAAATAAAAGCCACTTAATTAACTTTTTTTCAAAGCTAACGGTTCATAATATAATCCGGTTCTACGATTTCGAGAGTCAAGTATTTTTCTAAGATCGGCATGTTGAGTTCTAAATACTTCTTCATCTCGATCCTCCGGGTATGGGTTTTGCCTCGTGTATTCTCTAAATTTATAGGTCTATTTAATAAATAATTTTAAAAACCACTTAATTAACTTAAACACTTGTACATGCACACAAAGCAAAGCAACATCACCCTCGCACATCTTTTATTTCCCTAATTAAGATTAGCACAAACCCTTTTATATCTAAACAAGTATGCATTGTCGAAAATATCATTCGAGTTTGGCACAATAATTTTGTAAATCCATTTCAATAATTTGTTGTACTATTCTTTTGCTGAAAGAGAAAAATCTCTAGCACGTGCATTTACGAACGAAAATAATTGAAAAAATAAGACAGGTCACGTGCGGGGCAAGAAAGTCAAGGAAATAGTTTAAAGCCCCTTCTGCCATCACCTGCAACTCAGGTACCTCTCCACCTGCGAGATTGCCAAATGGTTCTCGCTTTTGCCCGGCATTAATTGTGACCCCATTTATCATTCGACGTACATGTACCATGGTATATTCTGACAAAAAAAAAGTACTATGATATATAAAAAAAAAAAAGCATTACGTTGCATGCTGTAATTCAGTGACCATATAGTACATAGCCAATAATAATGTAGTCGAGACACTGCCCGACCGACAACCTAAAAAATGTAAGCCCATCAGAAAAAAAAATTCACGAAAAATATAAAAAAAATAAGTATTTTTAAGTGGCGAAAACTTATATGAGGTTATTTGGTTTAAAACGAAATGAGTTTAAACAACTGGTGTAAAATAATTAGACTTTCTTGGGCTGAGCTATGTTTGATTTGATTGATAATGGACTTGTTTTTATAAAAAAAAAAAAATTTGGTAAATTGTAAGAATTATATTAACTAAAGCCAGAGAGAAGCAAGAAGCTATATAATAAGAACTCGGCATCAAAAACTTACACTCATTAGGACAATAACAGTTAAAGTGAGTGGAAAGGTGCCAAGGTAAAACAAGACCACCTACATATGAGCAGAGAAAAGCCAAAACAGCAGCAAAAGCAAACCAAACGGCCTACACAAGGAGCAAAAAGAACAAAGAGCCCAATAACAACACAAGTGCAGAGTGAAGTACCCCATGGTAAGATTGGTAGGCAAGTGATTAATCTACCAAAATGGAATGGTTTATAGACTAGCAATGCAGCAACCTACAATTCCTGGTGTTGGGAGAGACCTGTTTAAAAGATAATGCTTTGTCTCTGACAACCTTCTCCAATCGCACTTTCATAGCTAAGAGGGATGGTGGACTACCCCTAGAAATAATATTATTCCGCTCCTTTCAAGTGATGTTGCATAAGGCTGCAAAAGCAAACCAGCCAAGGGTATAACGAAAATAATTCCCAAATAAATACTTGATCGCCCAGTGCAGGTTATCCACCCAAGATTTGTTCGTCCAAGCAAAATTGAATCTAGAAGCCTAAAAAGTGGCTAGAGTGGCAGGAATGGAACACCCAAAAAATAGATGCTTGACTGAATCTGGACAACAAGAACAAAAGGGACAATTCACAACCAGGATACGGCCATAAGTAAGAAGCAAAACCTGCGTCAATAGCCTGTTCCTAGTGATCAAACAAAGTGGGAATTGATAGCGGGAACCAATGTTTTTATAAAATTGTTTGTAAAATATCTTGTGAAAATTTCGATGTGAAATTCATGAGCCTAGAAGATAATTTCCAAGCCTCACTTATGTGTGCTGTATATACAAGATTGATAGGAAATCCAACTTTACATTTGATTTGATCCAACCCTATTCACGCGAGTATCAACATATTTTTCCTTTTTTGTTACCAAACTGGAAAATTAAACTCATTCATATAATGAACAAGAGAGAATTTTTCTGGCAATTTGAAGCCAATAAAAGTGGGGAAAACTAGCTTTTGAAAATACACTTTGTACAATTAAAAGAGACTAGTGGGTTTCTTTTTGTAATATCATCCTCTAAAATAAGTTACTAAATACACTCTACTTTATCAACGAGATCATCAATGACATTGTTTGTAGCAATAATAATCTATTACTCTTTTATAAACCAAATACTTGATTCCGGGTAAAGAATAACAAGTGTCAGACTCACCAGGAAATAGTCCAGGCTGTACATCTGACACCTGCCACCCTTAAATTACTCCGACATATCAGCCTCTCCTCTCCTATTTCGTTCGCACGAGGCAATATGTTTTTCTCTTTTTTCTTTAAATTTCAATGATTTAGTGTCCCATTAACACTGCTTCCATTGCCAGACATTAATATTTCTATGACCTATTTTCCAAAAAAGGTTCTTTTTTGGTAGAATATTTTCCTAAAAAGGTTAATAACATAAAAAAATTCAAATCAATGAACATGTGACAAATTTACTATTAATTATTTACTACTAAAAATCTCAAATCGATATGCGTATGACAAATTTGCTCTCCATTAATTTTTATTTATTTATTGTCAAATTGTTAAGTGAGATGACATGTTATAGTTGATGGATATATTATTTTAAAGTTTTATTTTTTGTTTGTTATAGGTGTATCGACTTGTGATTTTTCGTGACATTAATTTAATTTAATGGAAATTAACAAAAGGTAAATTTATTATAAATGTATTGATTTATAGTTTTTTGGTTAAAAAATTAATTTAGGGTAAATTATTAAAAATGTATTGATTCGGGTGGTTAAGTAATTAGTTGGGGGGTTTTTGGGGAGTTGGCCCATACTTTTTAGGATGAATTTGTATTTTGTAATTTTGTCTAATCGTATTTCAGAAAAATATTTTATTTTAGTGACAATATTAAAAAAAAAAAATCATCTATGTTTTTTTTTTGGTCTGTAAAAAAAAAAAAAAAAAAACTCATCTATGTTGAATTCGTCCCTTTCTTACATTTGTCAAAGAATCGTGTCTATTTGTGTGGAAGATTGACAAATCCTTTAGGGGAAAAAGAGGAAGGCAAATGATTATCACGCTAAACAATTTCACGAGAAACCAGCTGTCCCATGTCTTTTTAGAATTATTCCGTGTGCGCTAGTCTATTTCTTAACTATAGAACAAAATCCATTAGATTTCTTCATGTGATTCTTTCTTGTCATGTTTATTTTTTTAGCTTGGCAAGAACATGATCATGCTCGCGCGTGGGTGCATAAGGCTTAAGGCGAGACAAATAAGCAAACGATGGAATTGGAGCAAAAGCACGTTCGAAGCACGACGGATGATTGCGAGCGTGGGGTACTATTACAGGACAGAAGGAGAGAAAGGGGGAGTTAATGAGACGTGACCCTACTAAGATCTTGTCCGAGAAAAATCTATGTTAGCCTTAGGATAGGGGCACTAGCAAGCCATGTGCACTTGTAAATTCGTGTGCCTGGGCGAGTTCTTTTAGGCGTGTTCTAGGTAGGGATGACATTGGCAAAAACTAAATCACTGTAATTGGGATTTATTATGTGAATGTTCTGAATTGTGATTTTCGAAACCAAAGATGATAGATTTCCCCTTCATCAGTCCCTTCTTTCAATAAGGAATTATAAACATGGTCATAGGGAAAAACCTGGAATCGAAGAACCAGATTAATGGAAACATATTTGGTTTCAGATTTCAATATATGTAAGGTAGGTTTCAAGTTCATTTTGACAAATAGATTTAAAGTTTTAAGTAGGTGAAACCTTGGAACTTGAAATAAGTTTCGGTGTTTTTCTTGTTTTATATCTTTATGCAATCATACGTATTCCGTAGCGTCCAATAATGAGTATATAATTTGAAACAGTTTTTATTTTATGATTGACACTTTTGCTTTATAAATGTTTCATATTTTTCATGTGTTTAAACATAAGTTAATATAAATAGATTATAGCAACAAGTGATGATCATTAAAAATGATTATTTATTGTGATTATTTAATAAATAATATAGGTAGAACTTGGATAAAACCTAAGATTTGTGACATGATGGGTTTTAGATTCTAAATATGTAAGATAATTTCTAATTTGTAAAAATAAAAGAACTTACTCCAACAAGTAAGTTTGAAGTTCCAAGTGGAACTTATATGATATGTGAAACCACTTACCCTTAACAGTAACGGCATGATGTGCATAGGGCAATTAGTAGGGCTTGCCATTATTCATCTGTCTATTTATTTGATGCAAAATGGCGATTTTGAGATGGACATGACTCACGATCACATCCATTTTTGAAATGTCAAATGGCTTTTTGAGCTCATGGATCGGTGTTTGGGCATTTTCCGAGAAATTAAGGGTACGTATAATAACATTTCTATTTTGAAAAATTTTTTTTTAAATATATATATTTTTGTTTTTATTCCCTATAACAATTTTTTGAGTAAAAAAGTGCATTTGATAATTATACAAAATTTATATTATTGGAGTAGAAAAAAATAAAAATGTATTTAATACGACCTACAAATTTTTTTTTTTTTTTTTGTAACGTAGATTTTTTAAAGTTTTAATATGTTTTGAGATTTTTCTTTTTTTCCTTTTTTCTTCTCGGCAACCGATGACCAGAGGCGCAGTGGCGGATGGCAGGGGGTGAAGGACGGCAAGAATAAGAAGAAAAGAGAAAAATAAAAAAAAAGACTTTTTTCTATAAATTGTTTCCGAAAATAAGAAGTTATTTTTTTTATATTTCTTATTTCTATTTCTCGGGTACTTTTTTATTCTGGGGAATTGAAAAATTAATTGATGTTATCAAACATATTTTTATTTTTTTTTTCTGTTCCGAAAAATAAAAAAACAGAAAAATAAAGAAATGGTAACATTAACAAAAGGCCCTAAGGTTCTTGGGTGTTGTTTGTAAATGGATTTTGTATGAGTAGGTGCACAAACATATGATGGGAAACCCAATAAAGATGACGACCCCTAATGAGCAGCAGCCAACAAGTTCCGCTCGAGCAGCACTTAATTCTCGCCCAATTGGGAACACCCATCCTAGTCAAAAATCTTTTTATGCCGGATCCGAATCATAGGATTGTTCATTTCTTTTCCCCTTTTTTCCGGGACAAAACCGAGTAGAGAAATTCAATGCTGTCGCGAGCAAAAGAGAACGAATCAAAAGATGCAAACGCACAAGATCGGCAGGAAAGCCCTCCCCCTCCCCCGATTGATCGGCTCAAAGCCAGCTTGCCCCACGTCCGACGGCGCTTTTCATGGAGACAGACGGATGCGGTACCCAAAGCAGGCCCCCCCGTCCTGTGCCCGTTTCCTTCTGGGGCCCGGTGGGGCTCGTCATTATTAAAATCGAAAGGGCAAGAGAAAAAGGCGCAGGTACTTTTGACAAGTTCTTCGACACTTTTTAGGCGATGGAAACGGTTCCTAAATTCCTCCGGAGATGGGGCAACAAGCCATGATGATTTCGTTTGAATCGAGTCGGTGAGATGTCGGATGTCGACTTAAGCATCGTTATTGCCACCAAATTCCGTTGAAAGGAAGAGAATAATGTCAACTGTTCATCATTGTGCTTTTTTGCTCGGAATTCAAATCGTGGCTCCGCTCTTTTTCCGTTTCCAAAACGGGACCGCAATTTTTGACCGTCCACTATTATACATTGTGCATTATGTTGCGTTTGGATTTCTCATGTGGCGCCACACATCAAGAAGTGTAAAAAAAAAAAAAAAAAGGCATTGGAGAGAGAAAGGGATAAGAGAGAAGCGGGCACGGCAGCCACTGGCTGTGGTGTTGCCCAAGGGCATGGGACAAATTCAGGGTGGTCACTCAAGGGGGGGCCGATCACTGTCTTGAGATCTCTATCTCTAAGGATCTATGATATGGGACGGCCACAGCTTGCATGTGGATGACGACGACTAGTGAAACGACGATGGACGGTCGTGAGACGACCGTGACGACTCGTCGGGGTTGATCTGATGGCAAGCTTGAGGAAATGATGTGCACAAAGGCTTCTTCTTCAAGATAGGAGACTTGGTTGGGGGCATAGAGGAGATGGCAACCAGCCATCACATGATGGACAATTAAACCTATTTCTCGGTTCAATTCAATATACGTCCAAAGAGTTGAATAAGGTCTCAAATAAGGGGATGTATTTAAAAGTGGATCAAATTACACCAATTTCTAATCTTAAATAAAATGTAACGACATAGGGATTCATATACAAATACCATATTTATCTTTGTACATTTGAATGATCACTTTTCTTCAAATTGATTATATTCGGAATCAACTTATTACTATAGCCCATTCTCACTTTGATTGAGCACTACCAATTCTTTGATTCCAATAAGTAAGAAGAACCTTGCACATAAATATATATTATATAAGCTAAAAAACGGGTATCTTCAGCAATTGTTCTTAGTATAATAGATGCTATTATATAGACAATTACACTCAATTCGATGGTTTTGGAGACTATATATTTATGTTTCATATAGAGCAGGTTGATTAATTTTTTGCTTTTTTTTTTAATAGGGTAGAGAAAATCAGCCTACATAATAACTATTATTGTAGGTTCAATAAAATCTCTCGGAATGACACGTCCTTCCTTACTTCTTTAATAGTTGAGAATCTCCTTCCTTTGCGTCATTATCACGTGAGACATTTAAAAAAAAAAAAACAAAACACATGGAAAAACATATTCTCGCAATATAAGAATTCACTCTCGCGGAAAAGGAATTTCAAAATGGCAAAATAAAATTGCACGCCCGAAAAAAGAAAACACAAAAGAAGAACGGAACAATCAACGTCCGTACGAACCCGACGTCGGTGGCGCGAAAGGTCGCTGTTACCCCCACGTGCCCAAGAATCCAAGCGAAATTACTCGGGGGCCCTACCGTCATTGTCCCTCATCCCATCCCCCGGTCCGAGGGTCAAATCTCATGGTCAAATCCAACGAAACGAAAGTCTTTCAAAAAAAAGGGAAAAAGGAAGCTTACCATCAAAAGAAGCAAACACCCCCACTAATCATTTTAAATTATTTCTCCAAAGGTCCCCACGAAACTTCCCTAATTCGAATTTAGCCCCCCCGGGGGCCACTTCCAGTTCGTTAAAACTCCGATTAAATTAATTTAATAACCGAATAAGGCGGAAACTGCAAAAATACAAAATAGAAAAAAAAAAAATTGCGCGGAAATAATCACTCCCACTCCCATTCTCATTCCCACAGTTCTTTTTACTCTGCTCCGTGTCTCTTTCTGCTGCTCCTTTTTCAGCTCCCTTCAAAATCTCACATGCAGGCTCATACGGACGGAACACTACATCCGAAGCGCACGTGAATATATAAATAAACGCGTTTCAGAGATCTTCAGTATCCGCCATTGATGCAGCAGATGCAGAGCAGCTAGCGAAGCAAGAAGAAGAAGAAGAGATCGATCTCTCTCTCGCATGGCGGCGGTGCTGGTGCTGGTGCTGCTTCGCGAGGTGAGGCGCTGGTGATTGGTTCGTCGGAGCAAGGGGAAGGGCGAAATGGTGGAGCTGGGAGCGTTCGGGGCGGCGCGGCGAGACGCCAGCCCCGACTCCGTGATCTTCACGCTCGAGTCCAACTTCAGCCTCTTCTCCTCCGCCTCCGCCAGCGTCGACCGCTGCTCGTTCGCGTCCGACGCCCACGACCGCGACTCCCTCGCCTCCGAGATCTCCCTGGTAATACGATCGCTTCGCTTCCGGCGGCTTTTTTGGCTCGAGTTCCTTAGCGCCGGCTGTTTCTGCATTCGCGAGCGGTGCCGATCGAGTTCTTCGATCGGTTTCTGCTCGCGTTTTGTCCGGGATCGGCGTTGCGCGAGCGCGTGCTCTGTGTTCCTAGGAATGTGTTTACAGTTCTTGCATCGATGTTTCTCGCCGAATGATTGAAACGGATAAAAAAATTGATAAAGGAAAAAAGAAGAGAGCGAGGAGTTTGAGCTTGAGCTTTAATCGAGAGATGGAGAGAGAATCGGAAATGCGCCACGAGGATGTGTGTGAATGTCAGTGCCGGCGCACGAAACCGGAAATGACGTCTTTTTGTGTGCAGTTCGGCATGTGAATCTGGTTGTTTGAGCGTGTCTGATGCGAGGTGCAAAATCTGGTTGTTCTCTCGCAGCATTTGGCAGGGCGCGAGCGCGATAGCTCGAGTGGTCCAGATCCAGATCCAAATTCAAATCCAAACAAACCCGCAGTACATAAGCACAGCCGTCTCTCTCGAAAAGCAGATAAAGCTAAAGGTATCTTTGCTTATCATTAGCATGTGTTAAAGTTAGGGAGAGAGGGAGGGAGGGAGGGAGAGAGGAAAAGGAGTTTTCAGGAAAACGACAGCTTCTTCCAATTTCCAATTGAGTGACGCTCTCGCAGTCTCCAATCTCACTAACTGTTTTATATGCAGTTCGGATACAGGACGAGGATGGTGATGTTGAGGACAATAATCATACCATAGACTCTGCTAGAAGCTCCTTTTCTCTTGCTCTCAAAGGTGCGGTGAAGATTTTTTATTTTTTATTTTTTTTTTCTTAATAGCTTATGATGGTTAAGAGTTTTGTATGATTTTGGCCGGTGATCATGTGTAGAATGTCAAGAGAGGAGATCCAGATCAGAAGCTCTGTCGAGGAAATCAGATAAGAGAAGACCTGCTTCCGTCGATTTCAATAATCCCACTGCTTCTTCCCCTCGATTGGAAGCTGTGAAGAAGAGTTCCATGGCGACTCGTCAGTCCGGTACATTTCCGAGCCCGGGTACCCCAAATTACCGTCATGCCAATGTTGGACTGCAGAAGGGTTGGAGCTCGGAGAGAGTCCCCCTGCAGTCCAGCGCTGGCATGCGGAATGCAAACGCTGGGTTTTTGCCATTCAATAATGGCAGGACATTGCCATCGAAGTGGGAAGATGCAGAGAGGTGGATTTTTAGTCCCGTGTCTGGAGATGGTGGTTCTAGGCCATCAGTTCCGCAACCCCAGAGGAGACCCAAATCGAAGAGTGGACCACTTGGACCGCCAGGAATTGCATACTACTCACAGTATTCCCCTGCAATGCCTATGTTTGAAGGGGGAAACATCAAGAACTACATGGCAGGATCTCCATTTTCAGCTGAAGTCAGAGCCGCTGATGGCTTTCGAAATTCTGCTGCTGAAGTTGGAGAATTTGCAGTCCGTGGAGAGCCCTGCATGGGGCGATCAGTTAGTGTCCATGGATGCTCTGAGCTTCTGAGTCAGTCATCCAGCGTTGGTCTCCAAGGTCAGTTAGATCGTACCTCTAGATTGAATTTTTAGTTGTTATGTCGAGAGTTTATTCTGTCATGGAGATCAGTTAGGAAGAAATTTGTAGGCATACCATGCCAACAATTTGATTTCCTGATTATGTATGACCAACACCACAGAGCAAATATAAGGAGTGCTGCTTCTGGAAATTAGTGTTGCAAATCTCATACTTTTTTTAATCATCTGATACAAATAAGTTCTTACAAAGTATGTGTATATTTGGTAACTGGAGTACCTCCTCCTCGTATCTGACTAATGCCTTCTCATTCTGGAGCTATATATGTCTTTGTTCTATGGATTATCTATGACTTGAAATGGGTGATTTTTTTTTTTTTTTTTTTTTTTGGGGGTGGGGTTGGTTGTTTACGCAAGTTGTTTGGAGTTCGTCTTTGGATGGTTAAAGCATGTAATATGCAGTTTTCTTCAAGCATTTCCTTGAGCTTTTCTTGAGCTTGAATGCAGAGACAATCTAAATCTAGAGATCTTAAATGTACTTTGTTCAGGCAACTCGTGTGTTTGATCCTCTTATTTTTATCTCTTGGATGACATGTAGATGAAAAACTCAATCAGCTAAAGGATGCTGCCACAGACATATCTCGTGCTGTTTCAAGAAGGGATATGGCAACCCAGATGAGCCCAGAGGGAAGTACTTGCTCGTCTCCCAAACGAACACTCTCTTTTGCCACATCCCCTCCGTCGGCCTTATCTATCGTGGAACTGCCTGGTGGAAATTCCTCCAAGACGGAAGTAAAGGATGTGCAGGTGGATGAACGGGTCATGATCACTCGGTGGTCCAAGAAAAATAGATACCGAATTTCAGGGAAGGGCTCAGGAAACAGTGATGATTGGAAAAAGAAAGATATGGAAGCACAATCTTCAGCATGGGATATCTCGGACACAGTCAAGAGCGTTTCAAAGTACGTATGTGCAATTTCCTAAGGTGTTCTGCATCTTATGTAGGACTCAGGAGTTTATTTTAGTTTTCAGTTGCTCCAAGACAGAGTAACCGATTGACTCCTCTATTGGGGATTTGAAGATCCATTAGGATGAATGGGCTGGCCTTTTTATAAATCTATGCTACCTCTACTAAATTACAGTCTTAAAGGTTGCACATCCCAGCAAATATACTCTCTTTAGAGATAGTCAAGTGGACACTGCTATAGTCAGACGACAGGAGATAGTCTTCCTTTCAATTTCTGTCATAGTAGTGTCATTTTCATTTCTGATAGTGTACTTTTTAATGTCACTGGGTGGATTTTTTATCGAAAGGTAACCTAAAAGGTTATTACTGTGATTCCAGTGGAGTTCACTGCCCTCTGCTTAAGCCTGATTATCTCTTTTATGAAAGATCAGTCACACATTGTCTATAATTGTCTATAAAGAGACAGTTACTCTTAAGTATTTAAGTAGACTGCCAACGGTTCATTGGATTTCCTCCCAATTCTGTCTGCTTTGTTGGCTGGCCAATTTGGTTATTAATTCTTTCATGCTCTAAACCACATGCCAAATATGACAGTCTTAAAGTTTTAAGATCTTTAATCAGAACTTTATGTTTGATTTTCTTTCATATGCAGGGTTAAAAGAGAGGAAGCAAAAATTACCGCATGGGAGAACCTGCAAAAGGCTAAAGCTGAGGCAGCAATTCGGAAACTAGAGGTACTGTTTAGTTGCTTGATTCCCAATGTTAAATGTCCCTGCATTCCATTTCATTGTCTTAGACAGAGTAAGCCACAAGTCTTCTATGACTGTTCTCTGCAACCTGCTCTATGTTGGTTTTATTTTGCTGACAGAGGCTTGGAGCTAGATGGTAGTCATGAAAATCTTGTACGATATTTTGGCAGTTATGATCTAGATGACTGATAACAAGAAATGGTCACGAGCAAGTAAATTAGTAAATGCAACCATTAAATTTGTACCATCACTTATTGACTGATGGGGGAAGGAATTTAGCGGAGTATTTCCTTTTTCTCTGCAGTGCTATCTGAATTTACCCTGTTTACTACTAGGCATCTCAGTCTCTGAAGGCAGCACATTAGGTCCTTGAGCTCCTACTTAATATCTTTTGGAAAACTGCAGATGAAGCTGGAAAAAAAGAGATCATTGTCCATGGATAAGATTATGAAAAAGCTTCGGTCTGCTCAGAAGAGAGCCCAAGAAATGAGGAGCTCTGTTTTGTCCAGGCAGGTTCACCAAGTCTCTAGGACTTCCCACAAGGCTCTGATATTCCGTAGGACTCGTCCAGGAGGCTCGTTGAGTGGTTGCTTTACCTGCCATGTATTCTAGTGCCGGTACATCTGATATCCAGGTAACTAGACTTTTACTTGCGCATTGCGTGGATTGTCATGCATAATATACTTGAAATGGAACATTAAACATTTTAGCATAGATTTCAGAAGCTTATTTCCAGCTTACATGGATGATCTGCAAAAAAAAGATACAATGCAGTAGCCATTGTTGCGAATATGCTGGTAGTTCTCAAAGATAATATTAGTGTGTTTCCTCTATTCTTTTTCTTTGTATGTCTAAATGGGGCATGACCTGCCAGCATACATCAAAAGACCAAGTATTATTTAGCAAAAATGAATTCTGCTTAACATCGTCCTCTGATTTTTACAAAGGGATTTTAATGGCCGAATCTCGTGGAGAATCTGATTTTCTGATAGCTGAAATTTTTCTGAAGAAGTTCTTCCAGACAACTAAAGAATGTGTTGTTAGTTTTTCTTGCCAGGCTCCCTATTTATATAACATTTCCTCTGCATTTCGGTCAAAATATGGACTAAATGGAAAACAAAAAAGTGCTGCCTAAAAAGCATGTAGAATGACTAATAATTCATTCACATAGATCTGTCTTTCAGATGACCTCTGTATTTTTTGAATTTGACTGACAGATCTATCAGGTCTTTCAAGCTGGTACAAATTGGATGCCAAACGGAGGAAAATAGAAGATGAGCAAATGAATGTACGTGGTCTCAATTACCGCTGTTCTGACACTAACGTTGTGTCGATTGGCATATATCAATGGATAAAACACGACCAGTTCACCAAGGTTTTGATCAAATTCATTCCCATGGGTACTCTTCCCTCAGTACCCAATGTATTAGAAGAAAAGATGTAATGGGTTAGCAAATATATGTAAGTGTATTGACTTCGGTGTCATGAGTATATGTGGTATATTCTCTCTTTAGACAGTACAAATTGGACATGCTTGCTTGCCACGATTTACCTATAAATTTGAAAGGGGATACTAAGTTCTGTGTCAATGAAACTAGAATTGGGACTTAATTTTTGTGTGGAGGTTGTTGGTTGTTTGAGACCGGCAATTGCTAACTGTCCCCTGTCGAGTACTTAAGCTCATCAAAATTGTAGGAGATATTTGCTTCATTCTGATCTTTACCATCTGTGGACTGAATAATGAATGACTTTTTCTTGTGAGATGTCGAGATATCCGAATATAGGACCTTTTAGACCATCCTCCACGCATGTTCTCCCGGACGATCTTTATCACGATGGCATATTGGTTTCGTAATGTTAAAATTTTTTAATAGAGATGAGTGGTTCCAGAGTAGGTCCAAGTTCCAAGTTGCCTTGTGGGGATGGGTTATTAGTTTTTGAAATCTGGAACCTATCCTTTATACTCTGAAGCTGAACTTGTGCTTTAAGGGTCGGTTTGGGGTCTCTACTCAGGAGTCAGCCAATTCCTTTTTGGTTGGAGGACGAATGATTCACTGGACTCAGTGTTTGCAGGAAGGTTTTGGGATCGAGCTTTTAACCAGAGGATTATTTTGATAATTTGCTCTAGCTGTTTTGATCCATCAAATGATAGTTTCATTCCATTATTTTGGAAATTTGTTGATACAATCTTGCTCAAGCGGATTCGGTTGTTCGTTTCTAGGATTTGGTTCTCCAGCTAACTTTGACATGGCCACGGAATTTACATTTTGCTGGAGTCAAAGACTTCCGGTTCCAACTCACTCGAGGAGTCCCTTGCAACAACGGCTTCATTTTGTAATTGTTGGAAAAATATGACTTCGAATTAATAGAGCAATCAAGTCAAGACTTTACGATGTGATATCATATTGTTAATGATCATTGGCAAATATTCTTTACGATACAATAAAGTCTCGAATGAGAATATTAGATAGCAATTTTAGTATTTTTATAGAATTTCTCTAGGAAACAATTGAAAAGATGTTTATAGTTTTGGAAAGAAAACTCGAAAATGATTTAATTGCTCATTCATTTGAAAAAAAAAAAATTGACATATATATAGGAAACGATTGAAAAGATGGCTTTAATTTAAAAAAAAAACTTGAAAAATGATTTCATTGCTCATTCATCCAATTAAAAAAAAAACTGACATATATATATATATAGGTCTTAAAGAATATAGGTAGTTTTTCACAAAAGGTTGCAAAGTTAATAAAAGTATCATTTTGAAAGAAGTTGCAACTTTTAGAAGAAATTGAAAAAATGAACAAATGCAACCTTCAGGAAAGGTTGCAAAGTGAATGAGTATAATTTCTAAAGGTTGTCCTAAAAAAACACATAAAAATTCGGAATAATAAAAATCATAAAAAATAAATTTTTAATAAATAAAATTCCAAATTTTCATAATTTCCAAAAATACTTAATAAACAAAAAAAATAACCTTTGAACTAATAAATGTTAATAAGATAACTGTACGAAATAAAGTAAAAATAAAAGGGATTAGTGCTAATTAAAAAGCAAGCGTGCAAAGTGTCATGCGCGCCTAATAATTACGCACCTACATGTGGGTATTGTGAGGGTTAGCCCACACTCAACATTTTCTTTAAACACACTAGAAAATGCTCACACTTATTAATTAGCCCATTTTCTCCCAACTTTCTTTTGTGGAACGAGGAAAGGTATACTCTGTTTTACAAATAAATCTCCGACAGCAACTTCTGTTGGTTCAACTTCATCGTTATGTAGGAGCTGAAAGAACTTTGGCGGGGGCCAAGTTTTCAAATTGAGTTATTTAGGAGCACAGGTAGAGCGAGAAGTTAAGATAGAGAGAGAATATAAACTAAAGGTCGAGAGGCGACAACAAACACGATGCAAAGAGTATAAAGAGAGAATTTAGGTTGTCTGGGTTCCCGGACAGATTTAGTCCCTACATTAAAACTGGGCAGCACCATGTTGATTCCAAATTTTCAAGATTTGTATCTAAATAATTTCTAGGGTCGGTTCGATTGGGTTCCTAGTTCTACTTGGGACCCATGCCACCCCTAATATTTAATTCTTCACCCCAAAAGTCATCCCTACTTATGGTTTTATTTCGGCTGAAATGTTGCCAACCATCAAGGTGGTTGATCTAGTAGTAAATGCATGATTTGTCTTTTATGAGTTCACAAGTTTGACTTATGTCATGAGTAAACCTTTGAATGGCTCCAACTACATTATTTAGTTGCGACATATGTTGTGTAAAGAGACTTCTCAATTGAAAGTATTTTGGTGGGGTTGTGGGATGGGCTGATCGAACTCTTGTGTATAGTAGCCATAATTCAAATTGACCATTTTATAATATGCGTGGGACCTTCATCTTAATGTCTATAATGGATCAATGCGGCTGGTTGTCTCTCCTTCCCTTTTTATTAATTCGAAAATTTGGAACCACAATGCCCCCAACCTCCTCTTTAATACAAAGTGGCTCTTCATCCATTTCTTTCCATGAGCTTAGAACAACCACGGTAGTTAAAGCTTCTCTTACATCATGATGCATTTTCGACATAATGAATGCTATGCAAATACATCTTTAGCAACCTTCGAAAACTTTAATTTTGGATTTTGCTGGGAAAATCGCTAGGGCATGCATACGTTTAAAAAATTCAAAGTGTGAATTGCATATGGTGACTAAAATTTATGGGGTTGTGGCTTCTCCGTCTTAAACTTTGACCCAATTTGCAATACTTTTAATTCATTCATTGTGCTTAATGTAGTTTTTGAACTATTCCAAAATGTTTAATCTAGTTCCTAAATTTTCAATTTTCTTATCTATGTGTATATTTCATTAATGTCAAATATCTACTTAAGTTTGTAAAATAGACAAATTCACATTATTAATGTGAAATTATACGTTACAGCTTTTGTGTGCAAAAAAACTAAAAAGCCTTATAAATGATCATGAATTCGCTATTTGTAATGTGATTGTATAATTTTTGACAATAGTAAATGCGGGTGATATATCTTGAATTGAATTCTTAAAAGAGCAAAGAATTTAGTCTGCAACGATGATCTTGTATATTGATTAACTCTAAAACTGAAGTGTACAAATACAGAATAAGAAAGGCTTTATAGTTACCGATAATATGGAATCACCAATTCTCATAATTATACCATAATCGAAAAACTTATAATTAAAAAAATTCATAAAAAATAATATTTCCTCTAATATAATTAGACCTAAGTCTTGATGGTTCGGGATCTGTTTTTTTTTTTTTTTTTTTGGTAAGGAATTTTTTTTTTTTTTTTTGGTAAGGACGGTTCGGGATCTGTTTACTATAGAGAAGGTGCTGTTTGAAGTTAATTTAATCTTTGATATAACGAGGAAGCCAAATTAATGTTTATACATATCAAATTTGAGTGAAGGAATTTAATGAGATTTGATGCTCCTAAGACCTTTCCACTTTTCTATATTAATTTTCTTGGCACAATCACTAATTCATAACAAGTCTTATTTTTCGTGATATTACACAGAACGAGTCTTTGAGGATAAATGCTATCTTCATAATTAATTATCTATGAAAATCAAGACGCTTATTGGATATCCTTGAATAACATGCTTTAGAGAAAAAGGTGTTTTTTAGAGAAAAAATAGAAAAAAAGGTATTTTCATAATTAATGATGAAGTAGCTGAGTTTCTATCAGAGAGCAATCCGAACCGCTCTGTTTTGGACACCAAAGCCAAACTTCCCAATAACATTTCACCTTGCCCTTTTAAGACAAACCTATATTGATGTTTTAGCATGCTCTTCTCCAAGTTCTATATGAAGAACGAGGAGGGCGTGCTCGTCGTTTTCTCATGACTATGCAGTTGCCCTGTTCTATTCGAGAGTCCTTGTGTTCTCCCCCAAGTTCTCTCTTTATTTTGTCGTTCAAGGCTGAATTCGTCTCTTTTTTCTACTAAAGCTTCGCCTTGAATTAACCTCTAAAAGATAAATCTTGGAAATTCTAATCCTAATCTAAGTCCAAATTAGAAATTTAGATGGAAAAACCTCCTTAAACCTTAACCAACAACCCTTCGAGATTACATGCACGACATAGGCGTGACATGTGCATGACACAGGCATAGGACATGGAAATTTGGGCTGGGCCTTCTACAATCCTTGAGAACATAATCCATTTTGTCCAAATCTTATCAAGCCTTCAAATCTTATAAAACTCCAACAACTTTTGAGTAGGGGTCAGTAGGATCCAGGTTAGGCCGGTCTAACACTTAACTCAAGGATTAATCCACATAGTATTGGTTCTCAATTTTTGAGACTAAGGACTGAGAACCGGACTGACCCTATAGTCTATGGTCAACCAGGACCAACAGGACAAACCTACTATTTGAAATTGCATATCCATTTACAATGCGGCGTTGATCAACCAAACTTTAAACATGAGTACATATCCAACATAAATTTTAGATAATGTAACAATATAATTTCACAAAGCCCAACTAACATTGTTTCATGAATTTCTATTTGAAAAAAAGAATAGAAAAAGTAAAGTGAAAAACAGAAAAGGCCAAAAGCAGCATGAGCTTAAACCATGCACATTCATCCAATACTCAGCATGACAATTTTACAGTTTAGAGAGAATCTCAAAGCAAAACTCTATAAACTTTGTTGCAGTGGAGCAAGAAAGTTTGAAGAATATAATTATCTACACATTGCTTTTTTCTTTCAATCAGAAAAGTGAACCCCTACTTAGTATCCTCAAATCACTAGAAGAAATCTACTATTATTAAGGAAGTACCACTTCTCAAATAAAGAATTCTATAGTAGATCCACATTACTAACATTCCATGAAAAGATTTGTGGAATCATACTTAAAACAAAAATAAGCATCCAAGTTCCAGCATTAATGAACGACACTAATGATTTGAAGCAGCCATTGAGAAGGGTTCTTTTTAAGCTGACATGGTGTTGATTGACCTTTTATGACATATGATTTTCAAAGTAATAGGGCAAGCTAGGCGAGGGGCGAGCAGTGAGCGGTGAGAGACGAGCGGAAGTTGGGTGAGCGTTGAGTGTTGTTCACAAGAGGGTTTCTAAATTTCTAATTAAGGCTTTATTCTTTCGAATTTACTTGGCAAAGATAAAAAAAGAAAGAAGAGGACAAAACAGAATGCTCAAGGAGGACTTGTTAATGCCACTAATGTTAATTAGTGTTATAGACAATATAATAGATAAAAGAATATTATATGTAACATATTAAATATATAGTATATATAATATATAATATATAATATGGGTTAATCTGAACTGGATCAACTCTAAACTCCTTAAATCGAGTACCTTCTCGCATAGTGTAAGGTCCATGAGTCTTAGGACTAAGGATCGACCCAGTCCTCTTAGGAGTTGGACCAAGACCAATAGGGTTGGGCTGGTCTAGGGCTTGTCCAGGGTTCCTTGTCCTTGGACTGATGCTCACCCTTACCTTAGAGTTATCACCAACTCCCACCATTTTGAAATGAAGACCAACTTCTCCCATCTTGGATGTCCAATCCTTCTATTTTGGAGCTCCCACAATGTTGGAGTTATGAATTCTAGCTTATCTTGAATGTTGGGCCGTCCGTTGGGCTGATTAAAATGACATTTGCAGCCGAACCCCCTATTCATTTGATGAAAACAAAAGTTTGTTTGATGTGAATGCGTTAAACCTAGATCTAAATTTAATCAATGCCTAAATGCATAGAAATGTAATAAAAGATCTAAATATGGACTAAGTTAAGCAAAATTTTTTTAAGGGGTCCAATAACGTTGTTATTGATAAATTTGAGAACTAGACTGAGTTCACACTTGATTTGGGAGCTCGAGAGTCCCTGGCGGCACCATGATCCTCGTCGAATTCTACAAGGCATGGCAAAACATGAAGCATGGGAGCCGGAACTCAGACTCAACTGGAACGGGCTGTCCCTGAAGGAGGCAATCAACGTGAGCATCTTGTGAGGAACCTAGTCTCCGATGTGACGAATGACGCGAGCCTAACCTCTATGGTCCCCACCTTTGCCAACCCCTTCTGGATTGAGATGGAGGTCCTGTCCAAGCGGTCTGTGACCAACTCGTGGCGAATGCCAGAGCTTTTTGGGATCCCGGTTGGGGCGGTCCTCGTCATGGGTTCATCCTTGCTGCCATGATTTGGTAGCTAGATAAATCTGAATAAGGTTTATGACCAAATCTTTATCATGAATTTTTCTAGAAACAAATATTACCCAAAATCCAGAAAATTGTCCAAATTTTTTTAAACTTATTGTATTTTTGTTAATTCAGTCATAAACATTTTAACTTTACTAATTCAGCCAAAAACATTTTCATTTCTTGCCGATTCAGTCCATCCGGCCAATTTTGGCCGGAAAATGCTGACGTGGACGCCGGCGGTGCCATGTAGGACCACCTTGCCGACGTGGATAATTTTTTAAAATAATTTTTAATAATTTTTTGAATTATTATTATTTTTCTGTTATTATTATTTTTCTTTTCTTTTTGCCTTTCTTTGCCTTTTCGATGGCCAGCCACCGGCCACAACTAGCCCGGCGATGGGAGCCCTTGCCCAGTGCGGCTCGGCGAGGGTCGACCTTGCCGAAGGGAAGCCCTCGTCGAGGCTTGCCCTCACCTAGGCGAGTGTTGGCCTCGCCCGCACCGCATTTGGCGAGGCCGACCCTCGCCCGGGCTAGGCGGCCTTGCTCGGCGTCGCCATCCCCCGGTTGACGCCCGGCAAGGCCTCCTTGGCCTGGGCGAGGGTTGACCTCGCCCAGGTGACCCTTGCCTGGTCGCTCCCGGGCAAGGGCTTCCCTCGCCGGGGCTCCTCCTCGCTTGGCTAGCCCTCATTTGTGGCGAGCGAGGCTAGTCGGCTGGCTGTGGCTAGTGGCTGGTCGTTGCTTGTGGCCCGTGACCGGCCATCGGAAAAGGCAAAGAAGAAAGCCAAAAAGAAAAGAAAAAAAGGGGAAAAAATTCAAAAAAATGGTAAAATATTATTAAAAATTGTCCACGCGTCGGTGTCGGCGATCTTACGTGGCACTCCGGCCCACATCAACATTTTTCGGCCAAACTTGGCCGGATGGACTAAATCAGCAAGAAGTGAAAATGTTTAGGACCGAATTGGAAGGTTTATGACTGAATTGGCAAAAGTGCAATAGGTTTAGGACTTTTTGGACAATTTTTCCCCCAAAATCAATAAAAAGCATGCTATATGTTTATTAGGTTTTACATTATAGTTTTTATAAATATTTCAATAGTTTCATTTAGGTACATTTTATCTTTTACTTTTTATAAAATCTTGTACTTTTTATAATACTAAAAGTAAAACCTCATTTAAAGTTGTATAAGGTAGATATTTCGGCTATTTCAAAAATTTAATATTTTCATGAAGATATCTAAACATAATATTAATTTTTTAATGGATACTCATACTTATATTAATAAAAGCCACGTTCTTAATTTCTTAGGTGGATGAAATTTTCAAGCTTTTGTTTCATGTTTTCTCAATCAAAATTTAGTAAATTCTGTAACTTAGAAAATTAAAATAGCAGGACCATCCACTCGATACAACTCTGAAGGAGGTACTGCTTTTAATATTCTAGAGATCACAAGATAAAATCAGAACAATTGTAATATTTATAAAGACCAAGAAGGTGAAAAGGTAACATATGTTTTTAATTTGAGAAATAAATTGAAATGAAAAAAATTAAAAAAATCTAAGCAATAGCGTGAGTACGAAAACTTGTCAATAGTAACGAAAGACTGATTTAACTTTGCCATGAAAAGTTACAAGACTAGATTGAATAGATTAAAAATTTAGGAATTAGATTGAGCATTTAGAAATAGTTCAACGATTATATTAAACAAACTAAAAATTTAAGGATGAGATTGTATATTGGGCTAAAATTTATAAATTATTAGCGACATTTTCCTTAGAGAATATTAGATAGCCCAGTCAACTGTTTTTAATAACAATCTTTCTACATATAAGAACACGCTGTCACTATTCACTGCTGCAAATATTAATCAAGAGATTGTTCGCTCACATTGGACCACCCAAGTAATACTTGGCACGCCATCTGTCGCACTCTAAATCTATACCTAGAATTTAGGGAATGACTGGCCATTTATAAAAAAGCCTTAATCAGTTAAGGCATTTTACAAAAATATATAGTCTATAATGAAAATTGTAACCAAGTCTAGTATGTCTTGAATAAACTATAACTACTAACTTTATTGACAATTACGAATTAGTCTCCACGTGCGTTCGCTTAAACTTCTTCATATTCGGAACTGGGGTGAGGAAAGGCCCGGCTCAATAAGTGACAATTACCACTCCTACAAGAGCAAAGCAATCGTAGTCACCATGGACCATCTGTGCGAAATCCTCCAAAATCTGCTGAACTTCAAGCGTAAATTGGCAAAATCCCTGGGCTGGTCGCTCCTCGCTACTTCGCCAATGACTACACATAAGCTCTCCACTTTACGCTTCGCATTGTTCCGCGGACCACACAGCCCATTAACTTTGGGGCATATGACCGAATTGGACGTCGCACTGGTACTCTCTCGATCAAGAGGACGTTAAAAGTGTACCTTTTTATTCCACATATGATAATAGCAAGTATTCGATTTAGTACAATGATCTCTGTCATGATCGTACAACCAACGTCGGCCTAAAAGAATGTGATTAGCATCCATAGGCACCGCATCAAGGAAGGTCTCGTCATCCGGACTATTACCTAAATCAAGTTTCACCAAGTATTGAGACGTCATGGGTGTGTCATTACCATTTTTAAGCCACTCAGATTTTATAGGGGTTAGGACGCTTCTCAACATGCAACTTCAATTTTCTCAACCACAACTGTGGAAATAACGTCGTTCATGCCCCCGCAATCATAAGTCAAATGACGAGCCTTGATTCCCCAGAGGATACGTGTTCTGAAGATGCTATGCCGCCTCCAATCTTCATCCTCATCTTTGCTTGTCATGTTCGTCTTCCCCGGCCTCACCATCCTCATAGAGAGGATCTTCGATATCATCTAGTGCTTCGGCTTCGGCTAAGTTCAACCTCCTTTGTGGAACATCGAGTTCGATTTAGAGAAGTTATTGGTCAAGCTGTTATTCCTGCCATTAGGCATTAAACTCTTCCCTTTATCACTCCTATCAGTGTTCTATCTCAATCTGAGTGTCTTGATTAGTTGATTGTTCTGCCTGATATTTCCGCACAGCACTGAATCCATTAACAAACCAGCCATAAAACGGTTTTCGTGCCTTGTGAGGGCCAACTCTTTTCTCAGCCATCAATGATACTGATGAGCATCTTCGAGATTAATGGATTGATTCACTCCCGTTAAACAGCGAGAAGTCATCTGCTCATTAGTCTCGCTTAACCCCAACCTAGGAGAAATGTTGTTGAACTTTATCTTATCCTGCTATATCAAGATGGGATTTTGCTTAAGCCAGTGGAATTTTTCATACAACACCATGGCATAACCAGCAGGCAAAAATTGATTTTTGGCTTGCCTTGTTGTGCACGTAGCTCCTCAACTTTCTTCCACCATTGAAGTGTAGCGTCTAAAGCAATCACTCTTCCAATCCTCCTCCAATCGCAATACTCCCGGATCCAGCATCATGAAGGGGATTTTCATCAGACCCATCAATGGAATCATTCTCGAGACCACTCTTCGGCATGTCCAAGGGATTACAGTCACCTTTCAGATTCCCCTTAGAGCCTTCCACAATTTCCTATCACTGCAAAGCTTAAGCAGCCCAAAATAAGCCTCCAATCATACACATCTCAGCCATCTTCAGTTGTAGGGGTTGATCGCCTTTTCCATGACCTATGTCCAACCATCGGGTCCAAACGGAAGCCATAATTGCAAGTTAGGACCCCTTTCACTTTGATACCAATTTGATGTATGGAAAATCCTAACGTGGGGCTTTGATACCAATTTGATATAGGGAAAATCCTAAGAAGGGACTCTAATATCAATTTGATGCAGTCGGAAAGGTAAAAGACAGCAAAAGAACAACGAACGAGGTTAGAATTGATATGAATTGAAGCTGGAATAGAAATAAAGTATTCTTGGGTTTATAGAAAGTGACATGGATGCTTATTTGTACTAGGGTTATGGATATTAGACAATCTCAAACCTCTCAAACCTTGATATAACATAATAACTTCTACAACCGTTGAGCTCATTAAAAGTAATGTTGACAGGCAAATGACTGCTTAGTAACCTAATAACTTAATGAAAGACTTAATACAGAAATGAGACACTTGAAGTACTTAGAAATTGAATTATGCTCCTGTATCACATATGCAGCCCCTTCGATGAGCAGAGCTTTAGGAATGAATGAATTCCTTTCTCTTCTGGATCTGTAGACTCGATGACTCTAGGGCCACTAAAACAAATATCTTTTCCCGGAGCACGTCTTTAATGTTTCATCGTCACTAACCTACATGACAAACGAGTAGTAGGGTCATGTTCGGGTTACCTGTACTAAATGGCTGTGTTTGGAGATTTCCAATATGATTATGAAATGGATCTTGTCCAAATTGATCTTATTATACCCTTGACATGACATAAATAACATCTCGAGACACAAGTTGACCCTCTAATCAGGATGCAGTAACTTGAACGTTTAGCATGTTAAAGTTGCACTTAGATGGGTCTAGAAGCTGACTATGGGACTAGTGCGGTAACCACTAGTGAATTGAGGTGGTCGGAGTTAATAAGTTGGGCATTTACTCAATCACAATCTACTAAAGTGTTTTATGATGATCAAGCAACTATTCAAATTGCTTCAAATCTCGTTTTTCATGAAAGGACCAAGCACACAGATGCTGAGGGAGTGTTGGGAATATGATTAAATGTATATGTCTTGGGTAATGATTTTGTAGTAATTTGTAAACTGAGACTTACCTAATTTGTAATTAGCTACATGATATATAGTTCCTAGTGATATACGAAATTTTTTCTCCAAAGGGTTTTAACTGTTACATCACGATGGATGCAAGCATAGGCATGACTGTCGTAAAGGTAAAATTTTGGCCCCAGAATATGCTCGACATTCCTTTGATTTCCATGGTAACAATTGGTGATCTTAAACCAAAATTGGACTGGAAACCAGTAAGAACCCAGTTTTTCTTTAAACTGAAATGAACCAAACTAAAAACTTTGGCCCAATTAACTGGAATTTCTTTGGTCTTTTCCATGCACTATAACTCCCAAGAGAACTGAGGGCCATTATATATGGAAGGCCATTTATATCTTGAGAAATCAGAACAGTAATCAGAGCATGGTTCCCTGAGGAACACACAGAAAACAACATAATGCGCAGTATATAACTTTAGGGTGTAATAAAAAAAGCCATCTCATGAAACTACTACGTATGCCGATCCAATCATTTCCATGAAATTTTGTAATATTTTATAAAAGGAAGGGACAAAATTTTGTATCAGGTAAAACCTGCTTTAGTTGGCTGAGCTTGATCTGTGTCCAAAAGCTCGTCTACACAAAATTGATGCATGTTTTCATACATTTGCTTCCATTTTTCAACCATTTGCATGGATCTTTTGCAATCAACCTTTAGCCTCTCTAGCTCCATCTCAGTAGCATAGGAAGAAGTTTGTCTCTGAAAAAAAGCCACGGCAGAGAGGTTAGAGAGGAGTGCCAATGCATCTCATAATTTGTAACAGAATTTATTCTCACATGATTTAATCATTTACAACACAGAACACTTTAGACCATATTCTCCAATGCATCTAATAACATATTATTCTCACATAAAAACTCAATCAAGTTCATCATATGACACTTCAACCCTGGGGAAAACTTCACTGGTGGTCACTCGCCCGTTTACTTTTATTTTAAAAGTCTACGTCATTGAGCTTTGGTTTTACTTTCAAGTATACCACTGATGATCGGTTGATCAAAATCTAAAAAAGAGAAAATTAAGTGGCAGCATATGTGGCCTATTTCCATCTTTTGTGTATAACAAAAAATGCCACGGTGGATGTGTAAGGCTTAATTGTACTAACTGTAGCTGTTAGTCACTCAAAGGATTACTACTATTGTAGGTCACTCAATTTTAATAACTGTAATCATAGACCAATCAACTTTCCCTAAGTTCAATGAGATATCAATGCACTCAAGCTGCAACATTAAATTAAAAGTAGATAAGTTTACAATCAACCACTCAAGTAGGCCACATCAGGTCTATGACAAATTTTGGGAAATCTATCACTAGAGTGACCTAAGTGAAAGCAAAATTGAAGTTGAGTTAGTTATAGGTTGAAATTCAATATCAGGTGGCCTTGTGGAAGAAAAAGTTAAAAAATGAGCAACTTCAAGTGAAATAACCTGAATTCTTGTGCTTTGGTTAATTATGGGTGAACAGTCTCAGAGAGAATACTAGTGGTTCATTAACCAAATTCATTCGTTATGGTCAACTGATGTGAGATTGAAAATTCTAAAGATACACTTAACAAGGAATCAAAGCTCTGGACAGTGGAGAAGGAATACTTCAGGCTTTGGGAAGTATTTCAGCACAATAATTTGAGGTATACTTCTTTATATCATGCCTTGTCCAATCTCCATAGTTTTGATTCCTTCTCCATCTTCTCTTCATCCAAAACTTCAAGCTCACATCAACCATGATGAATAAATTTGACTGATCAATTATCACTAGAATCCTCCTTTAGACTGATCACTTTATTTTTACAAAGCGTATAAATTCGGGTAAGTTCATTAAAAGTCACTCAATTTTTTACTTCCTTTCAACAGGACATACAACTTTCAATTTCAACATCAGAGTCTCTCAACCCTAGTTTTGCTTTCAATTAGGGCACTATAGTGATGGTCAACAAAAACCTAGTTGGATTCTGCAGCTTGTGTAGCTGACACTAATCTAATTTAATATTAATCTGACTTGGCAGCTTAAGTGTTGTGGTATGTTACAAAATTTATTATAAGTTATCTAAAATTGAATGGCCTGAGATGGAAATTATCTAAAGTTGAATATTTAAAGTGTAATAGAGTCACACACGTGCATTGAGACACTTTCGGTGAACACATAAGATTGAAATAAGCCAAGAAAGCCTCCACTCAGATTTCTGGCAAGATTTTGGTCAATTAATCATTAGACTGCCCTGATTAGAGGAAAAATCAAAGTGGGTTAACCTAGATTTAATAATTGGAAGTTAAGTGGCCTGTTTGAAAGTAGGTTGAAAGTTCAGTTACCACATTCGTAACATACCCGATTTGCAAATGCAGTCACTCTAAAAATTACTATATAATGACATGCAACTGTGGTTGTGTTTGCACATCAACCCTAAAACCTCCTCATAACAATTCAAAAAAAGACATGAATATCAAACCTGTAGTTCTTCAATTTGTTGATTCATCGCATTTGAACTGATGTGTGGACTCTCTAGGGGTTCATAGCTAGTGCCATGCAGACTAACAACTGTTCTGAAGTCTGAATCATCATCACTTGAGTTAGTGTATTTTTCTCTAGAGGTGGAGGTAACAAGGATCCATGCCTTCTTGAGGAGCCCTGTGGATTTCCAACCATCCGAGGGTTGAAACCTAGTTGCTTCCTCACAATTTGGACATTGTTAATAGGTCCTGTGTCAAGGCAGAAAGAACAAGAATGTTGGTAATGGCAATACTTGAATCTCCAATGCAAACATAAATAGAAAGGCAGATGAAGCAACAGGATCATCTGCTCTTTATTCACACGAGACTGTTACTACTTACATATTTAGGACTTGAATACATGAATAAACATCATAGAATATGCACAATAATGGGACATAGAAGGTTCTGGACTAGACTATACAACGCATATTCATGAATATATGGCAAGATGAAGCTCATAAACACATCTGATAGTGATGAAATAGCTGTGACAATTAGAGTATAAAACCTTTTGAATGTCGAAACATCCGCACGACGTTTCCACTTTTAGGGTCCAAAACTCTAACCATACCATCCTCTGAGCCACTAACTAGTAGGTTTAAGCTGTTACTGTAAGTCAGACAGGTGACAGCTTTGCTGTTCAAAAGCAGGGGAAAGAATTATCAGTACACAATTGAAATAGGCTCCGCAAATTTTTTGATAGAAATTGATAAGAAGTCTTATGCATCAGAGACCAAAAATTTCCTTGATACCCAGTGTATCATATTAATACTGGTACACACTCTTCGTGAGGCTAATATCAAAATGGTCAAACTTCTGAAATAACTCAAATAATTGGTGTGAATGCCATGGAGACCCAAAATAATTCTCTTGAGCTGGTCCCACAAAAAGATGATATTTGAGGTGTACTGGGTGATTTACAACAGTTTCCATCATATCTTAGGATCAGGTGGATAAACGCAGACAATGGCACCATAGGATAATGACAAACCTGTGATCAGCTAACGAACCGATTATGTACATTCCATAAGCATCATTAGAGCTAATTTCAGCATTCAAAGCAGCAACATATATCTTCCCATCCCTGCTGCCAGCATAGAAGACATGTTCCCCAGGATCCAAAGCAATTGCATATATCATTGATGGAAAGACAATGTTTCTTAACAATATCCCTTTAGATAAACTCCAGACCTGGAAATTGCACATAAGAATAAATTCCTTACAGATGTAGTTTGACACATAACTGTGAAAGAATTCCCAAAAAAATTTCACAACCAAAAGAAAATGGCAAAATAAACCATACAAAAACCATAAATTAAAGACGTAATGTTCACGAAAAGTAATAAATAAATAGCACACATTTAGCAGCAAATGAAAACCAATATCCATAACAAATAAGATATGTCTCACTCCAAGAAAATATGTCTTTCATCCTTTTTATTGACTGTTGACTATAGTGCATGACTTCAACCCCATGCATGAGGCGCTTGAAGGTACCCCAGATCCAAAAAATTAATTTTCAACTATTTCTTGGGCAGCAGTAAATTATGGGAATCAGATGGATAAACTAGCAGTGTTTAAAAAGAGCAGAATAGTTCCAATCAAAAGGACTAGTGTTATACAAGAGATTTCTTATTTTAAGATCCTAACATGCCAAAGACAGGGCCACATTCATTGTGTCCACTACAACGTTTCTACTATATCTCCAGAAACAACTGTCGTGGATGAAAAAACGACATACCTTGCATGTTCGATCCTCTGATGCTGAAACGATAATTGCATTCGATCCACCATAACCAATGCCAACATCAGTTATTCTCAGTGCATGCCCAGTAAAACTATGCTCATAGAGATGAGTTGCTTCTTGCCTCCTCATATCATCAAATATCCTGAATGCAAAAGAAGTCGTTGAGAGAGAGCAATTAACAAAACCTCTTCCAGAATAGACAATAGACATTAAACACTCATCTTCCGTTCAATTGAAACTCATTAACAAGGTGGGGAAAAGGGTAAAGCTGAGTACATGAAAAGGGACCAGACTCTGACGGATCCGTCCTCTGACCCGGAGATTACGAGCGAATCATCGTCCGAAAATACCAAGCAAGTAACAGCCCTATAATGAGCATGCCACTTTCTAAGCAGTTTACCAGTTGGAACCTACAAATAAATCAGCAAAAACCACGCCAAAATCACATCAAGGTGCAACACCCAAAACGAAAGATCCCTTTCCCCCCTCTTTATCAAGATGAACTAAAAGACAAATGATACGAAAAATTCACCTCCCATAGGTAAATTTCGCCTGAAACACCCCCGCCAGCAATGTACGTGCCCTCGCTGTTCGCCGCGAGCGGCAAAATCGGCTCGGCGGGAAAGCTCTTAACTTCGACTTGTGGCTGCATTGAAGGGGCACGGCCAGAACGAACAAATTCACTCATTGAGGCAAAGAATCAAACACATGAGCGGCACCAATAACACGAGCCTAAACATAAAAACCCAGAAAAAAAAAAAATTGTGTAAACTTCACGTGAAGAGAAACCGACCCTATCCCAAGACCAGTAGAAGACGGAGCCGGAAGTGGCGGAGGGATCGCGGAGCTGGGAGGAGGCGACGAGGCGGTGGCCGACGGAGGTGAGGCCGCGGGCGGTGGAGGCGCAGGACTTGAGGCGGAGCTGCTCGGCGCCGGTGTGGATGTCCCAGCAGCCGATGCCGGCGTCGGCGACGGAGGAGGAGGCGATCACCACCTCCATCGAGATTTCTCGGGTGTTGCAGGGCTGTGGATTGAGCAGATGGACGTTCGTGTTTGGCGGGTCGTTTGGGCGACCGAGGTTTTTTGGTAGGGTTTAAGAACATGGAAGAGGAGAGGGGGGAGAGGAGAGGGGAGATAACGACGTCGTCGGAGAGATTAAAATCCCATTTTACATCTCTAAAAATATTATTATTTATTTTTATCTTTTTACCCGACGAAAAACTCTCAAATTAGCCTCAAATTAGCATATCCGTTATAAATTTATCTTCCATTTGTTTCCATTAAATTTTACTATTAAATTGGTGAGTTAGATAGCACATGATAATTGACGGGTGTGTTAGTTTGGAGTTTTATCATATGTTTATTATAAGTGTAATCAATTTAATTTAATAGAAATTAATAGAGGATAAATTTGTTACAAATGAATCGGTTTCTCATTTTTTTTCTTTAAAAAAATTAGTTTTGAGTAAATTTGTTACATTTATATCAATTTGAAGTTTTATGTGATATTAATCACTAAAAATATGTATATGGTACATTATACAAAATATAGACAAGTTACTTCTCTTAATTTATAGTAGATATTGTGCGATCACTTCAAAGAAATAAAATTAAAAATGGTGATTAAAGTTGAATATTTGTGATATGCTAAAATAGGGTTTGAAGATTGAGGCATAATTGTGGAGGGATTAGATTGTTTGTTGACCTAGTCATTTTCATGAAGCAAACATTATGATTTCATTTGCAAAGAGGAAGAACGACAAAATCGGGGCGATTTGATGGTTAGATATATATGTGTGTTAAAATTTTAAAGACACCAAAAAATTCAAGATTTGAAAAATGTTTTCTAACAAATAAGCATTCATATCACTTATAAAAATGAATAAATAAAAATATTTTCATCACCCACTAACTTTAGTTAGGGATAAATTATTGTCAATCATGAAAACATTCTCCATTGACTAACTTGCTAAATAGTACAATCAATCATTTTTTGTAAAATGTTTTCTAAATCTTAAATTTTTTGTAAAACAAATGCACCTTAAAATGAATTAGGTTAATCAACTTGGGACAACTTCTTTTTAAAAAAAAAAAAGAAATTGGGAATATTATATTGTTGGGGGTTGGAGTGAAAATTCAGGTTAGTGATTTCACCATTTTCTTATTGGTAATTTAATACTCTTATCGATATTGTTATTATTATTGTTTTGCCTAACTATCCACACATTGAAGTCGCATACTATTCTTTTAAGCAACTCTAAATATACAAAGAGAAGGAAAAATCAATTAAAAAAGAAGTCTATTGATTGTCACATTCTAATTCCATGCCTACGGTTGCTCAGGCATCCTGCTGGTCGCTTGTATCGAGATAAAACGGGAAACTAAGTAACACGAAAAACCTTCGATCGACCAATATAGAAAATACTATATGATGGGAAAACTAGGACAAAAATATTTGTTATAGGTTATTTCACTCTCAATCTCCAAATCTTTAAGTGAAATTGCAATTTATTAACATGCATAATGAAATCTTGCCAAGTTGTTGAGTTGAGACCTGTATATCCCATGAGAAAAAAAATTAGAGATCCTGGAAGGCTCACGCCACTTGCTCAAATAAAAAATGATGACAAAGATAACAAGCTATACTGGTGGAAGTCAAAAGGAAATACGCCAAGGGATTTTTTGGTGTGACCATGGAGCAGTTGATCTCCATTTCTAAAATTTCTATGCGTTAACATAAGAGGTTTATACACACTATGAAATATTCGTTTAAGCCATAACGACTCCACATCACGCATGCCACATAGGTCTTAGGTTAGCAACCTGCTCACTACTACCCCGCTGTGATGCTAACAATCAAAAAGTCTTTTTACACGAATTATGCCGCTATTAGTTAACTCAGTATGAGCTGTTTGGTATTTTGCTCACTCGTGAATGGCTCTCGTGACCTCAAAAAAGGAAAATGACTGATTCATCTATTGGCCAGCCACGTTGATGGTTTGTAAAGAAGAAGACTACAAAGTATCAAAGATGGTAAAATCTATCGAGTGCTACAAAACAAATGTTGATGCCAAAAGACCCAAAAGAGGAAATAAAAAGAGAAGGTAAACTGATCGAAACAAGCTGACAATGCTTGCTGGAGACCATATATGCGATAGAACACATTGTCGTCTGCATAAATAAGATTAATAACCTCTGTCTTGTCCGAGCACCTTTCATTTTTTCATCCATTTCCAAATATTTAAACTTGCGAGAGAAATTTTATCTAACTGAATATCTCACAATCAATTAAAGGTCGTTGTTGTAGACTTCCGACACTCCTTATTTCGTCCCTACTCTTTCCATTTTGTTCGTTCTCCTACCTGGCCTTATGCACTTAACGTAATTACATCTGAATCTTGAATTTCACATGAAACACCCCCTTTACACGCGAAGTAGAGTATTAAATGGTTCTATATGTACCGTTTGACCAATTCTGCATTAAGTTGTGGCTGGATGGAGTGAAAGTCCTCTTGAGTACTGACGTCAAGTGTCTAATCAACATGGGGAATGAAGAAACTCAAAAATTGATTCGATGAAGCTTTACTTTTCATTAATATGCTGTGCAATATATATAGAGATATCACCTATAATTATGATGAAAATTAAAGATAAAAGACAACAATATTATCTCCAAGGAAATTGAATAAAAAAAATGAAAAAAGACCTCCAAATGATCAACTTGTTGATACTCTGTTTGATTTACATACTGATTTGTAGAAGATTTTGCACTATGAACAAGATAAATGCTTATTTTCTTTCTAGACGTGGTGAAGTTGTCCAAGGAGGTCAAGCTCATGAGTCTCCAAGCTTTGCTTGAAATGATCGATGAGTGCTTTCCATACTTTTGCTGCTATTTGTAGTTTAACTGCATGTTCGAGAACCTATTTTGAGAGTGTGCCCATGATCCAAGACTTTATGAGGCAATCACTCTGCACTCATAATGTGTATTTTGGGTTACTGACTTCGGTTCCATTTTCCAATGTTCGAGTCTGCGTTGGTGCAACTATCTCTCCGGTAAGGAAATCAAGTAGGTCCTGACTTTCAATCAAAGATAATACTTGCAAGATGATTTGCAACTATTTCTCCGATAAGGAAACCAAGTAGGCCTTGACTTTCAATCAGAGACAATACCTGCGAGATGATTTGCAACTATTTCTCCGGTAAGGAAATTGGGTAGGTCATAACTTTCAATTAGAGACAATACATACAAGAAAGGATCAATGTGTGCTTGTGTGGCTCTGATACCATTAAGCAACTCAGAAATTGAGTCGATGAATCGTTACTTTTCATTGATATGTTGTATAATATATATATCACTATATAATTATGGTGAAAGTTAAAGATAAAAGATAACAATTTTATCTATAAGGAAATTGAATAAAAAAAAATCAGAAAAAATCTTTAAATAATGAACTCGTTGTAGTTTGCTTGTTTTGTTATTTTCATATTGATTTGTAGGAAATTCTACATTGCTCAATTACTTCGATAGGGAATTCGTCCAGTTGTCTTCTACGCCATGTTACGCCAAGTGGAGGAGTCTTCATCGGAATCTCTATCATTTCACGAGGGACGTGAACTGTTGTATCGCTTTCTCTTCCGGCACATCTTCCGTCATTGGCGTATCAACGTACGACACTTGAGAGGAATTCTCTCCACAACGCTAACCGCTCATTAAAATTAAAATTTCAACAAAAAAACGTGAAATGGTGGTCGCTTTATGATCGAGCAAGGCTAAACCAATTGCGCTTGTAACACCCAACATTATTTATGACCAAAAAAGAAAAAAACACCCTACATTATTTCTTCCTTATGATAGCTTCTAAGGATGAGCATGGTATGGATTGAATCAATTCAATACCTAATCTAGAGACCAATCCACATAAGTGTTCGTCCTCAATTTTTAGGATTGAGGCTTGACCCTATTGAGCATGGGATCAAGAACTAGACCAACTTTATGATTCGATCCGATTCTAAAGTCAACTCGAGATCAATTTATTATTTTTTATTTTATTTTGTTTTTCTTAAAAGTACAAACATACTTTTTAAAGAAAAGACTATCAAAAACTCTAAATTTTATCCAAAGTGAAAAATTTACTCCATTTTTTTTTTTGATATGAAAAATTCCAAATTTTACTAATCGTAATACATTTACCCCACTAAGGGCATTTTTGTCTTATTTTTTCTATTTTCATTTATTTTGTCTTTTTTTTTTTTCCTTTTTTTCTTCTTTTCTCTTCCTTCCGCCTGCCATGGCGGAGGGAAGCCAAACTCAGGCAAGGGTGGCCCTCGTTGACATCGGGCGAGGGTCACCCTCGCTTGGGTTGGCTAAGGCCGCCTTTGCTTGTGTCGAGCGAGGGTGGCCTTCAGCTGGGTCGGGCGAGGGCCTCCCTTGCTAGATCTGGCGAGGGCACCCCTTACTTGACGCCGACGAGGGCGGCCCTTGCTAGGCCCTTGTTGGTGTCGGGTGAGGGGTGCCTCACTAGATCTAGCAAGGGCCATCCTCGCTCGATGTTGACGAGGGTCGCCCTCGCGGGTGAGGGGTGCCCTCGCCTGACCTAGTTGAGGGTGGCCCTAGCCAACCCAAGCGAGGGAGACCCTATCCTAAGTCCAGCTTCCCTCTGCCATGGCTGATGGAGGGAAGAGAGAAGAAGAAGAAAAAAAAAGAAAAAGAAATTAAAAAGTAAAAGATGAAAATGCCCTAAGTTTATGGTAAATGTGTCACATGGATACAAGTTTTTAGTTTTTTGTGTCACAAAAAAAGTTTTGGGGTAAATGTGTCATGATTGGCAAAGTTTGAGGTTTTTCATGTTATAAAAAAAGTTTGGGATAAATTTATCACTTTGGGTAAAGTTTAGGGTTTTTGTGGTCTTTTCCTTACTTTTTAAATTACATATCCATAAGAAATGTCACATTGAGCAACCAAACCATGAACTCCAACACATATGAAACATAAATATAAGATAACATAAAACATAAATTTACACTTGCTAAAAGTAACAAACCAAAAAATGAATATGCAAGGCAAGGGAATAGAGGCAAATGGTAAGGTGAGCGAATGGCCACTAGGCGAGCAAGCGAGCAAGGCAAGTGAAGAAGGTTTATTTCTTTTTTTTCTTTTTTTTTGATTGAATAAGGGCTGGGTTTTGTTCTATTTTGTATTTCACACGGCAAATTGAATTGCAAAGAGAACAAGGGAAGAGGCACTAGGGTTTAGAGTAGACAAAAGCATATAATATATAATATATACATGGTTGGTCTGGATTGGACCAACCTTAGACTCCTAGGTCTGAGGACTAATTGTATAGTGCATCAAAGACCAATCCAGTGCCCTTGGAAATTGGACTAGGACTAGTCGGGTTGGGCCAGTCCAGAGTCGATCCGGGGTCAATCCTGGACCTATGCTCATCCCTAGAGAGGGCAATTGGCTAGAAGCATTCATTTATCAATTGTTCAAGGCTTAGTAAATCTGAGCTTCAATCAAACTTCATCAATGGCTAGAGGTTATTCTAGTATTTTACATATTTTCGAATTTGATCCTGATTATCAGGATCTTCAGTCTTCCTCAAATTTCTAACAGTGAATAGCCTTATGAAGCCAAATGCCATATAGTCTTGTCTCGTTGATGACATATTATCTCAGAGTCTTGTCTATGAATCCTCGTGTGGACTGTCTAATTTGCTTGATTTTAACACTTCTTGGCTTTTCCTTCAATTGCATTAAGTTGGCAGCAGTCATTTTCAGTAACGATATAGTTACTGCAAAGTAGAATGGGGGATGCTTGTTGCAGCAGATGCTTACATTTCTGGACAATAACTGTGACACCCCGATTTTCCAATTCTATTTTCAATGAATTGAGACGGGCATTTCGTTGGCACGCATATAGTTCCCTTCCTTGAGTCGGCCACTCATGTGAAAACTAGTCTATCGGAAGCAGTTTTTTTTTTTTTTTAAAAATCGATTAGAGACCGGAGATAGGTTCGACAGAGGCATTTTTTTCCATCAAATCGCACAATTCTTTTCGATTGAAAATAGTTCTTTTCTCGAAAGTTGTTTCAAAGATGTACGTTGTGGTTTGAGATGATCACCACAGGTCAAATGCAAAAATTTCTAAAGTAAAAGAACCCATTAGTATCATGCCAAAGTGAAATTAACTATGGAATTGAGATCGAATTCAGAAATTGGAAGTCTGGGTGTGTCACAAATTATTTTAGGATCATTAACTCATCTTCGGAAGATTTTTCATGCAATTAGAGTTTTTTTAGCAATTAAATTAGGGAATGGCTAATTTGGCCCGAGAAATTAGTAGGCTCGTCTTTGGTCGCGCTTTTGGGACTTAAGTTGGTTCTATGGACAAGTGAAGATATAAATTGAAGTGTGGTGACATTGGATTAATTTTATGAACTTCAATTTGACTCAATTGGAAGAGAATTGAATGGAATTGGAGAAATTAGTGTACAAGAATTGACCCGTGCGGAAAATGAAATTTGCAACCATTGAAAGAGGTTGTGGAGGATTGGGTGAGTGGAGTGTGATGTCACCCATGATGTCATGGTGGTGGGCCATTTTTGTGGGTTAAAGAAAAGAAAAAGAAAAAGAAAATGGTCCCATCTTTTCTCTTTATCTCTCCTTTTTCTCCTCCCTCTCCCGTTGGTGGATCTTCTTCTTCTTCATGCTGGAATGACGGAAATGGGGGGAGCTTGTGCGTGCAGCAGCTCGACGACCGAGCTCGCCGCCGCACGCCCGTCGCCGGTCGGCCGCCCGCACCTCGCCGCTCGGACCTCCATCTCCCTCTCTCGCTCTCTTCTCCGTCTTCGGTTTACGCGACCCGGCAGATGGCGGCGATGCACGCCGCGCCGGAGCTCCTCGCCGTCGCAGCTCGCCGCGAGGCTGCCGGTGCGCTCCGCCGCCGCCCGTGCTCGCCCGCGCCTGACCATCCCCGTTCGTCTCGATCCATGAGGTCCAGGAGCTGCCGGAGCTCGTCCCCGCCGCCGGAGCCGCCGCCTCGCCCGCCAAGCTGTAGCCGCCGCTCCTCCGCCGTTCCTTCGCCTGATCAAGCCCTGGATCCGCCCCTTCCTCGACCTCGAACCGCCATGTACAGCAACCTAGAAAATGGGTTTCTCAGCCCCTTCTTGGCCCGTTTCGGCCGCCTTCCCGAGCTCGGATGGTCGGCCCGCTTTGAGGAAAGTCGATCCTCGCGTCGTCCCCGTCGTTTTGGTCCGCTCGGCTCGCTAATCCGGTGAGTTTAACTCACTAAATCTTGATTAGAGGGTTAATGATGCCATAAGTGTGCTTAGTCTAAGTTAAGTATGTTTAGGTGGTTATATTAGTTTATTTAATTGTGAATTAGATTAAGATGATTGTTTAATTTAAAGTATCTTAATTAAAGGCTAAGATAGTTTATTTAATGTAAAGCCTTGTGACATAATAGGGTTTTATTTTTGAATTATTTAAATGATTTCGAATTCTGGAATTTATAGTATTAAATTATAATCCGAAATTATAAAAAATTATTAAAAAAATTTTTTGATCCCGATTGCTCGAAATTTCCGTGCCGGTCGGGCTGTGTAGTTAGATTTTGAAATTGACGGTTGAATATTATAAATTGAGTGTGAATTGTGAAAAATATGGATATTATTATTTAATTGATTTTCGGAATAAATTTAATTATTTAATAAATTCCGAAAAATCATTTTGAGATCTTAAACTCTCTCGAATTTCGTGCTGATCGCTCTTTGTGTATTTAGAATTTGAATTTGATGATTGATTGTGGCAAATTGAGTGTTGATTGTGATAAATAATGATTTTATTCATAAAATCCCAAGTGTCGGGTTTTGATGCAAAAATTAGATTTTAATGATTATATTAAATAGTGGGGTTTGAAAAAGTGAGATATTGGCTTTTTGATTTGAAATAAGCATGTCCCCACACACGTGAGTAATTTCTGGAATATCTTTAATATGAAGAAAAATGGCCGGGATCACTATTTTAAATGGAAGCATTGATTGAAATATAAAGTGTCACTTGGCCGAGTATGTTTTGGCTGTGTGATAACTAAGAGGAATCGTCCTGGGCTATTGAGTCGGACTTGCCCCTATATGGGATGCCCACGCGGTAGATGCCGATCGTAGTAGAGGCTGGGCCGATTGGATCGATGCTTCTTCGGGAATGCCGTCGACGTACTGACGAAGCCGCGCTCCAAGGGGGGAGGCGATGCCTGGCTATATGCCAGTAGATAGCCGAACAGCGAGTAGGCTATGCCCTTGTGTGGCAATGAATAACAATTGGAATGCATGTTAAGTGTTATTGATGTGTCGGATTATGGGACGGAAAAGTGTGGCATGGAATGTGACGTGTCATAACGATTTAGTCTTATAATCAGGACCCCCGCGGTTATTGGTTATATGAAAGTGAATGCGTTCTGGTTGTTTAAGTCCCTATTACCATCTGTGATTGAGTGATTTGAATTGTGCTAACCTGCAGGAAGGAACTGAGGCGAGGTAAGTTCTCTGTGTGATGTGGCTAGGCCACCCGGGGCGTATTTTCTTTCTAATAGGGGTTTAGGGGGTCGAACTTGCCGAGACATTGTCTCATCCTGGTTTGGGAATCAAAATTTCAGTCCCTAGATGGCGGTCGTGGAGGAACGAAGCCCTAAGTCTGGAAAGGAGGAGACTGAAGTATTGGTGAACGTGTCCTGCTAGTTGGTGTTAGGATAGTTCCCCTTTTGTCGGCTTTTGTTTGTAATCCTGTTGAATTATGAAAGTGTTATGTTGTGGTTTTGCTTCCTGCTTTTCTATCCCATATTTTGTTGTCAGGGATTTGTTTCGCTTATGTGCAATAAAAATGAATGGGTCGGCGACTCGTCCCTGGGAAGTCGCAATTGTATCGACCAGAGTGGGATGTTCGCGTGCTCGGAGGATCGGGGCATGACAATAATAGTCGATTGTTTGATCACTTACATTGATTTAGCGAACAATTACAGAGCTATGAACCTGGTCCGCGATGGACTGGAATAATCACATCATCAATCACGTTATCACGAAAAATCCAACGGCTGTATTGCACCTGGACTATTGTCCATCCGTCATTGATATTAGATCTGTGACATCAGATATACACATAGACGAAGTTCTCACTCCAATCCCAATCGACAAAGTAAAGCTTTCACCCCAGTGGAACCTGCTGTTACAGCTTATAACCACGTTCAAAACCCACATTTTACTGTTCGAGTCTCAGTGAAGTTTCGGGCGAGTCGTCTCTTGACCACGCCTCTCGGTTTATGCGAAGCTCAATCAATGAAATTGCGTGAAAGGGCTTGGCTAATAGTAACTTTCGAGCTAGAAAAGCCTCGGACACCTGTTTCATTGTTGGCCGTAATTTGGGCTTGGAACTCAAGCAAGCAAGCGCTAAAGTGACAGATATGGCTATATCTCTCGCCCAGGAATTCTGTCTTGGATAAGGCAGACGCGGGTCTAATATTTGATGTAGCATTATATGATCTTCTGATGATGTCCACAAACTTGATATGATCTTTCTTGGATGCTTGCCCATTATAGTCTCCAATGCAACTACTCCGAAGCCGTATACGTCACTTTTCTCGTTGACCACGAATGTATAAGCGAGCTCTATGAAAAGAACACAAATGTCATGAATTTCAATGATCCCTCTACATTATTTGCTAGTAATATACGGTTTCCTTGTTAATAAAAACTAGGTATATGTCAATTGTTAACAGCGCAAATGGTCTTTAAATTTTGGTCCAATGTGCTTTTAAAATTTGCTCCAATGTGCAATGTTTCTAGATTTTTAATTTATTTAATGTGGTCCCTAAACTATTGATCATGTAGCCTCTAGATTACATAAAAATATATAAAAACTCAAGGACCATATTAAATATTGAATCAAAATTTCAAGATTATAATAAACAAATTAAAAGTTCAAGGACGATTTTGCACATTTGATCAAGTCCAAAGAGCACATAAACAAATTAAAAATTGATGACAATTTTGCACATTGACCAAAGTTTAGAAATCATCCGTTTTCTTTGCCCTTTATTTATTGATCAAACAGGGTAGGAATGTGCTGGGAGTTACTATAAACTTCCACACCCACAACAGTTCAATGTTGACTTTAAGCCGTATGTTGCCCAATACAGAGCCTCTAAAATGCCCTGGGATCCAGTCACTAGGTCAACGACTTAGGTGAGTGTATATACGACTTAGGTGAGTGTATAATTGCAATTTGTTCAAGAAACAAGATGAGTAGTCACCTGGAGCAAGATATCCCTGGGTCCCTCCTATGTTTGAAGTGAGATTGGACGAAGAATTTCCCTGTAGTACCCTTGCCGCCCCGAAATCTGATAGGACAGCCCGCATTTCATTGTCGAGTAAAACGTTGCTGCTGGATATGTCCCTATGAACAACGGGCTGAGCACACCCGTGATGCAAGTAAGACAGGGCGTGTGCCATATCCCGGATGAGATTCACTCTCCTCACCCAATCTAACTCCATTGCTTCAGTGTCATTTCTCAGAACACAAAATAGACTCCCTCTCTCCATATACTCATAAATTAAGAACATTGACCGCCTATGCAAGCAGAAACCATAGAGCCGGATTATGCTTCTGTGTCTTATTTCAGTCAAGTGCTTCACTTCATTTTGAAAGCTTTTATTGAAATTTGGGTCCTCGGCTTCAGAGCGATTAACCTTCTTCAGTGCTACAACCTTCCCATTCGGCAATTGCGCCCTATACACACTACCATAGGCACCTCTTTGAATGCAGTATTTGATGTCAAAGTCTTCCGTGGCAGCAATTATGTCTTCATATGCTATCTTCCCATCATAATTCCATATTGACAAGAAATTTCCATCCTTTTCTACTGTCACCTCTGGCTGAACCCTCTTCAATGCGCACCAAAGAAAGAAGCAAGACCCCAGAATTGAAGCGACGACTAAAAGGCAAGGTAGCGATAACAGCACTGCGGAAGGCTTGCTCAAGAAAGGAGGGGTCCTCAAAGGAATGGGGCTACTCACAGGTGCAAATGGAGGTTCAAGGTTGCTGCTTTCTCCTTCTTTAGTGTACAAATCTTTGTTTCCGTTGAAAGCACTACGCGAATAAGTATCCAGGAGATGTCGTGGGATTGGACCCATCAAGGAGTTGTATGATAAATTCACAGAAGAGAGAGAAGCAAACTCCATGCTTTTTGGTATAGTGCCGTAGAGCGAATTATTGCGGAGGTCAAGATACTTTAACATGGGTAAACTCCCAAGTTCACTCGGAATTGATCCGATCAAGTCATTTGAGCTCATGTCCAGGTTGATGAGACTCGTCAGATTTGCTATTGCCCGCGGGATGGAACAATTGAAACGATTGGCTTGCAGATACAAAGATTTCAAGCTTACCAGGTTTCCCAGAGAAGAAGGGATGGGGCAGATAAAGGAATTATGGCTCAGCCTCATCTCAATCAAGTTGTCCAAATGACCTATATCTAATGGAATAGAGCCACTGAACCCGTTTTCTTGCAAATTGAGATGTGATAAACTCTTTAAATTCCCAATGGATGAGGGAATGGAACCACTGAACTTGTTACCACTTAAATCCATGCGATTGATGTTCTCTAGATATCCTATTCTGGACGAAATGGAGTTGGTGAATTGGTTCCGTTGCAGGTATAGGTATCTTAAGTTTGTCAAATTCCAGAGACTCCACGGGACTGACTCGTTGAAATCGTTGGAGCTTAGATCCATAGCGACCAAGTTCTTGAGTTTCCCTATTTTAGGAGGAATGGAACCGCCTAATCGATTGGTGGAGAGACCAAGGAATGTCAAATTGGAGAGAAGAACTAGAGTTGAAGGAATTGATCCAACAAAGTTATTAAAGCTCAGATCCATCGTACGCAAGTTCTTGAGATCCCCTATCTCAGGAGGAATAGAACCACCTAATCGATTGGAGGAAAGATGAAGAGACCTTAAACTGAACAGACGCCTGAGAGTAGGTGGAATCGCTCCCTCAAATTCGTTACCGCTTATATCAATAGAGCGTAGTTTGCTGAGGTTCCCAGTTTCCGCAGGGATGATGCCACCTAACTGATTTGAGCTAAGGTCAATGAGGCTTAAATTGCTCAAACGACCGAAGGTAATCGGGATTGGACCAGTGAGAAGGTTCAAATGAAAGTCCAAGCGGAACAAGTTCTTCAAACTCCCTAGTGCTAAGGGAATAGAGCCAGACAACTGATTGATAGACACATCTAGCCATCCTAAACTAGTGAGATTTCCAAGGCAAGGAGGCAACTCACCAGTTAGATAATTCGAGGACAAGTCCAAGTGCGAGAGTCTCGGGACTGCGCATATTTGAAGGGGAATGGAGCCGGTGAGTCCATTTAGATGCAGTTGCAGAGAAGTAAGATTCGGAAGTAGAGAAAAATTCAGGTTACCAAATCGGTCTCCTATCTGGTACTCTTCTGGTAAGTCAATTCCAGTGATGCTTCCTGCATCGTTGCACGAAATGCCCGGCCACATGCATGTGGACACAGAATTGTTGCTGGTAATGGCCGCAGGCCACCAACCACTGCGATGCAGAGAATTTGCCTCTGATTCAAAAGATGCTTCTGCTGAAATTTTCACGAACAAGAACGTTAAAGTAGACCATAAAACTGAAGTGAACGACCTCAGAGAAGAAGACCCCATCAAGGATTTGGTTCTAGGAATCAATAAAGAGGAGTCATCTTATTTTTATCACATGCTAGAGGGCCATTCTGCTGTTGGGGAATGGTCAAAGTCCAAGTCAACTTGGAATGGAGTTCAAGAGTCACGGCAAGGACAGGAACAATAACGTGGTACACAAAAAAGAACTTGATGGTTTTTTTATCATCTTGACTTGGTAAAATGAGTCTCAATGATAAGTCGCTATTAACAGTCCCTGTCGGCCCCTGACTTCTATGTTTATGATAACGATCTTTACATAAGTGGAGACCATGTATAGCTCAAAATACCCATGGGTATTTCTGGAAAAAGATTTTTTTTTTTTTTTAAAGGGACTTGGTTGTGCAATTGTCGTATTTCATGATGTTTTCGGCAACGAATTCAAAATTAATAAATGGAGGTAATTGTGGCTGCGTTCCATCAATATTCAATTTTTGAGGTGTTGACTTATATCCCAGTCCTTACTCCAGAGAAGACTAATAAGTCTTTGCAAAATTATTAGATGTATGATGCCCAAGTCGTGACGTGAGACGTGGGATTACGAGAAGTGCGTCTCTTGGCTGATGATGACTGGTTTATTAGTCGAGTCATCCGATGAGAGCGGGAGGGACGTTAGTCCAAAAGACGCCAAATTCGAGTAATAAAAACAATGAAAAAACTGAAAAATTATGGTCCGTTCGTTTCGCAGAAAATATTATACTTTCAGAAAGTATTTTTTAGAAGTCATTTTCAGGAAAATGACTCATTTTCCGTGTTTGGCCAAAACCTAAACCTAAACTTTAAGTGGGAAATATTTTTCATTATTCGTTAACCTAATTTAATTGTTTAGAAAAATTATCCGAAATTGAATTTTAATATTTTTAATTGACCAAAAAATTAGTTTTATTTTATATATATTTTTAAAATGAATCTTTAATTATTTGTATTTTTAAAAAATCGAATTTTTTTATTATTTCTTTCTTTTTCTTTTCCTTCCTCCTTCCTCCTCCTTCCTCCCGGCTCCTCCTTCCTCCGCCGCCGCCTCCTTCCTCCTCCTTCTTCCACCGTCGCATGTCTGACGATGCCCGGCTGCCTGGCGGCCAACCAGGACCCGGTCGCCAGATCCGGCGAGCTGGGCAAGACTCGGTCGATCTCGCCGGATCTAGCGGCGGAGCTCGGCTCTCGATCCAGGCGAGCTCGAGCTCCGCCGCCAGATCCGGCGAGCTTGTGGCTCGCCAGAGCCCGGCGAACCTCTGGCGAGCTCGGGCGAGGCCGAGCCCCACCCAGCTCGCCGGATCTGGCCAGGCCCGAGCTTCGCCTCAGGTCGACGGGGCTCTGGCTCACCCGATCTAGCGAGGCCCGAGCTCGTCGGGCTCGTCCTTCAATTTGACCTCCGGCAGCCTCGCCACCATCAGGTCCACGGGGCTGTCGGTGCCAGCGCCGGTAGTAGCTTCGGATTCGCGCACCTCGGCTCGGGATCGAGGCTGGGGTTCTGAAAGCAGGCCAGCAGGGCGGCGCCGTTGACTATGACCTGGTGGATTGCCGACGCGATCTCCGCGGACACCATGTCCATCTGGTCCTTGCTCAGGAGGGCGTTGTTGCCAAGGGACCGCGACAGGAACTGTTGCACCAAGTCCCATCTTCGCGCTGACGGTGGCAAGGTTTAGGAGCGGGACGCGGGGGTCGTCGTTGCCGACGGGGATGGGGACGGATCCTCCAGCGACGGCAGCGCCGGAGGGCTCCGGTGGGGCGGGGTGGGCGTCGCCAGCGGCGGGTGGGTTCATCGCGCCGGAGGTGGAGCGGGAGCCGTCGATCGGCGATGGGGAACCGCCGGGGGAGCTGAAGATATAGAGAGAGAAAGAAAGAGAGGGAGAGAAAAAAAGAAAAGAAAAGAAATTAAAAACTCGATTTTTAAAAAATGGAAAAGAAAAAGAAAGAAAAGAAACAAGTGGAAGAAGTTATGGAAAATGTTTTCCTCTTCTCAAAAAAGGAAATCATTTTCCACAATCTTAAGAGGAGATTTTTCATTGACCGGAAAACATTTTTTTGACCATCTATTTTCCACCATCCGAACCCCAGAAATTCCGGAAGATGTTTTTTCGGAAGTTGTTTTCCGCGAAACGAATCGGACCCTTAGGGCACATTTATTTCCCAAAAACTCAAGATTTGAAAAATGTTTTCTGACAAATAATTGCTTATATCATTTCGAAAAATGAATAAATGAAAATATTTTTATCACTCACAAAAAAATAGGTTTAAATTATTGTCAATCATGAAAACACTTTTTATTGACTAATTTTCTAAGCGGTACAATCAATCATTTTCCATAAAATATTTTGTAAATCTTAAATTTTTCTTGAAACAAACAAGTTAGGTTATTCAACTTGGCACGACCCCTTTTTTGTAAAGAAAAAAGAAATTGAGAATATTATATTGTTGGGGGTTGGAGTGAAAATCCACATTAGTGATTTCACCATTTTCTTATTTTTATTATCGGTAATTTATTACTCTTATCGATATTGTTATTATTATTGTTTTGCCTGAAGTCGCATGCTATTCTTTTAAGCAACTCTAAATAGACGAAGAGAAGGAAAAGTCAATTAAAACAGACATCTATTAACTGTTATATTCTAATTCCATGCTTACGATTGCTCAGGCATCCTGCTGCTCGCTTGTATCGAGAAAAAAAAAAGGGAAACTAAGTAACATGACAAACCTTCGATCGACCAATCTAGAAAATACTATATGATGGGAAAACTAGCTCAAAAATATTTCTTACAGGTTATTTCACTATCAATCTCCAAATCTTTAAGTGAAATTGCAATTTATTAACATACGTAATGATATCTTGCCAAGTTGAGCTGGGTTGAGACCTATACATCCCATGAGAAAAAAATAGAGATCCCCAAAGGCTCATGCCACTTGCTCACATGAGGACAAAGATAACAAGTTATATTGGCGGAAGTCAAAAGGAAATACGCCTAGGGATTTTTTGGCATGACCATGGAGCAGTTCATTCCTATGTCTGAAATTTCTCTGCGTTAATGTAAGAAGTCTACAAGCACTATGAAATGTTCTGTTTTAAGCCATAGCGACTCCACATCATCCATACCACGTGGGTCCTAAGTTAGCAACCCGCTCACTACTGTCCCATTATGATGCCAACAATCAAAATGTCTTTTTACATGAAGTATGCCGCAATTAGTTAACTCAGCATGAGTTGTTTGGCACTTTGCTCACACGCGAACGGCTAGAAGAGACCTCGAAAAAGAAAAAAATGACTGATTCATCAATTGGCCAGCCACGTTGATGGTTTGTAAAGAAGAAAAGACTACAAAGCATCAAAGATGGTAAAATATATTGAGTGCTATAAAAGTACTTGTTAATAAGAATATGCTATTGCTCAGTATTTTGTGTACCAATTGATGCTCCATTGTAGTTTAGCACACCATGGCACAATAATGGTAGTTGATGTCTAAATATTTTCGTAAATAATGAAAAGTTTTTTTGTTCATTCATTTTTGTAAGTAATATCTTAGAAAAATAGTTTCCAAATCATTAAGATTTAAGCAATCGTGCCTATAACGCCTCATCCCAAAATTGGCTTTCTTGACGATGGCTTCTAAATTTATGATTACAATCTCCAAATAAAAACAGAGAGACAATATAGCTCGAAACAACCATGGGTATTTATATTAGAAAAACGAAATCAGCACTCCGTTGTGCCTTTCTTGAATTTCATGCTTTTTCTACAACGACTTTATATTAATGCAGGTTGGGATTGTATTACGGCAATATTACGTTTTCGTGTTGTCCACTTACATCCCAGTCTTTGCTCTATACAAGACTAATAAGTCTTTGCACATATTTATGGATAAAAATAACGAAAGGTTAATTTTGGTGACATGAAAGTTCTTGAGATATTTATGTAAGAATTGAAAGTTTAGGGATAAAACGTATACTACCTCAAAATTCAGATAGTTTTGTGTAAATTTTGACCAAAATGAAATTTGAAATTTTCTCTCATTCACCGGGAAGAAGTGGACCTAAGCTTGTGTTTAAAGGGCTTCATCTTGATTCAATCTAGACCTCAAGACTTATAGGTTGTAAAGCACTGAGAGGATATTCCCTCATTTTGGAGAAGATAAATATACATGGGGAAACTTAGGGGGTGTTGGTTGGGCGGACATCAGCACGTTATAATAAAGAAAGCAATCTTGTCAATCCACTTAGATTACGAGGCAGGCAGGGTGGCCCCAACATGGTCGCGAAGTTGACCTGTTGCTTGGAGAGGTAATCCTGTAACCAAAAGAAGTGATTATTGACTTCTTGTTGACTTGACGGTTCCAATTGCTTCTATAAATATGTTAGTTGTACTCCGTCCAATTCAACACATACGCAACTAGAAACAAAAAAAAAAGCCTACCCCAGAAAACCTAAACAACCTGTCATGGCCTCATCTCAAAAACAACTCTCAATGTTGTTCCTCGCTTATGTCCTACTCCTGCTTACGCACAAAATGCCTTTTCTTGCTTCATCTCGAAGCTCCTCTCTGGTGGCCCTTGCCGGTGCTAGTAACCAAACGAGATATGAGGAAGTGAAGGCACTCCTAACATGGAAGTCTAAGCTAGACAGCGAGAGTCGCGCTACATTGTCTTCGTGGAATGGAAGCAACCCTTGTTCATGGCACGGAATCAATTGTGATTCTCTCGGAAGCGTTGCAAGCTTGAACCTTTCAAATTCTACCATATATGGTACACTTCATCATCTCAATTTAACCATTGGGGGTTCGCCCCAGTGGCCACCCTTTCAACTTGGAAGGGGGAGGTGGGGGGTTCAAATCCCCACCTCCTCAGGGGGGATTGGGGTGGGGACGGTTTCATTTCAAGAGTGGGTTTCGACTCCCACGCCCTGCAAGGAGGCAGGGCAAAAGTATAAGAGTGAGTGTTAGAATAGGATTAGAGTAGGATTGACAAAAAAAAAATCATCTCAATTTCTCCTAATTGCCCAACTTGATCACTCTAACACTTGCCAACAACTTGTTCTTTGGGAAAATCCCTTTGAGCATGGCTAATCTAGCCAAGATTACTTATATAGATTTGTCTCAAAATAACCTTTCGGGAAACATTCCCACTCAACTTGGGTCATTGCGATCTTTACGGGATCTCAATTTTTCGCATAATGATTTAACCGGTCCAATTCCTAATGAGATATTTAGCTTGAGCAACTTGACCTATCTATATCTTTCGGATAATAAACTTGCTGGTTTCATTCCTAAAGAAATAGGAAGGCTCAAGTCTCTCACTTATCTCCATATAGCGAACAATAGAATCACCGGTCCAATTCCTTCTTCCATTGGAAACATGAGCAGCATGGAAGAGATATGGCTTTTCAATAGTCATTTGGTTGGGCACATTCCAAAGGAAATAGGAATGTTGGGGTCTCTAATTCAACTTGATTTACTAGTCAATTATCTCAATGGATCCGTCCCTACAACTTTAGGGAATCTTAGTAAAATGAAATATCTTTACCCCTGTGACAACCAACTTTCTAGCCCCATACCTTCAGAAGTTGGAGGAATGAGATTCCTCATACATTTCAAACTGCTAACTAGTGATTTTACAGGTCCTATCCTATCAATGATAGGGAATATGAGCAATCTGAATATCCTTCAACTTTACCAAAATAAGTTGTCTGGTCCTATTCCCAAAGAACTAGGAATGCTTGAATCTCTCTCTAATCTTGTACTTATAGGTAATAGTCTGTTTGGCTCGATTCCATCCACTATAGGTAACTTAATCAAGTTGACAAGCTTGTGCTTGGGCCTTAACAAGTTTGTTGGCCAATTGCCACAAGATATTTGTAGTGGTCAAGTTCTTCAATATTTTTCCACAAACAACAATCACTTCACTAGTCCAATTCCACGAGGCCTCAAAAATTGCACGAGTTTGTATAGAGTTAGTGTCACGCCCAGAACTTCGAGCGCGCGCACATCCCTCTGCAGTCAATACAAATGCGATGTTCCCAGGATGCGTTGTCGACTCATTCATTTTTAAATGCACATGCGGAAGCGTATAAATACCCTTGACAACAAACAGCATGGGATAGGAAAGCATGGCACATTTCACAAAAGCCAACTTTTATAAACAACAGGTTTAGATACAAAAATGAGTCTGGTCAAAGTCTACAAAAATATCGGCTCTAAAAAAGAAGCTGTCCTACGACACACTAGTGGACACATATGCCGATCCTTTGAACTCCACTTTCACAGACTCCGGGGCTACTGGTCCTCCACGACCACCATTTAAGGACCTGAAAATTTAGCCCACGACGAGGTAAGACAATGTCTTAGCAAGTCCACCCCCTAAACTCTTATTAGGAAGGAAACACGCCATCAGGGCGATAGAGGACTTACCTCGCCTCAGTTCCTTCCTATACGTCAACACAATTCATAACACAATGCATATAATTAATGCATATAACAATTGAAACACCTCAACAACTCAATCAATCATAAGGGTCCCGATTATAAGGCAAAATTGTTATGACACGTCCCATACCACGCCACACAGTTTTGTTTCATAATTAGACACATTAAACTCAATCAATTATGCGTTCCAATTGTTAATTAAACCCCTCTAGGGTACTGCTGACTCCCATGTTTGGCGGTCTACTGGCGTAGCTAGGCATCGTCTCTTTCCCATTGAGCACGGCTACGTCTCTCATAGACGGCTTTCCTGAAGGAGTATAGATTCAGAATCTACTGCGACCCGATACCTTAATGCATGGGTAACCCGAAAAGGGATTTAGTGACGTCTGGCGTAAATGCTTGAGACGGGTTCTCTTAACCAACACACAACCAATCAATCTCAGCCTAGGACACCGTACATTTCACACAAATGCCTCAATTAAAATAGTGATCTTAGCCTATTTTTTTCGTATTTAAAACATCTCGGAAAATAGTCGTATGTGGGTACACGGTTAATTTGGACTAGAAAAATTGATACATTTCCTTTTCAAACCCCACTATTTGGTATAGTACTTAAAAACTCTTTTTCGGTGTCAAAACCCGACACCCGAGATTTTTAGAATAAATACCATAATTTTATCAATCACCACTCAATTTCACAATATAACAATCAATTTCATAATCCAATCACATCACAGCAGTTAGCATGAAATTCCGGTCATCGGCTATCACAAAGTACAATTTCCGAAAAATAATAAAATAATTAAATATATTCCGGAAAATAAATTAAATAAACATTATATTATATTAATATAAATTAATAAAATAATATATATAAATTCGAAATAATTAATTAATTTAAAATAATTAATTAATGGCCTAATCAAGATCACACTAATTTAATTACCTAATTAACATTAATTAATTATCCACTAAACTAATCACATCCCTTATTCTAATTAACAATTAACTAAACTAATCTAACCACCTAACTATAATTAGATTAATCTAAACACCCATTAAGCATAATTAACCTCCTAAGCAAGGTTTAGTGAGTAAACTCACCGGTTTAGTGTTCCGGTGAGTCCACGGCGATGGTAGCGCCAAGGCGGGCGATAAACCTCCTAGCGGCGATACCAACCAAGGCCAAGAAGGGTTTGAAAACAGGCCTTGAAGTAGTGGCGCTTTACTTTTTTTTGACTAATCAATTTATAGTTTGATCCAATAGTAGGTAAAGAGAAGGATGTAAGGATCTCAACTTGAAAGTAGTGGAAGGCAAGTAATTTTTTTTCGAAGAAATGCAAGACCAAAAGCATAATTTTATTTATTTATTATTTATTAATATGGATGGATCTGTATAGGTCTATTTTGGGAGCATTTTAAAGTATAGATATGTATAGGCTTATTTTGTTAGGAAGATTTCTTTTGTTGGAATGCTTCTCTTTTCCATCAAATCGGTGGTGTTTTGTTATCATCAAGGAGAACCACACAACCACACAATAGTTGTTTTGGCTGTTGTGTTGAAGAAGGTTTGCTTTTCTCCAGTCTAGGTCTTGCATTGTTATAGTACCGTTTAGTTTGTACAGTTATTCCTTAAGGCCCATTGACTTGATCAATGGCTTTGAACATATGGTTGCTCTTGTTTGCTATATATTCTCAAGCTAAATTATGTTGTCTAAATTACGCCATGACATATGTCTTGTGTTGTATGATGTCTCATATTGTAACTCTTATCTGTCCTTGGTTTTTGAACTTGATTGTAGATGTTGGAGATGTGGTACTTTACCCCTTTATGATGGAAACCATGTAGAGCACAAAAAGCTATTGGGGGCATAGTTGGTCCTTTGCTGTAGAAGAAGATAAAAGAGTAGATTGTACTATATTCATATGGCCAATGTGGCATGTTAAACTAAAAGAGGAAGCAATAGAGATGATTGCATGAGGTGATTTGAACCAAGTATAATTAGTAGAGAAATGATTTTGGTAGAACCATTTAAGTTCACTAAAATCAAATGATTTTTAGTCCCCCTAGAAACGAGTTCATGAAAAGGAAACAAAGATAAGAAAGTAATATAGAGTTTCGAAACTTGGGAAGTCAAGGATCATGCTCCACAAAAAGAGAATTTAGGGCTTTATTTTTAGGGTTTGTTAACTTTTATCCATATTTTTGGTACAAAATTAGCCATGTTTCAATTACCAGAAATGTCACACGCTCTCAGCGGAGAAACATTTGGTCATCCAGCGATTTCATGCCCTTATTTGAAACTGATTTAGCCACTTTATGTCCTTACGTGAGATAATGTCTACTTTGAATTCTTATTTGAAAACATAGTCTCACTTCAAATTCTTATTTGAAATTTTCGCTATACATATTATGGACAACCACACCTTGTCTCATATATCAATAATTCACATTTTTCATTTTAATTGACAAATAAAACATAAAACGTAAGGGAATCCTTATAGAATTTTTTATTTTATTTTATTATAAATGTCCTCGATTATCATCACTTGCACTTAAAAGGAAGGGTCCAATCTTTTGGACCATTTGTTCTTTTTAGTGAAACTTGAGATTGGTTAACCAACATCGAACTAGATTATCTACTAAACAAGTTTCATGATTAAATAAAGTTGAAAGGAAATGTACAGTATTATGAAATAAATTTGGATTCCGTTTGTTTCGCGTAAAATGAATAATTTAAAAAAATATATTTTGCTAAAAATAATCAATTATATCATTTAAAAAAAGTAATCAATAAATAACATTTTCATTAGTGAAAACAATTAATGTCTTAATATTTTTTGTGGACGATGAGCATATATTTTATTTATTCATTTTTGTAAGCGATATAAACAATCTTTATTAAAAAAATTATATTTTGAATAATTCATATTTCGCGAATAAATGCGCATTTAGTGCAAGAGACTAAGCCCCAGAAGTGGGCTTACTTCACTGGGCTTATGGGCTCTAGAAGATTGATCCAGGGACTCGTTTATAACTTTCAACGAAAAAGAGGCGCCGGATCTACAAAATCCAAACAGCTACTGGGGCGAATGGCAAATGTGAAGAACTTTCCTCCTCGCTCTTCTTCCGCGGAAAAAAGCCGCAGCCTCTCTCTCTCTCCAGCTGAAACAGCCATGGCCATGCCGCCGAACCTCTTCCAACCTCTGTACCAACCTCAGCAGCAGCAGCAGCAGCAGCAGGAGTCGTCTCCTTTCAGGTATCTGCGCCTCGTACTGAAGGAATCATCGTACTTGTGTTTACAACTCGTTGTCTGATTCCTCCTTATCCGATTCAATCTGACCCTTTTTCCTCCCTTTCTTTTGGTGAATCGCTAGGAATTTCTACGCAGACGGCGGTCAGGTCTCGCCGCTGGCCGCGTTCTACGGCCCCGGCGCCGTGCGGGATCGGCCTCAGCATCCTCCATACGCACCTCCCTGTAAGAATCCCCCATCCCTAATCCTGTCTTTCGTTCGTTTTCCCGTTATCTGCGGGAGGAAGTTAGGAAATCGCAGTGATGGCGAGGTGATTTAGATTGAGGAACGCTACTCGTGATTCTTTCTCGTGTCTCTCGAGGAACTGCGGAAATGGAATTCAGCCAGGTTGCATCTTTGTTTGTTTTTTTTTTTTTTTTTTTTTTTTTGAAAATATTGAGGTCAATCCGCCCTTTCCGGAAGCTGAAGTTTTTTTTTTTTTTTCCAAAATGTGAAGGACTTCTTACTGGTTTCCTTGCTCACAACGTGTACTACTTCAGGACCTGAATGTTGATTGATTGATTGCTTAGTTGTTTTCATGATGGCTAGACATTGTTGCTTATTGTGGTGTTGTGTGTTCTTTATTTAGTTAATGTTGTCGGGGTGGCGCCTGGTACTCTCCCTGCTGCAGATGGGAATGATGGTGGGGCTGATCTGCAATTCAATTTTGGGCTGGAACCAAAGAGGAAAAAATTGGAAGAGCAAGATCTGTTGGAGAACAACAATTCGCAAGTGTCGTCTATCGATTTCTTGCAAGCCAGATCGGTCTCTACGGGCTTAGGTTTGTCCCTTGATAACAGCAAAATGGCTTCTTCCGGAGACTCTGCCTTGTTATCACTCCTTACTGATGATGTTGATCGAGAGTTGCAGCAACAGGATGCAGAGATTGACAGATTTCTTAAGTTTCAGGTTTGTTAATCTTTCACTTAGGTGTCCATTTTGATCTCAGGTCTGCGTATTTTGATATATTTTCTCGGTTGGTTGTTTTATTTTGTCATTTGATTACAATTAGATCAGTAATTAGTTCTGGAAGGGCACCTTGATTTGGTATTCCAGGAATATATATTGCCATTTCCTGATAGGTGAATGCCAACTATAGGCCATGATTGTATCTTATGCCCTGGTCTTTTCTCCATCCCCATATGAAAGAGAAAAAAAGGAAGTTCTTGTGTCACTGTCACCTGGATTTGTACTCTGTAAACCAGTGGACAATATTTTCAGATTGTAAGAATGTCTTTTTCAGTAGATTAGGAGCTCAAATTCCAGGGATTATAGAGAAGTGCATTGCATTGGGTTTTTGTTTTGAAGTGAGTTGCTGAGTAAATTTGCACCTGCTGGTAGTATTTAGTATGTTGTATAGCCGTTGCCTTACCCATTTGACAGTTAGAATTCATAAGTAGTTGTGGAATTGCAATTGTAATTGCTGTATTGTCAGAAAGTGTTTCTTTCAGCATTTTGAGTTGTCAGAGAGATTCACTCCCCAATAAAAGTAATGAAGAGTCCCAGAAACATGAGAACAGATCTTGGAGTTCTCTGTCAGCCAGACTTGTCTCTTTCTGCCTGGTGTGGGAACAAGATCTGTGTGGGGGCACCTAAAAAGTCACTTGGGCCTGTCTTGAAGCTGCGCCTCCTGAAGCTTCTGGAGGGGCAAGAGTAGAGGACTTTCTTTTCCAGGACAATGGACTTACGTATTCTAAAATATGCAAAAGTTTCAAGGCTTAGCCTTGCCGACAAACATTTTACTAGCCCAGAAATGTACCAAAAAGAATTCCAGGACAAGTAGACTTGACTGTTTTTCCTTGGACTCATGCAATATGTATGTAGTATGGCAGATTCAAAATACTCTGTAAGAATGTTATTAAAAGAAATCTGTAAGAAAAGTCAATGGACTTGTTGCAAATTGCAAAGTTGCACTAGCCACAATAATATGTTTAAGATGGGGGTTACAGTTGGGACTAAGGGACTGAGTGTGTTATCTAGTTGGACTTGTGGAGGAATCAATGTTGTATTGTTGCTCTAGATACTTTGAGGAAGACCTAGGAGATCAAATATATATTCATGTTCAGTTTATGAGCAATTGAAATTCACGGTTAAAAATGGGTTCCATGTGATTGATATATACCTAGTGCAAGTCTAGTCCTTCCAATATGCTAGTGCAAAACATAACGAGCACAAGAAAGGAATGTTTTGACGTATATACCGGTCAAATGCAGATGTGGAACCAGAAAATAGCACTGGATGGATGTGCATGTACACTTGTTCTTCCACTTATCAATCTTCAGGCACAATGCATTAGTGAAATAGGTAGATGTGGACCTGCTATTAGTGTGGGGACTATGATGTCTTGACACCCGGGAAACACATAAAGATGTGGTGGGCAAGTATGATATGTGTTAAGGTTGGAGTGGCAAGTTGTCAGTACTATGGTAATCTGTTCAAAACTCAGTTTAAGTCTGTCCTGTACTGTGTTTCTTCTATTCTCCAGTGTGGAATTTTTATAGTATTGTAAGAAAACTCTGTTTGATTTCTTGGACATTACAGCTAATGTTGAATTGAACTGACCAGTTTCATTTGTGCTGCTCTAAGGTGATGCATCTATAAAAATACTATTGGCTTAGTCAGTAACTGTCTTTCTTCCAATTTCAGGCTGATCAACTTCAGAAATCTATTTTACAAAAGATTCAAATTGGCCAACTTCAGTCTATTTCATTTGTTGAGGACCAAGTCCTTCAGAAAATCCAGGAGAAAGAAGGAGAAATAGAAAGCATAAATGAGAAAAATAAGGAACTCAAAGAACAGATCGAACATCTCACCGTTGAAGCAGGTGCTTGGCAACAGCAGGCTAGATACAGTGAGAACATCATCACCGCTCTTAAGTTTAATCTTCAGCAAATCTATGCTCAAAGTAGAGATAGTAAAGAAGGTTGTGGTGATAGTGAGGTGCATGATACAGCTTCTTGCTGCAACGCTCGTGCGACAGACATTCAACTGCTCTGCAACGGAACCAACGGTACAAAACAGATGATTTGTAAAGTTTGCAGAGTCAATGAAGTATGTATGTTGTTGCTACCTTGTAAGCATCTCTGCCTTTGTAGATACTGTGAGAGTAAGCTTCAGGTTTGTCCTGTATGCCAGTCACCGAAGTTTCATGGCATGGAGGTCTATGTGTCATGATAGTTAGAACAATTGAATGTTAAATACCTTCATCTGATAGCTAATGGCTCAAGTTTTTAGGTATCAGAGCAGAAGATTTAGTGTTTGAATTGATCTTCAGATCTTTATTTGCCTCCCCACGATTTAAATTTACGCCAAAATTTTAGAGCATATAGAGTATAGTCACACTTCCACCTAACAAGTTAAGCTTTTAGGGCCGTTATAAATAATGTGGAAGTGTCATACGACCCTAGAAACTGCTGCATTGTTTGTATCTTAATCCTTTCTTTTTAGTATGTGATGTGTTAATCTCACAGAGCTTGCCCATTCTGTTTGTAAGTGCGCGTTGCCCTTTTTTTCCCTGTTAGCTTGCCCCTAGGACAGACTTGCAATGGCACGTGTTTGTTCTTATGTTGTTACCCTTCTTCAGTAAATCCGGAAATATTTCCACTTCCCTTTCAATGCGACGACGCAATTCCAAAGAAGCTTCTGATATTCATTTCAACCGTAGTCCTGTATTTCTTGAACTTCTAATTGAAGGGCCTCAAGAGTGATCGGAAGGTTCTCTCAGTATTTAAGTAGTGAAACCTGAATTGCACAATTGGGTTCTTCAGTGGATTTTGGGTGAGATATTGGTTAAATACCCGAAACCTATATTTTACCGAAATGGCTTGATGTTATCGAGAGGGAGGCTAAGTCTAGCAAGAATAGTCGCCAAGAGTAATTTTTTTTTTTTTTTTTTGGTCTAGTGCCAGAGTAATTTAAACGGGATGTTTTTCTAAAAGTTTTAATGTCAAAGCGGTTGATCTTAAAAGTTTTGATGGCTTTGACATCGGTACTATACTTATCTCATTTGAAGCCCCGCATCTCTTGCGCATGCATGTGTGAGTAATGTCATTTCCTCATCTTGGGAGCATTTCTCGACCTTCCTAGTTTTTTTTTTATGGGTCTTAGCGGTGTGTTTGTGTATGCGACATCTGACATTGCTTTTTCTATCGATGAGAATGTAAGCTGAGGCAAAACCCGGCATGTCTTTTTTTTCTTTTTTTGGCTTTCTTTTGTTATGACTGAAGCGGTCTCCTTTTGATTTTCTGAACGATCTTTTAGTTTTGATTTTTGGTTTTTGGAGGTTTTATGACCCTTATAATTCGATTATTAAGTAATGCCAAAAAACTCAAAACTTTCCAAAACCTCTAGATAGTGAGATATGAACTTACATATTTTTTGCATTATTTTGAAGAATTTAATAACATTTTAGATCCATAATTAATCTTCTTACTTGAAGGAAAAGGCTAATAAGATGTGTTAGGAAGTTTTCCTATCAAGTCTCTAACAGGAGACAAACTCATTAAGAAATTGGATGAACTTATGTGTCAAGCCTCGACATATAAGGGGCGTTTAGTAACGATTTTGTTAGGGAAATTTTTATATTAAAAATGGTTTTTTTTTTATTCTACTCCCAAGAACAATTTACGAGTAAAAGAACATCCTTTTGTAGCGTCCAAAATTTCTATTCTCGGGATAGAAATGCGTTCGGTAGAATTCTTAAATTATTTTATTCTTTTAATAATTTAATAATTTAATTATATTTTTCTTAATTTTCTCTTTTTTTTTTCTTTTTCTCTTATTCCTCCATTTTCTTTGTAGCCAGTTGTCGGAGGCTTGCTTGGCCAAGGTGAGGTTGAGCCTCACCCAACCACAGCAAGACTCGGGTCGACTAGCCTCGCCGTGGCTTGGCATCGTTGGGGGTTGATGATGCTCTGGTGAGGTCGCCAGCCCTCGTTTGACCGATCGCCAGCCTTGTGGCTTGGCCAGTTGTCTGGCCAAAAGGAAAAAGAAGAAAGGGAAAGAGAAGAAGAGAAAATAAAAGAAAATAGAATAAAAGAAAAAAAATAGGAACTTATTCTAAGAATTATTCCCTAAGCAAGAAATTACTTTTTTTTTTTACTTCTTGATTTTGTTTTAAATCTATTCATGGGAACAAAAAAAAAAGGTTTTTGTTTCCAGGAACAAAAAATTTACCAAACAAATTTTTGTTTTTTTGTTTTTTCCTTCCGAGGAACAAAAGAACAAAAATTGTTGTTTTATGGAAAGTTACCAAACAGGGTCATAGCTTTCCAACTTTATATGATATATTTGCATGCGCAATTGGTTACTTTCATGCCCTTTTAAATTAGTGGATAAGCGGTATGTGTTTTGTCTCCGTTTTAATCAATTTAGCAAGTGATAAGAGTTAAATTTACAATAATGGATTTCAAGAAATAATAAAATTAGGAAATTCAATTACATTTTTGTAAATAGCATGGTGGCACCAAATTCAAATGTTTGCTTTATAATTAAAATAGATGAAAATTGCATGATCCATATAAGTACATGTAGGTTAAGAAGCATTCATTTGGCATAGTGTTAGTATGCTTTATTATTAGTCAAATTACATGCTTAACATGTTAAGTATGTTTTTTTCCTTTCCTTTTTTCCTTTGGGTCGGAGAGATGATGTTTTTTTTTGTCAATACCTTAAAAAACCCAAAACTGATACACCTGTGACAAATTTACCCCGATTGACCATAAAAAAATCATAAACTGGTACATTTATGACAAATTTACTTCAAACTAATTTATTCGATTGCAAAAAATCCCAAATTGATAAATTTATGACAAATAGATCATCTCCTAAATTGGATTAATACCACAAAAAAATCACAAAAATTGTAAACTGTGACAAATGGAACGTAAAATCCCAAATTGGTAACCAGTCAACTGTCACGTGTCATTTAACTTAATAATTTGATAGTAAAATTTAACGAACACTAAATTTATTATAAGTGTACTGGTTTGGGGTAAATTTGTCAAAGGTATAATGATTTGGGGTTTTTGGTGGTAAAAAAAATAGTTTGTGATAAATTTGTTACATGTGTACAGGTTTGGGGGTTTTTTAGGGTATTAATCTTTTTTTTTTTTTTTTATATCCAAAATGATGGGGGTTGACCCCGCGTAAATGCTGCACTTTTGCTGGAGATTGAAACTTTAGGGCCAATGAGTTTCTGACATCGTTAGCAAGGTATAGCATTATAATGCATTCGTATTTACGTATTTCGCGTCTTTAAAATATATTTGCAAGTTATAAGATAATGAAAAGATGAAATTTATTGTATTGTACCCCATGTTCTCGCAATTTCTATTAATCTACTTGTTTAATGATGGCTCATATGCTCAGGCACCATATAATTGAACAGTTAGTTCTAAGATCTTAGGTTTAAGTTTGTATTGCAAAATTCAAAGAATTATCCTTAAGTTCGTTTAACACAAAAATTATACAAAAAGTCTTAAACCTATTGTATGATAGTTAATTTAGTTCTAAACTATTTAATTTAGTTTATTTAGCTCTAAAAATCTTAATGATTTGCTAATATAATATTTCCAAGTGGTATGGCTGGCCGATGCTAATGTGGTTGAATTTTACAATCATTTAAATTTATTTGAATTATTTCCTATTTTTCCTTTCTCCTTTCCTTTTTCTTTTTTTTTTCCCTATTTCTTATCGCTTGTGGTTGGGCTCGGCAATGGCTGATGACTTCGTTGGGCACGGGTGAGGATCACTCTTGCCCTCCCTGGATCTGGAGAGTGTGGGTGAAGGTTGTCCTCTTTGAATCTGGCGAGGTCATTGACCTAGTGCCAAGGTTTTGGGGACCAAGGAAGGGAAATAGAAAAAGAAAGAAAGAAAGAAAAAAACAAAAAAGGAACCAAATTTAGAAAATATTGAAAATTGTCCATGTTTATGTCAACTATATCACGTAGGTTGGCCAGTATCTATGTCAACGATGTTTAACTATAATTGAGTGGAATTACTATTTTGACAAAGTGTCCAAATGTTTATAATCAAATTGGTCGAATTGAATAGTTTGGGATTAAATTGGTTGTCATATAGTGAGTTTAGGACTTTTTGACAATTATTCCTTTGTTTAACTATCTATAGCACTTGTGCATGATATTAAGGTACATCTTAGTTATCTAGTGGTTGTTAACAAAATATGGCATACATCTTCCTATATATATATGGAAAATTTCTAGATTAAGTATTTTTTTTTGTCGAAACATTAAGAATGTCACTAGTAAAACTTTTTGTACTTTACATTGATTATATTAACAGCATTATAAAATAAAGCAAATGCAATCTCTATTTTTAAGGGATGTCAATCCTTTTTTTCTTCCTTAACATATCCCCATTTAGTTGCTTTATAATTATACTATTGATAGACAAATGCATAAATTACTCCATATTATCTCTCATGAAATTTCAATTTTTAAAATTTGGATATTTAATGTCATATGAATAACTAACCAAAAAAAGATCATATCTCAAACTCTACATTTATGTGTGCACCCTTTTTATATTATCGATCCTTTTATTTCCTTAATATAATTTGCATATTTTGACTTTAGAAATCTTTTAAGCTTTAATTTTTCACATACACACAACTTGTCTACAAGATAAGAGAAATTAAATGAAGAAAGAGAACATGTAAATGAATTATCTTGAAGAAAAATGATGCGGTAACTTCCTATTCATGGGCACATTTAAACATCAAAAGCAAAATGTTTCAAAAGAATAAGGGAAAATTGAAACGCTTTTCTAAAACCGATTCAATAACTTCCCACAAGATCAGTGGAGAACTTTTCAACAGCAATTTTCAACAAACCAATACCCTAAAAAAAGCTCATTTTAGGTTCCGTTCCAATTTTATCATAATTTTTTTAGTTTCTTTAAAAAGCCCAAGTTCTAGGCCGAGTCCCAATTTTACCATAATTTTTTTTTTAATTAATCTCAACTTTAAGTCCTGTTTCAATTCTACATTAAACTTTTTTTTGTCTCATAAAAAAACTATCAACTATTACTTGAGTTCCAAATTTACCTTCGTTAGCCTTCTATCCAAAATTTCTTGTTGACAATCAAAAGACAAAAAACTCCCAAGTGCGAGCTATTTGAGTGGCTTGACTCTAGAGCACGAGAGATTGAAGACTAAGTGTAAAATTGAAGATCCTCGACCAAGATGGAAGAAAGACTCTTTCAATAATAAGAGAGATGGAAGAAAACCAATTCTAATTACTCTAACTTTTAGCCTAATTTCAGATCCAAGAATATGTTGTTTGGGCTAACGTGGAAATTCGTCTCTAAAAGACATCTTCTTGTATTTGTAATTTGGGGGGAAAACTATAGCAATGATGTGGAAATGTCATGTAGGATCACTAAGGACAATTTTGTGTGAGGGCTTAACATGGGCTGATATGAGACTTAACAAAAAATTGGTAGTTTTTATGAGGAGACAAAAAGAAGTTTATAATGGGGATTGGACTAATTGGTTTTTTAGGAGACAAAATTTTTTTTAGGGTAAAATTAAGATTGGAGTTAAAGTTGGAGATTTTTTAGAGTATTAGTTTAATTTTCAATAAAATTTTACCTTGATCAAGTATACTCAAGAAAAAAAATTGAACTAATTAGCATCACAATGGAGAAATTTCCATTTGCTACTGTAAAAATCGATGCTATCAAGGATTCTAAAAAACTTACGAATATTATCGACCTTCATAAGAGAGATTGGACTCGAATAAAAATTTAGTTTGAGGATATAAAAAAATCTAGACTCATTTTCATTAAAAAAACTCAGGTCAATAATTTATGGTCAACTAAGATATATTGTTTGTTTCACCTCCAATGCAATGTGAGATTTTACTAATGCATCTCACAAGTGCACATCAACAGTTTTCCCCTCATGTGAAGCTTTAGTATTAGGTTAGCTCACTCTTATCGATATTTTCACTTGGATCAACATGTCTCAAAGCTTGAATCTCAACATTGTTACGTCAAAGATAGCGCAACAACTACAACTCACCTTCTCCCCACAGCTTCTTCCGCCAAACCAAATCATTAAGTTTTGCCTTAGGACCATTACTACACGTTACAACCTTCGCTTTACGTCTCTTTCGCCAAACCGAACCATTAAGGTTGCCAAAAAGCAAGTCATGAGATATTCACCAAACATCAATACATGCGCACGCACGTGTACACACACACATATGGAGTTATCAATCAACCATTAGCTCTAGACAAAATTTTGAGACCCATAATAGAATCTCGCTACTTCGTCCAAGGGGATCACAAGAAGAGAACTCAAGTATGAACCCATCAACAAATCTATTTGGACATTTCTTCATCAAAAGCTTAACTAAGTCAATCAATCATTAATCAATTATGGCGTATTAGTTGCTCCACCTCACATCAAATCTCCCGTTTGAAAATTTACTAATATCTCTAACACGTTCATAGCTTTTTTTTTGTGGCTCCCTAATTTCTATTATTTTTTATGCGGTTGCAAGATAGGCAAGAGTTATTTTGAATGATTATTGAAGATGTGTGAGCATATGGGGATGAATGTTGATGGGTAATTGCTAAATGAGGGATAGAATACAATTGGAACCAAGGTGTATAGGACGTGCCACTAGCCGAGGATCAAGATTGGGATAGAAGAAGCTCACTACCAAGGCCTATAGGAAAATCACCAGCCAAAGATACAGTGCTTCTTTGGCTCACTACCAAAGAAAAATCCACATTCTAAGGATATAAAAATCATGAGTAATCCATTCTCCAAAGATATTCACTTTCACAGAGGAAAATCTCAAATATTTATATACTCAAAATTTACTATCTTGAGAATTTGCCTCTTTATATGGAGGGATAATTATATAGGAAATAGATGAACACAAGTAAATACCTAATTAATTAAGACATAGGAACTAGAAAATGTATTAAAACATCTAGAGACTTGAACTTTGACTCTTTGTAAACTACAACACACTTAAAACTCCTAATGACACTTGACTAGACACAAAGTAATTAAAATAGACTCTAAATTTGTTCGTCTCCTTAGGTAGTTCAATAGTCATCTTTGAAGATCGCCAAACAACAAAGGAAATTGTCCAGAATAGCTTTTGGTTGTTAGATAGTCTTTTAATAGTTTCAGATCGATAAGACACTTAAATATCGATGTCTCGGTAGTTGATCATCAACCACAAAATCAACATCTTGTCCACTAAATCAACAACTCTTCCACATAATCGACATCTTCCTCTTGAATCGATCGATGAATCCCAATGCTCCTGAATCAATCTCCCCACGCTGTGAAGATATGTCCTCAAATCCTGTCCATGCCTCATCTCCATGATGGCCTCTCCAACAAACTAGATAATACATTACCTTGAGAGAGAATGTTTCGAGGCATATTAAATGAAATTGGCAAGTAATGTCTCTAGCCATTATAATCATTCCATTTTCTTTCATAACCTCAGGATTTGCCTCAACAAATTTATGTGGACATCCATCATTCATAATATCATAGTTGCTAGACGATGTTTGGATGATTGGTATCTTCCCTTCTTCAACTTGTTCTATGATTTGGTCTTGCTCCTTTGATTCAAACTCTATATCATATGGATTTTGTTGAGTCTCTTGATGTTCCAAATCAATCTTTTCAATGTCTTCAATGGTGATAACCTTCTGGTTAGGACAACCACTTGTAGATGCCCATATTTGTAACACTTGAAGAACTTGTTATCTTCACCATCTAATTTGTTTTTGTGCTCTTTAACAATCTTGAGGGGCTTTTCCATTTCTTTCTCCTATTTTGAAGAATTCACAACTTGGTTAAAAGAAGTACAATCAAAGAAATATGTACCTTTAATCGAAGGGCTAGCTAAAAATCTCTTGCCAACCTTTAGTCGTTTTTCTAGGAGGTTGATATCTTTCTCCATTCGTTGAAGTTTGAAGTGTAGTAAATGCTTTTGTAGTTACTGCACTTGCCTCCTTAAATCTTTTAATTCTATGTCTTGTAGGCTTCTTTATTGTGCTATAGAAGACTCAACGTTCGGTCCACGTTGATGATGACCAACCATTTCTTCTTCTTCTTCTTCTTCTTCTCCTATATATATATATATATATATGTTTTTTTTTTCAATAGAAATATTAGAGAAGATGCAAGATAGGTAACATAAGGAATCACTCAAAATGAGTTCAAATTTGAGCTTTGATACCAATTTGATGGGGCTGCAGGATGTGCAATAGTTGTTTTGAGTGATTATCGAAGAGGGTGAGTGCATGGGGGATGAATGTCAATGGGTAATTGCAAAATGAGGGATATAATATGATCGGAACCAAGGTGTACAGGACGTGACACCAGCCAAGGATTAAGATTGGGATAGACGAAACTCACTACCAAGGCCTATATAAACCACCGGCCTAGGATACAAGACTTTGGGATTGAAGAAGCTCACCACCAAGGCCTATAGGAAAATCACCAGCCAAGGATACAGTACTTCTTTGGCTCACCACTGAGGAAGAATTCACCTTCTGAGAATATAGAAACTAGGGGTAATCGCTCTCACAAAGGAAAATCTCAAACATTCATACACTAAATATTCATTATCTTACATTTGAGAATTCACATTATTATAAAGAGGGATAATTATATAGGAAATAGACTAAACATTGAACACAAGAAATTACCTAATTAATTAAAGACATATGAACTAGAAAAGCATAATAATGAGCTAGGAACTAGAAAATGCATTAAAACATCTAGAGACTTGAACTTTGACTCTTTGAACACTACAACACACTTAAGACTCCCTAATGACACTAGGCTAGACGCAAAGTAATTAAAATAGACTCTAAATTCGTTCATCTCCTTGAGTAGCCTAGTAGTCATCTTCGAAGATTGCCAAACAACAAAGGAAATTGTCTAGAACAGCTTTCGGTTGGTAGATAGTCTCTTAGTAGTCTCGGATCAATCGATGTCTCGATAGCTGATCATCAACCGTAAAATCAACAAGCTGTCCATTGAATCAACAACTCTTCTGCATAATCGACATCTTCCACTTGAATCAATCAATAAATCCAAATTCTCCCACATCAATTTTCCCAAAGCCTATGCTCACATTGTCTACTAGATTGGATATTCAAATTTCAAAAATTTTAAGGAGTCGCCATTAATAGATTTTAATTAACCTAAGTCTTACACACCTAGAATACTTAAGCAGATGTAGAAAAATAACTATCTATGTGACTTATGTAGGTGATCGATCTATATACGCAATCGATATTTGGTTAAGCATAGGGACATATTAAGTATCCTATGATGCCCTTTTGATACCACAATTCTTTGATAAAGACCTCAATTGCATTTATGGCATGTTTTCCGTTAGTTCATTAAAAGAATGATTTTTGTTAACACCTAATCACGCAAAATTGATTGCAGCAACATCTTGCGCATTAGAGTGACTCCATTGTAAGTGACTATACATTGAAATATGCGATGCATGATGTGTGATGTTGAATATTGTCCGATTGAACACCATTCAACACAAACAAAATTCGAAATCAAAACCTCTATGAGTTCCAAACATCAAACTCTTATTGGGCTTAACTGATCAATGTAACTATTTGAGGTTTTTAGACGCGTGGACCCCTGGAGTGCCATAACTTTGGCCAAAGGGACACTTAAGTGTCATAACTTACGAAATGTACACTTAAGTGCCACTTTCAAGAAAAATAGATCACTTGAGTGCCAATCCGGCGAGAATCCGGCCAAAATGTAGACGTTGCACTTTTCCGTGAACCGAGCTCAAAATGACGCCGTTTTGCACTCGACGTGGCCAAACGATGTTGTTTTGGCCGATGTGGCAAAAAAATAAAAATAAAAAAATTAATTAAATTAAATTTATTTTAAATATTTAAAAATAATAATTTTAAAATTAAATTTAGTTAAAATATTTTAAATTAATAATTTTGAAATTAAATTTAGTTGAAATATTTGAAAAAAAAAAAAAGGGAAAAGGGGGAGGCGGCCGAGGGATTAGCCCTCGCCGCCGCCGGAAGGGCCGGCGACGGCAGGGAGGGTCGGCCGGGTCGCGGCCCCGGCCGGGTGGCGACCGACCCCGCCGACCGGCGGCCCTCGCCCGGCCAGCCAAGGGCGAGGGCCGCCGACCTTGCCAGATCTGGGTGAGGGCCGCGCCGCCCCCGCCGGAAGGGCCGGCGACGGCGGGGGAGGGTCGGCGGGGTCGCGGCCCCGGCCGGGGGGTGGCGACCCCGGCCGACCGGTGGTGAGGGCTCGCTAGCCCTCGCCCCCGCATCGTGGCGAGGTCGCGCCCTCGCCCGCATTCGGTGAGGGTCGGCGGCCCCGCCCGCCGGGCCAAGGGCGAGGCCGCCGACCCGCCGGATCTGGGCGAGGGCTCTCGGCCTCGTCGGATTTGGGCGAGGGCCGCGAGCCCTCACCACGATCCGGCGAGGGCTCGTGAGCCCTCGCCGGGTCCGGCCGTGGTCGCCGACCCGGCCGGGCCCGCGACCCCGCCGACCCTCCCCCACCGTCGCGACCCTTCCGGCGGCGGGGGCGGCGGCGGCGGCTTAGGGCTAATCCCTCGCCGCCTCTCCCCCTTTCCTTTATTTTTTTTAATTTTTTAATTTTTAATTATTAACTTTTTAATATTTCAACTAAATTTAATTTAAAATTATTATTTTTAAATATTTTAACTAAATTAAATTTTAAAAATAATTTAATTAATTTTTAATTTTTTTTTTACCATGTCGGCCTAAAAACGACACCGTTTTGGCCACGTTAGCGTGCAAAACGACGTCGTTTTGGGCGCGCTTCGCCGGAAAAAACGCCACGTTGGCGTTTTGACCGGATTTTGGCCGAAGTGGCACTCAAGTGATCCATTTTTCTTGAAAGTGACACTTAAGTGTACATTTCGTAAGTTATGGCACTTAAGTGTCCCTTTGGCCAAAGTTATGGCACTTGAAGCGTTCTTTTGCAGAGGTTTTTAGCTCCACTAGGGTAAATGAATGCAAGGGCTGTGACTAAATATAACGTCAGGAAGCTGGGTCATGGACTTGATTCTGGACTTGTGTATATTTGTTAGCAATTGCCACACCTTCATCAAGGACGACTGAGTTTACAAACTAATGTTAAATATTCAGGACTTTTCTGTTTATTTTCGTAATGTCACTATCCTCACGGATTATAAGGCAAGCCAAAACCCCTGGTGATGGTACGAATGTAGAACCCTTATCACTGTGAGAGGACTTTAATATTCAAGAGGCTCGTCGACTATTCGAAATAGAAAATCTTGAGGATCATTAAGAGAGCTCAAGCTGGGCCTACACCTAATGAAGCTTTCTTAACACACTCTTTTGAATTCACTAGTGAATGAGGAAAGATAAGTCTTGGGAAGCAAGGCTTTGTTTGAAGTATTAGGAGAAAAAGCAATAGAGAGAGAGAGAGAGAGAGAGAGAGCGAGAGAGAGAGAGAGTGCGCTTTTTTCTTCATGGGAAAGGAGAAGATTGATCAACTTTTTCTAATCATGCCCTAGAAAGTGATGACAAAGAGGAAAGTGAATATGCTCTTCCTCCATGATTACAACTATCTGCAATCTCTATCATTATGACGATTATTATTCCCACCTCCACTTCCACCTCCCCACCGCAAAACCCTCAGCCGATCTCAGTGTCTTTTCATGTAATGCTCTCTCTCTCTCTCTTCCCCCTTCCCCTCTTCTTTTTTTCTTTTCACCATTTCACTCCTGACTCACTCACTCACTCACTCACTCACTTTTATCGTAAAAAGAATCATCTAAAGCCCTAGTTATAATACTGTTTTCTTGCACTGCCCCATTTCAAGAATTTCTGAAGAAGAAGCACTTTGCTTCAGTTCAGTTCAATCATGACAAAAAACAAAAGACCCTCCCTTATTCCCTATAAAGCTGGTTTTTTTGGGGGGTTCTACTTTCTTTTCCTTCTTCTTCTTTCCCTCGGTCAGTGGGGTCTCTGCCACATCTCCATGAGGGGCTTCCCTTCACTTTGTATCACTCCCCTTTCTTTTTCATCAGGTGTCGTACAATTCCCTTTAAATTGGATTTTGGTGGTGTCTGAAACAAATACGTGGTCAAAGTCATTCCATTTTTTTTACTGTATACATGAGTGCCCACATGTACTTGGATCATGCGAGGAAGAGTAGCAACAATACAGACGCGCAGTCAAATTTACTAAAAATCGATAAAACAATATAAATCGTGCACTAGAAGTATAATTTTTCTACATGCACTTTCTTGAGATCAAGGCATATATGTATGCATATATAGGTGGTACTAAGAAGGGTATGAGTAGACATGAGCATTAATTTTAAAAGCATTTGTGTAGAGAGAAACAAACACCGTGTTTCTATGTAAAACTTATTCAAACAACAATAAAACTCACATAAACTTATAACAAAAATTAGCCCATATTTTTCTCCATCTCAATGCTTCTGATTGGTGAGTAACAAACACGAATATCACATGAATTTAACTTTGTATAATTAAGTTAGCATGCAAGAGGTGTCCATAACTCGCAGGTTTATAACCCAACACGTAAAGGCATTTTTTCTCCAGTCAGGATATACAAAGAAAAATATTCCCCTAACAAATTTTGTGAACCTATCTTGCATCTCTAACATTATTATATATGAAAACATGTTGTGACACCTCTATAATACTTTGGTGATTTTAGACTATATATTTTGTATGTTAATCAAAATAACCCCCATTTCAAATTTCATGTGGGTGCAAATAGATTTAGCTAACCGGCACTTTCTGAAGCTAGCTACCATATAGTTTTCTTTTTGAGAGCTTGATGAATGTGGATAGGGCATACTTCTTACTAATGATGTTAGGGTGGGATCTCTTTCGGTAAGTTCAAGAATCGAAATAGACTAATCTTAGCCGATCCAATGAGTATATGATTTATATGAATAAGACCTAGTCAACATCAGCGGAACCATCTCAGCAAAATATATGTACACACATGGTTATTTATATTTATACATCATTTGAACATTAATGTTCTAGTCTATGAATGGTACAAAAGCAAGGACAACAATCACAATTAATCATAGTCTCACTAAGATGCTTGGCCCTTTTACATAATTGTGTTTGATTTTGTATTGAATCATTTAGAATATTTCATATCTTTTCACATGATCTCATTTTAGGTTGTTTTCCATCTTCCCCATCCTTTTAACCCACAGTATCCATCGTATGATCACATCTTCTAACGGGTGCATCAGTAGATAATCGTTCAACATATCAAAATCACGGACAATAAGCTTCTCTTATCCCCTCAATTGAGACTGAACATTTCATCGGATAGCTTCTAATTTTTTCTTTTCTCGAATGTCCCACATCCCACGAAACATTTCCAACTCCTCCGAACTCAACTAGTGCACATGTTGATCTTTGACCGCCCACTAATTGATACTATAAACATCGATGGCTTTATTGTTATCTCATAAAATCCTCTCCTGTACGCATATAATCACACTAGGGATTTACACACTTGGTCCTCGTAAAAAAAGTAAGTGGGTTATCCGTTATCTCATCATAGTTGAATTTATCCCTCAAATGTTAATCATATCAATCATAGATTAAGATCATACAAGTATTATCCATGCAATCAAAGACCTTGTTGTACTTGACCAGTAGTTGAAGTCAGTTATTTCCCCCGCAAAATTAGATGATTGATGCTTATATAAATTGACTAATCATTAACAAAACCTATCATTTTTACCACCGATTTTCAAATGTATCATTGTCTTGGGATTTGCTGGCCATGACCATTTTACTCACAAAAACATGTTCACTGTGCACATGATTGAAATTTGGTCCAATGTGATCGAACGTGGATGGTTACGAGCATTGGGCGCGCGTGGGATGGAACACACAAATCCCTTCTTTTTGCTTTGGCAAAGGCAGAGTCCTGATTATTCTCATCCCAGAGCAGAGAGAGAGAGAGAGAGAGAGAGATGCAGATCGTGGAATGTCCAGTTTGTGCGCTGTGGTTGAATGATCTGCATCAACTCGCACAGACACACTTTTTGGCTGACATGATTGAATTGCCAAAAAGGGTTTTTTCCTCAGTGGATAATTAGTTGGCAATAATATTTCCATCATCATTACCTGAATTCTATAACGTTACAAAATCCTTAATCTTGAGAAAATAAATAGACAAAAATCAGTTTAGATTCCTGGACACCGCCTGGATCTAAGGAACACAGCAAATTATGATTCCATGATAAATGCAGAATAATAAACCGATCACTATCTGATCATTTATATGATAATTCCCCCAACAAATTTCAATGAGACCTCATCCCCACTTCCCTATATCAACCACATCATCAAGTGAAAAAGAAAATGGAGAGAATTTGCCACTTTAGCCCCAGAGAGAGAGAGAGAGAGAGAGAGAGAGAGAGAGAGAGAGAGAGAGAGAGAGAGAGAGAGAGAGAGCGGTGGGTCATCAGATTAAAACATGCATGAAATGATAGTGTTGAAGATGATGGAGGGACCCACTCGGTCTTGATCATCACACGGAATCCCTTGGATTGAGGAGTTGCAGAAGCAGCCTTGAAACGTGGGGGACTCCTTTGGATTTTTTTTTCTTTCGATCTCTTCTTTTCCCCCCCTAGAAAAACAACCTTTATTTTTTTGCCCTCCTTTTCTTTAACGTTTTTATCAAGCCACAGTATCAAAAGAAGAGAAGGAGAAGAAGGGGTAAGAAAAAAGAATGTGATGTGCATGTGATCCAACAGCCTTTTATGTTCCCTTCTTCTCGACCCCCATGAAGAGAGAAAACAAAAGTTAAAAAAGAAAAAGGAGGACAGAAAATTAGAACACATAAGAAACCCACCATTTCTATTTGTGTCTTTTTTGACATTCGGTGACCACACTTTATTGGTTAATCATGTTCAGGTCATAACATTAAAGAAGACATTGTGTAGTACCAAAACTTCGAACTCGGGTCCCACTCTTGATTTATGCATGCTAGGTCGGCCATGTTCTTGATCATCGCACCGATCAAGAAAAGGGGGGTTGTTTTTACTAGTGGGATTGATGGGTCCAGCTCCCATATCACATCAAAAAGGGAGATCATACAAATTGGAACATCTCTTTCTATCTTCTTCTTTTTTCCTTTTTAAAGTGTAGGCAGTGTTTCGTAGAATATACGGCTAATTCTTTCATGGGTATGTCACATCCTGTCTCATGTTGATAGTATTAGGGTTTCTTTTTAACGTAGAAGTTGAATGTTGGATTGATGGCTTTGGAAAGAAGGGGGAAAAGAAAAGAAAAGAAAAGAAAAGGAAAGGAAAGGAAAAAGGAAAGCACAAACAAAGGAAAAGATAATGGAGGAAAGACGTCTCTTGTTGTTCTCCCCTTTTAATGAAATCTCTAAAGTTAGGTTAAAATGAGCTTTAAAATTTTCTTTCCTCCTATTCTTTTGTTGATAAGAAACTATAGTCCATGCAAATGCCCTTTTTTTAGTGATAAAGAAACACTTTTGAACCCATGCAAGATAGATTACGCTTAGAGGAAGCTGCTTTCTAGAGTCTTTCGTTCTTTACTCGACGACTATAACTTTTGCATGGAATGAAACCCTACTTTCCCCTTTAATTTTCTTAAAATATGCAAAACCACAACTTTGTCTAATAAATTGTTTTATCTTTTGCGTACTCTTGCCTTGGTCTGGGTCACCCATTGATGCCTAACTTCATACTTTCTTATATTTTGTAATTCACGACCCACGTGTACCCATTTGCCCGAATCGCCCTAATTCGGTGTCAAACTTCTTAAACATTTTTGTTTCCAAATTTTTTGAAAAATGTTGAGAAGTTAGACATAGACATAACTTGGACAATGGCAAGATCCAAATTCCCCAGCAAGGCTGTAGTGTCCTGAAAATTCAAGAATCAACTTTTGGCGGTTGCTTTGGACGCCCAAAGACGAAGAGAAGAAAAGGAACTTTGGCAAGTGGGCTAATTACACATTGACAACTTTCTCGTACGGAAGCGGCTTGTAAAGAAGTTGTCCAAGAACTACTAGATTGAGATATCATTAAATTTGGACAAAATTGTCTTCTATATTATTCTCCTTATATTGAACACAAAATGTGCATTCATCGGGATAAATATGGATGATAACAATCCTCCCTTATCATTCGATATGGGGGGATTAAGGAAGGAATTTAGGAAGAGATTATGTATTGCGTACGGTCCTTTGCATCCCCTTTAAATAGCTTATTATCACGACTTATCCAAGCACTATTCACACTATGGTTCTAGTGGATGTGCCTCACCTTACATCATCCAAAATTTTTAATTGGGTTGTACATATGTCCTTTCGTGACCACCAATGGAAGAATATCGTTAGACGCTTAATCTCCACAAACTTCTCGTATTTGCAATGTCATTTTCAGGCAATCTTCTTAGTACGCGTGAAATATGAAAAAAAAAAAAAAAAAAAAAGAAGACACAAAACCACCTGATTTTGAAAAATCTATTTACAAATTTGAAGCGTGAATGGGTTGCATTATCTCAACACTACCAAGATGCACGTATGTTGCACGGGTGTAAGACTATATTTATCACATTATTCATGTTGGTGTCGTTGCAAATTATAGCAAGAGAAATAGAATGAACTATGCAGATCATTTAAAAATAAATATTCACATTGATTAAATTCTTTGCTAGAGTTTTCGCGGATTCTATTTTGATCCAAACCTTATCATGTAGGCTTATCATCTTTGTGTCATTGACTTGTCGTGAAAAACGTGGGCAACTTATATGTGAAATATTCTTTAGAGTAAAATGGCTTCGTTTCTCTCCTCCTGTTAGTCCTCTCTACTTATACATAGTTAAAGGTGATTTATTCAAGATCATCTTCAAATTCCAAGATTTACGGAATCGTCCCTTCTCTTTTTGGTGACCATTTATCTTTTATTTTGACAAGAATCGATGGATATTTCATTGCCCATGATAATGTATCGCAGAGATGTTGGGTATCTTGCCAAAATATGCAACAAGGAGTTTCATAGTATTTCTTTTACAAAAACTGCATATCTGGAATTCTCTTTTATTTTTCAGAATTAAAACATAAACATTCTCCTTCCTTTCTTGCGAAAATTTTGTTGCCGATTATTGATTGTTCATATATTTTGCATTTATTGGTGCTTCACGTTAATCATTGTTCCCAACTTTGTTCATTATTATTTGATTGTATCATGATCATGGGTTACTATCGTCATTTCAATATTTAATACGTTAGATAAACATTCATGCCGCAATAGCGAAATATTGGCAATGGACACCATTTGGCGAGATCAGGAAAATCCCTGTCCTTGGCCTCAAGGAGTGGCTAGCAACACGGCCCCATGATATTAATCTAAGAACAGCATGAGTTATTGTTTACAAATTACAATAAAGTTTCAATAAGAGGTATCTTCAAGTGTGATCCTAATTATACGCTAAACTTGTTGCCGTTCTAAAAACATGTTTTGGAATAGTAATGTTGATAAACAAACAGATTTAGAATATAGACAAAATTATCAGGACGCCAATAGATGATTAGTAAAGAATCTAATGCGTTGGCAAATTCTATTGGATACACTAAATGTTGATGGTATTTTCTCGATTGTGTAAAAGTTCATCAAAATTGCCTTATTTTTCGAAGAGTCAGAGCACATACACATTTAATATCACTTATTCATCATATTAAACGTAGCTTTTCATCTTGATTGGTTTTTCCCTAGATGGTTCAGTGAGAACTTGTCCTATACTGGAGCCGACTCCACCCAACGTAGTTTTTTTTGATAATCCTCTAATATCGTTATTTGTCAAATATGGGCTATAATGTCATATACAATTATGTAATGATCGTCTAACATCATTTATTTGTGACAAAATATTGTTATATTTTGTATCTATATGTTATTCCGTCCCTTCGCAATTAGAAGGTGTCATGTTATGTCATATATATATATTTTTATATTGCCTATACCACTGGACGTGGCAGGTGGTGATCTGGTAGTATAGACTGAGTTTGGCAGCGACTTTTTTTTTTTGGTCGAATGGCGGTGACATTGGAGTGGCAACGAATGGGATGTATATAAACCAATGTAGAATGGGAAGAAGATAAGAAGGGGAAAAAGGAAAAAAAGAAAGAAAGAAAATAAAAATGGAACTATAAATTTGGACCCCTTAAATTTAGTACAAACTTATAATCATTTTATCAATATTTTCTGAAAAATGAGAGGGTCTTAATTCTAACCTTTATACAAACTCTATTCACCGTAAATAATATTTATCACAAGAAGTCTCAATCTCAAGACAAATGTGCATAGGGAGAGGATGGTTTATATAATCTGTGAGCAGTGGCATATCTTGTGATCTGAGACCATCCCTTTAGTAATTTCTGACATGGTAAAGGTGGTGGCTTTATGCGCAGGGACATAAAATGCCAATCTCATCGTCCACACCAAAGGACAAACCCTAACATATATCAATCGCTGCATGAAATGCCCCAGAAAGACAAAGTATAGTAATGAAGGGGTGTTTTATTATTGTCCAGTCCATTAAAATCAGAATGCCATTTCCTCGTGGGATCCATATATCATAAGCCCTCGTGACACTAGCAACGACCAAATTGCTGCAGAGAGAATAGTTTGAAACCTCTTTGACCAAACCAGCTTATATTCAATTATACACTAGCAGGTTAGACATTAGATTTAGATGGATGGGGAGAGAGAAAGAGAGAGAGAGAGAGAGAGAGAGAGAGAGAGAGAGAGAGAGAGAGAGAGAGGTTTTGTGTTCTTTTTGAGCTGTTTCTTGTGCACATGCATCTGGAACAGAGTCTCCTAAAATAACCTTTTCTTTTGAGCAATTTTTTCGTCTTTTAAATGGCATGAAGATGTTGGGTGGTGGTATTGTGTTCCTCGCCGTGCAGAGATAAGGACAAAAGAGAGTGCGAGAAGAGACAGAGAGAAGAAAGAAACCTTTGTAGCTTGTCGTTTTAGAATGAAGGGTCTTTGATTCTTCCATACTTTAGAGGAGCGTTTAAATAATCACAGAGAGAGAGAGAGAGAGAGAGAGAGAGAGAGAGAGAGGATATCCATCAACCTTTCCTTTTTCTTATAAAGAAGAAAACGTTGGCGTATATTCTTATCAGTATTCGCTCTGTGTTTTAAGCTGTCTCTCCTTGAAAGTCTCGCGTAGGGAGATGCATGTGTATTTAAAATAGTGTTTTTGCCAGTTTACTGGATTTTAGTGAGATAAAAATTTGAAAGGGTCATGTGAGGGGAGGGTGTGTGTGGGTGGGGTTCACTTTTCACTTGGTTTTAGAAACTAGAATAGAATCTTCGTGCTTCTCTCTGGAGAGAGAGAGAGAGAGAGAGAGAGAGAGAGAGAGAGAGAGAGAGAGGTTGTTTGTGAATGCCTTTTGGAGTTATTTTACTTGGTGGGTGATTGTGGTGGGCTCGGTAAGGATCTGTGTGAAGTTGCTGACAACTTGTAAGAGGGGAGAGAGAGAAAAAAAAGGTCCACAACAGTACTCCACAACTATGGAAATCTAGAAAAAGAAAGGCTGACCCTCTCCCTCTCCCTCTCCCTCACTCTCAAGTGCAATTGCAATTTAGACATATTTTACTATTATACACTCAAAGAAGCAAAAAGCTTTGTGACAAGATTTTTTGCCTTTCGTAAGAAGATTAAGAACTTATAGTGCACAATCATTCAAAACCTTCACATTTGCAATTACTACACTCACTGCCTATTATTCAAAGCAATAAAATGGCTATATATATTTAAATATTTGTCTTGCTTGAATTGACTTGTGTCCATATTATCTCTATGGTCGATGAAAATATTATTGTTCCTCTTTATACCAAGTCGAGATTGCATTACAACTACGATTCTCGCTTAATCAGCTTTCTAGTCAATTTAAAACTTGACTAGCTATAATTTTACCACTCTCAATCTTTGAATGACTAGAACTAAACCTGTCCAAAGTATAATCATCTGGAATACATTGTTTATTGCTTGTTTATTTTTTAATTTTTATAGGACCACCATCAATTGCTCTAAAAAGCTTAAATTGATATATGAAAATATGATACCCTTGCATGAATATTAGACTTTCTTTCACTAATACTAAAGTATAATAGATGAGGCAAATAAGGGACTTGGAAAGACTTCAGATAGATCTCTTGCTTTAATATCAATTAAAATTTTGTAGGACTACTGCCAATTGTTTTAAAAAGTTAAACTAATTCATGAAGATATGATTTAATATTAAATAGAGTAATGGGACCCTTTAAAATGAATATGAGAAACATTCAGCAGGCCTGTACTTCACTTTTAGATTTGAATAAAAATTTGATGGCAAGAATCAGACACAGCTGAATTAGAAAAACCAAAGAACAACCTTTTTCTTTTCATAGTTACAATTACCTAGTGGATTTCTTGAACTTTTGCTTTATTAATTCACACAAATTTAAACAAATTGTTTTTTTCCTTGGAACTGAAGAAGTGTCCTCGTGGGAGCATCTGCACTGGTTTTTTGAGGGGGAGAACATGGAAGATATTCCCAAATTTACATGAGAACATGTAACATGAACAGAAGGTTTTATGATAAAAATTAAAAGAAAAATCATATATATGGTTTTCTCATAGGAAAAGAACAAAATAGGAATCACGAGAATGGCAAACAAGGGCGATGAACAATAAACAGGACTGTCCCCTTGTCAGCCGCTGCACATTTGCGCAGAGTACAGGAGGGGAAGAAGGTGTGAACAAGAACAAAGGGAAGTAGAAGTTCAGAAGGTTTACATTAAAAATCATATAAAAGAGCACAGCTTGAGGATACTTTTTATTTTCATCTTAATAAGCATTTTTTTTTGGGGGTAATTTCAGACCAAATAAATAAAGCATATTTTTAACAAAGATGATGATAAAATCGCATGAATTATTACCATTTTTGGTAGATACGTTCCATCTACTAATTGTTTAACGCCCCTTTGCAGTATTATTTATCTGAAAAACTTCGAAATGTGCAATCACGATGGACATAAACTATAAGCCTTCCGAGAGAATATTATTTTGTGTTTGGGAGAAGAGAAATATTACTTTCACGAGCAGAGTTCTGATGAAAAGATTATACACAGGTAAAAAAGCCCACTTTTTGATTTCTCTTTAAGAGAAATTTTTCAAACAATGAGGGTTTGGATAATAACTAGGAAAAAAACTGGGTCTATTTCCGAAGTCCCCAAATTTGAACAATCATGGTGTATAATATTATGCTTTTGGAAAGTTAAGATGTGTTGGCTTCTTGGATAAGATTCTCAAAAGCTTCTAAGAGAAGATCCAAAATGCGTAGAAATATTCATTTCTAGTTCGAGACAATCGATAAAATGATGAGTGAGAAATAATATGGTGTGGGGGAAATGGGGCACCTCAAACTTTATCCGAAAAATAATGAGCATCATAGACATTATCATAATAATCAGATGAGTATCTATGTGAAATAATTAGTCATCATTTTCCTATTGTTTCACTTTCGGGGCTTTGTCTTCCGTCCCTACCCCTCGCTTCTTGTCACTTAGTAATCACCAATGAATCTTTTGTTTTCTCACTTTTATAGGATCCCTCACATAACCACTCATTCCAATGAGAGTCTCGAGCATTATCATATTCTATTTATGGAACTTTTAGAAGTGAGAAATAACTGGCCTACCTTTTGATTATCCTTTGCTATTTCCTTTATTTTTTCCCTTTCTTTTTACGACTTATTCCATAGGCAAAGCACAATTTGGTCATAAAAGAGGTCATCATTTAATGTTAAAAGGCATTGAAAAAAACCATGCCTCTCCTTGAAATAAGGGGGGGAAGTGAAAGGGAAAGGAGGCCCTAGGGTAGATATCAAGAAAACTTCACACACCCTATTCATCATATATAAAAACAAAATATTTTCTTGGGGCATTAAAAAGCGAAGTTCGCATACACATTAGAAAAGCTGTGACATTTTTCAGATGATAGGGAACTTTTGGGGCCAATAATGCAGTCACCTGATACAGATCAGCAAAAAATTAGAAAGCCGAGTCGACAAGAGCCAAAGTTGTAGTCTCAAAGAAGTCTGCAGATTATAACCCACCATTTCACATCAAAAAGGGAAAAAGATTACGACCCACCAAAAAATTGTAAAGGAAAAACAACAAAATAAACATAGAAAAAGGAAAGAAATAGAAGCTAGAGGGTGAGGTAGCTTTTATAAGTTAGTGAGTAAAGTCAGTAGTGGCCAGAGACCATGTGTTGCGTACACATGATGATATTGAAGTTTGGAATATTGTCTAGAGAGAGAGAGAGAGAGAGAGAGAATTGGAAGGAGAAGGAGAAGAAGAGAAGAAATGTCGCCACACAGAAACAGGCTTTAAATCCCATCACGTAGTTCGATGTATCCTTTACCTTATTATTTCAGACTGTTTGATCTAGTGAGTGTGTTGTGTGTCGTAGTAGAAAACGATGGGATTCGAAATTGGGAAGAGACTAGAGAGAGAGAGAGAGAGAGAGAGAGAGAGAGATAGAGAGAGATGGTTGGTTGTATTAAAAGAACAAAGGCTAAGCTACAAATTCTGCAGAAAAGGACAGACACACACTGTGGTTTGGCGTGAAGTGAAGCTTCGTCTTATTTCTTTCTTCCACTTAAATAAGCGAATCGATATCAGATTTCCATGTGAGAGTAGTTCACATGGCATGACGAGATTGCCCTTTTGAAGTCCTTTCCAATCTGTCTCCCTTCTAGGAAGTGGCTATGGAGGAAGGACTCATGCACAACCTAGGTCACCGGTGACAATTCGAATATGACCTAAAATCAGAGTTCAAAATTGCCCTGGGAAGTGGGTAACCCAATTTAGCATGTGGGACATGTGAAAACCCTAGAGTGTGATGAACCATATCATCTGAGATAGGAAAATGCGAGTTGTAACAAATTCTTGATTATCATTGGTAATGATTAGATAATGTTTAGGCAAGGCATTATGAACACAACTTAATGGGTATATATTATGAACAAAAAGATGAGACTATCCTATTCGATCCCCTATCTATAGCTTTACATGAAAATGATGAGTAAACACTATACCTTTTATCAAGCTACCTCATAGATAAAATACTTTTATTGACACTTTTAGACCTTACTAAGAACTTGTGGTATTATTTTTTCAGTTTTACATATAATTAACAAATGTTTGAACTTATGGATACAACTTAAATTCACTCCAACAAAATTATTAGACATAAAAATGCTAGCAAAATCTACATCATAAATCATTGAAAGAAAGAATGTCTTCTTTCATCTTAGTTGATTTTGTTCGATGCGACGATTTCTCTTGTTCAAAGGAGGGGAGATGGAAGTGGAAGAGACAAATTTCCCCGAATAGAGACTAGGGTACACCATAGTCCTTGTGATTGATTTTAAGTGGGTATGCGCGGGATCCATGTCAGAGCCTAGAGAGAGAGAGAGAGAGAGAGAGAGAGAGAGAGAGAGAGAGTCACGGGTTTGTCTTGAAATGCCCTTAATAGCAGTCCTATAGAGACAGACAGACACATATTCCCTTCTCTCTCTCCTCAACCGAGGAGTTAAATCCCTCTATAAATAATATAGCCCGCTCGTTTTCTTTCTTCCTTCCCATTAACCTTGAAAGGATAGGCCTCCTAACCGAAAATAATAAGTCAAAACTAGGACTATTCTAAAAATAATGTTGCTGTTGCTCGCATGAACAGTCAAGACTAAAAAATATCATGTCTATTTTTCACGTCAAACAACCGCAAGCAATGCAGCTTGATTTGAAGTCGCTTGAATGAAAAATGAATTCCATGACTAGAATCCATATTAATACTGAGAGACATAAAAACCAACCACTTAAAATTAGGGTCCATAAAAATGCGATTAATTAGAAGGTTATAGAACTTTGGCTATTGTGAGTTATTTTTGTGGGTGGAATACGATAATATTTGTGCTCGAAAATAGAACTCTTTCTTTACCGTTGATGGATCTAAAGATGAAATCCCAATGGATTTATCAAATTGGTTCGTAAAATACCATAGACATAAACGAATTAATTGTTTGAATAGTACTAGTTATAAGTGGCATTTACTTTGCAGCGCCTCTTGTCTCTCCTTATTTTTATCTTTATTAATCTCTCTCTCTCTCTCTCTCCCTCCCTCCCTATTTTTATCTTCCGAAAGTCACACTCACTCTCATCCTCCCTCCTCTCCTGCACTTCCCCCGAACAAAATCCTCTCCCCTCTCTCTATCTCCGTTCCCCCATTTTCGATCTTCCAAAGTCACTCTCTCAGTATCATCACCCTCCCTCCTTCTCCTCCACCTCCCCGGACCAAAGCAAACCAAGTCTCTCTCTCTCTCTCTCTCTCTCTCTCAAAGGAGAAGAAAGAAGAAGGGTTGGTGATAGAGGAGATAGAATAAGAAGGGATGGCGCAGCTTATGGTGGACAAGTGCGGGGAGGGCTTGCTGGTGGCGGTGGAGGCACAGAAGGCGGTGCCGGCGCCGTTCCTGACGAAGACGTACCAGCTGGTGGACGACCCCTCCACCGACCACATCGTCTCGTGGGGAGACGACGACTCCACCTTCGTCGTGTGGCGTCCTCCCGAGTTCGCCCGCGACCTCCTCCCGAACTACTTTAAGCACAATAACTTCTCCAGCTTCGTCCGCCAGCTCAACACCTATGTAGGTTTCCGTCTTTGCCATGTCTCTGCACTACTGTGTGTCCTGATGATTAACTTAAGCAATTCTCCAACCAAACAATCTTTGTTACCTCATATTTTCTTGATAAAGGCTCCCGCTGTTTCATATCAGATTGGCAATGCAAGACTTCATTACCCAAGTTCACTGGGCAATTTCTTGACATGGGTTTTTGTTGCACTCACGACTCAACAGTTTCTTGACATGGGTTTTTATTGCACTCACATGGGTGCTCTTCTTCTTCTTTGTCGCTTTTTCTTCAGTTCTTACATCTCTCTCTCTGTCTGTGAAAGAGACAAATTTGTGCAAGTCCTCTCTCTCTCTCTCTCTCTCTCTCTCACACACACACACACACACATATTTTTTAGTTCATTCTAAAACCCTGGTTGTGAACCGGATTCAATCAGTAGTCCTTTATTAGTGTTTTATTACGATTTAGCTGCCACATTCACTTGTGTCTTATTTCTATGGCTGATTTTTTTTTGCCTTTTGTTGGACTCTTGATGAACTAGGGTTTTAGGAAGATAGTACCAGACAGGTGGGAATTCGCCAACGAGTTCTTCAGGAAGGGGGAGAAGCATTTACTCTGCGAGATTCACCGCCGCAAGACCGCCCAACCCCAACTCACCCACCACCACCCGCACTCCGCCTCCCCGCTTAGCGGCCCCACTACGGCCTTCTTCCCTTTCCCAAGCCGCCTCAGCATCTCTCCCTCCGACTCCGACGACCAGCATTCCTCCCACTGGTGCGACTCGCCGCCCCCTCCCCCTCCACCACCGCTCTCTTCTCCCCGAAGCGGGTGTGGAGGCCACAACAACAGCGTGGGGCCTGTTGCGAGCGCCGCCAATTACAACAGCTCCGCAGTCACTGCCCTATCCGAGGACAACGAGAGGCTGCGGAGGAGCAACAACATGCTCATGTCCGAGCTCGCGCACATGAAGAAGCTCTACAATGACATCATCTACTTCGTCCAGAACCACGTGAAGCCTGTCGCTCCCAGCACTTACTCGTGGTCGCCGCCTTCGATGGTGCAAAAACCCTCGAACCAACTCCTTGGTTACAATAATTACGCCAATGCCATTGCGGCTCCCAACAACAATAGTTGTGTCGTTACCAATCACGTCAAGCCGGTCGTCCGTAGTAACAGCAACGTAACACAGAGCTCTCTAACGATTCTTGAAGATCCGCCGGTCATAAACAAGATGAAGCTCTTCGGTGTGCCCCTTCTGTCGAAGAAGCGGCTGCACCCAGAGTATAACTCGAGTCCAGTGGGTTACATGGAGACCAACAAGGCTCGTTTGGTGTTGGAGAAGGACGACTTAGGGTTGAATCTTATGCCTCCTTCGACTTGTTAAGGTTCTTGGCGATGATTATGATATGATGATCAGTTTTTCCTGCATTATTTGAAGAAGCTGAGGCTGAGGTTTCTTGTCTTTTCTTTTTCCTTTTTGTTATTTTTGAAGAGGTTTTCTTTTCTCTCTTTTTTTCCCCCTTTTTTTTTTTGCTTTAATTATCTTCTTGCCCTCAGAGTCAGATATATATCGATGAGAGTTATGTGTGTGCGTGCGTTATGGGTGTTTGTGATCTGTACATATCTTTTTCCCCTCCTAGCCATTTAATACAGGTGGGCTATATTTTGATTAGAGTGACATGATCAAAAGCTTTAAGTCCAAGCTTAACTTTTAACATCACTGATCTTTTGCTTGCATCCATGGTCTCTCCTGTCATTCATCTATCCTTACTGATTAATTCTCTCTTTCTGACTTTGATACCTGAATATTCAGTGACATGAATATGTGTGTGGGCGAGAGAGAGAGAGATTTCATTGATGGCTATGGCTTCAGTTCTATCGATAAAAAAGCTGAAGAGGGTCACAATTGACAGGGGCCATGTCTTTTCGTTGTTGACGATTTCCTTTTGGGCTCTAGGGCTTTCTCTTGCTTCAAGTCCCATTAATGTGGTGATACGTACACGACACTGACTCTGGAGGGTGAAAATGTTTTCCTTTATCTGTATACGGAAGCTGCTTAAGAAAAGAGAAAATACAGTACCACCAGCCAGACGCAAACGAATGATGATTCAAACCTCAAAATCTCATTAGGAATTCATAAAAAGAGGGGAAAAAATGCAACAGAACATAACCATTTTTTAATCTTTAAAAAAAAAAAAAACTTCGACCGAAAGAAAAATCTTCAAAAAAAAGTGTGGCTGCTATGATTACGAAAAGAAAGGTTATCATGTCACTTGATGAAGTTATTATGATTGTTGATCTCCCTTTTTTTTTTTTGGGCTTTTGCATTTCTTGTTTTCCCTGAACTGTCAGTCAAGGAGTCAAGGAGAGGGAAGAAGGAGAAGACGGAATACTTCAGAGGGTGGGTTAATCGATGAAAGCGACATATGGGGAAAAACACTGAGTAAAGGGGGGCAAAAAAAAAAACAAAAGATACGAAGGTTGTGAGATGTACCCATCAAGAGGGGCTTCCATACTTCTTCTTCATCAGAGGAAAAAACCTCTGCTTTTTCCTACTTTAAGTGCCTGATCGGTGTCTTCAAAAACTCTCTTTGGATCCATCTCTCTTTCTCTCTCTCACCCTCCCTCCCTCTCGCCTTTCCTTTTTCTTTTCTCTCATTTCAATGTCTCTTTCCCTTGCTCTAGATAAAAGCCTAGAGAGAGAGAGAGAGAGAGAGAGAGAGAGAGCGCTTGACTGGTAGATAATAAGAAGAAACTGTGACATGCTTTCCCAGTTTTGCCACAGAAAAACCCACCGCTCGCTTACGGCTTTTCTTATCCATTTTCTACTAAAATCCTAACACAAGTAAAGTTTGACCGGGAGTTTTGATTTCTTCTGTTGTTCTTTCCTACTTAATGATCTGACCCCTCCTTGATCGTGCATGTCCATAAATGCAATTAATAAACATTACGAGAAAGGAAAGCTCTGTGAGGCAGTGATGACAGCAAGCAAGAAAGAATGTCTGTTTTAGTAAAGTTTCTATACAAACAGAGGTAAAGTACCGGGGAAAATAGTGAATATGATAAGTATTGGAATTCATTCAAATAAAGCAAGTAAAATTATTTGAAATTTTACGTTGAATATGATAAGTATATGTTCATTGCTTAAAGCATATTTTGTACATCAGGGCCCATGGAGTAAGGTACTGCTAAAGTGCGTATAAGTAATGTGATCCTGGTAATTTTTTAAAATATTTTTATTACCGTTTCTAATTACCTTACGGTGAATATCATTGAATCAGACAATATATTCAATTGCCGCGTGATAGACAATGAAAATTCTGCCTACCCTAAAAAACGAGAGCACTTAGCCTGGTAATAGTAAAATAGTATTGCCTAATCTTTCTTTTATTGTTTTGCAAAAGATTTTTTACCAGTCTCTTGCCGAAAGAACCATAACCCTAGTTCAACATCCACAGCATGTACGCCATTCTATCAAGTTCCTTTTTTTTTTTTGTCATTTTCTTGGGTATTGCCCGTGATCAGCCAAATGCACGTGCAGTGTAGAGATATAGGTCTACACATTCTCCTATTCAAGTTTATAAGAGAAGGGACAAGACAAAAGGAGCAATTTGATGGGCTTCAAAAGTTGGGATACGGATCATAAGGTAAAGAACTAACAAAGATGCTTTGGAGGGATTTATAATGGACCAACCCCGAGATACAGATCTGTGGTTTTTGAAAGTTTTGGAAAAGGCAAAAGAGATGTTTTCCCCTTTGTTAGTCTTTTGAAAGCGCCTTGCGAAAATGGACATTTCTCATCAGCATTTTCCTTCTGATTCGATCAACTTTATTGACAAAGTCAAAAGAAATGGTTATTCCGAAAGATCTGGGTAAAGATGGGGCGCGCGCCTTGACATGAAAGGTGCTCGTGACCATCTACAGCTTGTCCCTTAATAATTGGCCTTATTTATGTAATTGCCTTAATAATCAGCCCAATAGGTAGAATTAAGTGGAGTGTATGAAGCCGGTTTATATATACAGCTCATATATTAAAACCCGATAAAACAGCTGATCTAATATGGATTTTGTTAAAGGGTTGTTTTGAGGCACTTTCTAAGTGACCAAATGAGGGAAAAGTGTAATTCTTGTTGCATTGACTGCTCTAATGATATACATAATCAATGTTTCGAAAAGTTAACATTTCCTCGTTCAGCATGCTTCGTAGGTGTCCTAGATGCACTTTTTATGAAGTTGGTATATTGAAATTACTAAAATACTGTTCATCTTAATGAGTGAGTTGATTTGTGATGGGATGACCCATGAGATGTTTGGGCCTACTATCCTATTTTACTCCCGTTTAAGCTTGTAACTATTGACACATGATTTTAAGCTGACGTGTCATTAAAGATTAAAAAAATCAAGATTAGCGTCTTCCATCGTGATAGAGCCCATTTCTCAACCAAAAGTGTCGTTTTTTATTTCTTTTTATTTCTATGTCATTTTTAGACAATTTCCTATTCATTCTCATTGAAAACCCAAAATGTCAAAAGTTAGTTTTTTTGCACAAAAAGATCCTAAATAGTCTTAATTTCACTTTAACCAAATTAATTTTAATTTTTTTTAAAGATTTGATACAAAAATCAATATTTTAGGAAAAATCAACTAACTGGTTGACTTTTGGTCAAACATTTAACCAAATAAATTGAAAAAATAAAAAATCCACAAAACACTTCATTTTAGTATCAATTTGATTTTGGTGTTGAAACTTTTGCAAAAATCGATTAAGAACTTTGTTTTTTGAATTTTCCAGTTTTAGGTTTGAAATCGCCAAAAATAAAATTATTTTCATTTTAGTCATAATTAGGTCTAGTTCCTTTACGACATTTGATTCAAGGACTATTTTTCATTCACTTGTACTCAGTTTCAATAATAGTTGCACCGAATTGCGAATTGCCACTTTTAGCTCTAATTAGGGGGTCCAAATCGGTTCTTCATTATTTATGAATGGATGCTTCCATTCAACTCATTTTCTTGAAATAAGTCCGAATCCAGGGTCCATTTTAAGATATTCACTTTAGAACTTTCCAATTGGAGGAATTCAACCTTCTTGAATATGAGAAAACTAAGTTAATGAGTTTCAATTAAAGAAATTCAAGTTGACCCATTTGAGACTAAGATTTAATTTCCCGAATCATGATTCAATTTCATTATTAAACCTCAATTCATTTTTAGCATAAGAGTTGTGACATCAATTCGAAGTTAATTTGGATGTGATAGGTTATCTTAAACACGGGTAATTAGTTGAATATGTGTATTGCAATATTAATTGAATTGAATTTTGATTAATTTGCAATTTTGATCAAGAAATTATGTGAAATTGTCTGATTTGGCCTATAATGTCCAATTATGTATACCCATGGTTCAGGTCTACTACTTTTTATGATAATCAAGTAATTAGGTCATTAGAAAATCAATGGATCATACATATATGTTTTAATTGGCCTAATACCTTTAGAATTGGATCATTTTCCTTAGGTTGAGTAAGTTTCCCTTTCAATTTAGTCCATGAGACACTAAATTGCATAAAATTTAGCCCCCAAGGATCAGCCAGCCTAAACTGATCAATAACCGGTTGCATCGGTTGGAACTGGTTCGATTGGTCCAACAGAGCGTTGGCGAAGGAGGCCGGTTTGGCCCTTTACTAGTCAATTCTTGGAGGCCAGCAATTGCTTGTCAACTCCTCGTTGTGTGTATTTTGTCCTTATGCCCCTCAGTTTTTAAGATTTTGTGAAAATACCCTTGAATTTCACGAAATTACGAAATTGCCCATAATTAGGCTTTAACTGCAATTTGAGTTTAAACTCCCAGTTTTTGCTCATCGATGCCACTCGAACAATCATGCAACACATTTTGATTAGTATTAACCCTTAATGAGCGATCGAGATTTGATTTTAAATCAAGACTATATAAGGTTTTTCCCTCCAAAACCTTAGGGGGGCTCTCATTTATTCATTTTACAGATCAAAACACCAAAAAAATGTCTCTCAAAATTCTCTCTCTCTCTCTCTCTCGCTCCCTTTCCCGCTATTTCTCTCTCTTCACTCCTCCGTCACGTGCAACCGTCATTCACTGAAGTATAGCCCCACGCTGGTGGTCTCATCACTACTACTCCATCCTCCGATCTTCCTCTCCCCTTGCTAGTGTTGATCGGCACCTGCATTCCTCTTGGCGACCATCCGATCATCATGCTCAAGTTAGTCCACAAATCGAGTTCAAGTACCAGCATGGATGCTGGTGGATCCTTCAGTGACTTCCCTTGGCCAAATTGGCGGTCCATCGACCTTCTTTGGTAGTCTAACCATTGCCGATTCCCTCATAGCTAGATCTCAAAGCCTCTAGTGGTCGGGGTTTGGTCGAATAGCCACCAGAATTACTTTGGTCGCCTAATCCTTCTTTGGCAATGAAAGTGGTCCGAATTGGACCGGTCTCTCTCAACCGCATGAACCAGCGGTTCACCCACTCGATCCAACTCTTTGGTGAGTCCATGGTGTCCATCCAGCAGTCCTTGAAATTTGCGAGACAATTAGAAGTTTCCATCATCGATTGATCACGTTAGATTTAATGAAATCGCAAAAGGTAATGAATCGAAACGTGAATCCAATGAAGTGAGATTGAACTAGTCAATAGGGGCTAGGATTCGAACCTAGGATTGTATTTTATACTTAGATTTGAATAATTGGATGCTATATGTTGATATGTGACGAGGTTATGTTGATTGAAGTTGAGTTTAAACATGACTGTTCTTGATTGACCATGTTTTGCATAAATCGCATGTTGGTATGTGACCTTCTGTTAAGGCCGGTCTAAGGTAGTCAACTTCATCTTTTGGTCTTGAGTTGTTCTAGATATATGATCTAGGTTTGATGAGCTTCGATTGATAGGTTATAGGCCTTGAATGGAGTTCTTTTGATGCCTGAATTACGTCTTGAAAGTTGGATGATTTTGCTGTTGTTCTGCATTGTTTTGTTGTTCTGACTTTGGACGTGCTGTTTGTTTGTTATTTTTCTATTGATTTTTGTATCGAGATTTTGGAGATGGTTTCTTCATAGAAGTTATAGAAAAATGTCTTGGTCATATCATTTTTTTAAATAGAATTTTCGGAGTTGATTTGGTCAAGCAAAACCTCGAAAAATTGTCCTTAGGTCAGTTTGTCCTGTCTTGAGTTCGACCTATGTTTGCTCTGAAATGAGGTCTTAAAGGAGTCCAATTGGATTCCTGTCCTTCATCAAGTTGTAGTATGTATTACAAGCTTTCTAACTAGGTATAATTTGTACCAATTGATCATCATTTACTAGGTTAATCATGCGTGCGAAAACACGGTAATGCTGCTGCATTTTGTGACTTTAATTGCATCATCCCGTTTTTCCATTTTTGTGGATGATCGTGTGAATCAGATTAGACTTAGATTTCTTCATGGAAAATAACCATGACATTGCATTCTACATATAGGATTTTTCATATGATTTTAGCATGTCCTCAAGTCATCGAAAATGACTCATGTTTTGTACTATGCTTGCTATGATTAAGGCTAATCATGAACTCATGAAAGCATCTTCATTTGAGCTCCTTAAGAACCAAATTAGGTTTTGGGATTTTCTAAACATGTCAAGAGCACGTCGCAAGCTTCGTATCAATATATGGCATGTCTCATTTGAAAGTCATTTACCATGTGAAAAACCATGCATCTGATTGACTTTTCATAACTGAAAATTGCCATGTATCTTGTCCTCAATGATGAATCACCTTTCAATGTTAATGATCCATGTGACTTTTTGCACTTCGATTTAGGGTTAAATGTATTAATCAAACTTTCGTCGCATTCAACCTTACATCTTGTGTGAATTTCACATTTTTTATGCATTGTTTAGATGGTTTTACAAGTTAATCACCATGCACCATTTTCAGATTTGCTTATGGTTGATTTACACGCTTTTGCCTCTCTTCATGAAAGTTGTTCCTCATGATGTTCTCGATGTTGTGTAATTTTCTTGGAGACAATTATCCATGGATTCCTTTTCAATTGCTTTGATTTTATTTGCCCCGTTTGATGATTGTTGTCGTGGTTTTATGCTATGATTTCATTCTAGAATTTTTTATGACATCTTGCCTGTTGAATTGAGCTCATTTGTCTTTACGAGTTTTGATCGTCATTTTTTGAACTTTGTACACAAAAATCCTCGAAAAATAAAAAGCACTTTACCATGCTTTTCAAACTTTTCGAATGTTGTGAAACCATCTAAAATTTCATATTCTTTCTGGTTTGAACTTGATTTTCGTTCAAGTGATGCTCATGCACAAAATTTAAAAGTTTTCATGTCATCCTTAACGTTCCAAATTTCCAAATCATGTTTTGTCCTGGCATTGATATTGTCTAGGTTTGGACCATATTTAGAGCATCTGCGAAGCTTGATCAGTGTGCACAAGATGCACCTAAGTTAGCCTTGATGAGTAAATGTGTTCCATAACTGTGATATAACTTTGCTATGCCATTAACAAACTTTCCTTACAATTTTTCTTTACAATTCACTTTTTAATTGTTCTTTAAATGGTTTTTGGGCATCATTTGAACCCATTAGCCTTTGATGTGTTTACTTTCATCAAACGTTTGTGATTGTGTTTGACGCTTGTTGACTGAATAAGCGATCCGGTGTTGGCTCACTAAAATTGCTTGATTGATTGAGAACTAAGGCTCGAGAGCTTGCCTGCATGTTTACTTTCCACTATGCATGTGATTTTTAGATGTATGCATAGAAGCGATGCATGATCTTGTGGGATACCTTTAGGTTACACCTAGAACATCTCTTAGGGGCTTTTTAGCATTGGTTGCCACGCAAGAATACAAATGGTGACCAATAACTATAAGCCATAAAAATGAATTGGGGTAGGTCTCCTAATAAGATCAATGCATGAATCACAAAGGCCGACCCCAAGGCCAAATTTGATCAATTATGCATACTCTATGATTTTCTTGATTGTTTTGTGATTGTGATTATTTGTGTAATGTTGACTTTTTTTTTCATCTTGTATGTACCTAGTCTTAGTATTAGATTAGGCTTAAGATAGGTCTATGGGAGTGGAGACTCCCCAAGACATGAAGACGATGAATGGTTGATATCCAATCCAACCTTGTTTTTGTACCATTTGTTTTTCGATACATGTTTCAGGTTGTCTTATGTTGTATAAATGCCCGATGAGTTGCGAGTTTCTTTCTTTCGATTTAATCTTCATTAGGATTGCATGTTAGATTTACCGTTTTCCTTAAACTGTTTTCTTGAATGTTTACTTACCGCAATGTCTTTAAATTCTAATTGATTGTTTTTCTTTCTTTTGGTAGAAATAGAATTGCATAAAATTGATCATCTAGGCATTATCGCCTAGTTAGTTTTATTGGCACGAAAAAGTAAAAAAAAACATGCATGGACATATTAGAAAACACAATAAACTATTAGGTACTAAAAGAGTGCTAATAGAAATATTAATGCAATCCAAATCCTTGAACCTAGAATCTCTAGTTGCATAAAAATTGAGGGACCACTTCCAACCCTCGATTAGGTTTTCTAGCCGACCCCCAAAAATGAGGCTAGTGGTGACTCCTATCTTTTGTCTAGGTTGTCTTAAATAACTCATAGATAATAAACGAATCTGTCGTGAAGGGTATGGGTCGCAACGAGATTCACCGTAGTTTAGCATACTCGATATGGAAATCTCTTAAAAGGATAAAGTGATGTCATCCTTATGGATGATAGTACTATTGGGAGGGGCTACAAAGGTATTGTTACCCCTAAATTTGATATTCACATCCGATATCCTTTTTCAAGGTGTATTGTTCGTGTGAATACAAATTACAACAACTTCTGCTGTCACGCGAGTTACGTGCTTGGGAGAGCTCACGATTGTGATCAAGTGTACTTACAATGGTCAATCCTGAAAGATGAAGTGATGACGTCTTTTGGGACACGTACTATGAGGGAGCTCCTATGGTCAAGTATCCCTAACCCCGACTTTTTCCACCCCATCAAAGGATTCCAAGAGTCGGGTCGTGATAGTAACATACAATCATTTTGTTCAAAAGTGGGTAATTTGCAGCCTACACCAACAACAGTGGCGGACTATGGGTGCTAGCGACACCGAAGAGCTCAAGATGATACAATGACAACGCAAAAAAGCTTTTACACGAGTGAGAAGCGGTGTTATTAACCAATGATATGAGGAATTTTAACAATCCACATTCTGATTATTTGCTATGTTAGCTAGATTCTACCTCACTTTATTTTATGTGTGCAATACCTCGTTTATCAAATTCCAATGCCGTACTTATACATGAGAGGAGGGTCAGAGTATTCAACATCCCTCGTTTATGGGTTTTATATGCTCTTTATATACTTTTGGTCTCACTTCATCTAGTAGTTTCAGCTTTTAGGAGAATTACCAAAAAAATCATAAACCTATTGCATTTGTGTCAGTTTAGTCATAAACTTATTTTTTTTTTTATTAATTGAGTCTTAAACCTTTTACAATTGTGTCAATTTAATCTATTTGGTCAAATTTGACAGGCCAAGATCGATGTGGATGTCGAGCAATGCTAATATGGATAATTTTTTAATAATAATTTATTTTTTGAATTTATTTTTTGAATTTATTTTTCTTTTCCTTTTCTTTTCTCTCTTTTTTTTTGTTCCCTCTCTCCTCCTTCTTTGTCTGGTTGGTCACTGGATTGAGGCGATTGGCCATTGGCAAGCTAGGCAAGGGTGAGCTTGCCTAGCAACGACGAGGTGAGCCTTACTAGGGGCGGGTGAGGTCGAGCTCACCTAGCACCAGTGGCTCGACAAGGACGATTGGGTGAGGTGAGCCCTTGCCAAATTTGGCAGGAGTTGGCCCTTACCTAGCTCACCATTGGTTAGCCACCTTAGTTCGATGATTGGCTAGAGGAAGAAGGAGGAAAAGGAAAAAAAGAAAAAAAAAAAATAAAAGAAAAAAATAAATAATAAATAATTTTTTTTTTAAAATAATATATTATTAAAAAAATTGTCCACGTTAGGGTTGGTTGGACGGCCAATGTTTACATTAGCATCGACCGGACAAATTTGGCTGGATGGATTGATTTGCACAATTACAAAAGATTTATAACTTAATTGACAAAAAAATAAGTTTAGGACTGAATCGGCATTGCAAAAGGTTTAAAACTTTTTTGGTGATTCTCCTAAGATTTTGGATTGGACATTTTAACCAAATTAAGGATTAATAAAGCCACTTGTGTAAGTTCTATACATATGGTCTCCCTTTACTTGTTAGTTTAAGTTTTTGGGTTAGACATTCTAAAAAAAATTAAGGGTGAATAAAGCCAACTGCATAAATTTTTCTTTATATTTGCAATGTATGATCTAATTGTCTTGCTTATTGATTACAAGTTTTAATATTTATTTACACATTAGCAATGTAGAATGGTGGATAAATTGTGTTCCAACATTAGATCCTTGTTTATCTAGAGTGAAAAGGAGGACATTGCTATGCTCTTTTTAACATTCTTCTTGTCATTCTTCTTGTCATTCTTCTTTTTAACATTCTACTTCTATTTGTCATTTTTGAATTTCATAAGAATCATTGGCCAAAGCTAATGTGGTGGGACGTGTAGATTTTGCACGTTGACGTAGATCTTTCAAAAATGTTCTTCAACGATCTTCAATTCATAATAAATTCATTGCTGAATATTTTGATTTCACTTCACTGCCTTTGAATTACAATAAGTCAGTTTTATATTTGTCACAAAGCTAATTACATAACTTGCAACAAGTAGCAAGAGAGAAAGAAGAAAGAGAGAAAGAATAGAGAGGAGAGAAGAAGAAGGAGAACATAAAAGAAACAAAGAGGGGGCTGTAGGTTTTTTTTTTTTTTTTTTTTTTGTGCAATAGAAGTCCTACATCTATTGTGTTTATAAGAAATATAAATTGTATATGACCATAATACCCTTAAGTAAGTAAAAAAGGAATAAAACTCAGAAAATAAAAATAACTCAATTAAAGTAACGTAACACTCCCCCTCAAGCTGGAGCATATAGGTCACCTATGCCTAGCTTAGAACAATTAGCAACATAAGCAGGATGAAACAATGCTTTGGTGAACATATCAGCAAACTAATCTCTAGAGGCAACGTAAGGAGTAGCAACTAGCTTATGCTTCACAACATCATGAACAAAGTGACAGTCAACTTCTATATGCTTAGTTCACTCTTGAAAAAAAGGATTCACAGCAATATAAATAGCTACTTGATTATCACACATCATATCAACATGTTGATTAATAGAAAATCCAAGCTCCTGGAAAAAAGATTTCAACCACAACAATTTGGTCATAGTATGTGTCATAGCACGATATTCAGCCTCCGCACTAAACCTAGCAATGGTAGTCTGTTTCTTACGTCTCCGAGTAACCAAATTACCACCCAAAAAGGTGCAATTTCTAGTCGTAGACTGTCAATCATATGTTGACCTAGCCCAATCAACATAAGAATAGCCACCTAGAGTGAAAGAACTGTTAGGTTTATAAATTAGTCCCTTACTAGGAGAGCTTTTAATGTCACTCCCCGAACCTCGAGCACGTGCCCATCCCTCGGTGGTCGATAAAATTTGCGACATCTCAGGACGCGTCGCCGACCCATTTATTTTATTGTACATGCGGAAGCGAATAAGTATCCCCTGATAGTAACAGCTTGGGATAGAAAAGCAAGAAACAAATTCACAAACAAAACGTGCTTTTATATACACACTGAGTCATATACATAAGTCAACGACCAAAAGCCTACAAAAGACCGGCTCTAAAAAATAAGCTGTCATAACTGACCTACACCTCGGATCCCCTCAGTTCAGCTCTAGGTTCTCCACTCCACAGTCCTGAAAAGAATTGAGCCCATGATGGGGTGAGATATAAATCTCAACGAGTTCACGCTCTAAACCCTGATTTTCTTTTTTTGGTCAGTCCTACTCTATTCCTACTCTACACTCACTCTCAGAATTTTTCCTTGCCTCTTGCAGGGCGTGGGAGTCGAAACCCACTCCTGAAACTTACGTGTCCCCACCCCATCCCCCCCTGAGAAGGTGAGGATTTGAACCCCTCACCTCCCCCTTCCATGTTGGAAGGGTGGCTACTGGGGCGAATCCGAATGGTTTAAACCCTGATTAGGATGGTAATACATCTAGAGGCGTCATAACCACAGAGACTTACCTCATTTCAAATCCTCCCTACGCAGGTAAGCACAATTCATATCACAAATAGTCACAAAAACATTAGCAATAAATAAGCTCAACAACTGGACCACCACACTCAATTTCAACCAAGCACATGGGTCTTGATTATAGGGCTAAATCGTTATGACACGTTACATACTGTGCCACACAATTTTATCCCATAATCTACTGCGTTCAACTCATTTAATCATGCTTTCTTAGTTTTGATCTTGGCTTATAGCACAACCTACTCACTGTTCGGCGGTTTTCTGGCATAGCTAGATGTCGTCTCACCCCATTGAGTACGGCAACATCTCTACTAGACGGCTTTCCCCAATGAGTATAGGTCCAGAATCTATTGTGACCGGCTTCATGTGTCTAGGGGCATCCCATATAGGGGCACGTCTAGCTCAATAGCTCGAGACAGCTTCTCTTAACTAACACACGACCATTCAATCTCAGCTAAAAATACCGTGCATTATACTCAAATGTCTCAATTAAAATGGTGAACTTAGCCTATTTTCTTCGTATTATAAATACACGGTAAAATAGTTGTGTGTGGATACACGGTCAATTCGAACTAGAAAAACTGATACTCTTCCTTTTAAAATCCCACTATTTGATATAGTCCTTAAAACCAAAATTGGTGTCAAAATCCGACACCTGGTAATTTCTAAATAATTAGCGAAATTTCCAATTTTTGAATTAAATACTCAAAATTGCAATCACCATTTAGTTTGCACAATTTAACACTCAATAAATTAACAACACTATTGTAATCAGCATGAAATTCTAGTTACCGGCTATCTCAGTATAATTTCAGAAAGATATTAAATAATTACCAAAATTAATTAAATAATTCAATTTAAATGCAATAAATAGCAACTTAGGCCAGAAACGCTTAATTAATCTCCCGAATAGGCTGAGAAAATTTCCGAACCTATCTAGATAAATAGTATGATTACTCTAGTCTCTAATCTATCCGTTTTAATTACTTAACATGCACAAACGGATAATTAAATAACTAATCTAATCTAACTAACCACCTAATCCCTAATTAACTTAAATTAAACACCCCTTAAGCATAATTAACTCCATAAGCAGAGTTTAGCGAATAAACTCACCGGTTTTGCGATTCGGTGAGTCCACAGCGACGACAACGTAGAGACGGACAATAAACCTCCCTGCGATGACACCGAACGGAGATCGAGTGAGCCTGAAAACAGGCCACGAAGCCTCACTACCCTTGCTGGCTTTAGTTTTTGGTTGCTGGATCGAGAGGCTGCTCGACTTGGTTATGGCGGTTAGGAGCGGCAAGGCGGGTGGCTACGGGCAAGCAGGGGTGATGGCTAGTTAGGATGGCACCTAAGGCGGCTCAGGCGAAGTCGGATGGTGCTCATGGGACCTTGAGTAGCGGCCAGGGTGGATGGAGGCGCATGGATGTTGCTCGTGGTCATGCGGGGTGACACGTGACGGTAGTGACTGGCGACGGCTTGACGGAGGCACGGTGGACCATACGAAGCTACGGTGGGGGTCTAACGGCTTAGGGGCAGTGTACGGTTGCTAGACGACGGCTCACGGGACGCAAAGTGAGTGAGCTGATGTGCGGACAGATGGAACAACGACGGGCGACTAGTGGGGCTCGGGTGCGACTTTGTCTGGCAACGACGGCGTGCAACGGTGGCTACTGGCTTTGCTGGCTTCCTTTGGTTCTCTCAAGCTTCAAATGACTCACAAATGAAGAAAGGAAGCCTAAAGAGGAAGAAGGATATAGTAGCTGCTGAAGAGGGACAACCACTTGGCTTCAAAGTTCTCTCTTATAGCCATAATCACTCATTGCATGCCCCCACCACCAAGGCTGTCATCCTCAGCCAATTTCCCCTCCATGGCTTCCTCAAGAAGCTTGCTAAAGGGTCCAAAATGTTGCTTCCCTCCTTGGCTATGAATTTTGGACTCTTGGCCATCAAATTGGATTCAATTCCCCTTCAATTAACCACCAAATTGGACTCAAATTGGTCCCCATTAATTCTACCAAGATGCCATAATCCCTCTTAGGATTTCTCCTCGTCAATCCGACCAATTTGAATCCCAAAAATGCGACCAAAAACGGCCATCGGATTTTTCCGATCCAAAATACGCATACTTTGAAAATTTGCTGAAAATCCTGGTTTGCAAAAAAAATTTCGGAGGATGAGTCGATGTTTCTAAAATGACTCGTAACATGACAGAACTTTCAATTTTGGAAATCGGGTTCAAATTCTCGGTTAATTTCGATTTAGTGCGATTTTAACGTGATCTAAGTTACCGAGTAACTTTTATGAATTTTTAGTACAATTGACCCGTGGTAGACTATTTTTGAGCCACATTGTATATCTTCGACATATTGGCGACTCTCGGTTGTCGTGAAAGTCTCGAGGTTTCAAATACGGGCATAAGGTACAAAAATGACAAAAATCGATCTAGTGCCATTCGACGAGAATTTTGTAATTAGGTGGAATCACCCATACATGAATCACATATCTTTATCGAATTGACCTATCTCTGGTCTCTGATCGATTTTGACGGTGCCGTAATGATTCTTGTAGATTAGCATGTTCGAGTAGTCGATTCCTGGTCGAATTCTCAAGTCTATTGCGTTTAGATTCCTTAACGGCTTCACCTAATAGATTAGTTATCTCGTGAGTGGCCAACTCAGAGAAAATAACTATAGGCGCGTCAATGAAAAGCCCTACTTATTCTATTGAAAACAGAACCTAAAATTCAAGATGTCACAATTCTTCCATTTTTATAAAAATTTCGTTCTCGAAATTTAAACCATTACAAAAAGGTGGGGTTACAGTCGTCTCATCGAATCTTCACTTTCTTAAGTTGCTCCGTCTATGCCGTGATGTTGCCAGACCACTTTTAACCAACGAGATTGTCTTGGTGCACAAAATTTGTTCCTTGCGATCCACAATCTGAACCGGTCTTTCCATGTACAACACCCTATTGTCCACATCTAACTCTTCAAAATTTAGCACGTGAGTCGGGTCGGGTCGGGTTCATACTTCCTCAACATTGACATGTGAAAGACGTCATGCACTTGCGTCAACCTTGGCGGTAATGCAAGACGATACACTAAAGTCCCTATCCTTTCCATAATCTTGAAGGGACCTATGTACCTTGAACTCAGCTTTCCCTTCTTGTTGACGCACGAAGTACCCCTCATCAGTGACACCTTCAAAAAGACGTGCTCACCTACTTGGAATTCTAATAGTCTCTGACACTTATCAGCATAACTTTTTTGGAGGCTTTGAGCGGTCTTTAATTTGTCTCTAATAATGACAACTGCATCCACTGATTGTTGAACCAACTCTGAGCTTGTGATCTTTCGTTCTCCAACCTCATCCCAATAAACTGGCGTTTTGCACGCTCTACCATACAATGTTTCAAAAGGTGCCATCTGAATACTCTGCCGGTAGCTGTTGTTGTCGGAAAACTCGACAAAAGGAAGCTGTTTCTCCTAGCTTTCCGTGAAATCCAACACACACGCTCTCAACATGTCTTCGAGGGTTTAAATTATCCTCTCCGACTGGCCATCCATCTAAGAATAATAGGCCGTACTGTACTACAGCTTTGTTCCTACGGCAGCCTGCAAACTCTTCCAGAAGGCAGCTATGAACCTCAAGTCTCTATCAGATGTAATCGTCACTGGCACTCCATACAAACGAATAATTTGACGCACATACAACTCTACATGCTTGTCCAAATTAAGGTCCTTTCATACTGCGATGAAGTGAGCTGACTTCGTCAGTCTGTCGACCACAACCCAAATGGAATCATTACCTCTCTGACTCCTTAGTAAACCTGTCACAAAATCCATTGTAATATGTTACCATTTCCACTCGGGAATTTCGAGAGGTTGCAAAAGTCCTCCCGACTTGTTGAGACGTCAAACACTTGGCAACATGCTTGGCGATGTCCGCCTTCATATCGGACCACCAATAGTGTTGACGCAGATTCTGATACATTTTGATACTGTCTGGATGAATACCGTAACTGCTATGATGAGCTTATGATAAGATCTCTTCCTTAAGCTTTGCATCGTTAGGTACACACAATCGTCCTCAAAATCTTAGTGTTTCTTCTTTAGAAATCTGGAAATTAGTCTTTCTCTTTTTGGTATCCTCTTGCAGGATCTTCTGAACATCCGGGTCTGTCGGCTGAAGTGTCTTGATCCTAATTTGCACTTCCAACTCAATTCTGAGGGTGGCCATAAGATTTGAAAGGTGGCCTACCTCAAATTTGAAAACCAAATCTCGAGCTCTCTCGAGCAAAATCCATTCCTTGACCATTATATGCGCAACTGAAGACTTCCGATTTAGCGCATCTGCTACTTTAGTAGCTTTTCAATGGTAATATAGAATATCATAATCATAGTCCTTCAAAAGTTTCATCCAACGACGTTGTCTCATATTCAACTCCTTCTAAAAGAATAAGTATTTGAGACTTTGATGGTCAGTGAAGATCTAGAATCTTTCTCCACACAAATAATGCTTTTAAATCTTCAGAGTGAAAATAATCGCGGCAAATTCTGAGTCATGCGTCGAGTAATTTAACTTGTGAGGTTTCAACTGATAGAACGTGTATGCAACAACCCTACCATGTTGCATTAACACGCAACCCAGTCCTTTAAATGACGCATCGCTATAGATCTCATATCCTCCAAGACCAAATGGTATGGTTAGCATGTGTGTGGTAGTCAGCTTTTGTTTAAGCTCTTGGAGACTAAACTCGCACTTATATGTCCATACAAATTCCTCTTCTTTCTTCAGTAGTCGAGTCAATGGTGAGGCTAAAGCTGAAAATCCTTCAACGAACCTTCTATAATACCCTGCCAAACCCAAAAAGCTTTTGATTTCTATCACGATCATCGGTCTTGGCCATTTGATAACTGCTTCAATCTTGGTTGGGTCCACAAAGATTCCTTCGCCTGAAATCACGTGACCTAGAAAAGCAACACGAGTAAACCAAAACTCACACTTGCTAAACTTAGCGTACAATCCATGGTTCCTTAGTGTCTTAAGTATCATCCTCAGATGCTTTTTGTGTTCCTTTGGACTTCTCGAGTACACTAGGATATCGTCAATGAACACGATCACAAACTGATCCAGATACTCTTTGAACACTTGTTTCATCAAATCCATGAAAGCAGCTGGGGCGTTCGTCAAACCAAACGGCATTACAGTGAACTCATAATGGTTGTATTGAGTACAAAATGCTTGAAAGTACTAGTACGAGCACCTAGAGGGGGGTGAATAAGTGCGAAAACAAATTTTGCAAAATATAATGTAAAACTTTACTTTTAACCTGAGTCTGGTTGACAATAGACTTTGCAGAGGAAATTAGACTATAACAATTAAATAGAGTTATGAACAAAATAAAAGAGTTCAGGAAAGAGAATAAGAACACAAGGTTTATAGTGGTTCGGCTTAGACCAAGCCTATGTCCACTCTCCCACACTGAAAGCTCACCAGCTGGATTCACTATGAATCAAAAGAGTCGTTATAGTATCACGTCCTTGATTCCACAGTGCAGAGACTCTGTTATACTTCCACAAGGCTTCACAAATATCCAAACTCTCTTTTGAGTACAAGTTTTAGGCTTAACAATTGAATCAACAAAGAATAAGGAGCTTCAAACTTTGAAATTTATCTATCGGGCACATACTCGACTAACTAGAGCGTCTTTCTTATATACTCTTATGTGCCTTCATAACCGTTGGCACATTTCAAAGGAGTTCTTCCAATCTACTTGTTGGATAGAATTAATTAGGGAGATCTCGAGTTACTTAAGGAATGTGATGATAGCCCACAAATCCTACTCACCCATACAATTGGGATCTAAGTTTGCATAAATAGAACTTTCCAAGTATACTTCGCCAATCAACGGATCCAAATTACTAAAATTAATTTCAAAACAAATAATAGAGCTTGAGATGCTATCTCCAGCCGTAAGAACTTCTTTAGCCGCTCGAATCAAAACCTTAAAGAAATACTCGCATCTGGATAAGTCTTCTTCGTCGGTCTAGAAACTGTCAATGAGGGCAAACTTTAAATCTTGAGTCTGGGGGTCTTCAGACTTTGACGAAAGAGTCTGCAAGTCTTCAGACTAGACTGATGGAAACGTTTTGTCAGCTTCAAAACAAATAAAGAAGTTTTCTCCAACAATCTCCCTCTTTTTGATAGTGACAAAACTTTCTTGCATATTTAGATACTTTTAACCTGCAAGACAATACTCAAACAAACAAGGATATCTCATAAAAGATAAATGGATTAGGATAAATATAGTATCGAATCTGCATCCATAGGAAATGAGTTAGTCCTGTAAAAACAACTATCTTTGCCATGAATACCAACAATGCTTAAGATATTGCAAGCATTAAACGATCAAACAGTCCAAACCAAAAACACAGTCCAAACCAGTCACAACCAAACAAAAATTAAAGTCAAATCTAAAAATCAAATCAAATTTGCACCAACTTCTCCCCCTTTTTGTCAGTATTAAAAAGGTAGAGACGAAAAAGAGAATTGGATAAAATTAAGATTGTTTTGGAATGCGAACAAGCTGGAAATCTCCCATCGACTTAGTAGTCTCATCCAGCTTTCTCAGATCCTCCTTCAGTTGCACTACTTCCTCACTCTTAATAATTGCTTGAACTTGAAGATTAAGGGCCCGAACTTGATTGAGTAATGAAGTTGAAGAGGCTTGATTAGCATGCTACATATTCTGAAATTAGCATCCCAAAACATAAATTTGACCTCTCATCTCCATAAGAATATCAAGCAACCTTCTAAGGTCTCCTGAGTTGTCAATTTGAGTGCTTGCTTCAGCATGATCAATTTGTGGAGTATTGACAAATGATGGCACTTCAACATGAGCACCCAGACTTGGAGATGAAACCTCATTACCTTCTTTAGGAAATTGAGAGGCATATACATTTTCTGGATCGGCAGGAAAACGACTGACATCATCACTAGTAAAAGCAAGTGAAAGAGTACCTCTTTTATCAGCAGCTCCCCCTGTTTCACTGCCTTCAGGTGGAGAGAAGTACTCTTCATGCTTTGTCTCTTCTTTAATGACACGATGACCTTATTCTTCTCTTTGCTCTTCTTCTGTAGTTCTTCCTTACTCTGCTTCTTTCTTAATCGATTCCCTCTCTTCACTCCTCTGCTCTGTTTCCTCTCTGTCTTGGTTCTCTCTATCCTCTATCTCTGGAACAAGACGCTGTAAGTTTCTTAAGGCAAGAGCGGAAATGGTGATGTCTTCCTCATCTTCTTCATCCTGCAAAATGAGTGCTCTCCTTTTCTTAGATAGAGCATAGGCTCTTTGCCTTTCCGTTTTGTAGCCATAGAGTCTTGACGAGTCTTGACATGAGTCTTCTCCTTAAATCTCTCTAAAGCCTTGTTTAGCTCCTTCAGACATATCTTTGAGACCATCTTTAGTCCCACCACCATTTAATCATAGGTTCGAACACACAGAATTTTGGGAGGCTGAATTTTAAAATGTTTGAATAACTGAGTAACAAGTGCTGAATAAGGAAGTTGGCCCTTATCCTTTACCATTGATTTATACATGTGAAACATGATAGTGTGTGGCAGAGAGAACTTTTGACCAGCATTGATAGCATACATCAGCTTCGCTTTTGAATTAGAGACGTCAGTCTTTGATGTAGATTTGGGTTTAAGACAATTAATCACAATCTTATGAAGCAAGATATTTGAAGCACTCATCCTCGAGTACGAAATCCGACCTTTTGCCATTCCATCTCGAACAAGCTCCACAGTTGCACAACCAATAGACACACTAATTGATTGGAACATCCCTCTCTCTACTCCAATCACATCAGCTAGAGTGTCCATATCAACCACATAATCCTGGTCTCTAACACTGAAAGAAAACCTATTCGCATCCAACAAGCTTAGATTGGAATAGAAATACGCAGTAAGTTCTGGATGAGCTACTGTTGTTTTAGAGCAAAATCGTTCAAGTTGAAGTAAAGTAAATTTCTCCTGTAACTTTATGTTCAGGGAGTCGAGAAAATCAAAATTCACACTCCTTGGGTTCATCACCCCTCGCTTTAGCAACTTAGAGTAAACTCGCTTATGTTCTTGAGAACGAAACAGATCTGCTCTTCTTCCTCGAATGCTCGCAGCAACACCCATTCTAGACTTAAAATGAGTGAACATCTTGTCATCATCATTCTTTCCATCAGGTTGACTAAATCCTCCAACACGTGGATCACTTGGGAAATTCGCAAAAGCCCTCTCTGCTGAGCCAACAGGAGCAATCCCCAAACGTTCCATCGTTTGTAAAAAATAGGTTTCATTTCGATACCCCTTTTCTTTCAAAAATTCATCAACAAAGGTCATTGGAGAGCCTCCGTCTTTTAAGGCAGAGTAGAGTTTGAAAGTAAAAGTAGGCTTAAGAGTCCTTACAGGTTCGGCATCCTCAATAATTTTTTCCTCCGCTTGTTGTTGCTGAACATTCTGTGGTCTAGCCTGAGGAGAATGGCGCGGTTGGGAATGTTGTGGACTTTGTTGTTGCCTTGGAGATTCTTCTTCCTCGGTCAGGTCAAAATGCGTAGGACCCTCACCATATGCTGTGGTCCCCTGCTTGCAATCCTTGAGGACTTTCTTTGGGAAGACATTATCACAATCTTTGAGAGTGTTTCCGAACTCGATTCGCGAGAAAGATGAAAACTTTAAGGATTAAACTAGAGAGAAAAAGTAAGAAAGTGAAGTTCTCTAGGGTTTGTGAGTAAAAATGAAGAAGAAAGACAGTATATAAAGCAATCGAAACAAGGTATACGGATCATCATAAAATGAAAGATAAAAAATGCTCTTTTAAAAAATAAATGCCCTTTTGAAAATAGATAACTGTCATCTCAAAAAGATAACTTCCTTTTCGAAAAAGAATAATTTCCACAATTTCAAAAACTTGGGGAAGATAACATCAATCAATTGCAGATTAATAAGCACTCGTACCTTTTCGAGTTTTTATCCGAGAGATAAATTGTTAGAACTGAAATGACTTACAATCGTGATTCTTGATCATCTGAGTCTAAGCATCTTTAGACTTTTATCCCTGAGTTTGAGCTTCTTCAGACTTTAAGATATTAAGTCTTGATCGAATAAACTCAAATAGACTTTTCTCCAGTGGCTTTGTAAAAATGTTTGCCAGCTGATTCTTTGAGTCAATGAATTGAATCAAGACTTCTCCATTTTGAACATAGTCTCTAATAAAATGATGTCGAATCTCTATATGCTTTGCTCTTGAATGAAGAATTGGATTCTTGGTGAGATTAATCGCGCTGGTGTTGTCACATTTGATCTTAGTGCATGAATCTTCGATTCTAAAATCTCTTAGTTGTTGTTTTATTCATAAGATTTGAGAACAACAACTTCCAAGAGCCACATACTCTGCTTTTGCTGTTGAAAGAGCTATAGTACTTTGCTTCCTTGAAAACCAAGATACTGTCCTGTTACTAAATAATTGACAAGTGCCCGAGGTACTCTTTCTATCAACTCTGCATCCTGCTAGATCTGCGTCTGAGTATCCAAGAAGAGTAAAGTCTCATTCTTTAGGATACCATAGACCTAACTTAGAAGTCGTTGCAACGTATTTGATGATGCGTTCCGCAGCACTTAGATGAGATTCTTTGGGATTTGATTGAAATCTGACACAAATGCAAACACTAAACAAAATGCCAAGTATAGAGGTAGTAAGATAAAGAAGTGAACCAATGATACTCCTGTATAGCTTCTGGTCAACTTTCTTTCCTCCCTCATCTTTGTCCAGCTTCGAAGAACTTGACATTGGTATATCAATCTTTTTGCAATTCTCCAAACCAAACCTTTTAACAAGTTCTTTAGCATACTTGGTGAATGACAATTCCTTCCTTCAATTGTTTTACTTGTAGTCCAAGAAAGAAGGATAGTTCATCTATCATGCTCATCTCAAATTCGTCCTGTATAGACTTAGAGAATTTCTTGCACATATTTTCGTTAGGTGATCCAAAAATAATATCATCAACATAGATTTGAACAAGTAAAAAGTTTTTACTTTCTCTTTTAATAAACAGAGTAGTGTCCACTTTACCTTTAATAAAGCTATTTTGGATTAAAAACTTACTTAACTTGTTGTACTAAGGTCGAGGTGCTTGCTTTAAACCATATAGAGTCTAGTTTCCTTGGATCTTCAAAACCGGGAGGTTGTTCCACATAGACTTTCTCTTGGATAAATCCATTCAGGAATGCACTTTTGATGTCCATTTGGAATAACTTGAAATTCTTATAACAAGCAAAAGCAAGTAATAATCTAATTGCTTCTAACCTTGCTACTGGTGCGTAAGTCTCATCATAGTCTATTCATTCTTCTTGCGTATATCCTTTGGTCACGAGTCTTACTTTGTTCCTTATAACTTTTCATTTTTCATCAATCTTGTTCTTGAAAACCCATTTAGCTCCAATAACATATTTACTTTTTGGTTTAGGAGTTAATTCCCAAACATCGTTAACACTGAACTGTTTGAGTTCTTTTTGCATAGCTTCAATCCAGCTTTCATCAGTTAAAGCTTTTTCTATGCTTTTGGGTTCTATTTTAGAAATAAGAGCCATAGCGCTAACTCTTCATGCCTTTTGGATCTTGTACGAATTCCTTTATCAATGTCACCAATAATGAGTTCTTCAGGATGACTCCTGGACTTGTGCTTCTAGTTGCTGGTTGATCTGACAGACTGCTGATCTTTTTCTTCATTTGATTCTTCAACGTTCGTTCATTGTTGACCTTATGAAGTTTGAGCTGCTTCTGGAGAATTAGACTTTGTAGAGTTTGGAGCAGGTTCGGATTCTTCAGGTTGAGGCTGGATCAATTGATTTTGTATAAGGTCTTGAAATTTGACATTCATCGATTCTTCCACAGATTGAGTCTTATTGTTGTATACTCTATAAGCTTTGCTGGTGGTTGAATATTTAAGGAAGATTCCTTCGTCTGATTTTTCTTCAAACTTACCAATTCGATCATTTGCATTTTTCAATGCAAAATATTTGCAACCAAACACATGAAAATAGGAAACAATTGGCTTATTTCCTTTGAACAACTCATAGGGAGTTTTCTCTAGAATAGGCCTTAAGAAAACTCTATTAATGATATAACATGCTGTAGAAACTGCTTCAACCCAAAAACGAGAAGAAATGTTGCTTTCAATTAAAAGTGTTCTAGCCATTTCTTGCAATGATCTATTCTTCCTTTCTACAACTCCATTATGTTCGGGAGTGTATGGAGAGGAAAACATATGCTGAAAACCAGATTCATCACAGTATTTAACATAATCTTGATTTTCAAACTCATCTCTATGGTATGTCCGTATGCTTGAAATAACATGCCATTTCTCATTTTGTACTTTCTTAGCAAACTTTACAAAATAAGAGAATGTTTCAGACTTACCTACTAGAAAGTATACACAAGTAAAACGTGAATAATCGTCCACTATTACTAGGTAATATCTCTTTCCACCAATGCTTTGAGTTCTAGTTGGTCGAAAGAGATCCATATGTAGGGGCTGCAGCACACAATTAGTGGAAACTTGATTTATTGGTTTGAAAGAACTTCTAACCTATTTTCCCAACACACATGGTGTGCATAATTCAAATTTTTTGTATGTTAGATTGGGTAGTCCACGAACAAGCTTATTTGAAGAGATCTTGGCAATTTGCTTCATGTTGATATGACCAAGTTTTCGATGCTAGAGATTAGCTTCCTCTTGAATTGAAATTAGACATTGGGATTTTTCTAGTTTGATATCCAAAAAATAGATGTTCCCATGTCTTCACCCCATGAAAGTCTTAGAGAAGTCTAGCCTGGTTTTCGAACATATTCTTTCTTGAAAATTGATTTTAAAACCTGTGTCGCACAGTTGGCTGATACTCATCAAGTTGTAATTGAGTCATTCTAGTAAGGAGACATTGTTGATTGTGAGACTTTCAATTTTTACTGTTCCACATCCAACAAATTTTTTTTTAGTCCTTTGCTGTTTCCACCAAAAGTGACTTTTCCACCATTAACTTGCATAAGTTTTATGAAACAACTTGAATCTCCTGTCATATGTCTTGAGCATCCACTTCCAAATAGCATTTATAAAAGAAACTCAGGCTTTCTTTGGTACCCGTACTTTCTTAGGTCCAATGGAGTTAGTGCAATATACAGTCTTTGCTCAATCCTCCTTAACAGGTCTCTAAACCATAGGACATTCTTTCTCAAAGTGTTCTAAGTTGTTGCACTTAGAACATTTAAAAGCACTGCAGCCAATAGGTTTTACAAAGATTTTTTGAAAATGATATCTATAAAAGGCTTTTGTAGGTCTTTGTTTGATTCTTTCCTTTACTTTTGGAAAATCAATTAGAGGAATGGTTTCAGAAGTCACTCCCAAGCCAGATTTGTTAAAGTAAGGTCTTTGTGCTAAAAGAATCTTCTCCAATTTCTCGATCCTATAGAAAACATTTTTGAAATACTTGAAATATCATTTTTCAAAAGTGTATTTTCTTTTGAATGAGAGTCTGCATTTTCTTTTAAAGTAATAAAACTTTTATCTAAATTTTCGAACTTTTCTTTCCAAACAATCTCCTGTTACTTCAGTGTAGAATTTTCCCTTTTTAGCTCGGAAATACTCTTAAGAGAGGTTTTGAGTTTGTATCTGTCTCATAATATGAATTTGATTCTGATTTTGCCATTAAACAACTATTAGCATATCATCATCACTCTCTTCGCATTCAGTATCACTCCAAGTTTCCGCTTTGAGTGCCTTTCTGTATTTCTCAGCTTTTCCATTCTTTTTCTTTTTCTTTTCAGCAAATGACAATTGGGTCTGATGTGTCCATTTTTCTTGTATTCAAAACAAATCACATTTTTATTGGATTCATCGTCCTCAGCTGATTTATTTTGAAACTTTTGAGAGCTTTGTTTCTTCCAATTGAATTTTCTTCCATTTTTGTTTGGTTTTCTGAACTTTCTTATCATGAGAGCAAGCTCTTCATTGTCCATATCGTCTTCAGAATCCGTAACATTAGAGTCATCATTAGATTTTAAAGCAATAGACTTTTTACCTTTGGGATCTTCATCTTTGTTGATTTGCTCAACTTTATAAGATTGAAGAGTGCCAACCAATTCATCAACAGAGAGTGGCATGATCCTTTGTGTCTCTCTTATTGAGGTCTTTACGTGATTCCAATCTTTGAAAAGTCCACGCAGCAGTTTGTTAACCTTCGTGGGTTGTGAGATTGGTTGCCCTTGATACTCAAGATCATTCACGGTTTCTATAAAACGACTAAACATGTCAGTGATAGATTCTCTTGGCTTCATCTTGAAGGCTTCATATTGACCGAGCATAATAATGATCCTGGTTTCTTTCACTCGATCAGTTCCTTCATAGGTAATGTGCAGCCTATCCCAAACTTCTTTAGTTGTTTCACAAGAAGATATTCTGTTATATTCAGTTGGAGATAATGTACAATATAAGGAGTAAATTGCTTTTGCATTAAGAGCTTGTCTTCTTGAGTCATCTCGCTAGCCTCTACAACTTCTTTTCCCCTTTCTGAGACTGTTGTAGCTTTAGGAATGATTCATTTGTTTACCACATCCCATTCTAGAGGATCTTTCATCTTAGGAATGCTTTCATCTTGTTTTTCCATATACTACATTCCTTTCCATCAAAATAAGGCGGTCTGATGTTGCTTTGCCCTTCAACCAACCCTGGAGCCAACATACTAGCCATGAATATTTAACTCTAAAGTAAAAACATTTCAATTTAAATGAGTACACAGGCTTTGATACCAATTGAAAGTGCTAGTATGAGCACCTAGAGGGAGATGAATAGGTGCGAAAACAAATTTTGCAAAATATAGTGTAAAACTTTACTTTTAACCTGAGTCTGGTTGACAATAGACTTTGCAGAGGAAATTAAATAGAGTTACGAACAAAATAAAAGAATTCAGGGAAGATAATAAGAACACAAGGTTTATAGTGGTTCGGCTTAGACCAAGCCTACGTCCACTCTTCCACACTGACAACCCACCAGTTGGATTTCACAATGAATCAAAAGAGTTGTTACAGTATCACGTCCTTGATTTCATAGTGTAGAGACTCTGCTACACTTCCACAAGGCCTCACAAATATCTAAACTCTTTTTTGAGTACAAGTTTTATGCTCAACAATTGAATCAGCAAAGAACAAGGAGCTTCAAACTTTGGAATTTATCTATCGCGCACATACTCGAATAACTAGAGCGTTTTCCTTATTTATTCATCTATGCCTTCATAACCGTTAGAACCTTTCAAAGGAATTCTTCCAATCTACCTGTTGGACAGAATCAATTAGGGAGATCTCGAGTTATTTAAGGAATGTGATGATAGCCCACCAATCATGCTCGCGCATACAATCGGGATTTAGGTTTCCATAAGTAGAACCTTCTAAGTATACTTCGCCAATCAACAGATCCAAATTACTCGAATTAATTTCAAAACGAATAATAGAGTTTGAGATGCTATCTCCAACCGTGAGAATTTCTTTAGCCGCTTGAATCAAAACCTTAAAGAAATACTCACATCTGGATAAGTCTTCTTCGTCGGTCTAGAAACTGTCAATGAGGGCAGACTTTAAATCTTGAGTTTGACGGTCTTTAGACTTTGATGAAAGAGTCTGCAAGTCTTCAGACTAGACTGATAGAAACGTTTTTTCAGCTTCAAAACAAATAAGGAAGTTTTCTCCAACAATGCTGACTTCGGTATGTTCTCATTTTTTATCCTCAACTGATAATACCCTGTCCTCAAGTCGATCTTAGAAAATATCGACGCTCCTTGCAATTGATCAAACAAGTCGTTGATCCTTGGCAGTGGATATTTATTCTTGATCGTCACGTGGTTGAGTTGACGATAGTAGATGTACAAGCTCAACGAACCATCTTTCTTCTTCATGAACAGAACTGGTGCTCCCTAAGGTGATGCACTGGGACGTATGAATCCCTTATCCAACAATTCCTGCATCTACACTTTCAGTTCTTTCAACTCAGACAGCTCTATCTGGTAAGGAGCCTTAGAGATTGGCTCTGTCCCAGGGGCTAACTCAATCACAAACTCTATCTCATTTTCTGGTGGCAGATCTGGCAATTCTTTTGGAAACACATTTGGAAATTTTTGTACTAATGCAATATCTCTGATCTTCAGCTCCTCAACTATCGTATCCACGATAGTCACTAGGTAACCTTAGCAACTCTTGTCTAACAAACGGGTTGCCTCAAGTGACGAGATCAAGGTAATTGAGGGTCCTCCTTGACTCCCAATAAACTTGAAACTTTCACCCGCTAATAGGTTAAACTGAATCGCTTTATAATAGCAGTCCATCTTAGCTCGTTGCTTAGTGAGCCAGTCCATGTCAATTATCACATTGAAATTATACATTGCTAGGACTATCAAATCTATCCTCTTCTCTCGCTCACCAATCACTAACTTGCAACCAGGACAACCTACTGTAACTAACACCTTATCCTTTAATGGTGTAGATATGCTAACCACTGACTCCAACAACTCAGGAATCAATCCTACCAGCTTAACGAACTATTCAGCTATAAATAAATGAGTTGCATTAGAATCAAATAAAACATAAGCAACGTGGTTGTTCAGCGAAACAGTACTTGTAATCACATCAGACACGTCTTCAGCCTATCCTCTAGTGATAGCGTACGCCTTTCCTTGAGCTGGAGGTCGGTTCAAACCACCGTACGGTGCATTCAAGGGCGCGTATCCTCGATTCTGACCCATCGATGGTGGTGGCGGCAATTGTGGTGGTCCCATCTATATTCTAGGACAATTCCTGGCCATGTGACCTTGCTGGCTACACTCAAAACAAGCACTCGTCCTAGAAGGGCATAGGGCTGATCCATGTCATCTTCCGCAGAAACGACACACATTATTTTGTCTTTACGTGAACTTGACTATCCCACATTTCCTGTTAGGCGGAATATAGTACCTTCCTCCTGTCGTAGGTTTCTTCCCAAACCTAAATCCATCCCTGCTTGAGCTGAACCTCGATCCAGATGAGGTAACTTGCACATTTCAATCTCTCTCTATCAGCTGGGTTCGTTCATATAGGTCATTATAGTCTTTCAAATTGAATGGCACTAGTGGACTCCTCAACTCCTGTCTGAGCCCATCTTTGAACCTTCTAACTCGATCCACTGATCCTCGATCAGTCTAGAGGCGTACTGCGATAGTTTAGCGAACTTCGCTTCTTACTGATCTATAGTCATTGAGCCTTGGCAGAGGCGCTGAAATTCTATCATCTTCAATTTTCTAGCATTGTCTGAAAAGTATTTGCTGTTAAAGACTTCGACAAAGGCATTCCACTCCAGGACCACACTTTTCAGGAACACTATACCTCTGGTGGCTCTCCACCAAGTGCTTGTAATTCCCTACAGCTGATAGACTGCAAGGATGACCTTCTCCTCCTCTATGCACCTCAACTGTGCAAAAGCATTCTCTAAGTCTTAGATTCAGAGAGCTGCGGTTTTGGGATCTCTTGCCTCGGTGAACCTTGGGGGGTTCAACTTTAGAAACTGTTCAACCAGCTTATGCATCAGTCTCTCTCTCTCCACAACCACGTTCCCAACTGTAACTTCGATAGGTGTGGCAACGGTTGCGGTAGTAGCAGCAGCATCAACAGCGGCAGTTGTGGTGGCTGCGATAGTGGCGGTTAAAGCAGTGGCAGCGGCAGCTTGATTCTGGGCCTATTGCCTTACCACATTTCCAAGAGTCTCTAGCGCCTACATGCTCCTAGTGAACCTTGGATCATCAAGGGCTACTATCCCAGCACCGACAGGAGGCAGTGCTAATCCATTAGCGCTAGCCTGAGCGGGCGCTCTACCACAACCCCCTCGGGTATCGACCCTAGTCGACGTCCTACCCTGAGTCGCAAGTCCAATGATTCTATTCCTAGGAGTCATATGCTCTTGATCACTCATTATATAGGATTCTTACAGAAACCTGTTTTCCAATTCCACAGAATTAGAAGCTAAGCGATCGCACCAAACAATCTACCAATCAGCTATCAATCACATGCATCAGTACCAAATAAAGGTCATTCCTACTAACTATCCCATGAACCATCACACCTTATCACTCCAATTATCGGCCAGCTCTGATACCACTCCGGGCGGGGATGTCACGCCCCGAATCTCGAGCGCGTGCACATCCCCTAGTGGTCAATAAAATTTGCGACGTTCCAGGACGCATCGCCGACCCATTCATTTTATTGCACATGCACAAGCAAATAAATATCCTTTGACAGTAACGGCTTGGGATAGAAAAGCAGGAAACATATTCACTAACAAAACATGCTTTTATATACACACTGAGTCATATATAGAAGTCAACGATCAAAAGCCTACAAAAGATCGGCTCTCAATTAGAAGCTGTCCTAATTGACCTACACCTCGGATCCCCTCAGTTTGGCTCCAGGTTCTCCACTCTACGGTCTTAAAAAGAATTGAGTCCACAATGGGGTGAGATATAAATCTCAGCGAGTTCACACTCTAAACCCTGATTAGGAGGGTAATATGCCCAGAGGCATCCTAACCACAGAGACTTACCTCATCTCAGATCCTCCCTGCAGGTCAGCATAATTCATATCACAAATAGTCACAAAAACATGAGCAATAAATAAGCCCAACAACTGGAAAGCCACACTCAATTTCAACCAAGCACAGGGGTCCTGATTATAGGGCCAAATTGTTATGACACGTCCCACACTGTGCCACACAATTTTGTCCCATAATCTGGCACGTTCAACTCATTTAATCATGCGTTCCTAGTTTTGATCTTGGCTTATAGCACGGCCTAATAGACGGTCTTTTGGCATAGCTAGGCGTTGTCTCACCCCATTGAGCACGGCAACGTCTCTACTAGACAGCTTTCCCGAAGGAGCATAGATCCAGAATCTATTGCGATCAGCTTCCGTTGTCTAGGGGCATCCCATATGGGGACACGTCCACCCGTCTCGACTTCACCGAAGCCAACCTTGAACTCTATATTTGCATCACCATCACCCATGATCTTGTGGCTCGTCCATGAAATTCGAATCTTGACTGCCCCATCAAGGTCCCACGCCATGGAGGAGTGATAGCTGTTGGTGTTAATGAGCAAAGTGTGTATGTTGATAGGTGGCTGATTTTGGAGCAAAGATAGGCCAAAAGGAATTTATGAAATTGTATTACAAGGGCTTCAAATACAAGGGATGCTTTTTATTTACTTTTCTATAGTACTCTCAAATAAAGATGGCTATCCTATATATCGTCCTCCAATGACCGACATTGTACAAAAAGTCTTCTCCAAGAGTTTCAACGTGGACTCTCCTTTGTTAAACTTTAACTACATCTTAAATGTTTGCTTAGCCACTCATTTTACATTCTACATGCAAGAGACGCTACTAGAAATTTGTGGGCTATTCTAGAAAGTCAAGGAAATAGATCATTGTTTTAATGACCTTGTTCCATTTTTGCATTACTCCATGCATGCTTTGTAGCATCTTGAACTTGGCTTGTAAAAGAGATTCAGTGAATTTGTTGAAATACTCAGTAAGTTTAGTTAGAGAAGTTTCATGTTGAAGAATTGGTATGATATCGAGTAGTTAATATATCCTAGTTGACTTATAACTTATTGGCTTAAATTTTTTAGCAAAGATGGGTCCAATCAAATATACTGATGGCTCATACTTGAGCTCTTCCTTGGCGATCTCCCTGGTTGAAGACCACACACTTTCAACCAATGGTATCAAAGCTGATGGTTGATTGGTGCTCTACCTCAATTTCTTATCATGTTTGGTGAATATCTCAAGAAATATATCTTATGATTGATGCTTGTTTCGGGTAAAATTTGACATTGTGGTTGGTATGGCAAAAAGAGACCATGGACAGTTAGTCTAGTGATGTGAGATAGAGACCGTGGGCAATGCAATCCCAAGTTAGTAGTTGGTAATGATTGTTGTGTAAGAGTTTTTCTAATGTGGGTTACATTATTTGATATTATAATTTATCATTTTACGGAATTAAATTAATAAAGTGAGATATAAGGACTTTTTTATTAGTCAAATATGGAGCTAGCTAGTGTGGCCCGAATAGAGCCCAACCCTTAATGAGAGAGCCTGATTAAAAACTCTACAAATAGTACCTAGGTCCCTATTCTAACCCTGATGCACAAACATCCTCACATAAGGAGCGTTTACTAAACATTAAAAGTGAGAGACAATCTCATTGATCTAGTTATACAAAGGGTAATAAAGAATAAGAGCTTGAGCAAAGATCATCGTTGTTCTGCATAAAAAACAATGGATTCCAAATTAAGTGCGCAAATTCTCTTTACTTGATTATGTAAGTTCTTAATTTTTGCTATGGAGATCTTGTGTGCATTTTTGCTACTGACATGTTATGCATAGTTATGGGTGCATTGCAATGATGTGGGCATTTAAGCTGATACAAAAGGATATATAAATTAAGGGAGAGCATACCTAATACTGAGTTCATATGTGAGGGGGAGATTGTTGAAATACATGTGTGAGTTGTATTAGAGAAGTTTCATATCAAAGAATTTATGTGGTGTTGATTAGTTAACATACCCCAGTTGGATTATAACTCATTGACTTAAATTTTTGAGTGAATGTGGATTGAACTAGATATGTTGATGAGTTCAAAGTTGAGCTTCCTCTTAGCGATCTCCTAGAGTGAAGATATCGGACTTCTACTGCGCATTCCTAGAAGAATAGTCCACAACTTGATTTTCTGTTTTGTAGCATTTGAGTTTGGTCTCTCCATTACTTTGCACGTCTCTTATGAAGTGATATTTGATGGCAATATGTTTAGTTATTCTGCGAAAGGTAGGATTGTTAAAATAGCAAAGGTGGACTAGTTGTCCCAAAATATTGGAGTAGGTTCTATATGTGCTTCTCCAACGTCTTATTGTATTCTTGGAAGCCAGAATGCTCGATTGGTGGTCATAGCAGTGGAATGTGTTTAGCTTCCACGGTAGATTGTGCTATTGAGTTTTGTTTCTTGGATGTCCATGAGAACATAACAGAACTCAATGTAAATGCATAGCCAGTAGTGCTCTTCCTATTATTAATGCTTACCCAATCACTATCGTATAACCAAGGAGTTCAGCGATTGCATTTGGCTGATACCAAATGCCATAGTCTATTATTCCTTGTAAATATCTTATAATTCTTTTGGTAGATCCAAAATGACTTTCTCTTCAACTTTGCATAGCGTGATGGTAGACTTGTTGTGCACACAATGTCTGGCCATGTACTAGTGAGATATAGCAAATTGCCCATCGGAAATATCAGGTTTCTTTATCCCATCTTCTTTTAGGCTCTGTTCGTTTCATAAAAAATATAACATTTCTAGAAAATATTTTCCAAGAAGTATTTTCCTAGGAAATTGTAATTATTTCCCATTGTCCAGCTAAACCTTGAAAATGAAGCGGAAAATATTTTCCTTTGTTTGGTAAGGAGAATCTTTTCATTTATGCACTATTTTTCAATAATTTTTTTATAATTTTATTTTAAAAAATGATCTTAAATGATTTTTTTTTATTTTTAAATGATTTTTATTTTTTTATTTTTTTAAAATTTCTTTTTACCTTCTTTTTTCGACCAATCATTGGCAACAATAACACCCAACGACCAACCATAGGCAACCTCAAGCTCGTCACTTGCCAGATTGGCAACTTAGAGGCTTACTAGATTATAGCGAGCTCGAGCTCACCATTTATCGATTTAGCAAGGCCTAAGTTTGCTGCTTGCCGATATAGCAAGGGGTGAGCTTGAGGCCTTGGGCCTCACTAGATTGGTGAGTGAACTCACTACTTGCCAGTGATTTGGCGAGGCCTGAGACATCGAGCTCACCCCTTGCCAGATTAGCAATCAAGGTGAGCAGTGAGCTGGGCCTAACTAAAAAAAGAAAAAAAAAGAGAAAAAGAATTTAAAATTTGATTTAAAAAAATGGAAAAAAGATATATAGGTTAACATGGGTATGAAATAAGAGGAAGTAAATGAGTAAAATGTTTTCCTCATCTTGAAAAGCAGAAAACATTTTTCCTATTTTAAAAGACTTTTGTGTTTTCCCTTACTAGTTCATTTTCCTTGACATAAACGACGGAAACTTTGGAAAACTTTTTTTGTAAGTTGTTTTTCTGTGAAACAAACAAAACTTTAATAGCTTCTCATTTTTCACTAATGATGTTATGACCATTTTGCGAAAATATTTCTTCAAGATATTTTCTGCTGTGAGATGAAGACTCCTTCATTTTAGTCGATCTCGGTGCCGAGGAAGTGACACCAAGAAGGGAGGGCAGTCTAGTTTTTTTGTTCTCGAGTTGTCTGGAAAAGTAAAAAAATAAATAAAAGAAGGAAAATTGAAATGGAACCGAAAGTCGGAATGATTTTTAGCATTACTTTTTGTATAAAAGAAAATTTGTCCTGCATTACCGCCGACCGCCACAGGTTCTGTCTCCCCCACCTCGTGAACGTGTGTTACTCCTCCACCGTCCGACATTAAAATCGGCGCATATAATCACATGGGGGCTGAACCGGCGTTAACTCAGCCAGCCTTAATCCCAATCAAATCCCCCTCTCCACGCTTTAAAAAATCTCTCTCTCTCTCGCTAGCTAATCCGCCAATGGCATCTTCACTTCTGGCCGCTCTGCTCTCCTTCTCTACGATCGCATTTCTGCTTTCCCCGACCACCAGCCAAATCGACTATTCACTCGGCTTCCAGATTCAATCGACCGAAGCTCTCGAATGGGCCCTTGAAGCCTTGCCGCCAGACGACGAGCTCATTGGAGGCGAAGCAACTGGGCGGAGGACCCTGTTGCAGTGCAGCAGCTACATTTCCTACGGAGTTCTGTCCGCGAACAGGATCCCCTGTCCGCCACGCTCGGGGCGGTCGTACTACACCCACAACTGCTACAGCATGAGAGGGCCGGTCCACCCGTACAGCCGGAGCTGCTCCAGGATCACGCATTGCCGGAGATAGGAGATAGGAGATAGAGAGATGAGCAGAGATCGCTCTGACATTCCTTTTAAAGATTTGTTTGGATGAGATGTGTCATCGATTTGAATTATAGTCCAAAGTGTATTCTAGGAATACTTGCGATGGGGCGCACGGACTACATTAGCAATTATCAGGACAGACAGTTTAATTCCTGGGATGCTTTTCCCACAGCGAACTTACAGTTGTCCGAGCTCATCGTGAACTTTCAACTCGGTCACTGCCATGGAAGTGCGAATCTTTGCATTTCACTTGCATTCTTTATCTTGCACCACGCTTCTTTTGCTCCTATAGCTTGGAGATTACTATTTTGGTTTTGCTTTAGGTCCCATCTTACAGTCTCAAAAATTCGACTCTCTTTATCTTGTTTATTACATTTTGTATGATTGAACTCTGAAATAGAGACGGAGACTATGGTTGAATTTCGCTTAATAAACGTGCTTAAGATCTTTACTGGATCACATGATCCTCTCCTCAGTCAGCTCCAGTGAAGGTTCGGGTTGTTGCCGATGGCCACTTGACCACTCGTGCAGCTGTACACACACGCTTCTCTTTCTTGTATTTTGCTCGCATGAGGCCGAGTAAGCGGCAAATTCCACATGTAATAATCATCACCCTTGTAACGCCGTTTTAAAGAATTTGTCAAGCAAATAACGAGTTTTTAGGCGACGGAAGGACTGAATTCCTTGTCGACAGGGTCTCTCTAGAAGGGCTATGCGCTCCAGGGACAAACGAAAATTGAATGAACTTTACGAGAGAGCCAATCTGTCCCTATTCAATAACAAAAGATCTTGTCGAAATTTGCTATGTTCCTGATCAGAACATATTCAAAAACAGCAAGTCTAAATGTAATCGTCAGATTCTGGCACAACCATATGAACTCACATGTACTCCTACTTGTCTTATAGGATTTAGCAGACCTGTAGACATGTTTAATCTGGTGCTTTCTAACTCAGCTATCTGCTGCTTCTTTGTGTCCCTATACATTAAAAAAGCTTGCAAGGGTCTTGACTCTGTCAAATGAGACAATTAGAGAAACCAAACCACGAAAACATATAAGTGGCATGTTTTTACTTAAAGGCATTTGACATTAATAAAACATCAGACAGACATCATCTACATGGACCATTCGCGGGACCCGGCATTCCTTCAAACCCCACGATTCATGGCACTGTGCCTCTCTAGACTCGTTATCCTCATCTTTTAGCAATGGCAAGGACATGTTGGTCATTCTAATATCCTTGTCACGCATGGCAATCCTAACAATGCCATGGACCCCGAATTTATATATGACCTGAACTTGCAAGATTATATCGAATTCCTTTGCAGCTTGGGATATACCGAGAAGCAAATGAGTGCAGTCGTCAGGAGAGGCCAGTGGAATTGCAGCCAAAGTAATGGTGACCTGAACTACCCTTCTTTCGTCACCATATTTTCAAACAAAACCGACTCAACCAAAGTCAAGAGCTTCAAGGGGTTTTGACAAATGTTGGAGACGATTCTTCAGTTTACCAAGCGATTGTGGAATGTCCGAAGGAAATGAAAGTCACACTACAGCCTAGCAATCTCACATGCACCCACAAGCACGAGAAGCAGAATTTTCATCTGATCATGAAAGTCGATATGAGTGCCCCGAGAGTGACTTATGGTTACCTCAAATGGATCGATCAACGCAATCATGTTGTATCGAGCCCCATTGTGGCTATTTCGTATTAGCGTATTCAGATTACTGGATGGGCAATCACGCCCAAAATTTTCGAACTTTTAAAGGAACATTGAACTTCTTTTTTTTTTTTTTTCAGGAATAATGACCGCCTGCTTTACAATCGAGTGCACGAACCTTTTGTCCAACCAAGTCCCTTAACTTTTCATATAGGTCAATGAGAAGCCGCCATTTAAAGTTGCGGACAAAAAATGTCCAAGTGAACGCTATAGATAGCCATTAACCATCAATATTGGCATATGTTTAGGCCTCTCAAAATGATGTCACTTTAATAGAGACATATCATATGGACAAAATTGTCTAAGTAAGTACTCTCTCTCCTCATCACCCAACACCAAATGAAGATGGTACAATTTTTACTTAGCAAGTGAGCCACATCAACAATTAGGCGGGAAAATTACCAAAAAAGTCATAAACCTATTACAATTATGTCAATTCAATCATAAACTTATTTTTCTAACTAATTGAGTCCTAAACCTTTTACAATTATTTTCAATTAGTCCATCCAGCCAAAATTGGCGAGCCGACGCTGATGTGGTAGCTGGGGCAAGGCGTTGGCGACCTTTATTTTTTTAATAATATTTTATTTATTTATTTTCCTTTTTCTTTTTTTTCTCCCTCTTCCTTCCTCCTCCCTCCTCCCTCTTTCTTCCTTTGGCTCCGGTGATCGGCCAGCTTGGCAAGTCGCCGAACTGAGGCAATCTGGCAAGCTCACCTTGTCGGTTGGCGAGCTTGCACCCAGCGACGGTGAGGCGAGCTCCCACGGATTACTGGGCGCGAGCTCCCACGGGATCTGGCGAGGGCTCGCCTCGCAGTCACCACGCAAGGCGAGCCCTCATAAGATCCTGTGGGGGCTTGCCCCACCATCGTTGGGTGCAAGCTCGCCAATTGGCAAGGCCAGCCCGCCAAATTGCCTCACCAAATCTAACGGGGCTTTGCCGCATCGTTGCTTGGCGTGAGCTCGTCGACTGGCGAGGCGAGCCCCCCAGATTCGGCGGGGGTCGTTGCTAGGCGTGAGCTTGCCGACCAGCAAGGCAAGCTCGCCAGTTCACCTCAGTCTGGTGATCGACGAACCTGGCCGATCGCCGAAGCCAAAGGAAGAAGGAGGGAGAAGGGAGGAAGAAGGAAGAGGGAGAAGGGAAACAACAACAACAACAACAACAACAAAAAGGAAAAAAAATATTGATAAAATATTTCAAAAAATAAAATATTATTAAAAAAAAGGTCACTGGTGCCGGCCGATTGCCACATCAGTGCGGGCAGGCCAATTTTGGCCGGATGGACTGATCGAAAATAATTGAAAATGTTTAGGACTTAATTGGTCAAAAAAATAAGTTTATGACTAAATTGACACAATTGTAATGAGTTTAAGACTTTTTCAGTAAATTTCTCACAATTAGGCTTAACTTTTGATAAATAGGCGAGTCATATTAGCAAAATCATATAACATGGCAATTTATCTTAACGGTTGTCTTATGTTGAGCAAAAATCGAAAAGTTGAGACAAGAACAAGAAAGAAGTTTAGGTATATTATTGTACATCGGACAAAAGTTTAGGTACTTATAGTGTTATTCTTTCTTTTTACTATTCTAGTCTGTGTTGCCTGATTGAAGATTATTAGTTTTCCGATTTTCATTCTTGTGTATCTTTTGATAGATATTAGAACCAAAGAAAGTTTACAATTACCGTGTCCTTACTAGTGCACATGTTTGTTTTTGGTCTCTCTATTATGTTTGGTCACAAATTTGATCGCCTGTGCTCTTTTCTAGTGACGACTTAAGGACGTCTTTCGGCGATTCTGCCCAAATCTTGATGGAATTAACTGACTTGAGCACTGAAAAACAAGTATTGCCCACGACAAGAGTAAACAACCAACATTACGTTCATGGTCCTTGTACTTTTGCACTGTTTCGATCTTTTGGTTCTTGCACTATCTTCCGTTGACGATGTAAGAAATTCTTTACAATTTTTCCCTCAGCACATTTGACAAGTCGATTCAAACGGTGTCCAAGTCAAAGCTATTCATGAAACATTACTCATCTATTATAGTTCTTTCTGTTGTCGGCTTCTTGTCATTTCATTGACTGGCTCACATACATTGTGATTACATTATTGGAGGAAAAATCCCTACTGGAACAAACCTTGGTACACAAGTTCTTATACCAAGAATATCAGTGGTTGCGTACGAGACGATAAAGGATTGAGGGAATCGGGGCCGATTCTTGGAATGGAGTTTGATCCCTGTTCTTGGGTGCTTTGTGAATTGGAGTAAACATAATAGCCAAAAAGGGGTGAATCGGTTGTTGTAGGAATTCTACCACATTTTCCTGCAAAATAGTGTATAGAGACGAATTAGTATTAGTAGACGAAACCTGCCATGCGAACCATGTATTTTTCTTTTTTTTTAATCTATAAAAATCTATAGTGGTTCCCGGTTCGGATTAATTCAGTCTCGCGGCTCTAATAACCCAACAACAACGCTAACATCCACTAGTGCACCGATGAAGTCTTGACATCATGTACAGACGAAGTTGCCTCCCCACGAGGAACCATAGATCACTCTACATACTTCACTCTATGCTTGGAACACTCTATATAATTATTACCGAGAAAATTTCAAATAAAGATCTGAAGTGCTCTCGTTTTCTCAAACAACAACCATAATTGGACATTATTTCAAAAAATGGCTTAAAGTGAACATGGTTATTTCAAATAAGGGCCTAAAGTGGCCATGGTTGTTTCAAATAAGAGCTTGACCTCACCGGTTGCCGGTTAGCTAAATATTTTGATCGGTCAAGGGCGTTTTCATTCAATTACAGTTTTAATTTTAAAATTATTTTTATTCTTTTCTTTTCTTTTATCACTTTTCTTTTTTACTTTTCCGGTGAGGGCTTGGTGACCCTCCCTAGACACTAGCGAGGGTGGGCTTTACCCAAGGCGAGGGTCGCATTGCCTAGGCGAGGCTATCCCTTGCCTATCGTTGGTGAGGCAACCCTCGCCCAAACCTGGTGAGGGCCAACCTCACTGATGGCCACAAGGGCGACCCTTGCCTAGCCATTTCCGGCATCGCCAATGGCCAGCTGGCCACCAATGAAGAAGAAAGAAAAACCATAAAATGGAAAAATTCAAAAAAGAAAAAGAAGAAAAAAAGAAGAAGACAAATGACTAAGATGCCCTTGACCAATCATGAAATCAAATCCTTAATTGAAACAGGCATAATTACTTCAAACCCTTGTTTGATAAAATGATGACACTTCGGGTTCATATTTGAAAAAAAAATGCTCGTTTCATTTCTTTATTTAAGAAAAATGAAGACACTTTAAGCCTTTACTTGAAAAATTTCCATTCTTACCCCCACACTCTCCCAAAGAATTACAATCAGAATCATAAAGTTATTCTCAAAGAATAAGCAAGAGAAATAAGAACAAATTTTGGGAGCATTTTAATTAACTTGGCCAACCTTTGACAACCACTTCTATGCGTTATATATTTATAGTCCTCCAAATTTGATCAGCTTGTTGGAGACTTAATAAGTCAAAGTAGCCGTTGAAAGCTTGTTCTTAGCGTAAAAAGTTTACTTGGAACTACATAATGAATTTGTCAAAATTGACCAAACGGCCTCTACAAAGTTGCTTAACACTTCCCCCTACTTAGCCAACATTGGCAAACCCCATCTGACTTATTCAAAACGTTCCTTTGTGGATTTTAAGGCCTAAAATTGGCTCTACGCTTCAATTTGAATGTAAATCAAAATTATATGGAGTTGAGTCTTCATTTCCAAGTATGTGGATTATTGTCCTTTCCATCTATATTGCGAACTTTCTCTACAAAGTGGTCCATTCAAACTTGAAAAGGTTACCATCTCTCAATTTGTTCACCTTACACTTCGATTCTTCCAAGCATATGGATGTACTAATGTTATCTAAGTTGTTTTCCTTTAGTTTGGTATGTCGAAGCACCTCAATTATCATATGTCCCTTTCCAACAAAATTCAATCAAAAGTCCTTCGAGCTCTAACAATCTCACTCAGTACCTTGCTCTCCATTTGGAGACCCAAAAAAGCTCTCCACTACCTGTTATCATCATCCGCATGTGAACTCAAGGATATTTTGCTGGTACACTTAAATGCACATATTAGTTCACTGGTAACCTTTTTTCATCTTCAAAATATAGGAAATTTTCTCAGCAACCTCTCCTTTTCAACGACACCTTCTATACTTTCAATAAATAGATGTGTTCACAGGCGTGAAAGATTTTGGAAATATCTTTGCGCTTTTAAAGTAAAAGTTTTGCTTTTATGTCAGAGTGATATATAAAGTTCAGCTTAGAGCACTTGGCAAGTTGGCATGAATGACATATTCCATGTGTGATAGAGAATGAATCAATGTAGAAATACAAGTTATAAGCATAAACTCTTCAAAGTTTAGCAAGTTTACCAGTGCCGGACATGGGGGGCGTCAAAACTTAGCATAAGGGGACACTTAACTACCAAAAGTTTCAAAAGATACACTTAAGTGCTAAGTGCCAATGGCAAGAAATTCCGACCAAAATACTGACGTTGCATTTTTCTAATGAGATAAGTGCAAAACAACATCATTTTTGGCATTGACGCGATTAGATAAGTGCAAAAAAACATCGTTTTGGCGCTGATGTGGGTAAATAAGTCCAAAATGACATCGATTTGACACTGACGTGGCCTCAAAATTGAATTTTAATATAAATACTAATTAAAATAAATTAAACAAAAAAAAAATCTGCAGCAAGCGTTCAGCAAGGGCTGATATCTTTTTTTAAATTTATTTTTTTTTCTTTAGCACTCGCACCGTACTTCGCCGCATGTTTGCGATAAGATCGTATTTGGAGAAATAGAAAAAAAGACATTATATATCATTTGTAGGATCAATTTCTTTTATTCAAGCAAGTTTAAATGATGAGTCATTGTAAATTTTTGTCTTTTAAAGATTCATATCAAGTATTTAAGATTCATAGCAAGTATTAGAGCAAGTATTTATCATATGTAGGGTCAGAACAATGTAGCTGATATATGCTTTCTCTTCAAGATTTACAACAAATATAATAGCAAGTATAAATGATCGGTCGTTGTAAATTTTCGTCTTTTAAAGAAAAATGAAAATAGGCTTATAGATGACTTTTCTTCTACAATCATCGGAGCACGGTCCTCTACATGTATCGGAGCAAATAATAATAATAATAATAATAATAATAATAATAATAATAATAATAATAATAATAATAATAATAATAATAATAATTTTTGGTTCTTCTAAAAATTTCTTCTTCTTCTTTTCCTCTTTGCTTCCCTCCATAAGCAGAAGGCTTGATTTGCGTTCGATTTAGAATCTCAAACCCCCACTATCCTAGGCATGGACTTGCCTTTCTTCAATTCCTCAAGAATTTCTACCCCTCTCTCCCTTACAATTTTCATATTAACACATTCACACGGTAGCCTGTAGAGTTTTTGAGGATTGTGATATCAATGTGCAGAATTCTGTAGGAGCGAGTTTGCAAGAAATGTCACATAGATGGCTCAAAGTAGTTTAGCCTCATACTTTTTCACATTATCTTTAAATGCGCCTTTTGCATGGAGACAAAGGTTCAAAACTTTTATTAAGAACTTCTACTTTCAAAGGGAAAGATCCATGCGTCCCATGAGAAGTGATTGCTGTTATATATATAATAACTAATCTGGGAACTCCTCTTTCTAGTTCAGCATTTTTATTGACATAGAAAGTAAAACAACTCAAAGGCGATTGGCTTTTCCTTATGAGTTTTTTATTTAAGAGATCTTGTATTTTGTTTGGCAAAATTTCAAAACTTCTTGATTCATTTGTGTAGGACGAGCTTTTGTAGGTATTTTGCTTTCAGAAAATTCTTGTTCATAGGATAAATCAACAATGCGCTTTTTTCTTTCCCAAAAAGCATTGGGTAAAGTAGAGCATATAGTCTTTTCTATGTGTTTTTGTAGGGAAGCTATCTTTTCTATGGTGTTTGGTTTTATAAGATTTTCTTCTAGTCTTTTGAATTCTAAATCTTCTTTTAAGAATTCAAGCTAGTTTTCTTTGTCTTTTATTAGGCAATTTATTTATGAAATAGAGTGTTCTTGTAAAATATTTAAGCTTCTTTTTTGTGGTTTTGTTATGAAGTTAAAAGTGAATTTTCTATTTAGAGCATGAGTTTCAATACCTTCATTAGTAACTATAAAAGGTTGGATTAATTGTATGAAAGGTGTTCCGAGAATAACTTGTTGCCTCATATTTTTAACTAAAATAAAAGATGTTTTATAAGACATTTGGTATTTTACTATTAAGGCTTCTGGCAATTTGTATTGGATATTTAATTTGTCTCTTGAGGCTGATTTTAGAGATTCTAAAGTTTTATCGAAGTATCTTGTTGGAACAAGGCATTCTTTGATACAATTGAGATCGGCCTAGTATCAAAAAGTGTTGTTGTTTCAATAATATACACATTATTGATTTTTATCATTATGTTTATTATCCATTTTCTAGATGTTATTTCTGTTAATAACATAAGGAAGGCCAGGCAAGGGGTATTAGAAGTATTGGTGATTTCATTTTGGTCTTCTAATTTTGTCTTTCCTTTTATGACAAGAGATTTTATATCAGAAATTTCTTATTTCATTTCTAATTGGGTTGCTTTCAAGACTTGTATTTCTAATTTTTGTTGTTTTATTTTGTTTTGGAGATCATTAATATTTATAGGTCTAGATTGGGGTCTTTTGTTTCTATTCAGAGTGTCTTTAAGATTGTAGGAAATATTGGGCTTAGTGACAATGTTCATTGAAGAATGTAGTTTATTTAAGTATTCTTTTTTGGCTTATGGGTCAGTTATTTTATCAGTAGTGCTAAGGAGAAATTCTTCTTCTTTTGTTAACATATTTATTTCGGGAGTGTGTTTTTTGGGAGAGGCATCCTCATATTCTAATTCTGAAGAGGTTTCTATTTCGTTAATCTGGAGATCCTCTTCTTCTAGAAGTTCATCAGAAGAAGTGTGATCTGAAGTTGCGGTTAGGACATGGCTAAAAAGCCAAAAAACCCAGTAACCACAGCGCCATCAAATACATCATTTTTACAGGAGAAATCTATAGCAAGTGCAGCACTAGCTGCAGTCCAGAGCAGAGAGGAATATTGCAATATCCTCAGGACAATGCTCTCAGAAGCAAAAGAATCACGATGTGGATCTTCCAAATCACAAGACAGTCAAATGGATCCTCACAGTCACATCATAGTGGAAACACCAATGAAGACGATTGCTACGAGATCAACTTAGATAGAGATTAAACTCAAGATATCACATGACAACACTGTTACAGTGGCACAAAGGCTATACAGGGTAGCAAGATAGGCATACACTGTTCACTATTCACTATTCACTATTCACTATTCACTATTCACTCAGTATTGTTCACTTTATACTATTCACTAAGTATTGTTCACTTTACACTGTTCAACACTGTAATAGCTCCTATAAATACACTCTCTCGACACAGAAGAAGGGGACTCAAATTTTTAGATCTCACTTCTCTCTTCCTCCTCTCTCCCACTTGTAAACCCTCATCCTTTCAAGCCTCAAGCTTTCTTACCTTGTACCCCCTAGTTTCAAAGTAAGTTAGTTTTTTCAAATACATAGTTTTATATAGGGTTACCAACTTACATGATAGTTGGTTAGCCATTTCTTATAATACAAACATCAATACTCCCTTGAGTGCGGATTACTACCCTAGTGGATGACTTGATACTTTAGTTTTTGTATCCTTCAATACATGTAATTTTCATTTCATATAATACAAATTCATACCACCTTCATGGTTGGTTTTTGTTTATGCATACTGTTACTTTATATTTTATATATTGCTTTTGCTCTTTACATTATTTTTAATTCTCAATATTTCATTTAGTTTAGTTCTTATACATCTCTTATAGATCTGTAAATCTTTTATACTTCCTTGTTCTCTCATATAGCACTCCGATCCTAACCCCTTTTTGAGTCAGGATGTTGGCAAATACAAATAAGTGAAAAAGATAAGTACAAGACAGCTTTTACCGTCCAACAAGTACCAGTACACCAGGTTTAGTGGATGTATTGTATTCAAATTCCCATGCTATTACCCAAGAGATTTTGAATATTACAAAGAAATGCATAAGGCATGGGAACCTTATATCATGCGGTGTTGATACGAAGTATTCATTGAAAACCTTGTATCCCTGTTTGACTGTGGGGTGTAGTATTATGTCCAAAGGACCAAAGAGATCCCACCAGGAGTCAAACCAGTTTGGTAGTCTTTGTCTTGAGAAGTTATCTTTAAAAAATAACAACCAGGTGTGTTGGAAATTTGTATTTTGTCTGAAGAAGACATTCCACCAAGCTTGTAGGTAGTCCCAGTATGTATATGAGGAGGAGTATGCCAGGCTTTGGGTAAGTCTGGTTATATATATATATAATCCCTCATTTTCGGACCCACGTTTTCTCTTTAAAGTAACAATTATTCCATATGCAGTTTTTCCACACTTCCTATCTCTTCATGACAATCACTCATTTGGTAACTGCATTGATGAGAGACGGTATATAAAAGAAATGATCATTCATTTATTAATGGTAATCACAAGATCTAACGCAAACCCTCTCGTTTGGAATACACCATTAGTATGCGAGGAGATTTGATTAGTAGATTGTACCCAATATTTTGCTGAATCTCTGTGAATTTCAGACAAATGCAATTTTGAACAATGGCTGGAGGTTTGTTTAGATTTGATCATGTTTTCCGCATATGATTTTTATGTCTAACATTTGGTATCAGAGCGTGTTTAGTGCCTCTGCCTTATTTTTGTCGAATCTTTGGTGTTTTTTGGGCCTTTTGAAGATGATCAGTAATTCGGAATTTTGAGGCCAAGAGAGAAACTCGCTGATTCTAGGCAAATTCCAGTGACTCATCACTTGACTTCGGACCGGTATGGTTGTACCGGCATGAGGAAGAATAGTTGTAAGTTAGTTTGGCATATCGGTGTTCATCGGAGACTAATCGGGCGGCAGAAATAGCGTGGTTAAGGGTTTGCGTTTTGTGAGATTTTTTGTTTGATTTGGGGCCAATTACTTGGTCATTTACACCGAAACTTGGACTTCTGTGGTCGTGCCAATGTGGTCTTCAAAAGTCATCATTTATTTTGGTCTAAGATGGGTTGCCAAAGAAGTAATGGATGGTGGAAGTTGCAGCAGAACGGCAAAAAATGAAGAGAGAAGGCCTTTTGTTCACACGGAGGAAGAAGTGTGTGGGGCCACACGCATGAAATCATTGGCACGTGTGCGGCACACGCTCGCGCAGCAGTTGCAAGCGCATTGGGCGAGCCACATGCCCGTGCAGTTAAGAAGGGCGCATGTTGTGCACGCACCCACCCCCTTTTTTTCTTTTCTTTTGTTTTTTGTCATTATTACGATTCTACCCCCTGGCATTTGTAATTTATGGTTCCGTCCTTGGCCGAATTTATTTTACTATTCCGCCCCTTGGTGCATTTATTTACTATTTTGCCCTTTCACACATTTTTATGAATGTTTTATACGTGAAATTAAATGTCCAACGATCCATATATTTAATTACTTAGAGAGTAGCAACAACGTCTTTAATTAATTAAATTATATATTAAGAGCCTCCAGATCATATTTAAAAATGGACATTGATTGTAATTAATTATATTAATATAATGAATTTTATCCCACGGGAATTTTCATTATGTTAATATGATTAATTAGGATGAAATATCATATTATTTTTCTTAATTTACCCACAAGGATTAAGAAAATGTATATAATATGGTGGTTTATTCATGATGTGATTATTAATCTATTTAAATTAAAAACTTAGCCGATATGCAGTTTTTATGTTATGTGATTCGTATTTGTGACATGTTTACATTGATAAAACATGATTAATGTATATTTTACCTCATATTTTGTGACATAAGCATGATTGTTTGATATGCAGTTTTGGAACCTGTAAATTTATTTGAATTTAAGTTGATGTTCCCATACTAAATGGTGAAATTATAATGTGGAAGGAGTTCGTTATTCTTCAATGGAAGTGGATGGACATTAACTATGCTATGAGAAATGACAAATCACCCGCTCCTACTAATTTGAGCACTGCAGCTGAGATAGCTCTTTATGATCAATGGGAGCTGTCCAACCACCTTACTACGATATTCATAATGGCTAAAATATCTCTTAGTATCTATGGTTCGATTGCTCAGCATAACAATACCAAGGATTTATTGAAGGCCATTGATGTACAGTTTGAGACTTCTGAAAAGATGCATGCCATTACCCTAATTATTAAGTTTTCATCATTAAAGCTCACTAATATTAAAGGTATGTGTGAACATATCATGAAGATGAGGGATATTGGAACTCAGCTTAAGAACCTTGATATTGAGATATCCAAATCATTTATGAATCATTTATTGTGTATTATATTTTGAACACTTTTCCATAACAGTATGCACCTTTCAAGATCTCTTATAATACACATAAGAATAAATTGTCAATTAATGAACTCATGACCATGTGTGTTCAAGAGGAAGAAAGACTAATTATGAGATCGGGAGAAAGTGCTCATTTGAAAATACAAGGAAAGAATAAGAGTCATGGTAAGCAGAAAGGAAATGGTAAAATACCTCCCTATGCTGACATTAAGAAAGAATCTAAATGTTTCTTATGTAAAAAGAATGCACATATAAAAAAGGATTGCATCAAATTTAAAGTCTAACTTGAGAAGAAAGGTAATCTAATCTTTTGTATTTATTATGAATCTAATATGACCGACGTGAGTCACAATACTTTGTGGATTGATTCTGGATCTACAATACACATTTCGAATTTCTTGCAAGGTTTTCAAAACCACAAGAAGTTAGTGGCAAGTGAACAAAGCATCTATTCAAGAAACCATATGTGTTTGCATATGAAGGCTATTGGGACATGTAGACTACTTCTCAATAGTGGCTTTGTTTTGAATTTGGAAAGAATATTTTATGTTCCTAGTTTATTTAGAAACTTAATTTCAATTTCAAGACTTGTACCTGGGTTACTTTTTTAACTTTTCATATTCAAACTTATGTTTATCATTTAAATATGAAATTGTTGGGAGTGGTACTTTGTCTGACAGTCTTTTTCATATTAATTTACAAGACAATACCTATTATAATGCGGTGCATATTTATGATAACGCTGGTATAAAATGATGGGTTGTGAATGAAGATTCATCTATGTTGTGGCACTAAAGATTGGTACATATCTCCATAGATAGAATTAAGCAATTGGTAAATGATGAAATACTCAGTACTTTATATTTTACTCATTATGATATTTATGTTGATTGCATTAAGGGAAAGTAGACCAACAAGACAAAGAAATGTGCCAAGAGGAATATAAGAATATTAAAAATCATACATACGGATATTTGTAATCCAGACAAAGACTCATATGGTCAGAAATACTCAAACTATTTTATAGATGGTTACTCATGTTACATGTATCTATACTTGCTTCATAATAAGCATGAAGCTTTAGATGCATTTAAGGTTGTTGACACATAAATATTAGCGGCCCAGTCATTTATTTACTGCATAGAAAATTATGGGGTAATTTTATCATTGAAAAAATATTAATTGCATAGCATATAGACTTAGGTGCATTTATTCTTAATTTGCATTTTTTGCATTTATTTATTGGACCGGTGACAGGTAGGTTTGAATTAGTGGTTCTGAGCCTTAACTTGACAGGCTGGACTAAGCCTATGAAGCGAGCAAATCGGCCCAAGCCCATATCCTCGGAGAGATTTTACAGATTTATCTTTGTGAGATTTCAATTCAAAAGCAAATATTGTGTTTGGAAAATCAAATATCGTGTTTGGAAAAGAAATCTTCTTGGATATGGTTTTGGAAAATTAAAAAAAAAAAAAAACCCTAATCCATAGCCTATAAATAAGTTAATTTGTGTAGAGTTTTGGGGGGCCACACATTGAATATTTGACCACAAAAAGAGAAAAACACGCGGCCACGCATATTGACATACACTACCGAGGAGAGAACGTGAGGTCAAAAAGTGTTTTTTTTTCTCCCTTGTGAGTCTGACACACGCAAAGAAAGAAATCACATGAAAGAGAGAGGGAAAGAGAGTGGTAGGTCAAATTCTTCAGTCATATTTGACCGAGTGCCCCCAATCTCGACGCTGCTACTTCCCATCGTCTCGACAAGCTGCCGCACCGCGCCTGCTGCCCCTCAACAACGATCAGCCGCTGTTTCTCACCGTCGTGAAGTCCTCGCTCCCATGACGTGCTGGGGTTTCGTCTCCGTTAGTTGCCCGTGACGAGTTGTTGGCCGTAAATCTCATGGTCCCGTCGATTCACCACCAACCAGCCCACGACACCGACGGATCGCTGCTCTATCTCGTGCCACCCTCCCATAGCCACACAACCAACACTGTGGTTGCTCTCTTCCATTGCTGCCAAATCAGCATCGTCTATTCTCTTGCCGAAACACATCAATTTTCGGTCGCTTACTCATGGTCTTCGCTTGCTCGTTCCATCCTGATGCCCAAGTGGCCCTCAACAATCCATGGCGAAGCACCAAATCAAAGGCATTATATAAAAGGAGAAGAATTGGCACTTTGGATGAAAAGCCATTGAAAATAGTGCAAAATTCGAGACAAATGGCACACTCTCGGTCAATTGGGAGAAAGGAGACCACTCTGTCAGAGAGTGCCCACTCACACTCACGTTCAACACGAGGCTTCAAGGTTTTCCTGGAGCTCGAGAAAACCCAACGTTGCTAGTAGGGGCGTGCATGGTCCAGGCGGGCGGTTCCCGACCTAGAACCGGGAACCGCCCGCTAAGGACCGGTTCCGAAAAATTGAAACCGAGATTCATCCGTTTGTTGCATGGATCCACCGGGGAACCAATCTTGACACAAAACAATTTTGGTTTTCAACATAGAACGGTCGGGTCTATGAGTTGAGAAGGAGGGGAGGAGGTCTATGGTTGGGTTTTCAACATAGAATGGTCGCGGAACAATTTTCCACGGCTGTGGCGGGTGGCGGCCGACGCAAGGGGGCGAACAACAGCGGCAGAGGAGCAGCGGTGGCGGCGTCGATGCTCAGGGAGGAATCAAAATGGCAATATGATTAGGAGGAATCAAGGAAGAGACAAAGAGAGATAGAACCGAAGACAAAGGGAGTGAGGAAATGAGATCTAATCTAGGGTTTCTTTTAGTAATTTTTTTTTTTAATATTAAAAAGGTTCCGGTCCGGTCTAGTCCGGGTGGGTGGATCTGCCCATGGAACCGAAAACCGGACTAGTACCCACCGGTTCCCTCAAGAACCGCCGGTTCCGGGCGGTCCAGGCGGTTCCCGGGTATTTTGCACACCCCTAGTTGCTAGTACCACCCTCACCGCGAAGCCGCCTGAAGTTCCAATGTGTTCTTTCTTTTCTTGAGACCGTAACACCGAGCATCGTTAACAGACTAAGTTAGATCGTTCAGTGGATTCCAAGAGGTCTTGCGAAGCCCATCGGGTGACTTTCGAACAACCGAGCACCGCCACGTTGCATTGCGAGAAGCTGTTTGAGGATCGGAATTCGAAAACCAATATTCGAATTAGGTGAAATTCTTATTTATTTTGATTTTCGAATATTCCGTTACCTTATTTGAGATCTTTGTCGATGCATATGATTGAAATTGCCATTGAAATTTGGGATTGACAGTTCGACTTTCGCGCCTGAAATCCAACTCACAATCACTTGCAAAATCGTCAATCGGATCTCACGTCTGAGATTCGATTTGCGATTTATTTAAAAATTGGCCAACCCGATCTCATGCACGAAATATGGTTCACCAATTTGTGGATATCGATCATATCTTATCTGATTTGTCGTCATGTTGGTTGAATCAATTTTATTTTGTTAAATAAAAAAATCCAAAAAAATACATTCATCTAGGATGTTAGTTTTTGTTTAATTTAAGTTGCATGTTTAATAATGTGGCTATTTTTAATTTCGAAATTAATAATAAAAAAAAAATCATGCATATGTCATGTAGAATTAGGGCATTCTTTGTACGTCATTTTTATTACATATTAGGATAAAAGCGCATGTTTCATTTTAAGTTTAGATTGATTTTTTTAGATAGATTGCATCTTAGGTTAGAGATTACTAAGTTAAGATAATATCTTAGTTTAAATTAGGGTTTAGCTTGACCTAATCCTTAATATAAGTTGGATAGAACCTTAATTTAGGTAGATAATTTTCGCCTTTTTTAATTTCGAATTTCATCGAAAATACCAAAAATTGACTTAGAATAAATCAATTTCATTCATTATGAGAGACTGCATTTTCTTTGCGTCATATAGCTAGGTCATGTTGCCATGTCATATCATTTCATGTTAAATTAGTAGAATACATTGCATAAAGCATGATTCTCATTAATTAAGTGAAAACAAAAAAGAAATTGCGTGTTAATTATAAATCATATCTAAGATTGTTGATGTGAATTCTAATCTAACAATGCATATGCTTTCGTTGCCCTAAGGTTAGTCTTGCAATTTATTCATTGCTTTTATCTGTGTATTAAATTGGTGGTTTGCGCACTCGCATGGTCATCTCACATGTTAGGGAAATAGATTTAAAATCAATTTGAATTGCCTACAAAACATTTTTTTAAAATAAAAATAAAGGTACCGAAAGGACATTAGAGAAATCTAGCGTAATCAAGTCCCCGAACTCACAATCTCTAATTCGTAGAAGTAAAGCAAATCTCTCGTTACTTTACTTAGGTATCTAATCGACCTACCGAAAATAGATTAGTGGCGACTTCTAATTGAAAATCATTTGCATTTTAAGAACTTAAACTTAAGTTGTGAATTGGTATGGGCTTGGGAGGGCCCGAGCTAAGTTTAGGCTTAGTAATTCATTAGCCTAGTTTTAGGTGGTGCACCCAAAAATTTAGCTCGCGACAAAAGTATTTAAGGTGGAAGTAGATAAATAATATGGCAAGTAAATTAAAATCGTGAGATTAGATAGAGGTGGAGAATTTTATTGTAGATACACTGAAGATGGACAAGTACTTTCTCTATTTGCAAAGTTTCTTCAAGAGAATGGAATAGTTGCCTAATATACTACTCCTAGTTCTCCAAACCAAAATGGTATAGTGAAAAGAAGAAACCGAACTTTTTTAGACATAGTTCAGAGTATGCTTAGCACCTCCAAACTTCTTAAATCCTTGTGGATTGAAGCTCTTAAGACGGTAGTGTACATATTAAATAGAGTTCTGATCAAGGCTGTCCTAAAGACACATTTTAAGTTACTTAAAGGTTGGAAACCAAGTTTTACGACAAGTACGCATTTGGGAATGTTCGTCTGAAGTAAGAGCCTACAATTCACAAAAAAAAAAAAAAAAAAAAAAAAAGTTCGACCCAAAGATCATGCTTATTGTAAAAAAAAAAAGAAGTTCGAAATTTATGACTAAAAGTGATTCCCTCACAAGAGATGAAATGGACCTCCATGCTTATTGTAATGATTGGTCCAATGAGGGTAGGGAGTGTCACTTGGTTCAGAGGGCCTGAACAAGAAGTAGCTCTTGCCAAGATTTGAGAATAGTAAAAGGAGTAGGAATGAATCGAATCGTACATCGAACATAAAGAATGATTTTGGAATATATATATATATATGTGAAAACTGGAATTAACTCATAGATAAGCCTTTTGACGTAATAGTAATATATAACTTTGGAACTCCAAAGTTAAGTGTGCTCAGGTGGGAGCACTCCCAAGATTGGCTAATCTCTTAAGAAGATGCTTACCTGTATGATAAAGGATAAAACTATGAGACTCGTTATGGGATGGGTCAAAGTGGACAATACCTCCCTGAGTTAATATAAGGATGTCACATTATGGTGTTAAGGTGAGACCCCATCCAATAGGTATATGGTTCAAAAATAAATCACACGGAGACAAAACCATGAGGCTCAATATGGGATGGGTTAAAGTGGACAATATCTCATTGAGTTAATCTAGAGATGTCACAACATGATATTAGGGTGGGACCTCCTCCAATAGGTGTATGGTTCGAGGATAAATCACACAAAAGCTGGTTTGAGCCTGTAATGACCCAATTAGATAAGAGTAAAGAATGGTTGTTGGGGCTAGAGGGCCTAGACTAGGGGGTGTAAAACAGATTGCCTGAATTGGGAACCATCTAGACCAGATCTAATTGGTCAGTTTTGTCCAATTCTTGAGAATGTCGATCCAGTTCTCGATTTCTAAAAGTGGAACCAATGTCCAGGCGATTTAATTCCCAATTTCAAGAGGAAATCAAACCGGACTGACTATATATACTCTTTTTTTTATTATTATTTCTTGAAAAGAAAAAGTAACCGACTTTTTTTTTAAAAATTTCTTCATATAGCATCAAGTAGTGGAAAGAAAAGGTGACTTGTTTCATTGGACCGGATTGGGACAGGAACCAATAACCCCTAGCTTGGACAAGGAGCGGCTCCTAGTAGGCTTCTAGGATGTGAAAGGGATATGAATGAACCAAACTATGTACTAAACATGGGGAAAGAGATTCTCAAATATATATGTAAAAACAAAAAATAATTAAAGGAGGACATTTTGATGTACCAGTAATACTTAGCTTTGAAATGCCTAGGATAAATGACTTCCTAGAAAGGTGCCCACTTATACTTCAAAGGACAAAACCGTGAGGCTTGAAATATGGCAGATCAAAGTGAGCAATACCTCAATGAATTAATTCAGGGATGTCACCCTTATAGCAGTAAATTCAGTTTTTTCCCTTCTTTCTTTCATGCCCTACTTGCTCTAGATAGAGCTACACTAATCCAACTTAACTTCCTCTAATCCTGATAGCGCTTTCGTAATACGTTAAGCAGAGATGAGCGATAGCTTTTTGCTCACTCTCGCGACTGTGAAGGTGTGGTTCGTCTTCTATTTTGATTGATCAAAAGTAGATATTATGTTTATAAAGGAAGCTTGATCAACATATGTTTTTAAAATTCGAATTTTTACAAATGACTGTCCGACTTTCTATCATTAGAGTTTTAAGGCGCTCTTTAGACGGGTGAAGCCAGAAGCTCGCCTGCAAGTCCTAGGCGAGCATGATTCACGGGTGGATTCAGAACGGAACTAGTTGGACTTGAAAGTGGGATCTTCGGAACGACAGTCGATTGGATTAAACAGCTTGAGGATGCGCTCATTGTCATCCTTTTTTGCCGGCCTCCCCATCGTCATCAACATCCTATTCATCACAATTTTCTTTCCATGCACGGTGTTCTCTCCACCGCTTGCTTCTTTGGCTTCCGTTCCCAAAAGTTGATAATGTGGGAGGCGCAGCATTTTCCAAAAAGTAGTGAGTTCAGAGCTGAGGGATAGACCTTGTGTGGTTGGCAATAACTATTAAGTTATAACCACCACGGCGCCTCGAAAACGCCCAAGACAATGCTGAGTTGAGCCTTTTCCACAAGAAGAGACATTTCTCCAATATCGTTGCAAATGATAACAAATGAACTGCCGACAAGAACACTGGTGAAATTGAATTGAACTTTTCGCATACCAAGGAAGATTAGGGGTGATCAATTCCTACTCCGATCTGAAACCACCTAGGAATCAGGAACCAAAATAGAGGGAATGCAGGAACCCAAGGACACCTTCATCTCGCTTTGGACTTTGCCAACAAGGTGAGGCCCAACGGTAAGAGCTCGCTGCAGGACTCGCTCAACAAATTCTTCTGCAGCGTGAACTTGTGCAGGCCTTTGCTGTGACCCTGTGCTGGGGTAGCACAAGGCGAGCTTGGAGAAACCTGAGAAGATCATGACAAGCAAAACCAAAAATGAACTCAAAAGAAATGGAAACTTTACCTAAATTGTGAACAACGAAGCTCCAGGAGGACAGAGAGACAAGGTCACAGGGAGCAAATGAAGAGGGACTACTCTTGTGAGCTGAGTGAGAGCGAGAGGGATGGGAAAGAGCCAAGAGGGAAAGGCGTGAAGGCCATAGAGGAAACTGGAAAGAGAAGGAAAGACTAAAGTAAAGAGCATCAGGGTTTCCTTCTTTAAAAAGTTTCAGAAATAAAAATAAAAAATAACAATAATCAGTCTAATCCGGACGGTCCGGAGGACAACTCCACTCCTAGATACACAAACCAGACTGAAAAACACCAGTTCCAATTTATTGGAACCAGAAACCGAACTAATCCCTCCGAGAATTGCCTGGTTCAGATGGGTCATGTTGCTCACTTCTAAGGAGGATGCAACTGATGCAACTATAGAATCGAGCGGCCATAAGTCGAAAGGATGCCACTATCGGATCTCATGGCCCTTTGCAACAAAGCTAAGCTTAATCCGATTCATGTGCGAAACTTCACCCACAACAGCAACCTAAATCCTGAAGAGAGACTGAGCGCCATTACAAACCTATGATCGTCTTCCAAATTAAGAACTGTCTCGAAAGTAGCAAGATCTTTTGTGCTACTGGCATAAAACTAGACACGCATCCACAAGAGTATTTACAGCCTAGTCTTTAATGTGGTACCTTCATTGAAAACTAAGCAGAATTCGGGAACTAAAATAGGAATAACACTAAAATGACGTTCAGAGGTTGAAAGATGATCACCATGCATCATTTCAGGAAGATATAGATGCCTCTACCAAAAGTCCATACTGTACAAATATCAAAGCATACATGCAACGGATCAGTCACTTTCATGGAGAAAGTCTGAAGAAATGCTTGGCATGACAACAATCACTAAATAGTTTCTTTCTCACACAAGTAAATAAGTAAACATGCAAACAAAAGAGCCTAATTCAGCTCTAAAAACAAGATTTTATCCATTTGATTCTGAAGAAGGTAGCTTTCAATATTCCAGAGGCCTAAGCCAAGTTAAGGCCATGAAAAGAACATCATAAACAAGTAATTAATGTCTTCAAATGTTGGGAAAACTAGATTCTATGAAACCACCCCATGAAAAAGAATTCTTTGGCCATACTAGGAGGTCTTAGAACTTCAAAAACGCAAACCTCCAGCATTTTTACCCTTTGCATGGGTTCATGGTCTAGCTTCAAATGGAAGAATGAAAACATTTAAAGATTCATTAATCCTGCCAAAATATCAGAATCCTCAAGCCACTTCACGGTATGCATCTGTTTGTCTTCTCGGTCAAATTGAGTAGAGGACTAAGAAATGGTATAGGAAGATCTTTGGTTCCTTCTCATGTGTTCAGACCGGTTGTTTTACAGATGGGGCACAAGTTCTTGTGCATCAGCCACTGTTTAATACAAGCTCTGTGAAAATCATGTCCACATTCCAGGGTTCCTAGGTCTTCTCCAGTATTATATTCTTCCTGTTGATCATGTGAAAGAATGTAAGTGATGAATGGATACAGCATTTTTTCAGAGAAGATACTGTGTGCACACACAACTCATATACTAGCAAGCAGGAAAGGTAAAGTAGAACAACCTAGGTCATTGGAAACCAACAGATTATTAAAAGTTATACAGAATCAAACATGAAGGGCTAAAAAACTGATGCTGCAGGATTCCAGGTAACAATATGACCCACTTAGATTAGACAATTAAGTAATGTTTCTTCAACCAAGGACAGAATGTAAAAATACAGGATATCTTCAGTTACCTGACAAATACAGCAAGGCTCAACCTCATTATCAGAGTAGACAGGAATGGCATACTTCCGCTGTTTCAGATGAGTTGATATGGTTTCTTCATTCAATCCAGTGCTAACGTTTCCAATGCGCTCTTCGAGAGCCAATAACTCCTGAAAGTAGCAATAGTACATTAGAATACAATCTGTAGTCTAGAGAAAATGAGTACCTGAAAGCAACTCGTTGGTTCACCTCATAGGACATGTTGTCAACGTCAAGGCGCATATCCCTATGCCGGTCATGGATATCAGCCATCCCAAAAAATACTGACTGCTCTAGGAGCATATAGTCCTACATCAAGCATAAAAGCAAATTCTATCAGATATATACGCAGTCCTAGCAATCTAGAAGAAACTCCCTATTAACCCATCTCAAAAATTTCATCGAGCTTCAGAGCCTATTTCCAAAATGATGATTTCGCTTCTTCGTCATCCAAGATCTAGACTTATGCAACAACAGTCATTATGAGACATAATTAAAACCTTAAACAAGATGATAACAGAAGACGATTTCATGTTGGAATCCATTAAGTGTATTTTGTGCTAGCAAACAGAAAAATGCATCTACTTGCATTCTGTATAAGAAACTTGAGAACAGATGAAGAAAAAAGTTCCAGGCAACCACTTATGGTTCATGCAGCTATCTTAGAAATGATGGTCAGTCAACTACATATTCTTCCAATTAAAAAGAGGAAGGGACTTGGGAAGGAATCCTTGTTGACTGACAGATACTATGAGGAATAATGTGTTTGTTTCTGTTATAAGATAACATTTTCACATCAAAGAAAGCACTAATTAATTTTACCCCAGCTACTGCATAATTATGTAGTGTAGATTACATCCACCTCGAGGATCCATCCTTTTTGGCACTGACGAGTGAATTTCAACGCTCGTAGTTTTATGCAAAGGGTTGCCATTCTCATTAGTGAGCAAAATATTACTCGCTGCCTCTTCCCTTATGAGAATTAGAGACTCTATGTAGACACTTTGTCTCTCCTATCAGAAGTAGAGACTCTATCTAGACACTTTGTCTAGTCAAGGTTTCGTAAGTAATTGTTAAAGTTCAGCCTATAAGGCAGGAACAGCATCGAAATTTCAACTCAGTGACTCAAAGACTTCAATACAAATACAAAGTTCCATGTCTATATCCCATGCAAAAGACCAACAATTAGCAGCTGTTTATTTCAACAACATTCATCCAAATACCATTAATGGTATTCCCTGATTATTCACTTTGCTTGCTTTCCCCCTCACTAGCTCAGTGCAATTGTTTAATATGAACCAGTCCATTGTCCTATAAAAAATACACTTTCAAAGTATAACAAATCATACAAGACTGACCTCAATACGCAAGCCCTCACTCCGGCGCATTAAATCCAAGACATTTCGCACCTGTACATGGAAACATGGTAAGCTCCAAAGATCAAGGTGCAAAGGGAAGCAAAGTCATAGGTAAAATAGTTCTTCGGCATCATCTTAAAAAGTTCAGATATAACACTAGCATGTCAAACAGTATCCACACTAAAACTAGGAGAAACTGAAAATGGGTGCGAATGCCACAGGTTTTAAGGGATGTATTACCTAAAACTTTACAACAGCTCCAGTTTTCAACAAATAATAGTGAGAACTCAGGATAGAAATGAAAGCTAAACAAACCTCAGATACAAGCCTTCTTCGCCCTTCATTAGCAGCAGCTAAACTTCGCATGGGATGGGGAAAACCCACTGCACCATCTCCTTGTCTCTCTGTCCAATGTGTTGACCTGGAAGGAATCGCCTGACCCTGGAAACCAGATCTAGATGAAAGCAGAATCTCTGGTGAAGAAGCAGGAGGCCCTGAGCCACGTGCAGCATAGCTACTTTGGCCTTCCGGCTCAGAACCCATAGAAGACATCAAAGACCGGCGAACAATTTCAGATACCCTCTGAGGACATGGCGGATGACGATTGTGATGAGGTGCCCAATGACCATGGGATGACTGGCGGCTTGAACTTGGGCCACTTCGAGAACTAGAAGCAATATTTACAGGAATGCCACTGCTTCCACCAGCACTCCTCCTAATAGAAGGATTCGGAACCGAGTTTCCTGATTCACTAGAGGGAACGAACATGGACTGCTCTAAAATGCTTCTCCCATTGCTGCTTGAGCTGGATTCATCATGCAATCCAGCATCTCTATTTCCTGAGAGAACTGCGCTAGATGAACCAGAAGCTCGTGAAACAAGAGCTCTACTCCATCGAATTGATGACCCACTGGGTGGCAAAGTTGGAACAGGAAATACACTAGTCTGGTGTTGCACGTTTGTGTCACTGGCTACAGGTATTGGCCTTAAGTCCAATGAAGGATCAATTGTTAGAAGTCTCGAAGATGGCTGGTTAGACGCAAAACCGTGGTTAAATACACCATTTGCGGTACCGGCAGAATATGAAATGGGGGGAGTGGGCATGTTTTGACCCAAAGCATTTACCCTCACCCCGAAGTTTCTCTGCATGTTTTCTGCACTTCCTGCAGTGCTTAAATCGGGCAGACTACGAGAACTGGCTCCTCTCAGACCCAATCCACTTCTTGGGTCTGCCTGTTCTGGAACAGAAGATGAAACCGTGGTACCATCAAAATTCTGGCCAATCAGAAGATTGGGCAAAGCAGTAGTTTCCACATTTTGCAAATAACTAGAGCTCCCGACATTAGAAGATGGACCAATGTGTCCTTCGAACGACTTCCTTTTACAAGGTATACGGCGACCATCCAACAGGCTACCAGGTCTCCCATCATTGTCTTCGCCAAAATTTCCAGCACCACTGCTAGAAGCAACCATAAAAGGATCGGAGCTATTACCAGCCGGAAGCCATTGGGCACCCGACCTACTTGGCTTGTACAAATTAGGGCATTCCAAAAGTGGCGAACTCTCACTACCATGGCCAACAAAACCAGCTGGCACATTAAGATTTGGTGGCATTGAACTAGAACTGGAACTATGAATCACTAGAGGGTTCATACTAACATTATCCAATGGACAAGCACTACCCAGTTGCTCGAATCTCCGATCTTCCAGTAAAGGACCAGGTCCACCATAGGCACTTACTGAAGCTGGCCATGAATGTTCTGTTTTCCGTTCATTGCTACCAATTTCAGGATGCATGTCACTAGAACTGGGTCCGCCTGGACCCCAGTTGGCCAAGTTTGGCAGGTCATGACCAATAGAGGTCAGAAAGGTAATGTTATTATTTGGTGGTGGAATGTAGTCCACCACTCGGCTGTCTGCCTGATTCAGCATATTATTCCAACAGAGCTGCTGATCTACCGCAGCACTATTTGATGAAGATCCATGTTCAAACTCAAAACCTGCAGCCAAGGAACTGCTCGTACCCCTCTGCCCTTGCATCGGGGCTGACATAGTTCAGCACAAATTATGTTGTGAAGGCAGAGTCGTCACACCAACTCTAGGAGGTATCAACCTGGTCCAAACTGCGATAGAATATCTGCAATGACAGGATGGACAAAGATAAATATCAAAGTCAGCATTTCACTTACAAAGAACGTGAAAATGTTGCATATATGCTTACACTCCCATTAAGCAATAGACTCTTTGATTGCTTAAATATCATCAACTAAGATCTTCCCTTAGTGATTAGGTTGAAATTCTTACTTGTTACTCAATAGGATACACTAAGCAAATGTTCAAATGGACACAATTTTGTTATATAAAAGAGCAATTAAGAATCTGTCTTATCAGCATTCACATACGTTCTTTTGATCTCATTCTTCTAAAGAGTTTCTGGGGCCAAGAAACTTCATCTACTTTATTTTAACTGAAAGCTCAACAACATCCGCCATTCAAGCCTGGACACTACAAAAGCTTGTGAATTTGCCCAGCTCCATCAAAGGCCACCTAATTTACAAGGCAGCAGTGCTAAGAACTTCTGAGGAATCCTTTATGATAAAATGATACAATCTGTGGCATCAATCTAGCAGGTCCAAACCAGACAGCTATGGCTACACTGCTTTTTCCTAAGAAAAGAAAATGCCACTTACAGATTACAAGAGAAAAAATTTCAACAATCATAAGAATCAAAGGAAGGGAAAGGGCAACCTGGGTTCATGGTATAACAACAGACAACTTTATTAAAAAAAAAAAAAAAAAAAAAATTTGTATCAGAATCCGAACGGGTAATGGAAATTAGCAGAAGCTGAGAAAAATTGCTGCTGCATCGCCTCCTATCTAAAGTTTGAATTTTTAAAATCCTGCACCTAATACCATCAATTTAGTTATGAAATTTGAGAAATAATCCAGGAAAAAAAGTAACTTTTGCAGTCTTTAAGCAGGGAAAAAAAGTTAACGGAAATAGGAAAACGCAAAGAGATCCGCTGGGAAATACAAGGATTTATTTTCCATTAAAAAAAAAATTCAAGGATCTACACAGCCATTTCTCATCAAGTAACAGCTCAGATGAATCGTTTGACAAGTCAAAGCACTTAACAAGCTAGCCAAAGGAAAAAAAAAAAAAACTCAAAAGCAATCAAAATTCCAAAGTTCTGAAGCTCAAAACTTCCCACGAGCTCACCTCTGCTTCGTCCAAACAAATCGAACCCATATCTAAGACAAAAATCCTGCTCACGGTCAACCATCAAAACAAAACAAACATCTACAAAGCACCCCAAAAAAACAACCCAAAAGATTTTGAACCAAAAAAAAAAAAAAAAACCGGAATCCTCAGCTATAATTTACCGATCATCTATAAATTAAAAAATCTTGACGAGAAAAGCATAAAAATTGTACCTTTGAGCTGAAAACGGAGCTAAAACATGGATCTAAATCTGGGTCTCGGAAGGCGAAGGGCTCCAATCCCTCTGCGCCTATCCCCTCGGCGTTCTCCTTTGCTTTGCGGAGAAAATAAGGAAGGGAACGAAAGGAAAAGAGGGCAACAGAATAAGTCGCCGCTTAGCAAATGGGAGATAGAAAGAAGGCCTTGGGATGAAGAATATGAGATAGAGAAATGAAATGCTAGAGAAGAGAGAGAGAGACAGAGAGAGAGAGAGAGAGATTAAAGAGAACAGTAATCTGTAATTTACAAGGCAACCCAAAAGAGAGAGAGGGACAGAGAGACAGAGAGAGAGACAGGAAATAATAGAGAGGTTAGAACAGGGCAGTTTCCTGGGGAGAGAAAATTCAATAAAATACGTATTGAATGACAGAGAGCACCCAACCGAGACAAAAATGTGTTCTGTTGGCCGCTTACCAAATGGCTCGTGTCCCCGTCTTTCCTTCGAAAATCAAAACGCTCTCGGACTCCCTCCCTCCCTCTCTCTCTCTCTCTCTCTCTCTCTCTCTCTCTCTACTCTCGAGTATTTCTTGTTCCTAACACCTTGTAAGGAATAATATATAATCTGGAGGTAAAAATCTGACCCGATCATATGGTTGAAAATGGCTCTCTTCTCTTGGCGAAGGAATTGACAGGTCTCGGTGTTGGCCAAAGGAGGGAATGCACCTGCTCCCCTTTTTTGACCCCCCCGGGCCGCTCTGGGAAAACTGCGACTTTTCTTGGTGCACCGTGCGATCATTAGCTTCAACGCCCCCAAACTAAAGTGCATTTCGCCTAAATTGGGATCATTTATGCTGAGGCTCAATTGGGGTTTAAATTAAATAGATGATTGGCCCCTCGGGGGATCTTGACTTTACTTGTTTGGAAATTTGGGATTTGTTCATACGTCTTTATAATGCAAGATTGTTATCATATTGCCAACTTGGTTGAAGGGCATGAAATATACTTTTTACATGAGATGGGGAACATGGCTCTAATAAACAAATGAATTAACTAGGAGGAATATAAACCTCATACAGCACGGTATGAGATTCTGTAATCTAGCCAAAATATTTTATCTTTAATAGAGAACGACACGAATTATTAGCATAATGTGACACTAATTACCTATTGAGTTGGGAGATGTTAAAGCGAGAGAACCTATTGAAGGAGGTTGAATATCGTATCCCCGAAGAAGGATCGTGACCAAGCATAGATAGGATATCTTAGAAATCTATTCACCACCATGACATCCTATTCCACGATTAGATTTTATCTAAGTTAAACTAAAGATGTTTGGCGCATAGAAAAAGACCTTTGACTTTTTTTTTGGGGCGGGGGCCGGAGAGGGGGTGGGGTATGTTGGGACGGGCTATGATTCACATTTGATTAGTCCACCATATGATATTCAATAGCAAAACTCAGCATGCACAAGGTGGAGAAATATATCTATTCATAGGGATAAATAAAATCAAATATCTTCGTATTTATATCAAATTATTGTTAATAATATGGCTAGTGTCATATTTTCTCTTCATCTTTCTTGGAAGTCTAAAACATAGGGAGACTCATTCCCACAAGCCGCCTGATAGACAGCGAGCCTCCATGATCTAATGTGTTTTCATGTTGCCCACGCCAAGCACCTTCAGCTCTTTTACCCTCACATGCTTGTCTTTTTGCCCCGTTTTTTAAGGAGCCTTCCCTTGTGACTTCTCGTGATCATCTCATCTAATGAACACCCCCCAAACAAAAAAAAGCGGAGGGACCACGTATACCTAAATCTTGAATCGCAAAAGAAATTGAATGAACGTCTACACTTTTTTTTTATAATAAAATATTAGTAATTTTTCAAGCATGAGACTCATTTTTCTTTCCTTAACTACGTAAGATGTTAGTTACTTTTTGAGCATATGACAAGTTCTTATTGAATGTGCAAGTCCTAAGTTTACACTTGTTAGATATTTGGTAAATGAAGTCCGGTAGAATTAGGTTAATAATGGTATTGATATCGTTAATTACAATCAATATACTATTAGGAGGAAAGGGAGTAAAGAGAAAAGGAGGTATTTTGGTAATATAATTAAGAATCCAAGCCTAATGGAAGTGAAAAAGATATTTCGTAGACAGCCCATTGGCTATTATTGACAATTACATAATAGCTAACGAACAAATAAAAAGCACAATATGCAATTAATCCGTAATGTAGTTGATACGATATCATTGCACCTCACATTTCTCAAAATACACTTTGAATTTGATCCCGAGAGTATGCAATAGTAAGGACTTATTGTTACAAAAAACATGAAATTCGCTCAAAGCTGAAAGCAGCTTCGTCTTCTTCACTTAAGATGTGAGTTCCAACTATTATACTTTCCCGATTTTATTTGAACATTCTTAGGTGCACATATTAGAGGGTCTTCAGTAATTATCCCGTATGTGTGGTATAGGAAAATGCCCCATTCATGAAGATTACCCGAATTTCGAAAAGACCCAAACTTTTCTTTATTGCATAAAACCTTAGGGTTAAATGAACGTACAAATTCTAAGCTGGTTTTAGGTGGGGTGATGTTGGGACCCACGGTTAGATGTCCCAGATTTGCTGCTCCACCTAAAACTCGGTTGCCGTTGCTCTAATCATTTCTTACATTTTCTGAAGACAATAAGAAAATCAAATGTGCAATTGAGTGAAAGACTGAAAAACACAGTCACCCTTATGGAGGCAATCAAAAAAATTTCCTGTCGGTATATTTATAGGTGGTGATAATGATTTTCTCTCGAAAGGGGTTTTTGCCTTTTGGAAGTGTGAATGCCCAAAAATAAAGAAGAAAAAAAGCAAGTATACGTGCAGGATCTACCCAACTTCTCTCGCTTTTCCTAAATTACAAAAATAAATAAATAAATAAATTAAAAACTTATCTTGCTTTAAAGTGTGCTTGCTCCTTTGCTTGTCGCCGTTCACATCTTCATTCGTGGGCCTCTTTGTTCTTACGTCTGGCAAGAGCTTCTGGTCCTATTATCTGTTTGCCCCCTTTTCAATTCCCCCTCCCTCTCAACTTTCAAAGTTGGTTGCTTTGCATTTTTGCTTTTGTCCTCCTGCATTTTTTTATGCTCCTCGCATAATCAATGCGAGGCCACGCAAACGGGCCATTATGAGTCACCATATGGAGTTTGCTTATACATCCCCTATTGCGTAATGCTTTGCTTTGAAAAACCAAGCGTCTATATAATAACATATTGGTGATGGGGGAGAATATCAAGATAAGTATGACGAATCCTTCCACCATCGAGAATATTAATAGGTTTATGTATTTTTGCCACTACTTTGGACAAAGTAGTGAAATTGACAACCTCTGACACTAGCCACGAATATTCCAACAAGTGAGCTCATGACCCCATGGTTTTTCCTCTCTTTTCTCCCTTGGTGAGGTTTTCAAACCTGGCTCATTGCATCAAATTCTACATGGTGTGAATGTGGAATTTGTGGTAAGGGGGTACGTCGGATAAGAAACTTTACTGGGATATATGGATGGTTAGTCTAAACATTTTCTAGGATCATGTCTCGAGGGCATTGTGACTGATATGTAATAGCCGCTGACTTACATGACTAGTACATTACTTTTCTTCTAGACGACCATGCTTAAGTTAAGATGGTCGACCATGATCATCCTAAACAGAAGATCCCAATTATATCCAAGGCAACATATGGACTCATAATATAAAGCATACAATTTGAAAAGAATTTTAAGAGAATAGTTGCTTGGTGTTGTAATGTTTGGCTTATTCAGCTCTCCAAAATGATGATTAGTGAATAATTGCATTGAAGGAGCTCATTAATGGGATGCCCATTCACTTGATTTAAAAACACTAGGGACGCGTTTGGTAACCATTCTATTTTCGAGAATAATTTTTTCTCAGAAATGGGTTTTTTTAATTCCATTTATTGAACAAGTTTTTGAACATTTGAAGGTGTTTGGTAACCGTACAAAATTTCTATTCCTGGAATAGAAATGCATATAACACAACCTTCAAATTCTTTTGTAAGTTAGAATTTCTTTTAATTTTTCAAATAATTTCATTACATTTTCTCTTTTTTTCTTCTTCTTTTTCCTTTAGTCGGTTGTTGGAGCTCAGCCAGGTCACCACGAGGTTAGCCTCACCATGGTCGGGTGACACCAACCTCATGGTGGCCCCTCGCCTAGCCAAGGCAAGGCCAAGCCTCGCTGAGGGTCGGCGACGCTCTAGCAAGGTTGCGAAGAAGAAGAAGAAGAAGAAGAAGAAGAAGAGAGAGAGAGAGAGAGAGAGAGAGAGAGAGAGAGAGTTTGGTCTTGATTCTGGAAATGTTCCTAAGAACAAAGAAGTTTTTTTATTTATTTATTTACTTTTTGGTTATGTTCCAAATTTATTTTCTGAAACAAAAAAGTTTCCAAATGAATTTCTATTCTTTTTTTTTTCGAGGAAGAAAATAATAAAACCAGACATCATTTGGCACATTACCAAACATGCCCTAAATTTCCATGTAATTTTTGTATTGTGATAGGGTTTTGTTGGGGGAACTTTCCTATGAAATTTCAATAATTTCAAAACTATCTTTAGTACCAATATATACTATGATAAGTATAGATGATAAATTAGGTTTGCAAATATCAATGATTCCTTTGTATCAACAAAGACAATAAACAAGGCTATGACAATTAATTGAACAAGTACCAATGTGAGTGGTATCTCATGGTAACTTAGAAGTACCCAAGTCAAGCTAGCATTCTTGAGGGTCTTTGGGTACCGATAAATGTGGAAGGATCATTGAACTGATCATTGCATGTCATTTCATTAGTATTGTTACTGAAGATCGTCAAGCAATAATTTGCACATGCTAATGATGAGTCTCGAATCGTGCTGATGATGAGTTACCATCAACGATGGTGAGATATGTGTTTGGAGATGACTGTTGATGGTATGGATAAGAGCCATTATTACAAAGATTGAGTTTTGTCTAAAAAACTGGAAAAGATATTAGAAAAGCAATTGAAATGTTTATGTCTCAATGAAGTGACAAATACAACAGACTCCTTTTTTAGAAACCTAGAGGTGTTTGAAGAAACAATTATATCAGCAATCCTGATTTTGGCTTAGATCTCTGGCTACTCTCAAAAGACTAGCTACGTCACTTTGATGATCTCCAATGATTATATTGAAGACTCCTAGGAATAAGGACTAGCGAAGCCTCGAAAAGTTCAAATGCGATATGAACTATAGTTGTGCTTTGAGCTAAAAATCCTTTCTATTCTTTATCTGATATTTTTGTAAAGGTTTAGCATTGTTATTGTATATAGTCAAGCATACAAGATAGCATGATCTATTTTGTAAAAGGAACAACAATTGCCAGTCATAACTTGCAATATTGATTCCTAGTGGAATCTAGCTACTAGTTGTTAGTTGGAGAATGGATGTAGACTTTGGTATAAAATCAAACTATTATAAATCGGTGTGTGATATAGTTTCATTATCCATCATTTGCTCTATTTGCGCACTAGTATCACACAAGCTAATCAACATCTCTCATAATCTAGCTTGATAATCGTTGTGTTATTCCATGAAAGGTTTTCAATATCTTCATTCAACATATTCGACCCCATTTTAGGTTGTATTGTTAGCCTTAGTAGTTTTATCCACCACATAATCCATTAGTGCACACGCTATATGCATTCCGAAGAAGATACTTCTTTTGGTCCACTGTCTACTCTATAGAGAAAACTAGAACAAATTTTCCTTCAATACTCTTTTAATTACAGCTAGAGGTGTCGAAATGGGTTGAAAACCCATTTATTAACCCATAAATGATGAGTTTGGTCATATATGGGTTAGCTAAGGGCCTATTTGGTAATATTTCTAGAAACAATTGATTCTATTCTTTTGTTCTCGAAAATAAAAAATAAAAAAAAAAACATAAATCCGTTTGGTTAATTTTTGTTCGTAGGAGCAAAACTTATTTTTTTTTATTCTAGGTAATAAATTTTGAACAAAATCAAAAAATAGAAAAAAGTCATCTTTTATTTCTGGGAATAATTCTCTTATCTTCTCTTTCCTTTTCTTCTTCTTCCTTTTGGCCAGTTGCCAGCCTCGGCCATGGTCGATGATCGGCCAAACAAGGGCCAGCAATCTTGTCGGAGCATTGCTGGCCTCGACAATGCCAAGCCACAATGAGGCTCGTTGACTTGAGCCTTACTGATGGCTAGTTGACTTGAGCCTTACTGATGGCTAGGCGAGCTCAGCCTCACTAAATCTGGGCAAGATTGACCTCATCCAGCCAAGGTGAGGCCGAGGCTCACGGTGGCTAGGCAAGCCTCCAACGAGCTCACCATACCTCGCTAGTTAGTTGTTGGCCATGGTGGTGGCCAGCAACCGACCACAAAGAAAGAGGAAGAAGAAGAGAACAGGAAAAATAAGAAAATATAATAAAAATATTTAAAAATTAAAATTAACAAAAAAAAATTAACAACCCTACCAAACACATTTTTATCGCAGGAATATTAATTTTTTATAGTTACCAAATGCCTTAAAAACTCAAAAATTGTTTCCAAGAACAAAATAAACAAAAATCATTTCTGAGCAAAATTGTTTCTTGGAACATAATGATTACCAAACGCGCCTTAAATATTGTTAAATGAGTTGATATGGGTTTGGGTAATTAAGTCCAATAAAATGTGTTTTCTTAATGGGTTCAAAGCTCGACCAACCCACAATCTCTCTTCACTTGTCTTCAGGTTCAAGCTAGGGGTTTTCGGGTGGGGCAATTTATTCTCTAGTTTTATCTTCTACTTATGATCTTCTTTGTTTTTCAAATTGAAAAATAGTATTTTTTATTTTTTATTTTTCAAGCTATAGATAATCATGAAAATTAGTATATGATATCAAGTGTCAATTTTTTATTGACTTATTGATTTGAAAAGATGTTGGATATTTTATTGTAAAATTTTAATATTTTGCAATATAGAAAAATTCACAAACAAGTCAAAAGTCTTATTGGAACCTTACAAAACTACTAAAACTTTTATCTTTTATATTATACAGATATTTAAAAAAAAAAATCTATGTGTTTTAGTGATGTGAATCGATAGGGTACAATTATAGGTCACTAAATTTATATTGTATATAAAAGTGTCAAAATGGATTAAAATGGTCAATTTATGTCGGACTATTTTTTACCTAACTCAACTCAGCCATTTGAGGGCCTTGAAATGCATATCCTAATAGAGTGGGGACCCCGCTTGTGTCCCCCGCTTGTGCATTTATGGGAGTCACAATATATACAAGGGTAGTATTGTCTATTAGACCAAAATGTCATGCCCGGATTCATTTTGGTTGCGGAAATAGCTGCTCCCTTTTTTTTTACTAAGCTTATTGTTTATTAAAATAAATGAACGTATATATTAGTTGTAATGTACTCAATTGAATAAGCTATGAATAGTTTTTTTTTTTTTGTAACATTTAGAATTTTAGTTTTTTTTTTGTTTCGGTTTAAGTAGGTATTTCATTTTAATATTTTTAGCTTGATATTTTCCTTAATATTTCCTCAAGAATATACATATTAATTGCAGCTTATTCGCTTAATCAAATAAGCTATACATCAAAATACAAATAGTTTATTCGGCAACAAGATATGTTTTAAAGTTGTCTGATTTCATCTTATTTTACTAAGATACATATAATTTATGCGTTCAATGATTAATTTTATGATAACATCTAAACGTATGCGAAATTCATTCATAATGGCAGGTAAAGTTAGCAAGATTAAAATTTGAATTACAGATAATTTCCTTATAAATCAGATCTCTTATCAAATATGACTTTAGATTTTCAACATAATTACAAGCAAAATATAATTCCTTAAATTTATTATTACACATTACTCCTAAGATAGGATATATTATCCGAGAATGGCTTTGAAGATATTTCCCTTATATATGCCCTTCCAATTTTAAATTTAACATGAGATAAATGTTTAGAGATGACAAATGAGCTCCATATTTTCTTAAATGCCATAGCCACAGGTTATTGTTGAACAAGTGCCCCAAAAGGGGAAAAATTGGAACGTTAGAAGAAAACGCTTCATCGAGAGGAAAGAGATATTTAGCATGAAAAGGAAAGCCGAGCTAGGTTTGTCGCCCTCAAAGAAGAAATTAAAATGAGTTTGGAATTATTATTTTGTCAATTTGTTAAAACTTAATTTTATTTTTACAATTTTGGAGAATCCTCATAGAGATTATGGACGAAATTCAAGGGCGAATCAGTCCAATCGAAATATAGAATTAAAAAAAAAAAAAAAGTTGTAGAAGACAAGTTTTTGATTGTGAAATTATCGTTTCTCATATTTCAAGTCCCCTCTATTTCATTATTGCAAGATCACTGGTTCAAGCTATGGAGAGGGTATTACCGACACGGAAAGAAAAAGTCTCAAGGTTGGTGCTGATTGTTAATGTCAATTTGTTCCCTTCATACCTCTTTTTATAAGCGTGTTGATCTCTCATAGCAGGATCGTACTGTGGCTGGTGCGACAAGCTTTCCACGATCTTGATGGCACAATCTTCACGCATGAGCCCTTTCTTTTACAATGGCAACTCTCGCAGACCTTGATGTGATAATATAACCAGAGATCATGCCCTAGGCTCGAGAAGTGAAGAGGTTGATTCACCTCTTAGTGGAATCGGAATACTTATGTCGTGGGATTCCGATTCCTTATAGGATCGACCTTCGCGAATTAAGCAATTGCCTAATTAAGTTACAATGAATTTAAAATTTTGGTTCATAAAGTAAAGATGGTTGGTTCTAGATTCTCATCACACGAATCATAAATATGCTCGCAAAAGGTCCTTTAAGGACCGACTATAAAACCTTATTTTAGAGATGTGCTACAATATAGCTTCTTCTCCATCTATTTGCATACCTTACTGGATTTAAAATTTTGCAGTCACATATCGGCTGAGTACTAAATGACAGCGTGACTAATGTGACAATCATATTTAACAATGCTAACCAAAGGCTAAGCAAAGTGCTCTCTTTCTTTCTTTCTTTTTTTCTTTGTTTTTTGGTAAAAGGCTCGAGAGCCCAACAAACCACAAAATGCTTTTATGTGAAGAGAGCGTGCAAAAAAAATCCATTACCTCGGAAGAAATGTCTAGAAACTTGGTTAAAGATAATTAAGCTTTTGTTTAAAGATCATTAAGCCTTTTTGACCCGCTTCCATCCCCATTTCCCCATAAAATATGAAAACAGCATTGACCAAGTGCTCACCCGCAGCCACAGTACATGTTTCATGGGTTTTGCTCCCTTCGAATAAATCAATAATCAATTTGTCCTCCCGGTGGACGTGAATAAATTAATAATCAATTTGTCCTCCCGGTCAACACCACGTCCAAATCACTATAGAGAGAAAGGGAGAGAGAAGCATCCGAGAAGTAAAAAGAATTGAAAGCTTGGTCCCATTTTGTACCAGCTTCCTTGGTCCGCTTCCCAAGCAATAATGTTAAATGTACAACTCGATTCCCACCCTGCTGGGAGTCCCTTGGCCGGTCCATTTTGGCCAACTTGCGAAACAACTGTGCAGGTCCGTCTGAACTTTTTAAAGCGCTCGGCTGGTGTCGTTACTGGCTGCCGACGACATGGTATGAATGCGAGGGGGATGGATTCCCCATTCGTCTCGTAGAACCTTCTAGTGTTTGATTTATTGAGTCGTAACGCGTCTTGGAAATCATTTGGAATCGGGAGATTTCCAGTACGAGGACCGAAGATTGGTTGTCTGAGTCCCATCACTATCACGGAAGCTGATCTTGATTAGAGCTACTTGCAAAAATTAAATGCTTAGACTTAATTGGGAGCAAGTACTAAAAAAATCATAATCTTGTTAAATTGGTACCGATTAAATTATAAACTTTTCAATTGGACTAGTTTAATTTTAAATATTTTGCATTTATGCTAATGGAGTCCTACAAATTTTGCATTTGTATAATTAATTTTAATCGGAAATCACTGATATAAACGTTAGTCATCCTGTGTGATACGACCGGTGCTGGCATCGATAAATTTTACATTTATTAAATATTTTTTTCTAAATTTTTTATTTCTTTATTTTACTTTTTATTAGTATAAAATCAAAGTGTTTATGACTAAAATAATCCAATTGAAAAATTTGGAATTAAATTGGCATCAATGCAATAAATTTAGCACTTTTTTTTTTAATACTTTTCTTGACTTAATGATTTGTAAGACTTGTAAAGTGTTTTGTGGGTCTTGAGATAGTTGAATCTCTATACTCACATATGTGAACAAATGAAAAAGAAGAAGAAGATTGAATATGGACCTTTTCAGTAGGGTAAATCTAATTTCAATCTTACCGGACGCAATATCATGGGCTGGGCCACAGCAATAGACTTAATAATGAATCATGGTGCTAGTAGTATCCTAAACTAGACTACAATTTGATTGCGGGATAGATTTCACTAGTGATCCCTATGGCTTTGTCTAAGAGGTAGGAGAGGGGACGAAATATAGCGTGGATAGAGAAACATTTAGAAACATCTTCCCCTCCCTTGCCTAAACTTGTGTGATTTCTCTCATTACACCTGTTTTGGTGGTCGATACATTTTGATTAAAATTAGATCCATTTTTATTGATGTGGCGAAAATGGGGTCACCTGCCAATAACGCATTGTCCAAAAAATTGGTCGCGTATTTGCCAATTCAATATTTCTTCAAAAAATTGGCTAAAGTTCAACCAAATTCTATCAATTACAAAGAAATGCAGTTTTAGTGCAATTTTGTCATTTTTGTGAAGGCAGATGAGATGTCAGATAGACTGCATAAACAAAAGGCTTCATTTCTGGGCTTTCTCAGGTTTGTCCACACATCATTCTTTGATCACGTAGAAAGCAAGTCCAATGACCAAAGAAGGCAGTCCAACGGCTCCTTTGACCTCGAGATAGTTTTTAACGCACACTTTGAATTTTTGAGGTCTATTTAAACAAATCAAATGTGGCTTTGAAGATTGGCCGAAATTCAGAACTTTCATTCTCACTTTGCCGCCTGGTGTTGTCTGCCTGCCTTTGAGCAAAACTGATTGCTTTTTATTGTAATTCTCTTTGGAGGGCTGAATTTTAATAATTTGGGAAGATAGGAAATATGGTGTTGTGAGGGTTTTTTTTATGTCTGGAGAATTATCTAGTAGAAGCAACACTTTTTACAAACTGTAGAATTTTGAGGATTACGAGGGATACCAACCTAATTATGGCTATTAAAGTTGAGAAGGTGGAATAGGTCAAGCAGAAAGCCAAACCCTTATAAATCTGTCTTGCACATTTTTAATCTCTTTAAAAATTTTATTATCTAGTTTGATAAAAGTTACTGCCTCGCTTCTCTATTATTATTTTCTTGTTCATACAAAAGCACATATATACATCCTTCACGTATAAGCTTTAATTTTCCTAAAATAATAAATCCCCCCTCTTGGTTATTGTGTTAGCCATTTCATGCATAGCTTAGTTTAAGTAAAGCGATTAATAGTAAAAGGAATAAGTGTACAAAAAGTTATAAAAATTTGTCACTAATATGTAATTGAGTCCTAAAACTTTAAAAAATTTAAATAAAATCTTAAAAATTTGTCAAACCGTACAATCACATCCCTATAATTAAACTTTGGCCAATTTGAATGATGGAAATAATTGATGTAACCTTTTTTAATGTTTTATAAAGACGTGGTGCTAATGTGACCCTGCATGAGACCCATTAGAAAAAAGCTTCCAAAATTTACAGGAAAAGAAACAAGAGTAAAAAAAAAAAAAAAAAGATGTGAGAGAGAGATAGCAAGTTGGATTTTTTTTTTTTTTTGGGGTATGACACCCCATCACGTCACCTCTAGTGCAGTTAACATATTCTGTCACTTTTTATGCATGTGGAAGCATAAATGGACAAAGAACATACTAGGACAATCAACACTCAAAGGAACACGTGCGCAAATATAAGCCTAGCTGACGTATTTCATTTCTTTATTTATTTACTTTAAGTAACATGGTTGGTATACTAAGGATTCCAAAAACACTCGTCAAGAACTACATCAAACATCACCCATGGTACCATCCTGACCTTGAGACATCTTGTACATGTCTAGTCACCTATCCTCCGATGCTACTACACCCAAAAGCTATCTCTTAGATCCAAAAATGCTGCTTCACCTCCCTAGCCATGCTTCAGTTGACCGTACTGCTACCATCGTTGTTCCCATCGTAACTTAGGTGTGAGATCAGCCCCAGGAGCTATCCGCCCACTCCTGCAAAGACTGCGAGGAAGCCTAGGAGTACAGGGCTCACTAGAACTGTAACATCTTTGATTTCGACCATTATTTTGGCCCCGACTAGTAGGCCAAAGCCCGGTATGTCACAGGCGAGACTTGGCCATAAGTCGGCCTAAAGGCCAGTCATATGTCAATTGGTCATTCAGGGATCGGTAACCCAAGGTCCAATAATAGAGTATTCAACCATGAAAAGGTTATTCGATCATAAGGATCGGTCGTGGGATGATCACGTACCATCATGGATTGGCAGATAGTTATGGCTTGATTCCACCTAGTCAATGCACTGGTTGTGGCCGACCATGAATTGATCCAATGCGACTATGAGTTGAGATGGAACATTCGATCCCACACGATTACATCACAATCAATAATCGATCATGGATTGAATAAACTCAACGTGGTTCAATTTCGGACTGACCAGGAGTTGTGGTGCAGAACCTTGGACTAGTCACAAGACTGGCTACAAGATTGGTCAATTGGCCTAAGGATTGACCACAGGACTGGCCAAGTAGAACTGACCCACGGGCTAACCCACGAACCGGTCAGAGGACCGACTGATTGGGCCAGGACCTAGCAAGCCAACCTAGTTGAGGCCCATTTTCTTGATAAAGGGAATTTCGAACTCGGTTTGGCCAACCAACCCGGGTTGCATCTAGCTTTGTTTGGGCATGGCTTAAGCACGAAACTCGAGCCAAATAAGACAATCGATCGTGGTTGAACTTGATTGATTCTCGCCCAAAGAGATGGCCTTCTAACTTGATAATTCCCATGGTGTATTTAATGTTCTTGGAAGATAGCCTATTAATGCATGATGACTAAGTAAGACACTTGGCACCATTAGTCTTACTCTTGAAATGTAATCATGAAATTTTATATAGTTACATATTAAGAGAGGGTGAGTCATAAGCTCATTAATGGTAGGGAGTGACTCATGGCCTAGAAGAATGATGATAAGGGATCTTGAAGGTCAAGTAGGAAGCCACCCCTTCTCCTAGGCTTGCCACTTAAGGTTTCATAGGTTTTGACACTCCAGTTTTACAAAATCCCTAGACCTTCACCGTTTTATAATTTTATAGAGCTCTTTGTACTTCGAATTTGGAGAAACTTCCTTCATAAAAATTGTTCTAAATATCTTGATATAAAACATAATTATATTTTATATTTTTCTGAGATGAAATGGTAGGGATGAAGGCCCAATCATCCACCATCTAGAACCTGTCTTGTGTAGTGAAAACGGTGACTAGGTTACCTTCTCAAATTTTTATAAAATTTTCCCTTTCAAATTTAACCATACTTCATTCATGAAAGTTTTAAAGAACATTTATTTCTATAACATATAAAAATTTCATTTTTTTTTAATATTTGGATTTTGAAATGAGTCTCTCTATCCGACTGTTGAATCTGCTCGATGGACGAATTTTTGGATTGTGGTCAATGATTTTCTGCTCTTTCCATAGAACAAATTTAGCTTGTATTTCTCATGAAAAATGTTTTTAAAAGTCTTCTCTACAACATATTAAAAATTTTATAATTTTTGAGCTCATTTGATAAGGTAAAGGTACTAATTTTGAAAGTTGCTCAAAACTGTTTTTGCCTTAGAATGGGAGAACCACACGCCCAACTTGAAGGGCAAGGGGGCTGCACGCCCAAATTGAGGAGCAAGCCAATCTAGAATCTTCTTGATTTAGGATAAGGATACATTAAATATCTTTGGACTCTAGTTCTTTAATGCCAAGATGAGGTGTCTCTTAAAGGAATGATCAAAATGCCCCCTAACCTAAAAACTTGGAGAGCAAGTTTGTAGTATGAACATACCTAACCTAATGATTACTCAATATCCAAACCTTAAATGAGATAGGCTTAGTCATTTGCTTAGGTGTCCCCATAATAATTACATGTAATTATTCCATGATAACTCAACCCCTTAGCTGGACTAATGGAAAGATGAGCAAGTGTCGCCCCTAGGAACTAGACTTGCCACCTATCTCTTTAGCTTGCCACCTCCTCAATCTAAATTATCCACCTACATGAAGATGATCGGTCCATTTGGAAAGATCATCATGAGGGGTTTGCCTATAAATTCCCTCCCCTCATTTCCACACCACCCCCTCTTCCTTCTTCACTCTCTCAACCTCACCCTTACCGTTGCCCTCTCTCTCTTTCTTGTGAACGCGCCCCTCCTGCCCGTTTGCTCGCTTGCACATTGCTAGGTCACCTAAGCCATTCCTTGAAATGTAGTAAGTAGAACTTACTAATATTTGGCTAGGACATTGTGTTACGCTATTCCGAGCGTGTGACGAGTCCATGATTGAAGTTGATTGACTTGTTGTTTGAAGTTCAGTTGTATTTGCTTAAATTAGTTTAGACCTTATTCCTTGATTAAGTTTGATCCTTGTTTGATGAGCTTTGGCTCGTGCTTTTGCTTGAGTTGCTTGGAAGAAGCTTGGTTTGTGTTTTTATTTGATATGTTTTGGTTTTGTTTTGATACAAACCTACTTTAAAAGCATTTTGTGAAAGCTTGCTATTCCTCACAAAACTATTTCAAACCATTTTCACAAGTGTATGTTTTAGTTCACGTCCCGAGCTCTGAAAAAAGGGCTTTGGTGGCCTTGACGTACGTGAGATCGCGACAGATCAGTCCTCTCTTAGTCATGGTGCGATGGTGTATCGTTCCCAGGCCAACTTTGGTACTAGGTCGGTGAATATGTCACGACGAGCCAACCCTCTCATGGTCTCGATGCGATATTGAGGCGTACTGTTTCCGAGCCAAGTTTGGTACTAGGTTGATAAACATGTCACGACGGGCCGATCCTATCATGGTCTTAGTGCGATATCGAGGTATGTCATTCTTGAGCCAAGTTGGGTACTAGATCGATGCTCAAACGTGTTGGATCAAGTCGTGATCCTTGATTCATGCTTGGCATACTTAACGTCTTGGTTTCAGTATGTCATTTCACACACTTATGCATGGAACACCTTTGGGCCATTGAACTAAAAGTGAAAATAAGAACCGGATTATGATGCTTGATGCATGGTCACACGATTGACTAATTTCTAGCCGTCGACCAATGGATTTCGGTGATGTTGCCTGACGAACTCATTGTCGGAGGACTGCCGTCACCCTTGGATTAAGGGACGTTGCCCGATAAAGTTCGGATGCGAGACGGATGCATAGTCGGACGATCACCGTCACCCTTGGATTAGGGGATGTTGCCCGATTAAGTTTAGATGCCCGGTGGATTCAGGAAGAATCGATGGATTTTGACTATTAATAAATGAATCTCGTGTGCATGAGTTCCTTATATTATGAAATGGATTTTTGGTCATTCTTGCATATGAGTGAGGCGTGAGTTCCTTGTATTATGGAATGGATCTTGTTTATACTTGTATAATATTGAGTGAGACGTGAGTTCCTCATGTTGTGGATGAATATTGGTTTATGCTTGCATATTGTTGATTGAGGATTCCTCATGTTTCACCCAAGACAAAGCTTTTGTTTTGCTATTGATATGTCATCAACTAATGTTTTGGATGAGTTATATGCTTGTTGATGGGCGAGGCATCCTCCTATTCGGAAATTAGTGGGTTTTACTTACTGAATCCATGACTCACCCCATTATTTTTTAGAATTGTAAGTATGGAGGAGTTGTAGTCTTGATATGAGAGCTAAGATTTACCCCGGTCTTTTTGAGCATAGAGCATGTGATGGCTGTAAATATAACGACCCATGACAAAAATGGCTTGTAAATGTAACTGATGTAATTGTATGTTTTTAAATGGTTGTTTTCCTAGCTGCTTGTTGTTTTCCAGGTATTGTATGTATGCTTCCACATGTGCTTAATGAAAACATAAAAAGAACGGGACGACGACGCACTTGGGATGTCACGAAAATAACCTTCGTTGCTTGTGACCTTAGGGATGGACTTGGGGTCGTGACAGGGACCCCTTTGTGTATGGATAGAATGGCAATACATCGAATGAAGGAAATATCCAGAAAATCTGGATCCACAAAGTTGGAAAAGTGCCAGGTAAGATCCACAGGTACTCCATAATAAATGGAAGTAGAAGCAGGGAGGATCGACATAATTTCTATTGATCTGAAAGGTAAAATCAACAACTTGTGAGCCTATACCAAGTAAGTAAGTAGAAGGTTCACCGGTCTTTACTACATAAATCAATCATCATACTAATAAAGAAAGCCTCAGTATAAAGTACAACATTCATCAACTTACTTGAGAACCTTTTACAAAATAACATAATAGATCAATAAAAACAAAAAGTTAATTTAAATGTACAAATGTTATATTTAATAGGAATTTCCTGCTGTCATCATCATTTAAGGAACTTCGTTAACCCCGGGACATGTCGTACCCATCCGGCATCACGAGGAAATCTAGGGAAATTGTTTCACACCCCTTAGGTATCTAGAGGAACCTAGTTATTCCTTCAAGCATCCCTACTACAACCTAGGGCATCGTCGTTCTAAGACCCGATGGCATTCTCACTTACATATTCACATTATGATACAACAATTCCATAATTCAATTTAAAAATATGTTGATGTTACTATTACTCAAGAACTCAAATGTGAACCTAATGAACCCGACGTCATTCTATTTCCTAGACTAACATATTTTCACCCATGCCTATATTAAATGAACTATAAGAGGGATTTCTGACCCTAGACCTTAAACTGGCCTTATAGGGCATCCTGCACACCTTTAGAAACAGTAGCTATCATCTAGGTAAACGGGTTTTAGAAGTTATGAAACTTTGATATAAGGTAGAAAGATCTAGAGGGACATTTTTCATGAAGGTCTTAAAGTCTGATTCAGTTCATATAGTTCTAAATAATTTTTGTAAATCGGGCTCAAAACATTAAGAATTTCCAGAACATGATAGAGTAGGAAAGGAAATATTTCACAAACCAAATGAGATTGAAAAATCATGAAAATTTTATATGTGATAGTATTGATGTGGACATCGAGCCATATCGAGGAGGTGGTGCTAGGGACCCATTGTCTATTCCAACTAGTTCGATCACTCGAGTGCGGGCCAAGCAATTTAGGCAAGCTGTTGGCATCATGGTTCATGATCTTTGGCGTGGAGACAATCTTGGATCAAATCTTGAAGAATCTTGAAAATCTTGGCGCAATTTGATTATCTAGTAACCAAATATTTGAACAAGTCAATATATATATCTTCTTGTTTAGGTATATTCTAGAATATTACGTATTAGATTTCTAGGGCTAGTTTTAAGGTTTGTGTAGCAACTAGAAGGCTTATATTAAGGACTGGCCGACTTTTTTTGGGAGACAGATAGATATTTTTTTTAGGAAAAAGTTGAGAGGTTCTCTTCTACCGTTCTTTTGAGGACTTGACCTTATCAAGATTCTCTTGTGGCAGTCGATTCGACTTATCAAGTGAGATAGCGAATTCTTTCGCTCATGGCATCTATAACGTTGGTTCGTTGATACGCGTTCGTCAACAGGTCACGTTCATACCAAAGTTGCCAATCACAAGTTTGATTGGAGGTCAAGGTTCACAATTCGCACCATCCGGGCTTTCGTAGAATGATCTTTCCGCAACGATTCACATCATTTTGGTATCAGAGCTTGCTTCTATAAGGTCTATTTATCTTTAATTTTCTGTTTATATTTAGCAATTTGAAATTTATTGAGATAGGGTTTCGATTCTAGCCAATTTAGGGGTCCGATTGCTTTTGTGCTTCAATATATAGTTGTTTTCTATTAGTTTTAATTTTTTTTCCTAGCATCATAAATTGTATCTGAGTTCATCAAAAAAAAAAAAAAAAGAAGCGAAAGAGGACACACAAAAAAAAAGGTGCACAAGAAAAAAAAATAGATTCGGCAGAAAAAAATAGCCGAACAAAAAAAAATTAAGAAGGCGACCGGTTTGTTAGTGGACCGAATTGAAACAAAATCAGTAGTGATTTGCATTTTAATTGGAATTTCGAAAGTTGTACTTGTTGATTTGAAATTGTTACTTGCTGAAACAAAATCAATAGTGATCTAATCTTGTTTGATTAGTTTGATTAATTGTCGTGAGGGGGTTGGGAGACAGGTTTTGAGTCCAATAAAGAGCTTGTGAAAAGATAATACGAGAGGGAAAATGCAAAAGTGTGTAAATTTAATTGAGGGTGGAAAAAGCCTAGACTTGAGTTAAACACAAGAGGAGTGACAAATACCTCGAGAGAAACACGTGAGGGAGCAATTGGTGAGGATTTTTGTGACTAACGTATACTTGCAGATCTAAAATATGTCGCGCAAAGAAAGCGTGAATCAAAGGGAAGTTGACTCCATACGAAGGGATGAAGTGCTCGTGGAAAGCATTTAACAATTAAGGGCTGTAGTGGAGGAGCTTAGTGGCCGAATGATGGGAAATTGCATGAGGGTTGATGGTAACCGAGAGCTACCTCGGGGAAGGCCGCAATATCAGCGAGACGTCTCTATAACACAACATAAAAGGCAGTGGCATTAGATGATGATGAGGCCGATATGGAGGATGATCAAGATGCTCGATTTGAAAGGTGGAATGGAGCCCGAGGGTTTAGACATCGAGAAGATAATGAACTTGACAATATCAAAATGAAGATTCCTTCTTTCAAGAATGATCCCGATGGGTATATAGAATGAGAGAAACGCATGGAGATGGTATTTGATTGCCAATGATACTCCGAGCTCAAAAAGGTAAAAATTACAGCTGTTGAATTTGTTGATTATGCTATAATTTGGTGGGATCAACTTGTGACTAGTAGGAGGCGCAATGATGAAAGACCGATAGAGACGTGGGATGAGATGAAAGCGGTGATGAGGAGGCATTTTGTACCAAGTCATTTCAATCAAGATTTGTTTCAAAAGTTACAAATTCTCACATAAGGCAATAAGAGCGTGGAAGAGTATCACAAGTAGATTGAGATTGCCATGATCTGTGCTAATGTGGTGGAGGATTGTGAGGTCATAATGTCAAGATTTTTTAGTGGTTTGAGCCGAGACATAGCAAAGGTGGTGGAGCTGCAACACTATGTTGAATTGGAGGAATTGGTAGACAAAGCCATCGAAGTTGAGCGGCAATTGAAGTTGGACCGAAATTACAAGAGTGGAGGAGGTTCAAATCAAAATTGGAGATCCGATTGGAAGAGAGATGAGAAGCCAAATTGGAGAGAGAATAACACCAAAATCGAAACTTTAAAGGAGAAGGAGAGGGACAGTAAAGTTGAAATGAATCCGACTTCAGGTAAAACCGAAAACCCTAACACTAGAACTCGTAAGATTAAATATTTTAAGTGTTTGGGCATGGGTCATATGGCAAATCAATGCCCTAATAGGAAGGTGATGATCATGATTGGACATGGTGTTATTGAGTCCGAAAGTGAAAGGGAAGAAGAGGATGATGAGATGCCATCGTTGAAGGATTGTAGTGATAGAGAAATAGCTATAAAATGAGACTTATTGGTGGTTAGGCATTCTCTTAGTGTGAAAGTAAAGGAGGAGGAGCATCATCAACAAAGAGATAACTTGTTTCATACAAGGTATGTGGTGAATGGTAAGATTTGTAGTTTGATAATTGATGGAGGTAGTTGTGCAAATGTGGCAAATTGTATTATGGTGGATAAGTTGGGTTTGAAGACGACAAAGCACCCTAGGCCTTATAGACTTCAATGGTTAAATGATAGTGGTTAGGTGAAAGTGTCGAAGCAAGTTCGAATCCCATTTGAGATAGAGAAATATAAGGATGAGGTAGAGTGTGATGTTGTACCTATGCAAACAGGTCATATCTTGCTTGGAAGACCATGGCAATATGATCAAAAGGTACATCATGATGAATATACCAATTGTTATTCATCGGTGATAAATCAAAAGACTTATACCTTGGTACCAATGACACCTAGTGAGGTGTGTCAAGATCAGTTAAAGTTACAACGAGAAGCCGAGAGAGAGAAAAGGTGAGAAATTCGAGGGCTTGCGTGGTGTGTCTGAGACGCAAGGAAAAGGAGAGGCTGAGAGAAGGATTGAGGTAAAAACCGAGGGAAAAGAAGAGAGGAAAGAAAATAGGCAAAAGAATTTTTATACAAAATCGAGTGAGGCGAGGAGAGCTTTAGTTCTAGATAGACTGATGCTTGTACTTTTGTACAAGGAGGTTTTGTTTTCAATTAACAATCTTGATCCAAGTTTACCTAGTCCTATTGTGTCTTTATTGCAAGAATTTGAAGATGTCTTTCCTGATAAACTTCCTAGAGGGATACCATCGATTCGAGGCATTGAACATCAAATCGACTTGATTCCTGGTGCACCATTATCTAACCGACCCGCATATCGAAGCAATCCCAGGAGACAAAGGAACTTCAGCGACAAGTTAGCAAACTATTTGAGTGAGCGTATGTGAGAGAGAGTCTTAGCACGTGCGCCGTCCCTGTTTTGTTGGTGCCAAAGAAGGATGGAACTTGGTGAATGTGTGTCGATTGCTGAGCAATCAATAATATTATGGTAAATTATCGACATCCTATTCCTAGGTTAGATGACATGTTGGATGAGTTGCATGGTTCTTGCATTTTCACTAAGATCGATTTGAAAAGTGGCTATCGTCAAATTAGGATGAAAGAAGGTGATGAATGGAAAACTGCATTTAAGACCAAGTATGGATTATATGAGTGGTTAGTCATGCCATTTGGATTAACTAATGCACCAAGCACGTTTATGCGACTTATGAATCATGTTTTGCATGCTTTTATTGGTCGATTTGTGGTTGTCTATTTCGATGATATCTTGATATATAGCCGAAGCCTTGATGACCATATTGAGCATGTATGAGCTGTTTTGCAGATTTAAAGGGCCGAGCAATTATACACTAATTTAAAGAAGTGCTTTTTTGTTACCAACAAATTAGTATTTCTAGGATTTGTTGTTAGTGTTGATGGTATACAGGTTGATGAAGAAAAGGTCAAAGCAATCCGTGAATGGCCAACGCCTAAGACCATAGGAGACGTGCATAGCTTTCATGGATTGGCGAGTTTTTATTGGCGATATGTGAGAAATTTCAGCACCATTGTCGCACCTTTAACTGAGGTTATCAAGAAGCACATGGGTTTCATGTGGGGAGAAGAGCAAGAGAAAGCATTTAATTTGCTAAAAGATAAGTTGACTAATGCTTATTTGTTATCTTTGTCGAATTTTAGTGCTACTTTTGAGATAGAGTGCGATGCTTCTAGTACAAGAATTGGAGCCGTGTTGATGCAAAGAGGGCGTCCCATAGTTTATTTCAGCGAGAAATTGAGTGGAGCAATATTGAATTATCCTACCTATGATAAGGAGATGTATGCTTTAGTGTGAGCTTTGGAGACTTGGCAACATTATTTATGGCTAAAGGAGTTTGTGATCCACATCGACCACGAGATCTTGAAGTACTTGAAAGGGCAACAGAAGTTGAATAAAAGACATGCCAAATGGATGGAGTTCATTAAGACTTTTCCATATGTGATCAAGTATAAGAAAGGTAAGGAGAATATGGTAGCCGATGCATTTTCTCGAAGGTATGTGATTCTAACTACTTTAGAAGCAAAGTGTCTAGATTTTGAGCATATCAATGGCTTATATATTGATGATGATGAGAGTGTTTGAAACATGTGAGCATGCTGCATTTAATAAATTCTATAGGTGTGAAGATTATTTTTTCTGTGAAAACAAACTATGTTTGCCTAAGTGTTCTTTGCGTGAATTGTTGGTGTGAGAAGCGCATAGTGGTGGTTTAATGGGGTATTTTGGCATTAATAAGACTTATGAAGTACTGCATGAACATTTTTATTGGCCATATATGAAGAGAGATGTCACATGTGTCTATGAGAGATGCATTGCTTGTAAGCAATCAAAGTCTACAACTAAACCGCATGGCTTGTATACACCATTACCTATTCCAACGCATCCTTGGACTGATATTTCTATGGATTTTGTGTTAGGATTGCCTAGGTCTAAGTATGGTAGAGATTCTATTTATGTGGTTGTTGATCGGTTTTCAAAGATGACTCATTTTATATCTTGTCATAAAACTAATGATGCATCTCATGTTGTTGATTTGTTCTTTAAGGAGGTTGTACATTTGCATGGCATGCCTAGATCGATTGTTTCAGATCGAGATTCTAAATTTCTTAGCTACTTTTGGAAAACATTGTGGAAAAAATTAAGAACATAGTTGTTATTTTATACTACTTGTCATCCACAGACCGATGGTCAAACAGAGGTAGTTAATAGAACTTTAGGAGTATTGTTGCGTGCTATTATTAAAAAGAACATAAAATCTTGGAAAGATTGTTTGCCACATGTTGAGTTTGCATATAATAGGAGTATGCATTCTGCTACTAAATTTACACCATTTAAGGTTGTCTATAGTTTTAATCCGTTAACTCCATTAGATTTAACCCCTTTACCTGTTGATGAGTGTGTGGATTTAGATGGAGCAAAAATAGCCGAATTTGTCAAGGCGCTACATGAGAAGACACGTGCAAATATTGAGCGCAAGACTGAGCAATATGCAAGACAAGCCAACAAAGGGCGCAAAGAAATGATGTTTGAACCCAGCAATTGGGTTTGGGTTTGTATGCGCAAGGAGCGATTTCCTAAGTAGCGACATTCTAAGTTATCACCGCGAAGGGATGGACCATTCATGGTGTTAGAAAGAGTTAACAATAACGCCTACAAGTTTGATCTTCCAGGTAAGTATGACGTTAGTGCTACATTTAATGTTTCTGACTTGACTCTTTTTGATGCAAGTGATGATTTGAGGGCAAATCCTTTGCATGGGGGAGGGAATGATGTGGACATCGAGCCATATCGAGGAGGTGGTGCTAGGGACCCATTGTCTATTCTGACCGGTTCAATCACTCGAGCATGGGCCAAGCAATTTAGACAAGCTGTTGGCGTCATGGTTCATGATCTTCGACGTGGAGATGACCTTAGATCAAATCTTGAAGAATCTTGGAAATCTTGGCGCAATTTGATTATCTGGTCACCAAATATTTGACTAAGTCAATATATATATATATATATATATATTATTCTTGTTTAGGTATATTCCCATTAGATTTCTAGGGCTGGTTTTAGGGTTTGTGTGGCAACTAGAAGGCCTATATTAAGGACTGGCCGACTTTTTTTGGGAAATAGATAGATTTTTTTTTTAGGAAAAAAGTAAAAAGTTGAGAGGTTCTTTTCTACTGTTCTTTTGAGGACTTGACATTATCGAGATTCTTTTGTGGCGGTCGATTCGACTTATCAAGTGAGACAACAAATTATTTCGCTCGTGGTGTCTATAACGTTGGTTAGTCGACACGCGTTCGTCAACAGGTCACGTTCATACTGAGGTTGCCAATCACAGGTTTGATTGGAGGTCGAGGTTCGCAATTCGCACCATCCAGGCGTTCGTAGAACAATCTTTCCGCAACGATTCACATCAAGTATAGAATGTATTCTACAACTTTTATTAAGGACATGTGATAGAATTCTTGACTGAAAAATCTGTGGAAAATGGAAAGCAGGAAGGGGTTGGTTTAGTGACCCTGAAAATAGATTTCAAACCCCGTAGCTTTTTAAATATATTTATTTCGTACGAAGTCCAAAAATTCTAAAATTAAAATATGATTGAGAATAACCACTAAGGGACGACTTTCATGAGAATGCCCCATGAAATTTGCATCACACAAGTCGGTATAAAATTAGAAAGAGTTTAGGGTCAGGCAAAACTGAACTTGACCTAAGTCCAGCACTAGTTTGGTTCATATTTTCCCGAATCCCAGACCTCATATGCGCTAGATATTGAGCGGCCATGCTGATACAGTCCAACCACAAACTCAACTACTTTCCGCTCGACAATATAGTTGGGTAATGCGATCGAAACTTTCGATCGAACAAGGATTCAAACAACGACTATGAGATTTCTAGGAAACCATCCTTGTCAAATGATAATCGATCAATATAGGATAGAACGGAGGATATTTACTTGCCTCCGGTCCTCATGAACAGCGGTCGCGACTTGGCGGGACGAAGGTGAAGTCAATGACAGCAGCGCGAGTAGCTGTGACGGAAAGGGAGGAGTTGCTGTGGTCGTGAGCTGAGGAGATGGGTTGTTCTTCACTAGCTTCTGGCTCGTTGACTGCAATGGAGATGAGGAGAGGAACCGAAGACGGGCATGCTTCGCAGGTTTCTCTGGGGGGTGTAGCCGAGTGAGGTGAGGAATGGTGAGTTCTGGGGCGGTGAGCAAAAGACAAACGGCGTCCCTCTCTCTCTCCCTTTCTCTGTTCGCTCTCTCTCTCTCTCTCTACCGTCAAGCATTCCTCATCTTGGGCGGTCTTCTTTGTTGACTCAGCATCACTTGATGCGTTGTCGCCAGCTTCGAGAAGCAGATGGGAGGGCGCGCGTTGTTGCCGTTTGGCTGACTCAGCGAGAGGGGGGGAACGTGGCAACGGTTTGAGGGGAACGAGCACATGGTGAGAACGTTCGGCAGGGGGGAGGAGAATGAAGGGGTGGTCTTCTCTTATTCGCTCGTGGTCTTCGTGCCACCGAGGAAATTCGGCGAATTTGCTAGCTGTCCGTGTAGGCCGTCGAACGATCCCCGCGGTTGTCGAAGATAATGTCGACTGAAGGGTGATTAGAGGATGTGCAATTGGAATAGGACGTTAGAGTTGTTGCGGATGAATAGTGGCGGCGACTCGGTGACGATGCGATGGTAATATGAATAATATAGTTTAATGATGAGTTTGTCAACATGGCATGGACTGTTAAGCATCCGGGGCTCATTGCCTTGTCAAGCGAAATTTTGGATGTCACAGGGGAGGAGCATTTGTTAATTACCCACGACTTTGCCAAAGAGGCCTACGGCTCATATTAAGATGCATGTGAGAGCTGACAACCCTGCTAGGCCATAGGTAAAGGCTATGAGACCTTGCTTGATACTATGATTGTGCCTCTAGCACTCCTGCCTCCACTTGCTGGTGGGGCCAAGCCTCGCCTCTAATGAGGACTGTCGGCCCTTACCCTAAATACCTCCTCAATGGACTCTCTCTCTCTCTCTCCGAGTCTATCATACAGTTTAATTAATATTTAAATTGATTTTCTCCAATTGAAAATAAGAAAAATGTAGGGAAACCCTAGTCATTAGTCTCCTCTTCTCCTCTCCCTCTCATCTCTACACAATTTTTTTCTTCAACCTCTATGAAGGGGAGGGTTAAGCTAGATCTCCCCCTCCCCTCTCTGTTTCTTTGATTGATTTGGTTCTATATTTTCTTTTCTTTATTTTCCTTCCTGTTGGAGGAGTTATCCTCTTAGGGGCTAATCTAGATCCAGAAGCTCCTCTCTCTCTCTCTCTCTCTCTCTCTCTCTCTCTCTCTCGTTTTGGGGAGGTCTATCTCGACCTAGTCTAGATTTGGGGATTTTTTTTTTTTGTATGTTTAAGGGGTTTCACTTCCCTTGGATTTCGTTAGTGTACAAGTTTTGTGGAAGATCGAAGAAGTTTCATGAATATTTCGCTCTCGTAGTTAAATTTATGCTTAGTCAAGATTTTGCTTTGAACAACGATGCTAGTGGGGACACCAAACCTAGGCACACATCTCTAAAAGGCAATGACATAACAACAAATGGAGTCCTTGGTGTGTGCTCATTACTGAAGATGAATTTGGTAATTGGTCATCGATTTTGGTTTCAAGAAGTCACAAATCTATTCTTTAAGCATGTGACCCATAATTTTGTTCTAATAATTCATTTGGTTATTTGGAGCTTGCTTTTGATATTGAAACTGTTTGGGATTTGTTTTGGGTTGCAGTTGAACTGAGTTGTTTATCTCTCTCTCTCTCTTCATGAAAATGAATGAAGTGTTACTTTCGGTTAAAAAAGAAAAAGAAGAAGTAATATTTATATTTATGTATGAGAGAAAAAGTATCAAGAAAGAAATGTCAAAATATTCCATTATCCAAAATGGGCTAATAAAGGGACTTGATAACATCAATTTAATAAGTCTTATTACTTAATTATATCTTTTAAAAGCTTTAGAACTGAATTGTACTCAATGATAAATTTTAAACCTTTTGGTCGATTTATGCGTAGTTAAAACCATGGGCGGGAGTATATAGTTGAAAAGCAAATAAAGAAATTGTACTATCAAATATATTCTTAACTAATGTTGCTTATTTTGAAAACATCTTATGATATTCAAATTTTGAAAGTATTATAATCTCAGATTAGCATAAAAAGAAATTAAAAAAGGCTAATACTATATCTCATTTGTTAACATTTTTAAATATTTTATATAGTGGAATTTCATCTCATAGATATATTTCACTAAAAAAGAATAAATTCCACTAAAGTTAAATAAAATGTATATATTTTGAATATATAATGAAAAATTACTCTTATTAAAGAACAGTGGAAAAAATACAAAAAACTACAATCATATCTTACTACCAATATATTTGCTTATACAGTTTTTTTATTTTTATTTTTATTAAATGAATACATCATAGTTAATAAATGGAACTTATTGTAAACAATATAATAGACTTCATTATAAAACTGGTGATGTGTGCTAAAACTCAATATGATGCACTTGTATTGTTGTGAAAAGGCGAGCGATCAAACAATAATGTAGACAAAAGAAGAAAATAAATCGGACATCAGATTTACGTGATTTGGTCGTAAAGACCTATGTCCACAGGGAGAGCAGTGATGAATTTCACTATAGATCAAGCGATACAAGGAGATTACACACTCAAGTCACTCAAACACTCTCTCGGTGTTTCCCAAACCCCAATTGCACCCAATAACACACACAATGTTTAGCCTCAAAATTCCTCAAGAAATAATCTCTCACTATCACGAAGGAATTACACGCAAATCTTACCACAATATTTAATTGGCTTGAACACTAAATCTTCTTGGATGTAATTCATAGACAAGAACAACAAAGAAAAAATCCCTCCCAAGCACTCGACGACGAGACGGCGCTTCAAGACCAATTCTTCATGATTAACCTCCTGCCACCCACGACCAAAAGTCTTATATATATATAAAAGTGAGACCCTTGTTCTTTTGCTAGCTTCTCATAGGATTTTGTTTCCTATCTTGAACCAAAACATATCTCTGTATATTTTAAACAAAATCCAAGTCCTAGTCAAAGTTGGACTTTCCTATTTCAGCAACCAAACTCTTCAATGCAGATTCAGAATTTTAGGAAGTTGATCTTCGGATCTTCTTTGCTCGATTTTGAACGTCTACAATATATCCAATTCGGAATATTCGGAATTTCACATTAGGCTCAAACTCGAGACATATTTTAACAATCTCTACCTTGGCTTGACGTTTGAGCCAAGTTGCAATCGCTTCGCAAAAAATTCAAACTCTGCCACTACTTTCCCATAGCCCCTGATGGGCTCAACCGCCATAGATATTATCCAAGTCCAAGCTTTGCTTGAACTTCGCCATAACCGAGGACCTCATTAGAATACCAACTCCATATACACCTTTAACTGCTCTGCAATGATTTTTTGACGCAACCTCCTTAACCGTAGATAAAGCAAAACCATTGTTGTATCCATATCTGTCAGGAGATTGAATATGTACCTTGTTAATTTCAGCAGTTACAGCAATCATTGGCTCTATAGGCTCCACCTCACTACAAACGCCATCTGTGTCAATTACTTTGTTAGTACTCGTACTCGCTACCTCAGAAGTTTCTGGTCGCAACTCCACCTCAAGTTGAACACCGTTCATATCCGTTTGAACACTGCTATAATCACTCATAGCCAGAAGTACTAGAGACTTGTCAAACAAAAATTCTTTACTAATAATAGGTGAATTTAACTCCGGGCACCACAATCGATAACTCCTCTCACCTCGTGCATACCCTAGGAATATGCACTTTCTTACTCTTCCATCGAGCTTACCATCACTTGCTCGAACATCACATGGGCAACAAAATATTCTAAGAACAAAATAATCAGCAACGTTACCTTATCACACTTCTTTGGGAGTTCGATATCCAATCGCAGTCGATGGAAATCTATTCATCAGGTAACACACCATACTTAGCGCATCCGCTAGGAATCTCCTAGCCATACCAGCACTCGAGAGCATTTTATGGGCTGTTTCTAGTAATGTTTTGCTCATCAATTCCGAAACATATTGTGGTTCATTGGCATAAATGCGGTATTTCACTATACCTTCCTTCATGCAGAATTCATTTAACAACTTCAAGCAAAACTCTATGCTACTGTCAGTCTACACATGCTTGATCATCTTACCAGTCTCCTTGTTGATCAAAGATATGAACTGCTTGATCCTGACAACAACATCAAACTTGTGCCTAAGCACAAATACCCACGTCTTCATCGAGTAGTCATCAACAATTGTTAACATATATTTAGCACTCTTCCTCGAAGGAAACCACGAAAACCTGTAAACATTTAAGTGAATTAATTCTACAATTTCCGTGGTTTCCTTGACAGTCGTACTAAACTGCACTTTTCGCTATTGATCTAAATCACAGCATCTACATACATTCAGTTCATTAGAAACATAACCACATAGCAAATTTCTTTCACTTAAAACTTTCAAGCTTCTCTTGCCAATGTGTCCCAAATGCATATGCCACAATTTAGACTCTCGAACAGATGCATTTGACGTCTCCGCAGCGAAATTTGTCACTATCTCACCTTGAAACTCATACAGGCTATTGTACTTGATTCCTTTCATTATTATCGAAGCACCTTGAACAATTTTCAGAAATCCGCATTCTAAAAAATATCGATACCCAGCTGAATCCATGGCACTCAAGGAAATTAAGTTCTTCTTCAACTCTGGAACATGCCTTACTCCAATCAATGTCCTCACGATACCATCTTGCAATCTGATTCTAACATTACCAACACCAATGACATCGCATTCAATGTTATTCCCCAACTGTACTTTACTACCATCCGTGCACTGATAAGTAGTAAACCAGTTTCTATTTGGTGTGACATGAAAAGAACAACCATAATCCATAATACATCCATCAAACAATGAACAATCAATGACAGACAAGACATAATCAACATTATCTGCTACAACTGCGACATTATCTGCAGAATCAACTATAATTCCCTTACCCTTATCATTCTTCAGCTTAAGGCAATTCCTTCTAAGATGCCTCCTCTTGCAACAACTTCTAACAGACAATATCAGCAGTCCTAGATTGACTATGGCTGTTCATATTAGTACTACTCTTACTTACACGTGTTTTAGATCTTCCTCTATTTTCACCTACTAAAGAAGCATATACAGGTTCGTCGGATTCTCTTCTATGGATGTCCTCACCTAGAATCAAATCTCGAACCCCATCAAATGTCAAACTTGTTGACCTAGAGGAATTATTAACATCAGTAACAGTAGCATTCCAACTATCAGGCAATGAGAATAACAGAATCAAAGCACGTACCTCATCTTCAAAGTCAATCTCAACTAAACTCAATTGACTAATAATCACATTGAATTCATTGATATGATTTGCAACCGATGCACCTTCGCTTATCTTCAACTAAATAGACGTCGCATCAAATAGACTTTGTTGATCATAAAGAGCTTTTCGTACATATCTAATAGGGCTTGAATCAAATTAGTAGTGGTCTTCTCCTTCAAGATATTAAACGCAACGTTACGAGCCAACGTCAGCCAAATAACACTCATAGCTCATCTATCTAGCAAATCCCAATCAGCTTGCTTCATCAACTCTAGTTTCTCCCCAGATAAAGGTAAGTGAAATTTCATCTGGTAAAGATAATTTTCAATCTACATCTTCTAGATACTAAAATCATTCCCATCAAATTTGTCGATTCTCACTTTTACTTCTTTTGTCGCCATCGATTCGCTTCAACTTAGCCAAGCCTGGCTCTAATACCAATTGTTGTGAAAAGGCGAGCAATCGAACAATAATATAGATAAAAGAAGAAAATAAATCAGGCACCGGATTTACATGGTTCGATCGTAAAGACCTACGTCCACGGGGAGAGCATCGATGAATTGCACTATAGATTAAGCGATACAAGGAGATTACACACTCGAGTCACTCAAACACTCTCTCAGTGTTTCCCAAACCCCAATTATACCCAATAACACACACAGTGTTTAGCCCCGAAATTTCTCAAGAAATAATCTCTCACTCTCACGAAGAAATTACACGCAAATCTTACGACAAGATTTAATTGGCTTGAACACTACATCTTCTTGGATGTAATTCACAGACAAGAATGACAAAGAAAAATCCCTCCAAGCACTCAATGACGAAACAGCGCTTCAAGACCAATTCTTCATTATCAACCTCCTGCCACCCACGGCCACAAGTATATATATATGTAAGACCCTTGTTCTTTTGATGACTTCTCATAGGATTCTATTTCTTATCTTGAATCAAAACATATCTCTGTATATTTTAAACAAAATCCAAGTCTTAGTCAAAGTTGGACTTTTCTATTTCAGCGACCAAACTTTTCAACACAAATTCGGAATTTTGAGAAGTTATCTTCGGATCTTCTTTGCTCAATTTCGAACGTCTGCAACATATCCAATTTGGAATATTCGGAATTTCACATTGGGTTCAACCTCGAGACATATTTTAATAGGTATCATGTTGATCATGAGTAATGCTCATGGAATTGCAAGTTATATGCCATAGATTCTGGAATATGTATTTACATGTGTGTTAAAAAAAAAACCTTCAAAATGCATAAAGGATGATAGAAAAACTTCTCGGGTAGTGTTTATAAATTTTGTCAATCAGAACAGTTGAATCATGTAAGGCTCATGTGAGACCAATGTGATCTAATGACTTATGTCAACTGTGCACCCATTTCAAGTAAGTATTCGTTAGATAATAGGGCTTAGGAAAGAACGTAACAAATTGCCAATTGGTGTCTTAAAAGCCTTATGTGTCAGACGAAGGTAATGAACTTTTCGTTGCTCAGCGGAAGATAAAACTTGTTTAAAGGAGCTGGGCTGGGCTGCCTCAATTTTCCATCAATAGTACTACCAGCTCGTTGCTTAACTACTGTCCTCGCCTAGGTCTTTGAACAAAATGTCCATATACATCATTAATCATGATACAATCTCACGGCTTTTTCTGCGTAAAAGAAGATTATTCAGAAGGCTTACAAATATGCAATGGCCAAACAGAAACATTGACGAGTTGAAATATGTAAGGGGGATTACATTTGATTTTAGGTTTTTGACCAATCAATTTCTAGTGGAAATACACTTGAGATCAGTCGAAATCATAGGGAAGCAAAGCGAATGCAATGCCTCGCCATGAGATATCACCAAAATAGTACCCAGTTTAGGCCAGTTACTTGCAATTTGTCGTTTCACGCAGCAAAAACAGTAAAGCATATGTTTTCTATCGCAACTGGTGCACCGAACATTAGATGCCTCGTTGAACTCCACCTTGTCACGGACACCGTTGGACTGAACCTGCATGTTAGTCTCCTCTTTGGATACCTCAGGAGCCTCTAAATGCAGCTAGTTCCACCTTATCTAAATACCCGTGATACTTCTCTGCAATCTGACAATCACTCCGTATAGAAGCCTGTGGAACCATGAAAAGTTACTTCACTTCTGATATATAGCTAGAACTCTGTATAACCCGATTCAGATGTTGGATCTTATTTGAGACTAAAATTTTAGATCCCCCATTAGTCACAAATTGATAAGAAGATTTACCTGAAGTTGTTCCACCATTATTGATTTGAAACTCTGTAAAAGTGCTTCAGCATTCGATAATTCAGTTCTAATGAGGCTTTCTTAGCACGGCGTGCAAGATGGGATCTCATCCATGCATCTTTATCCTGAATATGAAGTTCCTCAAACTATGGAATGCTATAGAAATTCATGCAAAGTCCTAAAGCACATCATGGACTCCCAACAAGCAACAAACAACGGTTATGTTCTCATCTTTTCTAGACTGTGGACAAGAAACGACATAAAATTAAGTGCAAATGAATTACAAGAGTCAATGTGCTTATCTAGCTTGCTCACCTGTTTGAGATGGTGATAGGACAGATGCATACTGATATCTTATCTTTGTAAGTGACGGAAATGAATTCCTAACACACATGCCTTGAACAATACGAGTATTGTGGAAACTGTATATGAGAAACGGGCCCAAGAAAACTTGAATTACTAATTGAAAAAATACATTACGCAATGGAATGTACCTTGCTTTTTTACGAATTAAATGCACCTATTGCAGCGTCGTGAGAGAGATCGAGTAGGAACAATTTTCTTCATGGGGAAGAGAGTGTTTTTTGTTGTTCTTATTTTCCCTTTTGAACAAACACCTATTATTTCACCCTTACAGAAAAAACACGTTCTTTCCTCTTTTAAAGAAGCAATCCACAAAATAATTGCCACGGCAGTTATCTTCCTTTTAATTTGTGGGCTGTGAGCCCTTGAAGTTACGGGCCGGGTTAGTCCAACATGGGCGGCCCGATAACCCATAAAATTGATCATCTCTCACTTGCCCTTGATGGGCTAAATATAACTCTCTCTCCTCTGCATTATTCATACTAGCGAATAATCTGTATAACCAGCATACTTTGAGAGCTCGTTGCCATATATTTATTAGAAATATTCCATTAGATCGAATCAATTTATGTTAGCTTGTGCCATCATGGACTTAACAATTTAATATAGGATTTTATTTCTCCTTTCCGCAACACTATTTCATTTGAGGAGTATATGGAATAAACAACTATCTTTCTATTTCTTTTTCATCACATAAATTTTTGAACTTATTATATAAATATGTTCGACCTCAATTGGATCTTGACACTTTTATTTTCTTATTTAATTGATTTTCTACTAAGCTCATAAATTTCTTAAAGCAACTTAGGGCGCAAATGATAACCATTCTGGCCTGAAATTGATTTCTAGAAAAAAAAAAAAAATTTATATTTCTATTTCTAGATGAATTTCTAAACAAAAATACCCATTTGATGATGACACAAAATTTCTACTTTAAATATAGAAATTCGTTTGATAACGACACAAAATTCTTTTCTTTCAGATGGTGGCAAACGGCAGACGGCGGCTAGCAATGGACAAGGGAGGCGGCTGGCAGACGAGGATGGCATCCGGCGGACGGCAGATGGTGGCGGCAAGTGGCGGGCAAGCGGCGGGTGGCCAGCAACCAGCGAACGGTGGTGGCAACGGCTGGCGGCCGGCGGACAATGGTCGACGGCAACAAATGGATGACCGGTTTTGTCATGCCGCGATTCTTGTCACATGCTCATCCCTCGGTGGTCAATAAATATGCAACGTCCCAATATGCGTCGCCGACCTGTTCGTTTTAATACGCATGCGGAAGCAAATAAATACCCTTGACAAGAAATGCTTGGGATAGAAAGAAGCAGGAAGGCAAATCACCACCAAAACACTTCTTTTATAAACACATATGTTTATGTACAACACTGGTCTATCTACAAAAGACCGACTCAACAAAAAGGGGACTGTCCTATGACTAGCTAGTCAGACACTTTCGTCGATTCTTCGATCTCCACCTCCCCAGACTCCGGGGCTTTGAGTCCTCCACGATTGCCATTTAAGGACCTGAAAATATTGAGCCCACGACGGGATAAGACAATGTATAAGCAAGTTCCCCCTCTAAATTCCAACTAGGAAGAAAATACGCCTAGAGGCCTAACCACACAAGTCAAAAGACTTACCTTGCCTCAATTCATTCCTGCACGTAAGTACAATTCATAAACCCAAACAATCGATCTAATCGATCAGTTCAATCAATTCGATTGCTCACACTAGCGTGATCCACCAATACACATCGGTCCATCAATTTAATTAATCCAATCATTCACAGCTCACACAAGCATGAACTACCGACACACATCAATCCCTCAATTTAATAAATCATTGCTCACACAAGCTGAGACGCACTATTGCTCACACAAGCTGACTGATTATTGCTCTCACAAGCTGACTTTTATGTTTGCTCACACAAGTTAAACTACGATAAATTAATCCCGGCCAAGGACTTGGTGCTTTGCACTTCAGTTCCTCAATTAAACCACGAACTTTGCCTAATTTCATCGTATTAAAATATACCTGATAAAAATAATCGTGTGTGGGTACACGGTCGGCCTAGGCCAAAAATACAATATCTTTCTGTTTAAAAATCCCACTATTTATATAGTGTTTAAAAACATTTTCGGCATTAAAAACCGACACCCCGGTACTTTTTAATTAAATATCGAAATTATTAAATTTTGGGATAAATACCCAAAATTTCGAATAACACTCAATTTGCACAATCTAGCATTCAATTAAATAAACCAATCACACAATTGCAATTAGCACGAAATTCCGGTCACTAGTTATCCCGGTCTAATTTTCGAAAAATAATAAATAATAAAATAATTACCATAATTAATTAATTAATTAATTAATTACCAATAAATGCTATAATTGTAAACTTAGGCTGGAAAAGTCTAATTAAAGACCGAAACGAGCCCGGAAAATTTCTGAACCAATTTAAATAATTAAAACAACATCTCTAGTCTCTAATTAATCTAATCTAACAATCTAACATGCAAAATTGGATAATTAAATCACTAATCTAATCTAACTAACCACTTAATCCTTAATTAACTTAAACTAATCATCATCTAAGCATAATTAACTCCCTAAGTAGAGTTTAGTGGGTAAACTCACTGGATTAACATTCCGATGAGTCCACGACGACAGTAACACCTAGGCGAGCAATAAACCTCCTAGCGGTGACACCAATAGAGGCCGGAGAGAGCTTGAAAATGGGCCTTGAAGTCCCAAAACCTTGCTGGCAGCTTTTGTTCAAGGCCGAACAAGCTAGAACCAAAGGGGACTAAGGGCTGGAAATGGCGAGGAAAAGGGCCAGCTGAGTTGCTATAGCTTGGATGGGTGACTATAGCAGCAGATGGCAGCTTCGGCGACTTGAACGGCAATAGACAATGACTTGGTGACCTTCTGGACGAGCGAGCAAGGGAGGACGATGGCCAGGGATGCACGAACAAGCAGCTGGGCGTGACAGGCGACCAGTGGCTCGCAGTCATGCAAACACGACTCCAGCAAGTGAACAACGATCGGACAGGAGGCAGAGGAGTCAACAGCTGGCTAGCTGGCTTCCCTAGGCTTTTGCAGTTTCCTTAGCTCACACATAGCAAGAAGGAGAGAGGAAAGGCTGAGGAAGAAGGGGGACATCAGCTAAAGAGAGGTGGCCACTTCTCTTCAATTCTATCTCTTTGTCCCTTGAAAAGGTCCCACCTTGGTTGGTTGGCTTCCTCAGCCTATTTCCAGCTGCCAAAACTTGCCTTAGAAGCCATTGAAGGTGTCCAAAGGTTGAGGACCAAAGGGCATGCGAATTTGTAACACTTCTCCTCTAAATTAGACTAAATCCTCTCCAATTAAAGTCAATTTCGGTCCTATAAATTCCACCATCATGTCCGCGATCAAATTGACATTTTTCCTCATTAATAGATCCAACTTGCATCCCAAAAACGCGATAAAAAATGGTCCCCTGAATTTTCCAAAACAAAAACGGCCTCACTTTGAAATTCCGCCAAAAATCTCGGTTTGCAGAAAAATTTTCGGAGGATGAGTCAATGTTCCTAAAATGACTCGTGACATGAACAAACTTTCAATTTCTAAAATCGGATTCAAATTCGCGGTTAATTTCAATCTAGTGCGATTTTAGCGTGACTTAGCTTACCATGTAGCTTTTAGAATTTTTTTGTGCAATTGACCTGTGATCGATTTGTTTCGAATCACAATGTACATCTTCAACACATTGGCGACCCTTGGTTGTCATAAAAATCTTGAGATTTCAAATACGGACACAAGGTACCAAAACGACAAAAAAATCGGTCTAGTGCCGATCGACAAGAATTTTGTGATTTGGTGTTATCACACACACTTTGATCACCTATCTCAGTCGAACGAACTATCTCTGATCTTTGATCGATTTTTAACTATGCCGTAATGATTTCACTCAATGTCTTCCCTGAAAATGACTCTGCAGATGAACATGGTCGAGCAACCGATTTCTGGTTAAATTCTCAAGTCTATTACCTTAAAATCCCTTATTGCCTTAAAATCTCTTAACGGCTTCACCTAATAATCTAGTTATCTCGTGAGTGATCGGTTCAGAAAATAGCACTATAGATGCAGCGATAAAAGGCCCGATTTATTTAATTGAAAATAAGACTGAAATTTCACGATGTCACAACTCTTCCCCTCTTATAAAAATTTCGTTCTCGAAATTTAAGCCATTACAAATTTTAAACAAAAAGGTGGGGGTACAATCATCTCATCGACTCTTCACTTTCCCAGGTTGCTCATTCAGTGCTGTGGTGTTGCCATACCACTTTAATCAACAAGATCGTCATGGTACGCAAAATACGTTCTTTCCGATCCACAATCTGAACCGGGCTTTCCATGTATGACACTCTATCGTCCACGTCCAATTCTTCAAAATTAAGCATGTGGGTCGAGTCAGTCTCATACTTCCTCAACATCAACACGTGAAAGACGTCATGCATTTGTACCAACCTTGGCGATAATGTAAGACGATACGCTAGGATTCCGATTCTCTCTAGAATCTCAAAGGGACCTACGTACCTCGGACTTAGTTTTCTTTTCTTGCCAAAGCGCGAAGTACCCCTTATTGGTGACACCTTTAGAAAAACGTGATCACCAACTTGAAATTCCAAAGGTTTCCGACGCTTATCTGCATAACTTTCCTGACAGCTCTAAGCGGTTTTTAACCTGTCCCTAATGATTGCAACTGCATCCATTGACTGTTGAACTAACTCTAGGCCTGTAATCTTTCTTTCCCCGACTTCATCCCAACACACTAGCGTTCTGCACGCTCTACCATACAATGCTTCAAAAGGAGTCATCTGAATGCTCTGCTGGTAAATGTTGTTGTAGGCAAACTTAACAAGATGAAGTTGTTCCTCCCAGCTTCCCTTGAAATCCAGCACGCAAGCTCGCAGCATGTCTTCAATGGTTTGAATCATCTTCTTAGACTAGCCATCCGTCTGAGGATGATATGCCGTACTATACTACAACTTCGTTCCTAAAGTACTCTACAAGCTTTTCCAAAATGCAGCTGTAAACCTCGGGTCTTAGTCTAAAGTAATCGTCATCGGCACTCCATGCAGACGAACAATCTGACGCACGTACAACTCGGCGTGCTTGTCTAAATCAAGGTCCTTTCATATTGCGATGAAGTGAGCCGACTTTGTCAGTCTGTTAACCACTACCCAAATGAAATCATTACCTCTCTAACTCTTTGGTAAGCTTGTCACAAAATCCATTGTGATGTGCTCCCATTTTCACTCGGGAATCTCGAGAGGTTGCAGAAGTCCTCCTCGCATATAGTGTTGTGCCTTCACTTGTTGACACGTCAGACACTTGTTTCGAGTCACATTATACATCTTTGACACATTGGCGACCTCGATTGTTGCGAAAATCTCGAGATTTCAAATACGGACATAAGGTACCAAAACGATAGAAAAATCAGTCTAATGTCGATCGACGAAAATTTTGCGATCTGGTGGCATCACCCACACTTTGATCACCTATCTCAGTTGAACGACCTATCTCTAATCTCTGATCAATTTTTAACTGTACCGTAATGATCTCTACAGATGAGCACGGTCGAGCAGTCGGTTTTTGGTTGAATTCTTAAGTCTATTGCCTTAAAATCCCTTTACGGTTTCACTTGATAATCTAGTTATCTCATAAGTGACCGTCTTAAAGAATAGCATTATGGGCGTGGCGATGAAATGCCTGATTTATTTAATTGAAAACAAGACTGAAATTTCAGGATGTCACGGGTTCATAGCAAGGATGAACGATGAGAAGAATTTTTATTTCTCATTTCTGTTCCAGAAATAGAAAAGTATAAATTTTTTACTTTTGATTTCTATTCCAAACCTATTTCTGAAACAAAAATCTATTTCAGAAATTTATCAAATAGATTTCTATTCCAAAAAAATTGTTTCTGGAACAGAAATTATAGTTTATCATGCACCCTCTTAGTGCCTCAGATTTATGAGAAATCAAATAAATATATCTAAATCAAGTATAATCATCTATAAATATGATGAAATATGCAACATTATGTCTTCCTTTTACATTCATTGGACTATAATGTTATAATATATTTATCGTAAATGAAATTCAACTCTTATTCATTTTTCAAATGGTTTCCTTGTTGTTTTTCCTGCTAGGTAATGCTTGCAAATAGGCAAATCAACTTTTTCAAAATTGCTAGTAAGCCATCTTTAGCTAATCTATTCATTTGTTATTGGCCAATATGACCAAGTCTAGAATGCCATACCTTCACATCTTATCATATGAATTAGCATATGTGAAGAGGGAATAACAAACATTAGTATTACTATAGTCAACATCTAACATAATAAAACCATCTAGGAAGTATTTACAACCATAGTAACTTGTACCTAAATATATGTCCACACCGTTATTATGGAAATTCAAATTAAAACCAAGTTGAACCAACACTAAAATAGATACTAAATTCCAATGAATTTCCAGAGCATATAGTATATCATTTAGAAACAAAATGCATCCATCACGCAAACTAACTGACAAGTGCCAATTCCTTTAATTTCAACTTTGGAGTTGTTCCCTACATAAATCTATTTTGTTCTAGTTGGTATTTGTCGGAACTCCACGAATGCATCTCTATCCTTCGCTAAATAGTTTGTTGTTCCCGAATCTATAGTCCACAAAAGATTAGATTCTATTGGAAAAATTGAACTCGATACAAAAATAGTACTTATAAGAACACAAAGGGTGTCCATCTTCTTTGGCTCACTACGGTTGTGAGTGAAGTGATTCTATTTACTACAATTGTAACATTTCACCTTTGACATTTTTTTTTCACAAGAGGACGTTTTCCTCTCTCACGTTCGTCAAATTTTGGTTTCTTGTTTGAAGAGCTCGCTCTCTTACCTTTCCGCTTTTTGAACGAATCTAGATGTTTGCGTTTAGAGCTCAAAGCTCCTTATGAGTTAGAACCAACAGAATAAATATTTGTTTCTAGCTTAGTTGCTTGGAAGCGGTCTTCTTCTAGCTCAAGGTAGCGCACGACATCCTCAAATGTCTTGATGTTCTCATTGTGGGTTAAGTGTACCTTCATGTACTCCCAACTTTAAGGCAAGGAACAGATTACTACTTACACTTGTTACTCATCAATTGGAACGTGGCCAATATTTTTCAACTCATCGATCATGTTTGACATCCGCTTCAAGTGTTATTTTATGGTCTATCTATGGGGTCTCTTGTATGAGTCAAACTTAATAGTGAGCTATCTTAATTTGGTCACAGATTTTTGACCATATCTAGCCACCAACGTGCCCACATATCATTGGCATTCTCAAAATGCCTAAACTCTCACATTATATCATTATCCATGCTACTTAGTAATGTGATGTGAGCAATCGAGTTCTAATTCTTTTAAGCAGCAAATGTATCCTTATCTTTCTTATCTTGTGTAGTATTCCCATCTTCTGATTCTTCCATAACTTGGTTAAGATATTCTAGTGTTTCTTACTCTTCTATCATATATTGAATTTTCATATTCCATATCTTATAATTATCGTTGTTCAATTTCTCTCATTTGTTCAATTTAGCCACCATGTTCTTAGAAGCCAAAACCATTGTATCTGAACATTTCAAACATATTTGCACAAATTATTAATGCCTAACATTTATGCATCTATTTTGCATAAACTGATCATATTAATGAATAATTTCAAATAAAGTTTCAAAGTCGAAAGGTTATTTTATTTCCAATCATCATCCAAAATTCATAATTTGAAATTATCATTAATATAATTATCTATGCAAAAATAGGTTCTTCAAAGTCACTAAAACTTTTTTGAACTTCCCACAAATAATGCAAATAAGATAATAATAATGACATCAAATATTATTGAATGTCCATTAACTAAATTTCCTATTTACACAAAGTTACCAATCCAACATAAGACATATCAACATCAACATAGAAAGGAATATTTACAAAGGATAATAGAACTACTACTTTATGTTCACCGCCATATTTTTAACTTATAAACGGGGAAAGGCTTATCAAATTTTTTAGAAAATTTCTCTGAAAATTCTAAGGTCACATTGAATAGCCACGGAAAGACCCTTGGAGATCTCTCATGACTCCTCCATGACGCATTCATCTTGTGCCGGGATGTGTTCATGCCAAGGGTTGACATCTTCGCCACCCCAACCCTTATGAACTTTCTTAGGAAATCCATTACAAGTTCCTTATAATCTGGAACAATAGGGTTTTCACCCATTTCTCATTGACCATCCATCATATTGATTTTAGGAGCTTTCCATAATCATCCATCATTTCTTGCAATTCATATGGAAGAGTTCTTGTCAAGGCATCAATCATTTCTCCATTTGGCATTTTATAACCTTTTCATATGATTTCTTATATCATTCCATTGACCTTCATGATGTGATTGACCATGTTACATCCATCCTATTGATAGGTAGCTAACTCAGCTTGCAGCCTCACGGGTCTCTCCATTTATTCATTCGTTCTTATAAGAATAGTCATGCACACAAAATGCAACATTGTTCTTGCAATAAATGCAGAACAAAAATGGGATTACACATAATCCATAATGCAACAGCATTAAGGCTTTTTTTTTTGTTTTCTTTTTTTTTACAATCAATATTAGTTAATGGTAAACATTGGTCAACGAAAGTCAACACCAATTAGTGGCGATCAAGGCTAGTCAACAATGGTCAATTGGGTCAAGTCAATGAGTCAACCGGGTTGAGTTGGCCAAGGGGAAAAACCGTAATTTTTGGAAAGTGGGGAATCAAAAAGGTAATTACCCATGTAGGGCACGTGTCGTGCATGTGCCAGCGATTGTTGAGCGCGTGACACGCACGTGCCTATGGTTGTTGCACTTGCCTGGGGTGTCCCTCGTGTGTGTTGTGCATGCATTGACGACCTCGGTCCCTTCCGGCTGCATGTGGAGGTGCGTTCAGCCTCTTCTGGTGAATTGCTGCTATCTATTTTTCTCATCTTGACGAGAACTACGATCCCACACTTCCAAAAATAAATTTAATCACATAAAACAACAAGAAATGTCCCCGAATAGTATAGTCGAGTATTGGCTTTTCGTACCCGAGCGTTTGTCAGGGCCATTTCTCAATTTTCAACTAACAATTCGTTTATTAAACATCTTAAACAATTAGGAAACGTGAACACATACTCTGGTACCAATGACGAAAACAAATTCCTAAAACACATGCCTCGAACAATACGGGTATCATGGAAACTGTATATAAGAAACGTGCCCAAGAAAACTTGAATCACTGATCAAAAAAGTTTATCATGTAATGGAACACCCATTTTTTCACGGATTAAATGCACCTATTGTAGCGTCATGAGAGAGATCGAGTGGGAACAGTTTTCTTCATAGGGAAGAGAGCCTTTTTCATTCTTCTTTTTCCTTTTGAACAAACACACCTATTCTTTCACCCTTCGAGGAAAAACACATTATTTTCTCTCCTTACCCATATAAAAAAAAAAAAAAAAACACACACACACACACACACATTCTATTCTCTTTTAAAAAAGCAACCTAGAAAATAACTGCCGTGGGCCTATTGAGTTATGAGCCGGGTTAGCCCAACATGGATGGCCCAATAACCCATAAAATCCATAAGTAAGGATAACAAGGCTAAAGCATTTACCATGGAGGAGATGTCTCAAGTTAAAACTTGATTCCTAACTATTTGAAGTGGGAAGCAGCTTCAAGCGAGGAATTAAATGAAGAAACACTCTATGTGCATGGTTCTCCATTTCACGGCTGCATTTGATGCTAGTTTACAAAACCTGAATCCATCTCATCAGTATCAGAAATCCCACGGCAAGGCATCTCCCACATCAGCCGCTTTTAATGTCTTCACAAGAGATCAGCCGGTGCTTGATAGCACGCTCGAGACTATATAGTCTTTTCCCCGACGTACATGGAGCCAGCTGACTAGCAAAACCCACCATCATAATTCGCAGTACCTCAGAGCCCTCATTATAATTGTTTACCTGCACAAGTAGTCAAAATGTTAAACGGATTAGCTTTTCTTTCCAAGGAAAAAAAAAGAACAAAGAGAAATGAATTGTTTTGGCAAATGATGTTGATGCCGCACCTGAGCACAAGGAAAAATAGAGTAATTGCAGTAGCTAATTTGCGTCACAAACCAACAAGGATCATACAAGCCATGCAGTAGCCAAAACGAAGATGAAGGTTACCACAGTAATTATGAATTAATTATTAAGAAAATTTGATGACATTGCGCTATTTAACATCTTTTTTAAGACATCAAGTTACTTTGAACTTTTAACATCTTTGCTTATTAATAATTTGAAGGGTCTCATCCTCCCTCTAAAACGATCTTGCTGAGGTCGAACTCTCCAGTCACTCTGTAGACGTCAATGTTGCTCTTTAGCTATCAAGCGCACGATCTTGCTGAGGTCAAACTCTCCGATCACAATGTAGACATCAATGTGGTTATGATTGTTATGTTTACAGAAGCTGTCAAGTACAAGCACAGAAGATGCTTATCTGTTTATGTATGATGGAATCGGTACCCTGCTGGGAGTTTAATTCGCATTGGCTCCAAGTAATTATTGATGAGAATGCTTTGGTCTGCCATCGTAGGATGAGAGAGACACAGAAATACAATCATTGGATAATCTAAGGTAGTGGCAAGAACTTGGATATCGTCATAACTCACCCGACAATGAAAAAGAGGCAGTGGCAGAGAGGTCTGAGGGGTGAAGATATATATAGGGCAACAAGAGAAGGCGTATTTCAGGGATATATTGGAAATTGTTTCTTTAAAGTTTAAAATATTAGATGCAAGTTTAGTGTAATATTTAAATATTCTAACACTATTCTTTACATGTAGTCTAAATTTTGGTTTAATATGAAGTGCGAAATATATTTAAAGGATATATACTTTGGTATCATGAAAAATTTGTAAAACTATTATCAACTGCTTTAGAAATTGTAATGGGTGCGTGCATTTTTTTTTTTTTTTTATAAAGAAAATGAGAAGGAGAGAGAAAAGATTTACACTTGCCTTAAAATAACCTGCCCTATTTCTTTTTTTCTCCAATAAAATGACATGTTTGTTTGGTCGTCGTTTTCTGGAGAAAACATTTTCCCCATATCTATACTGGTATTATTATGGATAAATGATTTGAATTAGGTATGCGAGAAATATGAGATCGAAAGGCTCGACTTGCTCAAGTCAACATTAATTAGGATTATGCATGGAATTACATTTCTGTGATGCCACATTGGATGATTTGACTGTTCGTCATTTATTTTTATTTTTTATTTTTTGCCACGAAATGGATTGAGGTAAGGGCAAAATTGTTAGCATTTCCTCTTACTTTCATTATTTTGTTTAGGGTAAGAACAAATTACAGAAAGGCAGAAATTAAGAAAAAACGCAATTTATTACTATTTAAGCATTGTCCATGTAAACATAACCCAGGTCCCTTCTGAAGACTTGGAACCTTCATTGAAGAGGTTTAGCCTCGCATTTAAGCGGTTAGCATCCTCTTCTCTGGCTGGGGGGTTAGGGAAACCTCTTAAAGAGGTTCCCTTGGCGGACCCCCCGTGGGGAGGGAATCTTTTTCCAGCCCCCTACCTAGCTGTACCCAGACTTTCTTGGTGGGCATAGCCTTTTAAGGTCTTGCTAAGGACCAATATTCAGTTCTATGTTCCTTACCAAAAAAAAAAAAATATTTAGTTCTATGTTGTGGTGAGAAATTTCCATTTAAATATTTGAAAGGTTTTAAGTATGCATTTTACAATTGGCTGAACAAAGATAATTATTTTATATGGCGGAATTGGTTTTCTTAGTTTGAATGAACATATCCATATTCAGCGACCCTGTAGATTGTGATCATATATTGATCACACACATATGATCCCTCTCGTGTTCATTTCACTTAAATAAAAAGATCAAACTTGAGAAATTGATGTTAGGTGGATCCTTTTATTTGGCAAGTAAATGATCATAGTATTTGATTTCACAACATATTTTGACTCTATTTCATGAAAAATGAATGATTTAATTTTTATTTTATTTTTTTGAAAATGATTGCTTGAACTCATCATACTTACATGCATCATTAACCATTGGGATTGGAGAGCAGGTACTACTATTTCGGATTGATGCAATGCTTCTACTCCGAGGAACAATTTCTTTTCAAAAATAATTCTTTTTATTTCTACTCCAAGGAATAATTTCTAAGTAAAATAATGCATTTGGTAACGATATAAAATTTATATTCTTAAAATAGAAAAAGAATAGAAATGCGCTAGGTGCAATTTATAAATTTTTGCATTTATTCATTTTTTCTTCTTGCTCACAGATCGCCAGCCGCCGCACAACCACTGCCTGCCGTTGTCGGCTATCGATCGCTGTCGCACGACCGCCACCAACAACCCATTGACCGTCGGCCATCGACCGCGGGAAAGGATGGTGGTCGAAGATGACGGTTGGCGGTCAACAACGACGGTCGACGGTTGGCGGTCGGCTGTCGGGCGACGGTCAAGCAACCATCGTGCGGCTATGGTGCGGCCACCATACTATGGTCGGGCGGTTGTCGTGCTGGGGTCGGGCGGCGATTGGTGGCATTCGTCGCTTGGCAGGGGTGGTCGGTGGGCTGTAGGCGGCGACGATGATGGTCGCTGGCAGTCAAGGGTTGCAGTGATGACGGTTGGGCGGCAACAACGATGACAATCACCGACGGTCAAGCGATGACGGTCGGCGGTCGGCCGATGACAATCACTAGTGGTCAGGCGGCGGCGGCAACGATGATGATCACCGGTGGTCAAACGGCGGCGGCCGGCAGTTGGCTGATGATGGCCGCAAGTAGCCAGAGGTGGTCAGCGATTGCCAGGGGAGCCAGTGGTTGCTGCAGCAAGGAAGAAAAATAAAAGAAAAATGGAAAAGAAAAAATAGATTTATTTCTAGAAATTGTTCTCTGGAAGAAAAGTTACTTGTTTTTTTTGCTTGTTTATGTTCCAAATCTATTCCCCCGGCTACTTTTCTATTCTAGGGAATAGAAAAATAAATTGTCGTTGTCAAACAAATTTTTGTTTTTCTTCGGTTTCGGGGAACAAAAAAATAGAAATTGGGAGAAACATAAACGTTGCAATGCAGGCCCTTAGATGTTCTTTTGGCGTAGCAGAAAGGCAAACTTTACTTTTCCTTTTTTGGATGAGTTGTTCTTTTTAATTTTTATCACCTCTTTAAAGAATGCTTTAAAACTTTAGCTCAATTTTATCCGAAAACGTTACATCCGTCACATAATTTAAACACTTAATAGAAGTACAAAAAGATTGAAAGATTTATTAGTGGAAAGTCATAATTTGACATAAAAAGACTAAGATGGGTTTTAGAAAGTATATTACCACATTGAACTCAAAATTACATAACAAATACACATAACGTAGTTTGAGATCAACCAATCACATCTTTTCTATAGATGTGAGTCAATCACATCTCACATATTCATCTGCAAATTGGTTGCTAAGGGCCTACATGGTGAAATTTCGATTACCAGCCGCCGCCGTCGACTAGAGGAGGAGAAAAAGAAAAGAAAAAAACAAAAATATAACAAAGTATTAGAATATTAAAAGAAATTCTATGGCACAAAAAATTTTTTTGATTCGTACACCAAACTTATTCTAATAAGAATAGAAACATTACCAAAAACATCCTAAGAGCCTGCATGACAACATTTATGTTTCTCCCAATTTATGTTCCTTTGTTCCTCGAAAAAAAAATAGAAATCTATTTAGCAACACCAATTTATTTTTCTATTCCCTAGAATAGAAAAGTAGCCAGGGAATAAATTTGGAACAAAAACAAGAAAAAAAAAGTACCTTATTGTTTCCGAGAACAATTTCTAGAAATAAATCCATTTTTTCTTCTCCATTTTTCTTTTGTTCTTCTTCCTTGCTGTAGCCATCGCTGGCTCCCTTACCAATCGTTGACCAACTCCAGCTACCCGCGGCCATCGTCAGTCGACTGCCAGTTGCCGCCACCTAACCACCCGACGACCGTCGTCGTTGCCATCGCTCCATCTTCGTCGGCTGACCGCTGACCGTCGTTGCTTAGCCGTCGACTATCATCATTGTCGCCACCGCCCACCGTTGTCACCACAGCCCTTGACTGCCAATGACTATCACTGTCGCCGCCCACAGCCCACTAACCACCCTCGCTAACCAACAACCACCGCACAACAGCTGCCCGACTGCTACATGATGACCGCATGACAATCACACCATAGCCACACGACAGCCGCCCGACTGCCACACGACAACTGCACCATAGCCGCACGACAGCCGCTCGATAGCTGCCTGACAGCCGAGTGCCAACCGTCGTCACCAACCGCCGCCCACAACCCACCGACCGCCATCCTTTCCCACGGCTGGCGGCCGATGGTTAGTGGGTTGCGGGCGACAGTCGTGCGGCAGCGATCAGCAACCAGCAGCAACAAGTGGCGATTGTGCAATGGCCAACGGCGATTAGCGATCTGTGAGCAAGAAGAAAAAACAAACGGTCGCAACCCGATCTCGTTGCCTTCGAGTCAAAGACGAGGAAAAGTCGGATTTAGGGGTACTTGATCAAGAGAGTTCCCTCACAACATCGCGAGCTCTCCCAAGCTTGTACCCTGCACGACAGCAGGTTTATTTATGCGAACTTGGTGTTTAACAACCTAAGAATATACAGGAGTCGCCATTAGCCTCATTTTGGGGGTCGGCTAGAAAACCCAATCGAGGGTCAGGAGTGTTCCCTCAATTCCTACGCAACCAAATATCTAGGTTCGGGGACTTGGGTTACGCTAATATTTCTATTAACGCCCTTTCGGTACCTAAACAGTATGTTGTGTTTTTCCTAACATGTCCATGCGTTTCTTTTTATATTTTTTGAGATCATCAATTTTATACTAAGTGATCATGCGTTGTGAATTACTTTCATTATATTCTATTCCTAAGAAAAAAACGAGAAAAGGAACCACTCAATGAAATTGAAATTGCAAGACATGAAGTAAACAATCAAGAAAAGCAGTAAATCTATCATGCAATCCTAAAAAATATAAAAGAGAAAAACATGCAACTCATCGAGTTTTATACAACAAAATAAACCCGAGACATATGTAGGGAAAAAACCAATATTACATAATAATGGTCGGAATGGACATCGATCCCCAACATCTTCATGCTTTCTACATCTTTGGGACTCTAATCTAATTCTAGCTTAAGAAACTTATAGCTAAATGCATACAATGGAAAGTGACAAGCAAACATATCAAAACAACCAAAAACAAAATGTCATACAAAATATGCAAACACCTACAACCTTGGTAAAGAAACTTACTCTTGAATCCAAATGCATGATTTGGTCAAGATCAAAGAATCGAGACACTCAAATCAACAACATGAATTTTATAGAGTAAAGCATGGACGATTTATTGATGCTTGACCTATATGATTGACATGCGAAATCATGAAATTGTTATATATCATAGATTCATGTGTTTCAAGCATTCTTCATGAAGGCACCAACTTAAAAAGATGATGATCAATCAGTTAGAACAGGGTACTAAAACCATACATATATCATTTACTAATCTAACTTTGATTTTGCAACAATGGTTAGACATAACAAATGACAATTTGCCCCCTCAAAACAAAGAACCAGTCAAATCGGTAAACAAAGAACCAACGAAAACAGTAAAACAAGGAACCAGCAAAAACAGTAAAACAAAGAACCAAAAAAGTCAACAAGACATTATGGCAAATCAAAAAATGATGTGAGACCAACACATCTCACAGATTCATCTGCAAATTGGCTGCTAAGGGCCTACATGGTGAAATTTCGATCACCAGCCGCCGCCGCTGGCTAGAGGAGGAGAAAAAGAAAAGAAAAAAAACAAAAATATAACAAAGTATTAGAATATTAAAAGAAATTCTATGGCACAAAAAAATTTGTGATTCGTACACCAAACTTATTCTAATAAAAATAGAAACATTACCAAACGCATCCTAAGAGCTTGCATGACAACATTTATGTTTCTCCCAATTTATGTTCCTTTGTTCCTCGAAACAAAAACAAAAAATAGAAATTTGTTTAGCAACACCAATTTATTTTTCTATTCCCCATAATAGAAAAGTAGTCGGGGAATAAATTTGGAACAAAAATAAGAAACAAAAAAAAAAGTAACTTATTGTTCCCGAGGACAATTTCTAGAAATAAATCCATTTTTCTTTTGTTCTTCTTCCTTGCTGCAGCCATCGTTGGCTCCCTTGCTAATCGCTGACCACCATCAACTACCCGCGGCCATTGTCAGCCGACCACCGACCACCGCCACCTAACCACCGGCGACCGTCATCGTTGCCTTTGCTCGATCTTCGTCGGCCGACCGCTGACCGCCATTGCTTAACCGTTGACTATCATCATTGTCGCCATTGCCCACCATTCACCACAGCCCTTGATTGCCAATAACTGTCATTGACGTTGCCCACAACCCACTAACCACCCCCGCCGACCAACAACCGTCGCATGACAGTCGCCCGACTGCTACACAACGACCGCATGACAACCGCACCATAGCCGCATGACAGCCGCCCGACCACCGCACGACAACTGCACCATAGCCGCACGACAGTTGCCTGACAGCCGAGTGCCAACCATCGTCACCAACCGCCGCCCACAACCCACCGACCGTCGTCCTCTCCCGCGGCTAGCGACTGGCGGGCTGTGGGTGACGGTCGTGCGGCAGCAATCAGCAACCGGTAGCAACAAGTGGCGGTTGTGCGGTGGCCAACAGCGGCTGGCGATCTATGAGCAAGAAGAAAAACAAACTGTCACGACCCGATCTCGCCACCTTCGAGTCAAAAACGAGAAAAAGTCGAGTTTAGGGGTACTTGATCACGAGAGTTCCCTCACGAGATCGCAAGCTCTCCCAAACTCGTACCCCGCACGACAGCAGGTTTATTTATGCTATTTTGGTGTTTAACAACCTAAGAATATATAGGAGTCGCCATTAGCCTCATTTTGGGAGTCGGCTAGAAAATCCAATTGAGGGTCAGGAGTGGTCCCTCGATTCCTACACAACCAAATATCTAGGTTCGGGGACTTGGGTTACGCTAATATTTCTATTACCGCCCTTTCGGTACCTAAACAGTATGTTGTGTTTTTCCTAACATGTCCATGCGTTTCTTTTTACATTTTTCGAGATCATCATTTTTATACTAAGTGATCATGCGTGGTGGATTACTTTCATTATATTCTATTCCTAAGAAAAAAACGAGAAAAGGAATCACTCAATGAAATTGAAATTGCAAGACATGAAGTAAACAATTAAGAAAAGCAGTAAATCTATCATGCAATCCTAAAAAATATAAAAGAGAAATACATGAGAGAAAGAGAGAAAAACATGCAACTCATCGGGTTTTATACAACAAAATAAACCCGAGACATATGTCAGGAAAAAACCAATATTACATAATAATGGTCGGAATGGACATCAATCCCCAACATCTTCATGCTTTCTCCATCTTCGGGACTCTAATCTAATCCTAGCTTAAGAAACTTATAGCTAAATGCATACACTGGAAAGAGACAAGCAAACATATCAAAACAACCAAAAACAAAACGTCATACAAAATATGCAAACACCTACAACCTTGGTAAAGAAACTTACTCTTGAATCCAAATGCATGATATGGTCAAGATCAAAGAATCGAGACACTCAAATCAACAACATGAATTTTATAGAGTAAAGCATGGACAATTTATTGATGCTTGACCTATATGAATGACATGCGAAAATCATGAAATTGTTATAGATTCATGTGTTCCAAGCATTCTTCATGAAGGCACCAACTTAAAAAGATGATGATCAATCGGTTAGAACAGGGTACTAAAACCAGACATATATCATTTACTAATCTAACTTTGATTTTGCAACAATGGTTAGACATAGCAAATGACAATTTGCCCCCTCAAAACAAAGAACTAGCAAAAAACAGTAAAACAAAGAACCAGCAAAGTCAGCAAGACATTATGGCAAATCAGAAAATGATGCATTGTAACTAACTTGTTAAGCCACCTAATCAATGAATGAAAATTATGAAATTCGAGCATGAGGTAGGGCAAAATGCAATAAGTTTGATGGAAACATTTAACCCTAGATCAATACAAGGAAAATCATACAAATTCATAAATGTCAATAGGTAAGCTAACACTTCCTAAAAACAAACCTAGTAGAATTGGACTAAACATAGCAACAACTTCACAAGGCAAATTCATAGGACAAATGATCAACAATTGGCATGAATTATATGTCATTTTGAGGCTTATGAAATCTCCTACGCATGTCTAGAAGGATTCATGCACTAATTTTGCTCTTAAGAAGCTCAATTGAAGATAATTACACAACGACTCATGTCAAACCAGATCACAAAAGTAATTTCATGGAATGCGAGTGCTTTTCATTGTCTAATGTCATCAAAACATTCTGGAAAAATTCATGCATGCATAATAGAGATTTGGATCAATTTTCGTGAAAGAATCTAAGTCTAATAACACTCAAATAATCAGTAGAAAATCCACATACCAAATATCAATCACAGCAGTGTATTCTAAACAATTGAGGAGCAATTCTAGCACACGATACCAGCGAGTAACAGCATACTCAGTCATAAAATCCGTTTCAGATGTGGCCCTAGCAAGCCCAAAGTCTACAATTTTAAGATCACAATTCGCATTAAAAAAAACAAGTTGCTCAACTTCAAATCGCAATGCAGAACATTCGCTAAATGCACATATTTGAGAACTGGAAGCAACTGATACAAGAGTTACCTTGAATGAATCGGCGAAGGATCGAAAACCGTCGCTACCGTCAACACTGTCTGAACTCTAAATTCCAAGCTCCTCAACCGGCCGTTCCAGCAAGTCAAATCCGGCTTGCAAGACAGAGCTGAGAGAAAATGTTCGAGTCAGAGGGAGCAAACGGGAGAGAGAAACCAGAGGCCAAAAATTTTAACGGATTGAGAGAGAAAGAGGGCTCACCGTCGAGCGAGCAACAGAGCCGAGGGAGAACCGGTTAAGCGTCCTGTCGCCACCGTTGTGGCCATCACCGCCAATGTCGCCAATCGGCCTCGGAGCTCAATCCTTAGAACTGAGCTAAAACCCCAGATCTAGAGAGAAAATGAGCGATCGAGAGAGTTCACTCGAGATCCCAATCCAGAGAGAGAGCGCTCGATTGAGAAGATACCAGGCGGTATATGATGAACGGAGGAGACCAAACCGAACGTTGCTACTGTGAGGAATCACCGGAAAAGCATAATAAAGAGATGATCGGAACCCACCGCCGCTGTAGTCGTCATCACTGTCGCCAATTCTTCTTGGAGTTGAGTCAATTCCTCTCCCGCTCCCGAGCTCCAATCCTGGCTCAAGAACAGCATACGGCCGCGAGCAAATGAGGCACCGGTCTCGATTCCAGCGAATAACGGGACAGCGAAAGCTCGTTGGAAATCCGGGGTTTTTTCCGCCTAGGGTTTTGGAGACGATCGGTTTTTTTTAAATGATCGGATCCCAGAGGAGAAGAACAGTTGTAGAGAGAGAGAGAGAGAGAGAGAGTCAATCTCTAGAGAGAGAAAAAGATCAGTCGAATGGCCCCGCCTTTTTCTTTTCTTTTTTTTCTCTTTATATATTTTCAAGCAAGATCAAATCTTAGCTCTTGGATTGAGCTAAGGGCTAGGATTTGATCTTCCTAGTAAAGAGTTCCCCTAATTGAGCACATGCCTATTTCAACGGCCATGATGCATTATTGATGAACGGCGACAATTAATTGTGAACTAATCGGGGTTTTGTCTCTATTTTTTTTTTTTTTAATGATGTATCGACTAAAAATCAGGTGTCAACACAAACAAATACAAAAATTTATAAATTGCACCAAACGTATTTATATTCTTTTTATATTTCAAGAATAGAAATTTTGTATCGTTACCAAACACATTATTTTACTCAAAAATTAATCCCCGGAGTAGATATAAAAAGAACTATTTCTTTCACCAAAAAAAAAAAAGAACTATTTCTGAAAAGAAACTGTTACTCGGAGTAAAAGCGCTGTCATGCGCACCCCAAGACTCTAGAAAAGTAGAGGCAGAGAAACATAAACCCATTCTACATGAGAAATAGCTTTAAATCCCAACATAGAGTTCAACCAAACCGTGGCTCACGAGCCACAGCAAGAAACATCCGACGATCGCCAAATAGAGGTTGAGACCAATGGTGGTGAAAACCTCCGTGAAGATGAGCCGAGGCCGCCCGAGTCTAAGTGGATCGTCTCCATCAATAAGAACCTCGACCGACCTGAGCAGGACCACAGGGCACACTCATGGGCAAAGTGCTCCATCTATCGGATCCCACACCATCTCAAGGATAGGAAGGAGAAGGCCTGCATCCCCCAAATTGTCTCCCTTGGTCGATACCATCAAGGTGACGAGCGCCTCTGCAAGAAGGACAAGGATAAGTGGTGCGGCCTCATGTGCATGCTCAGGCACAAAAATCAGAAGATAGAGGACTATCTAGACACGGTGAAGCAGGTCGAGGAGAGAGCCCACGCTTGCTATGAGGGGACGATAAAGATGCACAGCGAGGAGTTCGTAATGATGATGGTTCTCGATGGGTGCTTTGTCATCGAGTTGTTCTAGGGATACTCCATGGGGTTCGATAAACTTGGTTACACTCTCGATGACCCTGTCTTCTCCTCATCGCGGAGTTAGATGCACATTATCCTGCAAGACATGATCTTGCTCAAGAATCATATCCCGCTCTTCATTCTCGACCTGTTAATCTACCTTCGGCTTGGCTGACCTGACCAGGACGGGGTCTTGGCTAAGCTAGCACTCCAGTTCTTCTACTCTTTGAGGCCAACAGACCGCCTCCTTAATTGCTACGGCGGGAGAAGGCTGGAGTTTGACCCGTTACCCCTTGAGGGCGAGCTCCATTGCCTTGAATTGTTCCGGCAGAGCCTCTTGTACCCAGGCTCGAAGCTAGCAACAACCCAGCAGTTGTCACAAACTAGGCTACAATTCATCCATTGCGTGACAGAGCTTCGGAAAAAAAGGGATCAAGTTCAGAAACAGGGAGGTGGAGGGTTTCTAGTGAGAAAGCTAGTACGAACACCTAGAGGGGGGTGAATAGGTGTTTAAAATAAATCTTGGCAAATATATGCTGAATAAAATAAACTTCAAATAAAACAAAGGAGTTAGGGAAGAGAATAAGAACACAAGGTTTATAGTGATTCGGCTTAATCCAAGCCTACGTCAACTCTCCCACGCTAACAGCCTTCTTGGCTGGATTCCACTATGCAATCAACAAGAGATTACAACTTCGAGTGCAAACACTTAGTAGATCACACTATCTCACTAAGTCACTCTTTTGGTATTTCTCTCACGATCACAAACGTTTAAGCTCTTCAAAGACAAGTGTATGATCGAAAGTCGCTCAGACTTTGGAATTATAAACTCTACGCTCTATCTCTTACTTGCTCATCAGTCCTTCATCTCCTTAAATACTCCTCCACTTCCAAACTAGCCATTGGACAGTATCTCAGAGAATCGTCTTCCAATATACCCATTGGACAGCTCTGTATCTAGAAGATTTGGTAGCCGTTGAGTGACAAAGGTAGAATCCCAAAATGATTCCGATCGCCCATACAAATGGAATCTTGGTTTCCATAAGTAAAGCTCCTTCGTATAGAAAGTTCTTGTTTTCAAGATCCAATTGTTAATCAATTAGATTGAGTCAATTAAATCAATCTTGATGTGGAATCCAAACCAGATCACTAGCCGTTATATGATTGGGCTTGAGTTACGTTCTGTCGAATCTGGATGTAAAGTTTGAGAGCAATAGACTTTACAATCTGAGTCTGAGTGCAATAGACTTTACAATCTGAGTCTGAACATATTCTGCTTCAACATAGAGTCTGTCTTCTAGTTCAGCTTCAGCATAGAGTCTGTCTTCTGGTTCTTCTAAGTACAGACTTTGATAATATCTTTTACACGTTATATCATCTACATAGTCTTTACTCAACCATCAAACATGTTAGTAGCCTTTGATTTATTTTGTCATCTTCAAAACATCATAAGGGATTTCCCTAACAATCTCCTCATTTTTGATGATGACAAAATAATATCTGAATATGCAGATTTGTAAACACGCTTTTAAAAATATTAATTTAAATCAAAGGATATCATAAGATAGCAAATAGATTGAGCATAACAATATAAAGAAAAATAATCGCAGCTCAATATTATGCAATAATATCAACCAATCAACACATGTGCATATTCATATCTTCTCCCCCTTTTTGTCATAATCAAAAAGCGATAATAATATATATAGTATCACGTGGAGAATATAAAACAATAACAAATGTGTATTACGTAATTTCCAAAAAAAAATCAGCTTTTATCGAATATTAAAGATATGCAATACAGCTCACTTCGATCATATCGGCAAATATCTAATAAAAATCACAGATGCATCATGAAATTCACGTACCCTTTTTGTCATAATAAAATGATAATATCAATACAAGATTTATCAATGACAAAAAGTAATAAAAGATGCACTAACCGGATTTTTTATAACAAATTTTGACACATTTACCTTTATTTCCATCCATAATAAGATCACGATCAATCCAAAAAGATTTTTCCATAATTGATCAAAGCTCCCCCTCAATTTGTTGCCTTTTTGAGGTGATCACGATTCTTTTCCTCTTCTTTTGGATTCGCTTTCTCCCCCTGTGATCATGACAATATTTGCAAATAGAAATAATTGTTGCTTGTGCACGTTGAACAGAATATTTTTCCAATATTTCCTTTGTAGCAATAATATCCGCAATGATCACTTGCATTTTGAAATTCGAGGAAAAGATTTATTTTCTTCAATCAAGCTCATCTCGAATTCAACCTGCATAAACTTCACAAACTTTTTCCACAAATAAGCTATAATAATATCCACATAATATATAATGCCCTTTCTTCAAATAAATAATTGAATAGCATATATGAAATTATCAATTATTAAAACTCAGAACTACTCAACCTTTTGTTCGATGCATAAAGGATTTCCTCAATAAGCAAAAATTTTGTACAAGGAATAGAATTTTTGAACTTCCAAAAGATAGTATAGAATCTCCATGATTTTCTGATTGAGTTTTCCAAAATCCATATGGAAGATTCTTTTGTAACCTGCAAATTCTTATATAACAGATAATAATCTTTGCAAAAATGTCAAGTAATATCATCCTTTGATTTGCGGATGAAACTTGTTAGATATTATATATCTTCTAAGAATATAACAAGAATATCCATGAATATGCAGTAATATCTTTCGAGATCAAAGAGATTTCCTTGAGCATAAATTTCAGATATGCATTTTGCAAAAGAAAAATAGATATTTCTGTCACGTGTCAAAATTGCAATACCTTATAATTATAACAAAAGATATTCGCAATAAACAATCATCCAAAATCATGATAAATGCACGTACAAATTTGTAAGGCGGGATGATAAAAAAAATTCTCTTACCCAAAAAAAAATTCTCTTACCCATGGTATATATTTCAAATATACCATAAAATAAAATCATTACCAATCTTCGCATGAGATGCATTTCTGATTGCATCATGATTTGCATAGATTTGCGATCATTCATCCCTTAAAGAATTTTCTGCAATCAACTCATTTCCTTTTTGGTATCCATCAATTTGGATCATTTCATGATGTTAGAGCAAAATATAAAATCTCCATAAACAAATATTCTTTCTTAATTTATCATAACAAAGTATTCAAAGAAAGAATATTATGCACAATGATATTTTGAAAAATAAATTCTCACTTAGTCATAATAAAAACAGAGAGAATAAAATCTTTGAATATCTAAGAATATCTTGCATCATCATGTAAAACAGATTTTCACTTTGCAAAATATGATTAAATCTGAGAGTATAAAATTAGACAAAATAATCTGAATTATCTCAAATAATCACACGTACTAAATCAAATCTCAACTCACAAATCACAAAAACAAATCATACGATTCTTTCTTCAATAAAGCAAAATATGATCATTATAAAATCTCAATCAACCAAGGATATATCGAATATCAAATATAATGAGAATTATTGCCCAAATCAAATTGAGAATAAAAAATTCCTTACCAAATCATCTTTCTTCTTTCTTCTTTATTATATCTTGCAAAAATAACTCATCTTTTCTTTGGTACCCATTTTTTCTTGGGTCTATGAGAGTTAGTAGAATATGCTATTTTTACCCAATTTTTCTTAATAGGTCTCCAGACTTTAGGACAATATTTTTCAAAGTGTTCCGAATCTCCGCAATTTGAACACTTGACTTCATTTCCACCAACAAGTTTTACGAACACATTTTGAAAATGATTTTTGTAAAATGCCTTTGAAGGTCTTTGTCTAAGTCTCTCTTTTACTTTAGGAAAATCAATTAAAGAATTATTTTCCTTATTGAAACCAAGTCTTTACTTATTATAGTGAGGAACTTGTTTAGAAAAAATATGCTCTAATGTTTTTGATCCATTTGAAAATCTTGTCGAAATATTTGAAAATTATTTCTTCAAAAAATCATTTTCTTTAACAAGCAAATCTCGATTTTCTTTTGTTTGTAGAAAATCTTTTTGCAAAATTTCAAACTTTTCTTTTTGAGAAAGATCATGTTGCCTAAGCCGAAAATTTTCCTTTTTAAGTTCGAAGATCCTTTTAAGAAAAGATTCGAGATTTGAGCAAAGCTCATTTATATACTTTGAAACTTTGAGATGAATTTTTGAATGACTTACCTCAATTTCCTCATCGGATTCTAAGTCTGTGTCTGAGTTAGACTTTGATTCTGAGTCTGTGTTTGAGTCAGATTCAGATTTTGAATGTGCCGTCAAGCATATATTTCCTTGCTCATCATCTTCTTTCATTTTTCTTTTCTGGCCATTCTGCTTGTATTGTCTTCTTTCACTAAACCTCATTCATTTTCTACTTAGCTTTTTGAATTTCTCGATCATAAAAGCACATTCTTCGTTGTCCATGTCATTTTATGAGTCTGTTTCATCAAAAACAGCATTAGATACTAAAGCAATGGACTTCTTACCTTCGGGATCTTCATCGTTGATTTGTTCAACTTCATAGGATTGAAGAGTACCGATCAATTCATCAACGGAGAGTGGCATAATCCTTTGAGTCTCTCGAATTGAGGTCTTGACATGGTTCCAATCTTTTGAGAGACCTCGCAAGAGTTTGTTGACCTTCAGCAGGAAAGAAATTGGATGACCTAGATATGCCAAACCGTTTACAATTTCTGTAAAACGATCGAACATATCTCAAATCGACTCTCCTTGCTTCATCTTGAATGATTTATATTTTCCGAGCAGGAAGTTTACTTTTGTCTCTTTTACAAGATCAGTCCCTTCATATGTAACATGAAGTTTATCCCAAACTTCTTTTGCTGTTTCACATGAAGAGATTCTGTTATATTCAGCAGGAGACAAAGCGCAATATAAAGAATAAATTGCTTTCGCATCAAGAGCTTCTCTTTTGGACATCTTCGTCCGAGACATAGGAGCGGGGAGTTTGGTTTCTTTGTCTTTGCCATTCTTATTTGATGTAGACGTAGCAATGGGGTTGATTCATCTTTCCACAACATCCCATTGCAAGGGATCTCTGGATCTTAGGAATGCTTTCATTTTGTTCTTCCACACGTTGTATTCTTTTCCATCAAAATATAGTGGCCTTGTGTTGCTTTGCCCCTCCATAAGTCCTGGTGCCAAGATACTAGCCATAAAAGATCTTTAACTCAAAAGTAAAAACACTTTTATAAACCGAGCACTTGGCTCTGATCCCAATTGAGAAAGCTAGTACGAACACCTAAGGGGGATGAATAGGTGTTTAAAATAAATCTTGGCAAATATATGCGAAATAAAATAAATTTCAAATAAAACAAAGGAGTTAGGGAAGAGAATAAGAACACAAGGTTTATAGTGGTTCGGCTTAATCCAAGCCTACATCTACTCTCCCATGCTAACAGCCTTCTTGGCTGGATTCCATTATGCAATCAACAAGAGATTACAACTTCGAGTACAAACACTTAGTAGATCACACTATCTCACTAAGTCACTCTTTTGGTATTTCTTTCACGATCACAAACGTTTAAGCTCTTCAAAGACAAGTGTATGATCGAAGGTCGCTCAGACTTTGGAATTATAAATTCTACACTCTATCTCTTACTTGCTCATCGGTTCTTCATCTCATAAAATACTCCTCCACTTCCAAACTAGCCGTTGGACAGTATCTCAGAGAATCGTCTTCCAATATACCCATTGGACAGCTCTGTATCTAGAAGATTTGGTAGTCGTTGAGTGACAAAGGTAGAATCCCAAAATGATTCCGATCGCTCATACAAATGGAATCTTGGTTTCCATAAGTAAAGCTCCTTCGTATAGAAAGTTCTTTTCTTCAAGATCCAATTGTCAATCAATTAGATTGAGTCAATTAAATCAATCTTGATGTGGAATCCAAACCAGATCACTAGCCGTTATGTGATTGGGCTTGAGTTACGTTCTGTCGAATCTGGATGTAAAGTCTGAGAGCAATAGACTTTACAATTTGAGTCTGAACATATTCTGCTTCAGCATAGAGTCTGTCTTCTGGTTCTTCCAAGTATAGACTTTGATAATATCTTTTACACGTTATATCATCTGCATAGTCTATTACTCAACCATCAAACATGTTAGTAGCCTTTGATTTATTTTGTCATCTTCAAAACATCATAAAGGATTTCCCTAACATTTAGAACATCTAGTTCAAGGACGGGACTCTCGAGATTCTCTAACTTGTGATCCAGGATGCGACGAGGTCGCATTTCCTCAACTTGATAGCCTTTGAGCAGTGTCATTTTAATTGTGGCAACAACGCCACCTCGTACCTGTTCTTCATGGACAACTTGATTAACTCCGCCGAGGACATGGGGCTCCACGATTGTGGGATCATGAAGCATTGGCTCAGGAGCGACGCTAAGGTCGCTGACCTCTTCAACGAACTTTGCAAGGAGGTGGTATTGGTCGGTAGCCACAGTTATCTCTCTGGACTATTTAAGGATGTGAACACTTACTCCGGCAACAAGTGGAATGGTTGGATAGCCATTCTCAAGCTTAAGTACTTCAGTAATCCCTGGTCAATCATTTCCTTAATTGCTGCTTTCATTTTGCTTGGGCTCACTTTAGCATAGACCCTGTATGGAATCTTTGGCTACTACAAGCCAGGTTCTTAATTTCTCGTAGAGTGGAAATTATTTTATGAGCGTTTTACGAGTGATGAATCTCCGGTGAAAATCTAGAAATAGGATTGTGGCTAATAGACTATTAGGGTGTGCATGGCAACGCTTCTACTCCGAGGAACAGTTTCTTTTTAGAAATAATTCTTTTTTATTTCTACTCTGGGGAATAATTTTTGAGTAAAATAATGTATTTGGTAACAATAAAAAATTTTCTATTCTTAAAATAGAAAAAGAATAGAAATACGTTTGGTGCGATTTATAAATTTTTATATTTATTTGTTTTTTTCTTTTTGCTCACAAATTGCCAGCCGCCACACGACTACCGCCTACCGCTGCTAGCTGCCAATCGCCGCTGCACAACCACCACCCACAGCCCACTAACCGCCAGCCACCGGCCACGAGAGAGGATAACGGTCGGTGGGTTATGGGCGGTGGTCGGCGACGACGGTCAACGATCGGCTGTCGGGCGATTGTCATGCGGCGGTCGAGCGGCTATCGTGCAGTTGTCGTGCGGCTATGGTACAGCTATTGTGCGGCTGTCGTGCGGCGGTTGGGTGGCTGTTGTGCAGCGGTCGGTGGCAGTCATTGACCGACAGGGGTGGTTGGTGGGCTGTGGGCGACGGCAATGATGGTTGCTGGCAGTCAAGGGCTGCGAGGACAACGGTTGTAGTCTATTATGATTCGTACAACAAACGTATTCTAATAGGAATAGAAACATTACCAACCGCATCCTAATAGTCTATTAGCCATAATCCTATTTCTAGATTTTCACTGGAGATTCATCACTCGTAAGATGCTCATCAAATAATCTCCACTCTATGAGAAATCAAGAACCTGACCTATAGTAGCCAAAGATTCCATGCAAGGTCTATGCCAAAGTGAGCCCAAGCAAATGAAAGCAGCAATTAAGGAAATGATTGACCAGGGATTACTGAAGTACTTAAACTCAAGAATGGCTATCCAACCATTTTACTTGTTGCTGGAGTAAGTGTTCACATCCTTAGACAATCCAGAGAGATAACTGTAGCTGCCGACCAATACCACCTCCTTGCAAAGCTAGTTGAAGAGGTCAGCGACCTCGGCGTCGCTAAATTACAAAAATAATTAAATAGTGCAAATTAAATCCATTAAATGCTAACCTAGGCCGAAAATTTTAATTTAACCATCTAAACGGGCCTATAAAATTTATGCACCTATCTAGAAAAATAGTACCATCTATTTAACCCCTAATCAATCTATTATAACCACTTAACATGCATAATTAAACAATTAAATCACTAATCCAAACTAACTAACCACATAATCTTGTCTTAGGCTAAGCTAATCAACCCTTAATTATAATTAACCTCCAAAGCAAGGTTTAACGAGTAAACTCACCGGTTTAGCGGGCCAGTAAGTCCACAGCAACGGTGACACGGAGGTGAGCAATAAACAAGTCTAAAGTGACACCAACGGAGGTCCGGACGGGCCTCTTAAAACGGGCCACAAGCTCTCAACTCTAAGTTGAGAGTTCGGCTTCTGCTTGCTGCTAGAAGGGGTGGTCCGAGCAGCTGCTTGGCGCAAAAACGGCAAGGAGCTGGACCAGGTAGCTGTAGCGAGTGACGGCGGCGGCTCCGGCGGTGGCACGGCTTCGACAGCTGGATAGAGGCTTGAGCTGCTCGGGACAGTGGCCTGGGCTCGCGGACGACCGGCACACAAGTGGAGGATGACGCGGGCTCGGGCGCACGATAGGCGGACGGACAGTGGTCGAACGGCGAATAGGGACGGTCGATGGGCTGACTGGCTTGGCTAGCTGTTTCTCTCTAGATTTTTTAGCTTAAAACACACACAAATGGAGAAAGTGAAGCCAATGAAGAAGAATGAGGCCGTTGAAGATGAGGAGGGGACAACAAAATATCCAAAGCACTTGAGTTCATGCCCCACCATCCATGGCTGTCATCCTAACCCTTTGCTACACCAAGGCTTCCTCAATAAGTCTCCCAAATGGTACAAATGTTGCCCACTCATTTGGTCTACGAATTTGGTCATTTCTGTGGCATCCCAAAATTCAAGTTAAGCCACAAGGTGTGTTAAAGCTCATAATTAGGTAATGAAATTACCTATGGTTTATGCTTTAGCCATTAGTTTTCTCTTAAGGCTAAGTGATGTATATGCTTGTGTTCATGAATTTTTGAAATTAGAACTATAGGATAAATTAATGAGAATAATATATGCTTGGCTATGCACCTCATAAACTAAATTCCTATAAATAAAATGATACAAGACTTTGGCCATGTGGAATTTAAAAATTTAAATTTCATAAAAGAAAGAATTGAAAGTGTTTAAAGGTGGAATTTAGGATTTAAATTAGGTTTGGGCCTTAGGCCCAAAAGGGGGAATTTTGGTGGGCCGAATGGCCGGCCCAATAGAAGCCCACGGAGGGACTGTCGACCGGCCCAAAGGAGGCCCAAGAAAAAGGAGGCCCAAGCCCATGCATGGGTCTTGCCAAGTGGCAAGAGGGGATGGCATGCATTGGCCATTAGAAGAGGCAACCTAATCATTACTAATGATGAGGTTTAGGGGAAATAAAAGAGAAGAGGAGAGAGAAGGGTGGCCGGTTGTTCGGCCAAGAGAGGAAGGGAGAGAGAGAGAAACCATGCGAGAGAGAGGGAGAGTGAGGCCGAGAGAGGGAGGCCGAGAGAGGAAGGAGTCGCCGCCACACGCCGCCCGCTCGTCCGCCCGTGTGCCACCCGTTCGCCGCCGTGTGCCATCGTTCATTCGGTCTAGAGGCAAGTTGGGAATCCACTTTCTACTCTTGCACCAATGTTTTGCATGTATGGTCGGAGTCTAGGACGTTTGGAGGCATGGGAGTGAAGCAAATGTGTTTTGTTCTTGAGTTGCAAGCTGTTTTCGCATGAGTCCGCCTGAGCCAGAATCTTGTGGTGGTTTGCATGCATGTTTTGAGTTCGATTTTGACTTTGATCTCTTCATGAAAGCTGTATCTAACATCTTAAACTATAACATACTAAAATTTGGTACAAAATGATGGAGATTTAAGGGGTCAAACTCTCATCCTACGGAGACCCTAGATCTGGAACGATTTCACTGACCTTTCGGTGGATTTGTGGTTGCATGTTGATTTTCACTAAGAATATTTCTTTGATCTCTTCATGAAAGTTGTAGGGGACATCTCAAACTACAACATACTCAAATTTGAAGTAAAATGAACAAGTATAACCTAGTAAATCGACCTATTCTTGAAGACGGTAAATCTGGAGATGTGGTACAGGACACCCGAGACTTCATGGACCCATATGATAACTATACTCTGGATATTTGACTTAGATCCCCTCATGAAACTTGTAGAGAACATCTTGAAGTAAAACATATCAAAGTTTCAGAGGAAACGAAGAAGAATAGGTAGGTGAAGACTCAGTATTTCGGAGGAGCATGCACTGGACGTTTCGGTGTTAGATCCAGAAGCTTCGTGTGACTGTAGAAAATAATCTAAAAAGAATTTGGCTTGGAAGTGTTCATGAAAAATCTGCTTTATTGTCTTGGCTATAACTTGGTGAAATTTCGTGATTTTTGGAGGTCGTTCGGGTATTTTAATCAAATTATTTCGGAAACTGTGCATTCTGATTTCATCCGAAATTACATGCTGTATTTGTGTGAATTATGAATTTGTTTGGAATTCTATTTGGCCATGTATTTTGCATGAAATCATTATCCTATTGTCTTGTCTATCACTTGCCTTAATTTTATGATTTTGAGAATCATATGGATATTAAAATTGAATATTTTTCGAAAGTGGTACAAGCTGGAATTTCAAATAAATGTAAAAAGGACATGATAAATGGATTATTTTAATTGGTACGAATTGCATAAATTTTATTTTATGAATAATTGTACCTTATTGCATGTATGATAAGGTCTTGATGCATGCATGACAATGAATCGAGATGCATGTATGAATTCAATGCTGAATATGATTTTGTTTGCCATTACATCATATGCCATGCTAAATTGAGACCGAAATTGGTGAACATGAATGATGACAAATGAGGAAGTTGTTGTGGCGGATGATAATGCCCTGGGAGTATCAGGATGCCCAGGATGGGGGGTGCCCGATGCCCATAATGTATAGAGATACATTGCCGGATGGCTTTGGGAGTATCAGGATGCCCAAAATGGTTGGGTGCCGGAAGCCTCGGAGGTCTTTGCCCGAGGGGATGCCTCGTGATGCCTGTTGGGATGCGAGATGCCCGGAATGTGGGGGTGCCGAATGCCCAGTGGCCTTAAATGGCTGAATGCCGGAGGTTTTTCTCACGATGCCAGGATGGGGTGCGAGTGTAAAGTATGAGATGAGATTGATGATCTCGAGAAAGAGGGATGTGGTGATCGAATTGAAAGTTAAAATTTGAAATTAAATCATGCATACATGATATGATGTGATGATGATCACCTATGGCATGATGACATGATATGATATGATGATGATCACCTATGGCATGATGACATGATATGATATGAAGATGACCACCTATGGCATGATGACATGATATGATATGATGATGATCACCTATGGCATGATGACATGATATGATATGATGATGATATGCATGTATGATATGATATGATGATGATCACTTATGGCATGATGACATGTGAATGATATGATGATGTCATGATGATGATGACATGTGTATGATAGGATGATGTCATGATGATGATGATATGGGTATGACATGATGATGATGATATATGATATGATATGATGATGATGATATGTCTAGGACATAATGATGATGACATGTGTATGACATGAGGATGATAACCTATGACATGACGACATGTATGTGTTATGATTGTGATGAAGATGTATGATGGTATATGCATGGCATAAAGGTAAGTACGCATGGATGCATGAATGGCATGTATGATGTTGTGATTGTATGTATGATGCCTTTAGTGGTTATTGGATTCATTTACCTGCTGAGTGGTTGTACTCACCCCTTTGGGGACCAACATTTCAGATTAGCAACATGCCGCTCCCTGCCGTCACGCGGGGTGTGTTTTACGGCCTACCATCCGATGTAGAGGTCGAGTGCGAGGAGTTTGGCTATCCCTCCGTTCCTAGATTGACGTATATTCGAGTGCGCTGTTTAGTTATGTACGATGTAGGCCTGGCTGGGGGCCCTGTTGTCCAGGAGTTCGTATCCGTCCACATTCGTCGCGACGGTGTGATGCGTGGGATGTTGCCGCCGCCACCGCCTGATGCACCGGATGAGTGTGAGGGCCCGTGCGTGACGAGTAGAAGCTGGAACTTTTTTAGGATAGTTAGCCAACACTTGTGATAGGGATCTTGCACGCGAGTTGTAGAGGGTCGAGAGTTTCTTTTTAGGGTTTTAGGCCAAGCGTGGCTGAGTCCCGACTTTTCCTTTTGATGTACAGACCCGAAGAAATCCCATCTGGAAAGTATGTAAATAAAGTATCATGGCTTGTCTTTTAATTATGATGATTAGTGGTGTGCAATTGTATCATGGTTGATGGAGGGTGAGATGGCGATGTTTTATTTTGCTTCCGCTAATGAGTCGCGCTGGGACCGTTTTAAAAAAAAAAAAAAAAAATGTGTCCATGATTTACGACGCTTCTTCTAAGAGATGTAATAAGGTGTAACGTTGGTGCTTGTGGCAACCTGCGAAGGGTTCGGGGTGCCACAATTTCCCTCTTCAATTTCACTTCAATTCTCCTCCAATTTGACTCAAATTGGTGCCCATAAATTCAGCTAAGGTGTCCACATCAAATTCAACATTTTTCCTTGCCAAGTAGTCCAACTTGATTGCCAAAATTGCAACCAAAAACGGTCCTCTAATTTTTTTTTTGGGAAAAAATGGTCCTCTAATTTTCCCAATCCAAAAACGCTTAAATTCGTTTTTCACCGAAAATTCCGATTTGTCGAAAAATCTTCAGAGGATGAGTCAACGTTCCTAAAATAAATTGTGACATGACAAAACTTTCAATTTCTGAAATCGGATTCAAATTCGCGGTTAATTTCAACCGAGCGCGATTTTAGCGTGACCTAACCTAATGAATAGCTTTTAAGAATTTTTAGTGCAATTGACCCGTGGTCGATTATTTTCGAGTCACATTGTACATCTTCAACTCATTGGCGACTCTCGGTTTTCATGAAAATCTCGAGGTTTCAAATACTGGCATAGGGTACATAAATGACAGAAAAATTGGTCTGATGTCGTCCGAGGAGAATTTTGCAATTAGGTGGATCACCCACTCTTTAATCACATGCCTCTTTCGAATCAACCTATCTTCGGTCTCTAATCGATTTTGACAGTGCCATATTGACCCTTACAGATTAGCACGATTAAGCAGTCGAATTCTCAAGTTTATTGCGTTTAAATCCCTTAACGACTTCACCTGATAAATTAGTTATCTCATGAGTGATCAGCTCAGAGAAAAGAACTATAGGTGCGTCAATAAGAAGCTCAACTCATTCAATCGAAAACAGACTTAGAAAATTAGGATGTCGCCGATTCAGGTAGCGAGCGACACCAATGCTTGCAAAGGTAGGATGGCTCCAAAAACAACAGCTCGGTTAACATATTTTCAGGACGGCGCAGGCTGGAACAAAGCCTGGTCAATGACCAAGAGTAGCCAAGGACGGGACTGGCTACAACTCCTCTCTCTTTTCTCACTCACGATGTCTCTCTATGTGTTCTAAAAATATGATTTGTTGACCTCAAATTATGAGACCTGAATATGTTTATATAACAAAAACCTAGGTCCAGACTTGATTATGCAAGCTTAATTTAGGCCTTTTCAATGTAATAGGCTCTAAAGAACTAAGACTAAATTCTCTTTAAGCTTTAATGGGACATTCTTTACTTAATCATAGTTGAATATGGTCCCCCCACGCTAATGAATTTCAGTCCCTTACACCCGCTCAACCCTTAGCCAAATTTTGCCCCACTTCACGGGCCAATTTGTTAAGAAAAATTCCCTAATTGATTTGGAAGATTGACAAAATTTTGCTTACTTGACCATTGCTTCTGATGATGAGGTTTCCAGGTGACATTATTAGATCTTGATCTTGATAATCAAGAATGACGTATGAGTTGTAAAAGGATTATCTTTAGACGCATAAGAAGATCTCAAATCTTCATGCAACAACTAGGAAATTGGCATGAATTTCTTTCTACACTTATTGATTGCCCAAATGGGATTATTATCCACTCAATTTTTCCTTGTTGAAGGATCATAATTCTTGTGACAATCAATTTGAGACAAGACAGACTTTTCATACGAAGCTCAACTTATGGAATCCCAGTCTATTGTATGGGCAACAAAATCAAAGGTAGACTTTATTCTAAGCATTCTTGAAGCAATCAAATCTTCCATATCATTCAGGTCAACTAGTTGATTGGATAAGTGATCCTCAGACTTTTCCGTCCAATTGTCATTTTGGATATTGAGGAGTATTAAAAGAAGTTGTGATGTTGAAGGAAAAGGAAAGAACCAAAGTCTAAAAATTCCAAAGCTCAAGAGATTTTTGTCCTTACATACACGTTTTTATGAGCTTGATCTATACTCAATTAGAGGTTGTTGTTGGAGTGTGAGATCAAAAGATTTGATCACACTTACTTGAGTCAAGAGTACTCAATTATTGTAACATTTAATTGATTCATTAGTGAAATTCAGCCAATAAGCTGTTAGCGCGAGAAAGTGAACGTAAGCTGTTAGTGCGAGAAAGTGGACGTAAGCTTATCGCAAGCCGAATCACTATAATTGTTGTGTGTTTTTTTTTTCTATCCATTAAACTCTTATTTATTTATTTTTTGACAATTTATTGTACACAGTAAAATCTAATCACTGCACGGTTTTTCTTTAGACATTGTACTTTTGCAACATTGAATTCAATTATTTTTAAATTCCACATACTCTCCAATTTACCTCCTTCTAGGTGATAGTTCTAGCCCTAACATAGTTTCTTAATTAAGCTCAAACGCATTCACTATTTATCCAATGCTAATGCAATTAGTAAACTATATAATGAATACTCTTAAAACTATATGCTATGCAATTTAATTCTAATACTTTTGCTTATGGTTAAAGAATTAATCCTTAGTTTTTTATGCAATTAATTACTAAATAATTAGTCAAAATTTTAGGTGTCAAAAGAGTTTGAACGATGACAGTAGAATGATGATATTTACTAGAGTAAAAATGTCAAAGTCTAAACACATATTAGATGTAGCTAACTGGTTTGCAAAAGTTTGTCAAAAATAATCAACAAGAGTTTAAGGATAGAAGAAGATTACACACACAAATTGTAATGGTTCGGCTTATTTCAAATTCATGTCCACCCTCCCACATTGATAGCCTTTTGGCTAGATTACACTTGATAATTAGTTATAGACTATACTCAAGTTGTGCTGCTTATATCCAAGTGCTCTTACCCAAAACCAATGCCGCTAATACCCAGGCCAATAAATCTCACCATCTCATACCTAAGCACACACTTATGACATTATTCACACTTCTCAAATAATTACAACTGTAAACTCATGAAAGATAAGAATCTAGGATTGAAGTTCTCTCAAACTTTGAATTTTTTTATTTTGGACCTTGTCTCTTTCTCATCGGCACCTTGGTCTCCTTGTATACTCTTCCATTTTCAAATTAACTATTGGAAGTCTCTGAAAGATCATCTTCCAATCTATCCATTGAATAGAACTGTAAGAAGAAGATTGAGTAACCGTTAAGGGAGTAAAATCTAAATTCTCATTGATTTGGTCACCCATACAAACAAATCTTCAATTTCCATAAGTAGAGTTTTTCAAGTAAAGGATAATGAAGTTTGTCTTTGTAATGATTGTCAATCAATCAAAGATGTTTTGCACGAAAGATGTGTTGCAAAATTATCTTCAAGATTGAGGATCAATTATTATTTTCTATATGTGCAATATGAGCCAGATCACTAGATGTTGCAATATACATACATACATACATACATACATACATACATACATAAGGCTGAATAGACTTTTCGATCAGATAATACTATCTAAGTCTGAATACTCATCGAGTCTGAATGTTCTTCTCATAGAGTTTGAATATGTCCAATGTCTTGTCTATATTCACAAGCAAGCTTTGCCACTATCCACATAGATATGAAGTCCGAGAAGTAGGTATTCAAAACTCCATATGTAACATCTAGATGATAATAACTAGAGTCTGAACATTGTTTCTTTATTATTATCACCCGAAAATACCTTTTTCTAGATTCAATAGATACTTATGGAAGGTTTTGTTAATGTTCAAAACATATTAAAAACTTTTCTCAACAATGTAGAGATCCAATCATTGCCAGTTATTCTACATGACGTGTCACCGTGTCAGTAATTTCTAGTGAAAATTAAAATTTTGCGCAAAGTTTAGGACTAAATTTACGAAAATGGAAGGTTTAACACTGAATGGACACTTTCTAAATAGGTTTAGGATTGATTGGATAACTTCCCTAATCAAAATGTAAAGACAAAACATGCCGACTAGCAACATCCGATGCCCAGGGGGCAAACTCAATTTGTCTTACCATCTCACTTCCACATCCCTCACGCCAATCAGAAAAAAAAAAAAAAAAAAAAAGTATCAATAATTTGATTCAAATCGTGTGTTATTTGGAGGGGGCTACATCTACTTTCCACATAATTAAATCCACCCATTTTTCCTAAGGAGATAAATTGCCCTAATCATTCAATTGAATTTTAGTATGATGGACCCAAAATTTTATTAACAACCCTTCTTTGCTATTGCAATTTCTATATATGTTGAATTTACTTGCCGCAATTAAGGATATTATTCTTTCTTTCTTTCTGACTTTGAGTGGATATTACCATGGATATTGTCGAAGAGAAAAACCTCAATGAAGCCCAGTTCGTTCCATGTCGTTAAGCAAATTAATGGATTAATTATCAAGTCAAATCCATAAAAATCTGAACATAAGCAACTTTTTAACACAATCCAATATTATAAACATTTATTGTACGTGTTACTCTCAAATTCTTTCTTATCCATTGTCTTCTATAGACACATAAGGGGATGACCAAATCAAAAGAAAAAAGCCCTACTCAAAATATACCAAAATTACATTCCCCGATGCAAAAATTTAAGAGATAAAGTTTGTTAAACCAAAGAGGGGCATAAAACAAGAAAAAAAAAGATTAAACTTAAAGTTATTTGGATCGACAAAAATATCAAGGTGCTTCAATGTGCAACACTATTTTACATCATTGTTTTCAATTATTTTAGCAGGCTTTTGTTACTTCTTACATGCTCTATATGCAGATTTTGTCATCAATGATAGAAAAAAAAAAATCAGCAAATTTTCAATATAACAATAACCTGACTTGGTTTTTTTTTTAAAATTAATCAAATAATAAATTCCTCATAAAAGTGAGCCAAGAATGCATAACTTGTGATAAGAGCATTCAACAATATACTAATTTTAATTTTAATAAATACCAATTAATATAAATTTGACTAAAACTCGTAATAGAAAATAATTAAATTGAAGAAAATTATACAAATGTGGAATCCATCAAGAAAGATGATTTTCTCTCTTTAGTTAAAATATTTTAATCATGTAGTGAGTGGAAATAGTCCCACCCAATTGATTTTATATCTTCGCAGTCCAAGTTTCTAATTGTGATTGTTTCACAAAATTCAATATGTGGAAATAGGAAAAAGAACCCCCTACCCCCCCCACCAAAAAGAAAAAGAATAGTAAAGGAAGCGGGAAATTAAAATGGTGCAACCAAACTGCATTTGGTGCGCCCTCATCCAGAAAAGCGGGAAATATAAATGCATTGAAAATTTTCAAATAAAAACTCAAAGAGAATTTACAAATAGAACTTATTTAAAATAGTGCAACCAAACTGCGTTTGTTCACATTTTTTTTCAAAAAAGAATTTAAAGTAGAACTTATTTTAAATAAGAGTCTGAAATAACTTAATCTCAAATGAGGCACTAATTTATTGACCGGCTAAATCTTCACCCACTAGTGAGCACATGACTCTTGCAAAAAATATTTCCTTCTTTTTTAGTAAGGAGGTCAACCGCAAGTATTAGGGGACATTCCCTATCATACATCTCACTTGCTGATTCCGTCAACACAATCTTTCCTTTCCTTTCCTTTCCTTTCCTTTTCATTATACTGTCCATCATCTTCTTGTTCTTCCTTCTTCTAATGCACCATGCCAAGCACGCTCGAGCCATAAGTGCATGTGCGGTCACAAGCCTTCAAGCTGACCGACCGGGCAGTCCTAAATCTTAAGCTCACCTCTAGATTCGACGATGGCCTTGTAATTGGCTATAAACCTTGACGAACCACAAGCCTTGACGGCAAGATCAAATTTGTGTCTCTAGATCTGGAGCCATGATCTGGCGTTGGAACATCGCCGACGAATCTTGCAGTGGCGGTAATCTACTTACGTGTATTATTCATCACCTTTATATTTTGTACTTCTTCTCAATTCCTTGCAACCTCCGTTAATGGAGGTGCTTGAGCTCAAATAGAGGTCACTTGACCTCGTACTTGAGTCGTGCAACCTTAGATCTGAGTCGCGTGACCTCAAATGTGAGGGCGTGTGCCTCAATTGCAGGTGTCAACCTGCATTAATGGAGGTGACCCACAGGGTACAGAGTGGAGGAAACGATTTGCGCCCTTACAGCGACGGTGGTTATAGGGAAAACTTGGGCTCGTTTTGTCATAATTGCTCCGACACAGAATGGGTCTACAATGCCGCAGGGATGGTTGAGTGTAGGTGGTGGCTGATAGAAATGGCTTCTTGAAGCTTGAAAAACCGGAATCGAAAAATGGGGTCTTGGTCGAATGGCCGAAGATGATTATGACAACTGCCAACTGTCATGGGCGTGTTGTCGACGGTCGTGGCTCGGCATGGGAGGCTTGGATGGCATTAGATGAGCACCAATAAACCCGTGGCTGAGTGAGTCCGTGCGAAGAAGACAATGAACAGTGACAAGTTCAGGAAGAAGGAAGAACAAATATGACGATGAACAATAATATAATTTGGAAGAAAATCCCTCTTACCATGTCACGAAATTAGCAAATGAGATGCATGTGCTCACGGGCTAGCGATGATTTGATCAATCAATGAGCTAGGCACTTACTTGAGACTAAGTAAGTTTCTTAAAGCTCTAATTTGAGATTAAATATTACACTTCATGCTCCTATTCGAAACAAAATCATTTTGAACCATTTTTTGAGAAAATTAGAGCATTTTGAATTATCATTAGAAATTTTGGGGAAATTCCAAGTAAAGGCTTGAAGTACCCTTATTTCACAAAAAAAAAAATGGCCTAAAGTACTCTTATTTCTCAAATAAAAGTATAAAGTACTCTAATTTTCTCAAATAAAAATATAAAATAAACCTTAAGAGAGAGAGAGAGAGAGAGATCAGTTTTTACCCATGTAGGAGAGTGTGAAGCAATGGAATCGATGGCGTGAGTTGAATAATTGGATAGGGGGTGAAGTGGTCCAGATTAAATCCAGCCCAATAAATATGAGTGAAAGCAAAAGGTATTTCGTCATCTTTAGTAGAAGCGGAGGAAAGATAAGAAACTATGAAAAAAAAATTATTATGGGACTCCTTTTCCTTTAATTTCCTTTTGTTTCTTTTCTATTTCTCACGACCTAGTTTTGGATTTAGGAGCTTTGCTCTCCCAATCTTATATATGGGAGCTTTTTTCTCTAATCTAATTCTTAATTTTGGAGATAAGTACTCCCTCTCCAATTTCAATGATGTTCGCATCAACTTCAATGTCAAATTTGTATTTGTTCAACATTTTCCACTCAAAATTTTGACACTTCGCATTGGCTATAAGGCTTACTCTCATAGGTGTCAAACCTAAGATTTTTCAACATGTCTATGTTGTCTTCATACAGTGATAATGTTGGAGACGACAAACCTAGGCATAGACTGCCGAAAGGCAAAGTCGTAATTGCATATGAAGATTTTGACATTTGCTTATCACTGATGGTACTTTGTGATTTGGTGATTGGTCGCTGATCCTTTCACTTGGATCCAATAGATTTGTTCTTAAAAGACGAGCTTATGATAATCTTTGTCAACCATGCTATGATGAAACACCTTAATTTCTTGCTTTTTGTTTATTTTGGAGATCTATTGATTTGTTTTGTTACCATGATTTTTGAGATTCTCTTTCATGTATCAATTTAGTAATAAATTGAAATTACTTTTTGACCAAAAAATATTCATTATGGGACTAAACTGTTGTACTAAGCTAGGATTTCTATTAGAGGTGGGTGAGACTGAAATTCGTCGGGAGATATTTTAGACTGAGTTCGGTTTATCAAACATTTTAATACAAAGCAGATATATAGTCCTGAAAGTATAGGCCCACCAGTCAGCACTCGAACTCATTACTTATCTATTCTAGGCCAGGCCCAGTCTCAAAGCCGATCACAAAGGATTATGAATGACCCTTAGAGGCCTTGGGCCTACTTCTTTTCTTTCTTGTTCCCCGCTCCTACAATTTGTTCTCGGCTTAGGTGTCGTTGAATAATTTATATGAAGTGCCCGGATAAAAATGGTGACTGATGAGGCAGGGAGCAAGGGTGATAAGATAACACGCCCTTGGATGCTTTGTTCAGTCCAAAATTCCACGAGGTAAAAATAAACAAAATCATCCATGAATTTAGATGATGGTGTTGCACCGATAATGACTATCAACCTAGATATTGAAAAATCTTTACCAAAAGTTGATTTTTCGTCTTTTATGAAACAGGTTTAGTGGTGATTTTATATATGAATTCATTCGGCATTACAAGAAAGATAAACGAACAATCAGAAGACAGAAGACAGTAAAGATAAACTGAGTTTTTAGGTCTCCTAGTCGCACACCAACCTCATCCACAACTAGTTACAACTTTCGGACTCATTAAGCAACTCAAACGTGGCTTGGTATTTTTGCCTTCAATCAATATTCTTGTCCTCATGTCCTCCCCCTTACTTCCAGTTGTAAGTCAAATTTTAGAATACCCAAGTCGTTGTTGTTCCATAGATGAACTTTGTGTTGGAAATTTCCTATAATATTGTCTTACATTAATTAATTGATTTTCTATTTTAAATAATTAGGTTAATGGATATTCCAATATTTATTAAACCATTGAATGATCTTATTAAATTGGGTATTGGCATCAATTAATAACGGGCCTAGTTGAGTAACAAAATGTAGGCAATTGTGTTTAACTGAAGTTCGTTATAAGAGGGACTCAGTTGACACTATTGATTAGGTTTTACTATATCACATCTCTAGCCTATAAAATGGTAGGTTATGCTTATCAGTTGCTTAATTCCATTAAAAGCTGCTATACTAAAATAGATTATAAAGAAGAAGATCTGGCATTTCAATAAATCTCTTATTAAACAGAGTGATCTATTTTTCTTCAAGTGAAGCAATGGTTCAAACAAATACGTTTTAATTCTGCTGTGCATATTGTTTTGGTGTTTTACAATCATATATAGATTTGATTATTCTTAATTAATTAGTTGTTTATGTGAGTAATTTTCTACATGTGGTATTAGAGCAAGTCATATATGATTGTAAAACCCAAAATTGTTTTCTTTTATGAACAAATTTGAAATTTTTCCTCTTGAACCGAATATTGGCGTTATTTTTTCATGTGGATTTTTTAATCAATTGATCCTAAAACCTTAGGATTTTTGTTTTACATGTTGAGATCTTTTCAACCATATATAATTTGTATAGTTTCGCTGAGAATTGATGAGAATTTTGAATTTGAAATTATAGGGTTTATACATTGAAAAAGTTCTAGAATTTAAATTATATGCAATTGATTGATTTTCGTTATAAATTGTTGCATGGGTATTGTTTATATATGTTTTAGTATATTTTGGTTGCATTAAGATAAGTTTTTTGGGCTTAAACAAGAGAAAAACAAATTTCGGTCATGGGTGTTAGATCCGAAATTTTGAAGCTTGAATATGGTTGATTATTTCGTTTGTTCTCCATTTAATTAATTCTAGTCAATTATATTGATATTAGATGTAAGATCCATGGAAAAATTTCATCAAAAATCAACTATTATATGTGCTTTTTGATTTTCGGGTCGGTTTGCAGGTTTCGTGACCCGGCTGGAGGTTGAAGAGGAACTCCAGCCGGGCCGGGCCAATAAATTGGGCTCACGCCCATTAAAAAAAGAAGAAGAAAGGTTCTGGGCTACGCCCAGAACCAAGAATTAAAATAAAGGTTCTGGGCTCACGCCCATGAACCAAGGAAAAGAAAGGTTCTGGGTGTAAGCCCAGAACCAAGAATTTTGGGCGTAAGCCCATTGTTCTCATTTTTCTTTTGTTGCTGATTATGGGCGTGAGCCCAGAATCCTTTTATAGGGCCTCGCGGGTCTGGTTTAAAATTTGGTTTGGGCTTCGCGGGAGGGTCCGAAACATTTAAAATAAAAATAATAACAAAATCTTAAAAAAATTTAAAATTTTAAAAACAAATTAAAATTGTGGCAAAAATTGTTGGTTGATAAATTCAATATGATCTTGAGAAGCACATGTTGTAAAGTGCTTCATATTGTTAGATGAATTTTTGGCATAAATTTTTTGAGTTCCCTATTAATAAAAATTAATATATACAATTACTTGCTCAAATGGGGTTATTGTGTATATTAATTTGAAAAATTGCATAAAGATTAATTTCCAATTTGATAGATGGGGATATATAATTGAAAAATATTTATCTACCTAAAGGGGATAAATTTTTTGAAAATTATATATAATTCCCCTCTATGTTGTGATAATGAAGATATATAATTTAAAAGTCTTGTTTGCATAAAATGAATAAGCCCTTGATGATTATATGTAATTCTCCTTATCGTCTCTATATACTGATATCATAGAAATGTATAATTTAAAGGATTTGTTTGCCCAAAGGAAATGGATCATTGACAATTATATGTAATTATCCTTGTTGTTGCTTTACAAACTTTATGTTGCTGAAAATAATGCTGCATTATACACTCTGCCCAAATGGGAGTTTATAATGTACTAATTATTTTTGTTGAATTGCTTATTGCCCATAATTGATCTTATTGCATTATGTGTAACAAACAATTATTTTTGCTGTAAACAACAATAATGACACAATTGAAATGTTAACTGGATCAAATTTTAAGAGATGGAAGCAAGATATAGAGTTTGCTCTTAGCATTGTGGTTATGGACTTGGCTTTATGTGAGGATGAACCTTCCAAGCCCAATGATCAAAGTACTGTAGATTAAAAGGCCGATTATGCTAGATGGGAAAAATCTAATCGACTCAGCCTCATTGCTATGAAGAGGTCCATTGCCGAGCATCTCATATAAATGCAATATAGTTTCTTGAAGTAGTGGGAGAAAGATATAGAGTCTTAGATAAGGCTGAAGTTGAAAACTTGCTAAGTGAGTTAATGAACATGAGGTATAATGTTGATATAGGTGCTAGGGAATTTATAGTGAAGATGGTCCACATTCAGTCCAAACTTAAGACTCATGAAATTGTCTTTTCTGAAAATTACATTATACATCACGCCTTAAATATTCTACCAGCTGAATTTAGCCAGATTAAAACTGCTTATAGCGCTCAGAATGAGACATGGAGCATTAATGCCTTGATTACCAAATCTGTGACTGAAGATGAAAAGTTAAAGAAGGAGAAGCACGACTCTGCCCACTTAATTGTCAATAACAAGTTGAGTTCATCTATAGGAAAATGAAAGCCTAAAGGGTCAAATGCTCATTGTCCAAAGAAAGGCCAAGACTTCAAGAAAAATGGGAATCATTGGAGAAATGGATATAAGTATTTCAAGTGTTTTCACTACAAGAAGCGGGGTCACAAGAGAGCCAATTGCTATAAGTTCCAAGTTGGCTAAAAGCAAGAAAAGAAAGTCACCAAGGTAAGTTATTGGTTTGTTTTGAATCATATCTAGTTGATATTCTTTTGGATTCTTGGTGACTTGATTCTAATGCTACTATTCATGTGACTGCTACCTTACAGGATCTCACAAATCTAAGAAATCCAAATTTAAGGGAGTCAAAGCTTAAAGTTGGAAACGATATTGGAGTTAATGTGGAGCGCATAAGGATGGTTATTTTGAGTTTAGACTTTGATTTTCAGCTTATTTTGAATAATGTCTTTTATGTTCCTGGTTTTAGGAGAAACTTGATATCTCTTTTTTCACCTGACAAAACTGGATATTGTCTTTATTTTGCTAATAAAAGAGTGGATTTGAGTTATGATTCAAGAATTATTGGGGAATTGTGTTTTGTTTGATGGATTATATCGATTTTCCTTATATTCCGATAGACCATATTGTTCTTTCAATGTCGAGAATAATGTTGCTAAGAGATCTTTAATCAAAGAAAGATCTTCATTGTTATGACATAAGCGATAATGGCATATCTCCAAAGAAAGGGTAAAGCGACTCATCAAGGCTGATATTATTTCTCCTCTTGACTTAGATGATACTGAGACTCATATTGATTGTATGAGGGGAAAATTGACTAAAACCAAGAAGAAATGCGCTACTCGCAGTCAAAATCTATTGGAAATAATTCATACGGATATTAATAGGCCATACTCAACCACCTTGTGTGGAAATAGTACTTTATCACATTCATTGATAATTTCTCCCGTTATTGTTATGTTTATCTAATTAAGGAAAAAACTGATGCTCTTGAAATGTTCAAAGTGTTTCACACTAAAATTGAGAAACAATTGGGAAAAATTATCAAGATTGTTAGATATGATCGTGGTGGTGAATATTATGGGTGATATACCAAAACTAGGTAACGAATGGGATCGTTTGCTAAATATTTGCAGGACTATGGTATTATTGCTCAATATCCAATACTTTGGAGTCCTGAAAAGAATGGTGTAGCTTAACGACGCAATCACACACTCATGAAGATAAAACGAAGTATGATTGGCAGTTCTAATTTGCCTGAATACTTATAGGGTGATGCAATTAAAACAGCAACTTATATATTGAACCGTATGCCTAGTAAATCAATGCTGAAAACACATTTTGAATTGTAAATGGGGAGGAAACCAAGCTTAAATCACTTTCGAGTTTGGGAATGTTCTATAGAAGTAAAAATTTATGATCCTTCTCAGAAGAAGACCGAACCCATGACTACTAGATGTTACTTTATTGGATACCTTGACCATTCCAAAGGGTATAGGTTCTATTGTCCTACTCGTGGCGTTAGAATCGTTAAATCCCAAACTACCAAATTCTTGGAATTAGATATTGCTGAAGAAAGTTCTTCTTAATCTTTCGAAAGGGAAGAACCAAACAAAACGATCTATATTCCATTACCTATCTTGAATGATGATTATATACGAGAGCCTTGCAGAGTAGAAATTAAGCAAGAAGCAGATATAGGAAATATGTTGGTAGATCCTCCCATTACAAATGAAATTCCCTAGACAAATGATGCGGCTCAAAAATTGCCTATGCAAAGATCACAACAACAAACAAGACTAACACCTCTAAATGATGGAGAAGCTCATTTTGACATTGGACATATAGTTGATCCAGCAACCTTCAAAGAAGCTCTTAATAATGATCAGGTAGATGAATGATTTGAAGCGATGAAAGATGAGATGATTTCCATGTCAACTAATCAAGTACGAGAACTTGTTGATTTACCTGATGGGTATAAACCGATCGGCTACAAATGGGTATTCAAAACCAAGAAAGACAATAAAGGCAACATAGAGAGATTCAAGGCAAGGTTAGTGGCAAAATGGTACACATAGAGAGAAGGCACTAATTATACTAAAATATTTTCTCTAATGTCCACTAAAGACTATTTTTGGATAATCATTGCATTGGTGGCTCATTTTAACTTAGAGCTTCACCAAATGAATGTCAAGACAACCTTTTTAAATGGAGATCTGGATGAAGAAATGTATATGCAACAACCTAAAGGGTTTAAAGAAGCTAAAAATGAGCATATGGTGTGCAAACTTCAGAGGTCTATCCATGGTCTCAAACAAGCATCACGTCAGTGGCACTTGAAATTTCACAAGGTTATGAGATCGTTTGGCTTTGAAGAAAACAAGTTTGATCAATGCATCTATATGAAAGTAAGTGGGAGTAAATATATTTTCGTAGTACTTTATGTAGATGACATTTTGCTTACTAGTAGAGATGTTGATCTATTGCATGACACAAAAAGTTTTCTATCTAGAAAGTTTGATATGAAAGACCTTGGGGAAGCCTCTTCTGTTCTAGGCATTGAGATTTATCGTGACAGATCTAAGAAGGTTCTGGGGTTATCTTAGAAAAGTTATATAGATCGTGTTTTGAAAAAATTCAATATGCAAACCTACAAGTCAAGTGAAGCTCTTGTTGTAAAAAGAGATAAATTGGGTTTAGAACAATATCCCAAGAATGATGTTAAAAAAGAAGTAATGAAAAAATTCCATATACTAGTGCAATTGGTAGTCTTATGTATGCACAAGTATGTACCAAACCTAATATTGTTTTTGCTATGAATACTCTTGGAAGATATATGTCGAATCCAGGTCATAAACATTGGGTTGTAACTAAAAAGGTGAAGAGATATCTACAACAAACAAAAGACTTCATACTTGTGTATAGCAGAGTAGAGGACCTAAAGGTGATTAGATATTCATATATTGATTTTGCTAATTGTTCGGGTGACAGAAAATCAATTTTTGGATATATTTTTATGATGACTAGAGGTGCTATTTATTGGAAGAGCACAAAACAAACATTGATTACGAACTCTACAATGTATGCTGAATTTATAACGTGTTACAGCTCGTCAATTCAAGTTGATTCAAGTTGATTGCCTCAGAAATTTGATCTCAGAATTGCAAGTTGTTGATTCTATTGCTAGACCTATGGTGATTTACTATGACAACACTACAGCTGTGTTTTATTCTAAGAATGACAAGATCAGCAATGCATCCAAACATATGAAGATCAAATATTATACTATTAAGGACTTGGTCAAATAGGGATACATTGTAATTGAGAATATCAAAATTGAGTCCATGTTGGCCGATCCTCTAACAAAATGCTTACGACCTATTTTGTTTAAAGAACATGTAAAGAATATGAGTATTTTAGATTCTTTTGATTTATTTTTGTTAGTTGAAGCTATATAATACGTATTTCTGGATATTATAGTTATATGTAAACTAATAATGTTTTCATGATATCGATTAAAGCATTTATTTTCAAGGATTATTATTGTTGATTCTATTGTCATCATTTCTCTTGTTGACTGAGAAATTGAAGTATAAAATAGTATCTTTAAACGAATTTTAGTTTAAAGACGATTGGATGTCACTAATTATGAGATCTCATGTTAGATTGTGACATAGTCGTGCAATTTCATTTTGTTTAGAAATTACGCTAATGCATTTTCATGTTGTTGAGAAATTGTATTGAGGACAGATAAGAAATAATATATATTTTGATTATATTGTGGCATTATTTCTTACTACACTACTAGGCCCATGAGCCATGAAAATATAATGCATATTATACGTGATTATGGAATGTCATGTGTTGCGGTATTTTCTTAACACATTTATCTCCATAGTCCTATATTGAAGTTATATAAGATTGGATTGGTTTTGAGATGTCGTTATTAGAATATTATTTTTTAAAGCTGTGGCCATATAAAACAGAATTTTTAGTTATTAACTCAATAATGTTGTTTTCAATATAAAATCTTTTTCAAAATAAAAATAAGTTAATTAATATAGCCCAAGTGAGAGAATGTTGGAAATTTCCTATAGTATGGGCTCACATTAATTGATTGATTTTCTATTTTAAATAATCAGGTTAATGGATATTCTAATATTTGTTAAACCATTGAGTGATCTTATTGAATTGGGTATTGGCATCTATTAATAACAGGTCTAGTTGAGTAGCAAAGTGTAGGCAATTATATTTAATCGAAACCCGTTATGGGAGAGGCCCGGTTGACATACTATTAATTAGAGTTTGCTAGATCACATCTCTAGCCTATAAAAGGGTAAGTTATGCCTATTAGTTGCTTAATTCCATTAAAAGCTGCTATACTAAAATAGGTCATAGAGGGGAAGATCTGGCATTCTAATAGATCTCTATTAAACAGAATGATTTATTTTTCTTCAAGTGAAGTAATGACTCAAATAAGTACGTTTCAATTCCGCTATGCATATCGTTTTTTTGTGTTTTACAGTCATATATGACTATGATTGTTCTCGATTAATTAGTTGTTTATGTGAATATTTTTCTACACTTTGTTGAACACCTCTTAGTTTCTTGTCGATGACTCTTCTTCATAGATGTCAATACTCATGTCATACAGGTTGTTGATTTTTTGATAGCTTGAAGCACTTTTGTCAAACGGTCTTCCACAATCGAATGTACTTTATTGCTCAACAATAGCTATATTGAAAGGTTGTCAAGAACCACAAATTATGATCATCAATCAACTAATTTTGTAATCATCGATAATCACATCATGTAATTATCGATCACCATGACAATCATATCAACCAAACTCAATTAATCAACTAAACCTCACTGCTTGTTGATTTAAAAGAATAGTATTCTTTTGTGTAAATGTATGGCTTAGCCGTAGAGTGAGAGTTTAGAACCTCCAAAGCCCTTGACAACTGCATAAATAATATTATCTCCTGGAGCCAGTGCTTTTCCTTCTCTCTTTCGCCTGAAGAAACCCCACTCTGTGACGTCCACCAGGTGTTTGTGGTTTTGCCTAACTGATTCCAGCTTTAAACCTCCCTCTTCTTCCCAAAAAAATGCAAACCCGTTATTTGATTCACGGATTTAAGGGTTTTGACTACTATTTTTGTGAAATTACTTCTCCACATGTTTATAACTTTTGTGTTAGGTCGCATTTTGTTCTCAATTAAAGTGACCGACAAAATATTATATTTATTTCCGTCCACTTAAATGGATAAGATTTTTCTATTATCACACAATTTCGTGTAAAAATTTTTGGGAGGGTTGCTGCTATCTTATGGTGTAAGATGAAAATAAAACAAGCGTAAGGTGATCATGTCCGGAAAATCATCCAATTAGTGTTAAACCTATTATACATAGAATAATATAGTCATAAACTTCTTAATTTTGTCAAATAAGTTATAAATCTTTGCATAAAATTTCAATATAATCATGATGGCTAATTTTCACTAGAAGTAGCTAGCGGCATGCTATGCAGACTGATCGGTGATGACTAGACTGTTAAATTAGTGATTTCTGACGAAAATTAACCAGAACAAGTGCAATAAAATTTCACGCAAATGTTAGGACTACTAATAAAAGTGAAAAGTTTATGACTGGGTTGGTGTCAATGCAATAAGTTTAGGACCAATTATGTAATTTTTCTAGTCGCATCCGGTAAACTTGCCCTAGACAAGACTTGTTCTAATTGTTTATTGTGTTTGGGGGGCTAGTCTATTTTAATCTCATCCCGTTAGTAGATATCCATTAACATCAATTTGTTTTTCTTCCCAAAGCTATTAAGTTGTTTGATTTTATTAATATCTGGCAAGTACTTTCGTTCTCCACAGCTTTAGTAGTACCAACCATAGATGGAAAGTTGAAGTTTACTCTTGAAAACAGTACTTAGTGGAAAACTTTGATCTTGCCCAACAAATCGCAAGAGAGACAACCTAGCATGGGGAAAGTTTCTGTTTGTATTTGAAAATTTGCAAAGTTCTTATGTGCCATTTGAGAGGATATCCTGTGGCAGTTTTTATTTTTTGCTTTTGTTTTGTGTTTTCAGTGCATTGCTAGAGAAGATTATGCAGAGATCCTTTTGTTTTCTAACGACTTATAAATCAGAAATGAGAAACTAAATTTGAGCTGGATGGCCTCAACTGAATGCTGCATGCATCAATTGTGTGTGCATAGACAAAAAAAAAAAAAAAAAAAAAAATGTTTGCGTGCTGGGATTGCTTGGATTGATGGTTTACCACATCACAAATGGGTTGGTAGGTTCATGGAGTAAATGGTACTTAGAAGCCAACAAGACTTTATGGTCACCTTTGGTCGTCTAAACATTTTGCCCGAATAAAATAAGGTCAGAAAAGTTAGGAGAGAATATGATTTCTAAAAACATATGCGTAATTTGGTAAATATCTGAATATAAACATATGATATCCACAAAGAGATTGGTATACATGAATAATTTCCTCTCTGCCTCTGCCTACCTCCTCGACTCCGACTGCCTCGACGTTCGCCAATTTGACTCTCCTGCTTTTGTCGCTACTACAATGAACCGGCTCAAGCACCTTCTCGAACTCACATTTCCCTTCTTTCTACACTTCTTTCCCATGGCTTCCTTCTCGACCTTCCCACCTATGCCTTCCTCATCCCCAACCCCTTCCCCTCGGCTTCCCGTTCCCACTTCATCGCCTACTTCTACGCTGCATGGGCTCCGCTATTTCTTCTTTGCCCAGTTGGGTCTCGCTCTCAAGCTTTAGGTGTTATGTTGCGTTTCCCTTCCTCGCTTGTCGAGCTCGTTGGCATCGTCACCTTCCGTGCTTGTTCTCTTGTTCTGACGGTGCCGCCCTCCCCCTCCAACTTGGCGCAACGTCCGACATTGTTCGCACCATAGAGGCCGTAGTCAACGTCGGGGTCGAGGCCCAGCCTTAGGCAACCACTTATCTAGGGTTCCCTGAGGCCGGATACCTCGAATATGAGGTTTCGAGTCCTAGATCTGACGAAGGTGCGGTAGATGAAGGAGGTGCGGTAGATGAAGGTGCGGCTGCTTGTGTGATGCAGTTGCGTGAGACGAAGAAGCTTCAGGAAATTGGCTCGAATTATTTATTTTTGTCATTTCTTTTAATTTTTACCGGATAGCAGATAGCCTATCCAAATATATCTCACCCTTAAGGTGGAACTTTTATTTGGATTTGGATTTCCATTGGCCCAAACACTGGATAGGACAAAAATTATCCTATTTGATATTATATCATATCCACAGAACGCAGCTCGAAAGACTCACTCTCTCTTTGCAATGAAATGAGTAATAATTCTAAGAAACATATGCATTTAAAAGGCGTCTTTAAAAAATAGTCTAGAACATTGATATAAAGTTTAGAATCTCCCTCTCCCTCTCCCTCTCCCTCTCTCCCTTCCTTCCTTCCTTTAACATCACTCCTATGCCTTATGGAATATAGCCAAATCCACAAATTGCTACCCAAATATATATGAAATGAATGTTCTATTAGGTAATTGCATCGATCACAAATAATTTTTTACTTATGTTAAGACGCAATGTCATACTTTTTTTTTGGCTCAAAAGAAATTGTCATCTATCATCAAATTGATATATATATATAATATCTCAAAAGTCACAATAACAAAGCAAGCCCATAAAAGTCTATAACAAACAAAAAACTAAATATCAAGACGTTTCATTAGAGCTTAGGTTGACAGAAATTATCACAAGCTTGTCCTTCAAGAATATATTTGTAACTACATTCAAGCGAAAAGATCAGTAGCCAATCACCAAATTATACAGTACCATTAGTGATAAGCACACGCTGTAATCTCAATTTATAATTACGGCTTTACCTTTCAATAATGCTTGCCTAATTCGCCATCCCCAACACCATAACCGTATGCAAACAATATAAACATATTGAAAAAGCTCAAATTTGACACATGCGAGAGCAAGCCCTGTAACTAATGCAAAGTGCCAAAATTTTGAATGAAAACACATTATACGAACACATATTTGACATTGAATTGTTGCACCATTAAAACCGGAGGCAAAGTACTTATATATTAAAACTCCAAAATTTAGAAATAGATCAAAGAGAAAAGCTCCAAGATATAAGATCGGGAGAGCAAAGCTCCCAGATTTAAGATTAGATCGGAAGAGTAAGAAAAGAAACAAAATAAAATAAAAGGAACTAGGAGGGGAGGGAGAGATCTAGTTCAAATCCCTCCCCACCAGAAATGGAAGAAATGAATAAAGGCTCAGAGAGGGAAAGAGAGAGAGGGAGAGAAGGGGTGGGAAAGGAACACAATGTCATACTTTGCAGACACAATTATCTAATATCTCTAGACATTGATCCTCGTCATCTAGTTGCAAGCCAACCGTGTGCCTAAGTTATTGGATTGCCTACATCCCCTTGCATTTTCTATCTCAAGAGGAAAGGTTGTGCCTACGAGTATAATATTGGATCGGGATGGGTTTAGTGACAGTTCCATATCTACTTTAAGTTGGTCAAATCCTTGTTAGGGAAAGAACCCAATAGTGCAATTGACTCGTAAGCATCGCATCATACCATGGTTTGATGATCGAGTGAAACAGACTATCAATCCTCTCTTGAGGGTCCATCACCCTAATCACCTTCAATTACTTCATGGTCATCAATAATATTCAAAACGTGTCTTTATCTCTTTCATATGGGAGTGAACGCCTTTGAATTCTAAATCAATTGTTTTACATACCCTGAATCAATACCGCTATCTCAAATTTGGAATTAACGGATCGTCTATGGAAGTTTTTCATGCATCCAGCGCTATAGTAGCTCTAAGATAGAGTACATGGAGTCGTAGGTAGTGAAGCCACCGTTAAATGATGGATTCATGAGAAAGTTGGACCATATAATTTTGTGCATTTTTGTAGTTACTCTTGATCATAAAGCCCATCTACAGATGGTCGCTTAGGGGTGCATGATAACCAAAATTTCTGTTTCAGAAATAATTTTTCTATTCCAGACATATTTCGAAATAGAAACCCGTTTGATAAACCTACTCAGTTTTTCTATTTTTGGAATAGATTTCTATTCCAGAAATTGATTTGGAAGAGAAATCAAAAATAGAAATTTTCTACTTTTAATTTCTGGAAGAGAAATCATAAATAATTTCTCACACTAAACCCTAATTTCGGTGAGTCCTCCCTCATCTTCTCTACGTCTCTGCCTCCTCCTCCTCATCCGCCTCTCCTCATTTTATTAAAAATAAAAATAAATATATTCATTTTATTCATTTAAAAATAAAAATAAATTTATTAAAAATAAATAAATTATTTTTATTTATCATTTTATTTTTATTTTATTAAAAATAAATTTATTAAATTTATTAAAAATAAAAATAAATTATTTTTATTAAAAATAAATTTAATAAATTATTTTTATTAAAAATAAATTTAAAATTTATTTTTATTTTTACCTTGAGTGTTTTGCCAAATAATTTTTTTTTTTTTTTTTTTTCATTTTAAAATAAATTTATTCGTAAAATAAAATAAAATAGAATAACTAAAATAAATTTATTTTTAAGGATATTTTATTTTTATTTTTTTATGATTTATTTTATTTTATTCTTTTTTTTGTTACTAAATCATTTTTATTTTTATTTTTTATATTAAAGGTCGTCGATCGTCGCCGCCGCCGTCCGAAAGGAAGAAATTTTGTGTCGTTATTAAATGAATTTCTATTTTTAGAGTAGAAATTTTGTATCGTTATCAAACGGTTATTTTTACTTAGAAACTCTTCTAGAAATAGAAATAGAAAAATTTATTTCTGTTCCAGAAACTACTTCAGAACAGAATGGTTGTCATGCGCGCCCTTAAAGTTGTCCGGAAGTTCGGATTTATAAAGTTGTCCAATGATCACCTCTAGCGTGAATTTTCGAATAAAAGAAATAAAATGTAAGCTTAGAGGGAAATGCTTCCATTCATTTTCACCCGCTTCCCTCCAGATTTAAACACCCAAATAAAGAAAATTATTCCCTAAATAATTTTTCTAAATTTCCTACGCTTCCTGATGCTAAACACATTGTTAAAGGAAACCGGCTAGGCCCACTTAGTGTGGAACTTTTTTTTATTATTATTATGTATGGACCTGGGAAAGAAATTTGAACTCCATATCTAACCTTAATTGTCATTTATACAGTGTACACTTTGCTACTTATTCCTCAATGTCATATGTTATTGAACAAATTCACATGTCTTGATGCCAATAATCAATCCTTAAATTCGGTATAATTATCCAATCAGTTATACACCTTCCAATTTTTCCAATATAATCTTAAACCTTTGTACAAAATTCAAATATAGTCCTTCCCCCATTTGCCACTGGAAATGCCGATGTAGTGATTCACAAATTATTTTTTTTATTTATTATTATTTTTTGGTAACCAATGACTCCAGCACGAATCTCCCGGTGCCTGAACGGCTCCTGAGGACCAGGTCCCTATACCTCAGAGGGGACTAGCCCAACAACCCATCGCTAGGCCCCCCCCACTTAAATCGCTAGCAACTACTGGTTTCGAACTCTTAACCTCTGCGATGAGGGAGGGATTCTCAACCAACGCAGCTACCCATGGATGAGTGTGATTCACAAATTATTCACGTTAACATATCACATAAAACCGCCGACGATGACTGAACGCCACCCAAGCAACAATTTTCGATAGCAATTGACCGAAAAAGACTACATTTTGACCTTTGCATGAATATTTAGGACTACATTAGCAAAATTGAAATGTTAAGACTGAATTGACATCCAGATAATAGGTTTTAGAAATGAACTGATTATTTTCCCCTCAAATTCTTTATGTTTTTTAATGTTTTGAGTCATGTAATTTAACTTTTATTCAACGTGGAACTCTTTGAACTTGAACCTTTCAAGAGATAATATTAAAATATAGATTCTCGTACGACTTGTTTATTTATTCTTAAAACTCAAATAGTATTTTAAATTTTGAAGAGAAATTCTAGAGAAACCTTTTTGCTTTGGAAAAAGTAAATGGATCCTAAAGTTGTTTAATGATATGTTATTGAAAGTAGAAATAAAAGTTAAAACGTTGTTAAGTTGTCATATATGTGTCCAAAATTAAAACAATCATTGAGATGATTCCACGCATGTAATTTTCAAATTTCGTGGCTTATGTTTTCCCTCCCAAAACTTTTTCCATAACGAGGATGGATGGCCGCCCAGATAATGTTTGAAAAAGCATGTCAATCACCAAAGATTCTTCACATCAAGAAAATCCACGTCCCTTCGATATTTGATCATCTTGATCTTCCATGTTGCTTTTGCTAAAAAGTCTCCACAAGAGACTAAACACATATAACTACTATAAATCAATTCTTTTATTTTCTTTTCTTTTGGGAATTGATGCAAGTGGAAACGTTTTCCTTTTAGATTGCGATGTTCATAATTTGAAAGTAGGGTTAAGGAGAAGAGGAAGAAAAAAGAAAAGGAGGAAAATGAAAAAAGATGAGTAGGTGCTTGGACTTCAGTGTCCATAGGTCGCTACTTTTAACCTAAAAGCCTTGGATTTATTAACATGCTTGTTCCTCCATAGTCAAAAGAATGAACAAGCGCATACACACACAAACACATGGCAGAGATGGGAATAAAGAGTCCTACAGAGAACGCAGGCTTAGAAGTCAGAGAAAGAGAGAGAGAACAAAGGTTAAATTAGAGTACAGAGGTCAGACAAGAGACGACACATCTTGTCTTTCTTTCTTCTTTCCCGGAACAAAAGGAAAGAAAAGAGAAAGAAAAAGCAGTACATCATCTAATTCAAAAGAAGTGAAAGAAAAAGAAAGAAGAAGGGAAGATCATGCTTAGACGATGATCACATCACAATTTGGCCTCACAAAGTATTTGAAATAAAGAGAAAGGGTAAGAGAGCGAGAGAGAGAGAACGAGAACGAGAGGAAGATTTTGCCAGGTTATATTTTTCTTCCGAACCGAACACCTTCATCTGCCTTCCGGGTGTAACGGGAAGAGCTCCAGAGTTCTACAGTGAACTGCTTCATCCTCATCTCTGAATGAAGATGATGATGACCTGCTCACATCCTCTTCTACTTCCGAGAAGTCAAATGCCCAGCTTCTACACTTCCTCTTGTATGGACTGTCCTCCTCCCCTCTAATCTCTCCTTCTGATCCCTGCAACAAAATTTAAACGTTCATTTACATCCACACGTGCATATTGTGCTAGGACTGGTGAGTTTTCTATGTCATAAAACATGAAGCCTAGACCAGATGGTTCTAGTCTGAGAAGATGCTTGATAGATGGATCAAATGGAAATTCAGTCGTCAGGCAAAGCTGAAATGACACATGAAGCATGAGTCCGACGAACCAACTGTCGAGATCAGCATGCATCATGCAGCGCTCTGACACCAATGCTGGAATGAGGAAAAAAAATATGGTATTATGGTTTTGTGTACCTTAGTAGTGTTCAAAGTTACAGTGGCGATGGTGGCGGCTGTGGTGGGGGTTCTCGAGCAGTGAGAGAGGCCGAGGCTGTTGCGCTTCTGCTTCTGCCTCTCGCGGGCTTTGTGGTTCTGGAACCAATAGAACACGTTCTTGCCTTCAATCTTCCCGTACTTGCTGAGCTGTGCCGTGATCTGCTCGATCTGCTGCGCGTTGGGAGTTCTCATTCCCCCTCTGTACAGCATCTCGAGTATTCCGATTTGCTCTTGTGTCGGGTTCCACCGTGTCCCTCCTGGGTGTGTTTCCACCTGCATGAACGTAAGAAGTTCCCATGCACACATAAAATATGAGACTTCAAAATCATATAGGAATTTCTTCACTGCCAAGACATATATTTCTTTTAACAAACACTTAATGGTTGCCGTGGCAATCGCAATGATGAAGAGAACAGACTATCTATTTTATTTTGTTATTCGGTCAAACAACACGGTAAATTAAAACCACTCTCGATTTTGCTTTGTTTAGAAGAGGCGTGATACGAATCTTTCTTTCTTCAACCGGCCCCTTTGATTAGGTTTTACCGGTGGCCGTATGCTCCAGGAAGAGAACAAGTAGATTAACACGGTTTAATCATCGAAAAGAAAATTGATCAATGGAAAAGAGACAAACTCCGAAGGTTCTTTGTGAGGTACATTGGACTTGTAAACACGGCAAAGTTTGAATTCCTAGCCACTTTGCAAAATGTCACATAGTATGTAGTCAAAATTCACAACTCATGACGTGAACTGTGGAAATTGCCGTGGAAGGGGGAAATAGGCGAGACCTGAGGAGGGTCTCTCTTGTCGTCAGAGGAGGAGCCGAGCCTCCGCGGGCCGCTCTCCGGGCGGATGAAGCTCTTGATGTCGACAAATGCGGCAGTCGAGACCACGTCGGTCTGGTGGGGGAGCTTTGGAACGAGGGGGCGGAGGCGTTTGCAGCCGAGCGTGAGGGTGGTGGGTTCGAGCTCAAAGAATCCACGTGCGAACTGATGAACCTTCATGCTTTGCCTGAAACGAGATGCTTCTGCTTCCCATGAGGGGAAGATCCGGCTAAAAGAGAGAGGCAATTATATAGGGAATGACACACTCCTGTTGAAAAGGTAAAAACAAAAACAAAACGAAAAAGAGGGAGGGAGGGGGGGGGGAGAGAGAGAGAGAGAGAGAGAGAGAGAGCAAAAGTGGGAAAGTGGGAAATGAGGTGCATGGTGGGTTGTTCAGAAGAACCCAAGACCAAATGATGAGGCGAGGTTGACTTGGAGATTGATTACCCACACGATGAAAAAGCTAAAGTTGCACTGGAGCAAAAAGGAAAAAGGAGAAACTGTTTATGATTGCCATTTTGCTTTGAGGTGCTCTTTCAGTTGCATTAAATGCACTAGCATGGAAATTTATAATACTTTAAATTATGCCTTTCTTATTGTTTAATTTTTCTTATGGTATTTAATTTGTAGAGTTTGGCTAGTGATTAAAAAACATATTTGTGTGTGGATTAGGCTCATAAAAGGGATCATAGTTTTCTACACCACCGACCGTAAAGAGTTTAATATAGAGGCATCCATCTTGATCTTTAACTCATGTTTATCTCATTCATGAGATTGATAAGGTATTTTTCCATTATTGAGAAAAATGAATTCTTATCATATCTTTATTTGATTATTTTTCAATAACGTGCTTTTGATTGCATGGATTGGTATGCTCTCAATTGCCTAACTCAATTTTATCCTCTTTTTATCATGATTTCTCACCAGCAAAACTATTGCAATATGTCATTTTTCCCCTTTAAAGGTTTATGGACTACAATCATGTCAAGTTGGAGCAAATTGACTCAGTTTACTTCTCCAAATTGAAAATAACGTGAGTAATCTGGATATTCCACTTTAAAGGGCCGAGATTGAAACGATGATTTTCCCAGGATAAGTTTATTTTCCCTTTTTGACAGACTCTTGTCCATCCTAATCAAGTGGAATTTTGGAAGATTGGAAGGATATGGAGCCATTCAGCAGCTCTCCACTTCTTCATTGCAAGCCAGCAGAAGGAGTCAATCTCTTCTTCAAAAACATGACAAAACTCTCTGTATTTCTCCATCATGCTCGTCAACAGAGACCGAGGAAAAAGGGGGTGGAGAGAATAGCCAAGAGGGAATAGAAGGTGGAGATGGAGATGTGAATGTGATGATGGAACAAGCGTGTGAATTTTTTGCGAGGCGCTCGAGTGGTTTTTGGTATTTTGTGTTGTGGGTGTGTGTTGGCCCGTCAAATCGGGTCGTGTTTTTCTCGCTTTCATGATAAGGTGTCCATGCTTTTCGGTGGCCTCTATCAACCTTTTTCTTCCATAAAGTTGAAGAGATGCGAGGGAATGAAGCAAATAATTAAAAAAATAGTAAAAACAATTCAAGCAAAAAAAAAAAAAAAAAAAAAAACGAAAGAAAGATCCCTCCAATCCCTATACTCGAAATTGCCTCTTTTCTACACAATCCAATGACGGGAAAAGGGGGGGAAATAAATGAATAAAGAAGGGGGGAAAACTGAATGCCGTCGTCTTTAGGCAATGGAAGTGGAATATACAATTGGAAAATAATAAATATTTAAAATAGGCAAAGTGGTGAGAAAACTCTATCTGAATGCCCTAGATATATGTTTAATATTATTTTGCCAATAAACGGCATGCTTTTTTCTTTGGGAACAGCTTGCTTCAATTTCCCAAACAGTTCAAAACCAGCAATACGTAACCCCACTTTCATTTTCATAATCCCAAAGAGAGAGAGAAAGAGAGAGAGAGAGAGAGAGGGAGGGAGAATTGCGTAGAGAGCTCCAGGGTTAAAGCACCGCACCACCATGACAGTGGCACTATCACCCTCCAAATATTATTTTATTCCACTTTGATCTTCAATGATTGCGTAAAATCATATGTATGTCTACGTATTGAATCTGGGTGGGGGTGAATTTGTAATTTTCAGTGCTTTCCAGCATGAGAAGACCTCGCACAATTCAGGGTCAATGAAATTGGATTTATGTACCTTGTTGCATCTTATACCAACGCAAACAAAATTAGAGTTACTCCAAATTGGCTATCAACATATATTTGGGCTAGTTTCCTTGCATTACCACGAGGCTGGAGTTGGAGGATGCTTCGCTTTTGAATATGGCCTTTTGATAACGTTTTAAATTGGTTCTATTCAATGATTTAAGTTTTTAAATTAGTTGGTGATGATTGAACAATTTCTGTAATTGTCAATAAACAACAAATCTTCACATTCACCTTTTCCTTTAATCATATCACCAAGCTATGTAGAAATACTAAGTATTCTGTAAGTTTCTTCGAAATTACCTTTAACCATGCTTCTAATTGATGGGTTACAAATTACAAATACCATGCATATGCAAATTTAGGTAAAAATGATTGTTGGCAGTGCCCTAATTTGCATGGTATAAGTTGGAGACATCGTTGGAAGAAACTTCAAGTATTATGGCCCTTTTTCTTTGATGAAATAAAAATGAAGATAAAGTGATGGTAACCTAAATTTTCTTAACCCCAATTTTCACGTATGCTTCACAATGGATACCAAAATTCTGGTAGATGAATTGCTAAACAATGAAAACTTTATTTTCAATTTTCCAAATGGCTGATCTATGGAGACCGAACCTGGAATTGCTAAGGGAGCTGCCCCTCCTCAAAGAAGCCACCGTTATAGATTTTGTGGAAGTTCTGTGATTATTGATATGATATATGAATTAGGACTCAAATGTTCAATTTACATTCCAAATGTATCCGTTGACAGGTCCACTCATTTCAATGCAATCAACGGTCCAGACTCTCTCTCTCTCTCTCTCTCTCTCTCTCTCTCTCTCTCTCATTGCGCGCGCGAGCACAACCGTGGCGGCCCGGCGCAAAGGTTCCATTGTGTCCAGCAAAATATAATTTGCGCATCAGTAATAATAAGTTGTGTGTAATATATAGAAGCAAGCCAATCAAAAGCGATAACTTTCAAGAATTAGAAGTAAAATTGGTTTGACATTACTTTAGGTTTATTGATGTTGATTCCTTAAACCGCATCAAACAAACAATTGATACTCAAAATACTTTCTCTTGTCCTACTCGCAGCATTGTGATAGGTGGGTTGAAAATTGTAGCAGGATGAGAAGTGAATGCCCAAAATAGTCATAAATCTATTACAATTGTATTAATTTAATCCTCAATATTTTTTTTCTATTTGAGTTCTAAATCTTTTGCACTTATGTTAATTCAATTCATCCGGTCAATTTTAGACCGTTAGTACTGATATGGACGCTAATCATCATACGTGGTACGATTGGTGCTGACCAAGACAATTTTAATAATGTATAATATTTTTTCAAATTTATTTATTTTCTTCTCTTTTTCCCTCTTATTCTTTCTCTTTCTTTCTTTTTTCCTTCCCTTCTTCCTCTAGCAAATCGTTGGAACTCAATGTCCAGCCAAAGGCAAGGGCTAACCACCCAAGAGGTGAGGTTCGCCCTTGCCATGGCTAGGTAGGGCTCCTCACCAAGGGCGGGTGAGAGTTGCCCTCACCGGCCTTTGCCCTCACCATGGCTAGGTAGGGCTCCTCACCAAGGGCGAATAAGACTTGCCCTCACTGGCCTTCACCCTCGCCACGGCTAGGTAGGTCTCCTCACCAAGGGCAAGAGAGAGAGAGAGAGACAGAGACAGAGAGAGAGAGAGAGAGACGCTAACTACGCCATGTAAGAGGGCTAGCATATACGTTAGTGCTAGTCAACTAAAATTGATTGGATAGACTAAATTGGTATAAATGTAAAAAAATTTATGATTCAATTAACAAATAAAAAAAAAGTAAGAACTTAATTAATACAGTTGCAATAGGTTTAGGACTGTATTGGTAACTTTCCCCAAAATGGGTCATAAATCATATTTTGACACTTTTTTAAAGTTGGGTGAGATATAAGCTACGTTAAATTTATAAATATGGGTTGATATGGGTTTAAAAAGCAAAGCGTAATTAATGATAGGTTTTAATGGGCTTACAAGGAGCCAATTTAACCTAGTTAATCAAAAAGCAATATCCTCTCGTGTTTGTGCACTAGCCATCAATGGCTATGCACAGGTACCCAACTCCTGTGTCCAAGTCATTGGCACCTAGATCTAGTCTATCAAGATCAAGCTTAGTTCCTTAATGGCTGGATTTAGGTCCATAGAGGCTAGGCCCAAATCCCTCGAGATCAGGCCCAAGACGGCAATGCCCATGCCCTAAGTGCTCTGCGGCCATATCTGGATACTTGACTTCTACACCCATATCACTCGTACTTGGCCAAAGTCCATCAAAGATGGCCTAGGTACATCAAGGCTGAGCCTACATCCATAGAGGCGAGGCCTATGTCCTTAATTCATGGTTGAAACCTTGGTGCATATGCCTTGATCCATAGAGGCTAGGTCCGAGGCCTAACTTAGGTCTCTTAAAGTTGGACCTCGAACCTCAGTGCCCATGCTCAGATCCTTGATGGTCATGCCCAAGTACTTGACTCTCTCACCCAAAAACTAGGGCTCAACCCGGGTCTAACAAGGTTGACTATTTCCTCAGTTGCCATGCAATCTATAAAAGCCAGGCAAGGGTCCATTGAGGCAAGGCCCCAAACATTGTCTAGCCTCATGTCTAGGACCCCCATCCCCGAGTCCCTAGTGGCTCTACTCAAATTCTTGGCTCCTGCACCCAAGTCATTAGAGCTTGACCCGGGTCCATCAAGGTTGGGTCCGATTCCTCAACAACTAGGTTCTTTAAGGCTACCAGGGTCTTAGTACTTGTGCTCGGGTCCTAGCAACCATGCCCAGAAACTTGACTCCACACCAAAGTCACTAGTGCCTAGCCAAATCCGTCATGGCTGGGCCTAGTTCCTAATCACCGGGTTCAAGTCCACAGAGGCGGGGTGGCAAAGAACCTAGCTCCTGTACTCAAGTCTAAGAAGCTGACCTTAGGACCCTCAAGGACAGGCATGGGACCCTAGTGGCCGTGCACAAGTCCTCAGTGGCCACAGATACCCATCTCTCATGCTCAGGTTGCAAGCACTCAACCTAGGTGCATCAAGGTCAAGCATAATTCTTTAGCAGTCAAGCTAGGTCCACAAAGGTTGGCCCAAGTCACTCAAGACCAACTTGAGACCTAATGCCCATGCCCCAGGTCTACAGATATCGATCCTAGGTTCGATGAGGTCAAGCTCGAGACTCGAGTATTGTGCTTAGGTCTACAGAGGTTTGGCATGAGTCAAGGCTAGTTCTATATATATACACACACTTTTGAATGCATCAAGAATCAAACTATGATCTTCAACATGAACAAACAACAATATCACATCTTGACCAATATTTGTTTTTGTAATAAAATTGTGTAACTTTTATATTTTATTGTAAGTATTAATTTTCTACCCAAAATATAAAATGGGTTGGTTCCAAGAGAACAAGGAATCAAACTAGAACCAACTAGTACCCGTTTTGAAGCCTCTTTATTTTGTTCCATCAGCGTGGCATTTACCCATGTCTCTATGTTACTCATGTGCCATGCTAACTCTTAGCTCATGACCTCACCCAAGTACCCAAGCTCCCTCACTAATTCAGTAAGTCGGTTCATGGAATCGCTTGTTCTTTAAAGGCAACAAATTAAGGAAAAACATTACTAACAATCGGAGCCTGTGTTTATTCCGGATCAGGTTGGGTATGAGTCATTAAAATTATATTGCATAAAAATGGGTTAATATAGGTTGAACCATTTTTGACTAACTTAAACCTAACCCGATCTTCCCGTTTGCTGGCCTAATCCCAAGTATATATAATTAGTTGAGAATGTGAGATGATATTACATAGAGACCTATGTATGCTCCAATAACTTGCTATTTTCATTCGGTGCCAAAAATTACCACTAAAGTATTTCTTTTGAGAACTCAGTTCATGTAAATCCATAAAGTGAGCCGTTACAACATCTAGTTTTAACTTTTAGCTTCCAATGGATGTAATGAGATGAGATGCAAGCTCAGCTCATTTGTTCATGTTGACGAGTTGGATTGTATGTCTAAAGCCACTCGTTCAACGCTGGCACACAGGTACATCCATAATGCGACGATCTTTCCGTCACTTATTGTACAGCGAACTTGATGTTCAACATAATAGGTGGTTTTTTCAACGAAGCCACTCGTTTATCAAAAAGTGTGCGCTCATGCTCCTAAATTATTAAAAAAAAAAAAATTGAATTGAGACATATATTTACTGTGAATACCCCTAAAGAATGAAGTAAAAAATGCTAGCCATCTAACAGTTCGATTTTAACAATTGACTCCTTCGCACCCCAAATCCCACATGCCGTAGGATTTATCCGCTCTACTCGAGGCGGGCCAATGCGGGTATTATGTTGGGGCGCATTAAATTGCCGTGCATGATGCGGCTTACAGATCTGGTCCTGTCTCTCAATCTCATGGTCTGACTTGTAGCATATATTCGTACCAATTAAGGATCGATCTTGAAATTGACGTCGTTGCGCGATTCTTGGACGATGATTTTGCTAACAGCTCACCGACTTTGAGAGAACCTCTATTTTATACTTCTTCCTTTTTTCTTCGCCAATTTTATCTTTTTGGACTTTTGTATCGTGGGTTGATGACAAAAATCTTTCTTTGCATAATGTATTATTGAGATCATACCTAACTCAATAATGCCTGGATAAAGAGAAAATTATGCAAATAATGTATTATGTATAAATAATTATTTAATTATTATGATTTGTTTCAGTGACCACCATTTCAACATAAAAAGAGGGATGTGAAGGGTTTAAATCTTCACATTCTCATTTTAGGAATGATTTAGTATTAAGTGTGGGTTTCGACTTTCACACCCTGCAAGAAAGCAGGGCAAAAATTTAAAAGTGAGAATTAGAGTAAGAATAGAGTAGGACCTGTAAAAATATATATATATCCTTTTATCATCTCTACTTCTCGTCTCAATTCTCTCCCATGGAAACTCAAGCAGTGAATTCAATGATAAACAGATCACATTATGCTCCCACAAAGTTGCACGCGCATCGAAGCACAAAATTCATGAATTTATGAATAATCACATCGATATTCAAAAAGGTAAAATGTCTGACAAATCAAGAAAACAATAAATGTATGGGCCAGAATCCGATCCTTTAGGCTCATCGATGTCGTCTCGATCAGATACCTCACCCACCTAGACCATTAATTAACCTATAGAAATAATTAAAGATGGTAGTAACTTGTACAATTAGCATTATTTTATCAACATTAGAGATTTATTGAAATACCCACAGAAACATTAAACAAAGTAGAGGATCCTAGTAAAAAAATTCTAATTTTGGTTCTGCGAAAATGAGTGATTTGAAAAGTATTTTTCAAAAAATAATCATTTATATAATTTAGAAAAATTAGTTAATGAAAAATATGTTCATCATCAATAATAATTTAGCCCTAATTATTTTTGTGGCCAATGAAAAAAAATATTTATTAATTTTTCCAAATAATAAGATGCTCATTTTTTAGAAAATATTTTTCAAATTACTTATTTTCCACAAAATGAACACACACCCAATGTTTTAAACAAGTAAATAAAAGTCGCATCATTAGGTATCCTTACAAAATTTAAAACTTAAATTAATAAAAATAACAATAAATTCATATAGTCTTTTATTCAAAAATCTAAAATAGATCGACCAACCAATCGTGAAAAACATCATTTCAAATCCATATTCTACTTCAAAAATCTTTAGGTTTTCTAAAGAGGATTTTTACAAAATAAGATATATTTTTCTATTAGTATCTAGAACTTGCAAGACACATTTACCATCATATCATCAATTTACGCACTGATTCCTAGTCTCAATCAATCCATGGATCTCGATCCTTAATGACATCGTCCATGTTACTACGTTTTGCTGACTTCACCAAACCAAAATCTCTCATGACCTACGAACCCCGACTTCAACAAAGTTCCCATGTTCAATGAAAATTATCTTTATTTCACAAAAATAAATTATTTGAATAGCATTTTCAGAAAATAAAAATTATCGATAATGAAAATATTTTTTATTCACTAATAATTTCAAATGATATAATAGATCATTCTTAGAAAAATAATCTTTTAATTATTTATTTTCTGCGAAACAAACGAAATCTTAATTTTTACGTATGATTTTTTTCTTTCATCAGCCCTGTTTTTCAAATGAAGATTTACGAACTTCACTATTTATGTTCTTGGATGTTCGTTAATCTCCGTAAGTATCCTAAATCAAACTTATTTAAGAAGGAAAATATCTAATTCGAGAAACCTAAATCTATTTTATAGGATATGAACATCCAATCATGACATTATTTCAATTTCTTTCATGTGCAAGAAACTATGGATATTTGATCGCTTGGTTTAGATACAACAAGATCTTATATTCAAGTCACAGCTTCTCTCACTCAGTTTCCCTAAAGGCCTCTAGGGTCTAGTAAATGCATCTTGCTAGGAGATCTAAATATATTCATGGAAAATTAGTTGAGTAAGAGGTTTCAAATATCTCATCGTATCAAAAAGATGTCAATTCTAATGTTGAGAAGTTTGAAATTAAGGCGGACTTTAACATTTTGAGTAGGTTGAGCTAGGTAAACAATTTGCCTAGTATACAACTATTGTTGTTGTTGTTGTTGTTGTTGTTTTTCCTTCCTTGGAAACAACACAATAAGTGCTAAATTTTTGTTTAGGGATACAATTAATTACATCGACCAGCCCTCCAAGTACGAGGAAATAATTATATATTTGAGCACAATTTCAATGTAGTCTTTCCATTCTACGTGGCACCATACAATGATGGCGATTTCTAGAACAAAATCAACTAGTATGACTACATTAGTATTTCTCACAAAGTTATAGGACTAAATTGAAAAGTTTGGTATTGAATTAACATTTGTACAGTGTAATTTTTTTTCCCAATTATGCATATTAGAAGAGTTTATCAATGTAGTTCTCAAAAATGTTTTGACAAATTTACCCTCTAATTGGTAAAAAAAAAAAAATGTATTTTGGTCCCTCCAGCACATTTGCCATTAAAATTTACAATTCCTCAAGCGAAATTAGACTGCTTGTGAAAGATTCGAATCCATGTAAATGACATATTGCTCCATGAAATTCTTTGATTGTCAATATTAGGCGAAATCTGTCTCGACGTGTGTGTTTGGTCGGGGCGATCGGGTTAAACCTTTTTACCAATGGTGTATCATGCTAATAAAATCGAATCATATCCCATTCCAGCTCAGAGAGTTGTCCATGCATGACCAAGTCAAGGAAAGTGGCGTGAGCACTTTTCAAAATTAAGTACAATGTGAATTTTCATAATCAAAACTTAGTTGCTTAGAAAGGTCTTAAATTTACGCTAATTGTAATTCCACGCCCTTTATTTGTCCCTCATTCTTCTTGTATAATCTGGATTCCCACAGGCATGAAAACCTTCTTATACAACTACTAAAGATGCAATACAATCGGAATGGAAGAACTACATAAATTGAATGTAATTCCTTTCTCCCTGACATTCTTCAAATGGTCTTTTAGGGTAATCTCAATTCAGGTAAAACTGATCGCATAACGAAATGGAAAACGTGTTTTTGATTCTAGAGGTTTGATTTTTTCCCAATTCAATCAAAATGTTCAAGAGAAATGCTGTTCCAATCAATCCAAACTTAATCACAGCGTGAAAGCTTGATCCCAATTAGGCAATAGGCGATAAGGTCGATTCTATTCACTTATCTATCCATCAATATATGACACAAAATTCCAGTTGAAAAAAATGCATAAGAGTCAATTTTTGTGACCGTCACACAATGATTAGTGGCTAGTGCCAGCTTAAATCAAGCCCTAGATCAGCTTCCCTAGATTACCATGTTCCTCCTTGACGACAATCAATATATATATATAAAGAATAGTTTGAAAAGTCGGAAAAGAGGGGACAAGGAAACCACTCCCTTTGGAAAATATATCAAAGACACCCCACAGATTTCGGTGATGGACGTACGTAAGTACCGAGTCCTTAACGCCAGAAATTGGTCTGGGACAAAACCTACACTTCGGTCGCGCTGGTTTGAATCTAGCCAACCCCTTGTTTTTCTTATTATTAGGTATTTACCCTTTTGTCGTTTCCTCCTTACAAGAAAAGGACAAACCGAACATGAGTTTTTTTTTTTTTTTGGTCGAATGAGTTTATACAACACAAATTTCATATATTTGAAGATCCAGTTTGCATCTGATTGCGATTTGCTACTTATATACATAAATAAAGCAAGAACCCAAATTAAAATAGAGCTTCAAGAATTGCCCAACCACACCTTTCGAGAGTCAATCGGGAACTATCGAATTCATCCCAAAAAGATTAGACTTGTGTTACATCAATAACGATTAGTATCAATACAAGACACGTTTTCAATTGGATTTAAACATAAATAATGGATATGCATGAAATCAATAATTGACATACCTAACTTAAAGCACCTAAAATCACATGTTCTCATACTGACTATCATAACTTAATTTGCGAAAAAAAACTCATGCCGAATGTCCTTCATATTTTGTATGGAATGAAATTATATGCTAATTTTTTATTGGTATAATCAAATTTCAATAGATTTTTCATGTGCATTTTATATGTTCAATGCACTCGGTGTAAACTACATGTTCATCACCAAGGTAGCATTTTTATTTTCAAACTTTGGAGCATATCATCTTAATTTTGCCCTTTTTCCATATATAGATTGGAGAGTATGCATTCTAGCTGAAGTATATCTGCATAGTGCCTCTTTGCTCAATCGGACACTTCTTTCTTTTCCTTTTTATCTATTAATTTATTTTTTGGCATTTTAATGCGGCCCCTTTATCTCACGTACTGATCATAAGTAGCTTTTGGAGTTAAAAGTGGCAAATAAAGCTTGTCCACGGAATGATTTGATGCATTTAATCTGCCTCTTTTTGGGGCTGCTGTAGATTTGGCTTTATCTTTTGCCAAACTGATGTTCTGGAAGCTATATATCTTTCCATTCACCCTCTCTCTTTTTTCGTTTTTTTTTTTTCCAATTTTCTCGGGCCAAATTCTTTGCACCATAATCACTAGCCAAATATCTGAGTCGAAATACAGAAAAGGTCCAAAAGGAACTTGGGTTCATGCATCTTTTTTAACGGCCGAACCACGGCCGACAAATTTATTATAAAATTTACTTCATGATAACACTTTATGATAAAAAAAAATAATAGGGTCATGAGAATTCCGTGAAACCACCATTAATCGTTTTTAAAATTTAAGCTAACAAATAAGTGTGTCATTTAATTTTTCGATGATTACCATATAAAGGATTGCGAGGAAGTTAACTTTTTAAAAAAATATATAAAATAAAGATATGCTAGGGTAAAGTGTAGTTGAATTGTAAGAAATAAAAAGTGAAAATGAAAATGCACAAGTTACAAAAGCATTTACAAACTCTTTAATTCGATAATGAAGTTCTTACTCTTTAATTCGAAAATATCTTACTTTTCGAAACCACTTTCTTGTGGAATTACACGCCCTGTTTTTCTTTTTAGAGTCAAACAAAAGAAGAGGCTAAATTCCAAAATTTCAAATCGCACCGAAAAAAACACAGGGCCAGTTCCCCAGGAGTGACTTATGCTTCATGGAACATAAATTGCCAGATGTCATTCCATCACTGATGTGAAAATTGTCGAGACAATAATGAGTGTTTGACAAATCTAAAGATCTCTTTCTTTTTCGGAAGGTCCAATTTCCTGATTGCATAAGCTGAGTGAGATCTTGACTATCTCACTAATCACAAAAAAGAAAGCAAAAAAAAAGAAGGAAAGAAAAGTTGAGTGAGATCTCCCACGACACCGCACTAAATTTGTCCTGATTAAATAAAGTAAAGACATAACTATTGACTAATAGAAACAATGACTCATTGCAGAGAAACGTGTCGTGCATATCAATTTCCTAATTGCTTGAATTTATGCATCGTATCACGAGTTTACGACACATGGCACGAATTCGAACCGTGAAATTTTCTCTCAAGAGAGAAGTACGGATCCGTTCGAATTCATCATGCGAACGAATTAGACTACGAATGTAAAATGAAGCAACCTGGCGTGTAATCAGTGTTTTGCCTCCCGCCTCGATCCACCGCTTTCGGTCTCACGTGAGCATACAAACCCTAGAATGGATTTTAATTTCCACCATCAATCACGACTTTGCTTTTGTTGTCGATTCGAAATTCTCTCTCCCCCACCCTATTCATATAGACTCAATCATTGTGCACCTAATTTGGTGATTCCAGCGATCTACCCTCACCATTGGTCCATCAGAGATTCTGCAGCATCGCTGCTCATCACTGCATGCACCTTCCCTCTCTTGATCGCCATGCATGCAACCCCAGTCAACAAGTTCTATTTCCTGCTTGAACTAAAGACACACTCAAAAACCACTTCTCAGCAATGTCAAACATGCTATCATGACCCCATTCTCGGTGGTCACCTAATTGTCTCCGAGTCTAGTGGAACTCCTTTATCGACCTGACAGCTTTAAAGAAGGAACAATCGGATTGATTGTTGTATCAAAACTTTGGTAGATGCAGTCAAAAAGATCTCGGATGTGGCTACAGCGACCGGTTTGGATGAGCAATTGCGGGCTTGATTTTAGTGCAGTAGATTCTGTATTCAAATCACGGTAATTCACACTCATATTAACTTCGTGTGTTATGCCAGCCACATGTGAGTAAAGTTTTATCCGATTCGTGTGAATAGGGCGACATGTGAGTAAAGTTTTATCCGATTCGTGTGAATAGGGCAACATGTGAGTAAAGTTTTATCCGATTCGTGTGAATAGGGCGATTTGTATTTATTCGTGAGAATTATCAAATGAGCTGAAAAAGTCTAGATACTTCTTATTACTATAAAAGGAATGTGCCTCAAACCCATGACCTCGTTCTAAAGGTTGATTGATCTGTCTTTTTATGTTTGGATTTTGATCTCCAATTATGTTAAACGTCTCCAAGTGTATATAATTTCATAATTAGACCATCGCACAATTCGAGCAGGTTTGAGTTGTCAATTTAGTATGACGTGGTCTCTTTGGTTGGGGTACAAATCCTAAACATTTGGGCAATAATTATTTTGGAGAAGGTTGTCTAATTAGTCATAAATCTATTGTACAAATGTCAGTTCGCTCCTAAACTTTTCAATTCTACTAATTTAGTTTTAAATTTTTGTTCGAAATTCTAATGTAGTCCTTCTAACTAATTTTTTTTGGAGATTACTGACGTGGTGATGGCTCACATAGGGTTGTTGATGACTAGACCATCATGTTAGCAGCGAAAATTAACCAAAATGACTTTATTGAAATTCCGCGCAAGATTTCAAGACTAAATTGGTACCCACACGATCAGTTTAGGACAAAATGGGTAATTTTCCCGATTTTTGAGTTCTAGACATTTTACTTAGGTTGATTAGTCCCCAAAACTTCTTATGAAACGGGTGCAACCAAACATTTTTCAATCGATTATCGTATTCCATTTCTCAACTCGTTTGTCAAAAAATTAATGTTTTGCGGTCCTCTATTATGATCAGAATTGTGCTTAACTTTCATGCAAGAATGAAAGGCTGAGGTTTTCCGACAACCAAATGTTGCCGACCGGGAAATCAGGCCCTTGATTGCACCAAAAGTCAAAAACATATAGGGCTCCTCCTACAACATTTAAATTCATTTATCGTCCACATTGATTTCTTGTTCACCTTCCATTCCCCCAATCAATGCTTGTTCATCAGTGCAATGATATGTCCCTCCTTACTACTGTTCCTCTTTCATCTCGTTAAGCACGTGAAGAGGTGTTAAATGCTGTCAATATCATTGCATTGCTGTCTAATGATGATCTTACACATTCTGCTTTCATCATTTAATGACATGAGATCATTAATTAAACCTTCTAATAGAGAATGCATGGTAGAAAGATCCTTCACTAAGAATGGCAAATCTTTGAATCTGTTAGTATGATAATTTAGAATATTAAAATCCAAAAGACCAGATAATTGGGTGTCAGGGAACCATATGTATAGAAGACCCCATACAAATGATAAGCAAGGTGAGCAAAAAATGGTTCAAACTAACCATAACAGTGCAGTTTGGTTTGGTTTGGTTGTGAAAATTTGAAACCAAATCCAATCGCGAAAAATCATTTTTATATGGTTTGGTAACCATTTGGTTCGATTTAACCTCCAAAACAAACCAATCTGCACTGTGTTTTCTCTTTACGATGAAGAATGCTTTAACATGATTCTTGAAATTCTTTTCCTCTATACAATGTTTTGAGTGGTCCCACAGTGTCAATTCTTTTTATAATGTGTGGTCGAATCTCTCATCTTCGCTAATCCTTAAAAATACATATAAACTGCCATGTTCACATGAATTAGGTAAGACTTTACTCCCACAACCGGCATAACCTCCAAGGTCAATATGAGCAAGAGTAATGTGATTGGACCATAGAATTCCGCCACTCTATCTCTCAATCAGTCTTTATTGACGTACCTACGTGTATAATTTTCTTAAACCTAATGAATCGAGACCCTCTTTTCTATGAGTCTTGTTTTCCTTCGTCCATTATTTGTACCTCTAATTCATAAGCTGCAAATTACGAACATTTTAGTGCTTCCATGTCCATGACGAGTAACCCAACAATCGGAAACATGGTCCGAGTAAAATTCTTCGAGTTTCCACAGGAAATTCATTACAAGATGACATGAGCATTTTCTTTCCACCTCCAGGAAGAACGTCAATCAGATGGAGTTGATGATATGATAATTGTCGGTCAAAGATAGAGAGAGAAAGAGAGGGAGAGAGAGGGAGAGGAAGTTGGATCGCATGATAAGGTGGGGGTGGGGGTGGGGATCCCACGACCAGTGGAAGAAACGGTGGAACTCCATCATTATTGTATCCCCAAAGACATTGTCATCATTCGCACGTGTCGATGGACCCCTCGCACGCCCTCATCCATCTAAAAAAAGCCTCTTGTGCTTGTGCGTGTTCGTGTGCAGTACACGAGTAAAACCGAGAATCACTTTCATTCTCTGAAAAATGACAGCATACACTCGATGCCCTGCACGGTGTAGAGGGCACAAAATACTCAGGTGAGAATCTCTGTCCTTTTCTTTTGGATAAAAGAGAAAAGGAGCGAGCTATTTCGAAAAAATATTTATTAACTTTTATCGGTTTAAATATTAATGTAGTGCAAATTCAACCTCCCAAATAACCCTCAAGTATCTCTTTAGGGGCCAGAACTCTCATTCGTATGGTGGATTACATGATTCCATGTTGTATCATGATCCTGATGTGATGAGCCGTGAATATAGTTACATTGACATTGACGCTGGATCTTATCTGACATGATTGATATTTTAGTTTATAGCTAGTTAGAGAGCGCAATTTTAATTTCTTGAACGTTTATATCTACCTTAAGATGATTTTGAATATTTTGAAATAAGTCAAGCTCAAATTCTAAATTTGTGACCAACACATGCTGAATTTTGAACATTTTTGTGGCCAATTGTCGAATTGCATTTCGACATCGGTGAGTCAAAGTAATGAATTAAGATCCTCTAAATTTATGAATAAATTCACCTAGAAAGGAAAATGTATTTCAAAACCTGACAATGTACCTAATTGGACCTTTATTGAAAAGTTTAAACCAATAAGTTATGTGTCAATTATGACAATATTAGATGTTCAGCATTACACCACATTCTTGGTGTGAGTATTTTTTTTCATCTATTATCCTCACAATGCACCTCAACAAATCTTTCGCTAATATATGCAATTTTGCATTAGGTCTCCTTCCTCTTAATGTAAGTATCCTTTTGCTCCAGCATCATCTCAATTGGAATATCCACTTTGGTCATGCCATAAAGCTCAATGGAAAGTCTTGGGGTACCAATAGCAATCTCAGTTAGGGAAGTCGCACGGAGATTTCTTCTGTGAGACACTTCAGCAAATGTCAATACACAACATCCAGCAGATCACTAATCAATCTTTAGCGTTGATGGATGCAGACATTTTTACTTAGAGATATCACCAAAAGGCAGTTCAAGTTCAAGCCCGTCAATATATTTAGTTAAAGTCACATTTTCAAGAACTTAATTTAATGAGCTATAAATCAACTATGATATTTACCTGCTCCATGTTACACCACATCTCGAAATGAACTTTTTTGTCCTAATACTCTCAAATGGGAACTTTTCCGGCAAATGAGCAGTGTATGGTAGTAAAAAGCCAAAATCAGTAGATTTACCTGTGCCTTGTGGTTTGGTTAATAGCCTTCCCTTGGCCAAAGCATGTCGGTAGTGGAAATAGTTGGAAGCGTGAAATGAAATGCCATCCCGGAAATAACTTATGCTTTCCACCAAATTAATAGTAAAGAAAGGCCCAAATTCCCCTACCTTTTCCCTTGATGACTTTATATTTCTATTCTCTTTAGTTTCGTTTTGCTTGGAAGCCTTTTTTAACATGGAATTTGATGGAAAGTGATTGTCGTTGATGATACTGATGCCACATTCTCTATCTCTCTCTCTCTCTCTCTCTCTCTCTCTCTCTCTCCTTAGAGTATGCCAAATAAAGTGAATGCGAGTAGCCATCATTGCTATGATGGAAATATATTCCCGACTAGATTTGGATGGACACCTTTTACACGAACTCATCTCACACGACTTTATGTCCTACAGTGGAACCCGTCCCTCCCTTTTGTTCCTCCCTTCTTTTTCCTCGAGAAAAGGGGAGAAAAAGAAGGTGATCGCATGGTGAGCGGGGAAAAAAACTCCGCGTCATGTCGTGTAAGGGAAAGTGGGTGCAAATATGGAGGGAAAGGGATTCTCTTTTGGGGCAGTGAATGGATGACAGTCCAAACACAATTAAGTAACAAATCGATGGCACTGAAAGATCCTCTTACGACTCTATTCAAAACCACTTTTGTTTTCCTCCCTTCTTTTTGCTATTCCAATTTCTTTTAACCCCTCCGTGGTGCGCTTTGCACGAACTCGGAAGTGTTTTCTTGATATTTTGACTCTCTCAAAAGTCTTTAAGATATCTTCTTTTATTCGTCTAACCCTTGGATCTCACAGTTTTGGAAGAAGTGAAAACGCAACTTAGAAAAGGAAGTTGCTTTTAGCGATGCATGTCAATGTACTGTCCAATGGAAGCAGACGTTAGTGTTGTTGTGCCCCCACTCGTCGCAGTTGTCAAAATAGACCCTACAATTCCCGCCAAAAGAAGACGAGAACATTTCTGTATCAAGCAAAGAAAGCTTGAGAAATCACCAAAAACGACGCTGATTTTCAGTCCAATTTCACTTCACATCTCTCTCTCTCTCTATCTATCTATCTCTGTGAGGTCATCAACGCCCACAGCAACCTCACTGAGGTAGTAGGGGCCTCATCCATTTACACTGTCCTGTCTTTTTTAGCTCGACTTCCGTCTTACACGTCTGCTTGTGGATTTCTGTAAGATAATACCCTTTGGGCCCTTGCTCGCCATCGCCAACCCAAGCTTTCTTGCCCATGGTATGATGTGCCTCATGCAAACACCAGTTGCCTTGTCATCAATGAGAAAGTGAAGGTGACACGTCATCGTCACGACTTTTACACAGAACACGTTAGCTTTTCATGTTAGATTATACCTATCAAACATATGATCTGCCGCTTCCGAAATCAAAGCCATCATTCCAGCACATGGATCAAGCCTTAACATAAGTTTAGGCCGGTTACTCAACCATTTATTTTTGTTGAGTTAGCTTACGGTTAACGCTCTGAGCCATGATCATATAACTTTGAGCAAATTGTGGCGGCGAAACCCTATATTTTCATTCCAAAGAGATAATCCAAGTTCAAACACATTAATATAACCATAAGGCCCACCTCCACTAAAACATTTAAGTAAATAAGTTATGGGCCAGCTCAATATACATCAACGCTATCTTCGTAAATGCACCATTAATAGAATTCTATCATCCCATATTTCAGCTAAAGCAAGTGAAGTGCCAACCAAACAATTTGAGAATGGAAAAATTGTTCAAAGAAGTCTTAAACCCATTACACTCTTATCAATTCAATCATAAATATTTTAATTTTGTCGATTGAGTCAAAAACCATTTTACATTTTGCCAAATGAGTCAATCCAACTAATTTTAGTTAAAAATCACTAACGCATGGCATAACAGGTGCTGACATAAAGAATTTTCAACAAAATTTTTATTTTTTTCAATTTTTATTTATTTATTTATTTTCTTATTTATTTTCTTTTTACAACCCTAGTCGCTGAGGGTTGCGGGGCCCTCACCAACCGCAAGTGAGGGTCATGACCCTCACCCAAATGGCCACTAGGTGAGGGCCTAGTGACCCTCATTAGCCCGAGTTGTTAATAAAATAAAAAAAGAAAAGGAAAAATTAAAATTAAAATTTATAAAATAAAATTTTGAAAAAATGTTAAAATATTATAAAAAATTATTATTGTCAACGTTGGCCATGTGACATAAGATAACCAATGTCCATGTCAGCAATTTTCGTCCAAAATTGATCAAATAGATTCATTTGGCAAAACGTGAAAAGATTTATAACTCCATTGGCAAAATTAAAATGTTTAGAACTGAATTGTTAAAAATGCAATAAGTTTAAGACTTTTTGGATAATTTTCTTGTTCGAGAACTAGTACTAGTTTCCATATTTGAATCACTAAACGCTATTGCATGGGGAAAATCATCCAATCAGTTATAAACCTATTGTACGAATGCCAGTTTAGTCATAAATTTTTTAATCTTGCCAGTTAAATCATAAATCTTTTTGCACAATTTTAGTATAGTCCTCTGATCAATTTTTATTAAAATTGCTGACATAACAATTCAATCATTGTCAACTATCCATCCTACATGACACGTCGCCACGTAAGTGATTCCATGCGAAAATTGATCAAAAAGACTACATTAATATTTTACACAAAGATTTAAGACTAAATTGGCAAAATCGGAAAGTTTAACACTTAATCGACATCCATACAATAGGTTTAGGGTTGATTGGACAATTTCCACCGGTGGCAAGTATATTTTATGTTTTCCTTTCTTCCCTACCTTTGATTTTCTCACTTTTGTGTAATTAAGAACTAATACTTCTTTTTATAGTCCAAGAAGGCAAAAAACCAAAGGATACTGCTCCTTTGACCTTGCAAATAAGTGACAAATGGGAATGAGATTATGATAACACAGATCCATTTTGAATGGAGCTTTTCTCCTTTCACTTTCCTGAACGATCTTTTCTTCTTTTACTAGTTGTTGTCAACCCATTATGCTAGCTTTTACAACATATGTGACAGCACAAAATGCAATAGCAAAAAGTTCGAAAAGGTACGTAAACAGGAGACAAAAGCTATATCACCAAACTCGAACCTCCCTCTCATTTTCCATCTCAGGTTGGAGATTTTGTTCTCTAAAGGTCACTTAGTTTAACCCAAAGCTAAGAACATGTAAGTCAACTATGGACCCAAACACCATGACATCAAGACATTGATTTACTTAGTTTAACCCGGAAGAGGATCACTTAGGAAGGGCGGAATCTTGATCATCGTACATACTGGATGTTACTTGTCAAGTTCACCTCACAATGAATAAATTCATAATGAACTCCCCGATCCTCGTGTGTACCGCTCATCTCTGATCGTAGCATAGATACATATATAATTAGTTGTGCACGAAAAGAGCTTAATTCAAGATGCCAAATGATTTTTTCTTTTCTTTTTGTTGCAATTTGGGGGTAGTTGTGTTAACTTTCGCGCACCAAATTAAATTAAAATTGCCTCTCGGATTCGTTTGAATGCAAGCTACTGACACAAGATTCGCAAGAAACAGCATAAGCAAAGACATTTCTCCAACGATGGAATCCTCGAGATTTTGGGAACGTTTTTCGACCATTGGCGTAGCCAGATTCACTGTCCCCAAGTGTTCGTCAATGCATACTTGAAAATGCCCCTGTGACGGGACAATTGTCTGACCTCCTCAAAATTTCCAAATACACTAACAAAATGGTCCGAATAGAGTGAGCTAAATCTTAACATTTTTCAGGAAAACATGTTGTTCATTTTTCGATATTTATAATTTTGAATTGCTTAGAAAAAATGAGACAATAGAAAATATTTTCCAAGTTAATGAAAAATCTATACCAAAAATCTAGAAAAAAATTTCTCTAAAAAAAATCGGAAATCATTTTCTAAAATATGATTAAATATCGATACTTAAAATAGAAACTTTGTGTTTTGGCACAAGAATCCCAATCCTTGTTCCTAGGCCCTTGGCAATGGACTTGGGTCTAGAAGCCAAGCCAGGTCCACCTGGGTTCATTGAGGCCAACCCCAAGTCCAAAGAGTGTGGGTTCAGAACCATAGTGCTCGGGCCTGGGTCCATAAAGGTTGGGCTCTAGACACTAGTGCTGGTGGTTGGGCCTAATGTTCAGATGTCCTTACTCAACTCCCCGATGCCTTGGCTTGAGACCTTATACTCATGCTCGAGCTCTTGTGCTAAGGCATGGGTCTATTGAGGTCAAGCTCAAGTCCACAGCACCCTATCCTAAGATCATGCGCCCATGATTGGGTCCATCAAGGCCGAGCTTGTGACCCGTGTGTCAGTGCCTGAGTCCTCAATGTGCAAGCCCATGTCCATAGAGGCTACGCTCAAGTTGTCACGCCCCCACCCCACCCCCGGTACGAGAGCGTGACTTGGTGGGTTAGCATTGACGTCCTAGGCACATCGATCGCCCCAAAAATCTTTTTTCTTTTATTAAGCACATGTAGAAGCGAATTAAAGACAATCCCCATACACAAACAAACATAGAAGTCAAGCAACATGTATAGAAGCCAAGCAAACAAAAGCAACATATAGTCATACATATATATACATATTAAAAGTTATTTCAATTACATGCCCACCCTAGTCTTAGGCTACTTATATTCATTACCACACATCGACGATCAAAGGCTGAGATAGACTAGCTCCTTTATCAAGCTCCTCCAAAAATAGCCCCCATCCTAAGCCCTTTCTTCTACGATGCTGCCGTAAGATCCACCAGAAGGATGAGGCATTGGATGGGACCTAAAACGTCCCCATAAAAAATGAGGCACCAAGCCTCCTAGACATGAGGAACCAAGGTGTCTACCCCTTCTTGGACCCATACAGTGAATATACTTCGGTAAGTGACACCCTCTTCTAAGTCTACTATATACATCATGGTAGTAACCATATTAATCAAAAGACCAGGACGAACAGGCGGTAGTGTTGGTTCACCCATCCCAAAATTGAAATGGTGAAAACAACAAAAGTGAGTCGATGACTCCGTAAGTAGAAATCTCTAATTCTCCTATAGGAGGACGTCTCGCCATCAATCCTTAGATACAAGATCACCACCCACTTGTCGATGGCAAATCAGTAGCAAGGTTTGTGCCTTGCCTTGTTTATGCATATGAAAGACTCTCAATTAGCTATGTGCTTTCAAGCATCAAAGCCAAGGAGTTAATGCATAAAAACAAGCCCTCCAAAGATTTGTGACTTATGATCATTCTAGTCACTAAGAGGGATGCGTGCATCACATAAAACGCATTCAAGCACTAAGTGACCCGATGCAAACATATGCTCAAATTGATGCAATGACTCAACAATACATATCAAACAAACCTAGCTTTTGCAAGCCTCAATTCCAATATTGGTGCAAGCATCAATTCAAGCATCGTACATGCATTAGTCATGGACCACACGTGGACTTCTAGTTTCTTTCAGTCAGTTCCGTTAGTCGAAATCCATCGACTCTTTCAATATCAACCAAGCATCAGTCCCTCCCTTAGCAACACGCATCGTCCCAATCTCATTATCAGGACGGCATCCAGGGCAAATCCTAGGCATCGGCCTCACCTAGGCCGACATCATCCACGATCTCATTATCAAGACGACATCGAGACTTTACCCCAGGGAACAACCCGGCATACCCCAGCGTCGACGGTAAAAGCCCATTGTGTGTCTATGCGTTCAAGCATCAATCAATCCATTTTGTTATCTTGAATCATTACCCAAATGAAAGGCCCAAAGGCGTGCCATACATAGTGATTCAATGACTTTTGTGCCCTATTAAACTAGACTCATGCCGGATGCGATTCGGACTCATGTTCTTGACTTGGAATCGTTTGTTTTGGCTTAAGTATCGACAAGATGCTTGTCCCAAGTAACAACATGCTTCAGTGTTGTCCTGAGATCAAATGTGGGCCGTGCACCCACCTCGGCACACGTCCAATTTGCCAAGACCTTTCCTCGCATCCAAGTGTGTTCGACACCCATGCGAGACCATGATTTACTTGATATAAAGACAAGTAATTGAAAACACACAACAAGCACAACATACAAGTAAACACAATAAAGCAATGACAAAATCCTAAATTGATACGCATAACACGTCGCCCTATCAAAGAGTTAGGAAAGTCTACTTACAACTTTTGAACCTAGCTCCAAGATGCTTCTTTGGCGGTCGGTCAGCTTCTAGGGTGGCTTGAAGGGGAATGGCATGAAAGAGAGGAGAGGGAGGGAGAGGATAGGAGAGAATGGCTAGGCCTCCAAAATGTGAGGAGTGCCTTCTCCTATTTATAGGCATCTTCCTCTTATATTCTTATGCAAACTCATGATTAAACCTAAGATATGAATTGGCCTATATAGCCTCCTTAGTTGGCGTCTATGCTTATTTGTGTTTAATTTTGATTGGCCCCCTATTTGCTTATCCTCCAAGGCTCGCTCTAGGCTCATTATTGCCTACGATGTCTAAGAGACACATAAGCTTCTTTAATGCCTAATGTTTTCTTCTAATTGCTTGGCCCTTACCTTGTTCACCAAGGCTATATTTTAGAGTCATCATGGTCTAACCTTCTAGGGGACACCTAAGTGGTGATTCATCGATGTCATTTATGAACTAAGATCCAAAGTCATTAAATGAAGCCTAGATATTTTTGCCAAGCTGCTTGAAAAGCAAGTTTTCTCTCCCTCCAATTGACATGTGGCATGTAATGGATAATGATAGACTATGGTCAAAGGTTATGGAAGATTCTAGAACCCATAATTACCTCTTGACACTTCCAATGATTTATCCCCGCATTAATTGATTTGTGTTAAAATCTCATCTAAGGCAATCATGAGACTAACATAGGGTGTCGCCTAATTGGGGAAGTCATTCATATTTGTACACAATTGACGGTTCTATGAGAATTGAGGTTCATGCCAAAATTTACTAAACTTTAACTTGTGAGTAAGTTGGTAGCCTTCTTAAACTTGTCCATGACAATTTTCAATTAGAATTGGTCCATTGGATGTCTTAAAATAAACCTTGTGGTTGGTCTTGGTTATTTGCCCTAATCGGGTCTTGGTCAGGTGGACCGGGTCCATGGCCGAACATGCCATGTCTTGGTCTATCCAAGGTTTATGTCATTAATTCCCATGATTGATCCTTATACCTTATTCTCACAGCTTGGAATTCGTGGGTTTTACACAAGCCCCCAGCATCCCTGCTCATGTCCCTGTGTCGGGACTGAGCACATTAACGCCATGCCCAAGACCTCAGTGTGAGTACTTGAGACCTTGGCACCCACGCGTGGGTCCTCGGCACCCGAGCTCAAATCCACTAAGGTTGGGTTGGGGACCCTAGCACTTGGGCCCAAGTCATTCAAGGCTGGGCTTAGACCCCAATGCCCACATCCCTACCCATGCCCGAGTCGAGGTCCATCAAGGTCAAAGTCAAAGCCATAATGCTTATACTCAATTTCTCAGCTACTCATGCACAAGTCACTAGTGCTCAAATAAGATATATTTAATTAAGTAAATCAAATCAAATTTTCTTAACCAAATGGAGCCAGTTCATATTTAGGTTTTAGCCAAACACTAATAAATATTGTAATTTTCCTTAAAAAATGACTTTTTGGAAATTATTAAAAACAAAAAAAAGTTACATGTTTTGTGATATAAAGGGGGTTAGGAAGGGAATATTGTGTCAAAAGCATATCGTTAGCTCTTCGGGCTTATGTAGGCCCAGCTACGTGTATGGCCCATTATTACAACTGTGATAAATCGCTGCATTCGTATGGCAAAACAATCTCAGTGATAAATAAATGCGTCGAAACCTTAGGAAGCAAGAATTAAAGGAAGAGGCTCACATGGAAAATTAGAACTCGCATGATCCGAACGTTGGTTTCGGATTTGGAATTGGGCCCAAAGAGCATAAGATCAGAAACATGTAGAATTTCTTCATGGACTTAACGTTTTATCATTGTAAAAGCCCTAATGGTATGGAAAAGGTCTTGTTTTGATTCAAATGAGACTTTTGAAAACCAATGAGAGATTCAGATTGAGAAACAAATATTATATGATTGGATTGTCGATGAAATGGTATTAACTTATTAATGGGCGAAATTGCCCAATTAATCCTAAACTTATTGTACAATTATCAATTCAATCATAGATTTTCAAATTTTGGCCAATGTATCCCAAAACCTTTATGTCTATCGGAAACCTCTAACGTAACATTCCACAATTTGCGTGAAATAGCCGGTGATAAATAGACACCATATCAGTAATATTTGGCGATAATTAGTCAAAAGGACTATATTGGAATTTTAGACAAAGGTTTAGGAATACATTAACAAAATTGAAAAGTTAAGGATTGAATTGACACCCATATAATAGGTTTAGAATTAACTGTGTAATTATCTCCTTATTATTGAGCTAAAGTTGATTTTGTTAAAAGAAACTTATGGATGGATGAAACTTTTACTCCGAAAATATTCAGGAGAAGAATTTATTTTTACTTGTCATGTAGTATTAACTAACTGTCTTAGATGATTAAAGTTAAACATGTCATTTAGTGGAATATTTGTTCTTTTGTGCTTAAAACTCTAAAAATTTCCCTCAATCTTTCTTTCACAAGAATTTCAAACCTTTTCCCTCAACTTGATATTTTGTTGCTAGAATCTGAGTACAGATTGCTGACCAGCACATGATTCGAGTGAAACTAATTAATGCACTTCAGGCTGATGGATCACCACAGCTTTTTTCACGACCTCTTTCTGCTGCACTTCGACGTGGGGGTCACCTGCTTCGGTGGTGTCCCCAGGCACGTTTGGCAATCGGAAACAAGACGCCAAATCACATCTCCATCGCACACCCTGTCAACCACCACATCGTCTAAAGCCGGGACCACACGCTCCCCTCCAACTTTCAAAAGAACCCGTAAACGATCTATGAAAAAATCTTATCTTTATGCAGCATGACATGACAATTAACATTCATGCTCTCAGGTTCACGAGATCTTGTGCTGTGACATGATGATCTTGAATTCCGTGAATTAAATTAGACCACAAGCATTCATCTAGTATCGCTTTCTCGGTCGGGCTGGCTTCGTCTCTTTTTCTTTGTAAAAAAGAAGAAGAGAGAGAAAAATTACAATCAACAAATAGAAATTCCTTCCACGCTCGAAGAACTAGAGGCTCTACAGTTTCTTTTCTTAATCAAAACTGGAGACGGACGTGGCGCTGGTCTGCACCAGCAAAGAGATCACTGTTCTTCATTTGCTCCTTCCATCTCTTCAGCCCTGGCCTAGATGAATGCCTCTTTGATCTGGGGCAACCAGTATTTCTTCCTGAACCCGGCTTTTCCCATAAAGAAACTAATTCAAAACACAGACTCGTGATCAATCTCCCCCAAGTCCTCCAGTTGTGGGTACTCGTTCAAGTCCGGGGTGCGGCACGGCCTCGACTTGGCCGGCGCCGCCGCCTGGACAGCGTCGACCTGGGCCCCGACCTCAGCTGCACGCCTGCGGATGGAGGCGGCTGAGACCTCACCCAGCGAGTCCCGGCCCTCCTGCAAGATGAGGTCGGGGAAGTTGAGGCGGGCAGAGGGGCCACGGAGGTAGAACACAGCGGTGTCGTAGGCGCGGGCGGCAGCCACAGCGGTGGCGTAGGAGCCGAGCCAGATACGGGAGCGCTTGTTGGGCTCCCTGATCTCAGCCACCCACTTACCCCACTTCCTCATCCGGATACCCCTGTACGGCTTCTGCTGCTGCCGTTGCTGGTGCGGCCTTCTCCTGATTCGCTGCTTCTCTGTCGTCTCATCGTAGCGTTCGCTTTCCATAGTAAGCTCTTAGTTCTTGAGAGAGAGAGAGAGAGAGGGGATAGGGGGAGTGAAGATTGGTTTTCCACGGAGAGATTAATGAGGAAGATCAAGTGCTGGAGGGTATAAATAGAGAGAGCGAGAGAGAGAGAGAGGCCGATGAATTTGGCAAGATAGGCACGCCTAGTTGCCGTCTTCTGCAGCACAAGCGCGAAGCCGCCTTTCCTTAATCTTCAAAACTCGGCCGACATGAGTCTCTCTCTCTCTCTCTCTCTCTCTCTCTCTCGTATAGGAGAGGGGAAATTTCTCACGTCGGTGATGAGAGGGGACTGTTATATTCAGTTAATCGGGGACAGTCTTATGTCGGTTTTTTTGACAAAGTCGACAGTTTGTACTGTCACGTGGTGTTTTTTTGGGTGGACTTTATGCACGTGCCCGCAAAGGAGAGAGGGGGAAGGTGGGGAGAAGCCGGGGCGAAATTCGTGCTTGTCAAATGGAACAAGTCAGTCTGACCAAAAATGGAACAAGTCAACGTTTTTGAAGAGAAAAATGTTTTGCACGACATGGGGGGGGGGGGCGGGCGGCGGGCGGCGGCGGCGAAGCCTGAAATTTCTAGTTAAAATTTGAAGTATATTGTGCTCTGAAAATTGGCCCTATACTATGAACTAGCGAAAAAAAAAAAAAAATTGTGACAAGTGTGCTATCTCACATACACCGCTCTTCTAGTTTCAAAATAGGGAATACCTGTTAGGTACCAAATTCCTTAATTTGTCGTTTGCACCGTACTCTATTAAACATAATTCTAAGTTGAGTAATTTGTGTAAAGATATCTAGTCAAAGATGATATCTTTATCTAGTGAATTAATACTAGAGATTTTGGTAGTGGCGAAGCAATGGAGAAAAAACTGTATGGTGATGGGTTTGCTCTGAACTCTTGTAACAAAGGTATCTCCAAAAGCGGAGTTAAGGTACCAGATATATATCTTCATATCAAGAACAAAAGCACCGACCCTAGTGTCAATGAGGGCAATGATAGAAATAAGCTTGTTACATTTGGATGGATATATTTTAATAGGGAAATATGGGAGAATAGAAGGAGAATATGCACAAAGATCTTAAATTTTTGGAGGTTCAAAATTTCCCAAAGAGAAGAAGATTCCTTCTTCAGATTCTTTAGACGAACTTTCAATGTCACTAGTTTGTGACCAACTTTGGATGACACACATAGCATGTTTGGTGGGTTCATCTTTAAGGAGAATATTGATTCAACATCATCATCCCAGAGTGACACTCTAGTTTTCTCTTCTATTTTTTGAATCAAATGAGAATTTCTTCCTCTAGCCTTTGGATAGTTCTTTGTAGAATGTCCTTTCTTGTTGCAAACATAGCAATTGTTAAGAATCTAGTCTAGAGCATCTTCTTTGCAAAAATTGCCATTTATGCCTACTCCTTGTATGTCCTAAGAAAATTCTTTTGAAGTTTCTTCGCTGCTTGCATTGATCACTGCAAGAAGGATCATCACATAAATTTTTCTTTGAATATCTAACTATTAACTCAGGTTTTTGGTAAGCCCAATTAAGTTCTCTGTTACTTTTAACATAACTCCTAAAAGCTTTTTTATGAATGCAAAGATCATCAAAAGAAGGATATATCTCCTGCTAGAGTTTCTAAGAGGAACATCGGTAATTGTCGGCTGTTTACTCTGAAAGATTGTTTCACAACTTGTCCAATTCTTTTGGAATAGAGGACAAGAATATCTACTCCAAATTTAGATAAGCTCCAAGAGTACTGAATAATGGGATAAGCTCACAAGAAGTCCTAAAACTAATCACAAAAGCATAATTGAGTCCTAAAACTTGCAAAAAGTGCAATCAAATTCTAAAATTTATCAAATAAATGCAATCAAGTCCTAAAATTAACACCGTCAGTTTATCAACGAAAAATGTTAATGTGACATTTTTAAATTAATTTCTCTCTCCTAGTTGTCATTTTTAATTGTTTTCTTTTGTAAATCTTATTTAAATAAGATTAAAAAACTAAAAAAAAAAAGCTAACATTTTATTTAAAAGAATTGAAAAAAAAAAACAGAGAGAGAAAAGAGAAAGGTAGGGTAGGGCCACATTGATAAGCGCTGCCATCTGACGCATTTACCTTTTCCTTACTTCCATAACAAGATCATGATCAATCCAAAAATATTTTTTCATAATTGATCAAGGCTCTACCTCAATTTGTTGCCTTTTTGAGATGATCACGATTCTTTCATTTCTCTTGGATTCACGTTCTCCCCCGTGATCATGACAATATTTGCGAATGGAAACAATTGTTGCTTGTGCACGTTGAATAGAATATTTTTCCAGTATTTCCTTTGTAGCAACAACATCCGCAACGATCACTTGCATTTTGAAATTCGAGGCAAAAATTTATTTTCTTCAATCAAGCTCGTCTCGAATTCAACCTGCATCAACTTAACAAACTTTTTGCACAAATAAACTGTAATAATATCAATGTAATATATAATGCCCTTTCTTCAAATAAATAAGTTGAATAGCATATATAAAATTATCAATTATTAAAATTCTGAACTACTCAACCTTCCATATAACACATAAGGGATTTCCTTAACAATTTGCAAAAACTTTGCACAAGGAATAGAATCTTTGAGCCTCCAAAAAATAGTATAGAATTTCCATGATTTTCAAATCTAGCTTTCCAAAATCCAAATGGAAGATTCTTTTGCGACCTGTAAATTCAGATAATAATCATTGCAAAAATATCACGTAATACCTTCATTTGATTTGTGGATCAAACTCGCTAGATATAAAATATCTAGCATGAATATAGCAAGAATATTTATAAATATGCAATGAGATCAAGGGGATTTTCTTAAGTATAAATCTCAAAAATATATTATAGATGCATTTCATAAAAAGAAAGATGATATTGCTATCACGTGCCAAATCAAGTAAAATATTGCAATGCCTTATATTTATGAGAAGAAATATTTGCAATATAAATGATAAGCAATCATTCAAAATCAGGATAAATGCATGTAGACATTTGCAAGGCCAAATGATTAAAAAATTATTCTCTTATCCAAGGTATATGTTTGAAATATACCAAAAGAAATCATTACCAATTTTCGCATGAGATATCTTTTTGATTGCACCTATGTAAACTTGCAATCATTCTTCCCTCATAGAATTTCTTGCAATGCACTCATTTCCTTTTTGGTATCCATCAATTTGGATCCTTCCATTTCGTTAGAGCAAAATATAAATTTCCATGAATAATCAAATATTCTCATCATAACAAATTATAACAATATGCACAATAATATCTTGAAAAAGAAATTCTCATTTAGTCAAAGCACAATAAAATCAGGGAGAATGAAATCCTTGAGTATCTAGGAGTATCTTGCATAATAAATTAATATCACGAAAAACAGATTTTTATTTGGCAAAATATGATAAAATCTGAGAGTATAAAATCAAACCAAAAAAAAAAAAAAAATTCATTTGTCTTTAAGCAGAATATAAAAATAATCACACGTATTAAATTAAATCTCAACTCAAAAAATAAATCACGTGTATTGGATCAAATCGCAACTCACGAATCACAAAAACAAATCATACGATTATTACTTCAATAAAATAAAATATGATCATTATAAAATCTCAATTAACCAAGGATATGTCGAATATGAGAATTATGTGCCGAAACCAAATTAAAAAATTTACCTTCTTTACCAAATTCTCTTTCTTCTTTCTCCTTTATATCCTGCAAAAAATAACTCATCTTTTCTTTGGTACCCATTTTTTCTTGGGTCCATGAGAGTTAGTAGAATATGCTGTTTTTACCCAATTTTTCTTAGTATGTCTCCAGACTTTAGGACATTCTTTCTCAAAATGTTCCAAATCTCCACAATTTGAACACTTGAGGGCATTTAGACCAACAGGTTTTGTAAAGATCTTTTGAAAATGCTTCTTGTACACAAGTTTATGAGGTCTTTGTCTAAGTCTCTCCTTAACTTTCGGAAAATCAATTAGAGAATCACTTTCCTTATTGAAGCCAAGTCCCGACTTATTATAGTAAGGTACTTGTACGGACATGATATGCTCTAATGTTTTTGAACCATTTGAAAATCTTGTCGTAATATTTGAAAATTCTTTCTTCAAAGAATCATTTTCTTTAACAAGTAAATCTCGACTTTCTTTTATTTGTAGAAAATCTTTTTGCAAAATTTCAAAGTTTTCTTTTTGAGAAAGATCCTGTTACCTAAGCCAAAAATTCTCATTTTTTTAGTTCGGAGATTCTTTTAAGATAAAATTTGAGATTTAAACAAAGCTCATTTATATACTTGAGAACTTCGATAGGAATTGCTAAATGACTTACTTCGATTTCCTCATCGGATTCTGAGTCTATGTTTAAGTCAGACTTTAATTCTAAGTCTGTGTCTAAGTCAGACTCAGATTCTAAATGTACCATCAAGCATATATTTCCTTACTCATCATCTTTTTTCATTGTTCTTTTCTGGCCATTCTGCTTGTATTGTCTTCTTCCATCGAATTTCCTTCCTTTTCTACTTAGTTTCTTGAATTTCTTAACCATAAAAGCAAGTTCTTCGTCGTCCATGTCATTTTCTGAGTCTGTATCATCAGAATCAGTGTTAGATATTAAAGCGATGGACTTCTTACCTTCAGGATCTTCGTCGTTGATTTGTTCTACTTCATAGGATTGAAGAGTGTCAATCAATTCATCAACGAAGAGTGGCATAATCCTCTGAGTTTCTCGGATTGAGGTCTTGACATGATTCCATTCTTTTGAAAGACCTCGCAAGAGTTTGTTGACCTTCATTTGGAAATAAATTGGCTGACCTTGATATGCTAAACAATTTACAATTTCTGTAAAACGGCTGAACATATCTCCAATCGACTCTCCTTGCTTCATCTTGAAGGATTTATATTTGCCGAGCATAAAGTTTACTTTTGTCTCTTTTACACGATTAGTCCCTTCATATGTAACATGAAGTTTATCCCAAACTTCTTTTGTTGTTTCACATGAAGAGATTCTATTATATTCATCAGGAGACAATGCGTAATATAAAGAATAAATGGCTTTTGCATCAAGCGCTTCTCTTTTGGACATCTCCGTCCGAGACATAGGAGAGGGGGGTTTGCTTTCTTTGTCTTTGCAATTATTATTTGATGTAGACGCAGCAGTGGGATTGATTCATTTTTCCACAACATCCCATTGCAAGGGATCTCTGGATCTTAGGAATGCTTTCATTTTGTTCTTCCACACATTGTATTCCTTTCTGTCAAAATATGGTGGCATGGTGTTGCTCTGTCTCTCCATAAGTCCTGATGCCAAGATACTAGCCATAGAAGATCTTTAGCTCAAAAGTAAAAACACTTTTATAAACCGAACACTTGGCTCTGATACCAATTGAAAGTGCTAGTATGAACACCTAGAGGGGGTGAATAGGTGTAAAAACAGATTTTGCAAAATATAGTGAAAACCTTTACTTTTAACCTGAGTCTGAATAACAACCAACTTTTGAAACTGAGTCTGAAGAGCAGCAGATTTTGTGCGAGATCAGACTTTAGCAGTTAAATAGAATTACGAACAAAATAAAGAAATTCAAGGAAAAGAATAAGAATACAAGGTTTATAGTGGTTCGGCTTAATCCAAGCCTACATCCACTCTCCTACGCTAACAGCCTTCTTGGCTGGATTCCACTATGCAATCAACAAGAGATTACAACTTTGAGTGCAAACACTTAGTGCACACTATTTTACTAAGTCACTCTTTTGGTATTTCTCTCACGATCACAAACGTTTAAGCTCACAAGAGATAAGTATATAAACAAAGATCGCTCAAACTTTGGGATTATAAATTCTACGCTCCATCTCTTACTTGCTTCATCTCCTTAAATACTCCTCCACTTCCAAACTAGTCGTTGGATAGTTTCTTGAGCATTGTCTTCCAATCTACACATTAGATAGATCTGTATCTAGAAAATTTGGTAGCCATTGAGTGACAAAAGTAGAATCCCAAATTGATTATGATCGCTCATACAAACATAATCTTGGTTTCCATAAGTAGAGCTTCTTCGTATAGAAAGTTATTGTCTTCAAGATCCAATTGTCAATCAATTAGATTGAGTCAATCAAATCAATCTTGATGTAGAATCCAAACCAGATCACTAGTACGTTCTGTTGAATCTAGAAGTAAAGTCTGAGTACAATAGACTTTATAATCTGAGTCTGAGTGCAATAGACTTTACAATCTGAGTTTGAGTGCAATAGACTTTACAATCTGAGTCTGAACATATTCTACTTCTAAATAGATTTAGCCTTAAAATCTGGACACAAGCTGAATAAGTTCAGCTTCAGCATAGAGTCTATCTCTGGTTCAGCTTCAGCATAGAGTCTGTCTTCTGATTCTTCATTTACGTTCAGTCTGGAATTTGTTAGAGGTGGCAGACTTCTGATATAGAACAGACTTTGATACTAAAGTCTACCAGTCTTCATACTTTGACACGGAAGTCTGGAAATCTTCAAAATATACTTTGGACATGGTTCCGTTTAATCTTCCGACCTTCTTCAAATTTTGATAATATCATTTACATGTTCTATCATTTGCATGGTCTATTACTTAACCATTAAACACGTTAATAGCCTTTGATTTATTTTGTCATCTTCAAAACATCATAAGGGATTTCCCTAATAGATTGCGACAATGGCCAGTATCTTTTGTTGACTCTAGTCTCACAATAAAGCATCAAGTACATTTAAGACCATATAAGTAAGGTGAGACTCATAGAAAGGTTCAAGATCTGGTTTCCAAATGTCAAGGGTAAAATCACAATAATAACGAAAAAGAGGGGCAAAACAGTAAATAAATTAGGCAAAGGGAAAAATTGCAATAACAGCCAAGAAGGAGAGCAAAATGGCAAATAAATGGAAAAAAAGGGCTTATGGAGCCTATACAACACATCCCTCAACGACTGCCTACACACACCCTCTTCACTGAACGGGCGCGTGGCCCGCTTACGCTCGCAATTGCCCTGGCACGTAGCTTGCTCACACCCACAACTGCCCTAGGGCGTGGGTACACACGCTTGCAATTGTGGGTGCAATTGGGAGTTGCGGGTGCATAGTGCCCATGCGCCAGCCATTTCGTGCCCGTGGGGCCACATGCCTTTTTACTCCACATGCGCAGACTTGTTTCTTTCGCCGTTTTCACCATGCTTTAATCGCCCATTTCTTCTCCAACAGACCATCTCAAACCGAAATTGATAATGTGTTTTAGGCTGCACATGATAAAATTTATGTTTATTGATTTCTCTATTTCTCTGTTCCCCGGAACAGGTTTGGAACAGGAATCCGTTTGATAACGTAATTTGATTTCTCTATTTCTGAAACAGATTTCTATTCCAGAAATTGATTTGGAGGAGAAATAAAAAACTAGAAATTGTAGCTTCTCTATTTCTGAAATAGAAATTGAAATTATTTCCTTTTCTCTATCCTTCTCTTCACAGACATCGACTCCTCCTTCTCCTCACTTTACCCTTGCTTTTCTTCCTTCTCCTCACTTCAACCAAAAACCCTAGCGCCATCGACTCAGAAGCTCACTTCAACCAAAAACCCTAGAGCCGTCAACTCCAAAGTTGTCCACTCTCGCTGTCAACTCCGACGTCGTCGCCGTCCTCAGACAGTCCAATTTGCTCCGGTCGTCCCGTCAGACCCACCTCCTCTGTCCGCGTCCCCTTTCCGCTCTCGATTCCGCAACTCCAGTTGATGTCACCATCCTCTTGCCGGTCAAATCGTTGCTCATCTCGCCGTCACCGTCCTCATATTGTCCAATTTGCTCCGGTCGTCCCGTCGAACCCGCCTCCTCCATCTGTGTCCCCTTTCCACTCTCGATTCTGAAACTCCAGTCGCCGTTGCCCATCTCCGTCGCTATTCAGTCCGCTCACATCCGCGTTCGTTCGCATTCTTCTCTGGAACTTCCCACCGTGATTCCTCATGAGGTTCGATCGATTCTTCCTTTCTCGCCTCTCTTATCATGTTTCGGATTTCATTTCGCAGATTCGATTTTGAGGTACATGCTCTCATTTGCAATTCGAAAGCAAGCACATATCGTAATTACATGTTCCATCCATAATTATATCCATGATCAAGACAAGATGGATAAGAACTTTTCCCTATATGGAATCCAATGTACTTAGCTGAACCTACGCGGGATGAGCTTGCAAACGTTCAATTGACCGAGGAGGGAAACCAAATAAATACGCTTAGGAAAACCATTGCCAATAAAATGGCAATGGATAATAATATGCCGGAAATTCCATGAAATTGTATTTTCAACTTTTGTAATGTATTAGTATTATTTCAACTATTATTTTGCATTTGAGGATCTCCTATGTTGTTATATATCCAATTTCTATTCCTAGAAATAGAAATTTTATTCTGTTATCAAACGGATTTCTGTTCTAAAAATAGAAATTTTAAGTTGTTATCAAATGAGTTTTTTGCTCAGAAACTTGTCTGGGGAATAGAAATTGAGAAATCAATTTCTGTTTCAGAAATTTTATCATGCGCAACCTTAGAGATCATGCCAACGCGACCACATAGGTTCAAGTTTCGGTGAAAACGGCCAAGAAATTGGCCCTAAATCTAACAATAATTCCTCAAACACAAAACCCTTAACCACCACAACTTCCACCGCCCAATTAGCCTTCGGTGAACACCGATATGCTGAAATAACTTATGACTATTTTGCAGTGGGTCGTCGAAATTTGGCTAAAATCGGTGATTTTCCTCTTGACCCCAAAATAGCCGAATTATTATTCAATCCGGTGTGGACATCCGACTACCATGTCAAAATCGTGGCCAATATGAACTCAAAACTTAGAACAAAATCCCTTAAGATATTTAGCGGGTGACAAATAAAAAGAAATGTCATGAGATGTCAATGGATCCTTAACGTTGTAGCATACAAATTGTGTTACAAAACTTTGGCGGATCAAATATGTACTACCATCGCATTGTCTTCCTACGCATTCAGGTTCGGCATGTCTATATAGGATTAAGTAAAAGCAAGAAGCGTTTTTTTTTCACTCTCCCAACAAATTCAAAACATTACTCAAATTTCCAACAATAACAAAGAAATTATATTTGAATCTACTGGTCAATATTTATACGTCGTGAAAGTCTCGAATATTTCGGGCTAAAAATTAGATATTTCAAAATGCATTTATCCGAGCACGCTTTTCTAGTTGCATGTCTCAGAAACATCCATAAAGCATGAACGTTTCCGAGAAATTTATCATATGGAGAGAGAGAGAGAGAGAGAGAGAGGTCGCTGCCATGATGAAGACCCAAAAAGAGTAGAAAAAGAGAGAACTAGACTTTCCGTCCACGCAATCGCAAGCCCGCCCCGTGGCCATGAACGAAACAACACGCAATTTGCAAATATAAAAGAAAAAGCCAATAATAATAATAATAATAAGAGAGTCGGCGGAAAATCGGGCGGTCAAAATTCAAGTGTATCACCTGGCAAGATTCGGTTATATTTATTTAATATATCCACTCTCTTTAAAAAGAAAAAAAATCTGAATTGGAACTTCTTGTGGATAACCCTTCAGAAAAATAAGCAATGGACTATAAAAAGCAGCAGCCGAAAAAGCGGACTAGGACGCTTTGGGCGGGTAGGTCGATCGACTTATCTACCACAATGACTCGAGAGGTGATGATTCGTTCATGGATTAAAAGCACCCACCTTCCTATATTTGACAATTTGATCTTGATAGCATTCGTGAATTAATATGCCACTAATTTTATTTTTTATTTTTTTTTTTCGATCCTACTCTATTCAGAGTTTTGCCCTACTTCCTTGTAGGGTCTAGGAATTGAAACTCACTCCTGAAACTAATGCGTCCCTATCCCAACCTCCTGAAAATGTGAGGATTCGAACCCCCACATTCCTCTTAAACCCCGGTGTTTAAGTTAAGAGGAAAATAGCAAGTAAAGGGTGGCTGATCACGTGACAGGATGGGTCGAACAGGAAGACACGGGGCCATTGCCTGCCGCTAACTTCGTCATTGAGCATGGGACGGAGCAACTAGGCCTAACGTGCTTGGCAGTTTTAATAGAACTGCATCTGGCTGACCTCGAAGCTCAACGTCGTTGAGCTCTCGCCTTGGTGACCGGTTAGTACCTTCAATTCTATCGTGCTTTGGGGACAAAAAGAGTAGAAACAAAGAGGACCCAGATGGAAATGAGTTAGGCTCAATGTGAATGGGGATTCAGTTTGGGGGAATTGGGGGAAGAAAAAGGTGAAAGAGCTCTCCAGGGACTTCCATCGAACACTTTGGATGCAGCCAGGGCTTTTCTTGAGCGGTTCCAAGTCCACATCTTTCTAAAAAGAGAGCAAAAATCCCGCTTTCAGGATCTCGCGAGGATTGGTGATGGGCCTTCTGTTAGGCAAGGTTTGAGCTTATGTAACCTGATGCAATAATGTTACCTGGTCTCCATCCGTACCTTGAGATCACTCCTCTACAAAGAACCCACTACAACAAAAGTTGGTCAATGTCATCATAAGATTGATTAGCGTGAGACATGTTCATTTTACAAGATTCATATTCATCGACCTCATCGTCGCATGCCATGCAGATGCTAATCTGCATCTCAAACCAAAAGGTCAAACGAGCAAACCTCCCTCCTTGATGTCAAGTAACTCAAATCCAAATAAAAATGAGAGAACACCTTCATGTTTCTCAAAATACTTCAAACTAATCCCAGAAGCTTTGACCACTACATGATCCACCATCTCATTAACAGAGCAAACGCCACAAATGTTTCCTAGCAACGACAATTGCGGGAGTTGCGGAAGCGATTTTGTTGCTTCACCAGTAATTATTTGCATTTTTGTTATCTATCCACCGAAAAGTTTGCCGTTAGTCAAGTCAACAGTACTACTATGGAGGTGAAAATACGATAGAAAAGTTCTACAGAAAATAGTTGGGTTTCCTTTCATGAATATCAAAACCTGTAGGTGAAGTCTTATTCTAGAATTTAGACATATAGAGAACAACTGGAAGGTAATGGCAACTCTAGGAGTTGACTGATGGTTATCAGTGATAGGGGTAAGCATGATTTTAGGGGTAGAATTAAAGAACCGGACCGGTCAAGGTTCTAGAAAGAGATGGTTCGACTCCTAGTTTCACTTTTATAGGAATTAGGATTAGGAAACCGGAACCGAGAATCGAAACCAAAACCGAGACCGGAAACCTAAAGCAAATTCCCTAATTTTTCTTCCAAACTAGAAACTAAAGTTATGTTTATATGTTTATATATTGTAATTTTTTTTTGTAATATCTAATGGGTGAATGTTTTATTTAATCTCTTTTTTTTTTTTCATATATGGATTGTCTTAATAAGGAGATCATCATCAGTAAATAGAGTTTACGAATTGAAGTAATGAATATATGTGGTGAGGCTTTCTAATAATTATTTTAGATTAATTAATAGTAATTGTAAATTTAAAACTATTATTAAGTGACTAACTATGGTTGTTGTTTCTTTTGATTTCAGGTGATTAAAATTTGGAATAATTTTTCATGGATGATTAAGGATTGAAGTTCTATCATTTATGTTTTATTTTACGTGTTTTGAAGCTTTTTTTATTTAACTTATTTTACTTGTTCATCTATTGTTGCTATTGATAAATGAGAAACTTTCATCTTTAATGTTATGTGTTTTATACCTAAAATGAGATATTTTATTATTTATTTTATTTTACATGTTCACCTTTTATTATATTTTATTTTACATGTTCATCTTTTATGGACCAATGTTCTATAATGTAGGTTTTATGTTACGAGTTTTGAACTTAAAGTGATGTTTTATGGATTTTTTCTTTAAAAAAAAAGTTAGACCTCGGAACTTGTGACAAAGTAAGTTCCAAGTTTCAAGTTGTAACGAGTAAGTTCCAAGTTTCAGGCAAAATTTATAAGGAACTTAGAATTGCTCACCCCTAATCAGTGACAACATATAACAAACAAACTTGAAAATAGCTAATGACACTCAAGAAGGGATGAGTTCATACTTCGGAATCATAGAGTATTACTCGAGTGAGGATAGAAAAGGTAATCTACTTTACACCAAGCCGCCTTTGTACTAGCATTATACACAGAATTTACCAAGTGATAATATTCTATATAGCAAAAACAATATGAGTGCTGCACCTTTTGTTCGTCGCTAATTTGAATGTTAGAATTTTTTCCACCCACTTAAGTACCATAAGTGATTTGCCTTATCGAAAAATTCAATGTGAACATCGTTTGTCGTACATGGTATCGCCGACGCCAATAATGACAACTAATAAAAAATTCAAAAATAAAAAATTTCATGTCAAAATGGAAAATTAATAAATAAATAAATAAAAATCTATGTCAGATGATTTGCCAAGAATGGCACTTAAAATATTGATTTTGCTTCGATGTGGCACTTAAATGAGCAAAAAAAAAAAAATTATAGCATTCAAAGAAGCACCATATGAAAGTTATGCACTCCTACTATCATTATCCCAAAAAAATTTATTTATAAGTGAAAAAGGTTGGAGAGGGCCAATCAATGCGGCTATGGACCTAAACTTTATCATAAGGGTCTACGTAGACAAATGCCTTGCATTAATTAATTCTTTATAAGGCATATTAATGGAAGTGAGTACCATATGTATAGAACTAGTTACTTACCATGAATGAGGCCTATTGCATATAAAATCCAAAATATGTTGAATTTAATTTTTAATGACGAAAAAAAAATCACCAAAACCATTATTATGTATTAATACATGAGTAGTATTAATTACAAATTATCTTATTTGCATCTCCTTTTTCCCAACCACCGTACAACGCTTGACTCTAGAAACCCATTATACTCTCACCTTATTTTACTCGTATCAACTCAAATATATATAAACAAGCTGGGTTTGACATTGAATGATCAATTATGTTTTAAAAAATCACATAAAACATCCATTTTTTGACTTCCAATGTCTCATAATACTTTAAATTGATCATAATATCTCTTGTAGGTCCCAGATTTAATATTAATCCTTACCTTTTTCTTTTTTCTTTCTTTGAAAATTCTGATGCATTTAGAATTAACAAAAAAATATATATCTACCAATGGTTTGATTGGATTGTCATAGAGTGCAATTACAATTATGTCATAATTTTCTCATCAACAACTATTTATTCCACTTAATTAGCCCTACTTTCTAGTTTTATCTATATAGTCCTAAACTTTTGGGCGATATTACAATGTAGTCTTTTCCCACCAATTACCACCAAATATTGTTGGCATGGCATCTAGTCATTACTGGCCACCCTAAGTGGCATTCTAACATGGGCAAATTGTTCAATTCCAAGTCACAATTTGTGACGGCAATTGTTAGAGTTATTTAGGAATATTATGATAGCTTTTGTATCTCTCAAGATTATGTGAATATCCTCTATGATTATGCGTATCTTAATTGATATATGATCTCATTTAGTCATTCATAAAGCCTATAAATAAGCTAATAATCTTCATTATGAATATATCAAAATATATAGAAAATTATCTATTTCTCTTTTCCGCATTCTTCTAAACTTGTTATCAAAGCTTTCTTTCATGAGGCAAACCTAGTGCACCGAGTGCACTATGCACCCAATGCAACTTAGAAATTTCCCAATTTTTTTCTACTTTATCATTCTCAACAGTGCACCCATGCATCCCAAGCAAATAAATCCATCCTTGCAACTCAACAATGTTCACCTAAGTGCATCATTCGCATCTTAGTAAGCGCTATGGTGGTTGTTTTAGGATGTCCCTAATGTGTCGAGAGTCGAGCTTTTCTTTTCCATGGAGGTATTTTTCGATGCTGCAAAGACACATTTTCACATTGTAACTTTTCCCTCAACGGCGCTCGACTTATCCGTTTGTTGTAACCATGTCAGCCACATTGCCTGCGTTTAAGTTACTGTCTCGACAGCAAAGTTGACCACAAAGGACGCATGCTACTCGACTTCAATACCTTCGATTCTCGACATTTCACATGTCGTTTCGAGAAGCCACACCATCACCAAACTCTCTCGAACCTACTAGATCTGGAAGTTTCGCCATCAATAGCTATAGGACGCCACATCATCCGCTAGCAGTTGGACATTATTTAGACTTGCATTCAAACTCAACATGACATCTTCAATACACCTTGAGTTTGAGTCTGAGGGGATGTTAGAGTTATTTAGGAAAAGTATTATGGCTCTTTTATCTCTAAAGATTATATGAATATCCTCTATGATTTGCATATTTTGATTGATATATTATCTTATTAGTCATTCACAAAGCCTATATATAGGCTAATAATCTTCATTATAAATATTTCGAAATATATAGAAAATTCTTTGTTTCTCTTTTCAGCATTCTTCTCAACTGCAATTGAGAAAAGACTACATTTAAATGTAGCGCAAATGGATTATATTGACAAAATTGGAAAGTTAAAACGGAATTATATTCATATAACAGGTTTAAGATTGAATTGATCATTTGTCTAAATATTCAAATAATCACTCCTTCAACAGACACATTTTAAAGTATTTTTGGGACAAGTATTTCAAGAGTGCCATAACTTTAAACGCTCACTTAAGCGTCACAAATTTGAAAAAATGATCACTTATCCAACGTGGACGATGGTTGTTTTGTATGATATCGCTAGTACTAATGTAGATAATTACTAAAAAATTCTATAATAAAAAAGATCCTCGTTGGCAGATCCTTAAAGGATCACTTTAAACTAAAGCAGCCTCGTATGGCCCCACTACTTGACACCGCGCCATAATCAGTGGACGATCCTTCGGAGTACCATGTTCTCCTTTCATCAGTCAAAAGTCAAATCAGAACGCAAAGTTTGCAAGATTAGGGAGGGCATTCTAATCTCATAAAACATCAAATCCATATTATAGGTTCCACCTGGTGCAGAATATTGTCTCTGTTTATGGTAAAGCTCCCAGCATCGGTGAGACGGAGATATCCCATCTGAGAACCAAAGAGAAGAGCTTAATCTCTATGATCTAGGAATATTGTACAAGAAATTTCCTCCCGAACTCGAAGAACTAGAGGCTCTAAAATCCCTTTTCTTAATCAGAACTGAAGACGGACGTTGCGCTGGTCTGCACGCGCAAAGAGATCACTGTTCTTCTTTTGCTCCTTCAATCTCCCGAGCCCTGGCCTAAGTTAATGCCTCTTCGATCTGGGGCACTCAGTTTTTCTTCAAGAACCTGGCTTTTCCCATGAAGAAAGTATTTCAAAACACAGATTCGTGATGAATCTCCTCCAAGTCCTCCAGTTTCGGGTACTCGTTCAAGTCAGGGGCACAGCATGGCCTCGACTTGGCCGCCGCAGCCGCCTGGACAGCATCGACCTGGGCGCCAACCTCGGCAGCGCGCCTGCGGATGGAGGTGGCCGAGACCTCGCCCAGCGAGTCCTCGCCCTCGCGCCAGATGAGGTCGGGGAAGTTGAGGCGGGCGGAGGGGCCGCGGAGGTAGAAGACGGCGGTGTCGTAGGCGCGGGCGGCGGCCACGGGGGTGGCATAGGAGCCGAGCCAGATGCGGGAGCGCTTGTTGGGCTCCCTGATCTCGGCCACCCACTTGCCCCACTTCCTCATCCGGATACCCCTGTAAGGCTTCTGCCGCCGCCGCTGCTGCTGCTGCTGCTGCTGCTGCTGGTGCGGCCTTCTCTTGATTCGCTGCTCCTCTGTCGTCTCATCGTAGCGTTCGCTTTCCATAGTAATCTCTTGATTCTCGAGAGGGAGAGAGGGGATAGGGGGACTCAACATTGGTTTTTATGGACAGATTTAAGGAGAAAGATCAAGTGCTGGGGGTTATAAATAGAGACTTCGGTCGGCCGAGTTTTGAAGATTAAGAAAAGGCGGCTTCGTGCTTGCGCTGCAAACGACGGCAACTTGGCGTGCCGATCTTGCCAAATTTATCAGCCTTCGCTCTCTCTATACCCCCCGCGTAGGAAGGAGGAAATTTCTCAGGTCGGTGATGAAAGGGGACTTTTCTGTTCAGTTAATCGGGACTGTCGGGGGACGGTTTATATCTGTTTTTTTTTTTTTTTTTTTTTTTTGACAAAGTTGACAGTTTATAATGTCACGTGGTGTTTTTCGGGTGGATTTTATGCACGTGCCTGCAAGGGACTGGGAGGGAAGACGGGGCGAAATTCGTGCAAATCAAATGGAACAGCCACTTACGACAAAAAGAAAAAAAAAATGAACAAAGCCGCGTTTTTTAAAAGGAGAGAAATGTCGTGCACGGCATTAGAGGGGGTGAAACCAGAAACTTCTAGTTAAAATTTGTATATTATTAAGGAATAAGGAGTGATGGTTCCGGTATGAGTAGGTCCATATTATAATTAATTCCCACTTTTAGACCCTAAAACCTATTATATTCACCTGGAATTAATTGTGAAATCTATCCCGTTCCTCTAGTCCGATTCCAAGGTCTACTCAAGAACCTATTTTATTTTTTTTCCTTTTTTTTGTTTATTTTTTTACAGCAAAACATATAAAGTTATGAGTAACGAACGATTCAAAGTAAAAGATGAATAACATAAATTTTAATCTTCCATAAACAACAATTCATGATATAAATACGTAGCCACGTACAATAACAAATGATAAAAAAGTTCAAACACCATGTACAATAATAAATGATAAAAAATTCAAACATGTAATATAAAACATAAATTATAAAACTTCATTCCCCATTTATCCATAAAAATTTAGGGGAAGAGAAAAGACTGGTGATGAATTTTGATGAAAGACAAAGGATGAAGTAGTGCTGAGATTAGAATTTATGGGAAAAAGAAATTAGAGTTTTGGTTTTTTAACTTATAAAAGTAGTTCTAAAATAAAGCAGTGCAGTCCGATTCTCGATTGTATATTCACTTGGAACCTATTTCCAAACCTGTTTTTCAAGCAATTCAATATAGTTCCCAAGTAAAACTAGTTTGGTTGCACAGCCCTAATATTACTCTCTTTTTGAACAACTTCTATCTGGTGAGCTGCTTTAGATTGGCCCACTCGACACTTACATATTGAGAAATAAGTTGATGGCAAGCAAAAGTCTTTGATATTCAAGGATAATTTCTCTTGCACTGTGCAATTAGGGACTACTCCATGTCAATCATGTCACCATTACATTAAATGCGTACGTTCAATCACATATGCGGCTTTGAAGAGTAATGTGGCATTTGCAATATATAGAAGATGCAATGTACACAAAATAGAAAAAAAAAAAAAAAAAAAAACAGTACTATAGTTCTTGTTTTATTTATCGTCGTCGCCATGCATTAAAAACCGCTCATGAAAATAATAAGTCTCGCATGGTTACATTGATTTTTCATATGGGTTTTGTGAATAGGAAAAGTTTTTTTTTCTAAATTAATTTAAAATGTTCTTTTTTTTAATGCACTGTCTCTCTTATACCATGTGTAAATGATATATTGAAATTGAAAAATTTCCTTACCAAGTGTGGAAAATGATTCTATCTCGTAAGCATAGAATCCCCCCTTCCTCATCCATTTTCCATATCAATCCAGCGCAGACACCCGACTATTATGACGAAATTGTGGCCAATATGAACCCAAAACTTAGAACAAAATTCCTTGAGATATTTAGCAGGTCATGGCTAAAAAATTATCTCATAAAATGTCAACAGGTGCTTAACGTCATAACACATAAATCGTATCATATTATTTTGGTGGATCATATATATACAATCACCGGGTCGCCTATCTATATATTAGGGTTTGGCATGTCTATTTAGGATTAAGTAAAAGCAAGAAGCAATTTTTTTCTTTACTCTCCCATCAAATTCAACACATTAGTCACATTTTCAGCAATTGCCGAGAAATTATACATGAATGTACGGTCACTGTTTATACATCGTGAAAGTCTCGGATGTTTCAGGCTAGAAAAGGGATATTTGAAAATGCATTTATTAAAACACGCTTTTCTGGATACGTGTCCCATAGAAATGGACAAAAGCAGTAACGTTTCCGAGAAATTCATCGTATGAGGGAGAGAGGGAGGTCGGTGCCAAGAAAAAGACCCAATGATAGAAAATGAAGGAACTAGACTTCCCGTCCACGCAATCGCAAAGCCCGTCCCGTGACGATGAGCGAAGCAACACACAATTTGCAAAATACAAAAGAGAAAGCAGAAAAAGTGTAGGCGGAAAATGGGGTATTCCAAATTCAGAAGCGTATGTGCTGGCAAAATTGGGTTTTTTTTAATTAATGTATGCTCCCTTTTTTCTAAAAAAAAAAAAATTCTGAATTGAAAATTTTTGTGGATAACCTTCGGGGAAAACGAGCAAATGGAATTCTAGAAAGCGGCAGCAGAAAAAGCGGACTAGCACGCGGTGGGCGGGTAGGTCGATCGACTTCTCTACCGCACTGACTCGACCGGTGATGATTCGTTCACGGACCGAAAAGCACCCACCTTTCTGTACTTGACAACCGATGCGTCAATATTGATCGTATATGCGAATGAATGTGCTGTTAGTCGACTAAATAAGATGATTGTATAAGGAAGGAAGTTGTACACGAAGGTGGCCGACCATGTGAAGGGATGGGTCGAACCGGAATGCGCGGGGCTATTGCCTGCCGTTGACTCCGTCACTGGACACGGGGCGGAACAACGTAGCCCCGACTTATTTGGTCGATTCACCTCACAGTCCTTTGATTCGATTAAGACCTCATTTTCGATGTTCATGTCCAACGCCGCTAGAAGGGCTCAACATCATTCAGAACTCTTGGTTTGCATCCAAGAGCCTTCTTGCTCAACAATTTTTATAGAATTGTGGCATCAACACGATTGATGCTAAGAGTTTTATGATAAAATGATGACATAAAATAATAGGAGTGCCAAAACTTTTATACGATGCTCATTTAAGTGCTAAAACTTTTTTTTCACTCACTTGGTGTCATATCGAAGAAAAATCAATCTTTTGAGTGTCAATTCTGGCTAAATGTCTTTTTTATTTTTTATTTTTTTTGAACTTTTTTATTTCCATCTATATTTTGCTTCTTCTTTTTTTCTTTAGTGGGACAAAGGTCACCAACAACCCTCGTCAACCGTAGCCACCTCGGCTAGATTGGGCAAGGGCGGCCTTGCCCTTGGCCATAAAGGCCCCATGCGAGGCCACGAGGGCCCTCATCGGTTGTTGGGCAGCCACGGGCGATGCCGCCCAAAGCAAGCAAAAGTCATCACGGCCTCGCCAACACCCTCAACCAAGGCCTTCGTGGCGAGAGTGGCCAAATTTGGACGAGGGCCTTCTCGCCCTTGTCTACGAAGGCCCTAAGCGAGGCCACAAGGACCCTCACCGGCCGCTAGGCGACCACAGGCAACACTGCCGAAAGCAAGTGAGGGTTGTCAAGACCTCTTTAGTGGTTGGTGAGGCCTTAATGGCCTTACTAGTGATCGGCAAGAACCCGACGGCCTAGCCTAGGGCCTTCGCGATAAGGGTGGCCAAATCTGGGTGAGGGCTAGGCCCTCGCTGCAAAGGCCCTAGGCACCTACTGTTGTCGAGGCCGCGACAACCCTCTTTTGCTCTAGGCGGCGTCACTCGCAGCCGCCTAAAGTTGGACACTGCCCAAAGCGACCCCGATGGCCTCGCCCTGGGTCTTCGTGTCTAAAGGTGAGGCAGCCCTCTCCCAATCTGGGTAAGGCGACCGTAGCCAATAAGGGTCATCAATAACTCTCACCAAAGCTAAAGAAAAAAAGAAAAAGCAAACAAAAAATAATAAAAATTCAATATATAATAATAAAAATATTAAAATAATATTTTCTGGTGGTCACATCGAATGACCAACAACCAGGTCAGCTTTTTCAGCTTGGCAAATCAAAAGTGATACTCAAGTGGTCGATTTTTCAAATTTGTGACACTCAAGTGAGCAAAAAAAAAAGTTTTTACCCTCAAGTGAACGTCATACTCAAGTAAGCACTATACAAAAGTATTAGCACTTGTATTGTACTTAGCCCTAGAACGGTTATATCTCTACGAAGATATAAATGCAATGTTGACCTCTCATGCACAAATTGTCAGAAGTTAATGCTGCTCTCATAAACCAGTTGTGCCTAAAGTATTTTGTCATCTCGCTCGACAAACTAGACGTCCAAGCTAAATTGGGCGTGGGACAATGCAATACAAGGATGCTATTCATGATACTATTCTTAGGAATGACTATAGATAGAAGGCTGGTAGGCGTTGGACATGTTATTCTGTTGCCAAAGTACTACCAACCTATGAGAAATGGCCTTCTAGTAAATGAGTTAGAATCAATGAAAACCTAGGGTCTATTTGGTCCTACAAGGGCGAAGAGTGAATCGCCAACGCAAAATGTGCTCAAATACAATGCGGCCATCGACCAGCTTCTAGAATAACAATGGTGGCACTAGAAAGAACCGATTCCTTGCACTGAATAGGGGAAATGCTCCTAATCAGTAGATAAATCTTAAGATGGGTCTACTGCCACATTTTCAACAAGAGGAGAAACTTCCATTGGTTTGTTGAGTTCAAGAAAAAGCTCCAAATGCCACTCTTGTCAGGGAAAGAACAAGTGACCAAAGATGCCCAAACAATTGTGATTAAAAAAGTTACCAATGGAGTGGCATGTTAATTGGGTGAGTGTTGTCATTCGATGTATAATCCAAAGTGGCGCATCAATGGTTGAGGGACTATTCAATATATGACCTAGAGTGGCAAATTAATAGTTGAGGAACATGGGGAAGCAACATAACAACTTGCAATGAGGGCATTGTGGAGCTGAGTGGGGGAGAATGTCATGGATCGTGATTCTTTTGCATTCACATAACTTTGTAAGTGGAGTTTAGGGTTATTGAATGAAGAGTGAATAACACAAAGGGGATGAATACAATTGGTTTGTGAAAGTGGCATTTGAACAATTGGTGCTAAGATTTTTGGACAAAATAGTTATATTTTATGGAGCTTTGAAAGTGACGTTGGCCTCTCGTGCACAAACCAGTCGATAGCTTATGCTACTCTCCTAATGAGATCATGATAGGTCAAAACTAGTTGTTATACCTAAAGTGTTCTAATGTCTCGCTTGATGAACAAGTCGTTCAAGCTAAACTACTTGTGGTACGATCCGATATGAGGTTGCTATTCGCCGAACCACTCTTGGGAACACCTATAGAAGGAAGATTGGCCTAGTGTCATTGGCTCACTAGGCGCCGCATGGACAATTCCACAACTAAAGAACTATCGACCCATGACAACTGGGTGTGGCTAACCTGAAAGCTCGATCGAGCTTCCCTTGTTGTGACTAGTTAGTTCCTCGAATTCTTTCATGCTATGGGGAACAAAAAGACTAGAGACAAAGAGGACACAGATGGAAAGGAGTTAGGCTCAATGTGAATGGCGGCTTCAGTTTGGAGAATTGGGGAAGAAAAAGATGAAAGAGCTCTCCAGGGAATTTCATCAACCACTTTGGATGCAGCCAGGGCTTTTTTTGAGCAGTTCCAAGCCCCCATCTTTCTTCAAGAGAACAAAAATCCCACTTTCGGGATCCTGCGAGGATTGGTAGTGGGTCTTCTGTTGGGCAAGGTTTGACCTTATTGAACCTGATGCAATACATAAACTTTGATCGTGATGCGTTCTCAACAACACCATTAGCTTGCTGAATAAAATTACTTGGGTCTCCATCTGTACCTTGAGATCACTCCTGTACAAAGGACGCACTAACACAAAAGTTTCTCAATCTCATCACAAGATTGATTAGCATGAGATCCATTCATTTTACAAGATTCATATTTATCAAACTCATCATCACATGCCATGCAGACGCTAATCTGAATCTCAAACTAAAAGGTCAAACAAGCAACCTCCTTTCCACCAACACCCGTTGCTTCCCTCCTTGATGTCAGGTAACTCAAAACCAAAAATGATGAGAGAACACCTTCATTTTTCTCAAGATACATCAAACTATTTAAAGAAGCTTTGACCACTACATGATCCTTCATCCCACTAGAGAGTCGTTTTCCTGCTCATTAACAGAGCAATTATTTGCATTTTTTGTTATATATCCACTTGAAAGTTTTCAATTGGTCAAGTCAACACTATCGAGGTACAAATACAATAGAAAAGATTTACAGAAAATAGTTGGGTTTCCTCATGCAGCGACTTATAGAGCAATAGCAAATCCCGAAGGTGAAATCTATTCTACAATTATAGAACAACTACAAGGTAATGGCAACTCCAGGAGTTGACCAATAGTTATCAGTGACAACACTCAACAAACAAACTTCCAAATAGCTAAAGACACTCAAGAAGGTATGAGTTCATATTTCACAATCTTAAGAATATTACTCCAGTAAGGTCAGGAAAGGTAATCTACTATACACCAAGCCACCTTTTGTACTGACATTATACATGGAACTCACCACGTGCAATCAGATAGAAAAATGGAACTGTAGAAAATTTGAAGGCGAAAAACATCCAGTCATAACTCTGCTTTGAGCAGCCAAGCATGATCAGAAACAGTCGACAGACCAAAACTTACTTCCACTCTCTCCTGTATAGCTTGGCTTATATTCTATGTAGCAAATACCAAAAGCACCACTTGAAACTAAAGCAGCCTCATATGGTCCCACTACAAAACACTGCGCCACACTCAGAAGACAGTCCTTTGGAGTAACATGTTCTCCTTTCTCCAATCAAAAGTCAAATCAGAACGCGATGTTCTTAAGATACAGGGGGGCATTCTAATCTCATAAAACATCAAATCCATCTTACAGATTCCACCCGGTGCTGAATATATCTCTGTCTATATTGTCCCTGTTAATGGTAAAGCTCCCAGCATCGGTGAGACGGAGATATCCCATCTGAGAACCAAAGAGGAGCTTAATCTCTATGATCTAGGAATATCATAGCAGAAATTTTATGAGCACCTCCAAATGCTTATGCTGAATGCACAAAAAACATTTGGAAAAAATTCTTCAGCTCAAGATTCAATCAAAACGGATACTGACTCAAAATCTTTTTCTTCTATTGGGATTTAAATCCTAATAAGACATGTAAGTAAAAGATGCCATACAAATAATAAGGGTGAATTTTTATACCAAGAGTAGATTTATTATCCTGTCTCAAAAGAAATAGCTGTTGTTGATGAAGAAGACACAAAATGAGCCTTGTATTACTGTTAATCCAAGTGATAGATCCAGTAAGAGAGTTAAGCCTTTGAGAAATATGGTCTATAATATACACAGATCGGTAACTTTTGTACGCAAACTTGTCGGAAACAAACCAGCTAATTAGTCGCCAATTCGCCCATATGGCCATCTCTTCCCAGGTAACCTATGAACAGCTCTTGAACACAATGTCATTGCAATTCAATTATCAAATGGCTATGAAACAAACTTTGACAACGAGAGATGTAATTTTTGTATCAGAAGTAGAAATCTCCCTCATCCTCACTATACCCCAACTTGAAGCCATTGGGGACTTCCACTGTGTCCCATTCATCTTCTTCCTCGTCATCCTCCCCTTCTGAAAAAACAGAATTCCTCACGCTACCAATCTCAGACCTTCCTGCAACAAGCTCATTCACTACATTGTCCAAGTCGCTGTCTCCATCAACGTCCTCATCAAAGACTGAAAGTGAAAAGAAACCGTCCTCCCCTTCAGCGTCCTCCCTCTCTCTCCTCTTATTGGGCACCAAATCCTCCTCAGTGACCTCCCCATTTTCTACCCCATTCCAAGGAACCCACAAATCAGCATGCCTTCCCAATGCCCGATCCCAATCCCCAACCACAACCGTCCCCAAATTCGCCTCCCTCGCCTTCCTCAACATCTCTGAAAAGTCCGAATCATCAGACACCAAAAACAACCAATCAATCCTTCTACTCATTGAATGCTGCATTTGCCTCTTCAGGGCCCAATCCGCTGCCTGTGGCTTATCCTCCACAGTCTTAACAAAAACGCCAGCTCTCCTCAACTCCGATGCCAAACCGTATCCGACTTTTGGCTTGATCAACACCCTCGCTGCCTCATTATACTTATGATTCCCAGCTATATACTTCTCCCTGTACTTTTGCCTCTTCTTCCCCTTTAAAGACCTCATCCTATTCAGCTTCTTTTGCCTCTCTCGCTCGTGCAACTGCTTAAAATGCCTCTTCAAGTCCAAATTCGTCTTACACTTGCGGCCGCACACCTTGCAAACGTAAAGCTCGGCCGGAGTCACGATACCTTTGCGCTCGAGAATGTCCAGCCGCTTGCGCTCGTGGCGTTCCTCGACGACCCACTGGGGGAGGTGGATGAACGCGTGCCGGTTGGCGTACGCCGACATCTCGACGACGTCGCCGAAGTTCTCCGCCACCCGCCTGAGGGCGGTCGCGGCCTGGAACGGCGGCCCCCGCGGCGGCTTGTTGTCCAGGTCCCACAGCACCACCACCTTCTTCTGCTTCGGGGCGTAGACACCTTGCTTGTTCTTCACCATGTCGATGTCCGCGCCGGCCGAGGCTCTGACCGGGGCGCTTCGGAGGGCGCCCAGAGACCCCGGCGGGGCTTTCGAGACGAGGGTCGGTCTGAATTCGCGGCTTCCAGGGCTGCTGAGGAAGGAGGAGCGCGAGAAACGGAGGGACCCTGCGGACTGGAGGCGAAGCGGGGGATTGAGCGGCAGGGAGGAGGTTTCACGGGGAGAGAGTCCAGAGCTTTGCAGAGAGGATTCATGCTGTGCTCTTTGCACGAGAGACGGGCGGATCAGATGGGTCGGGACGTCTCCGGCGAGCGAGAGTTCATGGCTTCCGAGGGAGCGGAGGGCCGTCGCCCGCAAGGTGTTTGAGGAAATGCCGATGAGAGCTTATCATCCAGGGAGAACGTACGATGCACACGGCGATAAATCGTGCATCGATAAAGGTGCGAACTTTATCGAGAGAGCGAGTTTGCTTCCTTGCTCGGACTTGCCAGTCAGCATCGCCAATCATCTTCCTTCGGACAAGGCCCGATTCCACGTGGAGCGAGCATCCGGAAACGGTATCCTGGCTATCGGATAAGGGAATATGCTCGCAACCCGTGAGGCCGTGACCCTTTTTTGAGCCCGGACCGGGCGAGTCAACGGGCCCAATCGGTTGAATCATCGGGCCAGTCAGGAGCGATACGTGGGTCGATTAATTCCTCAGTTTCCTAGTGAGATACAACAGATACGTCGGCTTTTACACCTTACACGTTTGACGCGAGGTAATTGCAAATTGAGATTGTCGAGATGCCGATTTGATAAGTTTGTAAGATCGATTTCCTTATGTCGCCTCTCCATTGATTTTTTTCCTCACAAATGGTACACAATGTTAATCAATTGAATCGGGTTGACACCGGATTGATCGATTCCTTATCGGGGTAACTGAATTGAAAATAGTCTTGCATATGTATGGAATGCCTGCTTAGATGGGTGTATCGTGGCCTTAATCATTCACAAATGTTAATAGAACAAATGGTGACAGTTTTTGTATTGGTTTCAAAAATCTAACACTTATAATGATGCCATGTGCATTGTCATGGGATATTAGAAGAGTTGATGAGGCCTCATCTGATGCTAGTTTTTGTCTAATCTTTATATTGGTAGCTTCTATTGTGTTGGTTTAGCAAGCAATCGATGGCTCTGTTTAATGGTCTAATGAAAACTATAAACCTATAAATGCGTAAGATTGATCAACAAAGTGAAAAATCGAGACTTTTCAAGTTAAAATGTGTGCATCTAAACTCTAAGCCCTACAAATTGCAAAGAATCAACAAATTTAGGCTCCATTTATTTAGCTGAAAATGTGATATTATTATAAAATATTTTCTAAAAAGTCATTTTAAAATGACAATATTTTTCGATTTTTGCTGAAACCTGAAAATAAATTAAAAAATACTATTTATTACTTGATATGGAAATTCTAAATTTGATCTTCTTGGGAAAATTACCATAAAAATTCGAATTATTTATTTATTCATTATGTTCTATTTTTTTTTCTTTTCTTTTCTTTTTCCTTCTTCCTCAGTCGATCGCCGGCCACGGCAACGGTCAACAATTGATCACAAGCGAGGAAGGAGGCCAGCAAGCTCAAGGCCTCGCCAGATCAGGGAGGCTCGACCTTCGGCGAGCTCAAAATAAATGTGGCAACAATGGACACAATCTTGCTTGACGCTGAAATTCAGAACAACATGGGCCGGGCCGGGTCAATTTGGATTGTCCAAAGTTACTTTTCCCCTCACGCAAGTTTTGTCTCGAAATGGCAACCCAATTTTCCTTTCAGCTTTCGGCCTTTAACGTGGAATTCTGCAACAGCATGAAGTGGAATGACAGAGACTTGTCAGGCATGAGACTCTTCCATTCCGATTGGCCATCGGGGGCGATCCAAGAAACTCCATGTGAGGCTACATGCACTTGTCCTGTAGGCTGTAGCTAGCTCGTCTAGCGGTACAAACCTATTCTTGAAATTTCCTCTGTCATTCATATTGCTGTGACCACATAGGTAGAAAATACAACTCAAAACCTTAGGTACATCATTCTGTAAGTACCTGTACTTGGGCCTAAAGAAACTTGATCTGACAGCCATATTCTTTCTTCCATCCCTCCCAGACTCCATTGATCAGAACAAGAAAGATCCAACCAGCTCTGAAGTTTTGCACTTCAGTGTTTTCTTCCTCTTATGTTTTGGGTCATGACAAACTCAAAACTTCAATTGTTCCCAGAATAGTCCAGAAAAAGTAAATAAAACATAACCCTACATAACCAAATCAAGGGCAAACTTTATAATTAAAAAGTAAAATCTCCAAAGTGTAGATATATTGAAGGTAGAGCCAACCCTAGCATACTCAATTATTAATCCAATATCTCTCAATGGTACACCACCAGGACAAAGACCGCATCTAAACGCTCGTCAATGATGAGTGGCTCCAGAGCTGCACATGCCGTGTCCCCTTTCAATTTCAAAAAGATAAAAATGACCAATTGAGTGTCTTCCTCTCCTTTCTTCCTTCAATTTTCTTTAACAAAAAGAATTGCATTTTCCCCATCCAAGACATGACATGATGGAATACGAAAAACTGAGATGAGAAAGGATCATAGCACAAACAACTAAATATTGTGTATTGGCTTCAAAGTGTTGACAAATGGGCCACCCCACAAAGAAAAAAAGGGAATCATGATGATATTCATCAAGTGGAATCATATCTCCTCTATGAAACTCTAATCTAGGTTTCAATGTACTTTGACATGGGTGCACTGATTGACATAAATATGGGGGACGATTGGACTTGAGTCCTAATTTGGGTCCAACTTTGTTTAATAATTGGTGCTAATTATTCCTAGGAAAACACCAAAACCCAAAAAGAAAAAAGAGCAGGGAAAGGAGATGAGCTTGCTTGTGAGAAATGCCAGAATTAAAGGGAACAGAAAAGATTTTTGGGTCTTAAGTAGCTCAGATGAAAAGGAGGGAGAGTTTGGAATAATAGTGTGTTGGTGATGTGAAAAAGGAGGAGCAGTGCATGTGATGCAAGTAGCTCCACATGGGTGAAAAGCAAGCAGTAAGAGGGAAAGAGAACAGAATAAAGATAAGGCACAACTGCGACGCAGTGACAGCCACTCCGAAACAGAGCTTCTGTCATTGGATCAAAAGGTCTGAACTTTATTTTGTTGTGCAATCATGTGGTTGGGCGGCCACATTGTACAATCAAGAGTTCGGTGAAGAATGTTGACTGGGGTTTCAGTAAATTTAATGAGACTGTTGTTAGGTTAACAAGATTTGGAGGCAAAGGAAATGCATTTTCAAGTGATCTGGAAATGATCAATTCATGATATATGTTTTATTCCCACAGAAGGAAGATTGATGCCCTTAGATTTAGTACATGTTGCCCATGTCCAGCTTTTGAGCCTTGAGATCATTTCAATGTCATTGTCAACATCATCTGTAACGGCAAGATCGGTGCCTTTTACTCCCTTTGTGTCTTGTCCCTCTTTGCATTTGCTTTCATTGTGTTATGAGAATCTTAATTCCTGAAGAATATAATTCAGACTCAACTATATTTTTAACCAAGAGACAAAAGCACGTGGTACTTCCTTAAGACATTTGGAGGTTGGCCACCATAGCGATAAGACAGATACAAAAGTAGCACATTCCAAGAGAACAACTTCTTGAAAGACATTCATTCATTCACCAAAGAGAAACATTTTCATCAAAATGGACACGAAAAACACAATACACCCATTTCTAAGACCCCCTTTATCTATGCACATTGCAGTTGGAATTTCAAAATTGCTGCTTTTGTAGTCAAAGTGCCAATCCATATCCCTTGTGGTGAAAAAAAAACAAGAAGCTTTTCATTCCAAGATCCTGCAGGGTAGCTTGGTAAGACAGGCACAAATGTGGTAAAAGAATGGACATGTTCTACTCAAAGATGCCAAATAGTCAGCAACAAGACCAATCCCGACATTTTTTTGTGTGTGTGGAGGGGCCCACTGCGGTTGCCAAGTCTGCGTCCAATGTAACGGTCGGATTGGAGCAAAAATCCAATGAATTAAGGGGAAATGGGTTAGGTTGAGAAAGTGAAGGGTTGAAGGTTGAGGTCCTTGTGTCAGAGTTTGTTTTAGTGTGCATCTGTTCTTTCCTTGTATGTGAAGCCTTTGGTGGAGAGTCCAGTGTCCAGAAAGAGGAAAGAGTCCCATGTTCAGACTGGGTTGCTTAACTTGCAGTTTACCGCTTCTTGGAAAAGGATGAGAGCAGAGAAAACACGGTTCGGCTTTAGAGTGATCACAAGAAAATTTTTGGAATACATAAGTCTATAAACTTTCCAATGTAAGTCGTTCGATAGATAATCAAACTGTGCCGACTTCTCTCTTTTGTCGGTTTATAATGGGTCTTGAAAATGATTTTTTAACTTGTGGATTACAGGAGCTGACAAAGATGCATGCTCTTTTCTCATTCTCTCTTTTTTTTTTTTTTTTTTTTGGTTCATCTTTCACTCAAATCTGCTGAATTTACTCGTCGCCATTCACCTAACTGGAACAGGAATGATTTAGCTTGATCTTTCATCAAAAACTGACTAGAAAATGTTATGAAATAGAAAGGTGAAAGCTACAGTTTGGTGTCTTGGAAAGAAAGACTCCGACAGCTTCCCAGTGTGCACACAAGTTCTGCAAGACATTAGAAAGTGTGCATAACTACCAGTGCATCAATAATTTGATTTTCGAACTCCTGGATCAACAAGAACTGATAAAGATTGATGCCCTTTTCTTCTTTCTTCCAAAACTCTGCCAAGATCAATCTACGACAGCAATGCAACAAGATTAGAAATCACATGGCAATGATCTTTCACCTATGACCCATCAAGAAAAGCTATAAAGAACCAGAATGATGCTCTCTGATAAGGCCTAGTCATGGGCACGTATTGGAATAATGTATCATCATCATACGCTCCCCCTAGACCTACACTTTTCTGAGCATGCATGTGTGTAGGTCTCGGGTAGATTGAGATTCAATCGAAGTCCATATCAATGTGATTTTGATTCTGCAACAAGGAACCACAAGGTCTCAGGTAGATTGAGAGTCAGTTGAAGTCCATATCCATGTGATTTTGATTCTGCAACAAGGAACCACCAAGGCTCAAAGACTGCAGCGCGAGGTCCCATTAGGTGGGAAAAAGAGGCTCCCAATGGTTCTTGTTGGTTATGTCAAAGAGCTTGTGGCCCTTTATCGCATCTACTTTGAACAGTCTTTTCAGTGCCCTCTTACCCATCCAATCCTCCCAACTGGCCAAAATATTATGAAATTGAGATAATGCAGCCATGGCTTTCAAAGCTGGTAAAAATTAATTGCTAAAGGCACACAGTTGTGCGAATGTCTAGGCCAGTTCCTTTTAAAAGGAAAAGAATATTCAAGGGAGACAACAAATGATGTGAAGGCATTGGATTACTACATTTATTTCTCTTGGATGGGTGGAGCTTGTTTAGGTCAAGCTTAATCATCCTCAAACTTACGTGAAATGATCCGTTTAACTAACTTAGAAAATGTTGAAATCATTTCATCAAACTCCACTGTGAGTTATTTATGTCAAGATTCAACACGACTCATGCCTCCTAAATCATTTAAGGTCGAGGTTGAACAAGCACATCAACATCTCTAGACCAGCATGAATTTCAACGCATACATTGAGAGTTATCTCTATTGTACCTACCACAAAAATGTAAAAGGAAGGCAACAAAGTATATTGTATTGCCAAGACCCATCATCATATGAGTTCATGGGAATAGTCAATCAACATGTGAATCCATAGCTATAATGTTAGAGGGTGTGGCTACTTCATCACCAAGAGTTAGCTGGGCATTTACCTTTTCCTCTTTATGTTATTTCCTCCCAGCTTTGAGTGTGATGCACCATACACTCATTTGCTCCTTGAAAGGTTGCAAAATACAAAGATGGTATTTATTAACTCCCGCAAATTCTGCAGAGAAACATTGGACCAGCTGAGACTCTGACCAAGTGAAGAGAGAGAAAGAGAGAGAATGTGAGATACAGAGAGAGAGAGAGAGAGAGAGAGAATTTGGGTCCACATGGGTTATTTTGACACTTAAAAGGCCATGTGAGCTGGGAGACCACCAGCTGTAATGTGTCCAATTGTGGGTGGGTCTCCCCCTCCCCTCACATCACTTTCCAACTCTCCCTCCCCTCTTAAGTAAATAAAGTTCATTATGACACGTAATCTTCACATCTGGGGGATACCTCGACATGATCTCATGGTACGATGCTCATATGGTCATACAGCCGTATTCGGTACAGCATTTATGAATCAAGAAAATCAAGAACGTCCGGATAGATTACAATCGCGTCGACGTACTGCTTGATATAAGTGTAATGTATATTACATTTTGCTTCTCTTCGAGCCTTTTTCTTTTCTTTTTCTTTACCGAAGTGCCATCGCTATGGCCCTCCACCACGAGCCAAAAGGCTCAAAAGCAGAGAGAGAAAGAGAGAGAGAGACCGGATCATCATGCCCTTTTTCGTAGAGCGTTTTGGACTTTTCTTTTCTTGGTTCTTGCTTGTTGTGATATGGAAACGTGACCTGAATTCTACACTAGTGACTAGATAGTGCCATTTCAAAGGGTGGGAAAGTGAGGTGGGAAAGAGCTTGATTACTGGGGTAACGTGAGAGTTAGGGTAAGCTCTCCATCATGAATAGGAGAAGGGAGAAAACTAATCCTTCCTTACTCGATACCAGCTCTTCAATGGTTCTCTGTGTAACTCTACTTCTATAATTTTTTTTTCTGAGCTCCTCTTCTTATAGTTATGATATTATGGAGTTACCTAAACATTAAGATAATAATGAATCTTTTGGGAATATTATAATTTTAACTTAGATAGCTTGCCCTCGACTTAATTAATAAAAGATTGATATTAAATCATCTATACACAGAAATTAAGAAGCCCACACAACTTAATCCAATAAACAACGGATAGAACCTCGCACTTTGGATTGTAAAGTGAACACCAAGGGCTTGTTCTATGATTTTGTGGAAGATTCGGTCATTTATACGATACATAAAATGAGAAAGTATTCAATCAATAAGTACTAAATGGTTCAATGCACATCCCATCGTGAGCCAATGCGCTGTTTAATTGCCATTTAGAAATGTTGGAAAAATGATCATTGCAAGAAACTTTGAGTAACTAGCTGTATTCAGCAAGCCTATGTAGAAATGGAATGGCAAGGAAACCATAGGGTTAAGGCACGGGTGCCGGCCCATGTGCATGATCGGGTAATTAGGGACAAAAAGGAAATGAAGAGTTATGTGCGGTAGTTGCACATAGGATAGAGAAGTAAATTTAGAAAATCTAACTACAAATAGAGTTAATGAACGGGCGAGTACGAAACAATGGAATGAAAGGTAATTTAAGAAATCTAGAAATAAGATAAGAAGAGGTACTTTGGTGTAGGTCAAAATATATAAATATAGCAGAGAAAAAACAAACAAATATTGTATTATAATATAAATATGTAGGGAGGAGAGAAGCCATAAAAGAGCTTGCATTGAGGGGGGCGAAATTAAATCATTAAAATGTGGTTAAATGATGAAAAAGTGGCCGCCTCGTGCCGGGAAAAACTCCAGGGACTCCCCCCTCCGATTCCCTCGTCACGTGGCTTTGTGGGCCCCCCAACCTCTGTCTCTGTCTCTGTCTCTGTCTCTCTCTCCTATTGTATTCTTGGGGGCTTCTTCATTGCAATTTTACACCTCATGCTTATAGGGGTATTCTCATATTTTTCCATTGGAAGCTTCCTAATGTTAGACAAAGGAGATGAAAGAGGAGCACCCAGAAAAAAATAAAACTTGAGAAGGAGAGGTGAACTAGCCCCCTAGAGTCATAGATGATTATGAAAAATTGGGCACACTAGATAATACGACAAATTGCAAGTGGGTCATATTCTTTGATAGCAGCTTGTTAAGTCAATTAGAAACGTTGATTTGTAAATTAGGCTTAAAATTTCTTTATGAGTTAATGCTTACGATCACATGGTCATGGCCGCCTCATAAATGTTATGAAATACCGCGCTTGATTAGATTCTCCTTGAATTACTGCCCTCTAGTTAACTTTGTCAGGCAAATTAGGGTAAAATTAATTTCTAAGATAATGATATTTTCGACGAAAAAAAGAACATCTGAAGCTCACAATACTAACCGTTGAGATTTGTCTCGGTGGCCACCCTTCTAACTTTGAAGGGGGAGGTGGGGAATTCGAATTCCCACATTCTTAGGGGATTGGGACGATTTAGTTTTAGGAGTGGATTTTGATTCTTACGCCCTGTAAGAAAACATGGCAAAAATCTGAAAGTGAGTGTTAGAGTAGGAATAGAATAAGATCGACAAAAAAAAAAAGTAATAATATTAGACATTACATCATGACAATATGTCACATGCGAGTGTTACTCAATTAGTATGTATTTTCTTATGTTAGATTGTCACATGCGAGTGGTACTCAATTAGTATATATTTTCTTATGTTAGAAGGACGGGTCTAGACAACCAGTGTTAACGATTCCTTTGAGCGTATCCACGATAAATCTAAGTTCGTTACAGAATTATTCGATTTGAGACATGATTATTACTCAATCGCCATCGACTCAAAAAGGCCCAAGGTTGGCGATCGTGTCCTAGTATCCCGAAGATGCCAGCAATCAAGAAAAAGCCTCTCTACGCAAACCAAGCTATCCACGGTAAATCTAAGTTCATTATAGAATTATTCGATTTGAGACATGATTATTACTCAATTGCCATCGACTCAAAAAGCCCGAGGTTGGCGACCGTGTCCCAGTATCCCGAAGATGCCAGCAATCAAGAAAAAGCCTCTCTACGCAAACCAAGCTATCCAAAAAAAATAGGAGGACAAAGAAAGGTTTTGCTAGGTAGTCATGATGGTTGGGTTTCACTACCTCATCGCAGAGGAAATAAATTTGAATCTTCGGATACTCGCGACTTAAGTGGGGATCCCAATAGTGGTTTACTAGGCCAGCTCCCAAGGATTTACGTCTAAATAGCGGCTTGCGGTGAGGCCCCTTCGATACTACCGAGCACCGGAGGGTCGTGTGATCCCAAAATGGTGATCTCAAGCTGTCCTTTGGTCGTTAAAAGAAAAAAAAAAGAAGATTTTGTTAGAACAACAGATTTTGGAGGCCACCGGTCTTTTGATATCGCAATGAATTAAGGACGGTCGCATAAGCTTTCCCAAAAAAAAGAAAACCAGACAAAATACTGCGGAGCGAGGAGAGAGAAGGTAGGGGAGGGGAGGGGAGGGGCAAAATGGGAAAGATGGTAGGAAAAGCATGTGTCCCTCTTTTTTTCCTTTAGGAGTTGGCGCAAGCAAGCCAAGCAAAGCAACGCAAAGCAAAGCAAAGGAAAGGAGGGAGGGCGGGGGAGGGAGGCCTAACCGTCACGTCCGGTGGAGGTGCCCAGTGGCAATGCAGTGAAGGCTAAGGAAAAATCATCATAAAATTAGGAGCAGCAGCTTCTCCACTGCTTCCCGCTGCTCCTGCTTTGCTTTGCTTTGCTTTGCTTTGCTTCTCTACTGGTTGTTGTTGTCCATTGCTGTTGCTCTCTCTCTCTCTCTCTACGTCTCCATTCTCTACTTTCTCTCTCCTACTTCCTCCCAACTACCCCTCTCTCCTTTCTCTCTCTCTCTCTCTCTTTCTCTACCAGGACAGACAGACAGACACATGCACAAGACACTCCCCACTTTCTCCTCTAAAATCCTCTCCCTCTCTCCTCCCTCCTCCTATTCCTTCTCCTCCTCCTCCTCCATTCCACCACCATCATTGCTCATCATCCTCGTCCATCCTCCTGCTGACTCTCCCTCTCTCGCTCTGACCCTTTACAGCTCCCTCTCTCTCTCTCTTGGTGACGCCGGGGGGCTGATCCCCCTTTGCCTCGCCGGAACGCGTCCCCGATCCGCCCGCGTCTCTCCCGGCCGATAATCTCGCGAGGCGCTCCTCCTTCTTGCTGTTGTTGTTGTGGCGATGGAAGCTGGCGGCGGCGGCGGAGGCGGAGGTGGTGGGGAGGATTGCTGCGTGAAAGTGGCGGTCCACATCAGGCCTCTCATCGGCGACGAGAAGCTCCAGGGTTGCAAGGATTGCGTCACGGTCGTCCCCGGGAAGCCTCAGGTACGCTCGCTTCGAATGCGGCCAGCTCTCGCTCCAGTGAACTCCGGGGTTGGATATGTCGGAGCGGAAAGAACCCAAAAAAAAAAAAAAAATGTAAAAAAAGAAGAAGAGGGTCCCGTAGTTGAGTGCGTAATCGAGTTGACTGTTTGCTGGGCCGTCGGCGATTGCGTGTCTGAGATCTGGATCTCAAAAATGCTGCGCGATTGCGAGTGTTCTCTTGCTGCTGATGATGTGTACGGGAGGTTCTTGGGTCTTCTTGGATTGGACTCTTCTGGTGTTCCAGAGGACTGTGACGTAATAGTCTCGTTTAGGATGGAACTGACATATTAATGGAAACTTTTTCTTGTTTTTTTCCTTGACTGGGTTCTTCTCCTTCTTTTCAAAAGTGGGTTGGGAAACACTAAATTAGACTGGAGAATTTTCTTTTCCTTTTTCTCCCGTCATTTTCCCTGAATCGTCATTGCACTCTGGTGGGTGGTTCTGTGAATCTTCCCGATTCATCTTAGGAGCTGATGGGTTGCTAGTTGAAGGTCACCCTCATGCTTCTGTGTTTTCTTCACCGAAAAAGGTTTGGACTTTGGAGAGTCGCATCGGTCCAAGCAAAGCGCTGCTTCCGACTTTTGTCTTTTCTTTTTTCTTTTCTCCCTTTGGTTTGATGACCATGAATCTCACTTCTTGGTCGGCTAAATGTTTTCTGGGTCGAATTGATTATATGAGGGTGTGGGAGATGCCCAGCCAAAAAAAAAAAAAAAAAAAAGGAAAGAAAGAAAGAAAGAAAACAAAGTTAGGGAACGGAGGAAATCTTTCCATTGATGCTGTTGTCATCTGGGTTCCTTCCCAGTGGCATCAGAATTTGCGGTGGAGTTTCTGGAGGGTCTTGAGCGTTAACATCCACTTATTGGAACGACTAGCCAAACGTTATTTGATGATTGAATTTTTCTCACATCTTAAAATGGTTTGTGGACTTGCTCGGCTCCGCATCTTTCTGGGGTGCCTTTCTGTTTCTTTGGTTGCTTTGAGAGGTGGAAGGGCATTCCAAAGTCGCTGACCTCAATTTCCAAAGATTCAGACAAATGTTTGGGAGTCATGCCTTTTGAAAAACAATTGATAATTCAAACGACTCAGATGTTGGACAAGAGTTAGAAAGACCCATGAATTCATGCTGAACATAAAAGTCGGGAATATTGTAGCAACCATGTTCTCATTTTGCTACTTATAACTTACAGTAACATTTTCCCTATTAATTTCACTATCGTTTATAAGTATTAAGAACTTTTCTCATTGTATAAAATTGGTTTTGGCGGATAGCTATTACCTCTGCACAACTACAATCCCCCTCCGGATTTTGTTCCTAATTGGTCTATTTGATAGACATGGGAAATTCTGGAAGAAGAAGCAACGTGGGGAAAATGAAAATGGCAGTTAAACAACTGTGGACATTTTGTTATTGGTGGGTGCAGGTACAAATTGGTACGCATTCCTTCACGTTTGATCATGTGTATGGGAGCACTAGCACTCCGTCATCTTCAATGTTTGAAGAATGTGTTGCGCCTCTTGTCGAGGGCCTATTCCAAGGATATAATGCAACTGTTCTCGCTTATGGCCAGGTGGGTCTTGTATCCCATTTTTTGTTAGATGGAGCTAATGTTTCGCCTATAGTCTCCCTTTTTTGCTCATATTTGTGTGTTCTGCACATGGCAGACTGGTTCTGGGAAAACTTACACAATGGGTACTGGTTTCAAAGATGGTGGCCAGACAGGTCTGATTCCCCAGGTTATGAACTCTTTATTCAGCAAGATGGAAGCTCTGAAACAACAAAGAGAGTTCCAACTGCACGTTTCCTTCATCGAGGTTAGCTATTTTTCCCTTTTGCGACATCGAAAATATTCTACGTCACAGTGCTTTATGTAACTCTAACAGCTGATCTTCTGATATAAACTCCATATTTGGTGGAAATGGAACCATGTACCTTTTCCTTTTGTAAGTGATAATTATTTACAAAGAGGACAGAGGTCAATGGACATGTACCAATGTCTAGTTCCAGGATTGACAATTTCTCTGTTGCTTAAATGCCATAACAGAAGGCTCACCCGATGAAAAGTCTAGATTTCTCTGGAGCAATGATACCATGGCATTTTAACTATCTTTTTCTTTTCATTCTTCATTGAACATTACAAAGTGTGCTACTTTAACGGGAAAAGGTACGACAACCTCCAAGTATTGCCATTCTATTCCTCAAACTTCATCATGTTTCACGTTTTCTTATTTCATAGGCCTGCCCTAGAAGGCTCTTTTTGGTCCATTCCTTCTACAGATATAAGATATTTTTAGGTTCTAGCATAATGGGCTCAATAACTCTTCCATGTGCATTCGATAAAATGATTCTCATTGAATGATGTATGAGTCGTTTTATGATACATGACCCGTCCTTTGTGCATTTATTTTATTTGCAAGTATCTGCCTGTTGTGTAACTTTTTCAAAGATTTGCTTTACAATGAGATGTCTTCTTTTGTGGAAGATTTTGAAAGAAGAAGTTCGAGATTTGCTGGATCTGACTTCTTTGAGCAAATCAGAGAATGGAAATGGCCACACTGGGAAAGTGTCTGTTCCTGGAAAACCTCCCATTCAGATTCGCGAATCATCAAATGGTGTTATAACATTGGCAGGATCTACAGAAGTTAGCGTTAGTTCTCTAAAAGAGATGGTCGCGTGCCTTGAACAAGGTTCACTGAGCCGGGCTACTGGAAGTACAAACATGAATAATCAGTCCAGGTTGGTGAAGCTTTTAGTTTTTCTTTTTCAATGTGGTGAAACATAATTTAGTTGCAAAGGTAGGAAACATGGCATTTATCTGAAGCAATCTCATCCACTGGCATCATGCGCCATTAGCTGGTAAACTAAGCATCTTAAATTTCGTCCAAGTGCACAAGCAGACGATTCACATGCTCACGGTTCTTGCTTGGACGTAGTTGCTGCATTCTTCTGTTTTTGTGTGACCTATCTGTTGATAATTCTTTTTGGTGTATCTCATTTGCAATTTGATCCCGATCTAAATAAATGAAAAGGCTGAGTTTTATGAGATGGGGCTGAGTTATTTTCTCAAATTTCTTTTTACTCTGTAATGACGTGTATATGGCCTGTTAGGGTATATGCTTGTTTTGCACTGGCAGTCAACTTCCTGAATGTATAAGAATTTGAGGATAAATGGTAGCTTGACAAGGTCACAAACTTGAGTCCTGGTATCCATTGTTGTCATTTCCTCATATGGAAGAGAGACTAAAAGAGAGTGTTACACATTGTGTTACTATTATGAGATTGTTTCTTGGAAACTTACAACTTTTAGAATGAACTCAACCGACAGAGCTAATGGATGCTTCGAGTCTACCATTGTTTCTTTTTATCTTCTCTTCTGGTGAGGAGGCCTCTTTTCAATGGCAGACATACTTAGTTTTCCTCTCCTGTTCCTCAAGCCTTTCTTAAATATATGGTTTGAAAGACACCAATTTTGAGACGAGATGCAAAACTTAACCAGTGGGCAATAAAGGAGCAAATGAAGCAGCTCTATGGACTGCACTGAGATTGCACAACTTGTATGACTCATAAAGACGAACACACGTATACTGAATTCCCCTTCTGATGGAAGTTCACCTTTAAAATTGTGCTTACTCCTGACCATATAAGTCAGTGAACTCCTTTCATATGCATCACTCAATATAAAATTAAACGCTGAGTAGCACAATTTTTCTGCTGTAGCTACTCATCTTAAGACTAGAAACCACTGTAATAAATTTTGTTTTTGAAGAATCATGTGAATCTATAGTGAAATTTCTATACCACATTCTAGGCGAGTCTTACTATTGACTCTGTCTATGTAGCCGTTCGCATGCCATCTTCACCATCACATTAGAGCAGATGCGTAGGCTCAATCCTCTTTTTCCTGGCGAAAGCAGTCCTGAGAGTTTAAATGAAGAATACCTGTGTGCGAAATTGCATCTAGTTGACCTTGCTGGATCGGAGCGAGCTAAGAGAACAGGTTCTGATGGTTTGCGATTCAAAGAAGGTAAAATAGAGTGAATCTTTCGTTGCTAAGTAATAAATAATCTGCATAATCGAATGTTAATCAGATTCAATTTTCATTTTTTGATAGGAGTGCACATCAACAGGGGCCTTCTTGCACTTGGTAACGTGATCAGTGCTCTTGGTGATGAGAAGAAGCGGAAAGAAGGTGTTCATGTGCCTTACAGGGACAGTAAACTAACTAGGCTTTTACAGGTTGAGACTTAAGAAGAATTATCCTTATCATATGTTCATCTAACAGAACAGTGTAGTCTTAATTAGCAGTATTATCTAGCAGAAGATTGTACAGTATTTGGAAGATTAAGCAATTATTATTGCAATTTTCTTTTCATCTTTAGTAACAATGATGACAAGATGATATCTGCATGGTCCTAGAAATTAATGGCTGTGGAAGTTCTTTTTGCACCATTTTAGCTTCATAATTAGTACCTTATTTCTTATTGAATACCAAGTATGAAGTCTAATTTGTACCTACACTAACTTTGTTTCCATATCAGGATTCACTTGGCGGCAATAGTAGAACAGTGATGATAGGTAAGGCTGAATAACCTTCTTCCTGGTGCTTTCCGTGTACCTCAATACTTACTCATGGAACCTGTGATGCTGCTAGATATGGCTTTAGTTCATGCCAGTGCTTGTTGGTGCATGAGTACAATACTTTGGCATAACTTTTGTCTTCGTGTGTTAGAAGAGAATGCATATCACTCATTTTTCATACTTGTATGAATGTGTTTAAGGTATTGTAGTTGCCTTTTTGAGCTTCTCCTCATAATTTTATCCTAAAAGAATTTCCTTAACCTTTTTCTTTCATGCCTTCTAAATTTGTTTTCATTTTTCAGCCTGCATTAGTCCTGCTGATATTAATGCTGAAGAAACGCTTAACACTTTGAAGTATGCAAATCGTGCTCGGAATATTCAAAACAAGCCAGTTGTAAGTTTCTGCTAGTAGTTTGCTTCCATGCTTTTTTGCTTTTTCATATGTGGCTGAACATTCTATACATGGTCAAAGTACCATAAGTACGTTTTGTTTTTCTGAATAGGTTAATAGAGATCCCATGTCAAGTGAGATGCTAAAGATGCGCCAACAGCTAGAGTATTTGCAAGCAGAACTTTGTGCCCGTGGTGGGCCTTCATCAAATGAAGTGCAGGTATTCCAATTTTATGCTAGTCATTTTCTCCATGTACAGCAACGGCTTAAGTGGCCAATTTCATGTTTTATCCTTATACACTTGCATCAATTAGTTAGAGCTCTTGAACTCAATTTAAAATAGTTCTTTTTGGTGTCTTGCTCAGTGATATTGCAATCCTTTCTTTAACCTAACCAGTCATAATTATTTTTCCTCATAGACTCTCAAGGAAAGAATTGCTTGGCTTGAAGCAACTAATGAGGATCTTTGTCGAGAACTACATGAATTCCGAAGCAGATGCTCAGTTGTGGAGCGCTGTGAAACGGATTCCCAGGTATGATATCAACATGTGTCAGAACTATTTTAGTGCCTGATTAATTTACTGCTTTAGCCCTTTTAAAGGAGATGATATTTATTCAATCATAAATCTATCCATTGTGACATGGAGATCATGGCTCAACCACCAAAAGCTTCCTTACTACACAGCATCAAAGCTGCATACTTTTCTGCCACCTTTCCAAGTCCTTAAATCTTGGGGGCTTTCGTATGGGTGCACTTTTGTCCATTTAATGTCCACCCCGCTGTCAAACTACGTGTGCTCTCTGGACTTTGTTTTCCTGTAACAGAATTTGTTAAGATATTACATGCTCAATTATGCTTCTGCATTTGTGAACCGGAGACATTTCTTGTAGGATGATACCTGCTCTGTGAAAAGTGATGGGCTTAAAAGAGGATTGCAAAGCATGGAGTCATGTGATTTCCAAATGGGTGAAACCATGAGCAGTATGACCCATCCCCGCCACTCTCTTGATTATGATTCTCTCTAGTACTTTCATTTGCTATTTATCAAATTTTCTCCTTTCTCATGTTACCTTGCTCGCCTTTTTGTTAATCTTCAATTCCCTTCCCCATTTCCAACTATAGCAGGTGATTCCAGAGATATAGATGAAGTTGCGAAAGAGTGGGAACACACTCTTCTGCAAAACTCCTTGGACCAAGAGCTGCATGAGTTGAATAAACGCTTAGAGGAGAAGGAGGTATGATGGACTTTCCATACTTCTGACATTTCTGTTGGCTGCAGAGTAATGGCTTATTGATATTTGCTATTTTTGGACAGTCCACACATTTGCTCGAAATTTCATGATTGATAAACATTCTTCCAATTGCCCTTCCAAAGTAGCAAGACCTTTTTATTTGCCTAATGAGGAGATTGCAGTAATATTAACAAATCTTATATTTAATATTCTGAATACTTATGATTCTTCAGAAGAATGGCGGGGGTTGTTTAAGAAGAAAAATGTAGATGATTATCTCTGAGTTTCTTCTTACTAGCAATACAAATAGTTTAGAGTTGCTTCTTATTAACTCTGCTGTGTGCTTTTGCTGGCATACAAAAAAGAATTATCTCAGGATTTTGTTATTTGACGCAACCCTTCTAGCTTAACTGGCCTTTTGCTTAATGACTTTGTAGTCGGTATGCCCCTAGTGATGTTGTTATAATCTTGTAAGACAGGTTGTTGGTCAATATATAATTGTGTTTTACTTATAGAAAAAAGGGAAGAAAGTAAGAATCCATTGGCCACTTTTTTTTTGTCTTTTTTCCCACATTATTTATTTTTCTTCTGTTCCTCAGTATGCAAGCATTATAGCTTTTGGCTTATCTTCTGTTATTTTGAAACTGCGTATCAACAGTCAGAGATGAAACTTTTTGGAGGCTTGGATACTGTAGCACTCAAGCAACACTTTGGCAAGAAAGTCATGGAGTTGGAGGATGAAAAAAGAACGGTGCAGGTAGAATGCAGTCTTCAGTTTATACACATTGCTCATTATAGAAAAATTAAGTGTAATGTATGTTTATTTTCATGTATGTCGAGTGTAGCAAGAGAGAGATCGCTTGTTGGCTGAAGTTGAGAACCTTGCTGCTAATTCTGATGGACAAACCCAAAAGATGCATGATATCCATGCTCAGAAACTGAAGACGCTTGAAGCTCAGGTGATGTAAAATTGATCAACATTTTTTGTGTGGTGGATGTGAAAAAAGGGTTTCTTCTCAGGATGATAAATTTTTATTGACTGCCCATGTGCAACAGATTTCTGATCTCAAGAAGAAACAAGAGAATCAGGTTCAGCTTTTAAAGCAAAAACAAAAAAGTGATGAAGCAGCAAAGAGATTGCAGGACGAAATTCAATCTATAAAGGCACAAAAGGTTGGAACATCACTTGGTCTTCTACGACTACTCTGAAGTCCATGACCTCATCATTTTCTAATTTGCTTCTATCTGTTAGGTTCAACTCCAACATAGGATGAAACAAGAAGCTGAACAATTTCGACAGTGGAAGGCCTCTCGGGAGAAGGAACTGCTGCAGGTATGCATGTCCTGTCCGTGTAGTCCTTCTGAAGACCCTTGCTTTTACTGCCATTGATTAATCCTTCCTTTTCTCTGACATAACAGAAAGAAACTGAAATAAACTTAGGCCTCATATCGTAGTGAATATCTAACTTTAATGAGGCAAAGTAAAACAAAAAAAAATTTGCAATTCTGAGGGGTTCTCTTAGTTCAGTCTCCCCAGCCTTAAGAGAATGGATGGATACTTTTAATTAATCATTCACTTTTCACGCCACAAATGACGCCATATTTGCTTTTTACCCAACCATGATTGAGCAAGCTTTTAGAAATAATTGACAACATTTATGCATCACCAATTGCTAATTAATGTCTTTCACTTAAAAGGCCATCAATCAATTGGCTTTCCATTTAAATTATGTGGGATTTATGAATATATGGAAATAATACTCTGTAGATCTTAAACACTATTAGGATGGGAAGACAAATGCTGACATGTAGGTGTACTTCCATTGAAGTGTAGAGCTGCAGTAAAGCACTTGTAGAAGATGTCCAAAAAGTTATTTCATTTTGCACTGCAGTTGAAATAGTTTTGCATTTAGAGTTAGATGCATTTGTGACATATTTATTCCTCAGTCTATTTTTATTATTTTGTTCCTGAAAGGACAAATTATCTGTTTGCATTTTCTTTGCCACCTACTTTAGCACGCTTTAATATGTTTTATTTTTTGGAACTTTTTTTTGTTGTCAATTCTTCCTTTGCATGAGCAGTTGCGGAAGGAGGGGAGGAGGAATGAATATGAAAGGCATAAATTGCAAGCTCTAAATCAACGTCAGAAAATGGTATTGTCATCCCACGCTCATCATTTTTTGGTGAAGTCCAATAGTTTTAGTTATAGTTACAAAAATGATTATGCCTGAGATGCAGATCATATTTAACATTTAACATGACATGAAGCTATATACATTTCAATAAATTGTTAATTCAGTGGGCAGTCTATTTGAGGAAATCAATGTGCAGTTTACTATATACGAGAGGTTGTTGCTTTAAGTGTTGCTGCATCCACTAATATCTTGATTTAACTTTATGGCTACCATAGTAGCAAGCCTTTCCCGACAAAAGAGAAAAAAAGTAAGCAGCATCGCAAAACCTGTCAGTATCTTGCTGACCATTATGTTTAGTAGGCTAAATACAATGTGCAAACTTCAGTATGGTCTTTTTCCTCCCTTTTTGAGTTGTGCAAATGACTTGCAAGTCAATGATGCATGATAGCTGGCAATTATATGAAAACTCCTTTCATTTGCTTATGCTGACATGTGAGAAAGATTGAGAGGATGAAACTTGGAATCTTCGTTCGTCTTTTCACTTGAAGGAAATTTTGTCCCAGGTTCTTCAAAGAAAGACAGAAGAGGCCGCAATGGCCACCAAGAGGCTAAAAGAGTTACTAGAAGCTCGCAAATCTTCTGCTCGTGACAGCTCAGGTATGATGTTCGTTGTATCCTTGTGAGAATTTTAGCAGAAATTACTGATTGTTTTTACACAGGGTCCATTTCATAAATCATGAATACTCACCACCATCTAAATGCGTATAAAAAAATTCTAGTACATGATTCACTGTATCTGAAGGCTTCATTTAGAATCAGGGATATTTCTTTCTGCCTTCTAATTCAATTTTGATGCTGTAATCCAGTTATGGGCAATGTCAACGGAATAAATGGGCAGGTAGTGGTCTTGTTCCATGTTATTTTTTCCCTCGACCTAAACCTATGATTTTCCATTATTGAAGTTAATCAGACAAGTATTGAATTTTTCAGACCAATGAGAAGTCCTTACAACGCTGGCTTGACCATGAGCTTGAAGTAATGGTGAATGTCCATGAAGTACGATTTGAATATGAGAAGCAAAGTCAAGTGTAAGTCACTTATTCAGAAAAGAACTTAGATGCTAGCTGCAGTGTTTTGATAGCATTATCAATATATTGGTTCATGTAGGCGAGCTGCACTGGCAGAAGAGTTATCTCTCCTGAAGCAAGTGGATGAATTTGCTTCAAAGGGGCTTAGTCCTCCAAGAGGAAAGAATGGCTTTGCAAGGTAACTGGAAGTGATTCTTTAGAACTTTCAGGAATGCCAATAGTCATGCCTGTGTTTACAAATTCAATGTTTTTACATCGCTCTTTGCTTTTGTTTTCCAGAGCTTCCTCCATGTCACCAAATGCAAGAATGGCCAGAATATCTTCCCTTGAGAGTATGCTAAGCATATCATCCAACTCGCTCGTAGCCATGGCTTCACAGCTTTCAGAGGCAGAAGAGCGGGAACGTGGCTTCACTAATCGTGGCCGTTGGAACCAGTTGCGTTCAATGGGAGATGCAAAGAACTTGCTTCAATATATGTTCAGCTCTCTTGCCGATACAAGGTGCTTCTCTTGGCCCAGTTTGCTATTATCTGCAGAAATACTCTCATGTCCTCGCTTTAGTGGAAAAATGACTCTACTACTGTTATCCAATCTTATATCAGTGGACCTATATTACCGTCTTACATATCTTTTCATGTGTATGTGGCCCAAAGAGTAGTGAGTTTGATCGTTAGCAGACTAAGATGGCAACACCGTACCACTCTCAATTCCAATAGTCCCTAAAGAACAGTGAAATTGACTGCTGGTCCTATTAATATAAATGTTCAATAATGCGTTGTGATACCGGTAAATTAGTCGGTTTCCATAATTAATTCCAACCATTGAAATTCACATTCTCAAAATGGCACCTCTGCCTTTTCTTTTTGTCTTCAGGTGCCAATTGTGGGATAGGGAGATGGAGATCAACGAAATGAAAGACCAACTAAAAGAACTCGTAGGTATAGTGCGGCAGAGTGAGTTACGAAGAAAAGAAGTTGAAAAAGAATTAAAATCGAGAGAGCAAGCTGTTGCAGTTGCATTGGCTACATCAGCTTCGGTAAGTTTTCATCCAATGTCAAACTTTCTTGTCTTTATGTAATTGAGATGATGGTATTGGAAACAATCTTTGCCTTAATTCATGAAAAACTGCAGAATCAGTTTCACACTTTCAGTGTACAACTATTAATGAGAAATTTGTTCAATTTGGTCCTGGCATACATCGAATTAGAACAATAATTTAACTTTTACATGTGCTATATAGTTTCCAGTTAGCCTTGTTCAAGTTCCAGTGTGGAGCTGTGGCTTGATATCTTTTTTTCTGGTGCCGATTTGTTTAAAACTCTTTGCACTTGGCATTGACAGGCAAACTCTCCTAATTCACTGAAAGACTTCTCCGATGAGGCAAGTGGTCCTCTATCTCCAATCTCTCTACCTGCACAGAAGCAGCTCAAATATACCCCAGGGATTGTGAATGGCTCAATACGGGAATCAGTGGCATTTATAGATCAGACACGAAAGGTCAATATCTTCTGGTTTTTCTGTCATCTGCCTCGTTGCTTACTTAACGATTTGATGTTCTTATAGCAACTTAAGCAGTTTGATATTCCTATCCCAACTTAACAGTTTAACGTTCCTACTGCTGCAGATGGTTCCAATGGGGCAAATGTCAATGAGAAAATTGGCGGTTGTTGGACAAGCTGGGAAGTTATGGAGATGGAAGAGGAGTCATCACCAGTGGCTCTTGCAATTCAAGTGGAAGTGGCAGAAGCCATGGAAACTTTCTGAATGGATTAGGCACAGTGATGAAACTATCATGAGAACAAGACCTCGCCCACAAGCTCTACAAGATATGATGTGATCCGCTTGCAGTCACCAGCTATTGCCTGATCTTTTTTCCTTGGAACTTGCAGCATGCAGAATGTTGCATAGCGACACATAGCGGGAGGTAATTTTGCATGAGTTTGATAAGCTTAAGCGGAGTACCTCAGCAAAATAGTTAGTTTGGCTGAAGGCATAGACATCCTGAACCCATGAGACATGCTAGTTTAACACCCAGCTCTTGCTTTCGGCCAAAGCTACACCTGGAGGGAGCTTCTAAATGGAATTACATGAGAAGCGTGTTCTTTGACAGCTATTTCCTCTCAAATTGCTAGATCGTTCATACAACTCTAGTGCTAGAGATATGCAAGTACCAACTACATTCCTGTGGAGTGTTCTGCTTCGGTTGATAATGTGAAGATCGTTTCTTGTCAAAATTCAGAGAAATTACGAACTTAGTTACTTGGTTTATCAATTGCAGTTAGCATGGTCGCAGTTTAGCCACTTGCCAATTGCCACAAACCACCTAATGTGTTCCTCTACTTTTGCAGTTGATGCTGGTTTTTGAGGATCTCTTGCTTATGACTATCTCAAACAAGTGGAAGTTGTACAAGCTGGTTTTGGAAGCTTGAAAGTTTTGCTATATCTTCATCAGGAGCATCTTGTACAGACGGTGTGATGCTGCTGAACAGTTTCTATGTTTACGAGGTAAAGATGCAAGTACAAAGTAGCTGAACATAACATCGCCAATGGGAGGGTGACACCTAATTTTGGCGCTCCTTTCCCAGTCAATAACAGAAGTTGAGGGAATAGCTTTGTAGTAAGAAAGATGTATATTGGAGGTCTAAATTAGGCATCGTTTTGTAGTGTTTTGGCCAAGCCTGTTCATATGGTTTGTCGTTTGTTTGTGTCTGTTGTTGTATTGATTGTAGATTGTAGCCTCCTTCAGCCATTGCCACAATACCGATATTCTTTGATACGTTTTTCTTGCTGTTCTCTTTTGATATCTGTGTGTGGGGTGAGTGAACCATCTTGTAAACCTTTTCTTGTCCAGAAAGTGATGAATACTCTGTTAACCAGTTTGTCTTCAATATGCGAGATTCTCAGTTCATTTGTGTTCTGTATTCAATACAGTCTACGCTCACATGTTATGCCGCCAAGCTCGCACCATGCTTGCTGCATTGCACATGGAAATGAAATAGAATATTATGTAGATGCAACACCCTTAAATCTCATATGTCACTTTTTAAGCAATTCATACGTAAAACACACCCTAAAATAGTCGTAACTTCGTTTGGTTGCTTTATGCATTTTTTGAGTAAAACCAAGAGGGTCTTGTTGTTACGTTGGCTAAAGGCTCGGGCCATCCCAGAATTTCCTGAATTGGCCATGCGAACGTATACATTTTACTTTTTCCTCACTGGATCATCACAATCTTTCTTTTGTGGCCACATGGAATCATCATAATTGGGTTGCCAAGATGTAAAAAGGCAGAGCCTGTTACAAACTCCTTTGGCAGAAGCTGAAAATGACTGCTTCCGGTCACCATAGGGTTAGAACTCATGCAAAACCAGATGGTAACAGTACTCCCAAGATGGTAAGTAATCAACATTTTTCAATGTGCTGCATACTATGGAGTACAGCCTGACCAAAATACGCTGCGCCCATCTGAAAGCCATGCAAGCAAGAGACGATCTCGCTGTATAACAGATCGGACAAATACAAACTCTGCATTGAGGAAGAAACTGTCCCCTCTTAATTCTATGTCCTTATTTCACAAAGTGCTGCTATTGTAATGCAGGAGCATAATTTTGTCTAGTACTTCATTGGAACAAGTCGTATGAGCTTTGAGCTGATCCAGATTACGAGCACCCTACCGCACACAAGGCACCAAATGGTTTTTTCACAAGTTGCCATTTAGTCAAAATTTCTGGCATCGGGTAGAAGTATGTAGCCAAACGAGCAAATCCATTAAAGGCTCAGGCAACTTCAACCAAGACAGTGCACGTGCTCAAGCAACCAATCAACCACACCAATAGGCATAGTGCTCATCTCTACGCTGGTTACTAACAAGACCACCGCATTGCAAGCAGATGAAACTGCTCCCGTCGGCAAATGCATCCAGTACAATCTGATTCCTTCCAGTTTCTGCCAGTATGGAATTTCCATGAGCATCTGACTCAATTGATGGGCCACTTGCAGTAGCTGATCGGGGGTTGGCCTCTAAAGGTTGTGCTTCAGCAATCGCACACTCGGCGAACAATGAAGCCAGCTGTTCAACTGCAGAGGTTGATTGGAGTTTGCTTCTGTATAGCTCACGGGCACGCTGCAAGAATTCCAACACAGCCTGGTCCCCTCCGTTAGCCCTTGTTGCCATCACTACCTGTTTGAAGCACCAAATTAGCTTCAACCAATGAACTGTAATTTCCGTCTCTTAGCATATCTTTTACAGCCTTGGTTTTGAAAAACTAAGTATCTCTTTATAGCTCAAATTGCAATATATTACTTGCACTGAACACAAGTATCGATTGATGGCCGAGAAGAGACATAGAGAAGACAGACAGTAAAATCATAAAACGAAAATGACAATCAAGCATAACTAAGGATGTGAAACTTCTCCCCATTAAGCATGACAAGGGACATCACCATGAAAATAATCTTGTGCCATCATAAAGCATTCTTCACGATGCATCCAGTATAACTACATAAAGGGCCAGAGTACAGATGGAAGAGAAGCAATCAGCACTGCAATTATTATTGTGTTGGTGCATCTGTTGTCATAAATTTGGAGGATAGATGATGGTTCAATAACGAGAGTAATACAGTCAATATCCTTCTCAAGCTGAATCATATCTACCAGCTCGCATGAACCGTTTCAATTCATGATAAAGTGTATTGAGTCTGTTCCTTTAGCTCCATCTTCTGCAATTCAGAGGGCAACAGCTCAGCCAAGTCAAAACCCACTGCACTCTATTAAGAAGTATTTTCCAAAATCTGCTTCTCAAGGTATATTTTCCTTGTCCACATGCAGGTCATTTAAGGCATAACTGAGAGTTGAATTGACTATGGCGAAGAAAAAGCACCTATTTGCCTGCTAAACTTACTACTTGGTCTCACTTTTCTACAAACGTATTCCACTGAACTTCCTCTGGAACATGGTATTCTAATTATCCAAAACCCATCCCCATCCTTCCTTTCTAAGCTTGTAAAGGACAATCTGACATCTCAATATGGAAGTGACATGTTATGTTGTTCCCTAATCGTTCCAAGGAAACAGAAGAGGTGGTGCCCCGTGTTCGAAGGAAGCATCCCATTTAGCTTCATAAACAGTGTCACCATTAAAAAAAAAAAAAAATCATCATGCAACATCAAAGCTCTTATGCAGTGTCAAATAACAAGAATTGCCCTTCCATTGAAGAGAGGCTGCTGAATACTAAACAAAGCGGTGACCAAAATTCTCTCCACACCTTCATAAACGAACAGACACATTACACAGGTTGTTCAGGTTTCTTATGCCTTTTTTTCCCCCTCATATCCTAAGACTACTGTACATTGGGGTGACATCATTCGAACCCAAAGCTAGCTGGTTCTCCTCAGAAATGCCTCAAGGAGCAGCAGTTGACCGACGGTCATCGAACTTGACACTATTGGACTCACCATAGATGATCACATGGACCAGCGTGACCACGAAAGGTTCACAGCGTCAAAATGCACGACTCAACTGTCCAATTCGAGCTCATGCGCCAGTCAATGAGGTGTACCGGCCAAGAAGGCGAAAATCAGGGAGTTGGCAGCCCACGTAACGAGGTGCACCGGCCACCAATCACAATCAAGATCCACTCTAACCCCATCAATGCACTTCATACCCAACAGTTAACCACAATGTCAGCTACCGTACGAGCCAACAATCACGAAACAACAACCCCCTAAGCATACTCACAAGGACAGCTCGAACAATGGATTCAACAATTTGAAAAACCCAACAAACTAATTCAAATCCGCAGTTCCCCAAAAAAGAAGAGAAACCCATGAACTTAAAAAGCTGAAAAGAGAAGGAAAAAATCACCGATTGGAGGGCCTGAGAGGGCTTGCCCTGATCAATGAGATGGCGGGCCATGGACAGCAGCTCCCACCCAACATCTCTCCCTTGCGTCTCGCCCTCGCTCTCCCTCATCTCCCTGTCTCCCTCCATTGGATCTCCTGCCATCCCACCTCACCCTCCTCCCTCCTCACTCCTCTCTGTCTCTCCCTTGTTTCCGCTCAATTTCTTCAGCTTCAGCTACGCCGATGCGATGCAGCACGAAACGTGAATCACACCAGTGCCACGAAAGGTGGGTTTTCCTCCCTTTTAAAAAAAAAAAAAAAATTCCTCCCCTTTTGGCTGTCAACTTCTGATGAAGATTCTGGGGAAGTGTAGAAAGCAGCTCTGTTTTAGACGATTCTGGGTCTGGGAAGACCTTTCATGTCGTCCCCAAAGAGCACTTTCGTTAAGCTCTCCGTCTCGTTCCCCTCGTCTGGGTCTGGACTCCCCTTTCTCTCCATGCTCATAATGGGTGAAGACTGATGGAGGTTTTGGGCTTTCATGGTAAGATATCAAAGCGAACGGGCTTTAGTTCTGGCCCATTCAGATAAACTTTAATAAGAATTCTCTTTCCATCCATCCAAATCAATCATTGCATGTGAAAAATAAATGAAAGTTAAACATGTCGGGTTTTGTTTTGGATGGACAAAAACGTTACTACCTTGGATCGCTTAAACAAGTTTGATGCGGAACAAGCTCAATTTACCTCAAGATTGGCACTGATTTAATCTCTTTCGATCCTTTCTTTCTATAAATGAATCAAATTTTCTTTGTAGTATGTAGAAGTTTGAATTAGAATCTGCTGACGCCGTGGACACGTCGCCCTCCTATCTTCTGATTCTTCCAAGACGAGAATTAATTCTCCCGTTTGTGCATCATGAACTTGCACTTCAGAGCTCATCTCTATAACATGAGCTAGTCTCATACCTATTCATTGCACATACATATTTTGTAACAACCCGATCTGACAAGAGCAAGAATTGGTCACCGAGGCCAAAGGGACTGAACAAGGAGCGACTCCTATCATGCCTCTAAGATGACGAAGGAAATGAATTAAACTATGCACCAAACAGAGGGAGAGCATTTCTTAGATTTATATGTAAAAAACTAAAATTAACTCATGGGAGGTAATGGCAAGATTTGCTTTATTATTCAAAAAATAAGCGAGACTAGGCTGTTAGAACACTATTAGAATGGGTGACCTCTTGGAAAAGTGCTTGCATGCACGCCACGGGACAAAACAGTGAGGCTCAATACGGAATAAGTTAAAGTAGACAATAACTCAAGTGAGTTAATAAATGGATGTCACAATATGGTATTAGATTGGGAAACCCTTTGGTAGGTGTGTGGTTTCGCAAAGAACTAGACGAAAGCTGGTGGGTTTGTAACGACCAATCCAATGAAGGTGGAGAGTGGTCATCAAGGCCATAGGACCTAGACAAGGAGTAGGTCTTGGCAGGCTTTTAGGATGACAAATGAAGTAGAAATGAACCGAACTATACACCCAACACTAGGGAGCAATTTGGCGATATATATGTGAAAAACTGGAATCAATCACGGAAGCACTTTTGACTTAATGGCAAAATTTGTTTTGGAATTTTAAAGTTAAGCAAAACCAGGTTAGAATACTACTAAGATAAATGACCTCTTGGGAAAGTGCCTATCTCTATGCCATAGAACAAAACCGTGAGATTTGGTATAGGGATGGCTAAAATTGACAATATCTCGAGTGAGTTAATAATCTACCATTGTTTTCACTTAAGTGTTGTGTAAAGACCACTTAATTTAGGATAAAAAGAGATATGAATGAGTCTATATGATAGTGCTTGCCGGTTGGCATCTTTCCTAGTCAATTATCGTATGTTAAGCACAAAGATTCACAATATGCAGTCAGTTCCTGCTGGATTTGGCTCCAAAAACATCTCTACTGGGGGCAAAGGGCATTAGTCCGTAGAATCTCAAGGTTTCATTCGAGGGTGTTTACATCTAGCATAAACCTCAGTTCTCTACTTAATGATCCGATTTATCAGAAGACACAAGTTTATGATATCTCCTACGGATCTTGAGATTTAAAGAGCGCACAAAATAGTATGTTAATGGATTCGTTCTTCAATTTACTCTCTTTGATCCCTTCTATTCATGGTGCACAGTACTGTTGCAGTAACCACGCTTTCATCAGCTTGCATTTCAGGTTTACTCATTTTTTTACGGGCTTCATTAACCATTTACCCGCGAATTTACTGTTGCAGACAAACAAGCAGCGCACAAATGTAGAGTAATGAAGAAATGCATGGTGTGATGACTCAAAAGTGAGGGACAAACAAGTCAGAGAATTCATCCATAGGAAAATACTAAACTTCCCGCCCTTTTGATCGTGATGAACAATAAAATAATGGGTATAACTAGAAAATGGGGACAGGCGTGAGCGATGAGATAAACAAACAGAGATATAAAAAGATCAGTCGAGGACTCGAGATCGAGATCGAATGATTAAGTTCAAGCTTGTCGGCTGTGATTATAATAGACGGCTCTTGAGATTATTTGGGTTATATGCATCGGTTGCACACTGTGCAAATCAGACGCCTGTGTTGAATGGCATGACGACCGAAAAGCAGATATTTCGCACTTGGACGGAGACAATTAAAAAATTCAATTAAAACTAGAAAGGTAGCCGGTGACAAGGATGTGAGTAGGACATACACCGGAATTTTAGAATCCAAGGGGATGATGGATGAACCACTTTTATTTAGGTGGACCGCAATGTTGCTGCCAGAAATTCTAGTGGGAAGAGTTTGGTGATGGTCCACATTTTCTTTCACTCTAATGCATTCTCGGGTAACAATTAGAACAGGAAAAAGAAAAATATTACACCAGAGTTGTGAGGATGAGGAAGCAGTACTGTCCTAAAAAGTAAAGGGCACAGCCCCACCGAGTTCTTGACTTCAGCATCAAGCATTTTCTTTTCCCATCTGTAATTTATCTCCTCTTTCTCATGTCTATGTGGGGACAGAATTCTGGACCTTTAGTTAATGGGAATTCGCACTTTCCCCGGCACTACTTGAGACTTTTGGATCCAACCTTTATGCTATGGCACAGCAGAATCATTTGCAAGTTCTTTGTCTTCTTTTGGCTTTATGGACTTTTCAGGAGGGATGCAGCTGAAACCTTGGACATCAGTCAAGTGGGAGAAAAACGAAAAAGATGATACGAAGCATGAGTTATAATTTCTGTTATTGGTGAACAGTCTTGGGCTTACATGGTACCGATTTGGAGTGTGGAGTTCTGGTTTTAGTAATCAAACGAAACCTGACATCTAAAAGGATTTGCATTCCTGCAACACGATATATGTAGAAACGTGTTCAATCTGTACACGTACATCAGAATAAAGTCACTCGAATTTCAAGAGGCAAGGCCACTGATGTACGTCACCCTTTGCTATAGCAGGAGTAGCCGGAGTCACAATGAGTCGTTAATGACGACATAAAACTCTTTGCCTGGCAGAGATTTTTTTTGAGTCGGTATGCCTGACAGATATAGAGATGCGATATAGCGAGGTTCAATGACAAGATATTTGTTTCATTGGACTGCTGAGTCCATTGCCTTTAACATTAGGCAAGTTCCTCGTTTAGCAAAATGAAAAGGAAGGGTTACACAAAAAAGGGCTGATCAAACAGCAGAAACATCAGCACCTAACTTTAAAAAAAAAGAAAAGGATTCATTCTTAGTTAAATCAGACTTACAGTACTTTGTTCCAGTTTCTAAATTACAAATCTCAGCACTTGAAGAGAAAAGAGAAGAGCCAGCAAGATTCTCAAGGTGAAGGAGCAATGCCGGGAACCAATGGATCCAGATGAGAATTCCTACATGGAACATAGGAGTACGACCACATCCGCGGACACGGCCTTGGCTGTGCAAAGAAATGTGCACAGTCGGCCACTGGCCTTTGGAATGGAAGATCCGGAATGCAATTATTTCTCACATTGAGTATGCCCTTCTCAATCAACGCTCTGCACCAAGGCCCGACATGCTGAAAATAATTGTCTGACAGAGATAAGTTCACCAAGTTCCGATTCAATCCTAGCCAGCAGATTGGCTCTGGCACCATCCCGTAGAACAAATTCCCCCCGAGGTTCAGTTGCTCTACCTTCTCCAAGCAGAACAACGAGAGCGGAAGCGGGCCTGTCAGCTGATTGTTACCCGCATCCAAGACCACAGTCTCGTCCAGCAGACCAATCTCATAGGGCAAACAACCACTAAACCGGTTGTTCAAGAACAGGACCTCAGTCAAAGTGGACGGGGCTCCCGCGATGCTTCTGGGGATGGAACCAGTGAATTTGTTGTTGGCTAAGGTGAGGTAGAGCACGTGGGTGTTCCCTAGATTGTCTGGCAGCGTCTGATCAAAGGCGTTGTTGTTGAGGAATAGCACGTAGAGATCCTGAGTAAATATCTGGGCAGGTACAGCCCCAGAGAAGGAATTAAACCTTAGATCTAGGAATACGAGGTCGGTCATGCCAAGGACTGCCATGGGAAACGGCCCTGAGAGCTTGTTGTTACTAAGGTCGAGCTCATAGAGGTACCGAAGCTTTGCAATGTTGGGGGAAATGGTCCCCGCAAGTTGTTGGAATTGGCGTGGAAGAGCGCAATGTCCGGGAGCTGATCGAGGAAGCCATCTAGACTCGGAGCACTTAATCCGAAGCCATTGAAGTCTATAGAAGCTAGAGCAGTGGCTGATTTATTGTCAGGTGGGCTATCACAGTAAAAGCCTTTGTACTTGCAAATGTCACCGCCAACCCAGGAATTGGTGATGCCAAGAGGATCTGATGTGATCGTGGACTTAAACAACTGGATCACTGGGTATACCAGCGCAAGCCTCTCGTCAATAAAGTTGAGAAGACCTTGCACAATTGGTGCTTGTACTACTGGTGCTAACAGGGGTGCTTGTATTATTGGTCCTAACAATGGAATTTTCTCCTGAGAACATTGAGATTGGTCTGCGTTCCCGAGAAGTTCATCGCTACAATCTTTGCTTGAGCCACCACTGCCACTGCCGATGCCGATGGAGAGCTCTAGTGTGTCTCTACTGCGGGAAGTTGCCTCGGCATACAAAACGAGAGAAGTCGGGAGGATATGGAGGAGTGAGAGGATTGCAACAAAAGAGATCTTGGCGATCATTATATGTTCTCTCTTCTGATTTCAGATGCGAATGGAGGTTTTGACAGTAGAGAAGATGTGGAGGCAGGCAACTGAGTTGGGTCCTTTAAGGAAGAAACGACCTTAGAAACTGCTAGAATGTGTTCTTGTACCTGCAATGTCCACTACTTGCTTTTAGCCTGGGACTCCCACCGAGAGGGAAACTGATAACTCCTCACCAACCCAACCCCAATAGTGAATGCCTGATCAAACCCACTTAGTCTACTTAAATAAAGCAAAATTAGTGGCTGCTTGTTCTGTCAAAGAGAAACTCCGTTACCATGAATTTTGTCATCTTTAATATCATTGTCTACGGAATCGTTTCCTTGACTCCCGAGCGTGCAGAATGTGAACAGCCAAGGCGATTCTTCAATAGAAGCTCCAACTTTCTGTCCGACCAATCATCACTTTCCACTTTCCTCCACCACTGGTCCCTGTCGATTTGCAGGCCTGTCATGAGTGGGACACTCGAGATGGGGAAAAATTCAGCAAGATGACAATTTCCATCTCGTTATCTTCTAGTCCAGCTCTCTGGAAGCATGAACGTAGTGGTAAACAAAAATCATCACAGTACCAAGCACAAAGCGCTCGTGCTTCGTATGGGACGGTGCGGGCCATTTTTCTCCTCACGCGAGAGCCATTTGTCCCCTTGAATGTCAGTTTAAGAAGTTTTCGAAGCGTAAAGTTTCTTGCGCACGATACAAACTATCATGGCCTGGATAATGTGAACTTGAACGTTGACGCAATACGGAGTGCATTTCCGTAACGTTTGATGAATAGCGAGTGCACGCTCAAAAGCTCTTGGTCAGGCATTAGAGCTCCATGTTCAACAGGATAGGTCATAGGATAAGCATTAAGCAGAAACTTGGCTTCTGTTCACTATTTCTTGGTCTTACCGACTCTAAATCCTCGTCGGTCGTCAGCAACAAGCGATAAATCAAAGAAGCTAGTCAACATCTTTGAAACCAGTACCCAAAACGGACCAACTTGGACGCAATTGAACGGTGCCTGTGGCTGAATCTGGCCGAACGGATGTTGATTTTGTTGGTTGAATTTAAAGACTCATCATTTCTTTTGACCCTTCCGTTTCCAGAAGGAAGGGCCGATACGTCTTCCGGGACGCTTTGCACAACAATTTCAAATGTGGCGATCGGACGATTGCATTTATCGGTCGTGTGCGTTTAATTTCAGAAAAAATCGATCGTCTTAAGCCCAAGTCAATATGCATAAGAAAAAGTACGCTGATAAATTTTAGGTAAAAAATCATTTTTTTTAAATGGCGCATATAAAAAGTATTGCATGAGACAATTCTTCTAAGCACGAGGCCGTTCCAAATTCAATGTATAGATCACGCTGTTTTAGAATAGACCCTTCAAACGAAAATTTAACAAGAAAATTGACGTGGTTGAACAACCCATTATGTTCTAGAAACTTTACACATGGTGGCCAACAAAAGGTGGGACTTTAGGTCCAATCTTTGTGCACATTAAAGAAAACCACCAAGAAAATAAAATTAAGAGTTGAGATTAGTTAAATCCTGCAATTTGTACATAAGTAGGCACTAGGCAGTACACATATTGCCAACTAAAAATGAAAGTTTAGACATGATCTTTGCCTATGATTTAAAAAAAACCACAAGCACAAAAACATTTTCACCTGAAGAATTGAGATTAGTTAATTTTGCGAATTGTAATTTAAAAGAAAAAAAAAGGCTGCAGTAGATGTTTCCTCTCAATTCCGGCAAAATATAGGTATGAAAGTCCCCGGGGCACGGTGTTTTCGAGGAACCCAACGCTCAACTTAGATTGTGATTATAAGAACGGAATTTTCCACTCGGCAAAAATGAAGGGGTGCTATTTATATTTTTGGTACGTTGGATTCACGGTGCATTTGATAATGTTTCAGTTATGGAGAATAATTTCTATCCGGATATAATTTTTATTTATTTATTCAATGGACGAGTTTTAAAAACTATTCCCAAAATAGGAAAAAAATAGAAACGCATTAAGTGCGATCCTAAAAATTTCTATTCCCAATTTTTTCATTTAATCTGACCAGCAGCAAGCATGTTTATTCTTCGTCACAATAGAATGTAACAAAGTATCAAGCACGACTTTACCGGATCAATAGATCTAATGTCAGTAGACATTAACTCAAATTTTTCTATAAGAAGATGAAGATGAAAATCCGGATTAAAGATTTACCGATGCAAGGAAGTGAGTTCAATCAAATCATCCCCTTATTATGCAGATCGGCGGGGTTAACCCTCACTTGAGGCCGACGAGAGCACCCTTCGCCCAGATTGGCAAGGGCGACCCTCCTAGATTTTATCTGCAATTTCACTCACCTCAAAATCATGCCCATGCGATTGAAGCTTTGATTCAATGATGGTGGTGGAGAAGAGCGTTGATCTTAGTCTCGCCCATGCTCTGTTTGTGAAGAAGACATCTTCTCTCAGTTTGTATCGGTGTGTAAAGAAAATCACCAGGTTACGCTAAGCTCGTTTCTCTAATATGATATTATTTATCTTTTTGTTTTCGGGAACAGAAAAGTATATATATATATATGTTTATGTTCTAAATTCATTCTCTGGCCACTGATCTATTCTGAGTGATAGAAAAATTAACTGACATATACAAATAAATTTATGTTCTTTTATTTTTTTCGAGAAACAAAAGAATAGAAAAACATATCAATTACCAAACAAACCCTTAATTACCTTGACCATGGATAGTTAGGCACCTCAATTCTCACATAAGGTTCGAATTGCTTCCCAAGGTCAAATCCTCATATGTTCTCTTGGTCGTCATGTTCGTTAGACTTTTCCGCCATTGATGAAGTTTTGAACTTTCTTATTCATTTAATTCTTTTGTTCTTCCATTGAAGTCTTTTTTTTTGAATATTTTAAAACTTGTCGTATTTGTTTCAAAAATTTCAAAAAATATTGTTAAATCCTAAAACTTGTCATGAAGGGTAAATGAGTTTTAAAATTGCAATCAAGTTCTAAAATTTGTCTAATCAATACAATCAAGTCTCTTATTGAAATACATCCAATTTGATATAAAAAAAATATTGGTGTCATTTTTTTTATTACTTTCTTAAGTCGTGCGAGGCCCATGTTGTGCCACCAAATCTTGCATAGAATAAAAATTGAGAATTTAAAAAGAAAAAAAGGATAAAAGTTTAGAAAAAGATAAAGAAAAAAAGGAAAAAAAAAGTAAAGCTCAATAAATAAATAACAGAAGAAATATAAAAAGGCAAGACCTTGGGGCTGTTATGCTTTGTTGACAAGGATCCGCAATCCTCGCTGGGGTGTTAGTGAGGGTCGGCGAGTAGGTAAGGGTTTGCAGGCTATCATCTTCATTAGCTTAACAAGTTTTATGATTTAATTACATTCTCTAAATTTACAAACTTGATTATATTTTTGTTATAAGTTTTAGAATTTTTAATACACTTATTCCAATTAATGAAGTCAAACTTCCTTAAACGAAGTCAAACTTTCTTTGAAACGATTTGGTTTCAGCCCTAGGTTCTTCCCGCCGATTGTCGGCTTTCGGTCCATTGAACGATTTGGTTTGGTCCATATTTGGTTCAACAATGGCCACTTTCTTCAAGCATTTGTGAAAATCATAAATGGAATGGCTAGAATGTGTGAAAATAATGGTGGCGGAAGAATAGAACAAAAGCCACAAATACTAATTCAATAATGTCAATAGTCAAAATTTTCAACCAAAAAAAAAAAAAAAAAAAAACAAAGACAAGCTTGATCACATATAACTTTCTTACGTTAGGGAATGTTTTGGCATATGTTGTTTTGCACTTTCTATGATCAAAGTCAATGAAATCCCAACCCAACCGTTATGTACGCTATTGAGCGTTATTGCTTCTTGAGTTTGAATTGTTGTTCGTTCCTTCATGTACTATAAACAAGAAAGAGATATGGAAAGCTGTCATTGGGGTCGGGTTTAATAACCTTCCTAAGCATGGCAGCAAACATGCTTGCCGGGAACAACCAAGAAAAGACTGAGAAAACAGAAAGTGAAGAAAAACAGAGAAAATCAGACGAGAGGAGAAGGAGAAATGGAGCTACTAGTTCTTTAATGGGGAAATTCCAAAAAAAAAGTATTAAACCTATTATAATTATGTCAATTTAATCATAAACTTTTTCTTTTTAGCCAATTCAGTTGACAATTCAATCTTAAACCTTTTTTTTTTTTGCCAATTCAGTCATAAACATTTTGCATATGTGCCAGTTCAGTCCATTTGACTAATTTTGGACGGCCGGCGCTAATGTGATACTCCCAACTCTGATGTTGCATTTTTTTAAATAATATTTTGATATTTTTGGAAATTTTTTATAATTTTTTACCTTTCTCTTTTTCTTTTTTTTTTCCCTTCCCCTTCCCCTGCCCTTAGTGCCAGCAAGGCTCGCCAACCGACCTTTGCCCAAGCGAGTGGGCAAGGCCCGCGACGCCCTTACTCGCCCAAATATGGTGAGGGCCCCGATGCCCTTGCCAAATCTGGCCAAGTGAGGATGTTGTGGCCCTCACCTAGTATGGGCGAGGGTCGCGATGGCCTCGTCTGATCTGGGCGAGCAAGGGCATTGCAGCCCTCATAGGCACTAAGGGTGGGGGAATGGGAAAAAAAAACAATTATTAAAAAATTCAAAAATATTAAAATATATATTTTTTTAATTGCCACGTCAACGGCAATAATGCTACATCAGCATCGGCCTGCCAAAATTAGTCGAATGGACTGAATTAGTACAAATGCAAAAGGTTTAGGATTTTTTTTTTGCATAGGACAAAAGGATTTAGGATTGAATTGGACAAAAAAAAATTAAGACTGAATTGACATAATTACAATAGGTTTATGATTTTTATGATAATTCTCCCGTTCTTTTATAGGCACTGGTCGACTCCAAAAACATATTGAAGAGGTAAGTAGCCATTCGATAGCATGAATTTGGTTTCGTCCTTGGTACTACTTCGCTGGAGAGCTGCCACTTTTATGGCGAACCGCTCCTGTTGATTAGGTTTGATATGCCACAATGCCTGGTTCCAACACCGCTGACTACGCGCATTTTTGTTTCAACGACTATGGAGAAAACAAGCTCTGAAGCCAGAGCTGCGTGATAGGAACTCGGAGAAGCAACCTGCCGACTTGAAGCTCGGATTGGTCTATCGGTAATAATTCTTTCGAAACGAATCTACTTTAATGTTATAGTGCGCTAAATGATCTTTTTATCTGTGTAAGGATCACCTTAAAGTTGGATTGTCACTATCCTTAATATCATATCATCAATAAAACAAAATACTTTAATGAAAGGAACATGGGAGTTTGTCACTAGGTATTTGACTAAATAAGATCGTCCAGTTCCTATAGAATCTATCACTAAAATATCATTTACAAAAGGGTAGGACTAAGTGGAGCCAAAAGGATTTTTCGTGAGATGTGTAATGAAAATTATTAGCTCCACGCGTGATTTGACAGGTGGTGCATGAGGTCCACACCCCTACTGCAGTAGCACCTTCCGGATATGAACACCATTGCGTGTTCTTGTTTCGAAGACTATGAACTCAAAAAACTAGGAACTTAATGGAAGAAAGGATTTCAAGATGCTTCAACAGGTTTACCATTGTCTCGCTTGTATCACACGTTCATGGAGTTATACTGCATCTGCACTGGTTATCAGTATAATAAATGACATGGTGGATGTATGATTGCTATCGGATGCAATTCATGGGAGAAAAATATCCAAAAAATCCTAATCATATTGCACTTTTGTCAATTCATTCATAAACTCTTCGATTTTATAATTAATTATAAATATTTTCACTTTTTACCAATTAAATCCATCCTACCAATTTTGACTGGAATTTTCTGACGTGGATGGCCGGCACTAACGTGGTACATTTTTAATAATATTTTAATGATATTTTAATAATTTTTTGAAATTTTTATGGTTTATCTTCTTCTTTTTACTTTTCTTTGTTTTTTTTTTAGGGGTTTGGAGTTTTGCCGGCCATCCTCATCGGAGCCACCCTCATCGACCACAAGCGAGGACCAACGACCCTTGCTAGCCACAGGCGAGGGGCAACCAACCCTTGTCGGCCTTAGGCGAGGGTTGCAACGCCCTTGCCGACCAAAGCGAGGGCATGCGAGTCATCGCCTATAATTAACGAGGGCAACGATGCCCTCGCCAGATCTAGCCAAGCAAGGGCTCAGTGGCCCTAGTCAGCCTTAAGTGAGGGGGGGGGGCAACCTCGCTCAGGGCCCTCGCCTAGCTAGATCTTGTGAGGGCGTTGCGGCCCTTGACTAGGGCCGCTGAGGGTCAACTAGCCCTCGTCTGGGACCAACGAGGGTTGGCTAAAAACCCTGGCCAACCCTAGCTAAAAAAGAAAGAAAGAAAGAAAGAAAAATAGAAATTTTAAAATATTATTAAAATTACCACATCAACGCCGGCCGTCCATGTCAACAGCTTCCAGCCAAAATTTGTCAAATAGACTTAATCAACAATAAGCAAGAAGGTGATGACTGAATTGATAATAATGTAATAGGTGTAGAACTTTTTAGACAATTTTCTCCAATCCATGGTCATTCAACTTAAATGATTTTGTCTGAACCAAAAAAAAAAACTTAAATGATTTTGTAGCAACCTTGATTTTATAGGTAAAAGATTCAAAATTTATGTCCAGTTTTGGTTCTTTTCAGTAAATCCATCATATGATAATGTTTGTATAGGCTAAGAGGGTGTCAGGCATTTTTTATTTTTTATTTTTACTATTTTGTAGCCTTTTGTTTTGACGTCCGGATGCTAATTTTTTTATTTTAATTATCTTGTGTCGATGTATGAAAATTAAGATGAAGATAAATATATCATTAAGTTATCTTGGGTTGGCAAAAAAGCAGAGAACGGATGCAAAAAAGCGCTCCCTTAATGATGGATAAATGGGAAAATTAAATTTATACCATTTCTCGATTTGTGCATGTCATCCTTACACATGGATCATGTTAATTTTCTCAGTATCGTTCCAATTCTATTGGACGTCCTAAAGAGACAATTTTATCACCAAACACGTTGGTTTTTATAGAAAAGAAAGCTGTGATGAGTTTCCAATATGAGATAATGATGAGATAACTTATTCAGCTTTTCTTTAAGTTGGATTATTTTCAACCCAATTGATGTGATTGACAAAAAGACCCACTTGAAAAATCAAAATAAAAAAGACGTAAAACACATTCTCTTGTATTTTTGAAATAAAACTATAACTTACTGGACCAGTGGTTGATAACTGTTATCATTCAAGACAGTCCAGGCTCGGGGGGCCATTACAGGGATCCCCTACCTACATCTCCAGCACCTCGTGATTTAACACGGTTAGTAACTGGTTTTCTGAGATCCTTTGCAGAACCCGAGGTGTAAATCCACCTCCCAGGTACCCTCTGATTTGACACCCTAGTTATGCTCTAGGGATCAGAAGAGCCGCTGCACGTGGGGTCTCTCACCCCTGCCAGGTTTTCCCTGGGGTGCAACTCTTAGCCTTTTAAGGTCTTGCTCAGGACCAATAAGAAAGCAAAGAAGAAAAGTGCATTTACCGGACGATCTGACATTTAGCTGGCACGAGAATCAACCTATAAGGGGGAGAGTGAAACTACTTATCTTTAAGCATCGATGGCATTGCCACAACCACAACATTGTGCTCAACCAATGGTCATCAACTCATCATTGACAACATGGAGAGAACAATAATTAAAGGCGTGCTTGACAAAATTTTAGAAATATAAGTCAATTTTTATCAAAAATTGAATTTTTAATTTCTATTCCTTAAATGAATTTCTCAACCAAAAAAAAAAAAACGTATGATAATTACTCAAAATTTATATTTCTGAAATAAAAATTTGTTTGATAATAGAATAAAATTTCTATTTCTAGGGGAGGCGACGGCCTCCGGTTAGCGGTAGGTGGCCAACATCCAACGTCACGGCAATCGATGGTGGGCGTTTGACATCCGGCGACCGGCAACCAATGGCAAGCATCGGCTTCCAGCATCCAATGGCCAATGGCCAATGGCCAGCTACAAGCAGTGACGAAAGTAAATGATGAAAAGAGTTTACACTTTTCACTTTTGTTCCAAAAATAGAAAAGTTAAAAATTTTAATATATGATTTCTATTCCAAAACAAATTCTGAAATAGAAAACTATTCCAAAAATGGAAAAAGTGAAATTGCATTACCAAATGGATTTATGTCCCAAACCCGTTTCAAGAAATAGAAAAATATAAATTTTGTCATGCGTGCTGAAAATGGCTGTAGAAGACGGTGGAGAGAGAAAAGAGAGAACGAGAGAGCAAGGCTCCTTACAACATGGATCGCTTGTTCTGAAGAGCTTACAGAAGCCTATGATTGAAGAAACGCAAAATCACTCTTAGTGCTGCTGTAGGGGATCTTCCACCAGCAGAAGCGATAGCGAGTACGTTTGCCAGATTTCCTAGTCTCTGTTTCCGGAGCACCCGCTCTTTCCATTTCCATCGACGCTTGAGCATTGCAATCTCGCGCTTCCTTTTCGATCACTCTTTCCATGGGTTCTCTCCATCAAACTCGGTGAGCTCACCACACCTTCTATTTCTCTATTTCTCTGTCTCTCTCCATCTCCCATCATATCGCATTGACATGGAAGCGATGTCGTTGGTGGGGTTATTTTTTTTGGTATGTCTGCTTCCGTTGAGTCTTTCTCGCAATTTGACATCAGATCATGGTTGCTCTTCGCAATGGACTCGGTTTGAGTTTCAATCTCGTGTCTACTGAGCTCGAGATGTAATTTATCAAAATTGTATCTATGGACCATTAGTTCATTGTTTTTGTAGGAATCCGTATGACCATACGATGTAATGCACGGCAAAAGATGGGTATTATAGGAGTTTTGTCGAGGTAGCTCTTTCGCTACGGTGAAGGGAATAACGGATCCCCGAAACGCCGGATTCGACACTAAATCGAACCCTAAATCAATGCGGAAGACGAAGCCCGGGAAACGACACGTATCACCGATCCTAAAGCACACCACGGATTCAAGCGTACCTTGTTAGCCACAAATTAAACACCGACGTTGATGGAGGAAGAAAAACTGAGCAATTCGATCCGATGAAGCCTTAAAGGGAGGAAAAGCGCGCCGTATGCTTACTGTTTTTCCTTTTGGGAGAGAGAGAGCGTGAGAAGAGAAAAGACGTACGTTGAATTGCAAAAACGTTATCTTCTCTTTCTCTCTCTTCCCTTTTATACCTTCCCCCTCCACGGGCCCTATTCCCATGGGCCGAGCCTTTTGGGCCCAACTTGGGCGGACAGGGCCTTAAGCCCAATATAATAAACCCTTCATCTCCCACTCGCACAAGGTGGGCCGAACAGGATTCTCTTTACCTCTCTTCAACATTCATACTGGTGAATAATCCGTGCGACCAGCATACTTTGAGAGCTCGTTGCTATACATCTGTTAGGAATATATAGCAGCTCATAATGGGCGTCACACTCCGAGTAGATTTAGTATGCAGTACCCTAGATCAATCGATCACATTTATATCTCTCTTGATCTCTTTTAAACAATGATATATATTGTATTCACAATTACAGTTATCACAAAGACAATCATAATTGGTCGACCAGTGAACACAAAACTACAATGTGATTCTCCAAAAATCGATCTTCCTCTTTCCTTCAAACTCTCAATTTCAGTTTAGCTTGCTTTTCTAGAAATGTCCCATTAGATCGAATCAAACTCATGACCATTGGCGACATCCTAAGATAGCAAACACTAAATAGAAATTTTGAGAATAAGTAAGAGTCATGAGGGGACAAAAAATTTGAGAAACTCTTTCCCTCAAGAGTCTCACACGTCATAAAAGTTGAGATCAAACTTTTTGCCACTCTTTTTGGTCGTCTCATGCATACGTAGTATGAAATACGTATTACGGTATTAACTCCTTTCCCATGGAGCGTATGTCTACACTTTTCAATACCGTACAGATGATAGTTCAAACATACCCAATGTCTAACTTGAGTTCACGTATCTACTCATTCACAAAATTCATCAGAACTCACATATGGCATCTTAGACAAATAAAGTAAAATATGTGGGGTATTTTACTTTCGGACATCGTAAGAATTATGTCCTCATCTTAACACTCAGTTAAGGCGACATACGTGTTTTAAGCTTGAGCTCTCGATTATCACCTAGATAATAAGCTTAAAAACAGTCTCATCTCTGTTTATCACACAGTAAATAGAGGCGAATACCCGTGTGAGTGGGCTAATCTTATATCTGTCCGACATACTCCTCTTAACTTAAAGTAATGCACTGAGCATTAAGATGCATAAAGATCGCATAAAGATTCATAGGCATTAATCGATGAAAAACAAAATTTCATAAATGTGAACAAATCAGGGAAATTACAATTCAGTACATCAGACTCTACGAAAACCTAGAGATTTTACATGACCACAAAACACATCTCTAGGTATTGGCTTTATCATAGGATCTGCTACCATTCTATGCGTAGATATGTACTGCAAGTTCACATCCTTTCGTGTAACCATATCTTTTACAAAGTTATACTTGATATCTATATATTTGGTCTTGCCATGATACTTTGGATCTTTGGTATACGCTATAGCTGCTTGACTATCACAGTTAACCAACAATGGATCGGCAGCTTTCTCAACAACACCTAAATGATCCAAAAATCTCTTAAGCCAAACTCCTTCTTGTACTGCTGCTGATAACGCCACGAACTCAGCTTCCATCGTGGACAAAGCTATACACGTTTGCTTCTTACTGCTCCATGATATGGCGCCTTTGCTCGAAGAAAGCAAATCCCGAGGTAGATTTCCTTTCATCTAAATCTCATCCCCAATCAAAATCTCGAATAGCCTTCAAGTCGTAGATCCTTTCCTTGGTAATTCAACTTGAAATCAGCAGTCCCTTCGAATACCTCGGTATTCTCTTAACGGCTTTCCAATGTCTTGGACTGGATTGGATTGGTATCTACTCACCATTCCAACTGCAAAACATATGTCGGGTCTTGTACACATCATAGCGTACATCAAGCTCCCAACAGCACTAGCATAAGGAACATGTTTCATTTGTTCCTTCTCTTGTGGAGTCCCTGGACACAATCTATGGCTCAATCCTTCACCTTTCGCAATAGGAGTGTCTATGGGTTTACAATCTTGCATATGAAATCGCTCAAGAACCTTATTTACATAGGTTTCTTGCGAAAGAGACAACGATTTCTTCGAACGATCTCTTGAAATCTTAACTCCAAGAATGTATGCAGCTTCACCCATATCCTTCATCTCAAAGTTGGAAGACAACCAACTCTTGACGGTATTTACAAACTCCATATTGCTTCCGGCAATCAGTATATCATCAACATATAATGATATGATCACAAATTGATCATTGGATCTTTTGATATATACACAATGATCCTCATCAATCATTGTAAAATCATATGCCATTATGGCATTATGAAAACGTATATACCATTGTCTCGATGATCGCTTAAGGCCATATATCGACCTCAAAAGTCGACATACCTTTTCTTCTTGGCCTTTCACTATGAAACCAGCAAAGTTGTTCCATGTATATTTCTTCATCTAATTCTCCATTGAGGAAAGCAATCTTTACATCCATTTGATGTAACTCAAGATCCGAGACTAGCCACTATTGCCGAATAATGCGAATTGAGGTAAATCTCACTACAGGAGAAAACGTATCTTCATAATCAATTCCTTCCTGTTGATTATACCCTTTCGCCACAAGGCGAGCCTTATGCCTTTCTATCGAGCCATCAGCCTTTCGCTTTATCTTGAGAACCCATTTGTTCCTAATAGCTCTGCGTCCTTTTGGAAGATCAACCAATTCCCAGACTTGGTTTGATTTCATTGACTCCATTTCCTCTTCCATTGCATTAATCTATTTTTCCTTACTAGGGCAATTCAGAGCCTCATTAATATTTCTTGGCTCATCTTCATCTTGTGGAGCAACCATAAAAGTTTCCCCTTCAATGTTAAAACGTCGACGGGGAATACTTTGGCGACTTGTTCGCCGTATGGGAGATTGTACACTTTGCACATCAGTCCCCATCATGCTCCCACTTGGATTAGGTAGTGATGATGTCGTCTCATCATGTGGTTGCAATTGAGAATGAGTTGAATTCAATTCATCACTTCTCATATTACTCCCACTCGGATGAACTCCACTAACATCATTATCCTGATCCAAGGTCTCAAATAGGGAACAATCTTCCCATATTTCGCCCTTTTTAGGAAATTCATCTTCTAAGAATGTGACATCCCGTGATTTAAACTCAGTTATACTCCCACTTTCCTGCTCACCTATGAACACATACCCTTTTGAGTGTTCCGAGTACCTTATAAAAATATTCTTCTTTCCTCTGGGACCCAATTTCCCAAACTTGTGAGAGGACTCATGTGTATAGGCAGCACAACCCCATGGCTTAAGAAAACTTAAGTCCGGTTTTCTACCTGTCCATAACTTATATGGAGTGGAAGCAACTGATTTGGAAGGCACACGGTTAAGTATATAGGCAGCAGTTAACAACGCATCACTCCAAAAGGTGATAGATAAGTTAGCATGCGCCATCATGGACCTAACTATTTCCAGTAGGGTTCTGTTTCTTCTCTCCGCAACACCATTTTGTTGTGGAGTATATGGAATAGACAACTGTCTTTCTATTCCTTTTTCATCACATAATTTTCTGAACTCATCAAATAAATATTCTTGACCTCGATCGGATCTCAATACTTTTATTTTCTTGTCTAATTGATTCTCTACCAGGTTCATAAACCTTTTGAAACAACTTATTTCTTCAGATTTGTGAAATATCAAATAGACATATCCGAATCGAGTATAATCATCAATAAATGTGATGAAATAAACAGCCCCATGCCTTCCTCTCACATTCATTGAACCACAAACATCAGTATGGATTAAATGCAGAGGAAATTCAGCTCTTTTCCCTTTCCCAAATGGTTTCCATGTTGTTTTCCCTTCTAGGCAATGCTTACATATAGGCAAATTGACTTTTTCAATGTTGCCCAACAAGCCCTCTTTGGCTAGTCTATTCATACATTGTTGGCCAATGTGACCAAGCCTAGCATGCCACACATTCACATCATTATCATAGGTATTAGAAGATGTGATAAGGGAATAACAAACATTTGCATTAATATAATCAATATCTAATACAATAAAACCATCAAGAAAATAACCACAACCATAGTAATTTGTATTAAAAAACAAATTCACACCTCTATTACGTAGTTCACATTAAAACCTAGTCTAACCAACATTAAAACAGACACTAAATTCCGACGAATCTCCGAAGCATACAGCACATCATGAAGGAACAAAGTGCGTCCACCACGCATGTTCAGTTGGCAGGTGCTAATTCCTTTAACTTCAGCTCTGGAGTTGTTTCCCACATAGATCCACTTAGTTCAAGTTGGTACTCGTCGGAATTCCACGAAGGATCCTCTATCCTTCGCTACATGGTCCGTCGCTCCTGAATCCACAGTCCACAAAGGATTAGACTCGCTTAAAAACACGAACTCGACACAAGAGTAAAGTTCTGATTAGTACAAAGGGTGCATACCTTCTTTGGCTCACGACAGTCGCGAGCATAGTGACCCTTCTTGTCACAGTTGTAGCATTTTACCCTTGCAAGCTTCTTCATGCGAGGACGCTTTCCTCTATCATGTTGGTTAAACTTGGGTTTCTTCCCTGAAGGACCAGCTTCTTCCTTGCCTTTCCCCTTATCAAACCAGCTAGGGCGCTTGCGCTTGGAGCCCGAAGCTCCATTTGAGCTAGAACTAGCATGATATAGTTCAGCATCCGGCTTAGACGCCAAGAGGCGGTCCTCTTCCAGCTCAAGATGGCGCACAACATCCTCAAAAGTTTTGATAGACTCATTATGGGTCAAGTGCACCTTCATATGCTCCCAACTCTGAGGCAAGGAACGAATCACTTTGCTTGCACTTTTCTGCTCATCTCGTGAGAACATGGCCAGCATCTTTCAGCTCAATTATCATGTTTGACATCTTTCTAAGATGTTGCTTCATGGTCTCGACCATGAGGCTTCTTATAGAGTCAAACCTAATAGTGAGTGTCTCAATCTGTCACCGAAGTATGACCAAATCTAGCTGCCAATGCCTCCCACATTTCTTTGGCATTGTCGAAACGCCTAAACTCTCGCATGACATCATTTTTCATGCTGCTCGGCAACGTGATGCGAGCGAGAGAGTTCTTTCGTTTCCAAGCAGCAAAAAAAAGCTTCTTTATCTCTTTTGTGCTTTGCGCAGTATTTCCATCTTCGGGTTCAACCATGGTCGGGTTAAGAGCTTCAAGTGCCTCTTGCTCTTCCAAAGACATATTGGATTTTCATGTGTCATATCTCATAGTTGTCACCATTGAGCTTTTCGCCTTTGTTCAGCTCGGCAACTATGCTTTTTGTGGCTGAAGCCATTGATCTGAACACATCAGACAAATATGCACGAATTATTAATGCCTATCATTTATGCATCCCTATTTGCATAGACCCATCATATTAATGAATAATTTCAAGTAAGGCTTCAGAATCAAAAGGTCACTACGTTTCCAATCATCCTCCAAAAATCCTAACTTAAAATTATCATTAACATAATTGTCATATGCAAAATCAATTTTATGAAGCTACAAAAACTTCTAAAACTACCCACAGACTAATTACCCACAAAGAACCGGAATAACAGAAAGCAATTGATAATTGACATCAAATAAAACAATAACGCTTTCAACTAATTCAAACAATATATGGGTTGCTTCATCAACAACAATCAGGTAGTCAAGATTACATAATATGTCCATAAACACACTTAACAAAAATCAGCCAATACAACTAACACAAAGTCAGCACACGAACTGGGAAGGATCCTCTTTTGTTCAATTTCTTGATCTCTTTTCCCTTGAAACAATACAATAATATTCATTTACAAAATCCATCACAATTTTCTTATAGGAAGCAGCTCCGTTGACATCCCATATGCAATTCAACACATCTTGCCATTCGGGTGGAAGAGTGCTTATGAAAATCGCACCATCTCTCGATCGTGACATGGACGACCATTCCATATGACCTGTTGAATTTTCCTGTTGACTTCAAGGACGTGGTCAATTAAGTCACCTCTCTCCCATCGATGATCAGTCAGCTCAGCTATCAGCTTAGACAGCCTAGCCTTTTGTTCATCGGTAACTGTGCGAATAGGTGTGCGCAACCTCAGGGGAGGCATTGTTCCTACAAAAAATGCAGAACAAAAATAAGGGATTACTTATAACCCACATAGACTTAATTGAAAAAGAAACACATTCTTTTCCTCCTCCTTTTTTTTTTTTTTTTTCGGTCAACGGTCAGCAGTCAACGGTCAGCGGGTCAACGGTCAGGTCGTCGGTCGTCGGACCGGTCAGACCGGTCGCGCCGGTCGAGCCGGTCGGGCCGGTTCGGGCGAACCGTTGACACGTGCCGCGCACGTGCTCGGGCTGACGTCACGCAGACATCAGCCGGCACGTGCCGCGCGCGTGCCGGGCGTCCGCGGGTCGATCCGAGTCGGGTCGCCGGTCGGGTCGCCGGCCGGTGACCACCCGGCCAACCGTCACGGTGCTGACGTCATCGATGACGTCACCCGAGCGGTTACCGACCGTTGGGTGACGTCATGCTACGTCGCACGCGCCGGTCCGTGGGCCGGCGTGCGGTTCCTGCCCGGACGGCGCGCCGCGCACGCGCCGCTTAGGCCGACCGGCGCATGTGCCGCATGCGCCCACGGCGATCCAAGCCGCTTTGGGGCGCGTGCGGCGTCTCCGGCGGCGCTCGAGGTGTCCCCACTCGTCTCGACGTCGCCTTTCTTCCTATGCCATTAGAATTTGATTTCGAGTTACGCAAACTCGGAAAAAAGGCCGAACAGCGCTCGGGTGTCGGGATTTTTGCCCCGATCCGTACGGCCGAAGAACTTTTAGCGAAAAATCAATCAAAAAGCACGAAAAAGATCGGGAAAACATGAAAGCGGGCTCTGATACCAATGAAGGGAATAACGGATCCCCGAAACGCCGAATTCGACACTAAATCGAACCCCTAAATCAATGCGGAAGACGAAGCCCGGGAAACGACACGTATCACCGATCCTAAAGCACATCACGGATTCGAGCGTACCTTGTTAGCCACAGATTAAACACCGACGTTGATGGAGGAAGAGAAACTGAGCAATTCGATCCGATGAAGCCTTGAAGGGAGGAAAAGCGCGCCATATGCTTACTGTTTTTCCTTTTGGGAGAGAAAGAGCGTGAGAATAGAAAAGACGTACGTTGAATTGCAAAAACGTTATCTTCTCTTTCTCTCTCTTCCCTTTTATACCTTCCCCCTCCACGGGCCCTATTCCCGTGGGCCGGGCCTTTTGGGCCCAACTTGGGCAGACAGGGCCTTAAGCCCAATATAATAAACCCTTCATACGGTATAAGGAAGTAAATTCGTTTTTTTCATGAGAACATGCAAATAATTTTTTGAATTCATATTAAGATTTTGACTGGAAAATTATTGAAAATATTTTATCCTAATGACTTAAATTTTCATGTTAGCATTTGCTGATAACCGTGAAGTGAAAAAAAAAAAAAGTAACTGGTCTAATTAATTCGCTTAGAAGAGAACTAACGAAAGAAAGTAATGTTGCTAAGTATAAAAATAAAATAAAATAAATTGGATCATTTCTCGATTTGTGCATGTCATGCTTGTGCGGGGCCATGCTAATTTTCTTCCTCTCATCCCAATTTTATTGGATGCTTCCAAACAGACAATACGGTGACCGACCACGTTGGCTTGTTGGCTTTTGTGGAGAAGAAAGTTGTCGTGAGGATCCGACGAGGGACAAAGATGGGATGACCTGCCCTGCTTTCCTCCTCCAAGTATTACTTTCCGTCCAGCTGATGTGATGTACATAAACACCCGCTCGGAAAACCATTAGACATAAAACACAGCCTCTCTATCGGTCCACTGGAAGATGTCGGTCATATATTTTATTTTTTTTTGAGCAAATGTCGGTCATCTTAGAGTGGCCTCAATTTCGTCTTTCATATAGACAAGAAGGCGAAGAAGAAATTGCATGTAACAGACAATCTAGCTCTAGCACAATGGAGGATGTGATTTTTGGGCCCAGGCCTTAAGGAAGAGGTTGAAGGGTCGGGCAGCGGCGACGAGATGGTGACAGGCGAGCCAGAGATGAAGGTCACGTTTCGGAAAGATTGTGACTTGTGCCGCGAATAGTGAGGGATGGGAGGGTGGAGGAGGAGGAGGAGAAATTGGAGATGAGGGGCAAGGAAGGGACAAGAGAAGGTAACGGCGATGAGGGAGACGGTGCGAGAAGAGCATAGGAGGAGGGGAGGGTAGCGGTGATTCATTTCTTTTTGTGTTTTACTTTTCCAGGCTCATTTATGACTCATATTTAACTTTCACTTGACCCATTTCTAACTCATATTTAACTTTCATTTTATCTATATATAACCCATTTAACTAAAAATGGGTCACAATATGGGTTTATAACCCATTTTGCCAGCTCTAGTGGTGAAGATGGAAATGGGTAGAGAGAGGGAAGAATTGGAGGGGTACACCCTACGAGATTACAAGATTACTGTCGCTGGATACAACAATGACGAAAATTCCAACAAGACGGTGCATGACAAAATCGTCACCGTGAGCATAGGCCTTGTGAAAAGCTCAATGACGCTAGCCAATCCGTACAAAATATCTCCTTCACTAAACGTATATTACCGTCCTGCAACGGGAAAGACCTTTGATGATATGCTGAATCTTCTGAGTGGTGCCATCTCCATGACAAGACTTTGGATCGATCTCTATCTTTCCATTATGAAATGCGGCATCCGATGTTCCGGGATTGCGGAGCAAGTAATTGGATTACGTAGGATTTCGTTTTCATCAACGACGAATTGTCAAGCGCGGTAGGTGTGCTATGACTTTCTTTTTGGACTTATTTTGATGGGTTCAGATTAGCGGCTGGCCCAAAAAAAAAAAGGAAGGAAGGAAGCATCCTCACGTGGAAAGAGAGAGAGGGACGGGGGAGGGGCCAGCTCGTACAACGAAGAAGGAAGTGGGGGTTTAGCAAAATTATGTTGTCTAAGTGGGTGCACAAATATATTATAAAATCAAAAATAAGTGAGTCCTCTAGCGAGCAACAGTTTAATTTAGCCCTAAACTGAGCGCTAATTTGACAACCCGGAAAAAAAAAATCTCAACCTTGTTTTAGTACGATACAGAATTGGATATCTTAAGTAGTAAAATTATAATTTCTACATTTTTCATGTCTGTAGAGAAATCAAAGTGTGAAATTGAATTTCATATTGTACAAGGATTCCACAAAAAACGAAATTGGGTGTTCTAGCAAACACTTAGTAGTGAGATTCAAATCCCATATTGCTAACATGGGAAAATTATCAAAAAAATCGTAAATCAATTGTACATATGCAAATTTATTTATAAACCTTTAAATTTGGCCATTTAGTCCTACATCATTTGACAATTTAATAATTTTGTTATTCCAGCTAATTTTGTCTGAAAATAGCTTATGTACATGCTAGTGTCATACCACATAGAACAATTGGCATTGATGTAAATAATAATTATTATTTTTGAAAAAATGATTGTTTTTTTCTTTTCTTTCTTTTTTCATTGTGACCAACTAAGATGAACGAGGGCATGCAAGCCCTCACTAAATATGGGTAATGCAGTCACATCCCTCTCCTATCACAATGAAAAATAAATAAAAAAATTATGAAAATGTTCGCTTTAGTGTCAGTTATATGTTAGTGATTTTCGATCAAAATTGATTCGAATGCACAAATTGATAATATATCAAAAAATTTACCACTAAATTAGAAAACTTGAAAATTTAGCACGTGAATTGATTTTTTAAAATTTATTACTTTTATGGTAATTTTGCCTGCCTAACATCACCAAACTATAAAAAATCTATCGAGACCACTGCTAGTCACCAGCCGGTAGCCGTCTACTATCACCGGTGAAAAGTCTTCCTTCTTAGAAGGCCGGGACATTTTACAATTCAAATAATTGAAAAGGAATGTCATCGAAGGAACAAGATTACTTGAATTGCGAGTCCATCCGTCGATTTCTCGTCATGGAAAAACGAGGCTTGAGCAACCATTTAATGTGAGACTGCAAAATTGACATAAGTAACTCCAGCTTTAGAGAGAGAGGAGGAGGGAAAGTTCATGAGGAAACCTTTCTATACGTTCCCAAACACGAATTTCCCATTTATTTTAAATAAATTACCACGCCCAATATGCTGTGATTTTTTTAATTCCTTACTAAAACGAGAACCCTTTAGACACATGAAATAGATTTCCAGTAACATTAGAAAATGACATAAAAGGTCTTTAAATTTCAAGCCAATGTGCAATATGATTTACTGAATTTTTAATTTATTCAATGTGATTCCTGAATTTTTGTACATGTTCATTTTAACTCTCAAACTACATAAAAAAAATAAAAAAATTCATTATTGTCCCTGATCTTTAATTAATGGAATGATAACATTGAACATTATCATTTACTTCAAGGATTACATTGTACATATAGAAAATCCAAGAACAACATCCACATCAAATTAAAATTCAGATATCACATTAAATAAATTGAAAGTTCAATGTCATATTGTTCCATAGACCAAAGTTTAAAGACTATTTGTGATGTTATCCCGTATGTTGTATCTAAAAATACCATGTAACCAAAGAAAAATAAATAAAAGTTTGTGGGAGGCACCGAAAATTACGTCCTTTTAAGGGACAAGACAAAATAGTTTTCCTCACGAAATCTGACAAAAATTTCGGACACATAGAAATGCTGGCAATTGGCCACTTACCTGACGATTCGTCCTTCCGTGACCCAATTTACGTTTGATCAGGACGGCTTGATGCTTCCATGAGATATTATTTACTATACAAGACGTGTGAGATTCCAACTCTTTTTTGCTGTAGTACAAGCTACAAGACTTTTGATTTTCTAATGTGTCAACATATTTGTCTGAGAGCAAATTCTTGCATTTGGTCTTTACATGAGAAGATAACGTATTATAAGCAAGGTTAGGTTCAAAAATCACGGTTGGTTCGAGTTAATTTCTTGACTTGATAGGCTAAAATAAATTTATTGATACACATTGTCTTGACTGTAATTGACCCGGACTCATCCAATCTATATATTATAAAGAAAATAAGTCTTCCGGCTTTCATCCACCGAGAATCCTTCCATATGTAAATCAGTGCTAATATGATAATGTATGTATAGACTGAGAGGGTATTAGGCATTGTTTTATTTTTATTTTTTTTTCCTTTTATAGCAATTTGCTTTGGCAATTGGATGCTAAGTTTTGATTTTACTCATCTTGTGTTGATGTATGAAAATTAAGATGAAGGTAAATATATCATTAAGTTATCTTAGGTTGGACCATTTCTCGATTTGTGCACATCATTCTTGTGCAGGGGGCACTATTAATCTTCTCTATATATCGTTCCAATTTTATTTAACGTTTTTGTAGAGACAACCTTATCACCTAACACGTTTGTTTTTATATGGAAGGAAGCTGTCGTGAGTTTTTAATATGGGATAAATATGATTACTTGCTCTATTTTTTTCCTGCAGGGATTACTTTCCGTTCCACAAATGCGATTGACATAATGACCCATTTGAAAAGTCAAATGACGTGAAACACATTCTTTTTTTTTTTTTTTTTTAAATAAAATTAGAAGATGGCAAAGAAGAAAATTGCACGTACCAGATAATCTAGCACTAGCACTAGCACTAGAACTAGATTCGACTTTATAAGTGGGAGAGTGAAACTGCTTATCTTTCGGCATCGATTGCTTTGCCACAGCCACAGCATTGTGCTCGACCAATTGGTCATCAACTCATCATTGTCAATTATAGTTAAACATGACTCGGACTGGGACACAAATCATTCGATGCATGTACATGTAGGGCCCTTTCAGTTTAATTTTTTTGGGGCTTTTTATGTTATGTCATGCTGCTCTTGACAACTAATTTAAAAGGAAAAAATTAACTTATTTTTCCATCTAATAGCACCTAATATAGAGAAATTATATATATTAAACCCATTGTGTGGAAACTAATTCAGTTCTAAAATTTTTAATTTAGCCAATTTAGTTATAAATCTTTTGACGATTTTTCAGTGTAGTTTTCCCATTTGATTTTGTCCGGAAATTGTTGACACGAACACCCATTATCCTCCGTGGCATGGCCGATGTTAACATGAACAACTTTTTTTCATTTTTATAAAGAAAAAGAAAAATGCAAAAAAGAAAAAAATATTTTTAAATTATAAAAATTATCCCTGTCAATACTAGCCGTGCCATCAATTTCAGCGATTTTCGGCTTAAATTATTTAGAAAGACTAAGTTTAAGATTGAATCTATATCCATACAATAGGTTTAAAAATTTTTTTAGCAATTATCTCAAGTGAAAATCATGTCAAGCAATTATGAAAAACTTTGTTGGAGGAGACACGAATGTAACTCGACCTCAATGTATGTGCGTGCCACATACCCGCATCGGTCGAAAAAGACTAATTAGATTAATTCATCCAAGGTAGGCTTCGATTAATTTGTGGACTGAAAGAGCCTAAACATCAAGTCTAAAAATTGCTATCTAGACAAAAGCCAATGATTAAAGATACACGAAATCACTCTGTAGCGTTCCTGTCGGTGGTGATCTTCCACCACTAGAAGGGAAAGCGAGTAGACTTTCCAGTTTTCCTTAATCGTTTCCAAAGCACTCAAGCTCCATTTGGTAATGTTCTTATTTCTCCTAATTTCTTATTTGTTTCTCGAAATAAATAAATAAATAAATAATTTATTTGGTAATGTCAATTAATTTTTCTATTCCTTGGAATAAAAAAAGTAGTCGATGGATAGATTTGGAACAAAAACAAAAGGTAGAAAAAAGTGATTTCTTATTCCCAAAAATAATTTCTAGAAATAAGTCATTTTTTTTTCTTTTTTCTTTTCTTCTTCTTCCTCGCCACTCGCAACCCGCCGCCTATCGCCACCGATTGCCACCGATTGCCACCGTTTGCCGGACGCTGCCACTACTTGCTATTCACTGCCACCGCCAGCTAGAGGAGGAGCAAGAAGAAGAAGAGAGGAGAAAAAGAAAATTTTAAAAATATATTAAAAAATTAAAAAAAAAAATATACATTACAAAAAAAAAAAATTGTGGATCATATCAAACTCTTTTTTTTTTTTTTAATTCCGAAATAGAAATTTTATGTAGTTATTAAACATATTATTTTACTCAAAAATTTTCCAAAGAATAAAAATAGAAAAAGACTATTTTTTTGAAAAGAAATTATTTCACATAGCAGAATTGTTACCAAACAAATCCTCACTCTATCCATCTCCCATGCTCAATGAGCTCACACCTTCTATTTCTCCGTCTCTCTCCATCTTTGATCTTGTCGCATTAACATGGAAACGGTGTCGTCAATAGGGTTCCATCCGTCTGCTTCCGTTGAGTCTTTCTCGCAATTCGACGTCTGATCGCGCGTCCTCTTCGCAATGCACTCAGTCTCTATTTCAATGTCATAGCTTGGAGAGAGTGAGTAAAATGAAAACTAATTAAAAATTGGGTCAAATAATGGCACCGTGCCAAATCGGACAAAATCTATAGATGGTATATGCGATTAATGTGCTAAATTGGGACTAAATGGAGGGAATGTCACGGTTAATTTACCAAAAATTGTATCTATGGACCATCAGAAGATAGAGAGAAAGAGAAATGAAAATTATCCAAAAAGTCATAAAATTATTGCATTTTTGTCAATTTAGTCTTAAACATTTTAACTTTATTAATTCAGTTTTAAACGTTTTCACTTCTTGCCAATTAAATCCATTTGTTCAATTTTGGGCGGAAAATGCTTATGTGGACACCAGCGGTGCCACGTAGGACTACCAACGCTGATGTAAATAATTTTTAATAATATTTTAATTTTTTTGAATTTTTAATTTATTTTCTTTCTTTCTTTTTCTTTTCTTTTTGGCCTTCTTCTTTTACTTTTATGGTGGCCAATCGGCTAGCCTCACCTGCCACAAGCAAGGCTCGGCCAAGCGAGGCGAGCCCCGGCCGGGTGAGGGTGAGCCCCGACCAAGTGAGCCCTCGCCTAGTCGAGGCCCGGTGAGGCCGGCCTTGCGCGAGCCGTGCAAGGGCAGCTTTGCAAGGCGTTGGCCAAGCAATGGCAATGCTAGGCAAGGGGAGCCCTTGCTGGGGCTCGCCCGGTGAGGCCGACCCTTGCCGGGGCTCACCCTCATCGAGTCGAGCCTCACCCGTGGCGGGCAAGGCCGCCAGCCGCCACCAAAAAAAGGAAAAGAGGAAAGCCAAAGAGAAAAGAAAAAAATAATTAAATTTAAAAAAAAAAAAAAAATTATTATTTAAAATTATCCATATCACACCTGGCAAGCCCCTATGTAGTACTTGCCCGGCGTCCACATCAGTATTTTTTAGCTAAAATTAGCCGGATATACTCATTTAGCAAAAAGTAAAAAGGTTTACGACTGAAATTGCAAAATTAAAAAGTTTATGATTAAATTGATAAAAATACAATAAATTTAGGATTTTTTGAACAATTTTCCTGATAGAGAAAGATTATGGTTAATTCCACGCGATATAAGTCTGAAGCCACATTAGTTCATTAGGAAAAATTATCTAAAAAGTCCTAAATCTATTGCACTTTTACCAATTGAGTCTTAAATATTTTAATTTTGCCAATTGAGTTATAAACATTTCCACTTCTTCACAATTGAGTCCATTCAACCAATTTTAGCCAGAAATTACTGCCATGGACTGTCAATGTTAATGTGGCACTTTTTAAATAATATCTTAATAATATTTTGAATTTTTATGGCTTCTTTCTTATTTTTAACTTTTTTTGGGTTTTTGGATGTAGGGCTAGCAAGAGTTGCTGCCCAACCGTGTCAGTGAAGGTGAGCCTTATTAGAGGTTGATGTGGGGATCGGCTCGCCCCCTCGGCCAACAAGGGCTCCCATCACCAAATCCAATGAGCGCATTGGAGCCTTTACCTATGGCTAGAGACCTCCGCCGGCCATCACCAAGGCCCGGTGATCAATGGAGGGAATGAGGGGAAACAAAGGAAAAAATAAAAAAGATGGAGAAATTCAAAAATAAAAAATAAAAAATGTCTATGTCAATACCAATCATACTGCATAGCATACTCAACATTTATATTAGTGATTTTTGGCCAATTTTAACTAGAATGACTATATTAACAAATCATCAAAAGTTTAGCTAAATTGAAAATTTAAGATTGAATTAGCAATTATATAATAGGTTTAGGACTTTCTTACTAATTATCCCAGATTTTGAACATTACTGCACCAATAAATGCATGAAAGTGATGAAGTAAATTCTGTTATGGTTCACAGCCCATGTTAGAGGAAACTTCATTTTCCTGTGTAATATTTCTTTAATATTTAACCAAAAAAAAAAAAAAAAACAGATGTTCTTAACTCGTACTAAATTTCCAGAATAATTTATCGAGGAAACTTCATTTCCTGTATAATCTTTCTGTATAATCTTTCTTTAATATTTAACAAAAGAACCAAAAAAAAAAAAAAAAAGTTCTTAACGCATACTAAATTTCCAGCATAATGAATCTGAATAACTTAAATTTTCATGTTAGCACTTGCTATGAAACTTGAAGTGAAACAAAATAAAATAAAATAAAATAAATAAGAATCGGATCATTTGTTGATTTGGCGTGTTATCCTTACGTAGAGGTCTAGCTAGTCTTCTATTTCATTCCAACTTTATCGGACGTCTCGGAAGGCAAGAGCTGCTCTTGACACTGAATTTATAGAGAAGATAGCTGTTGTGACTTTTCGATACGGGACAAAAGACGGGATGGGACACTGGGATTTATACAGTCCAGCACTACTGGCACAGAAGAGAAATAACTAAAGAAATTAACGGAGGATTTGAAATTGGCCCTGGCCCTGGAGGAAGAGGTTGAAGGTTCAGGGCAGCGGCGAAGACATGGCGAAAGGCGAGCCACAGGTTTGGAATGACCACGACTCGGCCACGAAAAGAGGGACGGGCAGGGTGGTGGAGGAGGAGGAGGAATTGGAGATGAGGCGTAAGACCAGAGGGTGGAAAAGGGGTGGCGGTGGAGATGGAGATGGAGATGGAGACAGGCGGAGAGGGAGGACGTCGTCCGTGATCAACGCCGCTTCTGCTAACCAACCATTCCCAGTCATCAAATTTCTAAGGCTCGTTTAGGCCCCCACGTTATCGCCAGCCAGTTACAGGACGACTCTTCTTGGTACAGCGAGGCCAATCAATCCTGACTCCCTTGACAAGACAACAACGATGGCGAAAGTTCCGTAGGAGGATGCACGAGAAAACTACCGCCATGGACATCGGCCTCGTGAAAAAGCCCAAGTAGTTAGCAGATCCGTACACGTTTTCCCTTCACTAAACGCATGTTAAAATTTACTTTTTCGACTCGTGTTGATGGGCTCGAATTAGCCGCTCGGCCCCAAAATTTAAATGAAATAGAGGCTCTTCAAATCTAAAATAAGAGAGAGTGGGGCTTGATGTAGAATTACTGTTGTGTGATTGAGTACGCAAATATATAATAAAACCATTAATAAGTTAGTGTCATCGGCTTAATTTGGCCCTGAATTTTGCCTTATTTTGACAGCCCGATAATAAAATAATCTTGACGTTGTTTAGTTCGATACAGAATTGGAGTTCTTAAGCATTGAGATTTAACTATCTACATTTTTCATGTCCCCAGAGAAATCAGAATGTGAAATTGGATTCCACATGGCATAGGGTTCCCCAAAAAGCGGAATTGGGTGTACCAGCAATACTTAATGTTGAGATTTCAATTAACATCACTAAACAATTAAAAAAAATCCTAACTCTATCACAATCACCGAGACCATCGCCGGTTGATGGCCGTCTTTAATCAGCAGTGAAATTTGTTCTTTCTTAGAAGGCCGAGGCCTTTTACAATTCTTAATAATTGAAAAGGAATGTCATCTAAGGAGCAAGATTACTTGAAATGCAAGTCCATCCATTGATTCCTCCTCGTGATGCAACCTTTCTATGCGTTCCCAAACACGGATTTTCCATTTATTCAAATAAATCTCCAAGCGCAAAGTATTGTGAAATTGTTTAATTTCTTAGTAAAAACGAGAACCCATTAGACGCATGATGAATAGAAATATCGTATGAAATATCCAAAAATCACACGTGTAACTTTTAAGGGACAAGACAAGATAATTTTTCCTAATCGAAATAGGACAACAACTCTGGACACATCGAACGTGGCCAGTCGTTCCTTTCGTCCTTGAGTAAGCCAAGCGACACATGATAAGAACGGCTTGCTGCTTCCATAATATATTATTATTGACTGTACAAGACGTGCGACATTCCAACTCTTTTGCTACAAGCTACTAGACTGTTGACTTTCTATAATCAATACGTTTGTCTAGGAGCAAAATCTTTGCATCTGGTTTTTCACATGATAAATTCCATATTCTTTCTTTGTTACGCAAGGTTAGGTTCAACAATCACACCAGATTTGAGTTGATTTATTGACTTGCTAGGCTAAATGAATTTGTCAATGCACATTGTTAGGCTACAATAGGCCCAGACTTGTCCAATCTGTATATTGTGAAGAAAAGAAGTCTTTCGACTTTCGTTCATCAAGAATCCTTTGATATGTAAATCAGTGCAAGCATTGATGCTGTGTTTGATTACTTTGATTTTTAGTCAAAATATAACTAGATATGATATGATATAAAATTCATTAATTTTTAATATCATATCCATAGTTTGGTGAATCGCAATATTAAAATCAAACTATTTCATATTCTATCATGTCAATTATTTGGTGTGAATGATATATCAATGCAAATGAATCTAAAAATGCACAAATGGTATTTGTAATAATCTTCCACAATTCATTGCTACAAAAATTATGAATCCATACAAACAAAAGTAATCCGAAACAACATATCCATGATTATCGTATGATTTACATTTTAAATAGCAAAGGAGCTCATTGAAGCATTCTAGTGCCACGGGTTCGACTATAATAAGTGATGTAAACAAGCTACAACAACACTAATGAGGTAGATTAGCCAATAAATGCTAATTCCAGAAAAAGAGAGAAAACATGATCACTCACCTTCTTTTTTTGGGAAAAAGTATAGAGCTTTGACTCTCTTGTCACTTTCATGAAACTCATAAACTGCAAAGCTATGGAGGAGAAGAAATTCTGACTTTCTTACTTCTTTTGTGGAGTTGTGACGTGAATTAGAGAGTTATTGAGGAAAAAGAGTTTCGATTTTCTCATCATTTTGCAGAGTTTTAACATAAACTAGAGAATTACAAAGTAATCGTGAAACTTCAACATGAACTAGAAATACCAAGGAGAATAAGACTAAGTTTTTTTTTAGTTTTTTAGAAATCTCATTGCCTCTCATTCTTGGAGAATTAGAAAGATCCCTTTCGAATTTGAATTTGTTCATTTAAAATCTTGGTTATCCTACTTCATCTTTATTAACTTTTATACTTTTACTATTTTTCCATCTATTTTTATTTATTTTAATTCCCTTCCATCATTCCTTAGAAAAAAATTTATTAAATAATAAACTATACTAATATACCTAAAATATATAATAAATATTGATGCTATTATATATATATATATATATATATATATATATATGTATATACACAGATATATATTATAGACTAGAAAGAAATATGAAAAATTAGAAAAGGAATAAATTAAAATGAAAATTATTGTTATTTTTAAATTTTTTATATTAGAATACAATTGTTATCCACATTTAATTTTTATTAATTTAAGAAGTTATTATTTGAGAAAAGTATTATACTATGAACATAAAAATCATGTCCACTTTTATCCACCTCCTTATGAGATACTTTTATTTAGATTATATCCGCCTATTGTTTGACTTTATTATTTGGGCATCCCGATTTTTATCATTGCTACGAAACACAGTTTGAGGCATAGAGTGAGAGAGGATATACTAATGTGTAATCACACCCATGAATTTACAGAGGTGTGTAATCATTTCCATAATTTCATTCGGAGCATTTTCCAAATGAAAAGAGGAAGCATTTTATGTGATTTGTTGCCTTAACAAACGAGGGGAATAAAAGTACCAAATATAACATCATTTGATATTGAGACACTTCTCCACAAGTAAAAAATTGGATAAAGACTTATTTCTATAATAGCAATGCACAGCATCCTATCTAATTTTGCATTGTCTTTCACCTTTCTTATATAAAAAAAAAAAAAAAATAAAATGAAAATACATATTTGTCTAAATGAACTTTTCCTTATAACTATTCGCTTACTTTAAATCTCGTAGTGGATGCATTTTGACTAGGGGTGATCGGTTTCGGTTCGGTCCGGTTCCAAGGTGGAACCGAGAACCGGACCGGGAGAACCGGTTCCCAATTTTGGGAACCGTGGATCGGACCATTTGGTCCTAGGACCGAGAACCGGACTGACCATCGATTTCGGTCCGGTCGGTCCGGTCCAATAGAACCAGCACTTTTTTTTTTCACTAAAGAACGATCATGCTCCAAACCGATCAATTCAATTCCATTCACAGGCGATCTAATAAAACTACTCACACATGTTTCCACATGCAAAATATTCAAACTTCACTTGCGTGAATATCAATCATAGTTCATGTGTTTCACGCTTAATTTTAAGCATAAAAGCCATGGACAATTTGAGTAAAATCTGTGCTTGGCTTAAGTTTTATAGACAATCTCTCTTCTATGCTTTGAATGTTTAGTTGATGTCGGACTCTTTGAGGCTTGAAGTGCCTTGTCGCTTGCAAGTGAGGGGAGCAAGAAAGAGAGTGTGAGCGTGAGAAACTTCTAGAGCCTTGTGTCACGGGCCGAAAGATGGACGACCCGAGAGGTTCCCCAGAGTCAACCACGACTCGCCCGTGAACCTCCTGCTCTCACTTGGATTCCCACCAAGCCTTCTCCCCGAACATTGCAAGGGCAGGCAATATCGTCATTGAGCCATATTACGAGAGTCTGTTCCTTTCATTTATGTCGGTAGATGGTAGACGACATTATGTCGGTAGTTGAGGCGGTGCGATCTCGTCCGCCGATAGAATTCTGAATCAATGGATGTAATCCGAGGCCCTCGACTATAAAAGGGGTGTCCTCCTTCATTTGTAAACATCCACTACTTCCGCAATACAAAGCAAGTCTTCTTTCCAGAGCTCTTCTCTCTAGATTCTTTCTCTCTACGATTCGGGTAAGGCGAGCGAGTGAGCGTTTCGACCGAGTAAGGCTTGGCTTAGGTGCTTCGACGATCCAATCCGATCCCAAAGTGCCCGAGTCGCCGCACGGTCACGATCCCAATCCATCGGCCCGTGACAAATGGTATCTGAGCTAAAGAGAGATATGTTTCCAAGAGATTGAGGAGCGCCAACTGTTCGAGAGAATGTCAAGCCAAGATGCGAATATAGTTGGAGAGGCCATGCCAGTCAAAGAGAACCACGGCCGACCAAAGAAAAGGGATGCCTCGATGGATGCTGCGGCCACGTTCGATGAGAAGATCGGCAAGGTCCGGAGTGCCGTGCTCGAACTCATGGAAGGTCTTGACGATGTGCGAGACCGGATCATGGAGGTTGAGGGCTCGCTCCGTGAAGACTTTACGATCGGCATCAACCAAGCCACGGCTCCATTGTTCAACAAGGACGAAGCTCTCGAAGCATCGATCGATGGTTTGAACGAGCGCGTCCAAATAATCGAAGAGGTAAGCCCGTGTAGAGACGAGGTCGAAGCTATGAAGGTGGAGATCCAAGAGCTCAAGACCGAGCTCGCCCTATGCAAACTTAGCATCACGAACGGTGCGGGCCTACTCAAACGGTGACCAAGATCGAGGTCCCGAAGCCAAAGGAGTTTAAAGGCAACCGGTCCGCGCAAGACGTGGACAACTTCGTGTGGAGCATGGAGCAATACTTCGGCGCCGTCAACATCCGAGACGAGTCGACCAAGGTACGAACTGCTTCCATGTTCCTGTCTGACACGGCGATGCTGTGGTGGCGTAATAAGTGCGATGATATTCGACGAGGCGCTGATCCCGTGAACACGTGGGATGACTTCGTGAGGGAATTCTGCGACTATTTCTTCCCCGAGTTCGCTCAACAAGAGGCCTGAAGCATGCTCCATCGCCTCGAGCAAAGAGGCGCAATCCGAGAGTACGTGAAGGAGTTCACGGAGCTCAAACTCCAGATTCGCAACCTAAGCGAAGAGGAGGCTTTCGGAGCGTTCATGGATGGACTCAAGCCATGGGCACAACTTGAGCTGAAGCGGCGGGACGTGAGTAGTCTGGCGCGTGCGCTGAGCATGGCCGAGTCTCTCATCGACCTCACCAAGGTTGAGCCGAGGAACAACCGAGCAAGAGACTGGAGGTCGGATCAACCCGAAGACGACACGAGAAGCACTCCCCGAGCCGCGCATGATCAAAGCGGCCGAGCCAAGGCGTGGGGAGAAGGGACTTCTAAGCCGTCCTTCCAAAGAGGTCGACCACCGATCGACTACTCGAGTAAGTTCGATCAACCTCCACCCTCTCCTTGCTTTATTTGCAAAGGTCCGCATTGGACCCTAAAGTGCCCGAAGAGGGGACGAATCAACGCTCTCCTGGCTATTGACAAGGTGGAGGAGGAGCCCAAAGAAGAGCGGCGACAAACCCGACTCGGAGGTGTGAAGATGATCAACTCCGTCCGAGCTCAATCACCGCCCAAAGGAATCACACCGAACACTGACATGTTCTTCGTCGAAGTCGAAGTGTGTGGCCGAACACTTTACGCTTTGGTCGACACCGGCGCGTCGAACATGTTCATGTCGACCGAGGTTGCAAAGGTCTTGAAGCTTCACGTGGAGCTGACTGGGAACATCTTCAAGCCAGTCAACTCGGAAGGCGTCCATGGCGTAGGGTCGACTTCGGATGTAGTTGTCAAGATCGGTGCATGGAAGGGCAAGATGGACTTTGAGGTAATCCCACTCGATGATTATGATCTCATCCTTGGTATTCAATTCTTCCATAGTGTGAGATCTATGATCGACATGAGGACCAAGTGCCTCGTGATCCTCGACCCGCAATGCCCGACGACGATCCCCATGATCAAAGGGATGGTCGACACCAAGACCATCGCCATGATCCGCCGCCTCGACAAAGACTTGAAGTCTGTGAAGCGACTCAACAAGCTGTCTGAGGTGAAGCCGAAGGTCAAGTTGGGGCCAACTCCGACACATGCCATGCCCATCCAAGCGCTCTTCCCCGAGGTTGAGTGCGCACCGCGTGCTCCGTCCAAGCCAAAGACCGAGCCGCGCCCCAAGTCCGACGTCATCATCGAAGGCTGTGGTCCTTCGTTCATGAGCGTTCGAGCGAAGCGGAACAAGAACAAGAAAGCTCGTGCCAAAGCCCGTGCTCATGCAAAGAAAGCCGACCGCCAAGCTGAGAGCGACGAGGACGTCGCTTGATTGAGTGGGGGAGAATGTCACGGGCCGAAAGATGGACGACCCGAGAGGTTCCCCAGAGTCAACCACGACTCGCCCGTGGACCTCCTGCTCTCACTTAGATTCCCACCAATCCTTCTCCCCGAACATTGCAAGGATGGGCGATACCGTCATTGAGCCATATTACAGGAGTCTGTTCCTTTCATTTATGTCGGTAGATGGTAGACAACATTATGTCGGTAGTTGAGGCGATGCGATCTCGTCCGCCGATAGAATTCTGAATCAATGGATGTAATCCGAGACCCTCAACTATAAAAGGGGTGTCATCCTTCATTTGTAAACATCCATACTTGCGCAATACAAAGCAAGTCTTCTTTCTAGAGCTCTTCTCTCTAGATTCTTTCTCTCTCTACGATCCAGGTAAGGCGAGCGAGTGAGCATTTCGACCGAGTAAGGCTTGGCTTAGGTGCTTCGGCGATCCAATCCGATCCCAAAGTGCCCGAGTCGCCGCACGGTCACGATCCCAATCGATCGGCCCGTGACACTTGTCTCACATCGAGTAACAGATAAAACTAACAAATAAATTTTCTAAGAGCTTTAGTGGTCTCTTGGCCATATAAGAGGTTGTTACCTCAATTGCAATTCCAATTGCAATAAGTTTAATATATAATATTCATATATTATATGTGTTTATATATTATATGAATATAAATTATATATAAAAAAATTTGATCCGGTCCGATCGGTCCGATTAGTCCGATTCTAGCCGCCCGGTTCCAAGATTAGGAATTAGCAATTGGACCGCCAACTGTGGGAACCGCCCAAAACCGGCCGGTCCGATCCGGTCCCGATCCGATCCTAGTTCATGCGGTTTCCGTTGCACACCCCTAATTTTGACTTTGTCAAAGACTATAACCACTCGTCATGCAAACCCTAATACGGTTTTTCATATAATTTCTATTATTCGAATACTGTTTAAAATTTTGGTTAAAAATGAAAAGTTAATATTGTCCTGAAAAAGGTACATTACAAAGAGGCGCCCACGTTATCGGGGGAAGTTTGGGAAACCAAAATCTTTATTATTATTTTTTTTCTCGAACCCACTTGGAGTCTTGGACGATTGACATTTTCCAGATTATTTTTCTCCTAGCCATGTATTTTTTTCCAGCTTACTGCCAAAAGGGTAAAAGCATTTTATTTTTATTTTATCTTTTTGGTTATGGGTATTGGGTAATCGGGAAAAAGTCAGGTGTAATTAGCGTGCGGGTAACGTCGATGTGATGTTGCAATTGAGAGGAACCCGTGATTAAAAATTAAAAAGTAATAATAATAATAATTAAGACAGGGTCATGGTCAAGTGGCCATCCTGGAATTGTCCCCTTCTCCATCAATGATAATTACTAAAGACACTTTCTTCGTAAATGCCCAAAAGATTCATCGGGAATCCGTGGTGTGGGCCCCACTCACCACCAAAGGCTATAATTCCTGTGGGGCGTCCATTGCCCCAATCGGTGCCTTGCTCGTATTATTTCGTCTTTGCGTTATTTCTGACCCTAGTTTTCCTTTCTTTTATTTACAGGGAAAAACCATAAATTTTTTCAAAGTCATTCCCATCATAACACAGAGTACACATTTACTCTGAGCTTTTTTCATCACATAAAAAACTCCAAATTAATATTTATTTTTCGTCAAGATTCTTTTAAATAATTTTTCAATCAAAATAATCATTTTTTTTTTTTCATTCGAGCTAAGTGAACGTTATGCTAACAATATTTGCTTTTTGGCGTCCATATCAATAATATTTGCTTCTTAATATCCCACGTAAGTATAAATTTGAGACTTTTGATGTCTCCTAAAAAATTGAGGATAAATGTACCATAATAGATATAGTTTAGGGTTTTGATTGCTTTTGCACTATATTTTTCACCCTTTATGGATTATATGGCTAACCTTCGGAATATTCACAAATGTGAGTGCGGTTTAGAGATGCCGAAGAACCATTATTCAAGTAATGATTATACTCCGGTACGTTAAGAGTATCTATATTAAACCATATCATTTTAAATCTTTATATTGGTTTGCAATACTCTCATATATCTTATATTGTATCAAAGCGATGGATCCAAAATTTTGAATTTTTCCGGATCCTCTATTGGCCTCCCCATTATATATCATGTATTTTCACACTTTCACCATAAGCCAAAAATTCAACTTAAGGGTTAAATGGAGGGCTCCAACGCTTTGCCAAGCTGAGAATTCTCAATCACGTCAAGCAAGACAAAAGTTATGCTTGGTAAATTGTAAAGTCAATTTTTGCCCACAATAGAAAGAAACTTTGGGACTAGGGGTTGGAGGGCTTGATTAGTTTACCGAGGACATTTGGTTGCTGAGATTTATTTTAAACAGTGGTTATCATTACTCCTCTTCGCTTGAAATGTCTTATTTTTCGTTGAATAGAAAAGATACGTACATCACCTGCTCCGCTCCACAAACTTTTTTATTTTTTTCAATTTTTTGTGGGTCCAACGACCTAGATGGTATTTTTTAGGGAGGGAGGGGGGAATTTTTTTTTTTTGGTCACCAAAAAAAGAAAAAAAAAGATGGTGGTTAGTCGATTAATTTACCGGATCGCCGTTTTTAGGGACAGAGGATCGAGATGGTGCAGCTCATTTGATTAATTTGGGAGGATTCGCATCATGGTAGGAGGTAGGAGGAGAGAATCCGACCAAAATTAGGAGTTACTGAGAAACAGACGAAAGAGGGGGAGGGCCCCCGATTCCTTCGGCCCCCACTTTCGGACAGCAACCGGTCACGAAATAATTGAGTCCAGCACGCACGAAAGCAAACTCATCGTGCGTGCTGGAGACGCCCATACTTACGTCGGAGTTTCCCATGCTACTTTTTTTTGTTTTTTTTTTTTCTCTTCTCAATACAACGTTTATCACGACCGCGTACGGCGCAACAACTTCCTGCAACTTTTTTGCTAATTTCAACATGTCGGACTTCTGCACAACTTTGATAAAAAAAAAAAAAAAAAAAAACTCATGACTAGTTAGCAGATTTTGTTATTCGCTCTTGCAATGCAAATGACGTCTTATCGGAGGGTTTGATTTCTTTATTAATAAGTGATGAGTATGTCAGATCTAATTTTGTTAGGCAACTCCTAGCGTACCATTTGGACTTCACCCCTTTCAATATCCCCCCAAAAAAAAAAAAAAAATTCAATTTCCCTAAAAAGTTGGGAGAACATATTAGGTGAATTGATGAATTAAGATATCATAACTGAAGCTTGGGGTCCATTTGTTAGAAGAAAACTATTTTTGGAAAATAATTTTCCAAGTTTTCGGTGTTTGAACAACACAAAACTAATCACTGTTCAGAAAATGTTTTTCATAAACTGAAAATCAACAAATTTAGATTAGAGGGAACACAACTTCCCCTCAAATTAAGAAGGAAATTACTTATATTAAACCACAACATAAATGAAAACTTGACTATCTTCCTTTAAAAATATGAAATTTTCAGTTAAACAAACGTACTTTTTTGCATCTCAATCGAATTCAAACTTAACCATAAAGATTTTATTCAAGAAATAAAGCGTGATTGAAAGATCGTATTTATAAATTTATTGAGATACAGACTTGAGCATGTCCTTAAAAGGCTCACGGAGGAAACAGGCGGGAGAATTGCCTGGGATGAGAAACCCTCGCTATCCTCCTATTCTCTCTTTGTCGAGAAGATAAAGATAGATAGGAAATTAGGAGGCTTCATAGTGTTGAAGGTAGACATCACGTTAGGACTTTTGTCCTGACTACTACCGGGTAGATAGGTATAGTAACATCATGCACCTAGAGTGGGTGAATGTGGATTAAATGCACATAGCTGAGATGACACGCCTTACGACACTATCCTCAACTATAGGTTGATCCAGTTTGGTGCCATATCTATACATTTATTGATATGAATAATCATAAATTATGACCACCCACCTGGGTAGCGCTGCTAGTGGCGAGCTTCTCCCCCTAATGCAAGGGGAAGAGTTCGATTCTCGAGCGTCGCAGGGTGACTTACTCAGTGGCACGTGTGTGGTAGCTAGCATGTGTCATCCCTGAGGTTTACCCCCTTACTCCGGGCCTTTCGGGCTGTCCGTATTGGTACGGTGCGTGGATTTCCTAGGTCACAAAAAAAAAAAAAATCGTAAATTATGCGATTGGAACACGTCACCATGCAATTGCGTAACTAGCAAAGGTACTGGATTGTCATATCTGCCGAGCACGAGGTCAGCTCGAATTGGAAAAGAATCGAGCAGTATTCAAATCGAATTCGAACAGCTATTATTATTTAATAAAAGGGGGAAAATCATTCATAAGCCACCGCAAATGGAAAGAGAAGAAAATATCCGGTGCATGTGCAACCACGCCGCTCCCGTTTCCCGTGGGGCCCACTCTCTCTCCTCGCCTCCAGCCAATCACGTCTCGCCTCTGCGATTCCTTGCTGGGGGCCCTGTAATACTCTCCTTCGTCCACTCCCATTCCCACAAATTTACAATTTCCCCTATATTCTCTCTCCATCTCTCCGATTCTCTCTCTACATCGCCTTCTATAAGACCGCGATTCCTCTCCTTCTCGCTCCTCCATTCCCATTTTCTCTCTCTATATTCTCTCTCTCTCTCTCTCCTCTGATTCTCCGATCGGATACACCGAAGCCAAGAAGATGGATCTCAAATCGCCGCCGGCGGCGGCCGCCGTGGCCGTCCTCGCCCTCGCGCTGGCCCTGACCACGATCGTCTCCGCCCTCGACATGTCCATCGTCAGCTACGATCGGGCCCACGGCGACCGGTCCTCCTCCTCCTCCTCCTCCTGGAGGTCCGACGACGAGGTGATGGCCGTCTACGAGAGCTGGCTCGTCAAGCACGGCAAGGCCTACAACGCCCTGGGCGAGAAGGAGAAGCGCTTCCAGGTCTTCAAGGACAACCTCCGGTTCATCGACGACCACAACGCCGGCGGGGACCGGACCTACACCGTCGGCCTCAACCGGTTCGCCGACCTCACCAACGAGGAGTACCGGTCCATGTACCTGGGCGCCAGGATGGATCGGTCAGGGCGGCGTCTCGGGAGGGCCCGCAGCGATCGGTACGTCGTGGCCGCCGGGGAGGAGCTGCCGGCGTCCGTCGATTGGAGGGAGAAAGGCGCCGTTGTCGACGTCAAGGACCAGGGAAGCTGCGGTGAGTTCTTCGTTTAATATCGCGTATGTATTCGCTTGATTTGATTTTCGTAACGCTTCGGATACTTTTATTGATTTTCTTTTTTGATATTTTCGATGCGATACGTTTGTGTAACGCATCCGTGATGATATTAAACAAAAAGAAAAAAAAAAGAGGCGGAAATTTTGATGTTGTGGTCAAGGATGCGGTTACTGGTAATTTGCTATTTTACTCTGTGGGAGGAAAAAAAAATTGATTTTTGCGTTAAATATTAGCCCTTTTTGCTCGTTAGGAAGTTTCGTGCGTTTGGTTGTCTGATGGTAGCTTCCATCGTTTTGGACCGATTTCCGTGGTTGCGTTCCGTTTTCGTTGTGTTGATCGCGTGATTTACATCCTTTTATGGGCTTCGATAGGGTTCATTCATGAAGATCTATCGGCTGTTATTCATATATTTGAACTTGCTTTGTATCGATCGTGTAGAATCAGTACACTCTATTTTCGATTATAGCATGAATTGTTAAGAGAGGATATAGACGGGAAGGAAAATATCTTTTTGTTCTCTTTTTTCCTAGAAATTTAGAAAGCATATGAAGGTATAGTAATGGCTGCAAATCTTTTTGCTCTCATTTGAATTTTCCTATGTTTGCTAAGTCATTTTTGTGGCTACAAAGTTCACAGCTTGAGGGAGCTTTCATTGGCTGTCGCTACATGCGCCGAATTTTAAGTTAAATAAGGAGGATCAAGCAATTGAGATACCCCAATTTGGCCCAAAATAAAATGCCATTTGCGCACAAGCTTCTCTGAAGTCGCTGTTGATGGATTTGAAGCGAAAATGGTACTTTACTTGGAAAAAGAGAAAGCCGATTGGTGTAATTTTTTATTTATTTGTTTTGACGCAATTGTAGCTGCTAGTGCGAAAGGATTTTGGGAAGAAAAAATAGTCAAAATCGATTTAGGCAGTGGTGGATACACGTATATGTGCATAAGGTCATTAGGATTGTTAGAAATCCCATGGACAAAAAGCTTATGAGCGAACAATTGACGACAAACTTTGAAGCGCCTGTTTGCAAGGGGTGATTGTGTTTTGTCTATATATTGAGACATGATTATCTTTAAAAAGATTAATTGGCAGCAAGTTGATGTCCTGTTAATTCTTCTTCATATCTGTTTCTTTGGACAATGAAAATGAAGTGTGGAGGGAAGGTGTAGCTTCAAGTTTGCAGCTTATCCAACAAACTTGAGTGCAAAATCCGATAATGGAAAAGGCTAATGGTGGGGCTGAGAAAAAACTACTCACACTTGACATCCAAATGCAAAAAATTAAGGGTGTCCAGAAGTTAGCTTATTTAGTAATCATGTGGAAGCAAAGCTAAATTCCTTAAATATTTCTTGAAGAAATTCATGTTATTAGCAGTCTGGAAAGGGAAAAACATCTTATAATTATGTGAAAACTCGAATTTTTTTTTTCCCAATAGAACCAGAGGAAACACTGTAAGCTCTCTCTATATTTTTATTTCTTATTAATCTCCATGAGTTATAAAATTGGTATGCCTTTATATATCAAAGTAAATTGCTAAAGAGATGAATATAATGAGTATGAGACATGTCCGTGGAGGCATTGATGTACTGTCTTATTGATGAATATAACAGGGAACTCAGAGAAAATATGGGCTTGAGATTCTTCTATCTATACCTACTTAATTCGGTGTTTATTTTTGACTGAAGGGAGTTGCTGGGCGTTCTCTACAATCGCTGCTGTGGAGGGGATAAACAAGATTGTGACTGGGGATTTGATCTCTCTGTCAGAGCAAGAACTTGTGGACTGCGATACATCCTACAATGAAGGATGTAATGGCGGGCTCATGGATTATGCCTTTGAATTCATTATCAACAACGGAGGCATTGATACCGAGGAAGATTATCCCTATAGAGCTGTAGATAGCACTTGTGACCAATACAGGGTTTGTGTCGCAATTAATCATCTAATAGTCTAATGGGCATAATAATGATCACGAAGGTAATAACATGTCATTCCCTCTATGCCATCTTTTTGCAGAAGAACGCAAAGGTTGTGACGATTGACGATTATGAAGATGTTCCAGAAAATGATGAGAAAGCATTGCAAAAGGCAGTTGCTAATCAACCAGTCAGTGTGGCCATTGAAGCAGGAGGCCGGGAATTCCAGTTTTATGATTCGGTAATATCCTTACTTTATAGTCTTATTTCCTTAGTTGGTCCATCAACCTAAAAATATTGCATGCTCAATCATAAGAAGCTTTAGCTTTGGCATAATAATCATGGAGGAGTGTTGCTCGCAATTTCTCTCTAAAATTCAACTATTCATCTGCAGCTTGAGTGTCAACTACGCTAGTTACCTGAAAAATTATCACGTAGAGGAATTGATGAGCTTCTGTGGAGTAATGAAATTCTGGCTGATATATAGTCCTTTTTTATGGTCATATGAACTAGATTTTCAAAAAGATAGGTCTACTGGGCCCTTTTTTGTGAATGCCCTCGCATGAGACCAACCATGCTAGCTAACAAAGCCTTTTTTTCGATGGTCATATGAACTAAGATTTTTTGAAAAAATAGGTCTACTAGGCCCTTTTTTTGTGACTGCTACGGCATGATAGTCATAATAATGTTTACTTTTCAAATTGTGAGAGCTAATTTGGAAAGTTACTGTCGAACACAAATTTCTTGGAGCAAGCTCAGATGATTTTCAAAAGGCTTATGGCCCTAACCGTGCCCTCTGGCTTTTACAGGGTATATTTACAGGCAAATGCGGGACAGCTCTGGATCATGGGGTTACTGCAGTCGGATATGGCACAGAAAACGGAGTTGATTACTGGATAGTGAAGAACTCATGGGGCGGTAGCTGGGGTGAGCAAGGGTACATCAAAATGGCACGAAATGTGGCCAATAACCCCACTGGCAAATGTGGTATAGCAATGGAGGCCTCCTACCCCATCAAGAAAGGTGAAAATCCTCCTAATCCCGGCCCATCTCCTCCATCTCCAGTGAAGCCCCCAACTGTCTGTGACAATTACTACTCTTGTCCCGAGAGCAACACCTGCTGCTGTGTCTATGAGTATGCAAACTACTGCTTTGCCTGGGGATGCTGCCCTCTCGAGGCAGCCACCTGTTGTGAAGACCACTATAGTTGCTGCCCTCAAGACTTCCCGGTCTGCAATGTAAACGCTGGGACCTGCCAGATGGTAAGCACAACCAAGTCAATTCAATTTCATCACGAATTTGCTTCCTGAATTTGGGATGCATCTGACTTGACCTGAACATATAAAAGTCAATTCAAAGTGCCTACTTCATTAACAATCCTTTGTGTTCTTTCTAATTTGTTTTGTGCGACAGAGCAAAGACAATCCACTAGGAGTCAAGGCATTGAAGCGCACTCCTGCTAAATTTCACTGGGCTTTTGGAAGTGATGGAAAGAAGAGCAGTGCGTAAAAAAAAACTTGGGGATTGTATGCTGTGGATGGAGATTCTTAAGGAGAGTCAAGAAAATCACAGCGACTAATCTTCTCCTCATTCTCATTAAACTGCCGATCCACAGAGCCCCTTTCTTAAATCGTTCGTAAAGTATGTCTAGGAACTGGTTCTGTAAATAGACTTAATTATTTTATGCAGCATGAGATACACAGACTTTGCTGCTGCAAGTTTCTGAAGCATCCTCTGTAAATCTAGGCTTCATTCAGCAAGGGGTTCTCGAATAGTTCCCTTATTTTAATGGAATTTGAATGCTTTGTTTCAGTCCACGCCTCTGATTATTCTGTTCTCTGGTGGGTTAATGTCTTTTTATGATGGGAAAGCAGCTTTGCTCTGTTTAATCTCTCTGGTCTGTCTTGAACGGATCGCAACCCTTTATTGAAACAACTCTTAGAGAGGTCAAGCATTCTTTCTCTGAGAACGGACATCATTGCGAGTTGCTGATGATTCAAAATTAAGTGTTTGAAGAGAGAGCAAGCATATATCACTAACAGTCGGGGTGCCAGTCTCGGGATACACCTACGTTCTCGAGCAAAATATGCATGTTCTTTTAAGTTGATTACTGCTTTCCAAGTCCTTACAGAGATTCAAGCAAAATTTGCTGCTACGGTATTATTATCCCCTGTATGTATTGATGGTTCTTAGACATTCTACTTAGAAAGCCTATCTGCCGTGCAGACTTTTGGCCCCATGCATACATAAGATCAATGTGATGGGGTCCTGTGAAGATCATGTCGTGAAGGGGAGTGAAGTAACTTGGTCTGATTATGTAGCGCGTATGAGAAAGGTACTTCTAGCCTTTATGAAAATCAGCCTGATTACAGAACTTGACACCAGCTCAGACAACGTTGTTTTCCAACCTGTCACTCTGCATCTGTCTCAAAACAAAAATCGCAGTTCTCTCTCTCTCTCTCTCGAATTCATTCAGCAAGGAAAAAAAATCAAGTGGTTTGAGAATGGGGACCAATCAGCGTGTCCCGGGCAAGTTCTCAATCGTTGCGCACAACTTCATCCTATTGACAATTTGCCATGTCCTTTTCCTATCGGCATGTTCAGGGGGACCATCACATAATGGTGGAGGTCATGTATCCCACAACGATAGGGATGGAACTAAAAGGAATTGGGCCAACCCAGTTGTTCGGCTCAACCCTGGCCGGTGGATGTCATACGATCAGCCACGAGATTAGCTGATCGTGATCCAGAACAAGGCGGTGCTAAATCGAGCTAAGGCTCCAAAGTTTGTCATACTATATGCAGAGCATTCAGTACGGTACGAGGAGCATAATTTGGCTTCACAGAAACAGACTCCGCATACGTACATAAGGCCTGAGCTTATCATATAAAACTGTACTTTCATTTTTATAAACAGATGGACAACTGATGCAGAACTACTAATGTACTACCGACTGACTGCTCGGAGCCTGAAAGTGCTCTATGTCTACTTCATAATTATGTGCCGTTTCAGCTATCCTAATTAATTAAGATTTGGCGACTATTCTCCATCTCTAACAGGCTCAAATCCTAGTCCAACAAGTACCTGATCTTTCACGTCAAATTCACAGTTCGGGGGGCGTTGGCTTTTCTTCGCTAATAGCATCCAGGTAACATGAAGGCTCCACTTTCACATCACCAATCTGAACTTGGTTTTTATTCGCTTTTGCTCTCTGGCACCCATTGCTGATGCTGTTCCTGTCTTGGACAGCTGGATTGGGAGGTTCGATGGGGTTATAAGGCGGGATCACGGGAGGTAGCTTTGACAGAAGAGGCGGGATCGGCCACATGGATGGGCCCTGGACACCGTATTGCGGGGTATTCCAACCAAGATTGATGGACTTGACCGGGCTGCTGTCCGGTGCTTCCTCGAACAACCTTTTGGCGCCAATGAATCGGCGTTTCTCATCCTCCAAGTAAAATGTCTCGTGGTGTTCAGTGATGGAGATATGGGATTTCCGGAGGTAGGGATTTTGGAGAGGCAGATATGGTCTCTGTATCGTGAAAACGCCGGGAATGCTTTGGAGATAGCTGAACTTTCTCTGTATGCCGATCACCAAATTAAGATCTTCCGCTATCTGGAGAAACCAATGACCATAATGGACAATGATCAGGAGGGGGAGGCAAAGAAAAAAAGCGAAGGAAGAGAGAAGAAGACCTTATCCAATGATCCAAGCTGAACTATGCCTTCTCGTACTGAAATAATGGCAATTGTCTGCAATTCAAACAATTTAGCTGCAGGTGCATTTGTAAAGGGAAAAAGAAAAACTGGGTTTGCTTTGCTTTTTAAGTCCGGGAAACACCGACCTGAATGCCGGTATCGAATTGAACCTCCCATGCCCTCGGTTGCTGCAATGTAGGAAGTAAACTTTCATGCAAATGAAGATTGAAGGAGAACTATAGAAACTGAGACTTGCATCTGCTGTGGTTACTCAAACAGTGAAATTGCGTTACTTGTCTTACCGGCTCAATCGACATGTTCCACGAGGAGACCAAGTTCGGATCGCTTTCGCTCCCGGTATCTCTCGACACCCACTTGTGACTGTTGTCTGCTGCCACTTTCCCGACCAATCTGCAACAGGAATTGGAAGAAATCACTCTTTCTTGCCGCAGAAAGAGACACGAAAAGATGACAATGCAAGGGGAGTTCGATTAAAGTCCGACCCTTCACCGTAACTGTAGACCTCATGAGACATTTTGAAGAAGACCTCTGGTCCAAACCTTCCCTTCGTGTACCCACCTCCCACCTTCTCACACTCGCAGAAATCACAGAACCCATCTTCCCAAACAAGAATCCTGATTCAGAAACCAGATGAAAAGCTCAAAAATTGACGGCAGATTAGAAGAGGGTCTCTCAGTTCTTTTTTAAGTCACTCAAGATCACATAACGGTTACCAGTTTCTTTTGTTCCCTTTGGCTCTGTCAATGGCACCCCCTCCAAATTCCCACCTGCAGCAGAGCAACATCGATCAAGAAACAGCGAAATGTACGGAACTTTACGCGACAGAAACTGATGATTCATGAGTGCATCTCTACTTTGGTGGAGGGTAGTTCCGAGGCAAGATTCTCCAAAAAACAGCATAAACCCACTTCGAGGAATTAGAATGATCTGATGAATACGAACATAAGCTCCTCAATGTATGCTGCAGCAGACAATTCAGCATTGGAAGTCCACCGTCCATTCTCACTCTGCGTTTGTGTGTGTGTGTGTGTGTGTCTGTGTGTGTGTGTGAGAGAGAGAGAGAGAGAGAGAGAGAGAGAGAGAGAGGTAGAATTGGAGAGCTCACATTGTACTTTGGCTTATTGCCCCCTTAAAAATGAAAATTACACAGGCTTGTGAATATGTTGAAAAAGACACTGTATTGCTTTACCAAAAAAAAAAACATAAAATCCTATTATCTTGCTGTGAAATTTTTAATTTAAGACATGTCACTTCTTTTGCCCTGCCTCTTGCAGGACGTGGGAATGGAAACCCACTCCTGAAATTTACGCAGCCCCATCCCATCCCCCGAGAAGGTGGAGATTTGAACCCCTCACCTCCTCCTTCCATGTTGGAAGGGTGGCCACTGGAGCGAATCTCAATGGTTAATATTTCAAAATGAAATCTATATTTATTATGTGAAGTGTTTTTCTTTTCTCGGCAAATACCAGTGAGACTAAATTTATCTTATTTTAGGAAATATAATTCCTAGCACAATTGATTTTATCTGGCGAGTCAAAATGAATTAGCTGATTTGATATTCTTTCTCCAAATCTTGTGCTCTCGTGCACTTGAAAGTGGGTGTTTGGAATCACACTCTGAACTTCAACAAACCTCGGTTATCAGTGATCCCAGTACCTCCTTTTTCAATCAAAGGGGTGTTTAGGGTTCAAAAAAGTACATCGCTTAATTGACAACCCAAACCCTCTGTTTCCTATCTGTCTGATCTAGATCAAAGACCATTTCCTGAGAACGACATCGGAAGAAGCTTCGGCATTTCTTCGTACGTGTTGGTTTGTGTCGACCTGATTCTGTTTAAACCAGGAATCGGGATGTGGTGTGAATTGTGATGTCGCCATGGAGATTTGTACACCCACTTTTCCTGGCGCCGATTGATAGCAGGTGGTTCATAAGATCATCTCACATGTTTGTCAAACTTACGTTTTTCTAATCTGTGCATGTTACTGCATACTGCTATGAACACATGAAACTACGATGCGTCACAAACCCTTCAGTCCGCTGTGTTTTCCATCACAAAATCAGTATTCAAACAGTTCACTTGACTTTAAGTATATCATACTTGACAGAGTACTGCAAAATGATTGGGATGTCACATTCAATTTTCCACGTCGTTATCTCGGGGAGCATAATATGTGGACCAATTCATTCCACATGGAGCCAGACTAAATCGAAACGATTGCCCTCAGGTCCGGGGGCTAGAGCGTAATGCGCGGTGAAATTCAAGAAGAGAGGAGCATTGACATGTTGATGATGGGGGCCTCTGTTTCCGGCCAAAGCAAAGCTGGAGCCACGGCAAAGGGAGAAATGTCTTGTTTGAGAAAGGTCAATTCGCACACTTATTAATCGCCCCAGCTTTGGCAATGTGTCTCATCCACCACGTTTGGCTCATTTACTCTCTCGTCCTGTATGCCTATGTAGTGATGTAGCTGTGGCAAGCCGTACATGGCTATATCAAGCACAGCCACAACCAACAACAACATAGCATTGCCGCATATAATGGAGCCGATCTAATGTGAGCTAACCCAATTTTCTACTTTCTCTTTAATAGGGAGGAACGAGCCCATAGACATGACTACTTAAAAATTTAAGGAATACGAGCAAGCCTCACATAAACCGGTGAAGTCCAAGAATTTGGCTTGAGCAAGTGACTCTAACTTGGAGTAGTCGAGCAATTTGTAAGATTGAAACAGGTGCCTTATAATTTGCGAGTTGAGAATCCCCTGAAGGTTTCATGGACTACACCAACCATTGGGGTGAATTTTTCTATTAGTTGCCTATGTCTCAACTATATCTGTTTATTAGACATGTGTTAGTGATACCGAATTACGCTTTTATGATATCTCAAGAAAGGATCCCATACATCATTCAAGATGATGCAATTGAGTGATTGAGTAATGTGCAACCGCCGTATGATGTTTCCTCCATAGGATTGGAACCAACCATCATCTTAAATAGTTCGATATACTCTTAGTATACAAGAACATTCACCCTCAAAGTTATGATATGTGAAGAATTAATTTGCGCATGTTACTAATTCAAGATCAAATATCTTAGCAAGTGAGTCTTTAGAAAGCTATCTTAATAAGCATGTGTATTTTGTTAAAGAAATACTTAACCGATTTAATTGACATTTGCAAAGAATGCTGCAGATGTTTGAAAATTCAAAGACGACTACGTGATATGCAACATCATTAAGTTCATGAACTCGCGATGTCAAAAAAGAAGACATTGGTTGAAAATTGGTAGATGATAATGATGTGAATGAGATTAAAATTTGCAATAACATAATCTCGGAGGGGTGGACTAATGAAATATGTCCAGCTCTAGAGGTAGCCCCCTTACTAGCTACTGGGTCCCTTGTCGACATAAATTAATAGATTTTTCTTTTCATGACAAGAAGGCTATCCCCAAAAGATAAACCTCAACTTATGAAATTCCCCACTAATTTCATGGACTAGTAAGAAATCATCTGGACCTCAAATCGGTCGTCAAACACTAATCAATATTTTTTTCTTATGGGGTGCTAATACGATCCATAATTGCTAAAAAAGAAAATCAGATTCATTTGCTTTAGATGTAAAAGGAATGTTCTTACACCCAAAAAATACAATAAAATTTAATGTTATGTATATCTATGATTGTTGCATGCTAAGATTGTTTATTAACTGTTATCGATTTGTGAGTGCAGTTTGCCCTCGTTATACAATATTCACATTTATTTATTTATTTTAAATTAAATGGAGCCTAACTCAATTTAAAGGTCAAAACAGTGTGAAATCACTCAGAAGACCTTAAAGACAAAATATTTCTCTTCACAACTACAAAGAATTGGATGGGGGCGCATAGTGCATATTCGTCGCCGTTGGTGACCTACGACACTCGATAGTATTGCGATATGAAAAATGGGTCCTGTGTTCAAAGCACACTCAAAGTTTGTCCCCCAATCACTGATCGACTACGTGGGTTAATTCAAATATTTGGAATTCAAGTATATATTTCTCATTCATTCATAGTTATGACAACATTATTATCAGTCGATATATATTTTTATTGACAGCGGCAACTTGCGGGCAACATTCTAGAATATTATAAATTCTAAACCATCCTACAGGAGGAGTGCTTTCCTTGCCCAAGTGATTATCTCCCTCTCTCTATCTCTATCAATTCTGAAGTTCAATTGTACCAGGTACGTTTGCTTTTCGAAAAATGAATAATTTAAAAAATATATTCCTAAAAATAATCATTTATATTACTTGAAATAATTAGTCAATGACAATTATTTTTATTTTTAATAATAATTTATGCCTTTTTTTGTTTTTTTTTGTTTCGCTTATCCTGGTACTTCCATTACTTTTTTTTTCAAGGTTGTGTAGTCATTCTACTTAAATAAAATGCCTAATCAAATCCCTCAAACACAATATTCGGTCAAATCCAGCGAACACCACCATTGCAGGACGTCAAAGTGTTAAAGTGGATTAGATATTGCCTATGTGGACACCCAATGTGTATGGCGAATGAGCGGTAGAATGAAAACTGAATAAAGAATGGTTTGATTAAAGAAAAATAAGTAGAATGGTTTGATTAAAGAAAATTTAAAATTATAGGGATTCAATCAAAAAATAGTAAAAGTACGTGGATAAAAAGGAAAATTCCCCCTCTTTTTTTTTTTTTTTTTTTCCTTTTGGTCTGTTAATGTGCAGTTGAATTCTTGATGTAGGGCATGAACAATGATAGGGCATGAACAATGATATCATCGCAGCTGATGACGCTCCATACGATAGGAAAGGAACCCATACTTAATTCTTATTACTCAGTGGTCCTCGAAGTGGAATTGCTATTTGGTTTTTGCCGTATGCTTTACAACAGCACTTAAAATCTTGCCTTTCAATCGTGGTCCCTCGCTCGTCCTGCAATGGTTCCGGACATTAATATCTGCCTTGAAACTTAAACAAAGTTGACATATGATTGCGCTTCATGTATCCAATGAAGTGTCACTAAGGAAGGACTCTACCGACCAAAAAAAAAAGAAAAAAAAAAAAGGAAGGACTCTCTTTTGTTTTTGGGGTATGACAAAGCAAATAGAGTTTGGTGCTTAGTAACTAGCTAGTTACTTGCTCTTTGTGGTTGGACCAAATTTTTATCGCATGATTAATTGACTAAATACTAGAGTGAATGAGTCCCCCCCCTCCCTTCTCTTTGAAATTATCCAATTAGTCTTAAACTTATTTTAATGCCAATTAAGTCCAAAACTTTTTAGTTTTGCCAATTCGGTCTTGGAGCTTTGCGCGAAATTCCAATATAATTCTTCCGGTTGATTTTGATGGGAAATTGCCAAGGTGATGAAAATTGACTAGAATGAATACATTGGAATTTCTCGCAAAATTTAGAACTAAATTAGCAAAATGGAAAAGTTTGGAACTAAATTGACATACATACAATAAATCTAGGACCAATTTGTTATTCCCTAAGAACCTCTCTCTGGGAGAAATTGTCAAGTTAGTCTTAAATTTTTTCTAATGCAACTTGTCAATTTAATCATAAAACTCTACACAAAATTCTAACATTATTCTTCCATTCAATTTTTGCAAAAAATTGCTGACGCAATAAAAATTGATCGGAATGATTATATTGGAATTTCACATAAAATTTAGGACTAAATTAAAAAATCAAAAAGTTTAAACTAAACTAGCATCTATATGATAAGTCTAAGGCTGGTTACTTGATCCCGAAGAGCCTCTCTCTCAGGGAAATTGTCTAATTAAGTCAACAACTTTTTAGTTTTACCAATTTAATTATAAACATCTATGCGAAATTCAAAAAAAAATTCTTTCTGTCAATTAGTGACGAAAATTGGCCAAAATAACTACCTTGGAATTTTGAGCAATAGTTTATGATTAAATTGGTAAAATAAAAAAAAAATAATTGAATTGACATCCGTACTATAAATTTAGGACTAATTGTTTAATCCTCCCTACTTCCCCAACCTCCCCCCTCCCTCCCAAAAAAACAATTACGACCTCACCTACAAAGCTGGTTGCGGACATTTCGTGTTGTGGCATTATTGGGCGCACCAAACATGGCAACGATATTCACCAACATATTTTGATTTCAATGAATAAGTTGTTCTTGAACAGAGAAGGGAGAAAGTACAACGATATTGTAACGAAACCAGTAAACAAACACCAAAAGATCATTGAAATGTGTACCAGGCGTGGGGCTTCTTCCCCCATTCTGACAAGAAGAAAGACGTGGTCCTTATCGATGATCCTTTCGGCAATCGAGAGAACGCCATAAAAGACTTTGGTCCATAGCACCGGTCAACATGTCCACCCGGTAGTGGGTGTGTGTACTATGTATTGCATATCTTGAGGCTGGACCCAACATATTATGTTGATGTTTTTTTTTTTTTTTGGTCGGTCTATTATTATGTCGATGTTAGACATTGTAGATTATAGTGAAAGTGTATAGTGCAATGAGCTTTATTGACCAAAGATCAGCTGTTGATTTTCTAGACAATTATCAATGCTAAAATCTCTAGTGCAATTTCGAAATTAACCGTCACTTGTTTATAGTGTTTTTGTTCTTTCATAAGCTTCCACGGAGCTCGCCTATATAAAGATTGACCTTGCAATCTTTTTGTCGCCCAATGGGAAGGAGCGTTAAGTTAGTATTATGATTTGTGTTGAATAACTCGGCAAAATTTAGAGGAAGTTAGTATTATGATTTTTATTTATAAGTGAAAAGGTTGGTGAGGGCCAATTAATGCAGTTATTCCTCTAGACTTTATCATGAAGGTCTCATGTAAACAAATGCATTGTTGTAATTAATTCTTTATATGACAAATTAATAGAAGTGAGTACCATATATATAAAACTAGGTACTTCTCATTAACGAGGCCCATTGCATATAAAATCCAAAATATTTTAAATTTAATTTTCAATAAAGATCGAAATTAAAATATCATCAAAACAATTATTATGTACTAATACATAAGTTATTAATTATAAATTACCTGATCTGCCCCGCCTTTTTTCCAACCACCATACGGCCCTTGACTCTAAATACCCATCATACTCTCTCCTTATTTTACTCGTATCAATTCAAATATAAATAAGTAAGTTAGGTTTAACATTTAAATGAGCAATTATGTGAAAAGGAAAAACGCATAAAGATTGTGCTTTTTTCATCTATTTTTTGACTTCCAACACCTCTTATCACCTTAAATTGACCTTATTATCTCTTGCAGGTCCTAGATTTAAGATTATATCTTACCCTTTTTTTTTTTTTTTTTTGAAATTCTGATGATGAATTGACAAAAAATATGCATTTTCCAATGGTTTGATTGGATTGTCTTATAATGCAATTAAAATTGTCATAATTTTCTTGTCAACAACTAATTATTCCACTTAATCAACCATACTTTTTGGTTTTTTCAATATAGTCATAAACTTTTGGATGATATTTCAATATAGTCTTTCTCGTCAATTGACATCGAAAATCGATGACGTGACGTCTGGTCATCACTGGAAATCTTAAGTGGCATGCTAACGTGGCACTGTTATTACTAATGAGAGAGTTCTCAATGGTACAATAATATCTTATATCAGCATATTCTAGGCAACTCCAGTCACACTTGTGACCCATACGAGAGGTATGCATCTTTATTCCATAAAGATGTTAATGGTCTAATGAACTTACCAGCCTTTCAAAGAACACATATACTTAGAGTTATCAAGGGTTTCAATGACTTCAAAGCTCCAGGTCCTAACAGATATAACGATTTCTTCTACAAAGGGGCTTGGCCCATCATAAGACAAGACATCGAGGATGCCGTCATGGAATTCTTCGCATCAAAGAGAATGTCGAAATCCATACATTCTACATTGACTCTCTTGTACCGGAGGCTCCTAATCCATGCCACTTCAAGGATTTTAGACCCACTTTGTACTGCAATGTTCTATATAAGATCATATTCGTTGTGTTCTCCCTTAGTCGCCAGCGGGAAAAGTACCAAAATAGTCTTAAACATTTTGTACCGATACCGATTCAGTTCTAAAAATTTTAATTGGACCAATTTAGTCCTAAACATATTTACATTGGTACAAATTCAGTCCATCTAGCTAATTTAAGTCGGAAATTGCTGACGTGGCCACTGGCGGTTTTATGTGGCGCCATGTGGACAAATTTAATAATTTTTTATATATATTTTTTTTTTTTTAATTTTTTTTTTTTTTCTTTTTTTTTTTTTTTTTTTGTTTTTTGTTTTGTTTTTCTTTTCTCCTTAACCCTTGGCCAGCGAGGTCGCTGGCCGGCCAACCATCACCAGCCACAGGTTGGTTGGGGCGAGGGGCTCCACGCCCTCGCCGACCACTGGCGAGGGTCGCCGCGCCCTTGCCGGCCACAAGAGAGGGCGTCGGCCCCTGCCCAGATCCAAGTGAGGGCCGAAACCCTTGCCTGTCGCCCACCACGGGCGAGGCTGCCATGGCCCTCGCCTGGATCTGAGCGAGGGCCCGACGCCCTCGTCGACCACAAGCCGGCCGCCCTCGCTTGTGGCTGCTGAGGGCACGAGAGGCCCTTGCCGGCCAACGGGAGAGGGTTTCAGCCCTCGCCCGGATCTGAGCGAGGGCCAACACCCTTGCTTGTGGCCGGTGAGGGCCACCGCACCCTCGCCCACCATGAGCGAGGGCTGCTGCGCCCTCGCCTGGATCTAGGCGAGGGTCGACGCCCTCGCTTGTGGTCGGCAAGGCATGGCGGCCCTTGCCGTGGCTAGCGAGGGCGCGGGGCCCCTTGCCCCAACAAGGTTGTGGCCGGCGATGGTCGGCCGACCCGGCGACCTCGCCGGCCAAGGGTTAAGGAGAAAAGAAAAAAAGAGAGAGAGAAAAAAAAAGAAAAAATAATATAAAAAATCTGAAAAATATAAAAATTATTAAATTTGTCCACGTGGCGCCATATAAGACCACCGGTGGCCACATCTGCAATTTTTGGCTTAAATTAGCCGGATGGACTAATTACCAATGTGAAAAGGTTTAGGACTAAATTGGTCCAATTAAAAAGTTTAGGACTGAATCGGTACCGATACAAAAGGTTTAGGACTATTTTAGTATTTTCCCCGTTGCTAGCCTCAACCAAATCACTTTCATCTCAAGACGACAGATTTTAGAGGATATACTACAGTGCCAAAACTCTTACACAACTACTGCAAGGGCGGTAAAGGTAAAATCAATGCATTACTACACCAAGCTTGCAGTAAAACTTGTTCTCATGAAAAGCTTTTGACATGGTAAAGTAGAAAGCAAAACTTGAGGTAGTCGGGGTTCTTAAAAATTTAAATACACTTGATTTCCTGGTTGATCTAATAAATCAGTGCATCACTACATCAAGGTTCTTAGTTGACTTCAACGGCAAACAAGTTGGTTATTTTAATAGCACTAATAGGCTATGACAAAATTATCTACTCTCTCCTTATCTCTTTGTCCAGTTTATGTAAATTCCTAAAAAAATTATCATAGCAAAAATTGATGCTTCTTCCTTCAAGTTCCATTGGCACTATAAAACGCAGAATAATTACTCATTTATGCTTCGCAAGTGATTTGTTTCTCTTTGCTAATGGGGATATAGACTCCGTCCTTTGCCTTGTTGATGTATGGGATGATTTTGCATTTCTCACAGGATTGCACTTTAACCCAAACAAATGTCAACTCTTTTTTCTTTTTCTTTTTTTGGTTTTTCGAGGATGAAAAGCTCCTCATAGTGAATCATACACCTTTCTCCACAGCTACCCTTTTATTAGAACCTGGGCATTCCCCTTGTTACTAGAGGGCTTGCGCACTCTCATTGCTAGAGTCTGATTGGAAAAATCTTTAAGAGGATAAAAGGATGGGGTATAAAAAGCTATGCATGATGTCTTTAGTTGGCCAAATCGGTCCTAATCTCCATCTGCACTTATTGGATCCAAATGTTTTTATTTCCAAAGCAAACTAGGTTGAATAGAAGATCAAACAATTCTTATGGGCAAGTAATACAGAAGTACATAGATCCCACAAAGTCGTTTGGCAAGTAGTTTGCTTACCCAAAAGATAAGGAGGACTAGGTTTGCTCAATTTGAAACTATGGTATAAAGAATTGCTAGGCCGCATCTTTAAGAACCTCATCAATTTTTAATTCTCTTCCCTATAGAGCAATTGGGTTCTTGATACTAAATGTAGAGATACTCCAATTGTGCAACTCAACATCAAGGGCAGCATGACCTAGAGTTGGCAAGGAATCCTTAATTTGAGACCTGATCTAACTTTGGTCATATTCTAGGTCTAGGTACAATTGTAAAGAGTTATATGACAAACTCAAACGAGTGGGATTGATCGTGGAGTGGCATAACCTGATTTGGACCAATGATATCAACAAACATAATTTTACCGGATGGCTCCTTTGCAAAGACAAACTTCCAATAGCAAAAGTTGTATCATGATTGTTGACACCTAAATTTTGATAATTTAGTTTATTTATTTATTGCATAGGAAATTATGGGTTAATTTTATTAATTGCATAGCATATATATTTAGGTTGCATTTATTTTGTTATTTGCATATTTTGGACCGGTGGCGGATGAGTTCAAATTAGATGGATCAGTCCCATGAAGCGAACAGGTTGGCCCAAGCCCGTGCTTTTTAATAATTAAAAATTATCTTGTGGGAATATAATATTTTAAAATTTTTCCGAGATATGAATCTTTTTTGGATAGGGCAGATGGGTAAAAAAATATTGCGATTTGTCTTTAAAAGATTTGGATTTAGAAAAATTTCATCTTGATCTCGAATCCTTATCAATATGAGATGAATTTTGTTAAAAAGATTTGCGAAGGTTGATTCGAGGAAGAATTTCAAAATTCAATTCCCTCCCTATAAAAGGCCGTGCGTGCGAGGGTTTATTGGGGGTGTTCTCTTCGTCAAAACAGAGAAAAAGAAAAAAAGAAAAAAGCTTCTGCAGAAAAGCGAAGGAAGAGGGAGAGTGACGTGAGAGAGAGAGAGGAAAAAAGTAAAGGGGTGATTTGACCCCTACTGTTCATCATCTTCCCTAAATCGCTGCCCCTCCTCTGCAACTTCCATCCGCGAGGCTTCCACCACCGTGCCACGCCGAGCCTTGCCCCCGCTCTGCTCCTGACGAACCGCCTCACCGCGCACGCCGACGCCGCCGGAGCTCGAAGCCGTCCCGTCCGACGCCTGGATCTTCCTCCGCATGAGCCCCGACGACCCCGTCGTTCGCCTCTGCCGTCGCCCCGCAGGACCGCCTCCACCCGTGACGCCTCTGTTCCGTCCCGACGGCTGCTGCTGTGCTATTCCGAGTTTCACCCGAGCTTCCACCTTTCCGCATCCGGACGCCGAGCCACCGTGTGACCGTCCGACGCCCCGTCGTGCCGATCTGCAACGACCCCGACTCGCTTCGGATCGTTCGTTCTGGTCCGCCTACGGCCAGCTCCTCCGCCCGCGACGCCCCGTTCGCCGGTCGTCCCGCCGCGCGGTGCCGCCTGTTCCCGCCGGTTCACCCTTGCCGGAGTTGCCCTTTGCCGGACCGATTGACCCGCTCCCCTTGGAGACCCACGGTTCCACGTGGGAAAGGAAAGAAGAAAACGAAAAAAAAGGAAAAAGGGATTTAGGTAGATTTTTATTATTATTATTGCTTATTTAGTTATAGTTTTTTTTACTTTACTTTATATTTGGTTTTGTTTAGTGGAATTGTTCCTCTTAAATGTTTGATTGAGATTCCAACATGAAAGTGCCCTCAAATTAAGGATTGACAGTCCGATTTTCGCGCCCGAAATCCGACTCGCAATCTCTTATAAAAATCGACAATCCAATCTCAAGCCCGAGATTCGATTCGCGATTTAATTTAAAATTGGCCAACCCGATCTCATGCGCGAGATATGGTTCGCTAATTTTTGGATATCAATCTTATCTTTTGTTTGATTTGCTATCGTCAAATTGGTTGAGTCAAATCTTATTTTCGTAAAATAAAAAATCAAAAAAATCTTAATTAGGATTAGGTTTGTTATCATCTTGCATATTTAGGATTGCAATCTTATTATGAATTTTTAAATAAAAAATCCGAAAAAGAAAGTGCAATCATTTAGGTTGTTAGTTTTAAATTTGAATTACATGTTTAATTATTTGGCAATTTTAATTTCGAATTTTATTAAAAAACACAAAAAGAAGTCATCATGCATATGTCATATAGAATTAGGGCATTGTTGTCATGGCATATTAGATTAGAATTGCATGTTTCATTTTAAATTTAGATAATCTTTTCAAGATAAATTGCATTTTAGATTTAGATAATGTCTTAGTTTAAATTAGGATTTAATATGACTTAATCCCTAGTTTAAATTAGATAGAATCTTAATCTAGCTAGATCATTTCAAATTTCATAAAATTTGTCTTAGGATAAATTAGTTGCAATTTCTAGGATAGATTGCATTTTTAAAATAAAAAAATGTCATTTGCATGTCATATAGAATTATGTTCATGAAATGCATGTCATTTTAGTGATTATTGTTAGGTTCATTTCTAATTAGAAATTGTCCGTCATTAGATTATGTCATTTAATAAATGTCGCGTGATATATAGCTCGCGTATTAAATTATATGCTGCATGTCATCTTAGTTTAAATAATTTTGTATGTCATCGCGTCGCATTGCATGTCATTAGAATTAGGTCATTTAGATTGCATTTAATTATTGCATTTCTTCATGTCATATAGTTTAGGTCATGTTGCCATGTCATATTAGATTATTAGAATGCATCGCATGATTTTCATTAAGAAAAGTGAAAACATAAAATTGAGTAATTGCTTGTTAATTAAAAACCATATCTAGGATTGTTGATGTGGATTTTAATTTAACACTGCAGAGCTTTCGTTGCTTTGAGGTCAGTTCTGCATAATTTAATTGCTTTATTTGGTGTTAAATTGGTGGTTTGCGCACCTGCATGAACACCTCACATGTTAGGAAAATAGATTTAAAATCGATCCAAATTGCTTGCACAAACATTTTTAAAATAAAAAGAAAGGTACCGAAATGGCGTTAGAGAATTCTAGCGTAACCAAGTCCCCGTACCCATAATCTCTTGGTTCATAGGAGTAAAGTAAATCTCCCGTTACTTTACTTGGGTTTCTAATCGACCCACCAAAAAATAGATTAGTGGCGACTCCTAATTAAAAATTTGCATGTTAAGAACTTGAACCTAAGTCGCGAATTGGTATAGGCTTGGGAGAGCCCGAGTTAAGTTTAGGCTTAACAATCCATTAGCCAAACCCTAGGTGGTTCAAACCCCGAAAAAATTGGTCGCGACAGCTTGGCGACTCCACTGGGGAATGAGTTAAAACTCTTAGTGGACTTAGGCCAATTTTCTTTTTTTTTTGAAAAATATTTTTGTTTGGCAGCGAGGATCCCAGGTACGTCCCTAACATTTAAGGTGTTAAATGTTTTTGCAGATTGGGAGGTATAAGGGGAAGTGATTGCTAACCCTTGCCTTGCAGGTTGGAGTTAGGGATGTATGGTTTATTTTATATTGAAGTGTTGTTTGATTTAAATTGCTATGTATGCTTTGCATAAATCACTACACTTTGCACACACAACCTGCCGCCGGACCTGGGCCGCACAGGATCATTTAGGATGGTATTGAGATGGATACCACTTCGACCGCATGCTCGCGGTACGAGTCGCCCATCTCAATCCCGAAGTTTCTTTCATGGTGTCAAGAATACCCACCTCGGTCCGCATGCTCGCGACCTGGGTCGGCTCTTTGACCAAGCCGGAGTCATGAGGACCCGATATAGTCCACAAGCCCGTGGCTAGTCTGATCATCCTTGTGGCTTCATTTTGATAAGCCTTATAGATTAGAAATCGAGCCACTTACCATGCGCATGTCTATGTGATTGCCGTCGATTTTTCTTGGTAAAGTAAGTTTTCTATCCCTATACTATGCAATTTACTTATTTTGTCATACTTTTGGTCGGTCCATGACAATTTATGTCAATCATTGATTTAATTCATTTGTCAATTATGAATGAAATGAGGAAATTGCCATGCAATGAATCATTTGAAAAAAATTGGAAATTTGTTTTTAATTTGTGTCTTGGCTTTTTCTAGTTCATGTTTAGGAAATTTCGTCCTTACTGGGGGCATCCCATGTCTTTGTTTTCTTAATCCATTTTTAGGAAAACCTTTTCAAGTGTGAACTTTTCTTGACTAAAATAGATTGTTCTCATGGATTGGCTCTCTATTTACACCCCGTGTTTACATATTTTCGTTCATTTGGATTAGGTGATAACGGATCCTTCACGCTCTCCCATCATCACTCGATTAAGAGCTAGAATGGCTGATCAAGCTGAAATGCGTGATCGTATGTCCGCTGTGGAGACTCAACTCCAACAAGTACTCGCCTCTATACAGCTTGTGACTGATCAACTCCAACTCCTCCAAGCAAATCCAACGGCTGCACCCGCTCTTCCTGAAGTAGTTATCCCGAAGCAAGCAAACAAGGTTCAAACGATTAACGACGACATGCCTGGGCTGGAAGATGACCCACCGTTGATCACCGCTGAAAAGGCTAAGCTTGATAACGTTCCTAAAACGGAGCAAGATGAACGCTTCACAAAGCTAGAAGAGAGGGTGAAGCAATTGCAAGGATCACAGAGCTCACTTCCGTTCGACTTGTCAGTGTATGAGAAAGTCAAGATGCCAAAGAAATTTAAGATGCCAGAGTTCGAGAAGTACGATGGTACTTCCTGCCCGAAAGCTCATTTGCAGATGTATCATGTACGCATGGCCCAATATGTCAAGAATGAGCCTCTCATGATTCAATCGTTCCATGCTAGTCCGACCGGGCCTGCACCGAATTGGTACATAATGAAGAATATAAACCTTCTCGACACCTGGATTGAAGTGACTGATGCGTTCCTAAAGCAATATAAGTTCAACATGGATATTGCACCTTCCCGAGAGGATCTTGAGCGGATGGAGAAGAAGAAAAGCGAGTCGTTCAAGGAGTATGCTGTGAGGTGGAGAAATCTGGCTACTCAAGTCACTCCAGAGCCTGCTGACAAAGAGTTGATGAAGTTGTTCGTCAAGACCCTCCCGTTTGAGTTTCGCAACCGAATGGCTAGCACGTACGTTGAGAACTTCAACCAACTTATCCCGGTGGGTGAACAGATTGAAGTTGGGCTAAGAGATGGATGGTTCAATGAACCAACCAATCAAGGCAAAAGGTTCACCATGAAGAAAGACAAAGAACCAAGCACGGAAGTCAATGTTGCATATGCACAATCTAGCAAGCCTCCAGTTGTTCATGTCCCTAAGAATCAACAAGGGGAAGGCCGACCGTCTGCCCCTCGGCAATTTGTTAAGAGGCAATTCACTCCTCTTCCTAGCCCTCTGTCCCAGGTCTTAAAGGTTCTTCAAAAGAAGGAGTTGTTGTCCTATGAGCCAAAGCGACCCAATGCTGAAAAATTTTCCAACTACGATCCCTCCAAGAAATGCGAGTATCATATGGGGGAAGTAGGACATTCGACTGATGAATGCTTGACTTTGAAACATAAGGTCCAAAACTTACTGGACACCAATGCGTTTGCCTTCAGTACCGCTCAACCGAATGTCAAAAAGAATCCTCTACCTGAGCATGAGGATAGGGTGAATGCCATTGATGAAGGACCTTTGGAAGAAATGGGCCTTGGCCCACAAGAGTAACTTATTACTTTTGCACCTTCCCCTGCGCGGGAATTTTTGTCGCTTTCTAGGAATTTTATCGCTTCTTAGGAGTTATTATCGCTATCTAGCGATTGTTTTTCACTTTCTTTTTAGGACTTGAATTCGCATTTTCCATTCAATAAATGTAATTGATTGATGAATATCAATGAAATTACAATTTTATTTCCAATTTTGAGGACATGATGGAGTATACCAAACCAGTCCAATGACGATATCCAACCATGAAAAGAAAATATTATCCACGGAAAAATCCCGAGGGCTGGACTTTCTCATGCTTCCTCCCAAAAGCTTTTTGAAAAAAAAAGCGTTTCATTAAAAAAAAAAACAAAAAATTCCCCAAAACTCGTAGCAGATTAAACTTTTTGTTTGTCGACTCATTTGCTTTTTGTCTCGAGCATAATTCTATAACTCGTTATGACAAGGGACATCTCGAGAATAGCGTATCAAGTTTCAATGATCATAAACTTGACTTGTGATCAACAGGTTTAAAGCGCACTTGCAATGAAAAAGATTTGGGGCAAGTAAAAGAGAACCATCACTCTCCGGTGGAAGATCTTGGGGGCAAGTTTGCTCCAAATTACAGCCTATATGTGGTAAGGAAGGTACTTTCAGGAGGTGCCGTCCTAGCATAAATGGGTAGTCATGAGTTTTCTACTCCAATTAATTATGATGCTTTCAAGAATTATTACCCATGATAGAATTTGCCATGTCATGTTTTGAGCTGCAAGCATTTCTATGATGAGTAAATTGCCTCGAGTGAATTGAAATGTTCAAATTTGTTGCAAATCTTGCATTTTTCTCCTTGATGAATTGTGTGAGATGGAGTGAATGTGTCAAGTGGGATACTTTGGAATGATGAATGACAAACCATATTCCATACACTGTTTCATACACTAACCCCTAATGAGTTGTGTGGAAAAATTCCATGCCTATGAGGAAAAGGGTGATCTCGCAAAGGATACGTCAACCGAGGTGATGAGAGGCAGTTTCTTCTGCTACCTGAAACACTACAGATATATCCATTGTTCAGCCCTTTGAGCCCACACACATGAAAAGCTTTTAAATTATCCCTGTCAAGGATCGTCCTATACTGGGACAAGATTTGAAATGAATGATAGGAATTTTCTTACTCACACTTGCATCAATCTTCGAGTATTGCTTTTATAATGTGACTTGTACGATAATTTAAAGTGCCTTAGGACGACGAAGAGCAGTTCTTTCTCTATCCTATACATTTTATCCATTGCATAGCCCCGTTGAGCCTATGAATTCATTTCACATTAAACCCAGTTGGTGATCATCCCCCACACTGGGGCAAGGAAAGAAAAATCAAACCACTCAGGTAGCATGATTTACAATGCTAATATAAATGGAGACTTTGTCCAAAAAAAGAGTGCAAAAAATGGGGCATGAAAAAACAGTGTGCCTGGTAAAAGTAAGGCCAATGCCCAAAGAAAAAATCAAACACTTGATAAAATGAGTCGTATCCCCAACAAGGTGGTACCCAAAAAAGAAAAAAGCTCAAATGTTGAGATGTTGCAATCAGTGGAGTTGTGATGTGAAGAATATCTTCGACGATGGGGAGGAAAATTGTTGGAAATGTCAAGATGATCACCAACTTTGACCCCATAAACACTTTTTGAGCCAAATGATCTTTTTGTTTCTCAACCCATGAACCCAACCTACGTTACATCCCTTACAAAGTCTCTTCAGATTAGGGCACTTGAATTAACGTAAAAGTTCATATGTTTGGAAGCATCGCTTGAAGAAGTGCGAGTAAGATAATTTCTGCTTCATTTCTCATGTTTCTTGGCTTGTAAACCCCAAGATGATTATGAAATATCATTCATTTTTTAATAGCCTCGACTCAAAGAGTCTCCTTTGCTAAGCCATTGACATAGCCCGCATTACAGTCCCTGTTAAAGACCTCTCAGATTGGTAAGTTCGTACCACTTGCGAGATTGCTCGAATCCTTGTTTGGCATGATGATGAACGATAGAGTGATTGTTAAAAATCCTGCAACAAAGGTCAGGATAAAACAACCCATTTTAATGAGGATGAGTGAAAAGTCCTTTCAGACCAATAGGTCCCCCATTTGGCACATCCATGACACTCATGTGTTCAGATTGGAACATTTTTTATGAAATCTTTCCCAATGGAAATTAGGTGATGCAAGTGCATGATCCTCCCTTAAATTAATGCATGTTTGTGATCACAATTGCATATTGCTTCTCCTATGACCATGTTTTGCAGAGGACATTTTCCCCAGGAACAGAGATGATACCAGGTAAGTATATCTCCATCCATACCTTAAATACTTGTCATTGTACAGGTATTTCCCTCTCAAATGCACCAACACTCGACTAGACGGAGTTGTCCCCGATAAGTTTTCCTCGGTATTCGGGCGATCGAAGAGAAGTTCGAGTCCTGGTCGGATAATCAATGTTGCAATGCTAGGCGACCGTAGAAAGGTATGAGTCCTGGATATGTAACATTAACTACTTTGGATCACTCTACCCTCCTTGAAGGTAAAATATTCCAGGTAAGTTTCTTTACCATTTTCCAAAAATTAGACATCTCAGTTTGGATCTGGATGTCTCCATTCTTTTCGTTGAACATTTCACTTTGGATGTGAATGTTCTTCGATCTTTCTCGTTATACCTTAGTCTGGATCTAGGTATTTCGAGCTTCCAAAATCATGACATCTCTGTCTGGACCCGGATGTCTTGATTATTTTCGTTAGAGCATTTCACTCTGGATGTGAATGTTCTTCGATCTTCCTCGTTATACCTTAGTTTGGATCTAGGTATTTCGAGTCTCAAACTCTTGACATCTCAGTCTGGGCCCGGATGTCTTGATTATTTTCATTCAAACATTTCACTCTGGATGTGAAGGTTTTTCAATTATTCTCGTATACCTAGTCCGGATCTAGGTATTTCGATTTCCAAAATTTCGACATCTCAGTTTGGATCTGGATGTCCTAATTATTTTCGTCTAAACATTTCACTCTGGATGTGAATGTTTTTTTCAACATTTCTCGTTATACCTTAGTCTGGATCTAGGTATTTCAAATTCAGAACTCTTGACATCTCAGTCTGGATCTGGATGTCTTAATTCTTTTCGTTGAACATTTCGCTCTGGATGTGAATTTTTTTCGATCCTTCTCATTATACCTTAGTCTCGGATCTAGGTATTTTGAGTTCAAAAATCTTGGCATCTCGATCTAGATCTGGATGTTTCAATTCTTTGAACATTTCACTTTGGACGTGAATGTTCTTCTCAATCTCAATGTCTCAACCTATTACCTCGTTACACTCTTCAAGGAACCCGAGTGAGAGTTAGGTACTTACGAGTAAATGGGGATTTATCATGTACCTTAAGATATTTTACCGCACCGATCGGTAACTAATTGCAGGTACGTCTTTTCCTTTCACATCATGCATTTGTATTAAGCATTTTCATGCATCATGTTAATTGCATTTTAAAATGGAATTCATTTTCCGAAAAAAAAAAATAATCAAAAATCAAGTCATTAAATGCATGTGCATGGTCAAAATTTAGGTTTCAATTTGTCTTTGAATGCAACCTCTATGAGCTCACCTTCAAAGAGGGGCAGCTGTTGACACCTAAATTTTGATAATTTAGTTTATTTATTTATTGCATAGGAAATTAGGGGTTAATTTTATTAATTGCATAGCATATATATTTAGGTTGCATTTATTTTGTTATTTGCATATTTTGGACCGGTGGCGGATGAGTTCAAATTAGATGGATCGAAGCCCATGAAGCGAACGGGTTGGCCCAAGCCCGTGCTTTTTTAATAATTAAAAATTATCTTGTGGGAATATAATATTTTAAAATTTTTCCGAGATATTAATCTTTTTGGATAGGGCAGATGGGTAAAAAAATATTGCGATTTGTCTTTAAAAGATTTGGATTTAGAAAAAATTTCATCTTGATCTCGAATCCTTATCAATATGAGATGAATTTTGTTAAAAAGATTTGCGTAGGTTGATTCGAGGAAGAATTTCAAAATTCAATTCCCTCCCCTATAAAAGGCCGTGCGTGCGAGGGGTTTATTGGGGGTGTTCTCTTCGTCAAAACAGAGAAAAAGAAAAAAAGAAAAAAGCTTCTGCAGAAAAGCGAAGGAAGAGGGAGAGTGACGTGAGAGAGAGAGAGGAAAAAGTAAAGGGGTGATTTGACCCCTACTGTTCATCATCTTCCCTAAATCGCTGCCCCTCCTCTGCAACTTCCATCCGCGAGGCTTCCACCACCGTGCCACGCCGAGCCTTGCCCCTGCTCTGCTCCCCGACGAACCGCCTCACCGCGCACGCCGACGCCGCCCGGAGCTCGAAGCCGCCCCCGTCCGACGCCTGGATCTTCCTCCGCATGAGCCCCGACGACCCCGTCGTTCGCCTCTCGCCCGTCGCCCCCGCAGCGCCTCCACCCGTGACGCCTCGTTCCGTCCGACGAAGCCTTCTGTGTGCTATTCCGAGTTTCACCCGAGCTGCTTCCACCTTTCCAGATCCGGACGCCGAGCCACCGTGTGACCGTCCCGACGCCTGCCCGTCGTGCCGATCTGCAACGACCCCGACTCGCTTCGGATCGTTCGTTGCTGGTCCGCCTACGGCCAGCTCCTCCGCCCGCGACGCCCCCGTTACCGCCGGTCGTCCCTCGCTGCGCGGTGCCGCCCCGTTCCCGCCGGTTCACCCTTGCCGGAGTTGCCCTTTGCCGGACCGATTGACCCGCTCCCCTTGGAGACCCACGGTTCCACGTGGGAAAGGAAAGAAGAAAACGAAAAAAAAAAAAAAAAATCGGGATTTAGGTAGATTTTTATTATTATTATTGCTTATTTAGTTATAGTTTTTTTTACTTTACTTTATATTTGGTTTTGTTTAGTGGAATTGTTCCTCTTAAATGTTTGATTGAGATTCCAACATGAAAGTGCCCCTCAAATTAAGGATTGACAGTCCGATTTTCGCGCCCGAAATCCGACTCGCAATCTCTTATAAAAATCGACAATCCAATCTCAAGCCCGAGATTCGATTCGCGATTTAATTTAAAATTGGCCAACCCGATCTCATGCGCGAGATATGGTTCGCTAATTTTTGGATATCAATCTTATCTTTTGTTTGATTTGCTATCGTCAAATTGGTTGAGTCAAATCTTATTTTCGTAAAATAAAAAATCAAAAAAATCTTAATTAGGATTATGTTTGTTATCATCTTGCATATTTAGGATTGCAATCTTATTATGAATTTTTAAATAAAAAATCCGAAAAAGAAAGTGCAATCATTTAGGTTGTTAGTTTTAAATTTGAATTACATGTTTAATTATTTGGCAATTTTAATTTCGAATTTTATAAAAAAACACAAAAAGAAGTCATCATGCATATGTCATATAGAATTAGGGCATTGTTGTCATGGCATATTAGATTAGAATTGCATGTTTCATTTTAAATTTAGATAATCTTTTCAAGATAAATTGCATTTTAGATTTAGATAATGTCTTAGTTTAAATTAGGATTTAATATGACTTAATCCCTAGTTTAAATTAGATAGAATCTTAATCTAGCTAGATCATTTCAAATTTCATAAAATTTGTCTTAGGATAAATTAGTTGCAATTTCTAGGATAGATTGCATTTTTAAAATAAAAAAATGTCATTTGCATGTCATATAGAATATGTTCATGAAATGCATGTCATTTTAGTGATTATTGTTAGGTTCATTTCTAATTAGAAATTGTCCGTCATTAGATTATGTCATTTAATAAATGTCGCGTGACATATAGCTCGCGTATTAAATTATATGCTGCATGTCATCTTAGTTTAAATAATTTTGTATGCCATCGCGTCGCATTGCATGTCATTAGAATTAGGTCATTTAGATTGCATTTAATTATTGCATTTCTTCATGTCATATAGTTTAGTTCATGTTGCCATGTCATATTAGATTATTAGAATGCATCGCATGATTTTCATTAAGAAAAGTGAAAACATAAAATTGAGTAATTGATTGTTAATTAAAAACCATATCTAGGATTGTTGATGTGGATTTTAATTTAACACTGCAGAGCTTTCGTTGCTTTGAGGTCAGTTCTGCATAATTTAATTGCTTTATTTGGTGTTAAATTGGTGGTTTGCGCACCTGCATGAACACCTCACATGTTAGGAAAATAGATTTAAAATCGATCCAAATTGCTTGCACAAACATTTTTTTAAAATAAAAAGAAAGGTACCGAAATGGCGTTAGAGAATTCTAGCGTAACCAAGTCCCCGTACCCATAATCTCTGGTTCGTAGGAGTAAAATAATTCTCCCGTTATTTTACTTGGGTTTCTAATCGACCCACCAAAACAATAGATTAGTGGCGACTCCTAATTGAAAATCAATTGCATGTTAAGAACTTGAACCTAAGTCGCGAATTGGTATAGGCTTGGGAGAGCCCGAGTTAAGTCTAGGCTTAACAATCCATTAGCCAAACCCTAGGTGGTTCAAACCCCGAAAAAATTGGTCGCGACAATGATGGATGCCTTTAGTCGACATCAAGTGCAATTTTTGTATGACCTATTTAGAAGACCGGATACTTTTATTTTTGAAGTGCGATTGGACTAGAAGTATATGGCGTAGTGTCTTAGCACAACATGGGATTCGGCATTTTGTAAGAGGATTGAATGATGAATTTCAATGGATGATTAGTGCTATGAGGTGCAAATACTTGGCAACAAGGCTCCTCAAGGTATCATTCTTAAAAGTAGTATATTGCATTTGGATGTAGCACAACTACATATACTTTTAAAACAAGTTTAATGATATCCAAATTATTTTGTCTAAGGTGCATAAAGTCATTAGAAGTAAAGCTCTTCACTCTATAAAAAGATTAGACCTTCCCAAACTACAACTATGTGGAAACTTCCTTTCTCCATCTTCTTGCATCATTAGTTCTATTTATAATGCTGGGGATGCCTCCATACTTTTGCACTTCATGTGATAACTAATACTTACATTTTACACACAAAAAAAGTATGCAATTAATAATTAATAATTTTTCAAAATAGAACAATAGTAGAGTCGGTTAGCTTTAAAAATAGAAGGTGAAAAATAGTAATGGGAGAGATAAAAGTAGGGTGAATGAGTGATTAATCTCGTTTCATAACATAGAAAGTTATTTCGGTTGATTGAGAAAATGGTGTATCAAGTAAAAGAGGGGTGGAAATAGCATTGCTAAACTTTTGTGGTATTTTTATTGGGAAAAATATCACATGAAATTCTAAATTATACTTATTGTGACTCCAAGAACACAAACTTTTTTTCTATATTAACAAAACTCAAAATTTGTGACAAAATACCCTCCATCCATCACTAAAAACCCTAAATTTTGTTCATTGTCATACCAACACCACAAACATTTTTTCGTGTCACCAATATCTAAACTTGTATCAATTTGACAAAAAATGTCCTCCTTCTACTATTAAAAACTCTAAACTTTGCCCACTACAATACCAATATCCCAATTTATTTATTTTTTTTTTCGCATGACCAATACCCCAAACTTGTGCTAGCAACATAGGGTGTTTTTATCACAGTAGCACAAGTATGAAGAATTTGGTGACAAAAAAAAAAAAATTAAGGACATTGGTGTCTCGGTTGATATAGTTTATGAGGCTTTGTTAACATAAAAAAAAATGGATAATTGTGTCAAGACAAACATATTTTGAAGTTTTATGTGATTAAAAAGAAAATTGCAATATTGGTGTCATAAAGGTTGTAAATTAGAAACTTTTGATGGTATCAACCCATTTAAATTATAAGTACATGGAAGGACGATAAAGTCATAAACTTGTCGAATTTGTACCATCAAATCCTTTTGTTAACTCTATTCATTATAATTTGTAAAACATTTCACAAAGTACAATTAAATCATAAAATTTATCAAATTTGTGTAATCAAGTTATTTGTGTTAACCAATGTTCGCCCCCAAAGGCCACCTTCTAACTTGGAAGGAGAATGTGGGGGTTCAAATCCCCACCTTCTCAAAACGATTTCATTTTAGGAGTGGGTTTCGACTCCCACGCCCTGCAAGGAAGCAAGACAAAAATCTGAGAATGAGTGTTAGAGTAGGATTAGAGTAAGACCGACAAAAAAAGAAGAAGTTATTTTGTTAACTCTATCCAACTTTTTTTTTGTCGGTAACTCTATCCAACTTGATTAATAGAAAATGCTGAAGTGACTTTTTTAATTATTTTCTCTCTCTTTGTGGTGATGGCGTGACTAAAACTATACCGTTTCGGTCCAAATTCGTTTTTTTTATAATAGTTTTATTTAAATTAAATAAAAAGAAGCAAAATATTTTTTAAAAAAGGAGAATTAGAAACCGTGCGTGTAGTACAAAGCCCTTTTTTCCAACTCTCTTTAAAAAAGAAAAACTATATTTTAATTTAATTTAAATAAAATTTGCATAAAAAATTAGATTTGGACTAAATCAACATTGTTTTAGCCTTATTTTCGTGTTTTAGCCACGTCATCGCCGTATAGGAGAAAGAAATATAAAATGGTCACATTAACATCTTTTGTTAACCAAATTAGACGGAATTAATAGAAGGATTTGATTATATTTTTTTTTCAAATTTTAAAATTCAATTGCACTATTATGATATATTTTAAAACTTCTAGTACACTTATCCATTTTCTATTTCCTTTGTCTAGTCTACGTCCAAATAACACTACCACCTAATTTATCCATTTCGTTTCTTTATTATTTTTCTTTAATAATTATTCGAATTTCTTTTTTCCATTATAAATGTCTCTTCCAAATATAGTGGAATTGAGAAGAACGTTACCTAATAAAAATCACCACCCATGAAATATTAAGATATATACTTATACAATAATTGATCATGTTTATGCTAGTTGGGTCATTTATAAAACGAGTCTATACAATATTTATCCCAACTTTGCACCTACTCCCAGACCATGTGTAAGTCTTAACCATACCTCTTTTTGTTTGGATGCTCGGACAGACAAGAGGGGAATACCCTCCTCCATTCCTCAACTTCTCTCAAACCCTAATGAAAGCGAGAGTTTATCTCATTTCCTGGAATAATGAACTCTTGAGGCTCTTTGGCTGTGAAGCTTTGCTTGGTTAGATCTTATCATTTCATTATGACTTCTGGCCGAGAAATAACTTAATTATGACTCAAGACTCAGGGATTTTTGCAAACTAGTAAGAACCAAAAAGGAGAAGAAAAGTGGGCCAAACTTATGTTTTGCAATTAAATAGTCCAATTTTTCGAATATATGTTTTTAAATTGAAATTTTTCTTAAAACCATTAAAGTCTCTCATGTCATACTAAACTGTCCTAGTTCTCCTAATCTTAACAAGGAGCTAAACCCAAAGCCAGATTGAATGTTCAGCAGCAACTGATCATAGATACATAATGCATAAGAGGACACAGAAGATGAACCTTGCATTGTGCGGAGGACTTTGTTGTCCGGGTTCAGACCTTTTTTATGAAGCCACCACAAATGAAAACTGATTGACAGCTACAAGATAAAAGATCAAAGCCCATCATGCACCCCTCCTTACTCTTCTTTTCTGAAACAGCATCACCTCCAATTGCCATTGGCATGGCCCTCTCTGTTTCGCCTTTCTCCCTTATCCCTTCAGATAGAAGATTCGGACCTCCTAAGACTCCTATTGGTGGGTTCACGCGAGAACCACATTCATTCACACATATCATCATGAACGCATCCTACCCATATTCATTGTCTATTCTTTAGCTTGGCCTACTTGGGAGAGAGCCCTACCTAGGAAAGTAAACAGAGCGTCTTTATCGCATCGTGGAAAGTGTCCCTCGTAGTCACATTATTCTAATGAAGTCCTTGCCGACGATGGATATCTCTTAAGATGGCAAATCTTGAACCTCAGATGGCAAGTTAATATGACATATTTGGTTGCGTCGAGGGCATAAATTACGTATCGTTTCAAAGTTCATGCCTAAGATTCGGTGGAGTTAGCCAGAACTTTAATTTGGACACCCTTGTGACATCAAGCGAAAACGATAATCCTCTCTCTTTGGAGGAGTAGCTAAAAAGTTCATGGAGATAGTCTCAACAAGTATTTAAGTAATTAAGGTGGTTCTAGGCTTTGCCTTAAATGCAATCTGGAGCATCCGCATCTATCTCGAAAACGGGTGGATTGTGCAAGCAAGTTAAAGCCTAGAAAAGGCTATCTAACGTAGTCTTTTCGTGATCCGCTTAGATGATCTAGCGTTGTCCACTTCATAGATTTTTTTTTTTTTTTTTTTTCGGTCATATTCTACTCTTACTCAAACTCTTAATCTCAGACTTTTGCCCTACCTCCTTGCAGGAGGTAAGAGTCAAAACTCACACTTGAAACTAAATCATCCCCACCCCAACCTCCTAAAAATGTTGGGATTCAAATCCTCCACCTTCCCCTTTCATGTTGAAAGAGTAGCCACTGAGGCAAACCTCAGTGGTTCACTTTATAGATCGACAGATTGTGCAATTAACAAAAAAGTGTGCATTTTGTCCCTAGGAGTTGTGTTGGAGAATATGACAACCACAGGCTATACCTGCATTATTGACATACTGGAAATAAATATCGAATGCTAATAAAGCTTTTGATGTCCTTTCTTGCTCTGTTATATTTACGTCTTGATGATTCAGAAATAGGTTACATGAATCCATGCACTATATGCGCCCTGAGTCAACGACGCGATGCCAAACAGCCATGGACCTCTTTCTGTTTTTTCAGGTGCGCTGTGCCGACAACGTCTAATAAAGTTAGAATTTTGCTGCAGCGTCGATTGTTCGGGAAACTGTTTGCTTCCTGTTGGGCTGGGGAAGTGCCTACCCTCAATTTAGTAATCCAACGTTGCCTTTTGATTCTCTCTCGCGCTCTCTCTCTCTCTCTCCCCCTCTCTCTCTGTAGAAAATATTACTACGCCCAGTTATGAACACAGCCCGTACTGCGCAAGCAAAGCAAGACTGATTGGCATTTCGACAACCAGCAAAAGTATTCTACACAATTAGGCCTGAATGGGCTGAGCCGGAAACGGCCTTGGGTTGATTGGTTCATTGGGAACGAGTCAAGTACACAGCCCAGTAATCTGTCTTGGACTTCGGTGCTATATCAGAAATCTTCCAACATTCGAGTCCCAGGTTTCGTTTTTCCTCTCGGGCCAGTGCAACTTTACAGGGACTTCAAGAAATTTTCGAGCATGCGAGTGTTTAATAGCTCCATTTTTCTAGAACAACCAAATCTACGAAAAAGTGCATTATCATTCCTTTGGACCTTACGCTTTTTCATTGTGAAAATTACCAAAAAAAAAAATCTATATCTATTGTACTTATGTCAATTTAGTTTTAAACATTTTAATTGTGTCAATTAAATTATAAATTTTCTTCACTTTTTGCCAATTCATTCCATCTAATCAATTTAACTGTAAATTGTTGATGCAAATGTCGATTTTCCTACATAGTACAATCAACGACGTAGGCATTTTAATAATTTTTTAATTTTTTTAATTTATTTTCTTTTTTTTTTTTTTTGAACTTAGGTCCGATCTGAGCGATTCCTAGCCCTCACCCTAGGGGTGAGCAAGACAAATCAAATCGAGAACCGCCTTAACCATACTAAATCAACTAGTTCAGGCCAATTCCAAGAAGTGTCAATCCAATTCCTAATTCCTAAAAGTGGAATTGTGTCCAAGCAATCTAGTTCCCGGTACCCCCTTGGAACTAGACCAAATTGGACCACCTAGACTAATTGTGTATTATCTATTTATTTTTATTTTTAAATGTCTCGCGCATACCCCCTCTTCTCTTTCGGTCTTTCCCTTTTGCCCCATGACCAATTCCACTAGATCGCCCGAGAACCAATCGGTTTGGTTCGGTTTGATATTCGATCCCCGGTTCGAGAAATGGGAACTAGTTTCTCAAATCTAGTTTCCGATTCCAAGTTGTGACCCAACCAAACTAGGAATTTATCACCCCTAGCCAGAATGCCCTCACTTGGGCGAAGGTGTTTGGGCCCTCATCAGCCTTAAGTTCAAAAAAGAAGTAAAGAAAAAAATAATAATGATAAATTCAAAAATATTTAAAAATGTCCACGTCGGCATAGCCCGTGCCACATAAGATGGTTGGAGTTCACATTAGCAATTTCGTTGTCAAAGTTAGTTAGATAAACTCAATTGACAAAATGTAAAGATATTTAGGATTCAATTGACACTTAAAAGGTTTAGCAGTGAATTGGCACGAATATAATAAGTTTATGATTTTTTTGGTAATTTTTCCCTTTTTTAGTTCAGTCTTTCACAAATATGTCGTCGCTTTATGTTGCTTCTTGGACTAAATATTCTTAAGAAACCCTCTTTATTTACTAATTTTACTAGTATATCTAGGGGTGTGCATGGTCCGGTGGGCGGTTCCCAACCTAGAACCGAGAACCGCTCGCTAAGGACCGGTACCAAAAAATTGGAATCGAGATCCACCCGTTTATTGCATGGATCCACCTCGGTTCTGGGTGGATCCATAAAACCGGTTCATCTTCGACAAATCGCTTTCACTTGCTTTGCGGAACAAATTCAACATTAAGAAGCAACAAACCCCGTGAATTTAGCAGGAAAGAAACACATTCCGCACCCACGAATCGGAAACATAAAATTGACATTGCGGGCACATAACTGACTCATAAAATTACACCTAGCTAAAACTTCTATCCATCAAACAAGTTAGCTGTATAAAAAAATTCCCAACCATATCTCACATGGTACAAAGATATCTTCTTAACTCACAAACTTACAATTACACAACTTTCCGAACTCAAACGAAGAACCTGGCAAAAACCCAGCTAAATACCACGTTTAAAGATTACCGAAATAGACAAATCTATGCTACATATCGAGAATTAGTAGACGGACCAAATCCGGGTACTGAATCGTTCTGGTGGTGCATTCGCTTTCGACAATTGCATCCAACTATAAACAAGGGAATTGGCAACATCTCCTGGCACGCGCGACAGCAGAGTACGACCAAATTCACGCTCTCAATCCGACGAGAAACCGAGGAACAAGAAAAAGAAAAAAAGAAAAACAAATGGGAGGGCTCGGGAGACTCACGAGTCATGGCGTATTCCTCGAGAGGGATGGCCTTCCGGTTGCGCCTCTCCCTGGCCTCCGACTACCGCAGCAGCAAAGTGAGCGCAAGCGCGAGCGGCAGCGGCAGCGAAGAGATCAAGACTGCAAGCCTCCGCAAAGCACCACGAGCCGGAGGGGCGAGCTGCTTCGCGACGTCCAGCGGCCAGTTCGAGGCGGTTGCTAGACGAAGAAGATGACCGTCGAGGGTGGACGGTTTGCGGAAGCTCCGGACTAAAAGAACACTTCAATAAGAGAGAGAGAGAGAGAGAGAGACGGGAGAGAAGAGACAGGGTGCTATCTAGGGTTTGTTTTAGTAATTTTTTTTAATATTAAAAATTAATCGGTCTGATCCGGGTGGGCGGATCCGCCCATGAAACCGGGAATCGGACCGATACCCACCGGTTCCCATAAATTGGAAATGGGAACCGGACCGGTTTCCTCACGAACCGCCGGTTTCGGGCGGTTTTGATCTAATTCCGGGTGGTCCAGGCAATTTCCAGGTATTTTGCACACCCCTAAATATATCCATGTCTGATAATGCATTTCGTAAGCTCTGGGCTATGCTTAGGCACGTTAGTATCAACTGAGGTGCCGCACAGTTAATAGAAATGGGGGAGTTTTAATGCTGACAACCACATTTATTTTAACAGTAATTTAACGGTGACATTAGCATTTTCGTCCATAATTTCAAATAAAAAATTTCTTTTTTTCATTTTCTTTTTAGTACTGACCAGCAAATTTCATTCTTTTGTTTTTGCACTTTCTTTTCATGGGCAGACTACTCTTAGTAGGATGAACGACTTAAGGAAATGAGAAGATAATTACCAAAAAAAATAAAATCAAAACCTATTATACGGATATAAATTCAATCATAAACTTTTTAATTTGGCCAATTTAGTCTTATATATTTTTGAAAATTTGCTAATGCAGTTCTTCAAGCCATTTTTGACCAACAATCTCTAACGTGGATATCGGCTATTTTATATGGCGCTATCATGGACAAATTTTTTGCATTTTTTTTACTTTTTCTGAATTTTTTTATAAATTTTTCATATGTTTTCTTTTTTTCCAACGTTAGCTGTCATATAGGACAAGTGACTAGTTTGTTATTTCGAACGGGGTGTCCCCAAATGCACCATTGGTTTGGTTGCTAACCAATGAAGAAAGTGGGAGAAAGATGCACAAAGAAGTGAAGCTCAACAATAACATGAGAAAGGCCAATAACAAAACAAATACTATATTTTGCATGTCTTACAACAAACGATTCAATTCATAATTCATCCCTTGGCCCAACGAGCGAACTTCCACATCAGCAATTGTCGATCAAAATTGATAGAAAGAATTACATTGATAACTTGTCAAAATATTTAGGACTAAATTAGCCAAATTGAAAATTTTTAGAATTGAATTAACATCCGTATGATAGTTTTAAGACTAATTGGTAATTTTCCAAAAAGAATAAGCATAATCATAGTCAATGAATTGTGAAGTCAACACGGAGAGAGCTTGCAGCTCATCTTCGTTGGCATTTCGATTATGAAGATTCATCCATTTTGCTTCATGCGATATCAATAAATTCTGGTCAACCTCTCGGCTGGTCAACGGTTTTTTTTTTTAAAGAACCCAGTTTGGATAAGCTCCATCGCATCGGCTGGGCATACCATTTCCATCTCATCATTCAATTTTTCAGCGTCTTTTTCCCTTATAATTAATATCTATAGACCTCTTATCTATTTTAATAAAAACAAGTTTCATAAAATATAATGCGTATGTTCTGTGCAATGTGCACATGTTCATGCACTTTTATTTTTCTTTTTAAAAATAATCATTGATACATATGAATATCATATATTTTACTTTTAGAGAGGCCTCTTTATCAGCTTCAATTGCTTATTCCCGCATGCCTCTTCCAGCTTCTGAACAGGCAATTTGCATTGGTTAATTGCTCAAAATGAACGAGAACCATACCGTTGATTTTTGTAGATGGTTGACTTGACTTGGCTGTGAAGATTAAGGAATGCCAAAGTCTTAGTCAACTCTTTTCAAGAGATCACGTCTTGCTATTATAAAATGCTGGCCTTCAAAAATTCGATTGGTCTACTTCGTTTACGCAAAGAGATATCATGTCGCTCTCAGGAATCCAAGGGCTGCCTCTGGAGGTCACTGGTAGAGTCCGATTCTCTGTTACCGCCATCCCTCTGCTTTCAGCATTGTGGCTTATCGAATGCCTTTGGCTCGACTTGTTCTTCTTTTCTGTTTCATGCACTAGTGGTCGGATGCGTCAATTTGAAAGATACGGAATGGATCTCCAGGCAAGACCCTTACGTCTGCCTCGAATACGCTAGCTCCAAGTTCCGAACCAAAACATGTACAGGTAACGCAACAAGTGTACCTTTTCTTATGTGTTTTCACGGTTTTACTTCATGCTCCAAGGCCGGTTTCGAAGTGTCTCTAGTTTCTTCTCGTCCACGAAGATTGAACTTGCTTCTGATATGTGTAGACGGAGGCAAGAATCCCATCTTCCAGGAGAAATTTGTGTTCACCCTCGTCGAAGGCCTGCAGGAATTGAATGTCATGGTTTGGAATAGTAACACTCTCTCTGCTGATGACTTCATTGGCAGTGGAAGGTACTTGGTGATGGGCATGTGCTTACTATTATATTGACCAGACTGAGAAAAAGAAACGACAGATTGAATTCCTAGTGAAGATACGAGCATAACCTTATCCTTGCACCTGGTCCTCAAGTGAGTGGTTTTCTTTTGGGTCCTTTTGCCAGGATTCAACTGTACAAGGTTCTGTCTCAAGGCTACGATGACACTGCATGGCCAATTCAGGATCGAAGTGGCAGGTAATGAGCTTTTTCTAAACCCCTTCAATGCCCTGTTACGGTGTTACCCTTCATAGTTTACATGTATGCATTGCTTTCTTAATTCCAGGTATTCCGGCAAAGTGAGGCTCATACCGTACCATGTAACCTCTCTCTCTCGAGCGAGCGAGCGAGCGCTCGCTTACATGATGCATGTGCAGAAACCTGAAAACGATGAACTTTACTTAGGACACAAATGCACTCTTATAACCGAGAAACCATTCTGATCCAAAGATTGAAGCTTTGCACTTCTGTCGGAAGTGTTCATTGCACCGTTTGTGTTTTTTTTACGCTAATCAATCTGGAGTAAATCTAGAGTAAATCTGCATATAATGGAGTTGAGCAACAGAACTTGACAGTAAGGATCTGTTTGGTAGACGAAAAGGAAAGGAGTCAAGAAACTCATTTTCTCATTCGTTAGCATGTAACGGGCAAGTTCAACATTGAAACTAACAGGATCACATATAACTGGCTTTCTTGTTATTGTTGACCAGCAATCGAACCTGAAATCCAAACTATTGGCCCTGCAATGTGGAATCCCGAACCTGACCATGCCCGGCATCCTGCCTTACACCCAAACAACCACATCTCCTTATCCGACCCCATCACCGTACACCGCAGCGCCGGCATATCCTCCTGCATCAAGCACATGCCCACCAGGTGCATATCCTGCCCCACCTACTTACTCGGCATATCCTCCTACTTTGAGCGCGTACCCACCACCTCCTGCCTACCCTCCTCCGCCGGTTGGTTATCCCCCTTGTGCTCCGGCAGGTTATCCTCCACAGTATCCTCCTCCATCTTCGACCTATTACCCTCCAGGTAAATCTATATCTTCCCTATTTTTTTATTGTCTTTTTGCCTAGGATGAGTACTGTGTACCTGCAAATTGTCACGCCTTCAGATTGCTGTGCTCTCACAATCGGAGGATGTCGAGAATTACATCCATCTACGAACGGAAACCTAATGGTTTCTCTCTCATGCATATATCGAATTGAAGCTTAACGGACTTCACCATGACGGTGCAGGTCCAACAGCTGGAATTTACCCACCTCCGCCGTACTGATCAGCAACTGGTCAACTCAGCTCAACTACGGCCTTGCTATCGCGCAACAACAAACTGTATCAGATGCTTGGAAGAATATGAACGATCTGCATTTCTTCTGCTTTCATTTCCTTCTGTTTTGTCAATTAATTTGAACTTTTGTGACATGATAATTCAATCTGCTCCTTTGGGCCAAGCAGTAGTACGTTCTTTTATGCATCTTTTGTTGGCCTCAAAATCTCAATGTCAATTCGCTGCGGTGGAACGAACTTCAAAATAGTAGATCCTTAGCCCGTTTATTTCGCGGAAAATAATATCCGGAAAAACGTTTTTCGGATTTTTTGGCGTTCATTTCATGAAAAATGAATTCTTTGGGGAAAACATTTTCCATGAAAAGAAAAAAGTCTTCTAAATTAAAATATTTTCCACTTGGAAAACATTTTCCTATTTTCCTCTTGATCTCTCTTATCTCATATCTCTACAAATCCTCACTTCATTCTCCAATTTCTTCTTCTTCTTCTTCTTCTTCTTTTATTTGAAATATTTTTTATTTTTCTTTTTCTTTTTTAATTCAATTATTTTTAATTTCCTTTTTTTTCTTTTTCTATTTTTATTTTTATTTTTTTTTTTTGTTTTTCATCTTCTTCTTTCTTGGCTAGTCATCGGCGGTTGTCAAGCGAACGTCGAGCTCGTTAATCTCAAGCTCGAGCTCTACATTCTTGCTTATCCTTTTCTTTATTTACTCTACCTGCAGCTATACATTACTCAAGCAAAGGACTCTACATGCTTTACTTCTTTTCTTCTTTTTTTTATTGGACCCGGGTCCTGACGGCTTTACTGTTGAGTTCTTTAAGACTTGCTGAGGGACTGTTGGCCCGTTGGTGATGGAGGCGGTTTCTGATTTCTTCTCTTTAGGCCGTCTTTTGAGAGAGGTAAATAATACCATTCTTGCCTTAGTACCTAAAGTGCCTAATGCTTGTGCTGTGACTGATTTCTGACCTATCGCTTGTTGTAATACTATTTATAAGCTCATCACAAAAATCTTGGCTAATCGCCTAGCTGCTGTCTTGAGCGATTTGGTTGATTCTTTCCAGAATGCATTTGTTAAAGGGAGAAGGATTAGAGATAATATACTGATGGCGCAAGAGCTTTTTGCTGGTTTTCATCTAGAACCTTATACTCCCAAATGCGCAATAAAGGTTGATTTTCAGAAAGCCTTCGATACTGTTGATTGGGACTTTCTTCAAACTACTTTGTTGGTGTTTGGCTTTCCTGAATCTCTTACTCGACTCATTATGGTTTGTGTTCGGACCTCGAAATACTCTATTTCTATTAATGGAGAACTGCATGGCTTCTTTCCGGGTGGGAGGGATCACCCTTGTAATGGAGGTTTTCTCTGGAATATTAAATGCAAATACTGCTCGGAGGGAGTTTAAGTATTATTGGAGATGCAAACCAGTCCGACTTTCTCATCCCTTTTTCGCTGATGATGTATTCCTCTTTAGTCAAGCTGACTGGCCTTCCATTACTCTTCTGAAAATGGGCCTCGATCTATTTTCTTCTTGGAGTGGGCTCCTTCCAAATAAGAACAAAAGCGAAATCTTTTTATCGAGTGAGGCTCCTTCGCTACACAACTATTTTCTTATGGCATTTAGGTTTCAAGAAGGAATGCTCTTAGTGAAATACTTAGGTGTACCGATCATCTCCTCCAGACTTAAGAAAGCAGATTGCGTGGCCTTGATTGATCGGATTACTGCCAGGGCCCAGTCATGGACTCAACGCTTCCTCTCTTTTGTGGGTAGGCTACAACTTATAAGGTCAGTCCTACATTCTATTCAAGCGTATTGGTCCAGTGTCTTTACTTTGTCGGTTTCGGTCCTAAATAGTATTGAAAAAATCTTGGGACAATTTCTATGGAAATGCGCCACTCTTGGCAGAGGCGGGGCTAAGGTTGCATGGGATGAAATGTGCCTTCCTAAAAATGAAGGAGGATTGGGTATTCGTATGTTGAAAGACTATAACAAATCAGTGATGCTTAAATACATTTGGATTTTTTTCACAGACAAATAATCTTTATGGTGTCGTTGGATTCACTCCAATTTCTTAAAAATGAACCAATTTTGGATCTCTTCCTCACCTTCTATTTGCTCTTGGGCCTGGAAAAAAATCTTACTTCTAAGAGCGGAGTTTCGGCTATCATTTCTCTGGAAAATTGGAAATGACCTTTTGGCTTCCTTATGATTTGATCGCTAGCTTTGAGAGGGCCCTCTTGATCAGCTTATTCTGCATCCTCTTATTGAAACATCTGGTCTTCCAAAGAATGCAGTAGTCGCGGATCTTCTCTCCCCTATGGGCGATTCATTTAGGCTTTTCCTTCAAAGCTCGGGATTCTCCATTCTGATTTCATCCTCTACTCTGGATCGTTTCTTTTGGAGTCGGGATCCCTCCGGATCCTTCTCGGTGGCTTCTGCTTGGGACTGCATTAGAACAAAAAAAAACCGGGTGCCTTGGGCTTCTCTTATTTGGAACTCTAATATTGCTCCTAGATTCCAGTTTAATTTGTGGCTAATTACGAGGAATGGATTGCCTACCCAGTAGCTCCTTCTCTCTCATGGAAGAATCGACTTTTGCACTTGTGCGTTATGCAATGAACTTCCGGATTCCATCAATCACCTATTTTTTTATTGCCATGTCTCGGCTTCTCTTGATTTCTTTTGGGCGACAAGGTGTAACTTACCTTGGCGAGCGAGACTGTGGGTGGATAACTTATCTTGGGCTATTAAATTATTATCCGGTAAAGGTTTCTTCTACTTTTGTATTGCTAGATTTTCTTTTGCTGCCTTATGTTACTTGATTTGGAAAAAAAAAAAAAAAAAAAGGAATGATATTATATTCCGTGGGGAAGCCTTGGTCATCTCTGCGTTGAAAAATCACCTGATTAAAGTTGTAAAGGAGAAAGCACTTACTTTCTCAAATGTTCCGGATATCCCGAGAAACAGGGCGTCTTTAGAGGAACCGGGGCTTTCATCCCTCCATTTCCTCGGCCGTACTTCGACTCTATAGGTTGCTTGGATCGCGTTCTCGCTTCAAGTTACTTGACTCTCCGTTCTTGGTCTCTTCGTTTTTTGATTTGCCAAGGTTTCGTGTTGGCTGTCGTGACTTCTGTTTTAGTGACCTTGTTGGTCGCTTTCTATTTTTTCCTGTATTTGTTTCCCTTTGCCTTTGGCTCTTTCTTCGACACCCTTCCACTCTTTCTACTTACTGTAGTTAGAGTGTAAGTTTTTTGCGCCGCTTTTGTATAATTGTCCAAAGCTATATATTCATTACCTTCACCAAAACAAAAAAAATAAGAGGTAGAGGGAGAACAGGCCACTCAACTGAAAGATTCTTATTAGGGTTGTATATGCTTTGCTTCTTTTATCCTTTGTTTCTTTTTAAAATCCATATGAACATTTTTTAGAGTAGATTAGCGTTTGGTGACAATAAGGGAATAAAGATATGAAACAAGTTTGCCCGGATTTAAAGGCAAATTCATATTTGATTGATTTATAGGTCAATAAGTGATGCATGCCTAATTTGTGAAGTCTTAGAAAATATTTTTCTTATCGAATAGTGGAAAATATTTTCCGAAACATTTTCAAATTTTAGCCGAACACTAGAAAATATTATTTTTTTCCTGAAAAATGACTTCTTAAAGCATGTTTCTCGAAAATAGCCCATTTTCCACGAAACAAACGGATTCTTAGATGTGTGAGATGGACCGAGAAAATCAGTTCTCTAACTGTACAAAAATGGGAACCTAAATAAGATCAAAACGATTCGAGCGAGAAATGCACGCAAAAATGGACTTTACGTGGTACGGTAGTTCAAAAGATGCTCTATACTGGCGCTAGTTAGTCGTGTTCCTCGGCATTCGCGAAAAATTTCACACGTGTTGTCCACTCATAAGCACGTTCTTGAAAGAGGAAAAGGAAAATGAGTTATAAAATATCCCGAAAATCACCACTTTTCAGCTAGCGCGAGCGCGAGGAATGGCGCTTCTCGGGATCGATTTCGCCTGCGCCCTCGAGTCCCTGCGCGACGGCGGAGTCCCGGACCGGGACTGCGTCCTGTCGCTGCTGTCGAAGCTCGTCGGGTACTGCCTCATCGCCGCTTCGACCACCGTCAAGCTCCCTCAGGTACCTCTCGCCAATCGCTGTCTTTCTTGTTGCGATGGAGACGAACCCACGTCGCGTCTCGTTCCTCGTGGATCGGTAAAGGGTGAAAGGACGGACCCTTTTGAGAATGATTTGACTTTGACACTTGCCAACATGATCGTTTGGATTTTAGAATTTGGTTTGCTTGAAGGGTGATAATCGAATGCTGTCTCTGTTGCTCGCTTTGTCGGGGAGTGATGGTGCGACTCTTTGAGTGATTTTGGTCGTGGACTCTTTGCTTTGGTAACCGCAGATATTGAAAATTTTGAAGAATGGGAGTGCCAGAGGGCTCAGTGTATTATCCTTCGAGCTCGACGTGGTCGGCTACACAATCGCTTTGGCGTATTGCCTCCACAAAGGGCTTCACTTCTCTGCCTTTGGCGAGCTGGTGTTTCTTCTGATCCAATGTATGTTACTATCTCGAGCCATTGGAGGAAGCTTAGAGATTGTTTGGTTCTGGACAATCTTTCTGAATTTTTCTGGGAGTTCCAGTTAGTGCATTGAGTTCGCTTTCCACCGGATCAAATTATGTTTGCTCTCATTTTCATGGAGAATCTGCCTTACATGAGAGTGTCATTCATAATCATAGAACGCTAATTTTCTTCTTATTTTGGTTTGGAGATTCAGAAAACAGTTCTTTTTTGTCTTTAGGTTTCTAATTAACTTCCTTTCATTTCCAGAAAATTGGGAAAAAATGCTGCCTAACACTTTTTGCTACGGGCATTAAACAGTTTTGTTAAGCCAAACAAACAATCGGTTTTTCTCCCAGTTAGCCTCTGTGAACGTAGACGACTGATTATGTGATAATTATTGGAAGTGTGGCTTCCTTGCCATCTTCAGCACCTCTTTCCAGGGAAAGCAGTATTTGAAGGGTTCTCTTTATCTTGTCAGTTTTTCTGTCTTGAGCTGATAAGTTCAAGCAGATTAAACGGCAACTTAAAGTAAATGAAGAGTTAGGTAGTTCTGTTGGTTACTTAGTATCTTCCACATTGGTTTTTGACTGTGTACTTAGTATCTTCCACATTGGTTTTTGACTGTGTACTTAATCAGAGTGGCTACTATGTCCGACAACAACTCTTGTAGGATCAACTTTTCCGGGAGCACAAACTATTTTATTGCTCATATTTACTAAAAATTGCTTCCTGTATTCATAATGCTGTGCATCAACTGTAGGAGTTGGACCTGGTTTTAATGAGTGATGTATTCTGCTCTCCAAATGGATGTGTTTCCATCAACAGCTCTAGTTATTTTAATGGACTGATTGTTGTTTAATTTTCTTTCCTAGAACTAAATACCCCATTGCATGATGACGCTACAAGTTAATTTGATGTCCACAATTCACAGCTATAATTTTGGTTGCTGTAATATATTATTACTCACAACCTCTGGGAGCCAAGACATGGACCAAGACGCTCCTGTATCCTCCTTCCTTTGCCAGCAGAAGTGTCTTTTCCTGAATAGCCATGACTTTGATGTTCCCTGATGATTAGATTTTTCAAACTTTTTTCCTTAACGTGTAGTCATCCAGGTACTTTGCGGTGGCACCAATGATTTTATCTGGTAAAGTTGATCCTGTTCTTTTTGAAGCTTTATATGTGAGTATCAAATTCTTTTATCATTCTGCAGTCTTCTTCTACTGTCTGATTGTGTTCATTTCCTTTTCCCATTGTTCTCGTTATACTTCGTCATGTATATGTACTTTTCAAGATATTCTCCTTCTGAGTTTACACCTATATGATTTTAACATAACATGAGACTGGAATCCTCAAACCCAGGGATGCCAGCATGCAATATTCTTCTGTGCCAGAGTTCCACAAATATGGAAAAATTTCACTGTAAGTTCTCTTTTGGCTGAAACTTCACTACAAGTTGAAGAATACTAGTTTATCCTAGTTCAAGGAAACTGTGGTGCTTCTTCTGTTTGGATTACTATAGTGTGTTTTAAAGGGCATCTCTTTGTCTTGAGATAATGGAGATTTAGGATTTGATTATCATTCCAATATAAATAACCATGATGGTTGGAAACTTGCATACAAGTTCAGCTCTCTTTTCCTTAGTTAATCGATATTTTTATATTGATAAGTAGATCCCTGTGAGCTCTCAAGGATTTTCCTGGTAGGTCCCTCTTCTACTTAGAATTTTGGTCCTTTCAGTAACGAGCATGCGATAAACTGGGTGTATCTTTTTTCATTCATAATATTTTGAAGGGGTTAATGGATTTTCTGTGATTCATTAAGCTGCCCCATTATGATATCTTTGCACTTTTAATCTTGCCATCCTCTTTCCATTAGAATATTTCGCAGTGTTTGTTGTGATACTAATAGCAACTTCTTGCTGAGCAGACCAAGAGTACAGGGCAACTTAGCTTCTTGACAGCTTCCATGAATTTTGGAGGTTCAGTTGGTGAGTTCGAACTGCTTGTTGAATAGCTCTACACCATATGACATAATTTTAGTTTTTGAATCTAAAGGGACATCTTCGATTTCCTCTTTTATGGCAGCGAGAGTGTTCACCGGCATACAAGAAAAAGCCCCAATGAGCGGTAACCTTTCTTTTATTCCTTATGCTTTCTCATTTCAAGAACTTTTGCTTCTCAAGATCCACCAAAAATACAAAGATTTAATCATAAGTCAGGCTACCCTGGGACTCGAGAGGTTCTGCTAATCTTTGTGTCCAACATTTTCTTAAAATATTCATGATTTGCTTTTGCTTCTGTAACAAAATCACTGTAGAAGCAAAGGCCTTGAGGTTGACTTAACGTTAGTTTGCTTCTATACAGTCGAATTACTTTGTTTTCCCTTCAGGAGATCAGAATTTCGATCCTTTCTTTTCTCTATCTGTCCACCTGAGGGGCTTGACAATGTGCTCAGTGCAGACAAACACGAACCACCATTGTCAATGGAGCCAAAGTGACGGACATTCTAAAATAGTCTTCTTACTGATTTGATGTGGTCAATGTTCAAATCAGCACACCGTTTCACAAAGCACCCTTTTTTCTATATTTGCATCTGCCACAGCCTGTTCAGCTATTTTCTTGTTTCGCATGGATCCTGTCAACATGTCTGTCCTCATTTCTACTGTAGTTGTTTTGGGCACAATGCGAACTGTGGTGACGAACGGCACCATCCTGAGCCAGATAATCATATACCGCAAGCCGCGTGAAGAGAGAGAGAAGAAAGTCGAGTAGCGACCGTGCCTCAGTGCCCGGCAGTTCGAGCACCGAAAGTGGTATACCATTCCACTCTTTAGTCTTTAGATTCAGCTTCTTATAGCTTTCAACGAAGTAATGCTGATTGAAAGTAGCACGTAGATCTTATTGTATCGTAATCGTGGCCAAACCACTAAAGTACTTGTATGTCCACTAGGAAACCATTCTGCCCAAGTAGTTGAACATCGGTTGGGTGAACCTTGACAGGGGTGGCAAATAGGTCCTTTGGTGTGGGATGCTTTAGTTCGCAGGTTATACTAGGGATATGTGTCAGTCCGGTCGAATCTGGGAATTGGATCAGACCAAATCAACCGATTTGGGGTGATTTTGGGAGGAATTGGTCCAATTCCTTATTCTAAAAATTTGGATTTCTTGTTTCCACTTAAGAAACCAGACCAGACAAACTAGCCCATATTACTCAATTTTTTAAAAAAAATTTCTCATTGTGAAACAAACCCCAAATTAGTAAATTATGTTTCAATTTTCACCGAAATAGAGCAACGACTTCCATATATATGTATGGATAGACAAAATTATGAAGGAATGTGTAGGCTTGCTTTTATATATATATATATATATATATATATATATATTTAACACTTGCTAATGCTATGGGTGTGCAATGGGAACCACTTGGACCAGATGGACCGGCCGATTTTGAGTGGTTCCCAAAGAGGGCAACCTGGTTCCCGGTTCCCACTTTTGGAACCAGTGGCCAATCGGTTCCTAATTCCAAGGTGGGGACCGAACCGAACCAGTTAATTTATATAAATTATATATTATATTTTAATTTTTTTTAATAAGCAAACCCTAATTCCTCCCAATTTTTCTTGTTTTTTATTTTTATATTTAGCCCAAAATAGCAGATTTATCGATTCCACCAAATCGGACCGACCGATCCGGTCCTTGGTCTCAGAATCTGGGAACCGGGAACCGATCAGTCCTAGCTAATACGATGCCATGTAATACAATATTGACTATAAAATCCAATAGAAAACTTGTAGATTGTCAATTAGCGCCTAATCGTGGATCATGTAAATATTCATTTAACGAATAAACTAAAAATAATTCTCTTTTTTTTAACGTTAAGAAACTCCCACTTGTAGAGAATACAGGGGGGAGAAGGAATCATCGGTTTCAAGACTAACCTCAGATCATCTCTGTCCAATTTTAAGATTGAGTGGGCTGATTTCCAGTTCCACAAATTGGAAATTGACGTTGCTCAGCTTAGCTCCTAATTCTAGGGTGGGAATCGACCACTTGGAGACCAATCACCTCTAGGTTGTACATCAAAAGTAAGTAGTGTGTCAGCTCAATTTCAAGTTAAAAAAAAAAAAAAAAAAAGGAGGAAGAGAGAGAGCTTTGATGATAACAAACCCCAACAAAAAAAAATGCAAGATTCTGCCTTGTTACTAGAAGAAGCTCAAGTCTCTATTTTTGCGCTCCATCTTCCGTTATGGGTTATCTCTTTGTACGCCAAAAGATGTTTCATCATTTTATTAGTAAGCTAAAAATGAAATCATTGTAATATTCATAAAGAGCAGAAAAGTTACAAAAAAAAAAAAAAGTAATAGAAAGACATAATATTTTAATTGATTTAGGATATGGATTGAAATAAAAAGATATTCTAGAATCTAGATAATAATGTAATTATGAAATTATGGAAAGCTAATGAATTAGATTGAACAAATCGGGAATCTTTAGGATTAGATTGCATATTTTGCAATAATGTAGGGGCTCGTGATTCTCTCTCTTGTTTGATCAAATAAAATCACTGCATTGAACGTTAAGGATTGGATTGGAGAAATTAAAAGGTCAATGATAACATTGCATACTTAGCCAGAATATAGATATTATTGAAGTCATTTTCTATTCTTTTTCTTTTCAAGTTCTTTTATTTTAGGTGGTTGGGATGGAACGTATCCACGACGTTAGAAGTCTTTGGACTAATCTTGGGGTCTCTCTCTATTACATTTCAGCGAGATATTCTCAAGAACAAAGGCCTGAAAACATGATGGAAAAGGCTCAACCACTCTACTTCCTAGGGAAGCCTCTTCAAATCAACCAAAGTCGTCATTAAATTTAAGGTTGGTAAGACATATCAATGATACAATTTTAAGAACAATACTGTCTCGAACGGATTCTCCGTTTAACATGCGGTTGGCTAATTTGAAAGTCTTATCTGTAGAGACAACGCCCGAACTTGGATCTTTTCTTAGTTTGCATACTAAGAGAAAGCTAACAAGTTGAAACTTATCTAATACTCCAGTGAGCAAAATGAGGAGAACGAAAGATGATGGAAGAGAGCAAAACGAAAACGCTTTTTATATAATTTGCCGAGATGGGATGCAACGCATCCTCAAAACCGAAACTGTAGTAAACAACTGAATAGATACTTAGCTTATATTTTTTTATTTTATTTTGCCACAACAGTAGAAGTTCTAGACCTCAGGTTGAGTCAGATTATCTAGCTTTGCTCGCGCTTTAGCATCTAGCTTATTGCGTCATCGCTTACGTAGATGTAAGAAGAATCCATGCGTGCGTCGATTTAGGTCGAGAATAAGGACGGGGATGGTTTTAAAAGCCTTTTGATCCTTGGAAGTTTGGACAAAGACACTAGTCGTTCGGATGGCTTTGAGATGTACACGGAAGCATGAACCGAAAATTAGGTAAATCCCTTTCCAAGACGTGTCTCGCGACCAATACATTGACATCTCATCACCAACTTGAGCCACGCTAATCACAAGTTGGAAGAGAAAATGGGGAAATTGACCACCATTCAAGGAAGGGCTACATTGAATTTTGTCATGAAGGTTTTGTGATCAAATTGATAAAATTGAAAAAGTTTCAGATTAAATTGACATCCATGCAATAGTTTCATGACCGATTGGATATGTATAATTTTTCCGAGAGAATGAGTTCTTGTTTGATTAAGAATATGCTCGCTTCATCGCACCTTTTTTTTATCCTATTTTCTATTTGTCCCTTTTCCAACCCGACTTTAGACCACAAAAATGAAGTAAAGCAAAGAACGAACGAGAGCCAGAAAAAGGAGGACGACCCAGGTGAAGATGCGTGAGTATTACGAAGAATTATTCGGATCAAAGGCGCACATCAAGCTTTCCACGTTCACTTTCGGCATGTGAATTGCCTCGCACTTGCATAGGTGGGATTTAGAAGCGACTCCCAATTTTGACTGCCGGCTCGCATCTTTATGTGGAAAACGAGATTCGATTTTCTTCGAAGCAAAGGTCAGTGTTGTGAGGTCCAGATCACTTTCCTCACAGAACCCGACAGCTGACTCACTCACCATCCGATTTAGCATGCTCGAAACAGCAATCGCCTAAACCAATCGGCACGCGACGTCCATGTCACAATAGTAGTCATGCCGCGACGCGATGAAAATCTATTGGATCTCTCGATGATGGTCGTCCCAGGAGGCCTGCATCAGCCCCCGCTGGCAAGCAATATGCACGCCTCGAGACTCGTCAGCAATTTGCTTGTGGGAAGTCAATAGGCGCTCCCCGAGAGACCCCGGGACCGTCTACTCAACGGATCACGGAGCTCACAATAACTTGTCTAAGCGCCTTTTATTTTAAGGAAACTGAAAAAAGGGTCGTAATTCTCAATGCCCCGTGATTAGTTAGGCAGAAGGCCGCGTGGTCCTCAGCACGCTTTTTTGCCCCCTTAAAGAAACTAAAAACCCCGGGTCGTTTCGGATCAGTGCCCCGTGATTAGTTTTTTTCCTTTTTTGGCAGAAGGCCACGTGGTCCTCAGAGATTGCATAATAAATTTTGCCCCTGAAAAAAGTACTTCTCTCACTACCCCGTGATAATTAGCAACATGTCCTCAGAGATTGCATAAAATTTTTGCCCCTAGACTAGGTAATCAATTAGCAAACATACCGAATGACCAAACGCAAAAAACTTACCGGTGACCGAACAGGCAATCGATTCCTTCCAAAATCCAGCCCACAATCAAAGGTGATGCTCTCATCGGTGACACCGCTGGAGCCTCACTTATGCAAGGAATCAAAAAATATACAGAAGCCCGTTCAATAGCAAACATTGCTGCACAGCTTTTTCAGGCTGACTGGTTCAGAACCTTGACACAAGATTCATACATTCTGACTACACCTTTATAGCCCCATGTGCAGCCCCGGGATGCAAAAGTGTCTTGGCAAATGGCATACTATATAAGCTTTTACTCGAACCATGAAGTAACCACAGAGATTTTATCAAGAGAAAACAGCTAATACCTCTTTCCTTTGTCAATTGCCATTCGAGAAATAGATCCTGACCAAGCACCACACCTGAATCAAACAGGATGGATCGTTGAGAATCATCGACCACTGGAGAAAGGGGGCAAAAGATAATATCTCTTGACCATCTCCCAACTCGCAAGCCACTGGACTGAATTAATCTCTCGAGTAGCGAGAGGATAATGCGAGCCACTCAAGAATGTACACCAGTGGGCCAGCAACTGGCAATAAATCAAAACAATTCTCTTCAATTTAGAGCATCAATTTCAAACACGAGCATTCCTCACAAACTGCATCTCACTAGTCACTCCACAAACAGTACATACCTTTTGAGCATCGCCATCAGCAAGTTCAGGCAACAGCCGACTAGTGCTTCTACACCTAATCGAAATGGGAAATTCTCCGTACAAAGTTTCTCTAGAGCTGTACATTTAGCGAAGTGAATAGTATCACTAACAATTGATTGCTAAAAACCACTCTAAACTCAAGCAATTTAATTCCAGCAAACTCAAGCACGATTTTGTAGGACTGACACCAATTAGAACAGGTTTGTGCATGCTAGGACAACAATTGGTGATGGCACGAAGCTGATCATCTGAAGATCAAAGTTCGAAACCTTCAGACCCATAAAGTCAACAATTCAAATTTGATGCGCCCGAGGGACAGTCATTGGTTTTATTCTGGCTGTTCAGAGATTCCTCTAAGATCTTGGCTTTTAGGAATCTTTACTGCCACTTGACCATCTTCTGAATGTGCATGCCATCAAACTCTTTCCGCTCAAACTGCCCAACCTCGATTTAAAGGAAGATGACCGACTGGTGCCGCTCGATGATGCATTATTAGCACCAGCTGTTTGGCTAGGTACAGGAGGAAACTCCACATGATTTTCTTCTCCTCCACCATCACTGGCGAACGCGTCTATCTGTTCTTGGTCACTGGAGTCCAAATTCAACGCAAGCGATACCCTTCTCATTCTTAACCAAGCTGCACCCTCAGAAGTCACTCCACCACACTTCTTAACCTTCAGTTTCACCAAGTTAGGGCAACCAGAGGCTAATGCCTTCATTCCTTCATCCGAAACTGGGCAATTCTTGATGCAAAGCTTCTTGAGCGCCATACATCTAGCCGCGATGCACATAATCTCGGCGTCTCCAACCGTATCGCTACCACAAAACGCCAGTCTCTCTAACGTGCCGCAGTTAGATCCTAGCAAATCCAAGCTCAACTCCGTCGGATTGACGCCAATAAGAACAAGCTCTCGCAAATTAGGGCAACGCTTTGCAACAGCAATCAAACCATCGTCGCCAATGCGGTTCAGCTTCAATCCATCAATATGGAGCTTCCTCAACAACTTACAACGTTCGGCAACCGATATGAGCCCTAAGTTCGTGCAGTGCGGTGTCTTCAACAGATGCAGTATCTCGAGATCCGAGCAATTAGATAGCGAGGCAATGCCAAAATCGCTTACCTGGATCCTCTCCAGATGGATCTCCACTAATTTTGCGACCCTCTCCACCATAACCTGGAGCACCGTGTCCCAATCTCCGTAACATTTCACCAGCTTCAACGTCCTCAAATTCTTCGAGCCGATGATCAGCGGACCGAAGCAATGTCCGTTGTAAAGCTCCTTCAAGCAAATCGTTTTGAGGGAGGCGGCAGCCGCACCAGGCCCAATCGGCTCCGCCGTAGCACCTTCAGTGGGACTCCGGAGCCGCTTCACAGATAACTCCTCGAGGGAGGCGCAGTGATCAATCACGGCGTTCAAGCCTTTGACTCCGAACGCGCAAGATCCGCACGAGAGCTTCCTCAGCCCCGGCAATTGCTCGTGAAGACCGCGATCCCCGTGTCCGTGAGCGCGCGGCAGCCCCGCAGCTTGAGGCGCGTGAGGTTCCTGCACTTGAGCGAGATCAGCACGAGCGCGTCGTCGCCGATACTCAGCGCCTTGCGGTCGCACTTGAGCGCGAGCTTCGTGACCGAGTCGAACCGCGCGAACAGCCGCGGGACCGCCTCCAGCAGCTCCGAGTGGGCGTGGAGGGCGAGCCTCTGGCGGCTCTGGCCCTCGATCGCGAGCCAGCGGCGGCACACGAGGGAGCACCGGCCCCGGTCGCCGGAGCCTAGGTACTGGAAGACGCAGGCCAGGCACTCGTCGGGGAGATCGGAGATGGAGAGGGAGAGATCGGCTGCGGCGCACTCGTCGGCGGCCTCCCCGAGCACCGGCGAGATCACGGCCTTCGACTTGGCCGCCGAGTGGCCGTCGTCGGGGTCGGGGTCGAGGTCGGGGTCGGGGCCGCGGCCGCGGCCGCCGGGCGCGGGGGCCGGCGAGGACGGCGACTGGCCCATCGCCGGCGGAGGCGAGGGAGGTGGGCGGTGGAAGGGGGAGGAGGAGGGAAGATTCAGGCGGCTTATCTTATCCTTTTGGTTCTTCGGCTGCGCACGGAGGAGGACTCACTGTGTTTTTTTGGTCTTGGAAGATCGAGGGCGAGAAATGTCAGTCTGGGGAAGGAAAAGGGACTGTTGCATTTGAAGAGTCATAAAGCGCGCAGGGATCGGGCCCATCGAGGGGGGATGTTGGGCCGAGCGTCGACCCTCGAGATTCGGCCCATCGAGGGGATATTGGGCCGGACGCCGACGCTCAGGATTCCGCCCATCCCGTGGCTGACAAGGATTTCCCTCTCCTCTTCATTTCATGCGTGTCCCTTTCCGTGATCCCGAACGCACGCACATGGCGCGAGTCTCGACGCTCGTGTGGAGAGAAAATATTGCGCGCACGTTGCATGACCGGCACAACAAAAAAGGAAGACCCTTGGGAACGCGACACGTGTCGTGTGTGGGACCCGAACGCCACACCAAATTCTGAACTAAGCGAGCCGGCCTTCTTCTTGGGAGAACACTCTCTTCCGTTGAGGCAATAGGACAGCGTCGTCGGTGTAAACCCTCTAGATTTATCATGATCCGGCGACGGTGGAGGCGAAGGCCATGTAATGGTTCGTTGGACAAGGGCTCGGTCGTGACTTGGAAGGGGGAGAGAGAGAGAGGGCATAGTCGATAGGGGCCAATGATTTTAGCGACAACAGAGGTGCTGAATGAGCCGAAGCCGAGGGCGACACGGTGATTCGTTAGTCGGGGAGAGGGGAACCCAGAGAGAGATGAGCATAGAGAGAAAGATTGTTTTATTAAAAAGAAAGCCCGCTCGCTTAGTTTAAGATTTGGGTTAACATTTGGGTTGCTCTCAAGGAGGAAGCCATAAGGTGCACACAATATTTTCTCATCTCAAAGACCAAACTACCCCTCCTTGCGAACTCATTTCAATGCCTTCTTTGCTTAGGTTTTGGGTAAACTTGGCTTTTAGTTGGGTTCGAGCATTTGGAGTGGATGCGAGAATTTGAGACAAGGGAATGAGCATTTATATAGAAAAAGTAAAACGACACTTTTTTATTCTTTTGTAAATATAAAATGGCAATAATTTATATGAAAATGCGAAATGGTATCCATAAATTAAATTTGCATTGTGCTTTGGTATTTTCCAAAGTAGAGGTGTGCTAAGTGGCCAAAAGGTGAAGAAGTTTTTCGTGTTATCTTTCCAAGAATTAGATTGCAAAAACAATATGATAAAAGTAGGGATGACCATGTGAATGACTATTTTATTGAAATATCAAAATGTGATTTAAATGTCAATTAAGATAATATATGTTTTACGAAAAATAAATAATTTAAAAAATATTTTCTTAAAAATAATCGTTTATATCCTTATAAAAAATAAATATGCAAAAACATTTTTTATTTTCTAGCAAGATAATTAGACACAAATTATTATTGATAATAGAAATATTTTCCATTACAAAGGATATAAACGATTATTTTTAAATATATATTCTTATATTATTTATTATCTGCGAAATAAATATTAATCACTTTCAAAGGAGAGATCTTTTCGTTAAAATGCAAAAATCGATGAAATCTTTGTTTCTCAAACGAACACGATCCGCACCGTCGTCGTCATCCTCGCTTCGGAGAAGCACCGCCAGAGCAGAGTAGAAGCTTCGGTCATGGCAGCTCCTCCTCTGCTTCTGAGGAGCGCGCCGGTCCTCCGCCTCCGGCTCCACCTCCACCTCCGGCTCCACCACCGCCTCTTCGCCGGAGGCTTGCGTCCGCTGTGCGCCGCGGCGGCGGCGGCGGGGGCGGCGGCGGACGCCTCGACCGAGCCGGCTTCGCCGGGGAGAAGGCGTCCCCCGAGGACAAGAAGTGGGGCGCGGCGGTGTTGTTGAGCACCAAAGAGCCGCCGAGGTACCAGAGGTGGGACGATCCTGACTTCCGGAAGTGGAAGGATAAGGAGGACGAGATTTTGAGGGACATCGAGCCCACCGTCTCGCTCACCAAGGAGATTCTCCACTCCGATAGGTCTCTCTCTCTCTCTCTCTCTCGCTCGCAATGATTACTTAGACTGGATGTTCTGTGCCGACGATGATTCGATTATTCTTGTGTAGCGCGAATTCGTGAGTGTTAATAGTTCATTTCGCACTGAGTTCTGGTGATTCGGTGTTGCGCACTGATGAACTGCGTTCGGGATTTGGTTAGAGCAATTAGAGTTCAGGTAGAATTTGTGAATATAATATCGAGCCCTTCTTTAGTTTTATTGACTGAACTGTGCATATTTCGTGTCGTCGGTTTTTCGTGCAAGAGCACGAACGTATTGATGGAAGATTGTGCCACAGGAAAGGAATTGATTCAATTAGGATGCTAATTCACTTGATGCCTGAAAAGTGCATGTTAGGCGTGTTTCGATTTACAGTTTGTTATGCATTTACATCGGGAGCATAGCTTGCGTGCACCCAGCTTGCGTGAGTTTTGCCTTGCAGCAAACGATTTTGAAATTTTTTTCTTTATGTAGAAGAGGGTTATATCAATTCAATAGCTCGCTTAAGGATGTTGAACTCCTCGATAAAGAACCTACATAGCTTGGAAGGTGAAAGTTGGTTGTGATTAATTACATGGGAACTTGATAATGGCTATGAATTTATGAAAGCATCCTTCTTTGGCACCAAGCATCTTAGGTGAAGAATTGTAAGCGAACATGAAAACACACAACTCTCGGGATTTATCTTTTTTGTTTCTTTTTTATTTTTTTGGCTTGAAAACCTGTTGGGATCTCTCATTGAATGAAGAGCCAGAAAATAAAGTCACAGCATTTTCATACATCTCATTCAGACAAATGAGTTGCTTACCCTTGGTAGACAGCAGCTCTCTCTCTCTCTCTCTCTCTCCCTCTCCCCCACTCCCTCTCTGTGCACACGCGCATGTGTATGTTTTGTGCTTTCCTGTTAGTTTTATTGGCACTTCTTTCATCCAACTATTTCTGTGTTCTACTAATTGATAAAAGTGGTTCTATGGACGGTTCTTGTGGTGAATTATTTACCATCCTCTTTCCTTCAGTTTATAATGTCTATCTCAGGATCTTGGTACTCTTGAGTACCATTTCAGAACAGCGGACCGCTCTTGTATCGTATGCCTTTTCTCTTTAGATAAACCATGACTGACTGCTTAGAAATCTGCAGACGCCTTGTACTATCTTCATATGATGTTCTTATCATTCCAAGCCTGAACATTTAACTGCTTTCCATAGAGGCAATTGATTTGTCTTGGAAAAAAATGAAGATGGATAATTTCCAATCTGCCGTTTCTCTCTGCTTTCCTTATCTTCTCTTTTCTTCTTCTCCTCCATTACTCTTTTACTTACTCTGATGCTAGCAATGGATGTTAGCTTTTCACTATGTATAGAAAAAGGTCTAATTACATTATTAATAGTAATAATAATAATGCAGAACCTTCAGTTCTACCTTGAATTTCTGATTTTCCAACTCTACTGTGAAGGTACATGTCAGCCAGCCAGCAGTATTCCACTAGTGACATGATGAACTGCTGATATGGCTCAGCATAGGGCTAGCGGTGATAAGATTAGTTATTAAGTTAAAAAATGGCCTTCAAAAAAGTGAAAGTGAAAAGATGGTCAATAATCAGAATGATTTGCCCTGCATGTCTTAATCTGCACATATTCTTTAGTTATCTTTGAAGCTGTCATGGGCGGTAGAAATTAGATTTTATTTTCACATATAAAGTGATTATCCTTAATGTTCTTTCGCGTTTTTTTACAAAACATATATTTGACCATATCAGGACCTGTCAGTCTCTTATTTTCATTTAGCAGTTTCGCTGGACATCGACGGTGATCCAGTAAAGATACATGGAAATGAGTCCCCTGTTGGGCCACTCCTTAGGTCAACTGCTGGGGCTGAGTTGGCATAATTGAAAATCAGCTAAAGTTTTCAGTCTTTGTAGGAATCAGGCCCTAAGGCAGCTATTAAAAAATTTGAAGTTATCTTCTATTGGTGTGGGTAATCATCATCTAATTATATTTGGCTTTAGGGTATTGATTATAAAATTTTGAGGATGACTAGAGATCTGTGAGAATTCTTCTGCATGTAAGTTCACTAGAGAGGGAGAAATGGACTTGCAGACTAAGAGGTTGAAGTGAAGATTCAGCATTTAATAAGATGAAGCATGTTTGATAATGTTTATTAGTTGACTTTCCAATTAGTAAAAAGTTCGCAAAATTACTTAATGGTTTACTAACTCAATAGATTGCAAATCAGTTTGCTAAAACCTACATATACCATCCACAATTTCATTTTAGGTAAGAAATGAATTATACTCAGACTTGAAATTTTGCTATCATCAAACAACTTTTTCTTTTCATTTTAAGCACTTAGGTCGACACTTAAAGTTCAATAATTAAATTTTCAATACTCATTTCAATATCATCAAACAAGTGGTGAGTTCTTCTGTTGTTCTAATTTTCTTCCCCATTGTTCTTCCTCTCTTATTCTGAAAAGTAGAGATAAGATGATCACAATGGGAAGGCACCAGAGTCATGCCAATTAGTTTTCAAAGGCTTGAGGGGAAGCCATTTATGAAAAGCTCAAAAAGTAGCGCAAGGATACAAGCATATTTGATGATAGCAAGCATCAACTTGTGACTTCTTTTAATGCCAAAAATAAGAAATTTGCATTTGTTCTTGTGGCCTTGTTTGGTTTTCTATGGAAATGGAATCCCATTTCTGAGAAACTGTTTCCATTGTATGGAAACATTACTAGGAAAGAGAGCACTAAAGCACTGCAAATCCCAACAGAATCCAATTCCCTAGCTGATGGAGGTAATCAAAATCTCTTCCCATAGATTCATCTATTGTACTTGTTCTGCCTCCCTCAATGAGCTCTTTCCAGTCTCCATTATTGCACATGTCCTCACAAAAGATGGAAAATTCCTCTCTCTCTCTCTCTCTCTCGACACTGTAACAAAGTAACCAAACAACGAATAAGAATTCTATGCAGGGGGATCTGATTACCTGGAATTGTGCCCATTTCCTCATCCAATTTCATTCTCCGATTGGATGGCTTGAAATGTACTGATGCAGACTTAATTCCTTTAAAGGCTCTTCGGTTGCTCCCTCTCCATACACTAGAAAAAGGGGGGAGGGGTCACATATTATGTCTTCCTAGCCACATCTTTCAAAGAATGGTTTTTGACATTGATGAATATTGCATGAACACCATGTCTTAGTCTGTAGTCTGACTGGACAACTCTAACTTTTGGTTCCGCTTGGGGAAAAATATATCTAACTCTTGGTTTCTGCTTTTGTGCCAGTTGCACAGAGCAATGAATGTGAAGCATCGCCTTTGACTAGGCTACATAGAATTCCTTAACTGCTACCAATGTCTACACATAGAAGCATATAAGTCAAACTGGAAAGAAAAGAATTAATTGGCCGGGGATTGTCATAGTAGTCTTTGGTGATGCCTTCTCATGTTGCCTAATCAACAAGTAGGCAAGGAGTGACATCTCCTGTCTTGTGAACTTTTTCCGTCAAATTGATCTAATATATTGTGAAATTCAAGAAGTTCACTGATGTGCATTTGATGATGCTGTTTGCCAGAATGTGGGAGAGTCAATAATCACATTTGTTTATTAGCGGGAACCTTCATCTATACCATTAACTTCAAATTGAACAGTGACTGAGGATACAAATAGGAATAAGAAGAAATGAAAAGGGAAGGTTTATGGGCATTGCAGGAGATCAAGCCAACCTTGGATAGCAGAAGATGTGCCATGTAACCATGATTGCAAAGCAGAAATTGTTAGCTTTAGAACTAGAAAGAAACTTGAGAGTATTCCTTTCCCAGCTTTCATAGTTGTTATATGACATGGGTACCAACTCATTTGAAATGCAATAACTTTAAGAAAATGGTCTCGTAGCTAGCTAATAAGTTTCATTGTAGAAGGGTGCAGATGCCTAAAGTTGATTTTATTAATTATATTGGACCTTTTCATTCATATGTGGTGCCTAATTATATTCTTAACCAAAACAGTGACTGAAGAATATTTTACATGCCCGTGATGTTTGTAGTATGATATATCCTCTTAGGTAATATTTCAGCACTTCATCCAACTACTATGTTATTCGTTTTAAAGGTATAAAAGACAGATACTTGTCCTCAAGCTCGATGCTGTTTGAAGATAACAATGCGTGGCTATATCGTTTGACGAAAAATTTTATAACCCCTCTTTTGAGTGTAGATTATATTATACAGTATAATTGTTATGATTGTGGTTCTATTCTATCCTTATAGTAAATGTTTACCTGCGCGTTGTGCGGGATTATAAGTTTACTCAGAAAATTAAGAAGAAAAAACAGATAAATAAAGGATCCATAGAATCAAAGTCAATGAAAAAAATTAAGTTATTTACTCATAGGTGGTCTTTCTGGAAATGTAAATATGTAAAAGGAAGATGGGATCGATATTCAAACTCTAGTATAAAAGAGGATGAAACCAATACATGGCAAAACTTTGAACTGATAATTGCAGGAATTAGATGAGCTGTGATGCCCATTGGAACTATGTTTGTGTACATCTTCATCCTTGTTCCACATTGTAAGATAAAATTGACAATATTTTCAACTGCGAAAGAAAACTAATTTTCATGTCTATAATATAGTATTGACATGTTTGTTTTGGTTTTGTCAGTAAACCTAATCAGATTAGTAAATAACTGAATGGCTAAATTGACTTGAAAAAAAAAACAAGTTGAGATTTCATTCGTCCTACTCTTCCCAACAATGCTTAGATAATTGTAACAAAATCATGGAAAGGTGCTAATCGGATTGCTGAGAAAGAAATATTTTCTTGGAGATCATAGGGGAAAACATTCAAAGTAATTATCAATTCGAAACAAAAGTAGTGGATACAAAATTAAGTTTTGGATCATTCAAAGGTGGGGTAGAAATCAAAATGGTAAGACAAATAATGGTGTAATAACAAAACTTAATGGAATGGAAAACTTGGACATTGGAAGAGAAGCAAAACACTAGGAACTATCTGCTCATCTATCAAGTGCAAGAGGAGAGAATGAACAATTTTTTATATCCCAGAATTGATGTTGGCGACTCTAAATCTCAGACATCCATGTGATAGTATTAAATTCATAAAATAACTATGTGACATAGAATTAATGCACTGAGGAGAGGCCCAATCTGGCAACCTACAAGCTCTGTAATAACATATTTACATAGATGTATATGGTATTTACGTTTTCATTGGTGCAAATGGAGTCACTTTTTATGTATTTGTTGTTGTGACACTAATGCTATGTTTACGAAATGGGGGAAAATGGGGAAATTGAAAATTGGAGTGGAAAACAATGAAAAATAAAATTTCTGTGAGAAGAAAAAGGATGGAAAATTTAGAATTATGAGAATTTTCTTCACGTAGTTTCCTCTCCTAGAGTCTTTCAAATATAGCCTACGGATATTCTTAGTTTGTTACGCACGATTGCAGGTCATTTGTTTTCTACATGTATGTTTTAGACTTAAGATTATTAGGAAGAACTCCTATCTCCCTGACATTTTCTCATTGCTCAAAGGATGGCACCTGTCCTTATGACAAACAGCATTTACCATTTGACAGTGGCCATCACCACTTGACATTCCCCCAGCAATTTTAAGCTTAATAAATGTGCTTAATCTGCTGCTTGATCTTCCTTCTCTTCCATTGCACTCTTAAATTCATTTCAATCACTGGCAATATTTGTCCATATTCTGTTCATAATGGCCAGGAACTTGGTGGAGTTTGTAAATCATGTCAAGCTCTCCCAATACACTCTAGTCCGTTTTCTGGTATTATGATGCCATTCGCTATTGTATGCTTGAATCTCGCCTGCACTTCATGACTACTTGTTTCAGTTTTGGTTGTACTTTTTTCATCAGATTTCTCCCTTCTACATTTCTAATCCTAGAGTTCAGGAAATAATGTGTCAAAAGTTGCATCAAAAAATATTCTTTCATAGGATTAATGAGAAATGTAGAATGGTGTTGTTCATACAAGATGCTGCAAAAGGCTTTTGATTTAAAATTGGCCGGCATCAGTTATTTGGTGGTTAGCTGCATACCATGTTGATCATAGTTCAGTTAGTTACATTCACAAAAGCTGTTTCTCCTATACAACTTGTGATACTTGTAACAAGCTAATGGTGATTATAGGTGGAGGATTATTTGTCTTGTTTGATAGTTATCGAATTGTCCTTTTGGTGGACTATGAGTGGGATCTTCATACGAGGCTTACAAGTTACACAGTCATGATTTAGCTCAGAATTATTTGATTTCAGATAAATCTAGAAGTTAACTGATGAAAACATTTGCATCACACTAAAAGTGTTGACAGTTGCTTCATTTGTGAACTGCGCCTACCCGTCAAAGTTATGTGCAGCAGTTGGTGAATTGAGAGTGCTCTCAGTTCCTTATTTTGCTATTTTTTATTATTTTTTTTCTTTTGGTTACCAGGTACTTGGATGGGGAACGACTGACAGCTGAAGATGAGAAAACTGTTGTAGAGAAGCTTCTCATAAATCATCCACATGCTGAAGACAAAATTGGTTGTGGACTTGATTACATAATGGTAAGCTTTTCTGCAATTATATTTGCTTTGAGAAGAAAATGGAAAAAAGCCACAAAAGAACCCCAAACTATAGCCTCTGTGACACATTTACGCTATACCTTTTTTGGTGACAGCAGAAAACCCAAACTTGTACTCATGTAACTCATTTACCCTCTGTTATGATTCTGTCAGAAAGTACCATTTGAAGTCCTACATGGCCACTGACGTGGACAACAGAATGTAAATGAAGCTGATTTGGTGTTTACGTCAATTAAGTGATTAAAATGACGTCTTTTTAATGGCTTATGTGGATCACAACAGTGCCGTTTGCTCTCTTCTCTCAGTTGTTGAAGGCAATTTGTGCAAATTTTAGGGTTTTTCTTTGTGTTTATCTCTCTCTCAGTTTCTCGTCGAATCTGTGATTGTTTGACCAAGATTTATCCAAATCCAGCTTTGTTTCAACTTAGGCAAGTGATTATGAGTTCAAATTGTTCCAAAATTATGGTTATCTATACCGTCTGGTGTTTTTCTGATTCTGGGTTTTGCCCCCTTTCCTGGTTTTTGAATTGCTTTGATAGCCTGGTCTGGTCTGGTTTGGTTCCACCCATTAATCTTCATTTTAATCACTGATACACAAAACACTCGAATCCAACTCCTCCGCCGCTTTCACCTTAGGAGGCAGTACCATCTGGTCTTCCCCTCCATTCCATGTAGCATCTGAGTGAATGCCTTGAAACATGCTGAAATATTAATTCTTAGCATTGTATTAGCTCTGATTTTGTCTCAGATCTTTCGCATTCCTTATCCTGGCTCTCTTTGCAACTCACAAGGCAATTATCTCCATGCTGTTTCACACCTCTTCTAGGTCTACATGGTCTTTTCTTTTCTTTTTTTCTTCTTTTATTATTATTATTATTTTTTTGCGCAAACCCTCCCTTTTTATAATCACTAACCCCAGGAAGAACCTGACCTCCCAAAACCGAGCTCCAGGAAGAATCCTAATGTCCAAAACGAGAGAGACAGAGAGCAACAAGAGAGATGAAGAGCATGGCACCGTTTTGTTAATGTCCACTTAATCCAAATGGGTGTGGCATCGACGCCATTTGCATTCTGTCGCCCACGCTAGCCACATTTAGGACTTTTAACGATGCTTTCTAATGGAAACATAATAGAGGGTAAATATGTCACACGAGTACAAATTTGGGGTTTTTGGTGCAAAATAAAACAATGTAGGATAAATGTGTCACATTGGGCATAGTTTGAAGTTTTTTGTGGCTTTTTCCCAAAGGAAAAAAAAAAACTAAAAGAGACATTCATGTTACAGACAATTATTTTTAAAGCACTTACACTGCTAATTAAAATTTAAAGTTATAACCACCTATTCCCTTTACCTCCCCTCCTATGAGAGACGAAAAAAGAACAGATAACTTAGCAGCCAAGTTGAAGATCAATCTCAAACAAGTTGTTAGGATGGTGATGTTATTGATGGATATTTAGTTTTTCTCCAAACCACAAAATCGAGCAACCAAGTGGTATGGCATGCATGCATTTGGCATCTATTGCAAAATTTTGATTCTGTTTTCTGCTCTTACTGCATTTTTCAGCTGCAAGCCATGAACTATGATTGTATATTCGTTGGATCCACTTACATCACTGAGTTAATGACCATCAACTGTTCCTGGTTCTGCATATATAGCCTATGCTGGCATCTCATAGTCCTTTCTTATGATATCACACACGGTTACCCTTTTCTTCTAATGGCCAAAAGTGCTCCCAATTGCAAATGCTAATGTTTCTATAGTTCAACTTTGTGGGTTGTCTTAGTAGAATTTTGAAGTGCAGTACACTTGCTATATCCAACGATGCTTGTTCTTGTAATAATTTTCACGTGTAGACAGCAAGTGGGCTTGTAAACATAACTCACATGTTCAACAATTGATTAAAATCTGATGCATAAGTAGATAAATTTTATAAACCAGTCTTAATAGGCCTATCATCATCCTTTAAAAAAAAAATAATGAGTTTACTCAGTAATGAGAGAATGAGTTTATGCTACTAGCATAATATGCCTGGTTAACATAAGGAACTCCTTGTGCTTCTCGAGGATCTAGTGCCTTGCTGTTTGAATTAAATGAATGTAGTTTAATATGAAATACATGCATAAGGAGAAAGAAATTATTAATCCTAAGAAAACTAACAGTGACAAAGGGGCATGCATAGATGGGTATCATACATGTACTGGTGATACTTAGATCACAGAGGAAAAATGAATTCAATAGGAGACTACAAGGCACTGAGGAAACTAGGTGAGAGAACTCATCATATTGACAGTAACTATTCCAGAGAGTAGTGGAGATCGAGGTTTCATGTCATGGTAAAATAATTCAGTTGCAATGATGCTGCAATTGCCCCCAACATCCCACGCTGTAAGTAACAGACTGGACATATCAAATTATCGTTAAGTTGACTTATGGCTTGCTTCTTCTTTTTTTCTTTAGGAATTTTTCAGATAGAGCTGTCCTTTATTTATCTCGGTAAAGTTCTCTTTCTTCTTTCTCTGTCAACTTGAGTGCCTGTAGGAGTCATTATTTGATATATTCCTTAGCTTTTCTTGGGTTTACCGTCACATGCCCCTTTTACCTGGCAATCCATTAAGTGTATGACCCCTAAAGGTGGCTTTTGAATTTGAGGTGAGAGATTATGACCATTGTTTTCCACCCCATTGCTTTTTGTACCGCAGAGCTTCTTTCCTGTGTGGTAATAGGTATATTAATTTGTAGTTAGCACTCAAGATAGAGCCAACATCACTAGTTCTTATTTGAGCAGAAATATGTTGACACAGTAGTTCCAATTGCTCATAGTAATTTATGCTTTTATGGTGAAGTTTATTGCTTGTCATTGAGGTAAACATGGGAAATACTTTCTTGCCAGAACATGCCATGACATGATCGAAACATTTAAGGAATGATCTAACGTGCCTTTTCCTCTTGATGAAGGTGGAGCGACATCCCCAGTTTAGAATTTCAAGGTGTTTGTTTGTTGTAAGAACCGATGGTGCATGGATAGATTTCTCGTACCAGAAGTGTCTCCGAGCGTACATCCGGTCGAAGTACCCATCTTATGCCGAAAGATTCATCCGGGAACATTTTAAACGCGGCAGTGGTTAATGCATGTCGAAGACTCGTGCTTCATACTGTAAATTCGACAACAGTTTTGGAATCACTAGAGGTTGTTGGCTCATATAAAATATTCCGAATTGGCTGTGAGGCTAAAGAAATGCTCATGCACTTTAGATTATGTCATTAGTCAATGGAGCAGATGCTGCTTTGACCGGCACTTCAAGTTCAACTGTTGGTTCACATGTGGGGACAAGAACATGATTGAAGGTGAACTCCACTTTTTCTTTTTGGTTGTCTTTAGGACTTGTGTTCGGTAGGAAATTGGTAGTTAGTCTCTCTCTCTCTCTCTCTCCAGCTATATGGATTCTTTTGTCTGTAAAGGGACAATCATGAGTGAGCACAGGGTCAAATGCTGTTGACTTATATGAACAGATGATGTAGAACTACCTTAATCAATGATGGTTCAAGGTTGATGCTTGATTAGGTGACTTGTTCTTTATGAATGAGCTATTATGGACGGTCCTAGCCCGACTTCAGAAGTTCCTGTGGTGGTCCAGGAAGAGAAATTGGAGTGAATGGGTCAGGAACCGGGTCAAACTCAAAAAGGAGTCGCTGTTCAGTTTTGGTCTTGCTACGCTTCATTTTGCAAAAGTCAATGGAGGGAATCCATTATTGTCCGGCTCTGAAAAGACTGCAAATAATGTTCTGGGGTTGGAGGACACCCATATCTCTTTTTCTTCTGTGTTTTCGGCACATAGGCGATTCGATACATGTTTGGACAAACCCTGCTTGAATTTTTTGTCCTTTCTCTGTACTCCATGGCCAAGTGATTGTGCAATTTTACTCCAAGACATCAGAGCATCATGAACTGCTGCTTTAAGGGCACTGCTCCCGTTTTCTTACTCTAAAGTTTGGTTTGGCATTGCCTATTTTCTCATGGGAAGGAAGTTCCATTTCATCTCTTGAACATAAGGATCACGTCTTTTTTATAAATTAAGTGCATTAAATGCTTTTCTTATACATGTTAGCAGTGTCAAAATTGGCATTTGATGCTCATCCTTTTGAATGACCCTATTCCATACATGTCATGGTGATCTAGGAATTGAAATCTCCATCTTCTAGTGTACAATGAACTTTTGATGAACTTTTCTTGGACAGTGGTTTTGCACACTGGTCATGAAAACGAAAAAATTTCTTTAGGGATGGTGATTTTAGTTCTTGGGCACTGGGAATTTTCTTTTCGCAGAGGTTAGTAAACGCCACTTTCATGATTTGATCTTCAAAATGATGATCGGTCGCACTAATCTCCGCCTAGACAAAGAAAATCTGCTTTGCTGAAAGTGAGGGGTGAACTACCATATCTTCTAATAAGGATTGAGGACTGCCACTTCAACCATGGGGCGGTCAAGGTGATGAATCATTTCGATTGGGTGAAAGAACCCCAAATTTTTTTATTTATGTAATGTTAAGTATATTATTACCAATATATTAAATTGATTCACTGAATAATGCGACAGACTCGTATGGATAGTCGATTGCGGCCTATTTGTAGTTTGCCTCTATCATGTTCTTAATCTAATCATTTAATGGTGATTTTTATATGTCTAGTGTTACTCTGAGTTTCGTGTGCACGCTAGAAAGTCCATGATATGATGATGCTTGAATATTTTACCAACTTAATTTCTTTTAACTATAGGGTTTTGTGTTTTGTGTCCAGTAAAAGAAATTTATTCAAGGGAGAGAACAGACAATGTCATGGGCTAAAGATTGATTTCTCGAAATTATCAATTTTTCTTAATGGTTCAGAGGCTTACTGACATTCTCTATCCTCGAATAAAAGAATAGGGCATTCTTTGTGGGTGATGTACTCCTCGCAAGTTCTAATGCATTCTTATTTTGTGACATGTGCGTCGCGAGATTGTAGTTATCATGGTAGAGTCTACAGGGTTGTCTCTAATTACAGATGGAAACTCAAATTGCAAATGCCTAATGTACAACACTGTTGTAGTACTTGTCGTCAGTAAAGTTCTGATTAAAAAAAGAAACAATAACATCGTTAGATGGTACATAGTGTGATGCTTAGAAATCCTTATGCCACAACCATATTTTATGTTACATTTCCTTCCGGATCATTCCATTTTTGCCCCCTCTTTTGTTCCAAATTCGTTTTCACGCTTTTGGAGTACAAATTATATGGTTTTTGCACTGTAGATTTCGTAAAAGGCGATTCTAATTAGTCGAGCTAACATGCCTCTCCGCACTTTTTTTTGAATGCTAAACCTCTCCGTACTTGGCAAGCTAGTGTTTCTCTCTTCTAGTTTTCTGATCTCTGATTAGCCAAGTCACTCTTACAGCTCAATTAAGATATCAAATGGGCAAATTTCCATGGTTGATGATAATCATAAAATCTCCAAGGAGTGAACGTGATGTTGATGATATGTAGCAATAGGTCAACCCTTTTAATCATTATGTTGCAAGATCCAACCCCAATTCCCACCCTAGCTCATGACCACATCATTATTCATTCAGAGGTGGATGTCTTTTGCTAAAGAACCGGTCGATTTGGAAAACGTACTTGTTTTGGAATGATTATTTGTTCAGCTTGGAAAAAATGAATTGGCGAAATTGTTTTGAGTGTAGATTTTCGTTGATAGTAGCAAAATTCTCGGCTACTTCTTCTATCATATAGTATTTGAATATTAAATAACGCATTCATCGATCAACTTAAATCTATAGAACATTTCTCAGTGATCCCATAAAATTTCACAGAATGTCGGAATCAAGTTTGTCTCAATGTAATTGGCATGCGTGTCCACTCCATTATTCCTAATTCTTAATTCGACTTGCAATGTAAGAGATGGTGTTGAAATATCTTATATCTTTTGACTATGGGGTTAATATGCTCTTTATACAAATGTGAGGACCCCTGCCTATTAACTAGCTTTTAGAATAATTAGTAATTGTCCTACAAAATATCAAATAGTATTAGAGCAGGAAGTATTGAGGTTAAACTTTCCAACTTAATTTCTTTTAATTGTCGCATTTTGTGTTCGGCAAAAAATTTTGTTAGAGAGAGAGAATTGATAGTGTCATGGGCCAAAGTTTGTTTTCGTGAAATTATAAATCTTTTTTAATGGTTTGAAGGCTAATCAACATTCTCTATCCTTGAACAAAAGTATGGTGCATTCTTTGTGGGTGATGTACTCCTCGCAAGTTCTATTGCATTTTTATCTTGTAACATGCATTAACTGCTCACGGGATTGTAGTTATCATAGTATAGTTTACAGGATCATCACTAATTACAAACATGGAATCTCATATTGCAAAGTAGGTAAATAAATAATGCCGCCGTAGTAGTTCTTGTCAAAAGAATGGTTCTTATCACTGAAGGTTTGATTATTAAAAAGAAAAAATAACGTCGTTAGAAGGTACATAGTGCGATGCTTAGAAATCCTTATGCCACAACTTTATGTCACATTTCCTTCTATATCATTCCATTTTTGCCCCTCTTCTGCTCCAAAATTTGTCTGGCCGCTCCTGGACTACATATCATTTGGTATTTGCACTGTAGATTTCGTCAAAAGCGATTCTAATTAGTTGAGCTAACATGCCTCTCCGTGCTCTCTCTCTCTCTCTCTCTCTCTCTCTCTCTTCTTCTTTTTTTATGGTGTCTGTCGGCACTTGGCAAGCTTAGTGTTTCCCTCTTCTAGTTTTCTGATCTCTGACGAGCTAAGTCACGCGCACAGCTTGATTAAAATATCGAATTGGGCAAATTTCCACGGATGATAATCATACAATCTCCGAGGAGTGAACGTGATGTTGATGATACGTCGCAATAGGTCAACCCTTTTAATCATTATGTTAAAGGATGCAACCCAAGTCCTACCCTAGCTCATAACCACATCTTTATATATATAAAGGTGGGTTTCTTTTGCAAATGAATCGATTTGGAAAACGTTCTTGTTTTGGGATAATTATTTGTGCCGCTTAATGAATTGACGAAAATGTTTAAGAGTGAATTTTCGTTAACTGTAGAAAAATTCTCCTTTGGTTAATTCTTCTGTGTTTTAATATTTGACTATCAAATCATGTATTCATCGATCACTTTAAACTTGTAGAATAGTATTGTATCAAAGTTAGGTTCTGCCTTAATTTATTTGACATGTGCATCCATCCCGTTATTCTATGTGTCACTCCTAATTTGATTTGCATATAAGAGAGGGCATTAAAATATCTCACATCGTTTAACTATGGGGCTGATATTCTTTTTATATACATGTGATGCTCTTCCACTTATCGACAAAAAAAAGAACTGAAACTTTTGAAAAATTAGAGTAGTTCTACAAAATCTCAAATGATATTAGAGTACAAGGTATCGAGGTTGAATTCCAAGCCCTTAATTTGCCTCTCTATTATATATTTCCACCTTGTAGTCCTAGAATAAAATATAGTTTATGCATTGAAGGAAGTGGTAGAGTACTTGACTATTAAATCACGACTTCATCCATCAACTTAAACTTCTAAAACAATTAGCAATGGTCCTATTGCATGGGCATCAGCCCTATTATTTCATGTATCATCCTAATCCGGATTGCAAGTAAGAGTACCTATTATATATATGACGTCCATTTAGTCTAGACTTTTAAAGTAATTAACAAATGTTTTATATAATTTCAGATTTTTAAAATATGCATGAAGAAGTGACAAACATGGTATCAATGTAGGATTTCAAGGGCGTTGATTGTACGATAGAATATGAAAGTCCATCAAATTAAAAAGGAAAGAAAGAGACTCCCATGCAAGCTCTCCCCTACAATTACGGGGAGAAGCACCATCATTAGATACACCCAGACACCATCTCTCCGGGACAGCTGGAAGCTGCAAGATATCCAGTTGGGTCCTCGCACCTTCGCACTGCAGGCATCATGAGTTTCTCATTAGTGGGGTCTCGACAATTTGGTAATAGTTGTTAAATAAAACATCATAGTCTCCCCTTTCCAAAAAATGTCCCACTGAATCTTAACCCCCCAGCCCCCACCCCCCAAAAAAAAAAAAAAATATTAAGCCCCCACCATAAAATCTTCGACATATTTGAACAAAGAAAAAGAGAAATATCATGTTTTGTAAGAACTGTTTACAAAATTTGAAAGTAGATTTGTTGGATCGACCATTTACAATTTACAGCATCATTTAATAAATTAAGTTGGTAAATTAGTTTTGTTATTATTAACCTTCCTTCAAAGAAAATTGGGGCTAATTTCCTAAAAAAGCCACAAACTTTAGGTCTAGTTTCGCTTCGAACTTTTTTATTTAGAAAAAAATTCAAACTTTAAGTCTAGTTCCAAATTTAGTCTAATTTTTTTTTATCTTAGAAAAATTGCCAAACTTTAAATTAGTCTCAAATCTATCCCGAACTTTTCTTTTTATTCTTAGAAAAAAAACCTCAAACTTTAGGTCAATCTAAAATCTATCTCAATTTTTTTTTTTTTTTGTCGAAAAGAAAATTGTCAAGTTTTACTCTAATCATTAATTTGCCCCCCATTAGCCCTCTATTCAAAAGTCCTAATTTTTATATCCTAAAGTGGTTTTATTTTGAAGATAATTTTTCATATCACCTTGTCGATGTGTATTTATTATCAATGTATAAATTTTATGTTAAGTTGGGACTAGACCATTCAATAAACTTGAGAATAAATTAAAAGTTAATGATTTTTTTAGAATAAAATAAAATTCAGGATAAATTTGACACTAAACCTAAATTTTAATATTTCTTCTAAGATAAAAGAAAAAGTTTACGTCGGATTCGAAATTTAACTTAAAGTTTGGGAATTTTTTTTGGGAATTAGCCAAAGAAAATTGTGTGTGTAGAAAGATACTGACGGATCGGGTCAAGATGAGGTGAATGTGAAGTAGGTACGGTCAAAGAGAGTAGGAGCGTGGGGAACGTGAACGGTGGGGAGAGGGATTTCGATGAGTCCCAATGAGAAAAAGAGATTGTCCCTTTTTCTCTGATGGCTGCCATTGGACATGGATTTACATCAAAACATGACTCTCTCTTTACTTCTGGCAGAGAATGGTCTCTTCTGATCTTTAACCCTATTGATGGTAATAGAACTGCTCATTCTTTTTTTAGGCCTTTCTCTGTCTGAGATTTGGTAAAAACCAAAGAGGAAGATAATCCCAGAAACCGTGTGTGCGAAAAGGGAGAGAATGATAGAGATGAGTGAGCTTGAAAGGTTATGGATATAAAGGGCTCTTGTTCTCCAATTTAAGAATTTGCCTTAGGGACACACACATGTAATGTATGCCGGGCAAATGAAAAATAAGACCACTTACCAAAACAATTTATCTCAAGGATTTGTATAGGGCATGAGATAAGAAGTGGGGAAGCAATCCAGTTAGAATATAATTTATTTATTTTTTTGAAACTCAAGTACTAAGTAAATCGGGATTCATATCATAATGTAAAGCTTGAATGGTCACACAACACCAGCCGTGCAGTCGATGCATTAAATATTTTCTTGTACATGATGGCGTAGTGATTAATGTTTGCGATACATAAATTAAGTAAGAATGAACAAGTCCGTTTGATAAACCCGAGTAAGAACTAAAAATTAAGAATTTAGTATTTAATGATATTAATCTTATCAATTATATTGCTAAACCTATCATTACAAACCCATGTTCGATAAGAAATTAATTATAACTCACGAGCAACAGTTATTATCGAAAAGGTCTATAGTTTTATTTTCAGCATTTAAAATTCTCATTTATTATTCAGCTTTATCAAACAAATTTTTGCCTTCGAGCTAAACTCCTGCCAACTATTCTGACCAAAAAAAACTCTTGCCCACCATGCGGCAATTTTTTATAGGTCCATACTGGGCACTTGTATATGATATTTGACCCTAGTTATGTTGCGGATTTTGATTGTACGATTGTCGATAAAAGGATGGAGACAAATTTTATATTTCTTCCTTGCAACCTATCTTTTTTTTTTTTTTTTTTTTTTATTGATCGAGGAACCACCGGAAATCACCCTTCTGCGAATTTGCAACCTATCTTGCTAATGGAGATTATCAATCTCTTCACAAATTCAAGATTATCATTTTATTTGGAAATGAGGAATTGCATCTACTGTTGGACTAGAGCTAGGGGGCACTCTGAGATCGGTTGAAATTAACCAAACGATGAATAAATTGAGAGAGTGGAGATAGAATTTGCCCCACTTGCTATTTTGTTAATCAAACATCTTCCCTCTGATAGCTATTCGCACTACGTCTCAACTTATGATAACAGGATTTTTGTCACTGCTGTTCTTGCACCCATTTCTTGGTGAACCCAAATGGATGATTCTTTAAGGCATTTGGTCTCAGACCAATGACATTATTTTTGATAAACTTTGGTCTTTTTATCGTGTGATTCTTTAAGGAATTTGTTTCCCTCCTTACATAACAGTAGATAAATCTTGGTCTTTTATCATTCGTTATATTCACTTTCTAATGGTATCCTAAATATTACTACAATCAAGAGATGCTAAACACATTAAAATTTACTTTAGTCGAACTTTTGGATCATGCAATTTGACATATTGGATGAATGCAAACAAGTTTGTGTATAGATCGATCTCACACTGTGGAATATTTAACTTTTTCATCATCACTAGAAATACAAAATGGATCTCAAAGCACTTATAAAGTATGTTCCATAAGAAAAATTACAATCTTGTTCTTGATAAGAGGGAATAAACCCTCGTTCTAAATGTTACAAAATTTGAAAACGTCATTACAAAATGTCAGCGGGTCTATGGCACATTCCTGCAAGATCCGAGCATAAAATGTAGCAAGAGATATTTACTAGACCTAGGATTACTGTACAAGTAATGCCGGAATTGTGAAACAGAGTTAATGGCGAGAACTCGATGAGCTTCTTTATCCCTGCTTTTCCGGTCCTTGGCGGGGGAGAGGGGGCGGGGGTTGTCGAAACTCGAAACCAACAATCACCCGCAAACACGATCTCTCTCCATTATCCCCCCCACCTTCCATCACCATTCCCTGTCTGTCTGTCTCTCCCTCTAAATCCAATGGATCCTGCACTGCTTTCGCCACCGATTGCACTTTTTCTCTGTCATTTCACAACGCCCTCTCTCTCTCTCTCTCTCTCTCTCTCTCTCAGACACACACACGCAGAGTTGGTGCATGCATTTCTTGGAGAGCGAGCCCATAAAGAAGTGGTGAGAAAAAGAAAGGAAAGGTTGAGGGGAGGGGGAGAGGGAGAGAGAGAGAGGGAAAGCAACGTTTCAGTTCTGCTCCCTCAAGCAAAGCGAAGGGCCTGAAGAGAGTCTGAGTAGTATTCACAGTGCGTTACGTACTCTCTCCCTCTCTCTCTGTCTCTCTGTGGGTGGGAATAGGCAAAAGAATCGAGGAGATGGGAGGGGAGAAGTACGTACTTTGGATCTGCATCAGTTGGCGTGCTACTTGTTGGCAAATGGCAATGACACTTTCTTACCAATAAAAAAAGGAAGGTTCGTGCGACCTGCCTTCAATAGTTGATTCGGCAACCCTACTCCCACACCTCTCTCTCTCTCTCTCTCTCTCTCTCTCTCTCTCTGTACAGTTCAGTTTGCACTTATTTTTCGCGAATTATATTTTTGAATTTACCTGATTAATGGAAAATCGTTATGGAAAAAAGATAATATACATGCCTAAAGATTAGCAAAATGAAATTTCAAGGGGAAATTGAAAAATGACTTTCCGAAAGATCTGTTTTTTTATTATAAAAATTTTCTTAAAACAAACACACTCAAAATTCCTAAGCATCTTAGTTGCTTTTTGTTGAGGATGGTAAATTTGCCATCGGACCATATAAAACCTAATTAGATTGTGCAGAGGAACGTGGATACCCCCGCCCCCCCGGGAGTTCTATGGCTATCTTAACCTATCACTTTAAATACACATTTCATGTACATGCATATAATGGATCGAGACGCCTATATAAGAGAACATGACTCACGAAAAGATACTCGTTGAACTTGTGGAGTTTTTGTTTTAACGTTAGAGGAAATTTTTTCTTTTGGGGCCAGGTGAAAAAAGATTACATTGGACTCAAGTCAATTTCGTGGCTCGAGCATAATTTGTGATCAAAACAAATTGAGGCAAATTTGGGAGACCTACAATTAAGTTCAAACTAGGGATGAGTGGATTTAAGTTCTACTTTGAAACCTAAAACCTACATATTATAACAAATTCCTTAATTTTTGAAACTTATAACTTATCCAAGATATTCAAGAATCTAGAATCCACCCTATCACGGGTTTCAAGGTCAATTTTAGAGTTTAACCGAGTTCTACTTGTACCCTTAATTAAACGATTGTAATAATTGATTACCTCTAATGATCACTATTCGTTACAATCAACTGATCACAACTAATATTTAAACACATGAAAATTATTAAATATTAATAGAGTAAAAATCCCAGTCATGGATATCACTGGAAGCTTAGACTAGTGATTTTATATTACACATTCATCATTAGACATCACATAAATACATAAAAAAGGAAAAACACAAAGACTCATTCCAAGTTACAACTTGTCCATTGAAACGGGTTTTCAAATTTTTTGAACCAACGACCTACCATGCATATTCCTAGAACCTAGAGCCAAACCAATTCCTACTGATCTAGTTCTCAAATTCCCAATCCTACCCTTTCAAACAATTCATGAGTAAAGCTAAACATGTGAAAAGATAATGGGAGTATAGTCAATCACTTTATTTTGGCAATATAATTCATATACTTTGTTTGTTTTGTAAAAAAATTAGGGTTAATACCTTGAAAAACCCCAAACTGGCACACTTGTGACAAATTTACCCAAAACTATTTTTTTGACTATGAAAAATCCCAAATTAGTAAACCTGTGACAAATTTACCCCGATTGACCATAAAAAACCCTAAAGTAGTACCTTTATGACAAATTTACCCCAAACTAATTTATTCGACCGCAAAAAATCCAAAACTGATAAATTTGTGATAAATATACCATCCGCTAAATTGGATTAATACCAAAAAAAAATCACAAAAATTATAAATTATGACAAACGGAGCGTAAAATCCCAAATTGGTATACCAATCAACTGTCACACATCATTTAACTAAATAACTTGATAGTAAAATTTAACAAAAACTAACATATGGTAAATTTGTCATGAGTGTACTAGTTGGGTTAAATTTGTTAAAGGTATACTAGTTTGAAATTTTTTGTAGTAAAAAAAAAAGTTTAGGGTAATTTTGTTACAAGTGTACCAATTTAGGGTTTTTTAGAGTATTAACCCAAAATATGATTTTGAGAACATATTCAATTATTTTTTTCAAAAATATCAATGCATTAAAAATAGGAAAGTGAATTCCTAAATATAAATAGATGAAAACACTTTTCATAATTGCTCCTATCAATTTTATTAATTTTTTTTAATTTCCTTTTTTTTTCCTTCTCCCTCTGTTGATTGCTAGGCTCAGCAACAACCAGTGACCAACCACAAATGCGGGTCAGCGAGGTCAAGCCCCACTTGTGGCTTGTTGCCAACCATCATGGAGACCTAGCAATCATGAAGGTGGAAGGAAAAAGAAAAAGGATAAAAGAAAGAAAAAAATATACAAGAAAATAAAATAAAATATATATATGAAAGAAAAAAAAATTCAAAGTTTTTTTAGCTTGAAATAAAGTTAGGAAATTGAATTCATATTCCAAATGAGATCTAAACATTTAAAAACATTTTTGATCACATATCATCAAACAAAGGAAAATTATCCATTTTTAGAAAAATAATTTCCTAGATCCTTTATCACAACCTTCTCTTCCAAACAAATGCACTCTAAGTGTCACAATTGACATGCTTTGACTTTATCAGAAACTGCTTGAAATTTGCGCAATAAATGTTGACAACTAGATTTACATATGATTTTTTTCATGATTTTATGAAATCGGAATAATATTTTAAAAACTTCGGTGAGAAGAGTGCATTTTGCTTTTATTTATGTCCAAACAAAACAACTAAGATGAATTTCGTCCGTATTTATTTGTTTTATTATGGTAATCTAATAAATACGTTAATAGCAATTGATGAGTGACTTGTAAGTCCAATTAATCTCATCGACTTTTTATATGCATAATCGAGGGAAAAAAGAAGGGGAAATCGGGAATTTTCTTAATTAAAGTTATGCCAATTTTGCATTACTTAATTTAATTTATAACTACTCTGAATTTTCCTATACTTTGATTTTGCATGAAAAACGTAAACAATTACTTAATCGTGAAAGATTACTAGATAATTAAGCACTATGTAGACCCAACAAAGATTTTTCTAATAGTAAATTTCATTTTTCTTAAAACTTAGGGGCAATACCGATATTTCACAATCCCATCAAGTCTAAGGGAGACTCTAGGCCCATCAACGCCATATTCGGGTTTGAACTTTATTTCAGCCCACTAAATTTCGGACCTTTTTTTTTTTTTTTATATTCTAAATTCCTAATTTTAAAATTATTTAGTGTCCTATGACCGGCCGCAACTTACTAATGTGCCCCGGAACATTGCATGTAATCACGGTTTCACGGTTTCGACTTTGCAGAAAATCAATCAAACATTTATATCATGCCACATAATATATCTTTATGATACCATGTAATAATGGCCATTATAATGTTGGCATATCATATTCCATAGTTTTCATGTGAAAAACAATTTCACGTTGGTCTTGTCCTTAATCAAACTTAATCTATCTTGACCGTGTCAGCGTCTAGAAAACTTTTCAGGCCAAAAAGAAAAAACCCAACCATTTAATGGTGATAATCGCAGGATGGACTCAGGGACATTCCCTACTTTTCTTTTTCACGAATTTAATTAGTTTACTTAATACATGCTTTTACCGCCAAGGTGATTGGGCCATGGTAAAAGTATAATTTGTCTTTGATGAGATCAAAAGTTTAGTTCATGTGGCAAACGAGTACGGGACCCTTGTGACGATGTTCAGAAGAGGTCCGCAGGCACCAATTGCACGTTTGCTCCCTTTGCTAATAAAAAAGAGGAGATAAATAGAGAAAAAAAAGGAAAATTTTAATTGTCAAATTCTCCACGGCTCAAAAAATCCAATTTTTCAAGATTGGCTTCGAGCAGCAAATGATTTGAAGCAACGGGTTGCAAATGGAGTTGAGTGAAGTCAAGTTAAAATTGCAAGAATAATGACACAAACGGTCATTGAATTATGATTTAATATACAATATAGTTCATAAAATTTAATTTATTCAATGTCGTTGATAAACTTTCGCTCAATTTTCAATGTGATCCATGAACTTTTAATATGTTTAATGTAGTTTGTGAACTTCTTATAATAGTTTAATTTAGTCCAAAAAAGTATATGAGAATATTTAATACTATCATTTTATTTATTTATTCAAATTCAGGAGCAAAGTTGAACAAGTTCATATGGTTTAGTGATTAAATTGAGACTATATTGGACAATTTAAAAATTCGAGGACTGTATTGCACAGTAAGCTAAAATTCAAGAACAAATCAAATGAACTAAAAATTCACGGACCAAGTTACATTTTTGACCAAAACTTAGGAGCCATTTATGCTATCTTCCTAAAATGGCACATGGCCATGGTTCTAACGTAGCTTTTCTTTTTTCTTTTTAACTTCTATACCCCTCACTGATGCTCTTATGCTATTGGCTAAATGGCCTCCTCGGTCTTCGCAATCGCTCTTATATTAGATTGGTTTACTAAGGGACCCACGTACTTCTCAGATGGTGTTTATTTTGTTGAAAATGCTGCATTTATTAAGAAATTTTACTTTTTTTTTTTTGGGCTTTGCCAAGGCAGTAACCAAATTGGAAACTTTTGAAAAAATAGAACTCATAATTTTAATTATTTATATTTTCAAAGTAAACTATTATTCTTACGATATATAAGAATGGATACATAAATATTTCTTGAATTTTTCGCAAATTCTGATTCAGTACTCATTCTAGTGGGAACCATGGATGGTTGGCTTATTTAGACATTAATTATGAAATTTGCTGGTGAAATTTCTCAATACGTGTGGCTTAGCTCTATTTTGTATCGCTTTCATTGGTAAATTCTAGGATGGTGGAAATAGAGAAAATAATCTAAGTTATACATTATAAGGAGAAATGCACATCGTGTAATCCCTCTCAGCTGGTAACCATTCCAGAAGGAGCGTCACTAGTTTGTAACGATCCGAGTTGGTAGTATGGTGCAAATTCCCCGAGAGGAATGCTCGAATGATGACTTTCAAGAGTTGGGTATTGACTAATGGGCAAGAAGAATACCGCTTAATATTATATAAGATAATCCAACTCGATCATATAGAGTCGTGGTTTATTTCATGGGAAAATTTTCCACTCCCGAGTAAAACACGATTTGTTATCACACACATAACTCATCATTTTATCTTGTCCAAAGTTACTTGTGTTTGTTTACGTGAATACACTATGTAGTTCGTATAATTTTTTCTTCTAAATTTAATACCATAAAAAACTCAAATTGTTACACCATTAAAAAATTTATCTCAAATTATCGGTATACTGTGACAAATTTTACCTTTTATTAATTTTTGTTAAATTTAAAATCAAATTGCTAAGTTTGATAACAAGTGACAGTTAACAAATGTACTAGTTTGAGGTTTCACCATTTGTTCATCACTAGTGTAGTAGTTTGTGGTTTTTGTGATATTAATCCAACTTAACGAAAACTAATAGAGGTAAATTTGTTGTAAATGTGTTAATTTTGGATTTTTAGTGATAAAAAAATTAATCCAAAGTAAATTTATCATGTGTACATCCGTTGCAGGGTTTTTCATAATATTAATCCTTCCTTCTACACTAGTCACATCCAATAATATTCATTTGAAAATTTGATCAATTTTCTAAATTACAACTACTCTTTATTAACCATAATAGGGATGAGTTTAAAATAACTTTTTTTTCCAAATAATAAGCGCTTTCGTCAAATGATTTAAATAAGTCTTCAGCATCTATGAAAATTCTCTCTCTCTCTCTCTCTCACTGCGCAGAAAAAGACACACTGCAATAAAGGGAAACGCAGCTCGAAGACCACAAATAAAACAGATCCCTTTTGAGGAACTCATCAGTTCTCCCCTACCCCCTCCCGTCTACTCCATCAAACCCAGTGCTGCTGCTCAGACAGAGAGAGAGAGAGAGAGAGAGAGAGAGATGGCTCCGAGAGCAGGGCCATTCTTGGACCTCTCTTTCTTCTTCATCTACACCATCTCCATTGCCCCTCTCATGGAGTAATGATCTTGTCGTTCATCGACCCTTGAAGCAGGAGCAGAAGCAGAAGCAGGAGGAGGAGGAGGAGAAGGAGGAGATGGAGGCGAGTTATCAACCCCACCACCATGGTCATCTTCGTCAACACGACCCATCGAGCTCTCAGCAAGAAGAGCAAGTCCTCTTCGACGCGCTTTACTGCTCGGAGGAACACTGGGGAGAAGAAGACGAAGAAGAGGGATTGGGGAGCGATGGGTTCTCGTCGGAAGAGAGAGACCACAGATTGCTGAGCCCGCGAGCCTTGCTCGATCAGGACCTGCTCTGGGAAGACGAGGAGCTGGCCTCCCTCTTCTCCAAAGAGGAGCCGGGCGGCATGCGCTTGAATCTGGAGAACGACCCGTCTTTGGCCGATGCTCGCCGCGAGGCCGTGGAGTGGATAATGAGAGTCCACGCGCACTACGCGTTCTCCGCTCTCACGGCTCTGCTCGCGGTGAACTACTGGGATAGGTTCACGTGCAGCTTCGCCTTGCAGGAAGACAAGCCGTGGATGACTCAGCTCTCCGCCGTCGCTTGCCTCTCTCTCGCCGCCAAAGTGGAGGAGACCCAAGTGCCTCTTCTCATTGATTTCCAAGTACGTTGCCGGAAAGCGTCCGTCCTCCCCACTATTTGTTAAAACGCCTCTGAGAAAAAGCGTCTGCTTGATTTGCTTGTTAATTGAGTATGTGGGTTCGGTCGTTTTATGTAAATTTTTTTTTCCTTCAGGTCGAGGACAGTAGCCCCGTCTTTGAGGCGAAGAACATACAGAGAATGGAGCTCCTGGTGCTCTCGTCGCTCGAATGGAAGATGAATCCAGTGACCCCTCTATCGTTTCTTGATTACATGACAAGGAGACTCGGGCTGACGGGCCATCTGTGCTGGGAGTTTCTTAGAAGGTGCGAGCACGTCCTCCTCTCTGTAATCTCAGGTAGGTCATTCCAAAATGCCCAGCTCCATTGCTTAGCTGATACAAATGGTGTATTAAGTCTTTTGGGATAGTCGCGGGTTTTTGTTTCTGACTCACCGTGCATTTCTTCATTCGACAGATTGCAGATTCACGTGTTTTCTTCCTTCGGTGATAGCTGCTTCCACAATGCTGCACGTAATCAATGGCCTAAAGCCTCGTCTCGATGTCGAAGACCAAACCCAGCTCTTGGGAATCCTAGCAATGGGCACGGTACGTCTCTCTCTACCCTCATTGATTTGTTCAAAACAGGACATTACCAAGATAAATCCTAAAACTGAGCTTCAACATCACTCTCTGAACAGGACAAGATCGATGCTTGCTATAAGCTCATCGACGACCACGCATTGAGAAGCCAGAGATATTCCCACAACAAGCGCAAGTTTGGATCGGTCCCCGGGAGCCCCAGAGGAGTAATGGAATTGTGCTTCAGCTCCGATGGGTCCAACGACTCTTGGGCCGTGGCGGCCTCGGTATCGTCCTCCCCGGAGCCTCACTCCAAGAAGAGCAGAGCCGGCGAGGAAGCCGAAGACCGGCTCCTGCGGGGGCTCGAGGGCGAGGAAGACGACCCCGCGAGCGCGGATATCTTCAGCTTCCCTCACTAGCGGGCACTTCATCCGGGTCCTGGTTATCAATACTCTTATATATGTTGGGGAATAACAGTTCATATGTTTCATGTAATGCGCAAGTTAAATTGCCAACCATCTCTCGGTTCCAGCCTAATTCCCCAGAACGATTGAAAACACACCAGATCGGAAGGTTGCAAGAACCATTCTCGACTGGGATTTGCTGGGTTCCTAGGCTTTTGAGATTTGGAATGGAGATGGTTGGCATTTTATCCGGATTATAACTTTAGGGATTATGAACAAAATGAAGAGAAGAAATCGTTGGGAAGGATTCTGCTGTTCCTGTTGTCCCTTTTTTTTTTTCCCTGTACGGTCCCCCCCTTCTTCTTTCCCTCTTTTCTGTATCAAAGCACTTCTGCAGCAGTTCAGCTATAGGTAGTACTTTGAAATAAAAGAGTTCATCATGAAGGGTAAGCATTTTTGTTTCTGATGTTTTTCTTTTTCTTTTGGGTTTTGGCTTATTGGGTCCTTGACTAATCATATAAAAAAAGCCTGGAAGTGAAAGAAAATAAAGCTAGAGAGCCTTTGGACAAATTCATCAAACTCTCTGGAATATTTTCTTTTTATTTCTTTGGTAGGATATCTTTCGGAGTGAATTTTACAGTCCGCATGAAGCCGAGTGATTTTATAATATTTCACCGGTAGATCAAAATGCAACGGATTTTAGTCGTTCAATAGATTTTAGTTTGGAAAGTGGTCATTTTTTTTACTTTTCGATCTCACCCTATTTTTTTGACTTCTCTCCTGTGGGCTGCTGCCTTTAAAAAGTACAAGCTCCAAAACATGGCCAGTGTTCTTAGTTTTTCGTTTCCGGGGAGACCTTTATCTTTTGGAAAGAAAAGTCAAATCCTTCGAACATTGTGAAAGATCATCCGGTACCGCTTTTTGGCAATATATAATGGAAAAGGCCATGATTTCGGAAGAATTATTTTCTCATTAAATTGGTAAGAAAAATGACCAAAGCTCATGTTTCCTATTGTCATCTAGAATGTATATCAATAATTTAAAAATTATTCATCTAAAAATAATTGCTTCTATAACTTAAAGAATTATTCATGAAAAATATTTTATTATAAATAACAATTTATGTCCAAATTTTATGAATTTTGTTATTTATTCGTTTTCAATAGCTATGCAAAAGATTATTTTTTAAAAATGTAATTATCAAATTATCGGTTTTCCACCAAATAAATACAACCGGGTATTTCTTTCCTATTGTTTTTGGCATGTGAAAAGAGGAACATGTGGTCGGCCACTCACGTATCTTTAAGAAATTATTTTCGAACTATTATTTCGGTTTGACCTCGTTAGAAGAGCTCAAAATACACCTAATTGACCAAAGACTGGAGTAGATCTAGTGGAAGCCACTTGTGATTAAATAGTTTTATGATAAAACAGTCGGTGGTTTTAGATATTGTATAATACGCATGTGTTTTACATATTGTATAATACGCATGTGATATTTGATGATACTTTTATTTTTATTCTTAGAATTATGTGAGGAAATTCCTTCTTTTTGCAATCAAATTCTTTATTAACTGATAAACTAAAGAGGCTTGCATTTGATTAAGAGCATTTTAGTCATGTTATGTAGCATGCCAAATTTTCACCTACACAAATTATGAAATGGTATCATATTACATTCACATCAAAATTTTACCTTCCATTTTCTTATTAGATAGCAAGAAGTAATAAAATTCAATCGTTTAACAAATTTATTCATGTATGAAATTGAGTACTCGACCATTTCTCGACGAAAAGGCACTTATCGTACCTACCTTTATAATCATACTATTCTCAACAATGACTATATATACTCATCCTATCTCGTACACTCTTATTTACACACTTTTTCAATATCATAGATGGGAGAGGCATAATACATTATGGTCAAAGATGTAGACCTTCTGATGCTAGTTGCTTGATGCGATAATAATTACTATGCCGGTGAAATTTCGAATTATCTTTACTTACTTTGCCCTCGCAAGGGAGAGAATTTTAAAAATTCCCAATATAAAAAATCTAAAAATTCATAATCAGGCTTCATCAGCTAGGTGTGCCCAGCTGGAGCCCATAAGAGACTATTAAGAATTAAGAAAACACATAACATAAAATCCATATGTTTATATATATATATATATATATATATCCCATCATTTATGCCATTTACGTGCTTCTCATCGTTCCAAGCAGAACAGAGCTCGAGAACGGCCCTTAAAGCCAATGCTGCTAATCATGCACCATTTATTTAAGTCGAATCCACACCCATCTTTATCATAAATTGACATGACAAAAAATAAAATAAAATGGGAGTCTGATAAATATACCGGTTTTGTATTCAATCCGAGGGAGGAGAAGTCCAAGGAGAGAAGCACATGCGAAAGGGAAGTTGCATTAATGGGCGGTATTAATGAATATTCCTTTAGATGGAAGCCGATTTGCATGTTTGAACGCAAATTGGTGGGGAGTTCGAAGAACAAAGCTCGTTCTGCACATTCCCAACTGTGCAATAAATTGATGTTTTGTATTTGGGTTGATTCTTTGTGTAGGCGAAATCAGCCGTGACATCCTCCCAAGCCTCATCAACTTCTTTGTCTGATCTGTTTTAACTTACGTTGGTAACAACACTTGGGGTAGTTTTCTTAGGTTTTCAGATGTAAAAATTTAAGAATTCAGCACAAAGTATCCCACCCTCAAATACTTTATTTGTCTAGCCCATAACCCAATTCGGTTTATGCCACCGTCCAATCTAAAAGAGGAAAATCGCACGTGAAGGATTGGGAACTTACGCGTGAAATTACTATAAACTTTTAAATTTGAGTAGATTTGTATATATAAATAGCATATAAAATCCGTATATGAGCTATGCATGATAATTTAACACTTTATAAACATATAAGGACGTGAGAGAGAAAAAAGAAGAGACGTTGCTCAAAAGTTGAAATTCGACCTCGGCTTTGGTAGAGGAAACGGACTATAGGTCTAGTATTTCTACTCTTTAGGCTATCAAAAAATTGACCTAACTGGATGTATTTTTCAAAAAAAATTCCCACCAAAACTTAAATGTCACATGGAGGGCTATGCACTAGCTATTTAATGAGCAGATCGAGTGATCCATGATAGATTAGCAATAGAACTACAATCAAACGTGCAATAAAACCTCGTGGGCGCGGTGAGAGATTCTCAGAACAGAGGAGTACTACACTACAAGTGCCTTATGACAAGAAGCAGGAATTAAAATTTCTCTGAACGACAATTTAAAAAAGAGAGAGAAAATAAATAAATGAATAAAATGAGAATATAATTTGATTTTTTTTTTTTTTTTTTTTACTGAGGGGGAGTTGTTGGGAGTACAGAAAAAGACATGCACAAGGGGGTTTCCATGTGCTTTCCACCCCCCCACCTCTTTGAATTAAAGTTTTTGGAATCATGACTTGGCTTTATTCTCTCAATCTGGACTTTATATTATAATCCCAAGTAGATGAAAAAAAATATTAAAAAAATAAGATTTCACTCGCCTCACTCACAAAATAATCTCTAATCCAAATTCATTTTTTTTGGTCTTTCATACATAGCGCCGTGAATGTCGGAGCCATATGAATTGACAATTCCAATCGATGTCAAATCCACATCCATTGGGCTGGTCGCTCCTGCTCAATCAAGTGGGAATATGGCCAGTTTCTTTCTTGCTTTCTTCTCTTTTTTTTTTTTCCCAAAAATAAGTTTGTGATTTATGAACAGATCTTGTAATGGAAGTGAAACATAGAAGAATGCATTTGTGCTTTGAAGAATTTATTTATTTGCGGTTTTCAGAAGAATGATTTCTCAAATTAATTTTTGCGACGGAACAAAGTCTTTCTTCTTAGTCCGATTGAAAGTAGGCCATTCACGTCAGGATAGAGAAATCAATGAAGAATTGATAATTTGTTTTGGGGCCAAACCCCTGAGAACTTAAACTGAATAAGAACCAAATTTGAGATATGCTATGCCTTTTTTATTTGAATGTTAAAATTCAAATGATATGCTATGTAGGTTTTTTTTTTTTTTTTCTATTTACTATCCAGACAAATTATGTATCTAATCAAGCCGACAATTTGAATAAAATTACCACGGCACAAGCACAATATGAGACAAAAGATGCATTACAGATAGAAAATCTAAGTATGACATGACATGACAAGACATTTGAGACGAATTGTCAACTATGTTGACTGACTCTCACTTTTACTTTAATACTTGCAACCTATTAAAATTAACAACTATGTATCCATACAGAATTATATGTATTCCAAAACTTTTTCCGGTTGACCCTCAAGCTGGATGAGAGGACTCATCCAACTCCTCAACTCAAATGGGACAAAGAAGACCGAAACCTCTTTCATTTTCCCCCTTTTTTCATTGGAAATACAAGATAATATGCCCACTTTTTGTCTTGGACAATAAAAGATGGATTGAAGAATATAGGAAAGGTGTTCACCTAAACCCAAAAAAATAAAGAAAGAAAAAAGAAAAAGAAGAATATAAGAAAGGCGACTCAAAAAGAAAGTAGACACGAGAAGACTAAGCAGCAGTTAGCCTCATAAAGTGAGCTCTCAAGAGAAGATCCAAAAGAGACAAGTGGATACACCAAAAACAACACTCAAGGGAAAAAGTGAAATATATTATTAAAATAAGGATGAGGATATTGAAATTGGGGGACACTAGCTTTTTCATGTCGCCTTTTTTTTTTCGGGGCTTCTTTGAGTTGTTAGCACTTTTGATATTAGCTTGGCACAGTGTGGAAAAAGAGAAAAGAAAAAGAAAAAGGATTGAAAAATTAAAAAAAAAAAAGTGAAGAAAATAATTTAGGGAGAGGAGAGTAATTGGTTCGAGTGAACATCTCTGGACAGTATTCTCTTTTAGGCTCCTCTGAGGTCCCCCTTTTGACCTTGGGAGCATTGATGTTTAAATGTTTATTGAAATTAATTGAATTGAAGCTTTTTTTGGGAAAATAAATATAAATTCTTGGTAACCATATTTACAGGGCAAAGGTCATCATGGTTCACGTTATTTATTCCGGTTGTTTTTTCCTTTTTTAATAATCATTGGCATGTTCATTTTCGTGTATAATAGATGGTTTCCCAAATGACTAGTGTAATTTTTGTCTCTTTTCTAAGTAAAACTCATTGCATTTGTGCACCTTTTCACACCTTTATATCATGATTCTGTTTGGATTAAGACTCCATTGTCATAAGAATGGCCTTTGGTTTCAAGTTTTAGATCTCTCAATCTCTCCTATTGAAAATCCATTCTTAAATTAGAATCATGCATAGTTTGAGTCAATTGTCGAAAGATATACCCTTTTTGTGTTTTTTGTCTGAAGAGGAAGGCTTTTTCTTATAGAAAAAAAATCTAGAGGCTTGGGAATGAGGCTAATCCGAAGTAGTTTGCATGCAATCAATGAGTTTTAAACATGTGACATTCAATTTATGAACTGAAAATTCATTGATGCTCCAATTAAGCGCATCGGTTCCAGGTTAAAGTACTTCAATACCCTTATTCGAACTTTTGACTAATGACCATCCTTATGTCTATTAATTTGGCAACTACTGATTTTATCTTGAACAAGTAGGCCGTAAACTATCACAGTATATTACCCCCCAAAAAAAAAAAAAAAGGAGTCCTTCTCTTAATGTCCTCGGGTGGAGTCAAGTCAATGCTAAACCAGTACTTTCGGTTAAGTCATTGCCAATTTCATTCTTAATCCAAAATAAAAGGAATAAGATAACACAATAAGTAAATAAAAATAGGAATGTGTAATTGACCTATAAGAGTCAATAAAATAACAAAACCCTAGGGGATCACGATCGCAGTGGACCCCCCTAACTCTGCATGATTATACTTTCAACCCAACTGTTGAAAGAAAAAATAAAAGAAAAAATAACCACAAATGGCCAAAATCATATCACGAAAAAAGATGGAAAATAAATAAAAGCCCTAAAAATAATAGACAAAGAGACTACCAAATCTGTAGATTTACGGCTCATGCTTCAGAAGTTGTTGAGCGTCCTCCATTAGATGTCGGCTCCAGAATTTTACCAAAACATTCATCCCCCCAATCAATAATTTTGCTTGGGAATTTTTGCCCATTATCATTGAATTTGCCCTTTGTATTTATCATATCCACTTAATTCACTGGACCCTTTTGATTCATCCTCAAAAGGAGATATGATAAATAACTAATTGATAATATAAATACTTGATTTATTTTGCGAATAATTTCTCATCATATCTCTCGAGTGATTATTTTGAATAATGACTTAGATTTGGTTCACAGAGAGAGAGAGAGAGAGAGAGAGAGAGATGAATAGAGGCTGAATGATAACAACTATTTGGATGTGTTTATTTCAAGGAAAACTTCATTGTGAGGGAAAAATTTTCCTGCTTTTTAGATAATTTTTTTAAATTTTTCCTTACTTAACTGTGCATATTCTTTTTAGCTTTATATGATTTTCAATTGACCAATAATAGCAAGTCAAACGCATGAGAGTTTGGGAAACTAATCTGTGGAGAATTCTTTCACTCAAATGCATGTTGGAAAATGAACGTTTCGAAAGATATTTTTCTAAAAATTAACACTTAAAATAATTAATCAATAATAAATATTTCATTATTGATAACAATTTATATTTAAATATTTTCGTAAATGATGAAAATATTTTTTATCAACTCATTTTTGTAATCAATAAAAATGATCATTTTTAGAAGAATACTTTCCAAATCATTCATTTTTCACAACATAAAATGTGCCTTAATTTATTTGAGTGTTCAAGTTTTCTTTTGAAATAACTATACTGCCAAAAAAAAAAGAGAGGAAAATTTATAATTTATTCCAATCGAAAATAAAAGAAAGGAAGCTTGGTCTCGAATTTAATGAAGCCATGGGGCCACTTTGGATCCAATTATTATATGAACGAAAAATATGAATAATCCATTCAGTCCACCACTCGCTACTTGCCAGGGGATTTGCACGCTTCGTGCGTGAGCATTATTTATTGCAAAAGATCCTTCAAATATTTGTGTCTATCATCTGTTCTTGTTATCGCAGTTCTCATCGCTATCTCTCCACGACATTCATTTCATACGCAGTCCGTACAAAATTCAATTGGACATAGACTATTTTCGGAAAATACACGAGATTCGTATGCATCGCTGGCATTCATCCATGATAGCTCTCGTAAATTCAAGAGTAAATACTAGTAAGAGTCCTCAGTTGGGACCCTACGATACATATATTTGTAATTAGCTTTTGTCTTAGGCTGATACTTTCGTAATACATTTATTTCAAACTAATTTTTGACTGATGAAAATTTTAAATTGGTACTCTGACCCAAATCTACTATTCACATTAGATCCCGAGCTGCTAACGGGAGGGTAGATAGAGGGAAACTAATTCTGCGTAAATGTGTCATGGAGCAGAAAATGGGGATTTTCAATGGTATTAACCGTGAGATAAGATCGGATGAGAACCGGGCAAAAGAAGAAAAGTAAAACAGCTATGCCTTGTCAATTAATTTGTTGAGATGTTTGTGGTAGACCAAAGTGGTGAGAAGGGCCCACAGGATGAGCATCCAATGGGCCGGGGATGGCTGGGCTTTTTGACCTACTCTGCCTATGCATTCAATTATTGTCACTTTCTCAGGTAAATGCCAAAGGAAGTGTTCGCCGTGCAGGCCTCCCCCTGACAGGTAAAAGACAAGCCTTGCATTTAGTTTCCCATCTGCACCTATTGGAGGGGGGTAACCAAAATAACATATTTTGATGCCCAACCAACCAATCCATCTCTCTCTCTCTCTCGCTCGCTCTGTCTCTCTCTGTGGTTCCATGAGCCTGAGACATTCAGTGATAGGATTGTGCAACTGTGGTCCCAATCTTCAAGAATGGTTGGGCTTCTTAAATGAAATGCAGCACTGAAATTTAAAAATGACAGAAAGAAAAACCCATGTTTTGTCACGACCCAGTAAAAATTCTCTCCAGCTTTCAAAATGGGCAGTGATGGGCCAGCCCATTCGAGGGGAGAAGATGTTGGTCATAGCCAACCTCATGGTTTTTACTGTTTGACTAGGGCCAGGAGGCCTATGTTAATAATTTGCATGCAATTATATATATATATATTTTTTGGTAAGGGACATGCAATTATATTTTGTAGCCCCTATAAGCAAAAATTATATTAGGAGACATCATGGAAAAGCACCCATAAAACATGGATCTTTGAAGAGATACTGCTGGAGTCTTGTCACCATAGTACTCTATCAAGCATTGATGAAATGCAGGGAAAATTAATTTCTTGTCATTTAATATGGTCAGAGTCCAATGGCACCAATATTCTCAGGAACATCACCGAGAGAGAGAGAGAGGACTTAGGGGCATTTAGAATTGGTAGGATATGTTGATTGTGTTATAGAGTATTCTGTGTGGTCCTTCAGTTCGCACCGCATGGAGTTATAGCTCTGGCTCTCCCTCTCCCTCTCCCTCTCCCTCTTTTATTTATTATATTCTATATGTATATTATATGAGTTTCGGTAAGTGGGAGTTATAGCTGATAGGTATGCAACTTAGTTTCAGGTCTCAAGGGTCCCTGATTGAGGGCAGAAAGAAGGGGACGTCACCCTATTTTGGGGGACATCCAGGGCTGGCAAAGTCCATTCTTCCTGATTTTGTTTCTAATTTACTGTGATTCCTGAATTATTTCTTTTTAAAGAGCTTGATCTGCCAGCATAGACTGTCTAATAACCAGCGCAGGTTGTTTCCAAGGATTGCAAGTTGCAATGGACATACTTGGAACATCAGTAGAGTCCAGAGTCTAGTCTACACTAAGCATCGTTCTTCTGGAAAGTTTGGCTGAGAGAATTTATGGTCCTTTGTTTATTAGATTTTACTAAGATTGGGCAAAAAAGTTTCTTGACCCCCCTGGGAAAAAAAAAAAGGAAATTGGGCAAAATTTTAAAATTTTTTTTTGGGGCATTTCAATGCGAAGCAAATCAACTTTTAATCCATAGAAATGACTGGACCGTTTCTATAAAAGAAACTAGCCAAATTTGATGGGATGACTTTGACAAAAGTGAAGATTGCATTGCTAGTGAATGTTATACATCATGCATGTAATAATTTAAAAAAAATATCTATAATTTAGTGTAGAAAAATTTCAATACGAGGATACCAATATGGTCTTCGTTTGGATTTTCATTCTTGGCATTAAGCATCTTATCTCTACGATGAAATAAGAAATGGAAGGAGGTCTTCAACTGTCAGTCTCACTAATGTGCGGCGGTCTTGAATTTCTGATCGATTAGGCCCAATCATCTTGAGATGCACGGTGACAAAAGAAGCCTAAACATATTGCTTCCTTATTTGGGTTTTTTGGACCTGGATGGGCCCTCAGATTGGCCCTCAAAATTTCACCCTTTCTTTTTGTTAAATTATTGAAGCAATTGAAGCCCGAACAACTTAAGGCATTTTTAGGAAGGCAATAACAAGTGTAGAATAGAGAACAAGACGAAGAACCAAAACCACGTAGAAATGAAATCTTAAATGAGACACGAGAAATTGAAATTTGACCTGCCGTTTCGGATTACGTTGAAGAACCCAAACTCAAAGACATTTTGGAAATTGAAAAAAGATGCGTTCCGTCAAGAAAAGACAAAAACATGCGTTGATTGTCAAGAGTTCGGATTATCCGCCGTGCAAGAGATAACCGAAAAATATCAAACAGAGATGACATGACAATACCAGAGATTGATTCACGGATCTTCTAAGCTTAATCAGGTGTTGTTTGCTCCAGGGAGACTTCAAATGCATTCACAAAAAAAGGCGCTTGCACAGCGTGTGTGGAAGATAGAGAAATTTAGAAAGAAATGAAAAAAAGAAAAGAGTGTATTTTCGACTAGATATTTATGGGGCACGACCATAGTCATTTTCGATCCTTTTAGATGTTCCTTTGTCCATTATTTTCGCAATATTCCTAAGGAATATGTTTGAGTTTGCTTTTCAGTACAAAGTTAGAACCCATAGATATATCAGTTGATTGCTATTAACATTCTAATGAATTTTCATATGAGGCCACAAGTTTGAATCGCGTCGTGAGCAAATTTCAGGCCAGCTCATTCCTTGGGCATTGACTTATGGGGAGAGATTTCCTAGCATGCCGGTGGTACCGTGGTGATGGGCTTCTATACAGCTACACAAAGAATTATGTTCTCAAACTGAACATATCGTGATGGGTGTCCTTTTGACAAAGTCCAGAGGAGACAGCTGAGCAGGTCGCCCCAATCTACTTTTCTCACCGACAAAAGAGAGAAAATTCTTGGCACAAGCATTTGTCCTCCGGCCCAAATCACCCTGTTAGGGTTTGCTTGTCCTCTCCTCTTTTTAGCTCTAAAGCATCTGTGAAGGGACGACAGAGATGGGCCCAAAGTGCGAAGTATCGAAGAAGTTGATGAGCCACTCGAATTGTTCCGTGATTCACGGGGCATAATGCAAAGCGTCTGGCGATGCCTAATGGAATTTTCTCATCCAATCTTCATGAGGAAGATTTACAAAGACAAGGACATCCATTACTATACTGCTTGCGAAATGCGCATTTCATGGCTCAGACTGTTATGTGTAGCGTCAGGATATTTGGGAAATTTGTGAATAAGGTCTTAGCCAAAAACTTTCTCTTATGACCATATTTTTTCCCAAAAAAAAAAAAAAACGAAAGAGTTATATCCTAAGTAATATCTTAGGGAAAATTGTCTAAAAAGTCCTAAAGTTATGGCATTTTGATCAATTCAGTTATAAACATTTTAATTTTATTAATTGAGTCATAAACCTTTTTACGTTTTGCTAATTGAGCCTGTGTAACAGAAATCGCTGACATGGATGCTGGTAATATTACATAGGATAGATGGCACTAACATGGACCGTTTTTTTTTTTTTTTTTAATATATAATTTATATAATTGATTTTTTTTTTTATAATTCTTTTCTACCAAGTCTAGCAAGGGTTGGCGACCCATGTTGGCCATTAGGCAAGGGCCACAAAGCCCTCACCGATTATAGGCAAGGGCTTCAATGCCCTCACTAGGTTTGGTTGAGGGTTGGCAGTGACCTTTGTTGGGTTTCGAAAAAAAGAAGAAGAAGAAATTACTAATAAAGAATTCAAAAAAAAAAAATTCTAAAAATTGTTTATGTTTGCACGGGCTATGTCATGTATAATGGTTGTTATTCATGTTAGCGATTTCTAATTAAAATTGACTGGATGAATTTAATTGGTAAAATGTAAAAATGTATAGCACTTAATTAACAAAATTAAAAAGTTTAGAATTGAATTGATAAAAATGTCATTAGTTTAGGATTTTTCGGACAATTTTTCTTAGGATATCTTAAGATATAACTCTTTTGTCTTTTGGGAAAAATCTGGTCATAAAAGAATTTTTTTTTTGAATTAAAGCGAGGTGAGATGGATTTCCATGAAATGGAAGACTTTTAAAGGACTGGACAACCATGGTAAAGATGGTTTGTCCGAAATGAATCGCTCCTGCTGGACAACAACGGACAGACATGTGATGGGAATCCTTTTGGAGCGCACGAAGGGCTGTCCTTGTAATGGGGGAAGAAGGAGAATCATAGTGGAATCGTGAAGATTCCTTTGGTGCATCGTGGATGTGACGCGTACCAATTCCCATTGGCATTTTGCGCTCCCTTTTGGACTCGCGTGAATGTTGGACATTTAAATTCCTATAAAAGATAAAAAGGGGGGCTCGAATGCGATCCCTATAATCCTCCATTCACGCAACTTACCTCGCTATATCAATCAAAATCTTTTGGGAGATAGAAAAATCGTCCAATCAATTTAAAACCTTTTATGCCGATGTCAATTGGTACTAAATTTTTCAAAATTTTCATTTTTGTTCTATACATTTGTGTGAGATTTCAATATAATCATTTTGATCAATTTTTAACTAAAGTTACTAACATGGTGGGATTGAATTGGTGCACATACAATAAGGTTTACAACTGATTAGATAATCTTCCCGTTTTCAAGATTATACTTTTAAATTCACTAATAATGCTAAAGTTATTCCAAAAGTTTTATAAACAGCTGCTTGTTGAGTGGGGTGGGAAAAGAGTGGTGTGGACATATCTTTTCATCAAGTGTTTCCACGCTCCTTTAAAGTTTAGCACGTGATAGTGATGTGCAAGCAAAGTTAGCATATTCCCTTTAGGATCTCTCGTATTACTGAACTTTTATTTACATTTCCTCGCCATGTTTTGACATGGTCTGCACTTATCATTGCTTCTTCAACATATGGTCCGATCAAGTCTGTGAAATTGTAAATCTTTTTTATTTTTTAAATTAATTTCCTTTATCGCCAATTCTAATAAATTAGAGTTGCTCTATTGATTAGTCGGCTAGAATTGATTTTCCTCTGTGACATCGAATTTTCTGAAGTTGTACTTCAGGCCTGCATTGACAAACATCTTAGCTTCAATTTAGTGGGATTGGAGATATAGTAACATGATTGGAATATTATTCAATGAATCAATTGTGCAAATAATTAGTTCAAAAGGATTTTTTTTTTTAAAAATTTTTTGCTATATTCCGTCCATTGTCAAGGATAATTACATTTGCTTATTTGAAATCAAAGAAATATACCAACATTCTCTAAATAAATGAAAATTGCGTAGATATCAATTTCCTTACTCCGCTAATCGTAGCTGATTTTCCATTTTGAGTTCGTTGTTGATCTCTATAGATGGGGATCCTATTAATGGTTTTCAACTTTGTGATTATGCTCAGGTTCGGACGTTTTTTCCCCTCAAATTTAACCAAATTACAAGGGATGAACTATTTATTTGCCACCCTTTACAAAAAAAAAAAAAAAAAAAAACCATTTATTTGCCACCGACAAAAATAAATAAATATTTATTTGCCATTCCATACTCTAATAGTTTTGGTGAGTGAATTGTGTGTTAGAAAATTTGCCACACTCACCTTGCAATTTCAGGGAAATCAAATCAGAGACAAATTAATAGATAATCTTCTATGAGTAATTCATGCATATTTTGCTGGAATTTCATAGATAAAACTAATTACAATGCATAACTCTTGTGGAATTCATATGATTATAATGAACACTGCCGATAAGGATATCACTAGTGTTATAACTTTCAAATGGCAATTTTTGAGCACTATAACTCTTTTTTCGACCACTTGAGTACTATAACTTCTAATAATCATTCACTTGAGTGTAATAATTTTTAATCGATTATCTGAGTGCCATAACTATTAAAAATGTTTGCCCAAGTGCCGGAACTCCAATGTGAGATGACACTTATGGGGGACGTTTTTAAAAAAATTATAACAAGTGAGTGATTGAAAAATTACATGATACTCAAGTGATTGTAAAAAAAATAAAAATTATAACACTCAAGCGAGTGACATACATAAATTATAGTACTCAACTGATTGAAAAAAAGTGATGGCATTTAAGTGAGCTTTGTACGAAAATTATGACACTTGTGGTAATTTTTTTCTTGAATGCTTGAGTGTTAAAGCTAATTTGGCAATTATTTTATCTGCTTAAAAGTCTTTTAGAGGCAAATAAAAAGTTTATATAATTATGCCTTCGTATCGCCTTTGTTGGAGTGACGCTTTTGCTTGGAGAGCAGTCCCAGGTTCGATTAAGACTTCTTTTCTTGGGTTCTTTTTTCGGATTCTGTTGTGTTATCTTATAATCCAGAGGTATGAACATAGATATTCAACTATCTCAAAACTCATAAAACACCTGCAATACCATAAATAAGCCAATTAAAATGGGCAAAGAACACCTCAAATGCCGCAATTTGGCACCGAGAAACACATAAGTGTCAAAAATGCCAAAAGGTACACATTAATACCATTTTTTTTTTTTTTTTTGAAAATTGGACACCTAATTCTAACTCTGACAAGCTGGTTGGAAATTTGATGTGGCGTTATTTATTATAAAACCAGTCCACGTGTCTTGCCGAAATATCCACTCAACAATCCTTGTCGAAAACAACATTATCCTCCATTTCGCTTAAGTGCTAGTCATAGCTGAAAAGGATCACTTAAATATCATTTGTGATTAAAAGTGAACACTTAAGTGTTAAGTTTTGTAGAAAGTGATTACTTAAGTGCCAAAACAACGTTGTTTAATGTCGTCTTGTGTAGTCTACATGGATGACGCAACATTATTCACCTTGTCTACCTAGATAAATTTCTTTAAAGAAATGCCACATCTTTTAAATTTCTCATAAGAAAAAGTCACGTTAATTGGTTGGTAGAAAATTCTCATCGTTGGTACTTAAGTATATATTTATTCTCTGATTTTAGCAATTAAGTGTACATTTTTAAAGTTTTGGCACTTATATACTCCCTGTGCCAACTCGTGGTGCTTGAGGTGTTCTTCTGCCCAATTAACTTAATCCCTTTTTATCTGTGCAAATAAACATTGTTGTAGTTAGTAATATCACTTAGAGGGGAAGAGGGGTATATAGGTAATTTTAACAACAGTTGACAATTTAATGCGGAAGTAAAATAATCGAGTATTCTCAAACTCCAGTGAAGGTAGAGTTTGAATATTAATAGTGATATGATCATGTTCATCATTGTGCAAAATTTTATTAAAAATAATGACCAATAGTTGAGGGGTATGAGAAATTGCACACATAATTATAGTGGTTCGGTTTAGAGTAAGTCTATATCCACTCTCCCACGTTGACAACTTACTAGCTGGATTTCGTTATTCAATCAATTAGGGGTGACAAAAGTAAGTGATATTACTCAAGTTTGTGATAAGTCTAATTATATCATACAATCACTTTGTTGATGCCTCTCAATGATTTTAATTTGTAGCTCATGAAAGATAAAAATGTAAGATTGAAGTTCTCTTGAACTTTGAAATTTTTATTTGGGATCTCTCCTTGCTATTCCGTCCCTTGATCTCCTTTTATATTTTGTTGACAAAAAAAAAATCATAAATTGGAACACTTGTGTTAGATTTATCAAAAACTAATTTTTTGATAATTAAAAACTCCAAACTGATACACTTGAGATAAATTTATTCTAAACTAATTTTTTTGACAACAAAAGACCAAAAACTGATATTTTTATGACAAATTTGCTCTCCTTTAGCTTTTGTCTAATTTAAAGGTTAGATTTACTGACCTAGATGACACATAGTAATGTAGTATGGTGACATGGCAAGTCCACATGAAAATCCATAGGGTAAAAGTAAAGAAAAATTTTAAACTAGTACGCCCGTGAAAAATTTAACGGTTCTTCTGTGATAATTTTAAGGTACACCTTGTGACACATTTAGGATTTTTCGTGACATTAACCCTATAAATTTTCATATGGACTTGCCACGTCACCATAACATATCACGATGTGTTATCCACGTCAGCAAGTTTAACAGTAAAATTTGATAGAAGTTAATAGAAGGCAAGTTGGTCAAAGGTTTACCAATTTGGAAAATTAATTTGAAATAAATTTATTACAAGTTTATTGATTGGGGTTTAAGGAATTAGTTTGTGATGAATTTTTCTTAGATGTATTAATTTGAAATTTTCGGTAGTCAAAAAATTAATTTAGAATGAATTTATTATGTGTGTACTAGTTTAATAGTAAAATTTGATAGAAGTTAATAGAAGGCAAATTGGTCAAAGGTTTATCGATTAGGGTTTAAGTCTCATTATATCATACAATCACTTTGTTGATGCCTCTCAATGATTTTAATTTGTAGCTCATGAAAGATAAAAATGTAAGATTGAAGTTCTCTTGAACTTTGAAATTTTTATTCGGGATCTCTCCTTGCTATTCCATCCCTTGATCTCCTTTTATACTTTTTTGACAAAAAAAAAATCATAAATTGGAATACTAGTGTTAAATTTATCAAAAACTAATTTTTTGACCATAAAAAACTCCAAACTGATACACTTGTGATAAATTTATTTTAAACTAATTTTTTTGACAACAAAAGACCAAAAACTGATATTTTTATGACAAATTTGCTCTCCTTTAGCTTTTGTCTAATTTAAAGGTTAGATTTACTAAACTAGATGACACATAGTAATGTAGTATGGTGATGTAGCAAGTCCACATGGAAATCCATAGGGTAAAAGTAACGCAAAATTTTAAATTGGTACGTTTGTGAAAAATTTAACAGTTCTTCTGTGATAATTTTAAGGTACACCTTGTGACAAATTTAGGATTTTGGTGACATTAACCTTATAAATTTTCATGTGGAATTGCCACGTCACCATAACATATCATGATGTGTTATCCACGTCAGCAAGTTTAATAGTAAAATTTGATAGAAGTTTTTTTTTTTTGATACCCAGGAATCGTCGTACAGCTGGAAGCCGGCGATGTAAATCTGGAGCAACACTAGCGTATGACCCACCACCACGACGTCGCACTTAAGACTACTAATAAACTGCGCAGTATGCAACCTTGGGGGTTTGAACTCTCGCCCTTCCGCAAAGAGGGTCTGAGCGCATACCAACACAACCACCAAATGGGGTGGTGAAGTTAATAGAAGGCAAATTGGTCTGAGCGCATACCAACGCAGACCACTCTCACGCCCTTATTGTCCGAGCCATTTGATAGAAGTTCATAGAAGGCAAATTGGTCAAAAGTTTATCGATTGGGGTTTAAGAAATTAGTTCGTGATAAATTTTTCTTAGATGTACTAATTTGAAATTTTTAGTGGTCAAAAAATTAATTTAGAATGAATTTATCATATGTGTACTAATTTGATATTTTTCAAAGTATCAGTCATTTATTTTTAAGCCTTTTGTCTTGTCCTATTCATTGTATTTAAAAATCTTGGAAATCTTGTCCGACCAGGACCTACTGATTTGAACTTTAAAAAAAGAAAAAGAAAAAGAGAGAATTTTTGTCGAATTTCGCAACAAAAGCGGAAAAGGTAAAAGGGGCCCGGCCCCACAGTTGCTGGAATCTTGGAAATGGGTTCCCAGCGAGAGGAAACGATTTACAAATCGCAATTAAGGAAGCGATAAGAACGCTGATTGGCTGGATTAGGCGAGGCTGATGACTCAGGGACGAGCTTGCTTTTCCCCATTTAATTTATCGAAAGGGACAGGGGCCAAGAAGAGGAAGAGATTAAAATAACCATGGCGAGATCGAAGCCAGTCACGAGACGGAAAAGACATGGCACATCGGATCCGCATGTATGTTGTCATGTGGACATTTGTAGTGTTTGCGCTTTGCACTTTGCACCTTGCCGGGTTGCTTGGGCGAGTGGCTGATGTCTGTTCAGATACGTGCGATGTTATCTTGTTGATCAGATGCGAATCTAGCGGAAATTAAATTCGATCACTGCGGTGGCTAGCCTAATAGCGTAGGGCTTAATTCCAAATAGTTCCTCCCCCAATTAGTTTGGCAGCGAGGTTGCGATGACACACTCGCTCAAAATAGATAATATTTATTATTCAAATTGAACATTCCATCGCATGTGTGGAACTCCTATTAACGTTCAAGGAGGGGGTTGTCGATGCTGGTCGCCCCTCTCACCCTTTGTATTGATATACAAAAAAAAAAAAAAAAGAAGAAAAAGAGGAATTAATTCAATTTTTATACTTGTTGATCATGTGCTGTAAAAACCTGTTTTGATGAGGGCGTGAGAATGGTCGTTAAGGCCAAATGGCTCGGACAATTAGTGACTCCTAGTAGGCTTCTAAGAAGGCGAATGGGGTTAGAATGAACCACGTTACACACCGAATAAGGGAAGAGTATGTCTCTTATATATATGTGAAAACTAGAATTAACTTATGGATGCGCTTTTTGATGTAACAGCAAGTTTTATTTTGAACTCCAAAGTTAAGTATGCTCACGTTAGAACACCAAAATGTGTGATTTCTTGGGGTGCTTGCCTGTACACTAAAGCAAAAAATTGTAAGGTTTGGTATGAGATTGATTAAAGCAAAGAGTGCCTTGAGTGGGTTAATCCAATGACGTCACAATATAGTGTTAGAGCAGGGATCCCATCTAGTAGGTATGTGGTTCGGAAACAAACCACGCTGAAGCTAGTGGCCTATGATGACTCAATCCAACAAGGATAGGGAGTGATTGTGAGGACTAGAAGGTTTGAACAAGGAGCGGTTTGTAACAGGCTTTTAAGATGGTAAATGCGGTTAGAATGAAACAAATTGCCTACCAAACAAGGGGGATAAAATATATATATATTGAAATGAATTCACAAAGGCTCTTTTTTATGTAACAAGAAGTTTTATTTTGATACTCCAAAATTAAGTGTGCTCAGGTTAGAGCATTAGTTGGATGAGTTACCTCCTAGTATCTTTGAGTTATATGTTGCTTCTATTTGCACACTTCGACTACGTGGAACAAAGTCCCTATGTTTAGAGATCTTAATTTTGGATAGATATCGTGGACATGTTATGAAATCTCACAAATATGAGGGCAAAAAGGTGGAGCAAGCACACAAATCCGACATGCAAGTAGTTTACACTAAACGAAAAAGGCTTTTGGCCGGGGTATGTTTTCCTTCATTTTTAGTTAGAGGAATCAATTTTCTAATTGGTAGGTTATAACTTGTAATTCACTAAGTCGGAAACATGGTGGGAAGAAGTTTCATTCAATTAGGGATTTGAGTAAAATATAACCCTCAGTTGAAAGCCTTCAAAGATCTAAGGCATAATTGTGAAAACCGTTCTCAATTTTGCTTCCATAATAAACACCATTCTCACATTTCAAAGCCTACATTTTGCAATTCCCCAAACTAAAGACACATTTGTTCTCATGCAAACCCAAAATCTACACCCAAGCCCCTCTCTCACAACACTACAACACCAAAAACAATCTGGAGTCACCCCCGTAATGTTAAACGGCGGCTCAACGCCATTACTTGACTCAAAGTTGATGACCATAACCCCCGCCCTTGCTTGCCGCTTGCATCCCTATCTCCATTTGTGGCGAGATTGTTTGTGGCTCATGAGGGCAAGGACATGTGATCTCGCCCGAGCCCCGAGGCTATGTGAGCCTTGTGAGGTCGGCCTTAAGCTTGCAAGGGCTATGGTCGGCTGTGAGCATTTGTGACAAGCTGGCGAGCACAAGCTTTGTAGTAGAGCTTGGCCATGGACGCTAGGTCGAGGTCGATCTAGGCTTTAACTGGTGTTGCGATTGTTGTCGGACTCAGTTTTGAGGTCTTGACATTGTCCTTTGAAGGAACAACACCGGCGTGGGTAGTAGAGAGAGGGAGACGCGGCGGTGGATATGTTGGACTGCACAAATATCTCAGGCTGGGAGAGAAATGTGGGTAGGCATTGAGTTTTTTTTTTTTTGACTTTGCTAGTATAATAATTTTTGGGGTACTGTGTGAAAATAACGGTTTATTATAAGTTACAAATTTTTGAATAAATAGGTTCCACAAAAATTTGTAATTATTTATTATTTATTTTTTTGATCCAAAATAAATTGTTATTTTCATAGTAAATTAACAACTTTCACGCAATCATTTTTTTTTTTTGTGCTTACTTTAGGAAATAAAATTGCAATTTGAAAAATTACGTCAGGATGAGAGATACAAATTGTAACCTATTGTAAAAAAGTCATGATGATAATCAGGCGTTGAAATGTAAAGAGGATAGTACACAGATTGGCTTGTTCTACTGCTCGGAATGTAACACCCTGAAAATTTCTTACACAAGTGATGGAATCTAATTAAACTCTTAACATTACATTAACTCTATTCTCGTGAATTCAGTACATGTGAATCGTTAATTTTGATGAGATTTATATAATAAGAAGGCTTACATTTACTAGATCTATGTGTATAGTTGGCCTAAATCCCTCCCAAATTTTAAATCCAATCATAATTCTGCCCTCAAAATTTTCTTCCTAGAAAAACTCACCAACTTTCACTCTAATTTCAACTATTCACGTGTCGAAAAATCGCCATTAATTTCTTCAAAATTATCAATGTTTGAGCTACTTAGAAGTTCAATATCCTAACCCAGCTTATGTTTTTCATATAGCATTTAGACCGAATGACTCTATAAAATTACATCGATACTTCCACATAAATTACAAGGTAAAATGTTAGATTTATTGGACATCCTTTCTTTTAACTTTTTCCTCTAAAATAATGAAAGTCTTTTAAATTTGCTTTTGAATTATCATATCCATGGAGGTTACTTAGCGGATGTCTCAAAGGGATTGTTAGGGCTGGACGAGCCTATACTATTTTATTTGAGGATATAGAGAAATTCAAAGGTTGCCAATGAGAGCTGCAAAGGAAAGAGTCAAATAAAATGTGAATAACCCAAGTCCTTTGAAAAGGCGTTAATGTATGAGACATCTCTATTTTTCTTGCTTGAAATCACAGGTGTTTTGGAATAAACCTGTCATTCTCTCTTTGAATCACAGGTCTTTTGGTTTTATTGACACTTGGAACAATTTTATCTTCTCCATATTATTATATCTCTAAAGCCAATAATTTTATATGAGGAACTATTGAACTCAATCATTTGCTGCCATTACTTTTCAGTTTTTCGTTGAAGTCTATCCTGCAGAGGTACTCAAATTGGATCAATGATTTATTTGTATTCATCAACACTATCACCTTTGTATGGAACAACAACAATGTCTTGAAGTTGATAATTTTGAAGAAAGCCAATTGTGATTTTTGGCCAAAAGGTTAACTGGGGCAAATTTCGGACTAAAGTGAAAGTTGATGATTTTTCAGAGATAAACAAAAAAAAAGTTTAGAATAAAATTGAGATGGGACCTAAAATTGAGAGTTTTGTTAATGAATTGGATCGGGTATTGCAAATTTACTCAAAATTAAAAAGGGTTAGGCTTTGTTCATTTTGCGGAAAATAATTTCTGGGAAAACATTTTCCGGATTTCCAGCGTTTATTTCATGAAAAATGAATTCCTCCGGGAAAATGTTTTCCAAGAAAGGAAAAAAGTCTTCTAAATTAGGGGAAAATATTTTCCACTTTTGAAAAGAGGAAAACATTTTCCTCACTTGATCTCTTTTATCTCACACATCTACAAATCCTCACTTCCTTCTCCCCTTTCTTCTTTTTCTTTTTTTTTAATTTGAATTATTTTTAATTTCCTTTTTCTTTTCTATTTCTTTTCTTTGTTTCCCATCTTCTTTTTTGGCTAGTCGTCGGCCTTCACTAGGTGAACCTTGAGCTTGTCGATCTCAAGCTTGGGCTTGTTGATGTAGCGAGCCTCAAGCTTGACGCTCGCCAATCTGGGGAGCGACGAGCCTCGTGCTCGTCGGCGAGCTAGAGGCTGTCGGTGGCCGGTTGCAGGCCATCGTTGTGGCCAGCGAGTGGCCAGCGATCGGCCAAGAAAGAAGAAGATGGAAAACAAAGAAAAAAAAAAAGAAAAGAGAAATAAAAATGGAAGAAATTAATAATAGATTTTAAAAATTAATAATAATTAAAAATCAAAATTTAAAAAATATGAAAAATCCATTTAAAAAATAAAATAAATGAAAAAGAGTATATGAAGGAAAATATTTTCTTTATTGAACAACAAAAAATATTTTCTACTTCATTTTTAGGTTTCATCCGAACACTGGAAAATAATTACATTTTCCTGAAAATTATTTTCTAAAAACGCCATATTTTCCACGAAACAAACGAAACCTTAATGTTATAAAAAAATTTAACCGATATACCTGTGACAAATCTATCAAAAATTAACTTTTGTCAACAAAAAATCACAAACTAGTATATTTGTGACAAATTAACTCTCCGTTAGTAATATCATGAAAAATTACAAACTGGTACAAACGTGATAACTGAAGGTTAAAACTTTTACGCACTAATTATTATATATAATCTAACTCAGTAGATTGACGGTAAAATTCAATAAAAATTAATAGAGGATAAATTTGTCATAGATGTATTGTTTTGAGTTTTTGATAATTACAAAATTTGTTTGGAATAAATTCATTATATGTAATTAATTTAAGATTTTTTATGGTAGTAGCTCAATTAAAGATATATTAGTTTTTATATACGTATGTACTGACGTTGCGCTGGAAATTCGAGAAAGATTAGATAGACAGAAAATCTGGTTGGACTGACCGCGATGGCTGCTCATCTTCCCAACATTTGCATGGTAATAAGACATACGCTTATCGTATTTTAATTAGCCCCTACTTTCAATCACAGCTGTAGTACAATGTCCCATCGCACTGTTTTCTTGGAAGTTTGCCGCGGCAATACGGTTCTCGTTCTTAGGGACCGATTTACTTATTATATATATTAATTAATATATGTTAACTTTTCCATCATAGTATATAGAATTCAGTTCAGCTTTATAATGTAATCGAAAGTTTTTCAATGATTTTTAAGTAATCTTAATGTTCAGGTTCCAATATATACAAAGCTTTATAATTATTATTCACGGCGCCTAATGTTTAGTCGAATTTAAATATTAATTGCTAAATACTATAACAACTGAAAGAGAAAAGGCCAGCGCTGCAAAAGGAGCCCTTGTCATGAAATATATATCCTTACGATTGTAGGAGTGACATGCGAATTTAAAAGTTAATTATAAGTTCTCTCACGTGTTTACTTTTTTTTTTTATTAATATAATTATAGTTCTTTTAAAACTCTTCCCCATCGTACAAACTCGACATATGTGAATTGTTATTAAAAATTTCGAAATATGCATATCTTAATAGTAGCTAATTTGGGAATGAGTTTGGTGTCTAACATCTCGAATTGAAAATTGGCGATGACTCAATCTTTGAGAATGAGTTTTGGTATCTAACGACATCTCGAATTGAAAATTAGCGACGGCTCAATCTTTGAATACGCATGAAGATTGCTATGCAGCATCAGAGAAGAAGATAGGTATGATGATGACTTTGAAAACGATATTTTACTCCTCCCTTGCTTCGAAGGCTTTGAGGTCTTTCCTTTGATCTACACCGACATCTACATAACCCTATATTCTATAAGTCCAGTCCTCCTAGAAATTAGTAATAAAAGACAACTCGCCCTTGGAGTTTCTTTCCCAGCACATGAAAAATTAGACGATATATAACAACCGATATATAACAACTTACGAACAATCAAGGACGAGATTTTATGATTGGACGATGTGAGCTACTTTTTGTTGATAAAGCGACAGAAGATTTCATTATAAAATATGCGACACGACATAAATTACATATGTATGATTTCATCGAGTAGGCACCATGTATTTTTTGGTAAGGTCTATAATAGAATGTTATTTTCATAGTAGATTAAAAACTTTTATGCAATCAATTTGTTTTTGTGTGTGTGGATACTTTAGGAAATAAAATTGCAATTTGAAAAATAATGCGAGGATGAGAGATACAAATTGTAACCTATTGTCAAAAAGTCATGATGATAATCAGGCATTGAAATGTAAAGAAGATAGTCCAGAGATTGGCTTGTTCTATGCTCGGAATGTAATACCCTGAAAATTTCTTACACAAGTAATGGAATCTAATTCAACTTTTAACATTCATTTACGCTTTTCTCGTGAATTCAGTACACGTGAATCGTTAAATTTGATGAGATTCATATAATAAGATGGCTCACATTTACTAGATCTATTTATATAGTTGGCCTAAATTCCTAAAAAAAAAAAAGCCCCAAATTTTAAATCTTATCATAATTCCGCCCTAAAATTGTTTTCCCAAAAGAACTCACCGACTTTCATTCTAATCCCAACTATTCACGTATCGAAAAATCGCCATTAATTTTTTCAAAATTATCAATGTTAGAGCTACTTAAAAGTTCAATATCCTAACCCAGCTTATGTTTTTCATGTAGCATTTAGATCGAATGACTATGAAATTACATCGATACTTCCACATATTATGGATGATGTAGGAGACATCTCTATTTTTCTTGTGGGGAATCTTTCAAACTATCATTGCTTAGCCTTCAATTCGCCTCCGACCATCAAATAAAATGAGAATAACCCTTCCTCATTTCCTTGAAACAAGGGCTCTTATGGTTTTATCGGTGCTTGAAACAATTTTGTCTTCTCCATATTACTATATCTCTAAAGCGAATAATTTTATATGAAGAACTATTGAACTCAATAACTTGCTGCCGTTACTTTTCAATTTTCCATTGAGGTCTATCTTATAGAGTACTCAAATTGGATCAATGATTGACTATCACCTTTGTATGGAACGCCAACAATGTCTTGAAGTTGATAATTTTGAAGAAAACCAATTGTGATTTTTGGCCAAAAGGTTAACGGGGGCAAATTTTGGACTAAAGTGAAATCGATGATTTTTTAGAGATTAAAAAAATTAGAACAAAATTGAGATCGAACCTAAGATTGAGAGTTTTGTTAATGAATTGGACTAGGTATAATTGGACGATTGCAAATTTACTCCAAATTAAAAAGGATTAATGCCACAAAAAAATTTAACCGATATATTTGTGGTAAATTTACAAAAACTATTTTTTGTCCACAAAAAATCAAAAACTAATATATTTGTAATAAATTTACCCTCTGTTAGCTTCATTAAATTATATTAGTATCATTTTGCAACCTAGTACATATGTGATAAATTGAGATTAAAACCTATACATGCTAACTGTTATATATTATCCAACTCAATAATTTGATGGTAAAATTAAATGAAAATTAATGGATGGTAAATTTATCATAGTTGGAGATTTTGGTAATTGAAAAATGATTTAAAATAAATAAATTAATTTAAGATTTTTTGTGGTAGTAATTCAAATTTTTTTTTTTGGTCGGAAATAGTAACTCAATTAAAGATATGTTACTTTTTATATGCGTAGTACTGACGTTGTGCTTGGAATCCGAGAAAGATTAGGAAGACAGAAAATCTGGTTGGATTGACTCCGATGGCTGCTCATCTTCTCGGCATTTGCATGGTAAAAAGACATAACACTTATCGTATTTTAATTAGCCCCTACTTTCAATCACAGCTGTAGTACAATGTCCCATCGCACTTTTTCTAGGAAATTTGTCGGCGGCAATACAGTTCTCGTTCTTGGGGACCGATTTACTTATTATATATTTATTAATTGATATATGTTAACTTTTCTATCATAATATATAGAATTCCGTTCGGCTTTACAGTGTAATCGAAAGTTTTTCAATGATTTTTAAGTAATCTTAATGTTCAGGTTCTGATTTATAGAAAGCTTTATAATTATCACTCATGGTGCCTGACGTTTAATCAAATTTAAATAGTAATTGCTAAATACTATAACAACCGAAAGAGAGAACACCAGCGCTGCAAATGGAGCCTTTATCATGAAATATATATTTTTACGATTGTAGGAGTGACATAGGAATTATAATTCTCTCACGTGTTTACTTCTTTTATATAATTATAGTCCTTGTAAAACTCTTCCCCATCGTACAGACTCCACATATGTGAATTGTTATTAAAAAATTCGAAATATGCGTATCTTAGTAATAGCTAATTCGGGAATAACTTTGGTGTCTAACAAGATCTTGAATTGAAAATTAGCGACGACTCAATCTTTGAATACGCATGAAGATTGCTATGCAGCATCAGAGAAGAAGATAGGTATGATGATGACGACTTTGAAAAAAATATTTTACTCCTCCCTTGCTTCGAAGGCTTCGAGGTCTTTCCTTTGATCTACACCGACATCTACATAACCTAGATTCTATAAGTCCCAGTCCTCCTAGAAATTAGCAATAAAAGACTATTCACCCTTGTTGTTTCTTTCCCAGCACATGAAAAATTAGACGATATATAACAATCGATAAATAACAACTTATGAACAATCAAGGACGAGATTTTATGATTGGACGATGTGAGCTACTTTTTGTTGATAAAGCGACAGAAGATTTCATTATAAAATATGCGAGACGACATAAATTACATATGTACAATTTCATTATACATCGTGTATTTTCAATTTCGATTATATATTGAATAATATTACAGATTACTTTGAGAAATATTTCCATAGAAACTCTAGGATGATCTCACTGGGAACTCCATAAAACATGTCGGAATCGCTCTTAATTTATTTGGCAATTTTTCTCAATGCCCAGAAACAATCAAATATACGAGAGAATTGGTGAAAACCAATTCCTCTTTATTTTCAAGTTAGTGTATATAATTACTCTAAGAAAGGGAAGATCTCTTTTGTTCTATCGATTAAGCCCTTGATTAAAAAAAAAAGAATAAGAAAGAAAGAAATGGGAATGTGGTTCTATGTAAAAGATTTTAAAAAAATGACATAAGCGATCTCTGAACTTTATTAAAAATTTAGGAACCACATCAATAAATATACTACATTGAGCACGTGCTGCATTTTGGTTACAAGCAAAACCCTAGGTTAGGAATATCTCGGTATATCAAGCATCGGATGGAGGCGCCCCGTGGTGTCACGATACCAAACCGCTCTCCTTCTCGGCAATTTTGCTCATTAACACCCCAATTCAGCGAACAAACTCCACATTAAACACGAATCCATATCCAAATCCGTCTCGGAACCTTAAAAAGGAAATGATAATTAATAAGAAAGAGACAAAAGAAATTTATAAATCTCCAAATACAACGGATTTAAAAAAATCCGATTCGGACATGTTAAAAAGGAAGTTATTTATTTTTGACTTGAAACTCCGCCCCCTATAAATTCCCACAGCCGCAGCCCTTTCCTCTCCACTTCCTAGACGTCCTCCAGTCGCGCGCAACAGAAACCGTAGTCACAGAGAGAGAGAGCGCGAGCGAGGGCGAGCGAGGGATGGTTGGGTGGGCAATCGCCGTGCACGGCGGCGCGGGTGTGGACCCGAATCTCCCCCACCACCGCCAGGAGGAGGCCAAGCAGGTCCTCGCCCGCTGTCTCAACATGGGCATCTCCGCCCTCCGCTCCTCTCTCCCCGCCGTCGACGTCGTCGAACTCGTCGTACGTACTAACATGCACGCCCACAACCACACACGCACTCTCCCTCCCTCCTCGTCTCTGTTTCTTTTCGACATGCAACGCCGGTTCGGGCAAAACCGAACGACGGACGAGCGTTTCTGATGTGTTTACTCGAGACCTTGTCGTCGTGGATTACTTGATACAGAGTCTCATGCGTTTTCCTTTTTTCTCTTTGGATGCGAGAAGGTGAGGGAACTGGAGTCCGATCCGGTGTTCAACTCTGGGCGGGGGTCGGCCCTGACGGAGAAGGGCACGGCGGAGATGGAGGCGAGCATAATGGACGGGGTGGGGAGGAGGTGCGGCGCGGTTTCTGGGGTGACGACGGTGAAGAACCCGATCTCCCTGGCCAGGCTCGTCATGGACAAGTCCCCCCACTCCTATCTCGCCTTCGCAGGCGCCGAGGAGTTCGCCCGCCTCCACGTCAGTACTTTCTGCCTACTCCCATAGACTCCTGCTTCTCCTTTTTGCTCATGTGGGTCTCGGATTCGGGTCACGAAAATCATGAACTCCTCTCGAGAGAAGCGTTTCTGCGGCATGTATTAACGGATGGTCTCGATGAACGATCTCACCCGTTGAAATATTTAGTCGCAAGAATTCGAAAACAAAACCATCTTTTCTCGAACGGATGGTGAATGAAACGTGTTGGCATGGACGGCGGTTGGGACCCAACGCCGGCCACGAGAGACGAAAGGACGTCAATGGCGTGGCTCTTTCTACGTTTAGCCATCCACGTGCTTTAACTGGTGCATGAACAGCGTCTGACCCGGCGGGTCGTGTCTTTTTCCCCAGCGTGCCTGCCTCGGTTGAACCGGGTTCTCGCCCTCTTGTTATTAGGGTTTTTTTACGAGGCTTTGTCTTAGATGGTTTTTCAGTCCTACTTTTCAAGTTGATTATGTTTTGATTTTGTCGGTTGTGGCGGTCCTTGTCAAGATTGGTGCGGTGCTTGCTTTTTGTCGAAGAGTCTCGATTGTTGTGCACAGAGTGCGCCACGGTTGCTAATTTGCACGAGAATCGTGAGATGATTACTGCTGTCTCGCCTACCCTTTTTTGAGATTCTTTGATTCTTGATACGTACAGGGTGCTGAGGTGGTGGACAATGACTACTTCATCACTGAAGACAACAAGGGAATGTTGAAATTAGCCAAAGAAGCAAACACAATCATGGTGAAGTTTCATCCTCAATCTCCTTTGAATTTGATGATTTTTTAGCCCCAGTTGTGCTGCGTCTCACTCCGGGCAATAGACTAATCACGGGTGCCTATGTTTTTTTTTTTTTTTTTCGTTTTTGGCTGGATCGAACAGTTTGACTACAGAATCCCAGCTGTCCTCTCGGACACGTGCGGCGCCAGCGTGGAGAATCCCCTGCAGATGAATGGCCTCCCCATCAGCGTCTACGCACCGGAGACGGTCGGATGCGTCGTGGTGGACGCGCAGGGGAGGTGCGCGGCGGCCACCTCCACTGGCGGCCTCATGAACAAGATGTGCGGCCGCATCGGGGACTCGCCCCTGATAGGGGCCGGGACCTACGCGTGCGGCCTCTGCGGGGTCTCGTGCACCGGTGAGGGGGAGGCCATCATACGCGGGACCCTGGCCCGCGATGTGGCGGCCGTGATGGAGTACAAGGGCCTGGGCCTCCAGGCAGCAGTCGACTTCGTGGTGAAGGAGAGGCTTGATGAAGGGAAGGCAGGGATGATAGCCGTGTCCCGGAATGGGGAAGTGGCCTGCGGCTTCAATACGAACGGGATGTTCAGGGGATTTGCGACCGAAGACGGATTTGTCGAGGTCAGGATTTGGTAGGGAGCTCTGGGCGGTGGAGCTCTTTTGTTGTGATCTCTCCGTTTCTGTTGTTAGGGACCGATGTGTTGGTGATGTAACTGTTTAGTCTGTTTCCTTTTTTAAGTGTTGTTATTTCAGTGTTGGTCGACAGTAATGGATGTTTGAATGCTTCTATCCTCGACTCGAAGAAGCTCCCAAAAATTAAGAGTCTCTCGGCATGTGCGGTCTCGCTTTCAAGCTCTCTCCTGTGTTACTTGCGCACTTTCCGTGAAGACATGGCGTATGAGACTGTAGCATAGGATCGAACGCCTAGTAGCTACAGAAAAATGTAAAGCGTGTTAAGAAAATTGCAGGGCATGACCATGCCAAGGCTCTTCTTGTGTAATGTCGTTTCCACGATGTGGCAAACCGATTCTCATCGAACTTCTTCTCAGTGACTGACCAGTTCATACAAAATGGAGGCAAATTGGGTTTTGCATTAGCGAAATTCTGCAAAAAGCAGACCCGTGCAGATTCCTGAAGTGATCCTTTTTACACGCCCAGGTAAACTACACGAGTGAAGACATATTATCGCGAAAAAGAAGGAACCGGCATTAGAATTCTGTATGCAGCAACCGCGTTTTCCACAGTTGCAGCATGGACATTTATATAAACAGGAAGCACAACTATGAAACTGAAAAAATAACCTTCGTTGGATGCGTCGGGAAACATATTTTCACCTGAAGATGTATATATACCGGCATACTGTATAGTACCTAAACACATACCAGAAGGCAGTTTAATCAAAACTATCATCGACGCCATATAAATCTATGTCAATTACAACAGCCAATAATGAACTACATTGATATTTATAACACTTACACACAAAAACCATATCTTCAAGACAGCAAAGACAAACATCTCGATTTTCTATCTCCTACAATTTCAAGAAAACAAACTCTTCGATGGCGGGAATTTCTCCAATAGCCATTAGAGTTTCCCTGCTCGGCTCCTCATCCACACCGATTGTCATAATGGCCTGCTTCCCTGGAGCTGTCCTACCAACACTCATATAATTCACGTTGACATTCTCCTCACCCAATATACCACCCACCTTCCCAATCATGCCAGGCTGATCGATCTGCCTGCACAGAATCAAACTCCCTTCCAAGCTCACGTCTACGCTGAATGACCCAACCTTGATGAGATGCGGTTTCCCATCCTTCACCTTCCCTTCCACGCTGATCTCTCCAGACTCTGACATAGCGCTGGCGAATTTTGACTCGACATTGGCAATCTGGACCTGGATGTATTCAAGGGGGTTCTCAGGTGATCCGTCCAACACAATTCTCTCCTCTGTGATCCGGAGTCCTCTTTGTTTGGCGGTGAAGTCAGCATTGACCAAATTTACAAAGACGCTGGATATAGGCTCAATTAGACCCTTGGTGACCATAGCACGGAGCAGCCTGGTGTCAAGATCATCTGGACCTCTGGCTGAAGCAAATCCCACCTTTACCGATTTTATGCCACTTCCACCTGCAACGAGCTGTGTGGCTAGTCTTCCAAGCTTTTCCGCTAGATCAACATAAGGAGTGAGCTCCGATATAACCTGCGAGCAACATGAGTGAGCTTGAGCTTTGCTCTGATCAAAGCATGTGAGTGGGTTACATAACGTAGCGCTAGAACCACTGATGCCTGTGTCTGGAACAACTGGAATGAACAACGAAGACCTAATAATGAGTCTAGCTAATAGACATAGTGAGACCCTGGGAAATGAAAACGACTCTTTAGTTTCGAGTGCAGTTTTTGCATTGTTCTCACTAAGAGGCACTTCTCTATAACATGTCAGGTTTGACAATTCTCATTGAAAATAAGTAACTATGAGATGAATAGTATGGCAACAATTTAATGAAAGAGCAATTTGAACTCAGTTAAATTCCTGCAGCATGCACCAAACACATGGTTATGCTTGTAAATTGTTCATGAATTCAGAGACAGCACAAAGGTGAACATCATGCTCTGAAACTGGTCAATCCATGTCAGTTGATTAAAACAATAGTGAAACCAAGAAGTTGAGGATGATGAAGTTATCCTGTACTATATGAGGAAGGAATCATTGGAGCAAAATAACTAAAGGTCATTGCAAAATGCAGCATAACAAAAGTGTGAAAATAGAATTTGATATCCAACCTCGGCAGGCACCATGGGTGCATTAACAGCAGTAGCCGCAAGCTCACCCTTCAAAGCCCTAATAACTGCATCTGCAATTTCAATGGCCACACCTTCCTGATTACATCCACAAAGAAACTCACGGTTGGAAAACTAACACAGCCTGGAAAGAACAGAACTTACCAACAGTATGTCAGCCAAGCTTACCTGGGCCTCAGTTGTACTAGCACCGAGATGAGGTGTGACAGTCACATTCTCATGCCGCACTAGCTTACTGTCTTGGGGAGGAGGTTCTTCTGTGAAAACATCAAGTGCAGCCTGCACAAAACGAGAACTATTGTTCCTTCACCAATTGTATGAATTGATCATAAAAATTATGCAAACAGAACAAAGAAGATCAGAACCTGAGCAACAATTCCAGAATCTAGAGCCCTTAGAAGAGCGTCTTCATCGATCACACCACCTCGAGCAACATTGACAATTCGGACACCCTTCTTCATCTTAGCAAAAACGTCGTCATTTAACACCTTGGATGTAGCAGGGGTAAGAGGCATGTGCAGGGAGATGAAATCTGCAGTCGAGATTGCTTCATCGAAGCTCACCATTTCCACTCCGATTGCACGTGCGCGATCAGCAGGAGCGTATGGATCGTGTACAATCACGTGCATGCCGAGACCCTTGGCCCGCCTAGCAACCTCTGATCCAACCTTCCCAAACCCCATAATTGCAAGGGTCTTCGCCACCAGTGAAACACCGACATACTTGTTCCTCTGCCACTTTCCTTAAAAAGAAAGTGACCCAGACAGTGAGAGGCCAGACATTTTCATAAGAAACAGCATACGGCATTCACGGCATGAGAATCCAATTACCATGTTATAGGCTCACATGTCCATAATAAACATTCGATATGATACCGAAAGCTTACAGCTTGCAAAATAAAATAGGCTCCGTTCAAGCATTTCAAAGATTTGTCTTCCGTTCGTGAACCTCCAATATACGCTATGTAATCTCTGAGCGAAAAGTTTCAACAAGCCTCAACCCAATTCAACACTGCCTATCACCAAATCGCTAAGAGACACGACCGACCATACCATCGACGATTTAATAAACAGAAACAAACGGCCTGCGCAGCCAACAATTTCAAACGCTTCAAAATCGCCCACATCGCACCCAGGCTGCTCGAAGAAATGCCACAACGAGACCCCGTGAAAAATTAACACTACCCAGAAAAGCACCAAAAGAACACGCACCCGCTTTCACCGAAGCGTCCGCCTGGGCGATGTTCCGCGCCATGGAAGCGAGCAAGGCAATCCCGTGCTCGGCGGCGGCGATGGTGTTCGCCGCGGGCGCATTGACCACGAGGCAGCCATGCTCCGTGGCTGCCGAGACGTCGACGTTGTCGATCCCAACGCCGGCGCGGCCCACGACCTTGAGGCGGCCGCCGGACGACTCGAAGACCTCGCGGGTGACCCTGGTGCCGCTCCTGACGATGAGGGCGTCGCAGAGCGAGATCTTGGTGCACAGCTCCTCGGGGCTCAGGTTGTAGGAGCAGTCGACGTTGGCGAAGGCCTTGAGGAGGTCGAGGCCCGCCTGGCCGAGCTTCTCGGTGACGAGGACGGTGGGCTTCGCGTCCAGGAGCGAGAGGACCGTCGGGGACGCGGCACGGCTGGCCCCGGGGGCGAAGCGGAGATGGGATTTGGAGGGGAAGGACGGGAGGCAGCGAGCCCACGAGAGGGAGGAGGATGAGGAGGATGAGGAGGAGAGAGAGCGCTGCTTGGAGGGTCGGGTGAACACGAGATTCCATGAAGATACAGCCGCCATTTTGCGAAGTGTACTTCTGCTCTCTCTTCCAGTTGTCTGGGATTGGCAAAGCAGTGGGGGGATTTTGTCTGTAACATTTTCTTTTTTGACTTTTTTTCGACTCAGGGGTAGTTGTTGAGGATGGTATTGCGTTGACCATTTGATTCTGGTGTATCCCCGTCTTTCTTTCTTTCGGCAGAAGAACACCAGAGAAAGTCAAATTTAATTTATGGTGCTCAATTTAATACTAAAAGCATTTTTCGGATTAGTAAAAGTGCCATTTAAAAAAAATCACTTAAGTGCTAATTACAGTTTGAGCCGTCATAAATTTAATGTGATCATATTTTATTAATTTCTCAATTCTATGTACCTTAACGAGATGTCCAATCAATATATAACCCATAAATGATATCGTGCAATGCCAATCGTAATTAAAACATGATCACTTATGTACCCGTCGTTATTAACAATTGATCATTTCAGTGCCAATATCAATGAAAAAGTGATCACTACTAAAAAATGCCATCTTAAATAAAATTTGTAATTAGAAAAGTTACATAATTTTTCTAATCGGAATTTCTTGTCGGAAGCATTTGGTACTTAAGTGAGCTGACGAAATTTTTTGACATTAATGTGAATGTCGTACATAACTTTTGACACTTTTAATGTCATTTTTCCTTTTTATTTTATTTTATGTAAACTATGTATATTTGATCAAAATGAATAAACAAATAAATTTAAACCATCCATAGAAAGTATGCGATTTTATTTCTAGGTTTTTTGATAAGTTTATTCTCGTTATAAAAAATATAAATATTCTCAATAGTGGGAATTAATTTTCCTTGTATATGAGTAGTTTATGAAAATTTATAAGGTGAAAAAAAAAAAAAAACCTAAACTGAGCAATTGTGATTCTTCACATATGATTTGCCCTTGCATGAGGATGGCACGGGAAATTAGGAAAAAATGATACCGATTTTCTCACTCAAAAGGTAAGTTATGCATCTGAAAGGAGAAATATAAGCGAAAACCTCATGCAGGGATATCACATATGTAGGACATCAAGAGAACTTTATTTCATATCAGAATTAGAAGATTTATTGTCCTTTTAATAGCATATACATCTTTTTGTTCTAATGGTGTCACATGACATCTAAAGTTTGTTTTTTGGAGGCAAAATGATGATATTGCTCGAGTTCAAAGATCAAAGTTTTATCGACAAAAAAAAAAACTCAAAGTTTATACCTTTCCTATTTTTAACTATCGTGTATACTACATTATATATAATCTTTAAAATTGATGCATGTAATTGATTTACGATGGACGGTTATTTGGGAAAATTGTAAATTGGTTCTCTCATATTGAAATGAAAAGAGCTAACAAAAGGTTGGTCAAGGTCAAGGTCAACATAGCTTTAAAAATTGTGGTGGTTGCGCTGCTGGATGCACGAAACTTCTCATGCGCCAAGAAAACATAGCATTTACCGACATGGCCAGTACTAAACTCGACGGAATCTTTATTGTGATTCGTGATTTTAGTACTAAAGGCCCGAAGTTGGTAAGAATCGAAATTTCGGGGAAAGAGGGAGGGGGGGGGTGGGGATAAATTAGATGGAGTAGCTTGCTGTCTCTGCTCTTGTTTCTTTGGGAACTTCCTAGTCATTACATGTTACATCTGACAAAAGTATATTCAATTTGGTCACTGTACTTCTTGACCTCAATGGCCAAAGGAAATCAAGTTCCATGTATTTTCGTGCTTTTTAATGGAATAAAGAGATAAGGACGGCAGGTTCTTGAGTCAAGTCGGGAACTTCCCAGGCCGGTTGTAGACCTACCCCAGTCAGTTCTCGGCTTTGATTTTTCAATTTTCGGTTCTCAAAAGTGCATACTAATTAAGATGGAGATGATTGTAGAACGTTTCTGACGAAATTTTGTAGGAGTTAAATCGCCATTCTAATGAAGATGGAGATTAGTGTTCATGAATAATAAGCCAAAGAAATGATAGGAAGGGCAATGAGAATTAAGGTTTAAATTGTTTTGGGAAAAATGAATAATTTAAAATGTATTTTTCCTAAAAATGATTGCTTATGTTACTAACAAAAATGAATAAATGAAAAATATTATATTGTTCATAAAAATATTTAGATATAAATTGTTGTTGATAATGAATTTTTTTTATTGATAAAATATTTCAAAAGATACAAGCCATTGTTTTTAGGAAATATTTTCCAAATAATTTATTTTTAAAAGAAAATAAATAAAACTACCAATAGAGAGCATTTTTTCTTCTCAAAATTTCAATTCCAATGGGACAATCAATCAACATATCAAGTTGTGGAAAAGTCTCAAAAGTGCATACTTTCACAAATACAATAGTAAGTTCAAGCCAATCTAATCACATTATTAATGTACATTACACATTTAATGAATATAACTAACACCTATAACAACCCACCCATCAAATAAGGATGAAAAATAGGTTTATGACCCACTTTGACAGGTCTAATAATTGATAAGATTCTTGTGATTTCATATAATGTATATGAATTTATAATTTAACTATATTAAACATCAATACCGATCCACAATAATATTCTCTACAATCCACAAAGCCAAATTCAAAAATCATTTTATATGTCACAATTATTTCCCAAATCATTTCATAAACTTGGTTCACGAATCAACATATATATATACATATTACTTTTAGCGATAATTTTCCAAAAACATTTGACTAACCGTTTCTAAATATCAAATCGTAGTAAATGCCCGATCTAGATTTTGTGCAACAAAAACATTAATAAAATATAGTATATCAAATCTCTATAACTTTCAAGACATGTTTTTACAAATTCAAAGAAGGTAATACCACTCACCGAGGAATACCCAAACCAAACAACGCTTGGCCAAACAAGCCAAGAATCTAGTAATCCTAACAATTAAATGAGAATCAATGTTAAAACCAAATAAAATACTACAACAACTATGAATTGGTTAATCTACGCTTAAACGCTAACAAAACGAGTCCTACACGACAACAAATTGCTTGTTTGAAGCGATTATCAAATTTAAACGCAACATGAAACTTGACGTGAAAACCTAAAATCTCGCTCTAACAAATTTGTTGCTTGAAAACGACTCTTAACAAACCCTACGGCTCCATGATGCCATAAACCACAATTTTCATGAAATTCCAAAACTTCACAACTCAAAAATTGGACTTTGTAACTCAATTTTCATAAAACTTTGAATTTAAGCCATAATTCGAAAATTACTATGATAGGTGAACGGAGGACACGATCACTTATTGGATGTTATGAATCGGAGTTGAATCGCCATGACAAGGATCCCATGGCATGTATGCTCAAAGCCCTCTCTCTTTTCATTTTTTTTTTCAATTTTGTTCTTCCTTTCTTTCTTTCCCTTTCTCTTCTTTTCCTCTCCCCACCATCTCTTAGTCTCTCTCTCAAATTAGCGTCCACTTCCCACATTTTTGTTGCCTTTTCAACCTTTTCTTTTTTTAAGGTGGATCCCACCACCTTTTTGACCTAGTGAAAGATCCTAGGTATTACATTATATGCCTTCCTAAAAGAAATTTTGTTAGCTGAAATTTACACTTACCTTAACCTTTAAACAAATGAGGGTATTCACGTTTTGTCTCTTTCTCAAGCTCCCATCTCAACAACTTTTTTTTTGGGTCCCTCCATTCACAACTTTAGGAGTCATTCCAAGTTCACCGGCCACTTCCCGTTCTAACTCTCCTTTCTTCATTTCACTTCTGCTTCCACTCTCAATTGACAATTCCTTGTGTCTCTTGCTCTCTACACTCCTTGACCTCTCACTTAATTAGCTTGGGGCTTCTCATTCTCCTTAGCCTTAACCTATTTGGCCTCTAGATTTTTCAGTGGCAACCTTACCTTAAACTGTTGTTCACTATTTGAATTGCCTTTCGACATACTAGGTGACTTCATAGCATTCACAAGGTTTTCCATACTCTTAAGCATCATGGCATGCGCCTCGACCCCAAAAGAGACATACATCCTAGTATTTAACAAAAGACTAAAGTGCTATAAACTATAACAAAAGCTCTTAACGTCTCAATAATTTACGCCTAAAAGATTACAATCTAAGCTCTAATAACACAATATATCACACCTTGAATCCTACAAGGATGGGGGCAATGCTATGGACACCTTTCCACTTGAAAGACTTGGGCACTGTTTGGTAACCATCCAAACAGTGCCCGATTCTGATTTTTTGTTACCGGGATCAGTTTGGGAACGGAATCGCATTTGGTAAAATTTTTGTTCCTGGGATCAGATTTTGAATAGAATCAAGAATAAAAAAAAAATTGATTCTTGTACTGGGAACAAAAAAAAAAAAAAAGTGGAACCCCTATCTCCCCTCCTTGTTGTCGTTCGTCGCCGTCCACTACCGTCCGCCGTTTGCCGTCCGCTGGCCACCGACAACCAATCCGGCGAGCTTGTCGGAGGCTTGCCAGGCCAGGGCGAGGTCCAACGAGCTCGCCGAAGGCAAGCTCAGCCATTGACGAGGCTCGCCCAACCCCGCTGTTGGCCAGGCGGGCCTCGCCCAGCCTCGGTAAGGCTCGCCTAGCTGCTAGCGAGGGTCGACCGACGAGGGCCGGCCTCGCCGAGGACCGACGACGCTTCGGTGAGGTCGTTGGCCCTCGTCTGGTTGGCGACCGGCCTGAAGAAGAAGAAGAATAGGAGAAAAAAGAAAAAAAAGGAAAAAAACAAGATATCGCACCTTAAATCCTACAGGGATGGGGGCAATGATATGGCCACCTTTTCACTCGAAAGACTTAGGCACTGGGATCAATTTGGGAACATAATTGCGTTTAGTAAAATTTTTGATCCTGGGAATAGATTTGGAGTAGAATCAAGAATAAAAAAAAAATTGATTCTTGTTCCGAGAACAAAAAAAATAATAAAAAAAGTGGAACCCTTCTCTCCCCTCCTTTGTTGCCGTTCACCACTATCTGCTACCGTTCGTCGCCGCCGTCCGCCGCCGTCCGCTGCCGTCCACCACCGTCTATTGCCGTCGTCCACCGATCGCCGACAACCAGTTCGGCGAGCTCGTCAAAGGCTTGCTAGGCTAGGGTGAGGTTCGGTGAGCTCGCCGGAGGCAAGCCCAGCCATCGGCGAGGCTCGCCCAGCCCCGCCGGTGGCCAGGCGGGCCTTGCCCGGCCCCGCGAGGCTCACCTAGCCTTGCCGGTGGCCGGGCGAGGCTCACCTAGCCTTGCCGGTGGCCGGGCGAGCCTCTCCTAGCCCCAGCGATGCCAGCCTCGTCGAGGGCCGGCGACGCCTCGATGAGGTTGCTGGCCCTCGTCTGGTCGGTCGCCGGTCTGGTGACTAGCTTGAAGAAGAAGAAGAATATGAGAAAAAAAAAAAAAAAGAAAAAAAAGGAAAAAAACAAGATATCATACCTTGAATCCTATAGGGATGGGGGCAATGATATGGCCACCTTTCCACTCGAAAGATTTAGGCACTGTTTAGTAACCATTCAAATAGTGCCTGATTATGATTTTTTGTTCCTGGGATCAGTTTTGGAACAAAATCGCTTTTGGTAAAATTTTTATTTCCGGGAACATATTTGGAGTAGAATCAAGAATAAAAAAAAATAAAATTGATTCTTGTTCTAGGAACAAAAAAAAGTGGAACCCTTCTCTCCCCTCTTATGTTGCCGTTCGCCGCTATCCACCACTGCCCGTCGTTGCTGTCCGCTGCTATCCACTGTTGTTCGTCGTTGCCGTCTGCCAGTTGCCGGCAATTAGTTCGACGAGCTCGTCGGAGGCAAGCCTAGCCACCGGCGAGGCTCGCCTAGCCCCACTAGTGGCCAGGTGGGCCTCGCCTAGCCCCGGCGGCCAGGCGGGCCTCGCCCAGCCCCGATGGCCAAGCGGGCCTCGCCTAACCTCGTCGGTGGCTAGGTAGGCCTCGCCCAACCCCGGCGAGGCTGGGTGAGGGCTGGGCGAGCCTCACGTAGCTACCGGCGAGGGTCGGCTGACAAGGGCCGACCTTGCCCAGGGCTAGCGATGCTTCGGTGAGGTCGCTGGCCCTCGTCTAGCCAGTGGTTGGTTCGGTGATCGGCTTGAAGAAGAAGAAGAATAGGAGAAAAAAGAAAAAAAAGAAAAGAAAAAAAAAGAAAAGAAAAAAGGAAAAAGGTATAAAATTATTTAAAAATTAAAAGAAATTGATTTGGAACAGAATCAATGAGTACGGTACCAAATGCAATTCTATTCAAGAATCAGAAATTTTGGACAGTTACCAAACGGCTTAAAATGTTTAGAATCTGTTCCCGAGAACAAAATAAGAAAGAATCATTTTTGATCAGAATCTAATCCTGAGAACAGAAACGTTACCAAACGTGCCCTTAGCCTTTAACTATCAGAATCCAAATCCAACTCCAAAATTCCCATCGATAGTGCTCTTGCTCTAATGGTCTGAATAACATGAAAGATGAATGAAATGAACAACCTTAACCTAGTGAGTAATACATCTTTTCTAAGCGAATGGAATATTCACTATGCACCTTTACAAAACAATATCAAAACTCACTTGTTTCAAATCTAGTATATAATATATGTACAAGATAAGAGTGAGTTATATCGCTTTAACATAATCATATATGTATTGAAAACATTCATTAATCAATAATATCATAACAAATATCAACAATCCATTCTATTGATCAATCTCATCAAAACACACGTCAATAATCCATTCCATTAACTAATCTCATTCACATATCAATGGTCCATCCATTGACCAAACTCTTACTTAAATATCTAAAAATGGTTATGCATAACGCTTCGTGCTAAGCGACCAAGCTCCTTTTCTTGGTAAGGTCTCCACCTATGTTGTCAGCGGTTGGCCCTATAAGTCCTTCATTAGGCTCATAATGATATTGAGCATCAACACTGATTCACAATCTACAAAGCCAAATTCATAAACCATTTCATATATCACTATATGTTGCCCAAACCATTTTATAAACTAGGTTCACAAATCAACATATATATACATATAACCTGTGACATCATGATTTTTGAGTCTGATTTTGATGAGATGAAATGAGCTTTTCATCGACGTACCTATAGCGTTTTTCTCTGAGTTGGCCACTCACGAGTTAACTAGCTTATTAGGTGAAGCCATTAAGGAATCTAAATGCAATAACCATGAGAATTCTACTCGAAATCGACTGCTCGACCGTGCTAATTTGCAAGGGTCATTACGACACCGTCAAAATTGATTAGAGACTGGAGATAGGTCGATTTGATAGAGGTATGCGATTAGTACGTGGGTGATTTCACCTAATTACAAAATTTCTATCGAACGACATTAGACCGATTTTTCTGTCATTTTCTTACCCTGTGACCGTATTTGAAATATCAAGATTTTCACGACAACTGAGAGTCACCAATGTATCGAAGATGTACGTTGTGGCTCGAAAATAATCGACCACGAGTCAATTGCATTAAAAATTCCTAAAAGCTACATAGTAGATTGAGACGCGCTAAAATTACGTTAGATTAAAATTAATTGCGAAATTGCACTCGACTTCAGAAATTGGAAGTTCTGTCGTGTCGCAATTCATTTTAGGAACGTGGACTCACTTTTCGAAAAATTTTCAGAGATTCCGAGATTTTTATGGAAAATTGATTCGGACGATTCGGAAAATGAGTGGAAATTTGGTTTAGCTCATTTGAAGGGAATTTCGACTTCCAAGTCGAGCTACTGGGTGATGGGAATTTTGTGGAAATATGTGAGATTTTTCTTCGACGAAATTGGACTTTGAATTTGAGAAATTGAGGATGAAATTGAAGTCTAAACTAAGAGAAATTCGGATCAAAAGAGAAGGGCTATATTTTGGCACCAAAATTGGATTATTTGGTGGAAATTAAACAAGAAAGTATTAGGGGGAACATTGAGATATTTATGCAAGCCTAAGGGGACCGAGCCTTTAATTTGTTGGATAAGTCTTGACTTTTGGCCTTTGTTTCTTTTAATCTTCTTGACCGTCCAAGCTGGCTCCATCTTCTCGCGCGGACGACTCCTGCTTCAGCCGATGACCCTTTCTGTTTTCGTTTATTTCATTTCCTTCCTTCGCTGCCTCTTCCTCCATCAACGTGTCTTCTTGGTGCTGTCCCTTTCCCCCACCGACGGCTGCTTTCTCTCCATCTTCATTGAGCAGGCCGTCTCCACCGAAATCTCCTTGCCACACGCCCACACCCCCTCTGAACTCTCCTCTGCAGGCCACGTCTTCACTTGGTCAAGCGAAGGAATCCTTTTCCCCATAGTTGACTCCACCTGCCAGCAATAAACCGAGCCAATTTCCATCTTCTTTGTATCGTCAGCTTGCTGCCGTGCCCGCACCTTCTCCTCTCCACGCGGCCACGTCCAGCAACGATCGAAGACCCCCCCTGCAGCAACTTCTTCACGTCTCCAGCGAAACCGTCTCCACGCTTGGTCTTCTCCAGCAACGCGTCTTCGGCCCAAACCTGCAGCAGCCCAGCAATTCCGTGAAATTCGGCCCAAGCCCAGCTCAGCTTTGGTCGTGAATTTCCTCAGCCCGAGCGAAGCCCAGCAGCTCGCATCTTGAAGCTCGTGTCTTCAGCTGTTCAGCCCATCTTGGGCTTGAGAAGCACGCCTAGCCCGCGGCCAAGCCCAAGCCTGAAGTCAAGTCCAGCTTTTTCTGTGGGCTTGCAAGGTTTATTGGCCCGATTTGAGTGTCCGTTGACACCGCCGAAAATTTGGATTTCGGCCACCGTCGCGCTACCGTCGCGATGAACCGGTTTCCACAATAAACCGGTGAGTTTATGCACTAAACTCTTCTTAGTAGGCTAATGACATCTAAGGGGTGTTTAGTTTAATTTAATTAGAAATTAGGTGGTTAGTTAGATAAAATTAGTACTTTTATTATGCAATTATGCATGTTAGGTGGTTAGATTAGATTAAGTGAGGCATAGATAAATTGTATTATTTATCTAGAAGGGTTCGGGAATTTTCTGGGCCCATATCGGTACTTAATTTAGTGATTTTGGCCTAGTTTGGTATTTTTAGAATTTAAATTGAATTATTTAATTAATTTTAGAAATTAATTAATTATTTTTCCGAAAATTAGACCGGGATAGCCAGTGATTGGAATTTTTTGTTGATTGCAATGGTGTGATTGATTTATTTAATTGAGTGCTTTATTGTGCAATTTGAATTTAAGTTGTGATTTTGGGTAATTATCCCAAAATTGTATAATTTCAGTAATTACTTATAAATTACCGGGGCGTCGGTTTACAACGCCAAAAATGTTTTCAGACTTTGTATAAATAATGTGATTTTCTAAAGTAAAGATATTATATTTTTGGCTCAGGCCGATCGTGTACCCATACACGATTATTTTTATCTGGTACACTTTAATATGATGGAATTAGGCCAAGTTGGATATGTGATTGAGGAATCAATGTGTAAAGCATAAGATCCTTGGCTAGGAGTAATGTATCATAGTTCAGCCTCAGGGAGCATTAAAGCCATTATAGATCTCTAGTAGTTTCGGTGATCAATAATATTTTAGCAGCTTCGGTGAGTACTATAGATATCAGCTTATACTGTTGATCTTCAATGCGGTTCTTGTATTTTTGGTAAATGTTTAAACTTTTTTTTTTTGGGGCTAGAATCATGAATGTTTAAACTAATCGTTAGGCTATATGAAAATATCCAATGTTATCCTTTAATTAATTTAAGTTCAAGAACAACATCGATCATTTTGACGTGGTCCAATGATTAATTTGAATATATATCAAAAGTTTAGAGACCACATTGAATAATATAAAAGTTCAAGGACAACATTACACATGGAGCCAAAGTTTAGGGACCGCATCAAACAATTAAAAATTCAAAGACCACATTGCACATTGTGTCAAAATTCATGGACCATTTATATCATTTTCCTTAAGAAAAATAACATAAAACCCTAAGGTTGCGTTTGACACTCGAGATAAAATTCGGGATAGGATATGATTTATCCTATCATATATTTGGTGCTCATTTAGGACAAGATAAAGTCGGATATAAGATATATACATTATAAAATTATCCTACGGGGAAGGTGGGATAAAGGTGGATAAGATGTCTAATGTCCATAATAGGAAAGTTATTTTTCTCGAATAACAAACTTATTAAATTAACAAAATTGAAATTATATTTCAATATAAATAATATTTAAATTCTAATTTAAGAAATAAAAAAATAAAAAAATATTTTTAATTAATCCTATTTTAATTTATATATTCAACTTTAATTCTATCTTATAACAAACATTCAATCTATAAGTTAAATATTTATATTTATTATATATTTTAGGTATTTTTGTATTTTAGGTATGTTAGTATGATTTACTATTTGATAAAATTTTATTAAAGAATGATGAAAGGGGAAAAAGAAATAATAAAGAAAATAATATAAAAAAGAGGAAAAATAAAATAAATAAATTAAGGAATAGTGTTACGAGAGATTTTCACCATCTCCGTTTATGAATTTAGGTTCATTTATAATGATATGCCGTTTATATAAAAAAAATGTACATGATATGATGTGAATATATCTGACTTTAATATTGTAATTCACCAAACAAAGGATATGATATAAAAAAATTCCAGGATTTCATATCATATCCTATCTAGTCTTATCCCGATTAAAAATCCGGACGACCAAACGTAGCCTAAGCGTGCTTTCTCTCTCTTTTTTGGTTCGCCATCCCGCAGTAATTGGCGCTTCAAGAAAGATGGCCATCACCTCCATAACAACTGCCACCACGGTTATCATCCCGGACAAGTAACCACAAACTAATGCCGTTCTTGGTAATTCCCGGTCACTATTCTTTTGTATAATGCATATACCTCATCCTTCTTTGGTAATTCGAGTGTCTGCGCTAGGTGCAACATACTAGTCCCCAAACGAATATGACAATCTCAATGGCGATTTCCTAATTTATTGCTTATAAAAAAAATGACGATGTCTCGTTCTACGGACATTTAGTGACACCATAGATATACCTAGCCTTACTCTCAATCATCATATAATTTAAGAAATCTCTGTTTATCAACTCATCAAAAAAGCTGACTCGATATTATTTGTCGACATGCAAGGATGGCCAGGGATGATTAGACCGCCGTGTTAGTATTTTCAGAGAAGATTGGCTGGAAACACTAAATTATAATTTCATGCAAAGTCTCAAGACAACATAAGAACAATAGGACTTAGAATTAAATTGAAATTTGTATGATAAATTTAGGACTGAAATAGCAAATTTCTCATTTTTCATGTATATCCCCGTCAAATTTTTAATCTAAACACCAGTTGCATCGCACGTTTCTCTACGCTCTTTCGCAATTTTCGGTCAAGTCCAAAACAATCAATCGTTAATCACCTTCCAATCCAGAAAATCGTTAATCACCTCTACTCGTCAAAACTGCTCTAATAAGTTTCCACATGAAGAACGCCAAAACGTGAATTACCAAATTTGGACCACTCGTGGAAGCTTCACTCACGAGCGACGGGGGGCGAGCTTCACTCACGGGCGACGGGGACCGAGCCATGGACTGAAGGAAAGCGTCGGCCAGCATCTGGCCAAGCCGGACCTGGGCCGGGGTGGCTAGATGGAGCCGGTCGGGTCCGAGAGGCAGCCCCTTGGCGTCGACGGTTCGCACGTTCGGAAGGTCAAGCCCGAGCTGGACCTTTCTCACCGTGTCGGTGAAAGGTTCCTGTCCTGATGCGATAGCCACCTGCCCCCATTCACAGAGCAAACATGCAATTAAGCAATAAATTGTTATCCATTTAAGCGAATTAAAAATAATGGAACCAAAATGTACATTTTTTCAGAGAGGTTAGTGTGAATATCACTATTTCTTGATGTCCGGTTCATTAATCTAATGAGATAGGTGGTAGAGTTTTGATTATCTTGAACATATTTTAGAGGAAAAGCCGCTCGTGGACCTGAGGTGAATGCCCCAACCCCGTAGATAATCCTAGGTTTCTACCGTTGATGCGTCGTTTCTTGTTATTATCTAATTTTTATCTAAAAAGCTGCAGAAAAGAAACACACCACATGGATTCCTACGGACCCTTTTTGCGAGCCATTACTACATGTAACTATTATTTGTCTGGCTTTGAATAAAAAAAGACTAAGAAAGTACCACATCGAGATGATCGCCGTTTGCTTAATTTAAATAACGACTTTCATTTAGAAATTTATCATAATTTGTTCGAACAATCTAAAGTGAAAGATGCAATTGATTCCGAAATGAAGCGTAAAGGAGAAATTCAATCACCTGGAAAATTGGGAGCTCGGGCGACTGCAGGTCAGTCCTCACATCCGTAAAGAACTTCTCCAGCCTCCTTTGTACTGCACGGCGTCGCTTTCCTCCACCGTGTCGCTCTCTCCTTGGTACCACAAGAGCGCTTTGATTGTCCCCCCGTCATTCGTCCTGGCTCGCGCCCGCCTCATCAATTGGTCGTACAAAAACGTCCCTTTTTCCCACTCGCTTATCCTCGTCCCGCCGATTGCGCACGGCACCAACCCCACCAAGCCTAGACCCCGATCCTGGCCCACGACGGTGTTGGCGAATGCCATACCCGGGCTGATCCCGTTCGTCTTGTTCACGTCGATGTCCACATGGAGCGGCTCCCGGGCCTCGACCCACGTGAGGTTCGCCGCGAGCCGGATTATCAACGGGTTGGGGCTGCACTCGGGAGGGATGACGCCGTCCCACTTGTTGATCCAGCCGGTGGATGTGTCGTTGACCACGCCGCCTCGGCCCGCCATGTTACTCTGCCCGGCGAGGAGGAAGATGCTTCTGGGGCGTTGACTTGGACTTGGGCTCGGTGAGTGGTTCTGGATGGACAAAGAGGGAGTTGGTGGCGGTGGCAGCGGCAAGGAAGAGCAAGAAGAAGAGAAGCATTGTTGTTGGCTTGGTACCTTGCGACGGAGCGTCACGAAAGGGAGAGATTATTACGCATCTCTCTCTCTCTCTCTCGTGTTAAAGAGGGTGCTTGGCTTGTTATATACGGTCGGTTGGTAGTTTGTTTATAAAACAAATGAAGGTTGCCTTGTTCCACATCGAAAATATATAATTGCGCATGGGGATGAGATTTGCCATTAACCGATGATTATTATTTTTATTTATTGAAAATTCGGATTTATTTCTATAAAAAATTAATTATAAATCTTGTTAAAACAGTGCGACAGTTGATGAAAAGTTACAATTACTTATTATTTATTATTATTTAATTATGAATTTTTAATGTCTTTTCAACATAACTTTTGAGATGTACTTGTTCATTTGTAACATTTCCCGAAAGGTTGCCTTTGTTCTTTTTGCAATATTTTGAAAGGTTGCCTCTATTAAAAAAAAAAAAAGATAAGTACATATTGTTTTGAGATCAAATACACATCTTTTTTGACCAAAAAAAAAAAAAAAAAAAAAAAAAAAAATACTCTTCTTCCATTTTTTTTTCATTTTCTTTCAAAGGAAATTACAGTAATTGATGCTAATTGTTTTCCATGAGAGATTTTGGAGAAATACTAGAATTGTTATTTAGTATTCTCATTTAAGACTTTGTTGTATCCCAGAAGAAATTTGCCGATGACCATTAGCAACTTTGTAGGGCAAATAAATCCTTAAAAAAAGTGATATCACACATTCCAACTTGATTACTCTAAAGATCCGACTTCATTATTCTACCAAATTCGAAGCCATATTTTCTCAACAATTTTAAGGATTTATTTCGCAACAATGAAGTCAAGTGGATGAAGCGCATAGAACGAGTTAGAGGTGTTCATATTCAACAAAGCAAGGCTGCATAATAAATCTTTACGTCCTCCACCGGAGCAAGTGGACATCGTCGAAATCACAGACCCTGCAATGCTGTCTTCCTCGGATGACCACCATCCTCTGGACGATGCTTCTAATCCTGCTCCGAAGGCTCTTCCTTCGTATGAGCGGCGATTTTAGATATCATTACTATTGTGGGAACACCATATATAGACAAATGCAGGCAAAAAATGAGATCTGTTGGAGGCTCTTGAGGGAGCAGAAGGTGCAAGAAAGGCCGCTGGAGGTCGCGAGAAGCAATTTGGAACAGTACTATACGACACCAACACGTAAAAGCTTACTGGATCTCGATCGAGACCTTTCCGTTGGCCATGACTCCGATCGTCAATGATAATTGAAGCGTTTGTCATCAATCCAATTACCAATCTATTAACAAGGTCAGTTCACGGACTCGGCGACTTCCGACGAGGCCCTTTGGTGCTTTGTCCGTTTTAGTCCAGTTTCGCCGGTGCCACTTTAGTCGCTCACCAACCATCATGATGGTTTTGTTTTCGAATTCTCGCGACTAAATATTTCAACGGGCGAGATCGTTCATCGAGACTGTCCGTTAATACACGCCGCAGAAACGCTTCTCTCGAGAGGAGTCCATGATTTTCGTGAACCGAATGTGAGACCCACACGAGCAAAAGAGGAGACGGCCTACGATCAATATATATACACATTCAATATATATACACAAGAGCTGGAAATTAGGGATAACACCACATATGAAGCACGCTACTTTGTATTATAATAATACATTTACAAGCCCTTACTCTACGGGCCTTTTTTCCTCTTTACATTATGCTACAAGTATCTGCATAGGCCAAGGAAATTCTTATCTCATCTGGCATGATTGTAGTTCCCAAAACTGCTGTGAAATTTCCATGTCTATAAGTCTAAAAGATAAGAGAGTGAGTCAGAAACTCAGTAAGTAAAACTCATAATTCTATATTAAGAGGATATCTCATTATCAAAATTTAGCAAATACAGCACTTGCAATATAATGTCGATGGCAAATTAATAACAAATTCATTACTACACCTCGACTCTGCTTCTCAGAGAATGAGAGAAAATATCAAATTTCTTTTTTGGGAGATATTACACAAAACTCTCTTGAAATTTGAGACGTAATACACATTTTTCCCTAAATTATCAATATTATGCAATCACTTTTTGAATTCTCATTTGTTACGGTCGCTATTCCCTTTATATTTTTCGGTAATATACACAATGCACATTGTATATTTAATATGTATGGCCCTTTATTTGGAAAGACTTATAAGTCTTTGGTAGAGTAAGGATTGGGATGTAAATCCACAAAGCGAGAACTTAATACTGTAGAAATAAAATCCCAACCTGCTTTAATAAATAATGAATCCGTTGCCAAAAAAGCATGAAATTCAACAAATGCACAATGAAGTCTTATTTTCGGTTTTCTTTTTCTTTTCCAGAAATACTAATGAGTGTTTTGAGCTATATTTTCTCTTTGTTTTCGTGTAGAGATCGTTATCAGACATCATCAAGAAAAATATATTTTGGCGTGGTGTGTTATAGGTTCAACTGGGTAAATCTTAACTGATCATAAGATGATCAGCATTACATGTTTTTGTTTGAAAAATGTAATTAACATGGTCAAGAAAATTTCTGTCGGCAATGAAAGATGTGATGTAATAGAAAGTGACATAAAAGTTCACATCCCACCAGAAGTAATGGTGATTTTGGAGGAGAATCCTCCACGCACTGAGAGCGCATTTCGGACCAAGAGAAAAGAAACGCGGTATTGAAGAAGACTGGACTAATTCCCAAGCATGGACCGACGACGTCAATGGAGGAACTTACCATCTACTCCATTTTCCTCGGTCTCTCACGTGAGTAGCGTGTTACGTAACCGTGTCAAATAAATATCGACGGAAAGAAAACAAGCGAAGTAGAAATAGAAAGAGCTAAAGTAAGGAGTTTCAAATCTCTAATGGTGACCTTTGTTGGGATATCGGGTTAGACAAATGATCTTTTCTCAAATACACAAAATTGCTTGGAATCAGACTGATATGAATATGTAGCATGGAGAAACATTAAAGCCGGATGGACACGATAATGATCGAACATTTATGCGAACTGCAATGGCTTCTATCACCTATATGGTCTCAAGTAAGCATTGAGAGCTTTGTTTTAATTAGTTTAGCTTTTTCTTTTTTCTTTCTTTTTACGACTTTTGGGCCTTTTAGGATCCACATATGTCTTGCGTCTCTTATCCCTTGTTTTCATTTATCGATTCACAGTAACATAGCTTTATTACATACAAGGATGACATTATTGTAAATCTATGAATTCAAAATTGCTCGATAGATTAGTATGAATATAAGTTCACACTCGATGGAGAATTCAGCATTGGGACCCGCATATTTGACAATTCGAGCTGTTGGATGTGGAAGTCAAGAGCATCCATTGCTGAAGGACTTTTCTTACGCCTGCGCACGCAAGAAAGGTCCCAGTTGCTTTAATTGATCCCATCTTCTTGTGGACCATTCCATAATGACTTGCTTGATACAAGGACGACATTATTGTAAATTCATGAATTCAAAATTGCTCGATAGATTTGTATGAATTAAGTTCACACTGGATAGAAAGTTCAATCTTCGGACTTGGGTATTCTGCAAATTGAGTCGTTGGACTTGGAAGTCGAGAGTGTTCATTACTAAAGGACTTTCCTTGCACCTGCAGGCACAAGAAAAGTCCTTATTGCTTTAGTTGATTCCTCCATCTTATGGAGCATTCCATAATGACTTAACTTCATTCTCTTCTAGATGCATTGCATGGTATACCAAGCTCGTCTGGACTATTGATCATTTGTGCTTCCTGACAAATATGGCTAAGGTGAGACGATATGGAGATGATGAGTAGAGTTGGGTAAATCCGACAAAAGGATGCACGCCATGTAAAAGCTATTCCATTAAAAGAGACGATATTGGAACCACTAAGGTTGAGAGCTTATTGGCCAGTAAGGGTGGTTTGACATGACATGTCATGAACTAGCTACTTGTCATGATATGCAGCCACCGACAATAATTAGACTACCACATGTAGATCAACATTTAATAACAAAAATAATTCACACTTTAAAATACTATGAAAGCAACTTAGGTAAGCTTCTCCTTCCTCCCATAGTACTTCCCGGCAAAGCGACCCAAGAGTTCACATCCCACTTGAATGGATGGCGGTTTTGGAGAAGGTTCCTCTACTCTGCAAAACATGGTGTAGAAGAATTAATACCCATGACTATAAATAGTCGTCATTTTGTCCGGTGACTTTAGATATTTCATTTGGGGCTTGAGCCATTGTGGATTGAGCTAGATCATACTCCATCTCTCGTCTAAGTAAGGCGTTACATGTGATTTGCAAGATGTAGATGGGACTTGACTAGTAAACCAACGATCATCAACAATGAAATATACTTCTTGTGAATTGTGATCCACACGTCTCACATCATAAGTTGTAACGCCGAACATTTGATATGCATGGTCCTCTTTTTCAAAAACTCATTAGTCTTCTTTAGAGTAAGGACTAGGATGCAAGTCAACAATATTGACAACTTAACATTGGTTATGGAAAGTTCCCCTCAAAGTTCGCAGGACATCCGATGTGATGGAAGAGAGAGCGACCCAAGAGTTCACATCCACTTGAATCAATGGCGGTTTTGGAGAAGATTCCTCCACTCCGCAAAACACGGTGTAGAAGAATTAATACCCATGACTATAAATAGTCGTCCTTTTGTTCGGCTACTTCAGATATTTCATTTGGGGCTTGAGCCACGTGGATTGAGCTAGATCATAAGCCATCTCTTGTCTAAGTAAGGCGTGACATGTGCAATGCGAGATGTAGATGGGACTTGACTAGTAAGTACCAACAATTATCAACAAAGAAAGATACTTCTTCACAAGTTGTAACACTGGACATCTGTTATGCATCGCCCTCTATTTGCAAAGACTCGTCAGTCTTCTTTAGAGTAAGGACCGGGATGCAAGTCAACAACGTTGAAAAATTAACATTGGTTATGGAAATTATCCCTCAAAGTTCGTACAAGATCCAATGTGATGAAAGAGAGAGCGACCCAAGAGTTCACATCCACTTGAATCGATGGCGTTTTTGGAGAAGACTGCTCCACTCCGCAAAACACGGTGTAGAAGAATTGATACCCACGACTATAAATAGTCGTCGTTTAGTCCGGTTACTTTAGATATATCATTTGGGGCTTGACTCCGCAGCTGGATTATACTTCATCTCACATCTAAGCAAGACGTTGGTTGTGAAATGTGAGATGCATAGACAGGACCATGCCTGACGTCTAATAACCTGTAAGAGGAACGAGCAAAATAGAAAGAGTAAGAGATGAAATAAGGAGGGTCTAATTCTATACTGTGAGATGTCGGGTCAGTTAATATTTTTGGAAGCGGACCAATAATGAATATATAAGATTCCACTTAATAACATGCATGGATGAAAATTAAAGGCTCACGGACCTGACAATGATCATTAATCTTATGTATGCAAACGGCAATGGGTCGAGCTTGTCTTGATCAGTTTTTTAAACTTTCTTTTGGACTTTTGGGTGGTTTGGCATCAACATTTGTTTTGAGTCTCTAGATTCCTTGTTTTCATGGTAATCTAAATTTAATCAAACACATGGCTAACATTATTGGAATATACAAATTCCGAATTGCGGGATAAATTTGTACAAATATAACTACACACAAGATAGAGATTTCTTAAGGGACCTGTGCACTCTGCTAATTTGGGGTAGGAGAACACCCTAAGTGCCACAATTTGGCACGGGGAGACATATAAGTGCTAAAACTTTCAAAATGTACACTTAAGTGCCAATGGCGAGCCACGTAGACGGCACATTGGATTTTTAGCAAGCCTCGTCGGAGTTGGCACATAAGTGCCCAATTTTCAAAAAAGGTGATATATAAATATACCTTTTGTTTGTTTTGGCACTTATATGTAGCCCATGTTAAGTTGTGACACTTGCGGTGTTCTTTGCCCACTATTGAATGTAGAAGTCAAGAGCATACCTAGAGGATATTCCTATGCACACAAGAAAAGCCTAAACTGTTTAATTGATCAGACTTTCTATTAGAGTAGTACACAATAACTCAACTTGATTCCCTTCTTAATGTCATCGGGTTACACTACATGGTTTGCTAAGAATCATTTAGACTATTGATTATGTGGGCCCTAATGTTAAACCCACCCGATTAACGGTTTTGATTTGGGTGGAGATTTGTTAGTAATTTTAGTGTTTTGTTTCTTAAGCTTGACATAATATAGATCTGTGAAGGGAAAAAAGGGGAAAACAGAGAGAAAAGAGAATAAAAATTTAACACGAAAATAGAGAAAAAAATAATAAATGGGCTTAAGTTGAATTTTAGTAAATTTGGGTTTGCTTTGGTTTTAGTGAGTTTAGGCTTGATTTAGTTCAGAAACAGTTTGGGTTTCACTTAGTTTATAAATGTTTGGGCTCAGTCTGTTTTTGAGTGGATTGGATTTAGTTAAATTGAGAGGGCCAGATATAAGAGCCCAACTGTTTCCACGGCCTAGAACCCGTGATGTCCAAGTACGATCAATATTTGGACCGGGCCCAAGGGCCCTGGCCCGTGCCCTCTTTTTTTTTTTTTTTTTTTCATAATATATAATAAAAATAAAAACAAAAATTAGGAAATAGTTAAAAAAAATAGGTCTTACTTAGGTGTTAGATCTTAGTACTCGATTCAGTTTAGTTTCTTTTAGATAGCATGCATGTAGTTCAAGTTTAGTTTAGGTTTAGGTAGATTAAACTCTCAGGAAAGAAACAAAAATTCGATTTGAGGATTGTTTTGGAAAGGAGGCCATGACAGCTTGTTTAGGTTATTCAGGGTCGGCGTTTCTTTGCTTTTAGGCTCTTACATGTTTGAATGGACCAAGAACAAACGAGACGTACTTATAGAGAAAAAAAATTCGAGACCATGGAGTAAAGAACCATGTCAATAATATTGGGGATATTCCTTCCCCATTGCCTGAGTATTCAATTCATCTGTAAAAGGGTTGTCCCAATGCCCTATGTCGGATAAAATTATCTAATTTGTCTTAAATTTATTGTTTGAATGATAATATGATTCTAAACTTTTCAATTTTGTCAATATAATCATAAAATCTTTGTATGAAATTCCAATGTAATTATTCCTATCAATTTTCGCCGGAAATCACTAAAGTGATAGTTTAATTTGATGGTTATTCTATGCGACACACCATCACATCAATGATTTTCAGAAAAAAATTAATCGAAATGATTATATTGAAATTTTGTGTAAATGTTGAGGACTAAATTGATAAAATTAAAAAGTTTAGGATGGAATTGGTATCCGTGAAATAGGTTTAAGATTAATTGGACAATTTCCTTTCGGATAGGATGTCAAGAAGCCATGTTAGGTGATATATGAAATAACACTCCCACCTCTTGCTTATCAATTATCTCGACCTACCGTGGGAATATTTTAAATTTATATTATTATTTTATATTATTATCATGGTTGTGGGATTGGGAGCCAGACAATTGGACTTTCGAGTGGGAATTGAAAGGTGACGAGTGGATATATGGAGTTGTTTTATCAAGTCTTCCTCAAATGATTCAGTCTACCGACCCTCTCGCTTTGAATATGCAAATGGACTTATCGATTAACAATGTTTCATTAAGAATAATATACTTACTGGTCCATACAACTCATATCATTACTTGTTTTATTATTTTGCAAAGACTTATTGATCATTATGCAGAAATAGATTGTGATGTAATAATGGTCAACAAAGCGGAGAAACTAAACTAACGTAACTACTTTGCCTGGAAAAAAAGCATTATTCTTTGATGAAATTCTAGAAATGCATCAACAAAGTACTTTTCTAGATGTTTCCTTATCGTGTATAACTCCTTGATGTTTGGAGCCATATTGGCTAAACTGTCAAGAAGGGTTTTTTTTTTTTGGGTGAAGTTGAATGATGTAATTTAAAGAAAATTCTTTCCGCTTGTGAAACACGGCACATCAAAGTGTTAGACCGATTCTCATACATTTGCAACTTGCTGTCAATGGTAGGGCAAAATGTAAGTAAAAATACTACCTATTCAAATCAGTTAAAAATGCGGAATTTAAATTTAGTGCTCTTTTTCCTCAATCTCTAATAAATAGGAAATTCTGTTTGGCCATTCTCCGGTTGGTGTTGCATACATGTATATAATCTCTAATTAAACTTCAATAAGCATACGAAAATATAACTTAAACAAGGGCTAGTGTAACATCCTTAATTTCGATCCTTATTTTGGTCCCAACTAGGAGGCTAAGCTAGATAGGCATTGGGTCAAATCCTCCTAGAAAATAAGTGTGAATAAGTTTAAAAAGCTACATAAGGATGATGAATGTAAAGGCTTATGTGCCTTATAGCCTAGCCTAGTTATAACCCTAAACTAAGTAGGAGATCTTGGAGGTCAAGAAATGGACTACACATCCATTGGAAGAAAGAGCAAGTAAGTCAAATCTTCTTGGACAAGCTAATTGCACATTAGATACATTTGATTTCTAATTATTTAATGCCGAGAATTGTCCAAGCTAACCTAGGGCCTAGTTGTAAACTTGGGAGATAAGGATGCCCGGCAATTAATACTTCTTGACCAAATTGGACGCCTCATTTTCCCAATTAAGATTGCCACCTTTGATTTTTGAATTTATTGGACCTGCGCTACTTGCCAATTTTACATAGATTTTTGTAGTGCGAATTTAAAGAAACTTCATTCATGAAAGTTGTTCTAAACATTTTGATTTAAAAGATACTTAAATTTTATATTTTTCTGAGGTGAAATGGTGATCTCCACTTTGAATGAGACTTAGAAATGGCACACCTCCGTAATGAATCCAAGGCCTCGCGAGCTTAACACTACCCATAACGCACCAAAAGAACACGCACCTGATTTCACCGAAGCATCTGCCTGGGCGATGTTCCGCGCCATGGAAGCGAGCAAGGCAATCCCGTGCTCCGCGACCGCAATGGTGTTTGCCGTGGGCGCATTGACCACGAGGCACCCATGCTCCGTGGCGGCCAAGACGTCGATGTTGTCAATCCCCACTCCGGTGCGGCCCACGACCTTGAGCCGGCCGCCGGACGACTCGAAGACCTCGCGGGTGACCCTGGTGCCGCTCCTGACAATGAGGGTGTCGCAGAGCGAGATCTTGGTGGACAGCTCCTCGGGGCTCAGGTTGTAGGAGCAGTCGACGTTGGCGAAGGCCTTGAGGAGGTTGAGGCCCGCCTTGCCGAGCTTCTCGGTGACGAGGACGGTGGGCTTCCCATCCAGGAGCGAGAGGACCGTCGGGGACGCGGCACGGCTGGCCCCGGGGGGCGAAGCGGAGATGGGATTTGGAGGGGAAGGACGGGAGAGAGCGAGCCCACGAGAGGGAGGAGGAGGATGAGGAGGATGAGGAGGAGAGAGACCACTGCTTGGAGGGTCGGGTGAACACGAGATTCCATGAAGATACAGCCGCCATTTTGCGAAGTGTACTTCTGCTCTCTCTTCCAGTTGTCTGGGATTGGCAAAGCAGTGGGGGGATTTTGTCTGTTAACTTTTTTTTTGGCTCTTTTTCTACTCAGGGGTAGTTGTTGACGATGGTGTTGCGTTGACCATTTGATTCCAATGTATCCCCATCTTTCTTTCTTTCGGCAGAACGAACACTATAGAAAGCCAAATTTAATGTACAGCACTCACTCTAATACTAAAAGTGTTTTTCGGATTAGTCGAAGTGCCATTTAAAAAAAGAATCACTTGAGTGCTAACTACAGTTTGATTCGTCGTAAATTTGATGTGATCACGTTTTATTAATTTATCAATCCTACCTTATTGGAATGTCCAATCAATGTATAACTTATAAACGATATTGTGTAGTGCCGATCGTAATTAAAACATGATCACTTCTGTACCCGTCGTTGTTAACAATTGATCATTTTAGTGCCAATACCAATGAAAAATTGATTACTACTAAAAAAATGCCATCTTAAATACAATTTTTAATTATAAAAGTTATGTAATTTTTCTAATCGGAATTTCTTGTTGGAAGCATTTAAGTGATCATTTTTCCTTGATTTGGTAATTAAGTAAGTTGGTGAAAACTTTTGACACGTGAACGCCGTACATAACTTTTGACACTTTTAATGTCATTTTTCATTTTCTTTCTTTTTTTGATGTAAACTATGTATATTTGATCAAAATAAATAAACAAATAAATTTAAACCATCCATAGAAGTTATGCGATCTTATTTCTAGGTTTTTTGATAAGTCCATTCTCGATATAAAAAATATAAATATTCTCGATAGTAAATTTGTAGTGTATTGATGGTGAACCTAATAATTATTTTGAAATCTATAAAAAGGTGCATTCCACAATCTTTCTACGCCTTTCCTTTTCACGTAAGGAAAATACTTTTGACCAAAATGGGAATTAATTGTCCTTGTATATGAGTAGTTTATGAAGATTTATAAGGTGAAAAAAAAAAAAAAAACCTAAACTGGGCAATTGTGATTCTTCACATATGATTTGCCATTGCATGCGGATAGCACGGGTAAATTAGGCAAAATGATACCGATTTTCTCACTCAAAAGGTAAATTTTGTGTTTGAAAGGAGAAATATAAGTGAAAACCTCATGCAGGGATATCACATATGTAGGACATCAAGAGGACGTTATTTCGTATCAAAAATAGAAAATTTATTGTCCGTTTAAGAGCATATACATCTTTTTGTTCTAATAGTGTCACGTGACATCTAAAGTTGTTTTTTGGAGGCAAAATGATGATATTGCTCGAGTTCAAAGATCAAAGTTTTATTGACCAAAAAAAACTCAAAGTTTATACCTTTCCTATTTTTAACTACCGAGTATACTGCATTATATATATAATCTTAACATTTGATGCGTGTAATTGATTTACGATGGACGATTATTTGAGAAAATTATAAATTGGTTCTCTCATATTGAAATGAAAGGGATAATACCCTAAAAAACCCTAAACTAGTACACTTGTGACAAATTTACCCAAAACTATTTTTTTGACCACCAAAAACCCCAAACTGGTATACTTTTGACAAATTTATCCCAAACTGGTACACTTGTAACAAATTTACCCTCTGTTAGTTTTCGTTAAATTTTATTATCAAATTATTAAGTTAAATGACACGTGACAGTTAACCAGTATACCAATTTAGGATTTTACGTTCCATTTGTCACAGTTTACAATTTTTATGATTTTTTTGTGGTATTAATCCAATTTAGCATAGGGTATATTTGTCACAAATTTACCAATTTAGGGTTTTTTTGCATTCGAATAAATTAGTTTAGGGTAAATTTGTCATAAATGTACCAGTTTAGGGTTTTTTATAATCAATCGGGGTAAATTTGTCACAAATTTACCAGTTTGGGGTTTTTCATGGTAAAAAAAATAGTTTGGGGTAAATTTGTCACAAGTGTACCAGTTTTGGGTTTTTTAAGGTATTAACCCGAAATGAAAAGAGCTAACAAAAGGTTGGTCAGTGGTCAAGGTCAACATAGCTTTAAAAATTGTGGTGGTTGCGCTGCTGGATGCACGAAACTTCTCATGCGCCAAGAAAACATAGCATTTACCGACATGGTCAGTACTAAACTCGAAGGAATCTTCATTGTGATTCGTGAATTTTAGTACTAAAGGTCCGAAGTTGGTAAGAATCGAAATTTCGGGGGAAGAGGGAGGGGGGTTGGGGTTAAATTGGATCGAGTCGCTTGCTGTCTCTGCTCCTGTTTCTTTGTGAACTTCCTAGCCATTACTTGTTACATTTGACAAAAGTATATTCAATTTGGTCACCGGTACTTCTTGACCTCAATTGCCAAAGGAAATCAAGTCCCATGTATTTTCGTGCTTTTTAATGGAATAAAGAGATAAGGACGGCAGGTTCTTGAGTCAAGTCGGGAACTTCCCAGGCCGGTTGTAGACCTACCCCAGTCAGTTCTCGGCTATGATTTTTCAATTTTCGGTTCTGAGGAGTGCATACTATTTAAGATGGAGATGACTGTAGAACGTTTCTGACGAAATTTTGTAGGAGTTAAATCGCCATTGTAATGAAGATGGAGATTAGTGTTCATGAATAATAAGCAAAAGAAATGATACGAAGGGCAATGAGAATTAAGGTCTTAATTGTTTTGGGAAAAATGAATAATTTAAAATGTATTTTCCCTAAAAATGATTGCTTACTTTACTAACAAAAATGAATAAATGAAAAATATTATATCGTTCATAAAAATATTTAAATATAAATTGTTATCGATAATGAAAATATTTTTCATTGATTATTTATTTCAAAAGATACAAGCCATTGTTTTTAGGAAATATTTTCCAAATAATTTATTTTTCAAAAAAAAAAAAAAAAAACCAATAGAAGATAATTTTTTTCTTCTCAAAATTTCAATTCTAATTGGACAATCTATCAACATATCAAGTTGTGGAAAAGTCTCAAAAGTGCATACTTTCACAAATACATTAGTAATTTCAAGCCTATCTAATCACATTATTAATGTACATTACACATTTAATGAATATAACTAACACCTATAACAACCCACCCATCAAATAAGGATGAAAAATAGGTTTATGACCCATTTTGACAGGTCTAGTAATCGATAAGATTCTTGTGATTACGTATAATGTATATGAATTTATAATTTAATTATATTAAGCATCGATATCGATCCGCAATAATATTCTCTACAATCCATAAAACCAAATTCAAAAATCATTTTATATGTCACAATGTATTTCCCAAACCATTTCATAAACTAGATTCACAAATCAACATATATATAAACTTTTTAGCGACAATTTTCCAAAGACATTTGACAAACCGTTTATAAATATCAAATTGTAGTAAATGCCCGATCTAGATTTTGTGCAACATAAACATTAATAAAATATAGTATATCAAATCTCTATAACTTTCAAGACATGTTTTTACAAATTCAAAGAAAGTAATACCACTCACCCAAGAATACCCAAACCAAACAACGCTTGGCCAAACAAGCCAAGAATCTTGTAATCCTAACAATTAAACGAGAATCGATGTTAAAACCAAATAAAATACTACAACGACTATGAATTGGTTAATCTACGTTTAAATGCTAACAAAACAAGTCCTACGCGATAACAAATTGCTTGTCTGAAGTAATTATCAAATTTAAACACAACGTGAAACTCAACATGAAAACCTAAAATCTCACTCTGACAAATCTGTTGCTTGAAAACGATTCTCAACAAACCCTATGGCTCCACGACGCCATAAACCACAATTTTCATGAAATTCCGAAACTCCACAACTCAAAAATCGGACTTCGCAACTCAATTTTCATAAAACTTCAAATTTAAGCCATAATTTTGAAAATTACTATGATAGGTGAATGGAGGACATGATTACTTATTGGATGTTGAGAATCAAAGTTGAATCACCTTGATAAGGATCCCATGGCATGTATGCTCAAAGCCTTCTCTCTTTTCCTTTTTTTTTAATCTTGTTCTTCCTTTCTTTCTTTCCCTTTTTGTTCTTTTTCTTTCCCCACCATCTCTTAGGGTGCGCATGACAAAATTTATGTTTCTCTATTTTTCTGTTTCTCGGAATAGGTTTGGAATAGAAATCTGTTTGGTAATGCAATTTCATTTTTCTATTTCTGGAATAGATTTCTATTCTAGAAATAAATTTAGAGCAGAAATCAGAAGTTAAAATTTTTTAGCTTTTCTATTTTTGGAACAGAAATGAGAAATCAAAATTTTTCTCATCGTTCACTTTTGTTAACGCCCGTCACCCACTTGCCGCTCGTGGGATGCCAAACGCCGGCTGCCGGTTGCTGGCCGGTTGCCACCAGCCCCAGCCACTAGCCGCCGACCGTTGGCAATCGGATGTCGATTGCTGACCATCGCACTTCGGCTGCCCGTCGTCGGATGCCAGACACCCACCAGTTGTTGGCTGCTCATCGCCAATCATTGGATGTCGGAGGCTCACCACCAACCATCGGTTGTTTGGCGGCGACCGTCTGCCGCCCGTCGCTTGCCACCCGCCGTCGGACTCTGGCCACTGGCCACCCGTTGCTGGCCTCTTGTTGCCAGACTCCAGATGTCGGATGTCAAACGTCAAACTCTGGACCTTGGACACCAGTTGCTGGTCGCCGGACTCTGGCGTTGGACTCTAGACTTTGGCCGCTTGCCGTTGGTCACCGAACTTGGTGCCGAATGTCGAACGTCGAACTTCGGACTTCGGCAGCCTGCCGCTAGTCACTGGACTTGAATGTCGATTGCCGAACGTCAGACTTTGGCCACCGGAAGCCGGTCGCTGCGGCTTCTAGAAATAGAAATTTTATTATGTTATCAAACGAATTTTTATTTCAGAAATAGAAATTTTGAATTGTTATAAAACACGTTTCTTTATTCAAAAACTCATCTATGGAATAGAAATTGATTTATGTTCCATAAATTTTATCATGCGCGCCTTTAGTCTCTCTTTCTTTCTCTCAAATTCAGTGTCCACTTCCCACATTTTTGTCGCCTTTTTCAATCTTTTCTTTTCTTTTCTTTTTTTAAGGTGGGTCCCAACACCTTTTTGACCTGGTCAAAGATCCCAAGTATTACATTATGCCGTCCTTGAAAGAAATTTTGTTTGTTGAAATTTGCACTTACCTCAACCTTTAAACAAATGAGGTATTCACGTTTTGCCCCTTTCTCAAGCTCCCATCTCAACAACTTTTTTTTTTGGGTCCCTCCATTCACATCTTTGGGTGTCAATCCAAGTTCATCAGCCACTTCCCGTTCTAACTCTCCTTTCTTCATTTCACTTCTGCTTCCACTCTCAACTGACATCTCCTTGTGTCTCTTGGTCTCTACACTCCTTGACCTCTCACTTAATCAGCTCGGGGCTTCTCCTTCTCCTTAGCCTTAACCTTTTCAGCCTCTAGATTTTTCAATGGCAATCTCATCTTAAACTATTGTTCACTATTTGAATTGCCTTTCAACATACTAGGTGACTTCATAGCATTCACAAGGTTTTCCATACTCTTAAGCATCATGGCATGTGCCTCGACCCCAAAAGAGACATATATCCTAGTACCTAACAAAAGAGTAAAGCGCTATAAACTATAACAAAACCTATTAACGTCCCAATAAATCTACACCTAAAAGATTACAATCTAAGCTCTGATAACACAAAATATCACACCTTAAATCCTACAGGGATGGGGGCAATGGTATGGCCACCTTTCCACTCTAAAGACTAAGCCTTTAACCATCAAAATCCAAATCCAACTCCGAAATTCCTATTGATAGTGCTCTCGCTCTAATGATCTAAATAACATGAAAGATGAATGGAATGAACAACCCTAACCTAGTTAGTAATGAATCTTTTCTAAGCGAATCGAATATTCACTAGGCACCTTTTACAAAACAATATCAAAACTCATTTGTTTCAAATCTAGTTTATAATATATGTGCAAGATAAAAGTGAGTTATATCGCTTTAACATAATATATGTATTGAAAATATTCGTTAATTAATAATATCATAACAAATATCAATGGTCCACTCTATTGATCAATCTCATCAAAATACACATCAATGATCCATTCCATTAACTAATCTCATTAACATATCAATGGTCCATCCATTGACCAAACTCTTACTTAAATATCGGCAAAAGTATACCTCAAATGCCATAACTTGGCACAAAGGACACTTAAGTGCCATAACTTACAAAAGGTACACTTAAGTACCACATTCGAAGAAAAACGAATCACTTAAGTGCAATTCCGGCCAAAACGTTGATGTGGCATTTTTCCGGCGAAGCGAGTGCAAAGCGACGCTGTTTTGCATGCTGACGAGGCCAAATAGTGCAAAAACGGCGTAGTTTTGGGCTGATGTGGTAAAAAAATAATATAAAAATTAATTAAATTAAAATATTAAAAAATAATAATTTTAAAATTAAAAAAAAAGAAAAAAAAAAAAAAAAATGGGGGGGGTGGCTGAGGGCTATGGGAGAATACTTTACTTTTGCGAACCAGAGATTCAATAGGTCCAGGGACATGGTTACGCTAGAAAAATCTAACGCCCTTTCGGTACCTTGTCATTTTAATTTAAAAAATATTTTGCAGGCAGTCTTGATTGATTTTAACCTAAGCTACTAACATGCAAAGGGTAGTCATGCGGGTGCACAATCAATGAAATAACATTCAATCAATTGAAGTGATAAATTATAAGAAATTATAAACTACAACTTGATTACCACAAATTTCCTTTAAAAGATAAACTAAAAACAACGGCATAACTATGCTTCGCATTTTGGAACCATTTCAAGGTTATTCTCAAGCCTCATTCCTAAAAGCGAGCTTGGGCATCGTGTCGCCTGTATCGTAATGTGCAGAGAGAGGGGCTCGTGCCGGAATGTGAAGTACCTCTGTATGTGATGGAGGTTGTTTTTGGTAAGGGAACGGCTGATCCTCCAGTTGGTTCGGTGACAGACCCGAAGGACCCGAAGCTTGAAGAGCCAGATTCCCTGGTGTACTCAGTAATGGGCTCTAGCTGGAGGAGGTAGGTCTAATTGGTAGATTTACAAGGCGGTGCGACTTTCGGACCACTCGTTTATGATAGCGCCTAACGTATGGATCATCCACGTTCGGTCCTTTCGACTATGATGCTAAATACAGAGGGCCGACGGTGAAGGCTGTGTCGATGCTCAAGGAGGATGGTGAACTCTACAAGGATGTGTTTTCACTCAACCATGCCCGTGTTTTAGTCAGCCACCGCCACCGCCTCCCCGCCATTGCCGGGAAGGGCCGGTGATGGAGGGGGGGAGGGTTGGCCGAGGTCGCCGGGCCTTGGCTAGGGGCCGGTGACCCCGGTTGACCGGCGACGAGGGCTCACAAGCCCTCGCCCAGATCCGGTGAGGGTCGATGGCCCTCGCCCAGATCTGTGGTGAGTGGCAAGGGGTCGCGGCCCTCACTCAGCAGGGCCAAAGGCTGCCGCTCGCCGGGGGTTGCCTCGGCGGGTGGCGGCCCTTGGCCTGGCCGGGCGAGGGTTGCCGACCCTCGCCAGATTTGGGCGAGGGCTCGCGAGCCCTCGCCACCAGTCGGCGGGGTTGCTGGCCCCTAGCTAGGGCCTGGTGACCTCGGCCGACCCTCCCCCCTTCGTTGCTGACCCTTCCCGGCAACAGCAGGGAGGCGGCGGCAGTGGCTGAGGCCACCATCCTCCCCCCGCCCTCCCTTTTTTTTATTATAAATATTTTACCTAAATTTAATTTTAAAATTATTATTTTTTAATCTTTTAACTAAATTTAATTCTAAACTTAATTTAATTAATTTTTATATTATTTTTTATTACGTCAGCCCAAAACGACACTATTTTTGCGTTATTTGGCCACGTCAGCGTGCAAAACGGCATCGTTTCGGGCTCGCTTCGCCGGAAAAATGCCACGTATGCAATTTGGTCGGATTTTGGTTGGATTAGCACTCAAGTGATCCATTTTGTTTCGATTTTGGGACTTAAGTGTACCTTTCATAAGTTATGGCACTCTAGGGGTCCGCATCTCCTTAAATATCTAACCATGCTTATGCATAACGCTTCGTGCTAAGCGACCAAGCTCCTCTTCTTGGTAAGGTCTCCACTATGTTGTCAGCGGCTGGCCCTATAAGTCCCTCATTAGGCTCATGATGATATTGAGCATCAACACTGATTCATAATCTACAAAGCCAAATTCAGAAACCATTTCATATATCACTATGCGTTGCCTAAACCAATTTATGAACCAGGTTCACAAATCAACATATATATACATATAACCGTTTGCACATCTTTCCAAAAATATTTGACAAACCATTCACAAATATCAAATCGTAGTAAATGTCCGATCTTGATTTTATGCAACAAAAACATGCTTTTAATAACTTATAATATATCAAATCTCTATAATTTTCAGAGATAAATTTACTTATTCAAAGAAGAGATAGTAACACTCACTTGAGAATGCCTAAACCAAAAAATATATAACTGAACGAGCCAAGGATCTTGTAATCCTAATAATTAAACAAGAATCGATATTACAACCAAATAAAATACTACAGCAATTACAAATCGACTAACTTACACTTAAACGCTAATAAAATGACTCCTACACAATCATAAATTGCTCACTTGAAGAGATTATCAAACCTAAATGCAACATTAAACTCTAATGTGAAACCCTAAAATCTCATTCCTACACAACTGTTGCTAAAAAACATCTCTCAACAAACCCTAGCTCCATGACACCATAAATCACCATTTCCATGAAATCTGGAAACTCTTCAACTAAAAAATTAGACTCTACAACTCAATTTTGTCCTATTTCAGAACTCTACTCTGAATAGATGAACGGACGTCGCGATCACTTATAAGATGTTGCGAATTGGAGTTGAATAGGCTTCACGAAGTCCTCGAGGTGTGTCTGTGCAAGACACTTTCTCTTTTCCTTATATTTCTTTTTCTTCCCTTCTTTCTTCCCCTCTCTTCTTTTCCCCTCCCCCACGGGCTCTTGGTCTCTCTCTCTTAAGCTAACCATCCACTTCAACTATTTTTGTTGCCTTTTCAACTTTTTTTTGTCTTTTCTTTTTTTAGGTGGGTCTTACTACCTTTTTCACCCGGTCAAGAATCCAAGTATTACAGGCATTGCCGGTAACTTCTCCACGTCTGCTAGCAGCTTCTGCCGCGCTTTTGGCCATGATCTTTCCCAGTCCTTTATTTTGAGGGTTGAGATTTAAACTAAAAGAAACCGTGCTCACCTTTTAATGTGGCTTTAATCATTATAGCCTTTCGTATTGGCATGCATTCCCACCGTTGCTCCATATTTGTCAAATGCTTTTCCCAAGTTTCCGGTCATGATCACCATATCCCAAGAGTCAAATAGCACATGCCAGTTCTCATTATGAGTCGAATTCATACCATTCTCAACTAGATTGACATATTCAGTAAATTATTATCATTATAAAGGCAATATCTTATCTAATATAAGGGTCAACACTTGCCCATGACATTCAATTGTATGGGCAATGCAAGTGGATTTTTTTTTTTTTTTTTTTGATATTGAAATGATAGTTATGAAATTTTTATTTATGGGGATAAATAAGTGCACTAGAAGTCATAAAACTTGCTATAAAAGTATAATTGAGTTCTAAAATTTTTAAAAAGTACAATCGATTTTTTAAAACTTGTTAAGTCGGTTCAATTAAATTATTTCGTTAACTTTGTTCAACTAGACTGACAAAAAATGTTGATATGGCTTTTTATATATTACACTCTCTCCTACATGGTATTTTTTTTTTATTATTTCATTTTTCAAATTACTTAAGTTAGATTAAATAAATCAAAAAAGGATAATTTATTTAAAAACCAAGCACACAAAAAGGAGAACAAGCCCTCGCTGGCCTTGGACGAGGCCTTAGTGGCCCCCAATGAGGGCTTGGCTGCCTAGATCTAGTGGAGGGCCAAACCTCCGCTGTAATGCCCTGGGTCTTTACTATACATATATTGTCCGCTTTAGACACTAAGTTCTCACAGTTTTGTTTTTCTTGGGGCATCTTATACTACCCCAAGAAAACATGTATGTAACAATTAGAGAGACCCAAGCCTTATAAGCTAGCCGATGACTCTCTTCTAAGCGACGTGGGACAGGAGACATGCCTTCTCCTTGCGCACGTTCGGGGACCAAGTCGTGGACGCATCGCCATCCCTCCTCCCCGCGCACCGCCGTTTGGGTTGTCACACTCTCCACCCCTTAGGAGCACAGCATCCTTGATGTGGCCCCATCGTTCGAGGACCAAGGCGCGGATGCACCGCCATCCCTCCTCCCCATGCTCCGCCACTTGGGCTATCACACTCTCCACCCCTTAGGAACACATCGTCCTCGATGTGACCCCACACGCGGTCGGGAGTCGGCTTTAATACCACTTGTAAGGACCCAGTCTCCACTGTATATATATTGTCCGCTTTGGACACTAAGTCCTCACGGTTTTGTTTTTCTTGAGGTAACCCATATTACCCAAGAAAACATGTATGTACAGTTAGAGGGACCTAAGCTTTATAAGCTAGTGTCACGGGCCGAAAGATGGACGACCCGAGAGGTTTCCCAAAGTCGACCCCGACTCGCCCGTGGACCTCCTACTCTCGCTTGGATTCCCACCAAGCCTTCTCCCCGAATTGCAAGCGCGGGCGAAGCTGTCATTTAGCTAGATTACGGGAGTCTATTCCTTTAATTTATGTCGGTAGATGGTAGACGACATTATGTCGGTAGTTGAGGCGGTGCGATCTCGTCTGCCGGTAGACTTCTAAATCAATGGATGTAATCCGAGGCCCTCAACTATAAAAGGGGTGTCCTCCTTGAGTTGTAATCAATCCACTACTTCCGCAATATAAAGCAAGTCTTCTTTCCAGAGCTCTTCTCTCTAGATTTGTTTATCTCTCTACGATCCGGGTAAGGCAAGTGTGTGAGCGTTTCGACCGAGTAAGGCTTGGCTTAGGTGCTTCGGCGATCCCATCCGATCCCAAGTGCCCGAGTCGCCGCGCCGTCACGATCCCAATCGATCGGCCCGTGATAAGTGGTATCAGAGCAGGAATCCCTCCAGTAAGCGAGTGAGCAAGTCGGAGAATCGGACTCCTCGTTCATGTGCGGGTCAAGCAGATAAGTCCTAGTAGATGGGTGCTAGGACAAGTCGGCTTCTCGTCGAGCGGAATGCGAGTTAGAGAAGAACCGAACCCTTGCTGAATGGGGATAACGTTCTTGGATCGATCGATGAATACAAAGAAGAGGTCTACTGCTGCGTTTTCAACAAGAAAAGAACCTCCATTGGTCTGCTGGGGTCAAGATGCTGATTAGGTTGGAATGGTGCTGCCAAAAAGATGCGGTTGGCGAAAAATGCCACACTTGCCAAAAGTGCAGGTGATTGAAGGGCCGAGCGGCTGAGATCAAAAGAGGCCACCAATGGAGCAAGACCTGTTTTGTTGGGCGAGCGTGATCGTTCGATGTGAATTCCCAAAAGTGGCACATCAATGGTTAATTTACGCAAGGAAGCGACAGAGCAGAGATCGCAACGAGGGCGTTGCGAAATGAGTGGGGGAGAATGTCACGGTCCATGAATCCTCCCGTACTCGTCACACTTGTGAGTGGCGCTTGGGGTTATCTGGTGAAGAGTGTGAGGCAGAAGGGTAGAACACAACTGGTCCGTGGGAGTGGCGTCAGGACGGTTGGTGCTAGGAGTTCTAGGATAGAAGGATTATATCACTTAGGAGCTCTGAAGACGAGGTAGGCCTCCCGTGCACAAACTGGTCGGGAGCTGATGCTGCTCTCCTGACGAGGCCATGGCAGGCCGAAACCAGTTGTTGTGCCTAAAGAGAACTGCTGCCTTACTTGATGGACTAGACGCCCGAGCGAAGCTGGGCGTGGTAGGATCTCATACGAAGAATCATTCACCGTATCGTTCGTGGAACAGCTAAAGAAAGGGCTGGCCTGGCGAATTCCGCTCGCTAGGCGCCCGCGGGTCGTTTCTGAGGCCAAGGAAACTCTCGGCTCGTGACACTAGCCTAAGACTCCCCTCGTAATCGATGTGGGATAGGAGACATGCCCCCTCCCCATGCACATCCGGGGATTGAGGCGTCGACACACCGCCATCCCTCCTTCCCGCGCACCGCCGCTTGGGTTGTCACACTCATTCAGATATAGGGCGAGGGTTGTGCCCTCCCCCAGTTATGGGTCGCTGAGGCCTTGCCAGAGACCATTGAGGGTTGCTGGCCACTATGAGGCCTAGGCAAGCTTTGTCGACTCTTTTTGATGATAGACGGCGGTGATTGCCACTCTCAAGTTTTGGTCTCAAGTTTTGTGGTTTTTTTTTTTTTTTTAATCGAATTTATTTTATATATGTTTTTAAAATTTCTAATATTTTTCTAACATGGCGCTTGGTGGATGACACATTGTCACATCATGACTTAAGAAAGTAATAAAATAAGACCCATTGGCAGTTTTCGTTAACCTTGTTGGATAGAGTTAACATAAATACTTGATCAAATTAACTTGATAAATTTTAGGATTTGATTGCTATTTATAAAATTTTATAACTTAATTACACATTTGTGAGAAATTTTAGGAATTCCAATGCACTTATTCCTTACTTATAAGGAGACATTTGCCTGAATCGAAACTCGCCGCCAACATCAATTGAATCAAAACGATCTTTTTGATTTGTTTTGTTTTGTTTTGTTTTTGTTTTTTGTTTTTGCATTTGAATCTTATTCTTCTTTCATTTTCTTTGACTTCACTACATGATCCATCTTTTGAGCCGGCATTGAGAGTACTAAATCACTTATTTCTTCTTCATAGCACATCTCTTTTGACTTGTTTCTTCATTTAATCATGTGACTGTAAGAAAAAGAGATAATAATACAAATGGTATTTGAACTTTGGTTTAATATGCAATGTGATATTTGAACTTTTGATTTCTTCAATATGATCCATGAATTTTAACCTAATGTACAATGTTGATCTTCAATGCGGTTCTTATATTTTTGGTAAATGTTTAAACTTTTTTTTTTTTTTTTTGGCTAGAATCGTGAATGTTTAAACTAGTCCTTAGGCTATATGAAAATATCCAATGTTATCTTTTAATTAATTTAAGTTCAAGAACAACATTGATCATTTTGATGTAGTCCAAGGATTAATTTGAATATGTGCCAAAAGTTTAGGGACCATATTGAATAATATAAAAGTTCAAGGACAACATTACACATGGAGCCAAAGTTTAGGGACCGCATTAAATAATTAGAAATTCAGAGACCATATTGCACACCGTGTCAAAATTCATGGACCATTTATATCATTTTCCTTAAGAAAAATAACATAACACCCTAAGCGTGCTTTCTCTCTCTTTTTTGGTTCGCCATCCCGCAGTAATTGGCGATTCAAGAAAGATGGCCATCACCTCCAGAACAACTACCACCACGGCTATCATCCCGGACAAGTAACCACAAACTAATGCCGTTCTTGGTAATTCCCAGTCACTATTCTTTTGTATAATGCATATACCTCATCCTTCTTTGGTAATTCGAGTGTCTGCGCTAGGTGCAACATACTAGTCCCCAAACGAATATGACAATCTCAATGGCGATTTCCTAATTTATTGCTTATAAATAAAATGACGGTGTCTCGTTCTACGGACATTTAGTGACACCATACATATAGCTAGCATTACTCTCAATCATCAAATAATTTAAGAAATCTCTGTTTCTTGACTCATGAAAAAAGTTGACTTGATATTATTTGTCGACATGCAAGGATGGCCGGGGATGATTAGACCGCCATGTTAGTATTTTCAGAGAAGATTGGCTGGAAACACTAATTGTAATTTCATGAAAAGTCTCAAGAAAACATAAGAACAATAGAAGGACTTAGAATTAAATTTAAATTTGTATGATAAATTTAGGACTAAAATAGCAAATATCTCATTTTTCATGTATATCCCCATCAAATTTTTAATCTACAACAGTTGCATCTCAAGTTTCTCTACGCCCTTTCGCAATCTTTGGTCAAAGTCCAAAACAATCAATCGTTAATCACCTTCCAATCCAGAAAATCGTTAATCGCCGCTGCTCATCAAAACTGCTCTAATAAGTTTCCACATGAAGAACGCCAAAACGTGAATTACCAAATTTGGACCACTCGTGGAAGCTTCACTCACGAGCGACGCGGAGCGAGCCATGGACTGAAGGAAAGCGTCGGCCAGCATCTGGCCAAGCCGGACCTGGGCCGGGGTGGTTAGATGGAGCCGGTCGGGTCCGAGAGGCAGCCCCTTGGCGTCCACGGTTCTCACGTTCGGAAGGTCAAGCCCGAGCTGGACCTTTCTGACCGTGTCGGTGAAAGGTCCCTGTCCTGATGCGATAGCCACCTGCCCCCATTCACAGAGCAAACATGCAATTAAGCAATAAATTGTAATCCATTTAAGCGAATTAAAAAAAATGGAACCAAAATGTACATTTTTTCGAGAGGTTAGTGTGATTATCATTATTTCTTGATGGCCGGTTCATTAATCTAATGAGGTGGGTGGTCGAGTTTTGATTATTTTGAACTTTTTTTTAGAGGAAAAGCCGCTCGTGGACCTGAGGTGAATGCCCCAACCCCGGAGATAATACTAGATTTCTACCGTTGATGCGTCGTTTCCTGTTATTTTCTATTTTTTTTTATTTAAAAAGCTGCAGAAAAGAAACACATCACATGGGTTCCCACGGAACCTTTTGAGAGCCATTACTATATGTAACTATTATTTGTCTAGTCTGGAATAGAAATAGACAAAGAAAGTACCACATCGAGATGATCGCCGTTTGCTTAATTTAAATAACGACTTTCATTTAGAAATTTATCATAATTTGTTCGAACAATCTAAAGTGAAAGATGCAACTGATTCCGAAATGAAGCGTAAAGGAGAAATTCAATCACCTGGAAAATTGGGAGCTCGGGCGACTGCAGGTCAGTCCTCACATCCGTAAAGAACTTCTCCAGCCTCCCTTTGTACTGCACGGCGTCGCTTTCCTCCACCGTGTCGCTCTCTCCTTGGTACCACAAGAGCGCTTTGATTGTCCCCCCGTCATTCGTCCCGGCTCGCGCCCGCCTCATCAATTGGTCGTACAAAAACGTCCCTCTTTCCCACTCGCTTATCCTCGTCCCGCCGATTGCGCACGGCACCAAACCCACCAAGCCCCGACTCCGATCCCGGCCCAGGACGATGTTGGCGAATGCCATACCCGGGCCGATCCCGTTCGTCTTGTTCACGTCGATGTCCGCGTGGAGCGGCTCCCGGGCCTCGACCCACGTGAGGTTTGCCGCGAGCCGGAGTATCGACGGGTTGGGGCTGCACTCGCGAGGGACGACGCCGTCCCACTTGGCGATCCAGCCGGTGGATGTGTCGTTGACCACACCACCCCGGCCCGCCATGTTGCTCTGTCCGGCGAGGAGGAAGATGCTTTTGGGGCGTGGACTTGGACTTGGGCTCGGAGTGAGTGGCTCTGGATGGACAAAGAGGGAGTTGGTGGCGGCGGCGGCGGCGAGGAAGAGCAAGGAGAAGAGAAGCATTGTTGCTGGCTTGATACCTTGCGACGAAGCGTCGCAAAAGGGAGAGATTATTGCGCCTCTCTCTCTCTCTCTCTTCTCTCGCGTTAAAGTGGGTGCTTGGCTTGATATATATGACCAACTTGACATCACTGGTCTTTCTTTAATAATAAACGTCTGACAAAATCATGACCTTTGAAAAAAAGCAAATGATTTTCACGTTTGGTGTCGAATTATCTATTAGAGCTTGAGCTGTAAAGGGAAGGGGAGAAACTTCGAAGATTGTTCAACCTTGTGGACAATAGCAAATTGAGACCCTTCAACTCCGAAAGATCCAACGGTTAGTTTTGATTTATAAAATATGAACGGAATTCTTTCCACTCTGACATATACCTATTTTATTTTTAGTGAAACTATGGTTTGGGTACGTCCATCCCATTAAACGGAATATCTTGAAAGTCTAGAAAAAACAATGAATAACATTATAAGCAAATCTACATATGAATACTTATGTTTGTTTCTTCTCAAAAAAGGTTTCAACTGCCAAAGACTCAACAATATCGTGTCGTTTGAATATCAGTTTTGATCGACAATTTCTGAATTACACGATAGTCCTTGTGTTGATAATGAGATGGTTACAATCGAGAAAAGAACAAAAACTCGGTTGGGGTTAAATGCAAGGCGAGACTAAAGTTGGTTTGACAACAAGAGGCACAAGATCAAACTTAGAAATGCTGGAATTCAGTATATGAGTGGCTAGGAGACGCAGATTACATGTTGAATCTTTATATCTGCATTTTTCCGGCGTGTGGGTGCCTTTCTGCTCTTCCGACAGGTTCTTTTGTAGTCCATAACCTCTAGGATCCCACCTTTTCACGTTCTAGTTGTTTCCCATTTTCTGAAAGTGTCTCTCATGTTCCAATGATTGTTTCCAACCGTTTGACACCTAAATTTTGACAACCCGATAAATTGTTTACCGCATTAAAAAATTAGGGATTAATTTTTAACCCATAAACAAAAATATTAAATAAAATTGCATAACATATAGTTTTAGGAGCATTTTTTTTATTTGCATTGGATCGGCGACGAATAGGTTTGACTTGATGGTTCTAAGCTTAAATTGAACGAGTCAGATTAAACCCGCGGTGAGAGGGAATTGGCCCAAGCCCGTTGTTCTTTGATGGCCGACATTTGATATTTCTGGAAAAGATTTGTAAAATATTTCATATATTTATGTGATATATACTTCTTCTTTTTTTTTTTATTATAGAAAAATGCGATATATACATTGAGTGATATATTTCGCAGCAGATTGGAAGATTTCGAAGAAAATATGAAAATAATAAAAAAAGAATATTGCACTTGGAGGATATACTGGATGATATATATTTTTTGTCTAAAAAATGAGAGAGATTGCATGGTCATTAGAGATTTTGTGCGGAAATTTTCTTTCCCTGATGAGATCATACTATTCACCTATAAAATACCGCTTGGTCAAGAAAAAAAGGGAGGCCACGCTAATATAATACCGGCCATTGATAGAGGCACACGAGAGAGAATAGAGAGGAATCGTAGAGGGCTTCAATCGAGACAAACCTGCGGCGTGGCAAGAGAGATGGTGCCAAGGGGAACGTGAAGAAGCACGCCCATATCTCCCAAATTGTAGCTGCTGGACCTTGCTTCCACGTTGCTTTAGTCTTTTTTTTGACATTCCATCATCAGTCTTGGTTCCAAGACAGCCAGAGCGCCACCAACAGCGGCTGATTTTGTCCTGTCTTGCTCCAGGTCGCACCTCCCATTACCTCAGTCCATCGTGTTCCAAGATTGCCAAGTCAAATCCTGATCAATTGACGTAATCGAGCTTCCAGAGATAGTCCAGCAGATCCAGGCGATCTCTCACGCCACTCTCGAGTCCCTCGTCGTTCCGTCCGTGACTCGTGTTGCCCTGCCGTGCTGAGCCGCAAAGCCCCGACGTGAGCTGCTCCAAGTCATTCTTTGGCCCCACGCCGAGACGAGCTGCTGTCTTGTCAAGCTCGTCCCCGAACCAAGTCATCCTGTGAAGTTTCTGCTTTGTAGGTTCGTTGATCGTAAGCACCACCGCGAGCCTCGCCCAGCACCACCACATTGTGTCGCGAGTAGCCGTTCAAGGATCAGAATTCGGAAACCAATATTCGAAATTATCTGAAAATGTTATCTATTTTGATTTCTGAAAATTCCGTTTCCTTATTTGAAATATTCGTTGATGCACATAATTGAAATTCTTGATATGCTATCATATCTAGGTGTGTGCAACCGGACTGGGTATACCTAGTTCCCAGACTAGCCCACCCGGAAAACAAGGTCGGGAACCGGTTCTCGTTGAAATCGGTCCGAGAATCGGTTCAAAAATTTGGAACCGGTTTAAACCGGTCCGGGAGCAGGTTCCGAGTGATTATCCACCCTGAAACTGGTTCCCGAACTGGTTTTGGAATCGGTTCCCGGACCGGTTTTGGAAGTAGAGGTTTTCTCCTGATTTTTATTCGTACTCTTGCAATCATAGGACGTTTTTTCTCTTGGCTCTCTCAAACACGTACGGCACTCTTCTTTTGTCATTCCTCTTCCTCACTTGCTTCACTCCCTCACCGGCTCCTTCTCGCACTATCTGATGGACGAACGATGTTCGTCGCCGCTTCTTGTGTATCACATGGATTGACTTGTCTAATTTCTTTTTTGTAGGAGGAGTTATGCTTGCATAAATGAGTAGCTTCATGTAGTAGTTGTGGGAATAAGATTAATATTAGACCCATGTTTGTTGCAAATTATTTGCCTTATGATTTTATTTATTATAATTAGCCCTGTGGATCCTTAATTTTTTGTTTAGTCAAAAAGTTCATGTATTTATTTATTACAAGTGCTTAATGTTTCAATACAAATTAGGAGGATTACGTTATTTTCTCATGTATTAATATAAAATTTAAAGTCGTATAGGATATCGGGAGATTGCAAAACAGGTTTCAGTGGAAACATGATTGACCTTGGAACCGGATTGGAAAAACAGAGTGGATCAGGTATAGGTCCAATACAAACAGGGTCGGGTATAGGGTCTAGAAAATGGGAATCGGTTATAACAGGTCGGGTATAGGGTCTAGGTCTAGACTTTATTCACTCTAGACCCAATCACCTCTAATCATATATGTAATCTCAAGTAGCCTTATAAATTAGGAAATCTTCCCAATTTCATAACATACATACAATTGATAGTTCGATTTCACGTTCGAAATACGACTCGCAATCGCACGAAAAAATTGCTAATCTGATTTCACGCTCGAGATATGATTTGCGATTTTGTTAAAAATTGGCCAATCCGATCTCAAGCGTAAGATATGATTGGTCAATTTATTAGACGGATATTAATCATATCTTGCCTTGATTTGTTGTCGTGTTATTTGAATCAATTTTATTTCCGTAAAAGAAAACCCAAAAAAATATATTTGGGTTAGATTAGATTCATGTTAAAATATTACTTGTTTTAGGGTCATTTTGCATGTTTAGAATAGGAAATTTAATTATTTGGAATTTTGGAAATAAAAATCCCAAAAAACATTAATTTAGGATGTTAGTTTTTCCATTGCATGTGTAATTATTGAATAATTTTAATTTCGAAATTTAATTAAAAATTAAAAAAAAACATAAAAGTTATCATGCACATGTGATGCACGTCATCTAGATGTGTAAAGGTTAGAATAATTACATTAATCTTTTCTAGCACTAGATTAGGTCATTTAATAAATGGTCATTTAATAAATGTCGCATGGCATTGCATGTAATTTCTAGGCTTCATTTAAATAAAAGTGACATATAGTTCGCATGCATGTTAGCTCGATTCCGAAAATAGAGATACGAGGTCGATTGGCGGAGGCATCGTCAGTTGCATAGGCAGTGGCTTCTGATCGTTTCATTATTCTGCTCTTTCGTTGATTTTGTGCGCAAGAAGGCTCGAGAACCAGTCTTTCCCTCTCGATCGTTCCCTAGTGCATCGAACCCGACTCTCGGGAGCGGTCGGTGGAGGAATTCAGAGGTGTGCAAGGCGAACGAATGTAACCTAATCTTCGAGCTCATCTCCCATCCGACGCCGCGAGCTAGGTAGCAACCCTTGACCAACCGCATTGTTTTGTGTCTTCTTTGTGCTTGGTTTCGGGCTCTCTAGACCGAGTTGCTGTTGTCTGGTTCATACGAGTTTTGGCCTCCTCTACATGCATGCTGCGATTGCGAGGTCTTGAGTGTTGATTGTTTTCGAATCCCTACTCAAGCTCAGTCTTGGTGCTCCCTGTTTTTTTTTTCTTGCGCATATTTAGCGTTTGATGAAATGCCTGAACTAAATGCACGTTCATAGTCTTTACCGTGCTCGAGGCTTGCTGTCCTTTTGTTTGTATTGACCATAAACTAGTTGTCCCTATGTCAAGGCTAAACTTAGTTCGTTCATTGTTTGCTAATTGCGATCTAAGTTTGGGTCTCGGATAAGTTTGAAGCTCCACCTTGTATCATCCTTCAGCATATGTTTCTTAGCCTTTCAATATTCGAGCAAATGCTTTCCAGTTTCACTCAGCACCTCTCTTACAAAGCTCATACCTCTGACCTGGATACATACTCATATCCGATTCATGTTGATGCATATACATAATACATTGCCATGGACTTCATATTCTTACTATATACAAACTCCTTTGATCATACTGGTGGTTATCGTCACTGTTTAGATAATGTTTCCCCCACCAATGGCATATTCAAAAGCTAATTTGTTTTAGTAAAAATTGGTCTTCAATCTGCATGCTGTGTTTTTTTTTTGTGATTTTTGGCTTAGTCATAAATAGTTAATCCCTATTGCATCATGTTTACCTACGGTTGCATGTTGCATGTCATTTTAGTTAAAAGATTTTGTAAGTCATTGCATTGCATTGCATGTAATTTCTAGGCTTCATTTAAATAAAAGAAAATCTTGAAAGAGATTGAATGATTGCGTGTTTATTAGAAATCATATCGATCTAATCATCCAGATTTCTGATGTGAGTTTTGACATAACATTGCAGATACTTTCGTTACTATAAGGTAAGTTCCATAATTAATTTATTACTTTATTTGGGTGTTAAATTGGTGGTTTGCGCACCCGCATGATCACTTCATATGTTAGGAAAAGTAAATTAGAATCAATTCAAGCTACCTGCAAAACATTTTTTCGAAATAAAAGATAAAGGTACTGAAAGGGCATTAGAGAAATTTAGCGTAATCAAGTCCCCGAACTCAGAAATCTCTAATTCGCAGGAGTAAAGTAAATCTCCCATTACTTTACTTGGGTTTCTAATTGACCCACCAAAAATAGATTAATGGCGACTCCTAAAAGAACTTAAACCTAAGTCGCGAATTGATATGGGCTTAGGAGAGCCTGAGCTAAGTTTAAGCTTAATAATTCATTAGTCAAACCCTAGGTGATGCACCCGAGGTTAGGTGGTGACACCAACATTTAGCATGTCCAGTAACTAAGTAGGACTGACATCACCAATAACTTCTCCACGCCTACTAATAGCTTCTGCTCACTATTACTATATCCTGTATTTCGAGGGTTGAGGTTTAAGCTAAAAATGACAGTGCTCACCTCTTTCTATAGCTTTTTAATCATTTTAGCGATTTGAATTGGTTTAACCACTGAGGTTTGCTCAAGTGGCCACCTTTCCAACATGGAAGAGGGAGGTGGGGGGGTTCGAATCCCACACTCTCGAGGGGTTGGGGTGGGGATGAATTAATTTTAAGTGTGGGTTTTGACTCCCACGCCCTACAAGAAGGTAGGGCAAAAGTCTGAAATTGAGAGTTAGAATAGAGTAGTATAGTAGGACCTCCAAAAAAAAAAAAAAAAAAAAAATCGGTCTGCATTCCAATCGTCACTCCATGTTTGTTTGTAAGAGTTGCCTTTTTTGACTTGGTCAACTCTCGTGAGCCCCATGTAAGAGTTGCCTTTTTATTTTTTTATTTTTTTATTTTTTTTATTTATTTTACCACCGCGCCTGAAAAGTGAAAATTAATCTTAAGTGTGACGTCGGGGTGGTGGGTCCTCCGTTAGCGTCACCCGGGTTTGCCCCGCCGCCTACCCGTCTTTGTACGGGGTTCCCGGGTCACCAAAAAAAAAAAAAAACAAAGAAAGAAGGGGGACCTCGGGTAAGACATATAAGAAAAAGAAAGGTAAAAGGGTAAAGAAACAGGAAAAAAGAAAAAGGAAAAAGAGAGGGTTTTGCAAGTACTCGCCATGGATGCCTTGCCAAGTCGATTTAATTACGTATTATAATACTTGGTAAGTGATCACGCCCTTCATTCGTCTAATCAAATTAATATTCAAAATTATGTCACAAATTCGAGGTATATATAACACACACACCCACACACACACGCACACACACACACACACACACACACACATACACACACACAAATGATAGTTTAGAAATTAATTTGGACTTACCGTTTGCTCGAAACAAAATTTTAAAATTGACCTCGTATAAACAACACACAACCGGTGGCTTAATCATTTTGGACAAGTGATATGTGGGCATGTTTGAGTTGTTTAGTTAGTGCTTAAGCTTAGTTTAGTCAAGTTGTAGTTAAGGTAGCATTTTATTTTATTTTAATATTGTTTCTTGTTTATTTGATAGGATTGCGAGTTCGATGGTTTGAGTAATCTTTGTTATTTGATCGTAGGCATTTTGAGGTGAGTGTGCTATCATTTCTTCAAGTGTGTGACCTCATGTAACGGCCTGAATTTTCAGATTTCATTTTTGATTAAATAAATCAGGCCTTTCGTCGACGCGCCTATAGTGCTATTCTTTGAGTTGATTACTCATGATATAATTGGACTATCTAGAGAAGCAATTAAGGAATCTAAACGCAATGGACCTGAGAATTCGCCTAGGAATCGACTGTTTGACCGTGTTGATCTGCAAGGGTCATTACGGTATTGTCAGAATTAATCAGAGATCAGAGATAGGTCGATTCGACTGAGATATGTGATCAAAATATGGGTAATTCCACTTGCTTGCAAAATTATCATTGATCGGTACTAAATTGATTTTCTATCGTTTTGGGTACCCTGTGTCTGTAATTGAAACCTTGTGATGTTCACTACAATTGAGAGTCGCCAATGTGTCGAAGATGTATTTTGTGACTCGAGATAAATCGATCACGGGTCAATTACACCAAAAATTCCCAAAAGTTACCCGGTAAACTAAGTCACGCTAAAAGCGCGTTGGATTGAAGTTAACCGTGAATTTAACCCGATTTCAGAAATTGAAAGTTTTGTGGTGTCACGATCTATTTTAAGAACGTCGACTCACCCTCCAAAGAATTTTCGGTGATTCTGAGATTTTTACGGAAAATCGATTCAGGTGTCGTGAAAAATTAGCGGAAATTTGGATGGGCCAAATTAAAGGAAATTTGGACTTCCAAGCCGAGCTTTTGAGTGTTGGGGATTTGCAGAAAATTATACGGGATTTTTCTTCATCGAAATTGGACCTTGATTTGAGGAATTTGGAGATGATATTGAAGCTCATTATTAGTGAAATTCGGAATTGGCATGGGGCTGCAAAATAAGACTTCAATTTGGACAATATTGTGAATTTTCAAGAAAGTAATAGAGGGGGGTGGGGGGGACCAAGCTTTCAATGGAGGAAATAGACATGTTGACTCCCTCCTTCGGCAGCTTCTCCATCACGCAAGATTAGCCGCCTCTCTCCCTTTCCTTCTTCGCGCAATTCACGCCTCAGCCGAAGACGGGCTGCCTCTGCTTTTCTTTTCCTTCACTTTTCTCTCTCTATCTTCTCTTCTCAAGTCTTCACGCCAGCTGCCTCGAATCCATCTGCTTCTTCTCGGTCATCCACGCCGCACGCCTGCACACCGCCAGCAACCTCCTTCGATTTCTCCTCCCTTCGGTGCTGCCAGCGGACACGTTTCCTTCACCACCAAACCTGGTCTCCTTCGGTCAACACTCCACTTCGTTGAAGCCTTGGTTGACCGCCGGTTTCTCCTCTATCCAGCCCAACAACCGTCGATGCTCCTCTTTCACTTGTCCGTGAGCTAGCTTCCTTCGGTCAAGCTTCAGCGTCCAACAGAGCCAGTTGACTTCCAGCTGCTCTATTCCACCGAGTTCTCACCCCACGTCCGAAGTTCCTCAGCGACAGCAAGCCTTCTGCAGTTAACTCTTCCCGAGTCCTCCACTTCGGCGTCACCTCCAGCGAATCTCACGGGCCCAGCATCTCCATCAACCCCAAGCCCAGCAGTCCATTTCAGTCCTCCAACTCAGCCATTTGAAGCCCATCAGCAAGCCCTTTCAGTCAAGCCCAGTCTTGAAAGCCCAGCGAATCCAGCCCGTGAAGAAGCCCAACTTGGGTCCAGCCCAAATCAAAAACAAATCTCAGCTTGGGTTGAGGTTTGTTGGGCCAAGTTTAGAGCTGGTCCAAGTCCGTCGATGCCGTCGAAAATTTAGATTTTAGCCACCGTCGCACCGTCGTCGCGGTGAACCGGTTTCTGCAATAAACCAGTGAGTTTATGTACTAAACTCTTCTTAGTAGGCTAATGACGTTTAAGGGGTGTTTAAATTTAATTAATTATGAATTAAGTGGTTAGTTAGATTAATTTAGTGATTTAATTATGCAATTATGCATGTTAGGTGATTAGATTAGATTAAGTGAGGCCTAGATAAATTGTACTATTTATATAGAAGGGTTCGGGAATTTTCCGGGTCTGTATCGGTATTTAATTTAGTGATTTTAGCCTAAGATAATATTTTTAGAAATTAAATTGATTATTTAATTAATTTGAGAAATTATTTAATTATTAATTATTTTTTCGGAAATTAGGCCGGGATAGCCAATGACCGGAATTTCGTGCTGATTGCAATGGTATCGTTAATTTCTGCAATTGAGTGTTAATTTCTACAAATTGAGTGCTGATTGGATTTTTGGTATTTAATTCCAAAATTTATGAATTTCCAATATTTATTCAGAAAATCCCGGGTGTCGGATTTTGACACCGAAAATAGTTATAAGTACTATATAAAATAGTGAGATTTTAAAAATGAAGAATGTCAATTTTTCTGAGTTGAGTTAACCGTGTACCTACACACGACTAATTTACAATGTGTTTTTAATACGAAGAAAAATGCTAGGTTTACCATTTTAAGTGAAGCATTTGAGTGTAATGCACGGTACCTTAGGCCATATTTGAGTGATCGTGTGATGGTTAAGAGAAATGATCTCGGGCTGTTAAGCTGGATGTTATCCCTATTTGGGATATGCCTAGAAAACGGGAAGCCGGTCGCAGCAGATTCTGGATCCTATGCTTCTTCGGAAAAGCCGTCTAAAAGAGACGTGCCGTGCTCAATGGGGTGAGACGAAGCCTAGTAATGCCAGAAGATTGCCGAACAAAGAGTAGGCCGTGTTATATGCCAAGATCAAAACTTGGAACGCATGCTTAATTGAGTTGAATGCGCTGGATTATGGGACAAAATTGTGTGGCACGGTATGGAATGTGTCACAACGATTTGGCCTTATAATCAGGACTCCCGTGCTTACTTGAGAATTTCAATATGTCGTTTCAGTTAATTGAGCTTAGTGGTTGCTCATGCTTTCATGCTGTTTGAGACATAAACTGTACTGACCTGTAGGGTGGATCTGAGATGAGGTAAGTCTCTTTGATTGTGTGATTGTGTGATTAGGACGCTTCTTGGCGTATTTCTCTCATAATCAGAGTTTAGAGCATGGACTTGCTGAGACATTATCTCACTAGTTATTGTATAACCATTTTCAAGGTTGTCGAGTGGAGGACCTGGAGCCAAGAGGAGATGATCGGAAGTGTAGATCAGTTAAAACCACTTCTTTTTGAAGGGCTAGTCTTTTGTAGTCTTGTGGTCACAGACTTTGTACATGACTCAGTATGTTTATAAAGGCATGTTTCATTTTGTGAATCTATTGTCCTGCTTTTCTATCCCGAGATGATTATTGTCAGGAAATTTATTTTCACTTCCGCATGTGAAATAAAAAAAAGGGTCGGCGACTTGTCCTAGGAAGTTGCAAAATTAAATCGACCAGAGAGGGATGGGCACGTGCTCGGAAGTTTGGGGCGTGACACCTCATGTTTGAAAATGATATATTATGAGTTATAAAATAACATTTTTATTGCATCAAAATCTGGATTGAGCATTTATTGCTCTTTGATTATTTGAGAAACGTGTTATGGAAGGTGTTGTGAAAATTTATTTACATTGTGACTTGATCTATGGAATGAGTTCTAAAATGATTTAGGAAATGTTAAATGGAAGACGTTTCGAAATGTTATCGGTTTATGAAATGAATTTCGAAATGCTGTGAGAAATATTTGGTGAAATATATGTATTTTGTTTGATAAACAGAGTTGGGAAAAATGATATATTTTGGACCGTGAAATCTTTTTGTAAAATAATTACGTTGACCTTGAGTATGATTTATGAAGTGGGATCTGATTCTGTACGTAAACCCGATTTATGATAAGGATTCTTGATTGGTTTTATGGAAAAAGTTGATTTGTGAAAGGCTATGTTTTGGTTTGTGAAATCAATTGTGATATGAATGGATAAGGGACTAAGTGCTACATGATAACGTGACTTCGTGGGAGCTACTTCTCGGATTTTGTAATCAAGAGCTAAGTGCAACAAAGCGACTTGAGTTACGTGGGACCAACCTCTAGGGCTTTGTACTATTGATATACATTGGAGACTAAATGTTACACGATAACATAACTTCATGGGAGTTACTATTAGGGCCTTGTAGCCAAGGGTTAAGTGTTACACGATAACTTGAGTCATGTCGACGAAACCTCTAAGGTCTTGTACTATTGATATATGTTACTCAAGAATTAAATGTTACGTGATAATATAATTTTGTGGTAGCCACCTCCAGAGCCTTTATTATTAATATGTGTTGGTCAAGGGCTAAGTATTACACGGTGGTGCGAATCTTGTGGGAGTGATCTTTAAGTCCTTAAGTACTTAAGGGCTAAGTGTTACATGATAACGTGAGTCTTGTGGAAGCCACCTCTAGAGCCTTAATGTAACAACCCAACCCTGCTCTGAGGTCGCGGGGGTTATCGTTGCAACATCCCATGCTTGTTGGCGTCCTACTTCTTTTATCTTGTTAATATGCACATGTGCACATATGTACAAGTATTCTCCTAGACAAACAACAGTTGGAAATTAGGGGTAACACCACATATGAAGCACACTACTTTAAATTATAACAATACATTTACAAGCCTTTACTCTATGGGCCATTATTCCTCTTTACATCACACTACAAGTATCCTCATAGGCCAAGGGAATTTCTATATTCTCTAGCGTGATTGTACTTCCCCAAACTACTGTGAGATTTCATGCCTACAAGTCTGAAAGATAAGGGAGTGAGTTGGAAACTCAGTAAGTAAAACTTTCTAATTCTCTACTAGGAGAACATCTCATCATTAAAATTTAGCAAGCACGGTACTTGCGATACAATGTTGACGGCAAATTAATAGTAAATTCATTGCTATACCTCAACTACATACATGTGTCCATCTTGACATACTTTCAAACTTTAGCTTTTCATTGAACACATCATACACAATCATACCTATACATACATCAACACGCATAAAATATTCATTTAACTTCATATTGGCTCGACCTAGCTCTCTCGACTCGACTAAGGCTTCCAACTTTATGTTGGGTTTCCTGGCTCGATTAGGGTATCTTAGCTCAATTGAGGCTTCTTAGGACTAGCTTCCAAATGCTTCCGGGCTTAAACCCATGCATTCAATTGGCGTGGGGGCATCCTGTTAGCATAGGTGCATTGTTGCCACCTCAAGTGGTGATGGTTCTTATCTTCCATTAAACACATTGACTTGATTTCCTAATTGTGATTGTTTTTGTTTGTTTATGATTGTGATTGTTTTTGTCTATCTTGCTAGATGTACATTTTTTTTTTCCTATTGTAAACATTTTGGTCTTAGTATTAGAATTAGAATTAGCCCATGGAGGTGGCGATCCCGAAGATGTAAAGACAACAAATGGTTGATGTCCAGTCGATCCTATTTTGTACCATTCATTCCCCGATATATGTTTCGGGTTGTCTTGTGTTGTATAAAGGCCCAACGAGTTGTTGGTTCCTTTCCTTCGCTTTACTTTCTATTTCATGAGTGCATATTAGGTTTACCGCTTTCCTTAAACTCTTTTGGGTGTTTATTTATCATACTGTCTTTAAATTTCAATTGAGTGTTTACTTTCCTTTTCTTCTTCAATAGAAATAGAACGGCATGAAATTGACCATTTATGCATGATCACCTAGTTAATTCCTCATTCGAACGAAAAAGTAAAAAGACATGATGGACACCATAGGAAATACGACAAACTATTAGGTACGGAAGGAGCTTTAATAGAAATATTAACGTAACCAAAATCCTTGAACTTTAGAATATCTAGTTGCACGGATATCGAGGGACTGCCTCGACCCTCAATTGGGTTTTTTGGCCGACCCCAAAAAATGAGGTTAGTGGAGACTCCTAGAATCATGCTTTAGGTTGTTAAATAAAACTAATAATAAAATGACAACATCATGCGGGGTATGGGTCTTCTAGAGACTCACCGTGGTTTAGCATACTTGATGTGTCTAAGCCAAATGACGAAGTGATGATGGGCCCGTTTGGTTTGGCTTTGGGGAAATACCCTTGGGAAAATACAAATACCTTTGAGGTAAATGGATTATCCGAAATACTAGACTGTTTGGTAAATTATAACTGAAAAGTGCTTTAGGGAAATGCAAGACTATTTGGTAAACATATATTTGAAAAGCCTTTAGTGTGACCAAATTAAGTTTTTTAGTTTTAGTATTTTTAAAATTGCAAAAAAGAAACAATGACTATATAACCTTTTACATTTTCATGTTAAGAGTAATGTAAAAGATATATATTAGTAAATTTATTTAAAAATTATATTAAAATAATTTGATTATAGATTAGATGCAAAGCTCAACTTTTGGCCTAGGGTTCTTTAAGGTTTGTTTTCAACTTTGAATAATTTTTTTTAATTATTGTAGTATTAATCATCTTTGTTAATTAATGATCATTCTAGTGTATTGATAAAAAGTTGGGCTTTTGATTGTCAAAAGATAAAAATGACAAAAAAAGAAGAAGAGGTGAACCCAACATTTGCAAAGGGTTTTTATTATTTTTTTAAAAAATAAAAATAAAATCCGATGAAACTTTGTCGTTTATTGACGGCGGTTGGGGTGTGGAAAAGATGATCGGTTTAAAAAAAGAAGAAGAAGAAGTCAACGGATGAATAGTAGAGGTTGACTTGCATTTCCGAAATATTTCTCAATTTCTCTGTTCCCCGGAAAGCCCGCAAATTGATTTCTCTGCTTCCCCGGAATAGAAATCTGTTTCAAGAAATCGAAGCTAAAAATTTTAGCTTCTCTATTTCTGAAGTAGAAATAGAAATTGTTTTTCTATCCACCCCTCTTCTTCACAAACACGTCGACTCATTTTTTCTCCTCAGAAATAGAAATTTTGAGTCGTTATCAAACGGGTTTCTTTGCTCGAGAAACTCGGGCTTTTAGCATTTCAAAGGCCAGCATTTGGCCAAGGACACTTCCAAATGCTGAACCAAACACCTAAATTTTTTCCCAAGGGACTTTCAGGGCTGAAGCCCCTAGGGAATGCTGAACCAAACGGGGCCAATGTCTATAGTGGATATGCCCTCAAGAGGACTACTATGGTAAGAATATCCCTAAATTCGCCTTTCAAACCTGATCTCCTTTTTCAAGGTGAATCCTACATATGGAGGCAAATCACAACACCTTTTTGCTGTCGTGTAGGGTATGGTTTGGGAGAACTCGTGTTCGTGTAGACTTCAAATTCAATGGGCCGAAACTGAAGATGAGGTGATGACGTCTTTGGTGAACATGATCCCAAGTGCGAACTCATGAGCAAATACCCTTAAACGCCGCCCCTCCTCGATGAGCCTTGCCGGAGGGTGGGTCACAACATGAGCATTCCAAATTCTATCTAGATTTACCCGGAATCTAAAATCTATCCTTTAGGATGAGTTCCTCATTTTTTAGAACCTGAAGTCTACCATGCATACCTTAGAATCGGGAACCTACCCCATCTTAGGTTTCAAGGTCAGTTTTAGGGAACCGGCCAATTTTTTTTTTTGTTTCATTTTAAGTTAAGCAAATGAAAATGAACATAATAACAGAAATGAAAGTTTCTCATTTATCAATAGGAACAATTCATGAAAGGTGAATACGTAAAATAAAATAAACAACAAAAAGTTTAGGGGGACAGAAGAGAACGTGTGAGTTTGGGTCAAGTGTCCAGAGAGAATTGTGTACGAGAAAGTGGAAATAAGGAACAGGGAGTGAATTGCACCTTATCGGCCTGTTGAATCTTCAACCATTACTTTCATGTAGACAAAACGAAAAATAATACGCACATGAAATCTAAAGCGTATCGCTCTTTCTCTCATCTATTTTCGCATTAAAAATTTCCAGAGATTACACTTCTAAATGGCCTTGGATATGAAAGCTTAAAGGGATTTTCAAAATCTGTGGCGATTTTGATTGAGTGCGAGTCGGATTTCAGACCCTTCGCTAGTCTGCATCGTAGCCAAGTCTTCCCATGTAGATGCATAGTTCGTGAGGAATTAATCCCCTCTCCTTGGTCGAGCGTTTCTTGAGGTGCGAGTTCTAGTCCAGACAACTCACGGTTTTGATTCTCTGATCATATTAGGGATACCAAGTACTTCTGATAATTTTTTATAATTTTTTACATGTCTCCCCCTAAACTCCAAAACCGAAAAAGCTAGTGAAGCTTGACTTAAAAATGTGTTTTGGCCATTTATTTTTCCCGTTCAGTTCTCTTGGGAATTGGGAATCGAACCACATGGTACAAGTTTCTAGAAATATGAAATTGGAAAACGGATCAATTTCTACCCTGAATCATAATTCAAACTTATTTTTTTGATGGCCTGACGTTAAAAAAATCGTCTCCAGATTAAGAAGTTTATTTGGGTAGTATGTCCAAAAGTCAATGTCAAAAAGGAAATTACAAAATTTTCAACTATCTTATCTAGTGAACAATTAATCATTAACGAACAATGCGCCAATTAAGAAGTGTATTTCGATAGTGATGTTCAAAAGTCAATGTGGAAAAGCAAATTTAAATTGTATAACAATTTTAGTTCGCCAATAATTTATAATTAAGAGACAATGTGCAAGAAAATCAGATTAACGTGATCATTGAGATACATAATGTAGCTTCTTTCAGATGGATTCATTGAACTGAATTTAAGATTTTGCTTATGCTTAGCAAAATGATCAAAGAGGCATCTTCGATTTATAACCATGTTTTTCTGCAAGGATAGTGAGAAGGTTAAGGATGTGTTTAAGTTAAAAAAGTTTTAAAAGAAAAGATTGTCTTAAGCTGTCATAAATAGATACGGTTTCAATTGTTTTAGGGAATACCAATGAATTCAAGGGTTGATACATGGAGTAAGAATAAACATGATGAAAGAATAAAGAAGGAAAACTTGTTAATGCAACAGAGAAGCCCGTGGAATATTCGACTTGGATTAGCCGCAGTTGCTACCTATTACTAGCAGCTCGTTCCTTCATCAAGTTTTATCTAGTGTTCATGTCGTATCAAATGCTAATGTGACGCCAAGGTTCGCATATGCTGAGCTAAAGAAGGCTACGGGGAATTTTTAGCAAAGAGATCGGAAGAGGAAGTTGAGGATTGTGTACAACGGTATCTTGCCTGATCACGGGGAAGTTGCGATCAAGCGGTTAAATGAGGTGAATCAAGAAGAAGAAGAGTTCTTGGCTAAAGTGAGAACAATTGGGAATCTCAATCACAATGAAACATCTTTTAAAATTTGCCGAAGCCACTTTGCTTCTTCAACAATTTTATCTAAGGCAACAAATTTTGATTCCATTGTGGAGCGCATTATCATAGTTTGCTTTAAAGATTTCCACAATACCGTAGCACCTCTTAGCATTAACACATATCCATTAGTTGATTTCAATTCATCGGAATCCGAAATATAGTTTGCATCACAATAGCCTTCCAAAACAGTTGGATATTTGCCATATTGTAAAACATAGTCTTAAGTTCTTTGCAAATAGCCAAACACTCTCAAAATCACATTTCAATGCTCATCACCAGAATTACTTGTATAGTGGCTTAGTTTCTCTACTAAGTGTGCAATATCCAATCTAGTACAGTTCATGATGTACATGATTCTGCCAATCACTTGAGAGTACTCCAACTACCTAATATTGTTTCCAACACTCTTTCTTAAAGTTAGGTGTTGAAGAAAATTGTTACTCGCATCTTTAATGCCAAACCCTTTAAATCTCTCTATCACCTTTTTAATGTAATGAGATTGTGTTAAACCTAGACCATCAGAATTCCTTAGATTTGTGATACTGTATACAACATTTGCAACACCTAAGTCTTTCATCTCGAGGTTTTTCATGAGAACACTTTTGTCAATTTTGATACCCAGAGTGTTATCTACAAAAATCAATAAGTCATTGACATATAGATAAATAAGTACATATCCAACCGACATGCATTTAGTGTACACACATTTATCACATTCATTTATTCTAATTTTGGATCATCACATGATCAAACTTCTCGTGTCATTGTTTATGAGCTTTTTTAAGTTCATATAATGATTTGACAAATTTACACACTTTGTGTTATTGTCCTTCGACTTTGAATTTTTCTGGTTGTTCCATATAAATCTCCTCGTTGAAATCAGCATTCAAGAATGCAGTTTTCACATTCATTTGATATACCTACAAATTGTATAGTGAAGCTATATCAATTAACATCCTAACTGATGTTATTCTTGTTATAAATGAATAAGTAGTCTAGACCCTCTTTTCGTCTAAATCCTTTTGCAACAAGTCATGCTTTATACTTATCTATCGATCCATCAGTTTTATGCTTCATTTTGAAGATCCATTTACATCCAATTGATTTATTTCCTGATAGAAGATCAACCAATTCCCAAGTATGATTACTTAGGATATAATCCATCTCATTGTCAATAGCTTCTTTTCAATAAGGAGCATCTATAGTTGATATTGCCTCTTGAAACATTTAAGTCTCACCTTCTAACATGTACATTAGAAAATCAGTTTCAAAAGACTTTTCAATTCGTGATTTCTTGCTCCTTCAAAGTTTGGTTTCTTTAGCCTAAACTCATCATTCTTAGATTTAGATTATCTAGATCTCTTCTAAGAAGGTTCACCTTAAATTCTTTTTGTGGGATATATATCCTCAAAGAATTCAGCATCCCTTGATTCTAGGATAGTCTTGGCATGGATTTCCACAATTTCAGATTTATGAACCAAAAATATGTATGCGCTACTATTTTAAGCATAACCAATGAATATGTAATCCACCATTTTGGGTGCCAATCGAGTTTGTTTCGGAGAGGAATTGCCACTTTGGTTAGGCAACCCTACACTTTCAAAAATTTGTAGGATGGAAAACCTTCAATTCCATAACTTCTATGGAGTCCTACCTTTTTTTCTTATGGGGCACTTTATTAAAAATAAAGTTGGTAGTTAAAACTACCTCCCCCCACAAGTTTGGAGGTAAACTCGAACTCAAGAGCATAGCATTGGTCATCTCCTTTAGAGTTATGTTCTTCTGTTCAATAACTCCATTTTACCACATAATGTAAGGTGTAGTTATTTGGAGAATTATTCCCAAACTAGCATATAACTCCTTTAAGTTGGAAGAACTATATTCTCATCTTCTGTTAGACTTGCACTTTGATTTGTCCATCAAGTTGGTTATCAATCTCATTTTTATACTTGATAAACATGCATATAGCCTTATCTTTGCTAGTTAACAGATAAATATAGCAAAATCAAGTACAATAATATATAAAAGTGATGAAGTACTTCTTTCTACCTCTACTTTCTACACACTTTAAATAACATAGATCACTATAAATTAATTCTAGAGGTTCACTTGTTCTTTCAATGGTTTTGAAAATTTCTTAATAAACTTAGTCTCGACACAAGTCTTACCCTTGTAATAGACATTCAACTTAAACTTTGGAATTAGTCTCAAGTTTGCTAACTTCTTCATTATATTATAGTTTACATGTCCTATTCTAATATGCCATAGATAAAGAGACGCAATAGTGTAAACTAAAGACTTTTCTTTATTACTGGCCTTTGGGTATAAGAATTTTGAGTTTACACCAATGACAACCACATTAACTTTGGATAAGTCATTATCCAAGTAACCTCCCTAGATACATCCCCCCTTTAGAAAGTACAAACTTGTCAGATAAACCTCCTTGACAAGTATGGACCTAGAAATGAGATTCCTTTGGATCTCCTATACATGCAGCATATTGAGCAATGTGATTTCCTCCCTAGAGATGAACTTCGGGATCACCTTTCCTCTCCTAGCAATATTTGCTATTGTAGAGTTAGCCTCATAGAGCTTCTCTTCTTCCTCAACCTTCTTGTAAGACGAGAACATGTTTTTATCCACACATATGTGATTTATGGCATCCACGTCCAACCACAAGTCGGTATTGTTCGCCACTAAAGATACCTCGGACATCACCACAACAATAAGTCTCTTAGCATCTTCTTGCTCTATTAGATTTAGTTGCTTGGTTGCATTGTTACCCTTGCCTTTGTTTGGAAAGCTCCACAATGTTGGGCTTCAGTTCCATAGGAGGGTTTGCATTCCTTCTATTATCCTCCTTGATTATGAGGCGTAGAATGAGATTTTCAAGGCTCATATTTTTTTGTTTGTGCTTCAAATAATTTTTGAAGTCTGACTACCCTGGAGGTAGCTTCTTAATAATAGTTGCCACTTGGAATGATTCACTAAGTATTACTCCTTTAGCAAATATGTCGTTTAGAATTATTTGTACTTCTTGAAATTTATTGATTACAAATTTAGAATCCACCATCTTGAATTCCAAAAATTTGGCAACCACAAATTTCTTGGTGCCTGTGTCCTCAGTTTTGTATTTTTTTTTTCTAAAGACTCCCATAACTATTTAGCACTTTCAATGTTATAATAAGCATTATATAGGGAATTCACCAAACAATTAAGGATATAGTTTCAGCATAGCAAGTCCTTGTGCCTCTTATTGTGACACGTCCTCCACAGGCTTCGTTGGGGAAGGATGAAGATTAGGGGTGAGCATCAATCCAGAGTTAACCGTGGACCAACCCTGGACCGGCCCAACCCTGTCGGTCCTGGTTTAGTTCCTAGGGAGACTGGGTTGGTCTTTGGTCCTAATATTCCTAGATCAACACTGTGCGGGTTGGTCTTCGATCTTGAGAGTTCAGGGTCGGTCCAACTAAAACCAACCTTGACTATATATATATATTATATCTAATATATTATTTATAATTTTTTTTTGGTAAAGATATATTATTTATAATTTTTTATATAGAGAAAACCTTAAAATAAACGGCATCAACAATATTAAACAGCTATTTAGTAAGGAGTTCAAGTAGTTTTACATTGTTTTTTAATAAATTAGATTTTTAATATTTTTATGGCGTTAATAGTCATAATTTACGAAGGAGGAAAATATTTTTATGAGGAGTCCTCATGGCATTCAAAATGGCATAAACAGCTCCCTACAGCATCCTCATATAGTATTCATTCTCTTTTGTCTTATTTGTCCTCTTAATTTTCAATTTGCAAAAATCAAAAGAAACAATTTCTCCGCTCGCCACTTGACACTCGCCTTGCTCACTTTGGGTCACTCGTGCCGCTCGCCACTTGATGCTCGCTTGACTTGTTGCTCCCCGCTCGACACTCAATGCTCACTCTATTCGATGCTCACTCCATTAGACCCTCACCGCTTGCCTTTCTTAGTTGACCTCGCTCGTCATTAAATTCATTGGGTTGATCCGATCCTTAGTTGCCTTTTCAAGGAGTATAAAAAGTGAAATAAAAACTATTGGTTGGTCCCAGGTTGACCTTGAAATAGGACCGAACCCATTGGGTCAGTTTGATCCTTAATTGTTTTTTTAAGGAGTACAAAAAATGAAATAAAAAATTATCAATTGGTCCTAGGTTGACCTTGGAACCAGACTGAACCCATTGGGTGGGTCCCGTCCTCGGTCCCAAAATTGAGGACCAATAATGTACGGGTTAGTCCTAGGGTTAAGGGGTGGGCCGGCCCAACTCGGACCATGCTCACCCCTAATGAAGATTAGGGGTATTTGCTCGCGAGTTCGCACTCGGGGTCATGTCCACCAAAGACTTCATCACCTTGCTTTCGGTTTTGGCCCATTGAGTTTGAGGTCCACACAAATGCGGGTCCTCTCAAAACCATATCCCATGCGATAGCAAAAAAGTATCGTGATTCGCTTCCACACATACGGTACACTTTAGAAAAGGAGATAGAGTGTGAAGGGCGAATTTAGGGATACTCTTACCATGGTAGCCCTCTCGAAGGTACTTTGGCTCAAAATGATGGCATCACTTCATCATTTTGGACTCCTACCACATTGAGTCTACTAAAACACATGAGTCTCCATGAGACCCATATCTCACATGACGGGTTCATTTTATTATTAGTTGTATTAGAAAACCTAACATATAATTCTAGGATTCGCCACTAGCCTCGTTTTTGGGATCTGCTAGAAAACCCAATTGAGGGTCAGGAGTGATCTCTAGATATCTGCGCAACCAGAGATTCTAAAGTTTGAGGACTTGGGTTACCTTAATATTTCTATTAATGCCCTTTTTATACCTAACAATTGTCATATTACCGAACATGTCCATGTGTGTCTTTTACTTTTTTGTGTAATATGATGTTAACAAGGTGATCATGCGTGGATGGTCATTTTCATGCCATTCTACTTCTACTTAAAAGAAGGGAAATAAAGTAAACAATTGAAATTTAAAAGACAGTGCGGTAAGTAAACACTCAAGACAGTTTAAGGAAAGCAGTAATTCTAGCATGCAATCATAAAACAAAAGCAAAGAAAAGCCCGTAACTTTTCGGGCATTTATACAATGCCAAAATAGCCCGAAACATATATCAAGGAATAAATGATACAAAGATAGGGTAGGATTGGACATCGACCATTTGTCATCTTCTGAACAGCCTTCTCCATGAGCCTATTCTATTTCTATCCTATGACTAATCTAAAGTATCAATTAAAAATGACCTCAAAGTCATTCATGGCAATCAAACAGGTAATTCAAGGCAATTAGGGAGCATATCATTTCATGTCAAACATCCAAGGAAAAGTAATCAAACAATTAAGGATGGCCTCGAAGTCAGCCTTTGATTGTCCATGCAATGAGCCACACTATGACCCCCTATGAAGCACGGACACACGCTCCGAGCTTCCATGTCGTGTCCAACACGTGTCGACGTGTCTGACACACTTGAACACGCATTGATTGCGTGTCCAACTTTTCGACACGTGGTCAACTTTTTCCGACACATTTTGACACGCGTGTCCGAGAAAAGATCGTTGAAGAAGATGATGGAGGGTGAAGACGAGAGACGAGGGCGAAGGAATGGAGGCAACGCTGTGATGGTGAGGGAGGGCCTCCACTGCAATGGAGGGCTGATGACAAGGTTGAGGCTGGGGCTATGAAGGTGGAAAGGCCGGAGGAGAGGCGGTGAGGCGACTGAAAGAGAGCAGAGAGGATCGTGGGAGAAGGAGGAGGAGGAGGTCGTGGTTAGCAGGTGATGGGGGGAGGGGGAAGGAAGGGAAAGAACCGGAAGTAGAAAGGAGGGAGGGGGGGGCAAGGGGTGGGGGTGGCGTGAGGGGAAGGGGGAAAGAGATAAATGATGACAGGTGGGGGAGGGGAGGGAATAAGGGGAAAAAATCAGAGGAGTGGTGTGAGGTGGGATAGGTGGGAGAGAAAATCTAAGGAAATGATAGCACGCCAATCTGAAAAGCTCAATGCATTGTAAAAGCGGGGCGTGTTCCCAATGCACCCTCCGTCCCAATGCACTACAAGAGAAGAGAGTGAAAACCTCTTTGTCTTCTTTTTATCGAGAACAGGTGTGGAGGCTAGGATCAAGAAGTTCCCGATGTGCTCAGAGAGAGAATCTCTCTCTCCTTCCTCTCACTGAAGTGAGTCTACTTGCTTCCTTAAATTCTATCTTGAATTCAAGAAACAACATTGAAGCCTCTCTCTCAACTTGTCTTTCATCATCACTCTCTCATTATCTGTCACAAAACGATGAAATTGCACATGAAAGGAAAGATGGTTGGCTGCAGTTCTGATGTGCTCCTTCGGGGTAGAGAGGAAGGAGGGGGGAAATAAATTTTGGGGAATGAAGGTTTGGGAAAAAAAAAGGGAGGAAAATAATTTTTGGATGGCGATGTTATATTTGTTAAAAAAAAAAATAAATTAGCTAAAAATAATTTTCAACAATGAAAATACTAAAAGTTAAATAATGATAAATTTTAATTATTATAGAAGATCATAGATTTTTTTAAATAAGTTAATTATAATTTTTTTAATCATTAGTTTCATCTATAATTTTTCTATTAAAGTTAGAAATATGTTCTCCAATATAAATACACATTAACTATTAATATGTGTTTCAAATTTTCTATGAATACATAAATTATTAGTGCAAATTCATTGTAAGCTCTTTATTATTATTTATTTATTTGTGAATTTGAATCAAATTAATTAAAAATAAAAATATTCATTTAATATATAACATGTCCCAACGTGTCAGAATTGTCTATTTTTGAGAAATGACGTGTCGTGTCGTGTCGTGTCTTGTCGCGTGTTTGTGTCACGTGTCCGTGCTACTTAGAAGACCTCTACCCAATTATTTTAATGGTTTGCAGTAATTAGCCATCACTTGTGTTTACAAACAATGATTAATACTAACAAATCTCTAATCCATGCACCGCACCTATGCATAAATCTAAAACTCACATGCATAGTTTAAACGTAAGCATGCATGTAGGCTGTTGGACCTTGGTTCTCAATCAATCAAACAAATTAATAAGCTGGCACCGGATCACTTGTTCAACCATCACGTGCCAAACACATCCACATGCATTTCATAGCAACTAAAAAGATCAATATATGAATCATGTGATGCCTAAAGAGATTTCATGAACAATTGGCAAGAAGATGCATTATTTCGAAAGGATTTGATAAAAAGGACATAATTTCGTCAATGCCATGTAGCACATTTAGCCATCAAAGCTAGCTTGGGCGCATCGAAGGGCACAACTGATCAAGCGTTGTAGACATTCTAAATATAATCAAAACTTTGACAAATTTTATGTCAAATCGAGATTTTTAAGGAAAATTTTAGATAGGGACATGATTTTATTGAACCAAGAATCATGTCTAGTCATTAAGGTGAGCTCGGGTGCATCAAGGGCACAACTAATCAAGCATCACAAACGTCTTAAACATGAATTAAGGATTCAATAGTCATGTCAAATTGAAATGCAAAGAAAATATAGGCATCACATGAATGAAAATTGGATTTGAATAAATCAAAATATGAAATTCCAGATTGTTTTGCAACATTTGAGGGGTTTGAAAAGCATGTCAGAACGTGGCATAAAGGATTCGAGCAATTGAAGTATTACCTATGAATAATTGGTCCTACAAAAATACGGCACATCAAGCACTCAATAAGAATTATTTCCATGAAGGAAGTTTCTTAAGATAAGTTACACGTGAATTTCTAAAAATCCAAGAACACAGAACAACACATCAGGAACAATGTAGGGCAGCGGGACGTTCATGTATGTTAATAGCAATTTTCCTAACAAACGATGTCTAAAAATTCCTAAAATTTACCCTAACATAGTCTTTAAATGGAAGACAAATTCCGTGAAGGACTTGACCTCAAAATCATTAAGGAAAAATCCATATAAAAATGACAAAAGGTCCGGTTCCGTAAGGGTAGAAGAAACATTCCGAATTTATCACACGGCATATTTCAAGGTAAATTCACAAAAATGAAAAATGGGTCAAACGGCATGCAAATGAAACAAAATTGGTATCATTGGAAAGCTCAAGATATGCCCTAAGACTTTCTAAGAGAGATCGAGTTCAATTAATGTCAACTACATGCTCAAATGATAGCATTTACAAAAGTGCACGAGTCAACAATAAGCATGGCACGACATGATGAATGAAAATAGGCTTGCTAAACCATCTAAATGATACTCGAAAACTACGATATTTTATCACGATGTAGGGCTGAGTGCAATGGATGAGAGTGATTAAGATACTAAACCATAAATCAATGCACAAAGAATCATACAAATTTATGAACGTCAATAGGTAGACTAATACCATCTAATGCAAGCATGTTAAAAATAGACTAAGAATGGCAGAAAATTCGCAATGTGCATTCATGGGTCAAACGATCATTGATTGGAATGAATAATATATCATTACGAAGCTTATGAAGTTTTCTACAGATGTCTAGCAAGACTCTCACCCTAATTTTGCCCTTAAGGAGCTCAATTGAAGATAATTACAAAGAGATATGCACCAGTCCAAAACACGCTGCATTTTCTGAATCGTGAATGGTTATCACTATCCTAATGTCATAAAAAAATCCCAGGAAAATTCATGCATACAGAAAAAAAAAAACTCATGGATTGTTTCTCATGAAGGAACTTTAGTCTAATAAGGTTCACAAAAATCAGGAGGAAATTGAAAAATAATGCAAGTCATAAGGGCACAGAACCGATGTATCATGTTCTTTGAGCAATTTGCCCTACCAGATGTCCCTATTTTTTTGGAAAGTTCATATGTCATAACCTAGATGTCTTGAGTAAACTTCATGAAGGATGCATTCCCAATTTGCAACACATAATTTTCCAGATGATGGATTTTTTTCTTTATTGATGGGCCTGAGTTGGCCCGTCCGCCCAAGTTGGGCCCAAAAAGCCCGGCCCACGGGAATAAGGCCCGTGGATGGGGGAAGGTATAAAAGGGAGGAGAGAGAGAGAGAGAGAAGACACCTCTTGGGAAATTAGAACGTACGTACGTTCCTCTCCCTCTCTCCCTCCAAAAAAAAGAAAAATGCTTAAGGCATCCCGTCTTCCCTTCAAGGCGAATTGATATCATTGGATCAGAATTTCTTCCTTGATCTTCAGCATTGGTGCTTAATCTGTGGCTAACAAGGTACGCTCGAATCCGTGGTGTGCTTTAGGATCGGTGATGCGTGATTTTTCCGGGCTTCGCTTCCGCATTCGTTTTAGGGGTTCGATTTAGTGTCGCATCCGGTTTTCGGGGATCCGTTATTCCCAACATTGGTATCAGAGCCCTAGTTCATGTTTTCTCGACCTGTTTTTGATGTTTTTGATTGATTTTTCGCGAAAGAACTTCGGCCGTACGGATCGGGGCAAAAATCCCGACACCCGAGCGCTGTTCGGCCATTTTTCTGAGTTTTCGTAAGTCGAAATCAAATTCTGAAGGGATTGGGTGAAAGGCGACGTTGAGACGAGCAAAAGCCTCGACAGCTTGGACGGTAGTAAAAAGTCATAGCAAACCCCGTAGCTACTTGTTACTAGTTATATCATCTACGAGCGACATGGTGACATGTCGTGCGCTGCCGGGCGACGCCGCACGCGCCCACACACGCGGCCAGAAGGAGCTGCGCGTGGGCGTGACGCGCCCGGAAGTGCTGGCTTTGCCAGCGCGTGCGCTACATGCGCCGGTGACGAACCGGCATGTGCGCGCCGGTGGCCGGCGAACCGGCACGCGCCGGTCGACGGACGGTCGATGGATCGAATAACCGTGGGGTGACGTCATCGATGACGTCAGCAATGATGACGGTTGGCCGGGTGGTCACCGGCCGGCGACCCGACCGGCGACCCGACCCGATCTGAACCACGATGCCCGGCACGTGTCGGCTGACGTTTGCGTGACGTCAGCCCGCGCATGCGCGCGGCACGTGCGGCCGGTTCGTGCGACCGTCTGATCGGTCCGACCGATCCGTCCGGTCCGACCGGCCTGACCGGTCCGACCGGTCCGACCCGCGCGCCCGTTGACCCGACCCGTTGACCCGTTGACCGACGACCGTTGACCCGTTGACCGACGACTGTTGACTTTGACCGTTGACCATTGACCCGAAAAAAATAAAAATAAAGGAATTTGTTTCTTTTTCATGTATGCCTATGTGGTTTATATGTAATCTATTATTTATTCTGCATTTGTTGCATGAATTTTGGAAAATTATGTATTTTCCCTTTTGTAAATTATGGATTATGAGTAATCTATTTTTAGTTATGCATTTGTTGCAGGAAATATGATGCGTTATGCACGGATACCTGCAATCCTGAGAACGGACGAGGGAAATGCAAGACTTAAAAGGCTGATGTCAGAGTTAGCTAATTATCGGTGGCATGACTGTGATTTAATATCACATGTGGTCAGGGTCAATAAGATGATACAGGAAATCATCTGGAATGGTTATCTTATGCCGGATTTTGAGAAGGTGTCGGCTTTGATGAACACTCTTCCACTTGAATGGCAAGCAGTGTTAGGTCGGCTATGGAAGGTTAACGTGGTCCCGGGTTATAGAATGCTAGTGGAAGCTTTTGTAAGAGAGTACTATAGGATTGAGTTAGCTAAAAATTCAACCCTTAGATTGAGCGCCACATGGCGTAGAGTAAATGCGTCTTGGTGGCGACATGAAAGCTCTCCAAAAGTTTTTCCATGGTTGGCAAATGTGCTTGCAGTTTTCTCAGATGTTTTGACTGATAGATTAGAAGGGATATTCCCTAATTATTTCTTTGATTAGGATGAGATGTTTTATGGGTGTAAAGATCTCTTTCCATGTTGATATTTTCTCTGTATATATTGCTTAATGTAATGTATATTTGTATTAGATGAAAGCATTGTTATTCTATTGGATGTTAGATATTGTTGCTTTTTGTTATTGCTGGTTGCTGTGGGTAATTAGCTGTGGGTAATTTTTAGAAGTTTTTGTAACTTCATAGAATTGATTTTGCATAAGACAATTATATTAATAATAATTTTAAGTTAGGATTTTTGGAGGATGATTGGAAACATAGTGACCTTTTGATTCCGAAACCTTACCGTAAATTGTTCATTGATATGATGGGTCTATGCAAAGTGGATGCATAAATGATAAGCATTAATTATTCATGCAAATATGTCTGATGTGTTCAGATAGATGGTTTCAGCAACTAAGAATGTTATTGCTGATATGAACGGCAACAATTGTGAAATATTGAATATGAAGATTCAATATGTGCTGGAAAAAGCATGAAGCACTAGAAGCTCTTGACCATATTATGGAAGATCTTGAGGATGCTGTGGGTCATCTTGAGCTGGTAGAGGACCGCCTAACGGCATTTGAGCCGAGAATGGACATTTGCAATGCTGGTTCTAGCTCAAATAGGGCTTTCAGCTTTAAGCGCAAGCGTATTGATTCGTTCAATATGTGGACATGCAAAGGATCAAGTCCTTATTGCAAGAAATCAAGAGTTAATCAACACAAGAGAGGAAAACGTCCTCCAGTAAAGAAAATGTCAAGGGTGAGGTGTTACAATTGTGACAAAAATGGTCATTATGCTCGCGACTGTCGTGAGCCAAAGAAGAAAAACACCTCTTGCACATTTGAGAACTTTGCTTATGTGTCGAGTTCTGCATTATTGGCTGAATCCAATCCTTTGTGGACTGTAGATTCAGGAACGACAGATCATGTAAGGAAGGATAGAGGATCCTTCGTGAAATTCCGACGATACCAACTGGAACTATGTGGATCTATGTGGGAAATAACTTCAGAGTTGAAGTTAAAGGGACTGGCATCTGCCAATTGAATATGCGTGGTGGACGCACCTTGTTCCTACATGATGTCCTATATGCTCCGGAGATTCGTCGAAATTTAGTGTCTGTTTTTGGTGTTGGTTAAGCTTGGTTTTAGTGTGAACTTCCATAATAGAGATGTAGATTTGTATTTGGATACAAACTGCTATTGTTGTGGTCACTTTCTGGATGGTTTCATTGTACTATATGTTGATTGTGGTGATGTTAATATTTATTATTCCCTTATTTCACGTCTACTACTTCATATGATAATGATGTGAATATGGTGGCATGCTAGACTTGGTCATATTGGCCAACAACATATGAAAAGACTAGCCAAAGAGGGCTTGTTGGGCAACATTGAAAAAGTCGATTTGCCCAGATATGAGCATTGCATAGTAGGGAAAACGATAAGGAAACCATTTGGAAAAGGTAAAAGAGCTGAATTTCCTCTGCATTTAATCCATTCTGACGTCTGTGGTTCAATAAATGTGAGAGGAAGGCAATGGGCTGTTTATTTCATCACTTTTATAAATGATTATACTCGATTCGGATATGTCTATTTAATTTCTCATAAATCTGAAGTAATAAGTTGTTTCAAAAGATTTATGAACTTGATAGAGAATCAATTAGACAAGAAAATAAAAGCATTGAGATCCGATCGAGGTCGATAATATTTATTTGATGAGTTCAAAAATTATGTGATGAAAAAGGAATAGAAAGATAGTTGTCTATTCCATAAACTCTTCAACAATATGGTGTTGCAGAGGGTAGAAACAGAACCCTACTGGAAATGGTTAGGTCCATGATTGCGCATGCTAACTTACTTATTACTTTTTGGAGTGATGCGTTATTAACTGCTGCCTATGTACTTAACCGGGTGCCTTCCAAATCAGTTACTCCCACTCCATATGAGTTATGGACAGGTAGAAAACCGGACTTAAGTTTTCTTAAGCAATGGGGTTGTGCTGCCTATTAACATGAGTCCTCTCACAAGTTTGGGAAATTGGGTCCCAAAGGAAATAAGAGTATTTTCATGAGATACTCAGAACACTCGAAAGGGTATGTGTTCATAGGTGAGCAGGAAAGTGGAAGTATAACTGAATTTGAATCACGAAATGTCACATTCTTAGTGGATGAATTTCCTAAGAAGGGCGAAATAAGAGATGATTACTCCCTATTTGAAACATTGGATCAAGATAATGATATTAGTGTAGTTCATCCAAGTGGGAGTAATATGAGAAGTGATGAATTGAATTCAACTCATTCTCAATTGCAACCACATGATGAGACGATGTCGTCATTATCTAATCCTAGTGGGAGCATAATGGGGAATGATGTGCAAAGTGTACAATCTCCCATACGGCGAACAAGTCGCCAAAATATTCCCCGTTGACGTTTTGACATTGAAGGGGAAACTTTTATGGTTGTTCCACAAGATGAGGATGAGCCGAGAAATATTAATGAGGCTCTAAATTGCCTTAGTAAGGAAAAATGGATTAATGCAATGGAAGAGGAAATTGAGTCAATGAAATCAAACCAAGTCTAGGAACTGGTTGATCTTCCAAAAGGACGTAGAGCTATTGGGAACAAATGGGTTCTCAAAATAAAGCGAAAGGCTGATGGCTCGATAGAAAGGCATAAGGCTCGCCTTGTTGCGAAAGGGTATAATCAACATGAAAGAATTGATTATCAAGATACATTTTCTCCTGTAGTGAGATTTACCTTGATTCGCATAGTTCTGACAATAATGGTTAGTATGGATCTTGAGTTACATCAGATGGATGTAAAGACCGCTTTCCTCAATGGAAAATTAGAGGAAGAAATATATATGGAACAACTTACTAGTTTCATAGTGAAAGGCCAAGAAGAAAAGGTATGTCGACTTTGGAGGTCGATATATGGCCTTAAACAGTCGTCAAGACAATGGTATATACGTTTTCATAATGCCATAATGGCATATGATTTTACAATGATAGATGATGATCATTGTGTATATATCAAAAGATCCAAATATCAATTTGTGATCATATCATTATATGTTGATGATATACTAATTGTCGGAAACAATATGGAGTTTGTACATACTGTGAAGAATTAGTTATCTTCAAACTTTGAGATGAAAGACATGGGTGATGTTACATACATTCTTGGATTAAGATTTCAAGATTGTAAACCCATAGATACTCCTATTGCAAAAGGTGAAGGATTGAGTCATAGACTACGTCCAAGGACTCCATAAGAGAAGGAACAAATGAAACATGTTCCTTATACTAGTACTGTTGGAAGTTTTATGTATGTTATGATGTGTACAAGACCTGACATATGTTTTGTAGTTGGAATGGTGAGTAGTTACCAATCCAATCTAGGTCAAGCACGTTGGAAAGCCGTTAAGAGAATACTGAGGTATCTAAAGGGAACTGCTGATTAAATGCTGAGTTATTAAGGAAATGATCTGCAACTCTAAGGCTATTCTGATGTTGATTGGGGAGGAGATTTAAATGAAAGGAAATCTACCTCTGGGTTTGTTTTCTTACCGAATAATGTCACCATATGTTGGAGCAGTAAGAAACAAAAGTGTATAGCCTTGTCCACGATAGAAGTTGAGTTCGTGGCATTATCAACGGCAGTATAAGAAGGTGTTTGGCTTAAGAGATTTTTTGGATCATTTAGGTGTTATTGGAAGTGCTGCATTGTTGGTAAACTGTGATAGCCGAGCAGCAAAAGTATACACTAAAGATCCAAAATATCATGGCAAGACCAAATATATAGATACCAAGTATAACTTTGTCAAGTATATGGTTGCACGAAAAGATGTGAACTTAGAGTACATACTACGCATAGAATGGTAGCAGATCCTATGACAAAGCCAATACCTAGAGATGTGTTTTTGTGGCCATATGAAATCTCTAGGATTGCGTAGAGGCTGATGTACTGAATATTGTAATTTCCCTAAGTGTTCACATTTGATGAATTTGGGTTTTCATCATTAATGCCTATGAATCTTTGTTTGATCTTTATGCATCTTGATGCTCAGTGCATTACTTTAAGTTGAGAAATATGTCGGATAGATATAAGATTAGTCCACTCACACGGGTAATCGCCTCTGTTTACTGTGTGATAAATAGAGATGAGACTATTTTTAAGCTTATTATCTAGGTGATAATCGAGAGCTCAAGCTTAAAACACGTATGTCGCCTTAATTGAGTGTTAAGATGATGACATAATTCTTACGATGTCCGAAAGTAAAATACCCCACATATTTTACTTTATCTGTCTATGATGCCAGATGTGAGTTCTGATAAATTTTGTTAATGAGTAGATACGTGAACTCAAGTTAGACATTGGGTATGTCTGAACTGTCATCTGTACGGTATTGAAGGTGTAGACATACGCTCCATGGGAAATGAGTTAATACCGTAATACGTATTTCATACTACGTATGCATGAGACGACCAATAAGAGTGACAAAAGTTTGATCTCAACTTTTTATGTCGTGTGAGACCCTTGAAGAAAAGAGTTCCTCAATTTTTAGTCCCCTCATGACTCTTACTTATTCTCAAGATTTCTATTTTGTGTTTGCTATCTTAGGATGTTGCCAATGGTCATGAGTTTGATTCGATCTAATGGGGAATTTCTAGAAAAGCAAGCTGAACTGAAATTTAGAGTTTGAAGGAAAGAAGAAGATCGATTTTGGAGAATCACATTGTAGTTTTGTATTCACCGGTTAACCAATTATAACTGTCTCTGGGATAATCATAATTGTGAATACAATATATATATATATATATATATATATATATATATATATATATATATATATATATATATATCATTGTTTGAAAGAGATCAAGAGAGATATAAATGTGATCGATCGATCTAGGGTACTGCATACTAAATCTACTCAGGATGTGATGCCCATTATGAGCTGCTATATATTCCTAACGAGATGTATAGCAACGAGCTCTCAAAGTATGCTTTGGTCGCACGGATTATTCACCGGTATGAATGTTGAAGAGAGGAAAAGAGGATTCTGTTCGGCCCACCATGTTAAGTGAGAGTCTATGATGGATTTTTCTCTTATGGGGCTGAGTAGGGCCTGTCCGCCCATGTTGGTTTTGGACCACCATGTGCGAGTGGGAGATGATGGATTATTTCTTTATTGATGGGCCTGAGTTGGCCCGTTCGCCCAAGTTGGGCCCAAAAAGCCCGGCCCACGGGAATAAGGCCCGTGGATGGGGGAAGGTATAAAAGGGAGGAGAGAGAGAGAGAAGACACCTCTTGGGAAATTAGAACGTACGTACGTTCCTCTCCCTCTCTCCCTCCAAAAAAAAGAAAAATGCTTAAGGCGTCCCGTCTTCCCTTCAAGGCGAATTGATATCATTGGATCTGAATTTCTTCCTCGATCTTCAGCATTGGTGTTTAATCTGTGGCTAACAAGGTACGCTTGAATCCGTGGTGTGCTTTAGGATCGGTGATGCGTGATTTTCCCGGGCTTCGCTTCTGCATTCGTTTTAGGGGTTCGATTTAGTGTCGAATCCGGTTTTCAGGGATCCGTTATTCCCAACACCAGAAATCATGGAAAAGGCAGGGGTTGGTCAGATAAGGGCAAACGGACGACGATTTTTTGGGGATTTCCCTAGTTAAATCTACTCCACAAAAATTGGAAAAATATATGTCATGATCAAAAAAATTTCAAGCAAATTTCATGAGATATCAACCTCAAAATCTGAGCATAAAATTCAGAAAAAAAGACAAACAGTGTAGACCGCAACCCAACAGAATAATAAAACATTTAGTAGATTCTAGACACGATTTTGAGGATGAGAAAATAAGATCAAATGAGGTTTATTCAGGGCATTCTATGGCTCGTTGGAAAGATATTCAAATAATTTTCGACTTTCATGAAGACATTGAACACAAAAAAGCATGTTTACAAGCTGATATCAAGTAGTTTCTCAGATCGGTCATCCAAACATCCGAAAATTGCGGAATAGGCTCATTCAATCAATCAAGCACAATCAAGCCATTCGAACTCATTCAAGACCATCATAAAGCCTTTCTAACATTCTAAACACGCTGTGATTTGCAGAAATAGAAACCCTAGGGCAAGCTCTACCCCGGTCTCTTAGCGAGACCTCGCTTTATCGATCTCAAGACTTAAGAGTTACTTTTGTGCAATTTATTTCGCAATTTAAACTTCCACGAACTATCACCAAGTTGTAACAGCAACTAGAGACTTTGAGGAAGGTCCGAGAGAGGTTGTGGTCACCAGAGGGGGTTGGATTGGTGCCGGTGGACTCCGGTTTGGGCACTGGGCACGGATCAGGTCGGGTTTGAATCGTGGAGGAGGATCGGCCATTTGCTGGTGGATCAATGGTTGTTTGATCAACCTCCGACCACCAAGAAGTCGTGAACACACCAGGGGATTTTATTGAGGTGATTGGAATGCCAAGGAACCGTCGCTGGTAACCAGAATTAGTCGCAGTTCTCGCGGTTGCAATCACTGGCGTTCATGCTGGTCTTTGACGCCACGAAAGAGGAGGCGTCGGACGGGGGATTGAGTGGCTGCCTGAGGGGGCATCGACCACCAACAGGTCGACAAAGAGCTGGGGGACGCTGGGGGACTAGGCACGGCATTGGAAAACCGCTGGTGTGTGGCAATTGGCGGCGAGGGGGAGCCGGGGGAGAGTGACCGGGAATGAGAGGGAGAGAGGGGTTTTGAGAGGTTTTTCTGCCTTCAGATTTGTATTTTCAGAAAAAAAATGAGCCCTTTAAGATTTGGAGGGGTAATGATATATATACCATCCCCAAGATTGAATCCTAGCCATCGGTTCGATTCGATAGCTAAGATTTGATCTCAAAGCCTAATTAATTTGCTTAAGGATTAAGCAATCTTGAAAATCAGACGTGATTATTCGGATGGTGAAGATATGCCGAAATCATCGATTCAGATCAAATTTGCGATTAAGGCCTAATTAGAGGCAATTTCGTAATTTCACATAATTTGGGGTCATTTTTGCAAATTCTGGAAAATTGGAGGACATGGGGGATAAATACATATGACAGTATACCGATGGGTGGTTATTGATAGCCAAGAATCGGCGAAATCTATTGAACCATCAAACCTGGCAAAGCCTATTGAACCATCTCTCCAAAAATTGGACTATACACCATTTGGCTTGTATTGTTTTGAAAAACAGTCCTGGGCATATCGCACCACCATAGATTGTTTTAGCTCGAAGGCTCACAGCATTTGCTGCCATAACACCATGCCACGAGGTTTGAACCTCACTGGTCAAAACAACCAAAGGAACATCTTCAGGAACGTTTAGGACATCATTGTTATTAGCCATCTTGATTTTCTAGTAAACCCAACAAATAGTGAGAAAACTAATCGTCTTAAGGTGATCCGGCTAGCTGTACTTTGCCTCCAATTACTATTTCTTTTTGTTATCACTTTCTCGAATTTATTATTTTTAGATCACAACAAACAGTGTTACGTATTCTTCCCCTACTACTCCTCCTCCTCCTCCTCCAGTGAGGTTTTGTTTGGGGAGGAGCACATCGATCAGGTAGTCAAAGCTTTGCCACAACGGGACCTTGCCTTCTCTGTCACTAAGAACAAGATTACCAAAGTCTAGGAGCTGTAACTGACGAACTGGTGTCTTTGACCATAAGAGTGAGGCCGTATCTGTTGCCCAAACAATAGCGTCCTTGGCGTCGGTTAGCACAAGATCGCCATTCTTTTAAACCAAAAGCTTAAGAGTATCTCCCATTGATAGGTTCATCGCAATTTGCCATCCAAACTACGGTGCAATTCTGGCCACTGCACGGTGGATTGCTGTACCATATGGTAAAGCAGTAAGCGTTCTTGCCGATGGGATAAAAGCCTACGGAGAAGACGCTGGACTTTGAGATGAGGATGTTGTCTGGATTGGCAACGGAGAGAGAGTTGCCAATGCGCAAAGTGGCACGAGTTGCAGAGGAATGTTGAGAAGACAAGTGAATGATTGAGAGCACAAGCGCAAGGAGGAATGACGAGTTTCTCATGGCGTTCCAGTTGAGGACTGGCTTGTACTGAGATGTTTATATATATGAGGAATGATAGAATACAAAGTCATTTTTCAAAATACACCACTCTTATACGCTTTGTCTGTAGCATCGGAGTGTGTTGTTCTTTCTCCTACCCATGAGGCTCGTGAACTTTTTCTCTCTGTTTGATTTTTCCTCAGTGCCTTGCGAGTACAATATGTAGTGTGTATATTCTCAAAATGCGATGTTAAGATTACCCTGTATGTACAGTAATCTGGCCCGTGCTATGCACGGAAGAAGTGGAAAATTCTTAATTCAAGTAAACAGCAACAGAAACTCAAATAATTTATTTAAACTGAGTTGACGGATTATTCATTTTTTTTTATATCGTTAGAGTTATCACTTTATTTCCACATAATAACGCGGCTTTTGAAGAGCATAGCTCAAAGTACTCGAGGCACAAAAGTTATCCCATTTCTTACACGCGATTGCTGCTTCTCCCTGCTCATATGCCACATATTTCTCATTCTCATGCCAACTGCCAAGCACGTGCGTATCAATGACCAAATCAACTTTGGTGTCAACAATTTCAAACTATTTTTTGATGGCTTGACCTCTCAAGATTAATGTCAAGTTTCCTAACCCAAGTGAATTGCTTTGGTTTAGGTATTAGACTAGCTCATAGCAAAGCACGGCCGAAAAGAATGAGAAGTGTATGGCGATAGTTATGTTCAAAAGTTGATGTCTGAAAAGGAGATTATAAATTGTAACTATTTTATCTAGTCAATGATTTGTTATTAAGAACAGGTGTACCATTTTGTGAGCCTAAGACACCTCTATGTATACCGATTTAAATCATGTCAGATCAACCGTGTATTCATAAGACTGGATCATAAGCACCAAAGGTGAACTTTCCACAAAAGAGCAATAGCGTCCTTGTTGCTAAATGATGTCTCTTACAGGGAACTATCATGCTAAATGATCTTTCCTAGATTTCCAAGAAGATAAAACAGAGATAAACATGGACTGTTCCTAAACACTTACTTACATTTCCTAGGTTTGTACATCCAAAGACTATTACCTTTGCCATTGTCTGGTTATTTAGAGTTGGAACCCAAGCAGTTATGCTTGTATTCGATTATAGATCCTCACTTTCATGGCGCAGAAGCATCTCAACCACCTGGCTCATGGTGGGTCTTGCATCTCTGTCCTCCTCCACACACTGAAGGGCCACTGCAATCAAAACTTCCATCTTCTTGATGTCGTAAGGTCCCTTTATGGTCGGATCCACAATTTCCCTTATCCATGTTTCCATGGGCACTCCTGGTTTCATCTTCTCTCTCACCCAGGAAGTGAACGTTTTGTTGTCGCCTTTTATTTCTCCGCGGATGGCATGGCCTGCGACTGGGTTCCCTCCTGTCAGCATCTCCAACAGAACGATTCCATAGCTGTACACATCCACTTTGGAGGTGATTGGCATATTGTAAACCCATTCGGGAGCCATGTAACCCCTCGTTCCTCTGATTCTTGAGAAACTCGTATTCTTAAGGGCCTCTCTGTTAAGTAGCTTAGAGAGCCCAAAATCGGCCACCTTTGGTTGGTAATCGGAATCGAGGAGTATGTTCTGTGGCTTCACGTCACAATGGAGAACCCATTCCAAGCACTCCTCGTGAAGATAAGCAAGCCCCTTGGCTGATCCCACCGCGATTTCATACCTCTTCTTCCAGTCGAGTTGATCGGAAGAAAGGTTTTCTGCCAAGGAACCATGATTCATGAACTCATAAACCAAGAGCCTGTGCCTTCCCTCCACGCAGTAACCCCACATCGCAATCAGGTTCATGTGATTGAGATTCCCAATTGTTCTCACTTCAGCCAGGAACTCATCTTCTCCTTGATTCGCCTCGTTTAGCAGCTTGACCGCTGCTTCGCCATGATCTGGCAAGACACCCTTGTACACAATCCCCCCACTTCCTCTTCCAATCTCTTTGTTAAAGTTCCTGGTCGCTTTCTTTAGCTCGGCATATGTGAACCTTGTAAATCCTGTTCCCGCAAGACGATATCCCTTTGCATAACCTCCACGTTTGTCAGGATCAGTCCCGATCAAAAAGGACCATGTGAGGAAGACTACAACAATTTCCACTCCAGCCAGCGCCGTAGCAAAAATGAGCAAGATCTCAAGTGTCGAATTCTGGTGGCTCTTCAGATAAGTCCTCTGCAAGACAACTTCTTGAGCTTTTGGGGGACAGGGCAGTGGGTCGAATCCTTTGGTGGGTATTTGATAAGAAGAGAGATTAGCTTTTGGTAGTTTCAGATAGATGCTCCCAATAAATGAGAACGAACTATATCCATTTAACAGCAGTATCTTGGGGAAACAGTCGAAGCTCCCTTCCCCATTGAATTTGTATTGAAAGCCTCTACAATTGCAAAGATCTGCGCACATTTTCTTGCACGACGCCAGGGTAGTGTTTGGAGTATAGCCCTGATCATATCCAAAGAAATCATGGTGAGGCAAACGCAGGAAATCGACATGAGCATCAGAACCCTCGTTGCAGAAGCTCTTGAATTTGGGCGCACATCCCTGAGTCCAATCAGTGTCATTATTCCACACATATCCAGGAAGGCAAGAGCAACTCCTTCCCTCCCTCGGGCTGTACCTGCAAACGCTATTCGGTCCACAAATCCCATGAACAGTACATGACTCAGATAAGCCTTGCCATGTTACAACCCACTTCCCATCTTTTTTACTACTATAGACCCTTATATTACCATCATGATCCACCTTTAACATACGTTGTGTTTTCTTGCCAAAATCCGACGTCAGGAACGTCAGATTGTCAGATGAAGTGAAATTCCCCAGGGAATCGAGCACTGCAACTCTACTATTGTTGTAGGATGTTCTTTCAACTTCCCAACTCACATGGGTTGGGTCTGGCGAGTATACGCTTGAGATCAAAGGTCCATCGAAGAGGAGATGAAGGACGTTGTCGTTGTCGAAGTATAACTTGTAATAGCCAGAAGAGAAGTTGCCGTTGCTCCGAGAGGAAACAAGTGGTGTGTTCTTGGTGAGGTTCTGTCCAGGGAGGAGCACGTCGGTTGGGTAGTTGAAGCTTTGCCAGAGTGGGACATTACCTTCTCTGTCAAGAAGAACAAGATTACCAGAGTCTAGGAGTCGTAACTGATGAACCGGTGTTTTCGACCACGAGCGGGAGGCTGTCCAAACAACAGTGTGGCTGGCATCGGTTAGCACGAGATCACCGTTCTTTTTAAAGGAAAGCTTAGAGTACCTTCCGTTGACAGGTTCATCGCGGTTTGCCATCCAAACTACGGTGCAATTCTGGCCGCTGCATGGTGGATGGCTGAACCAGATGGCAAAGCAGTAAGTATTCTTGCCGACAGGGTAAAAACCGGCGGAGAAGACACGAGACTTTGAGATGAGGATGTCATCTGGGTTATCAACGGAGAGAGAGTCGCCTCTGCTCAAAGTAGTGCGAGTCGCAGAGGAAGGTTGAGAAGACAAGTGAAGGATTGAGAGAACAATCGCAAGGAGAAATGACGAGTTTCTCATGGTGTTCAATAAACAGGTTGAAGCTTGGCCTGTACTGAGACATTTTTTCCAGAAGTCGTTGGCTTTACTTATAAAGTGAACCGGCATATAAAACAAATCACCAAGCGATCAGTACATGCTCCTAGGTTCAAATCACCGTCCTTATGCATTTCTCTGGAGGACACCCTCAAGAGCATCTATCTAATTTCAATCGTAAATAAATCTTTTATGCATCTGATGTTGTAATTTTAGCACTTACTTTATTAACGAACTCTCATTTCTTGCCCATAATTATTATATAACACTATATTATATTCTGATGTACAATCAATAACGAATTTTAGGGGCAATTGTATTCTAAACCTAGAACTTGGAATTTAAAACGTGCTCTGGTAGAACTAATTATCAGTTTTTGAAACCTATAACCTACCCTATTCGTCCTAGAATTGACCCTGGAGCGTGTCCTATTTTTTAGTCTGATTCCAAGGTATACCAAGAACCTTTTTTTTTTTTTTTTTTTGTTCATTGAGTTTCAACCCTGGAACGTGTCCTATTTTTTAATTTGATTCCAAGGTCTACCAAGAACCTTTTTTTTTTTTTTTTTTTGGTTCATTGAGTTTCATTTTTTATAGCAAAATAATATGAATAACATAATGATTCAAAATATAACATGAATGAGGGTGAGTGAGCAAATGCTAGTTAGGAACAAGTGAGGGTTGCGAGGATGAGTGTGAGTCGTAGGCGAGAGAGAGAGTCGTGAAGTGTTTGGGTGAGGTTGGAGGAAATAGAAAAAAGAGAGAAATAGAAAAAAAATATAATGAGAGAAAAATTAAATTTTTAGACTCTATGAAACCAGTTCCAAATTCGATTCAATTTGATTCTCGATCAGTTCTTCACTCAAAATTGGGAATCAAATTAATTTCACTAATTCCAAAAGTTTGGAATTGGGAATTGAATTGATATCGAGCTAGTTTTCAGGGCAGTATGATTTACTTTTTGAATAGAATTGGTCCGGTTGCACATCTTTAATATGGAATTATCAATAGGTACAAAGTACAATTTTGGGAATATCCCATTTACACTAAAGGTAAATGTAAAATCATAATATCTTTCTCTATTCATGATCGAAGGAATCAAACTTCCGATTGCTGGTTTACAAGCATCACGAAATTCTAAGATGAGTTTATGGATCCGAAAAATTTGCCAACCTCGAATTTTTCCGTTTGGGGGTAGCAAAACCACATCTTAAGAAATTATTCCTTCTGGTTGCCGGAGGAGAGATGGCGTGGGAGGAAGGGAAAATCCAGCTGTTTTGACGGCGATTTCGAGGGGACATGCACCTATCTCTAGTGAAAGTCCTTCGATACGAGACAAAAAGAACGTACCTTTCTTGTAATTTCGCCTCTTGAAAGGATGAATAATTTCAGTAGAAATCCGTACTAGAATGAAAACATGGGCGAAATTGTCCAATTAAAACTAAACGTATTGTACATGTATCAATTCAATCTTAAATTTTTCGGTTTCTTAAATTTAGTCCTAAACTTTTATGCAGAAGTTTCTTGGTAGTTATTTTAATTAATTTTTGTTGAAAATTTCTGACGCAATGATGAATCACGAATGACGCAATCGTAAGCCACTGTTGGACCATCATTACCTCAAGCGGAGGATACAATGGATCTGACACAAGAGTCCCCTCAAAGACGTGGACTTCCATCCGCGTTGACCTTAAGTTCGCCAACCAATCTTTACTTTAGGGGCCATGAAATGTATTACCCACCATTCAGCTTTAATGAGCGATCTACTTGTGGAACAAAGTGCTAATTTTGTTAGATCACGTCGGTCCCATTTGGAAACATAGGGGAAAGCAGGCCCCGCGGGATAAGCAAATGACTTTGACGTTTGGGGTTGAATTATCTAGTGGAGCTTGAGTTGGAAAGCGAAGGGGGAAGCTTCAAAGATTGTTCGACTTTTGGACAATTGCAAATTGAAACCCTTCAACTCAGAAAGGATTTCAAAATCAAGATTCCAAACATTAAAAGGTTGTATTCAAGTTAATTTGATGTTTTAATTTGGCCATCCTAACACCCAATGGTTAGTTTATATTCATAAAAGCATGTATGGAGTTCTTCCCGCTCTAACATATAACTATTTCATTTCTAGTGAAATTATAGTAATGTACGTCAGTCCCATCAATAAAAGAAAAAGAAAATACCTTTTATTTTTTCTCCAATTTTTTAAAAAACGAATGGTTTGAAAGACTAGGAAAATAATGAATAACACTTATAAGTGAATCTATATATATGAATACACGTGTTTGTTTCTTCATAAGAAAGGTTTTCAATGCCAATCACTCAACAATATCATATTATTTGAACGACAGTTCTGATAGGCAATTTCTGAATTGCATGACAGTCCTTATGTTGATAATGAGATGGTTACAATTGAGAAAAGAACAAAAACTCGGTTTAGGGTTAAACACAAAGCGAGACTAAAATTAATTTGACAAGAAGAAAACTTCATGCAATTATCAAACCTAGAAATGCTGGAAATCAGTATATAAGTGGCTAGGAGACATAGATCAAGTGTTGAATCATATATCTGCATTTTTCCTGCGTGTGGGTGCCTTTCTTCTCTTCCGACAGGTTCTTTTGTGGTCCGTAACCTCTAGAATCCCACTTTTTCACGTTCTAGTTGTTTCCCATGTTCTGAAAGTGTCTCTCATGTTCCAATGATTGTTTCCAACATTTAGCATGTTCCGGTAACTAAGCTGGACTGACATCGCCAATAACTTCTCCCCGCCTGCTAACAGCTTCTGCTCACGATCCCTACCGATCCTGTATTCCGAGGGTTGAGGTTTAAGCTAAAAATGATCGTGCTCACCTCTTTCTATGGCTTTTTAATCATTTTAGCCTTTTGGATTGGTCCGCATTCCAACTGTCACTCCATGTATGTTTGTAAGAGTCTTTTTTTTTTTTTTTTTTTTTTGCACTTGGTCAACTCGTGGGGACAAAACCCAGTGACCACCCTTTCAATATGGAAGGGAAATGTGGGAGGTTCGAATCCCCAACCTTCTCAGGGGGGTTGGAGTGGGGAGGAATTAGTTTCAAGTGTGAGTTTCGACTTTCATGCTGTAAGGAGATAGGGAAAAAGTCTGAGAATGAGAGTTAAAATAGGAGTAGAGTAGGATTGACAAAAAAAAAATCATGGGGACCCCGTTAGAAGAAAGAAAAAGAAAAGGAAGTTGACTTGGTCTATAAAGAGGGAAGGGGGAGCTTGGGTAAGACACGGAGGAGACCAGAAAATAAAGGAAAACTTGGTCACCTCGTGCGGAGCCCATTAAAAAAAAAAAAAAGTAGAACATTGACTTGGTCAATAAATAGAGAAGGCAGACCTCGGGTTAGACACGGAGAAGACCGAGAAAATAAAGGAAAAAGGAAAGAAACAAAGAAGAAAGAGATGGGAAAAGAGAAAGGGTTTTCCGTGTGCTTACCACGGGTGTCTCGCCAAGTCAATTTTATTATGTATCATAACGCTTGGTAAGTGATCATGCCCTTGTTCATCTAATCAAAGTAATATTTGAAATTATGGCGCATATTTGATGTTAAGTCAATTTTGAGTTTCGAGTTTTTGTTGAGCTGCATATATATAAATAATAGTTTAAGATGTTGTGAAGTCGTAGGATTTTACAAAACTTGATTTAGACTTATAATTCGCTTGAAACAAAAATTTGAAGTTGGCCTCGTATGAACAGTGCATGACCAGCGGCTTAATCGTTTTGCACGAGCGATTTGTGAGTACATTTGAGTCATTAGTTTATTCAAGTTATAGTTAAGATAGCATTTTATTTGATTTTAACGTTGTTTCTCACTTATTTGATAAGATTGCAAGTTTAACGGTTCAAGTAATCTTCGTTGTTTGATCATAGGTAGTTCAAGGTGAGTGGTGTTATCCTTTCTCTAAGTAGTTGACCTCATGTTCAAAAATGATACTTTATGAGTTAAGAAATAACATTTTTACTATATTAAAATCTGGATTGGGCATTTATTGCTCTTCAATTATTTGAAAATGGTTTGAAAAAGTTGTTATGGAAGGTGTTGTGAAAGTTTATTTATTTGTATTATGTTACTAATGATTTATAGAATGGGTTCTAAAATGATTGGGGAAACGTTTAATGAAAGACATTTCAAAATGTTATCAATTTATGAAATGAATTTCGAAATGGTGTGAGAAATGTTTTGTGAAATATATATAGATATATATTGTTTGATCCACAAAGTTAGGAAAGATAATATATTTTGGTTTGTGAAATAATTACGTCGACTTTGAGTATGGTTTATGAAAGGTGACTTCATTTGATGTGTGAAACTGATTTATGATATGGATTTTGGATTGGTTAATGGAATAATTGATGTGTGAAAGACTATGTTTTGGTTTGTGAAATTAATTGTGATATAAATTGGTAAAGAATTAAGTGCTACATGATAACATTGGTTCGTGGGAGTCACTTTTAGGGCCTTATAGTCAAGGGCTAAGTGTTACACAGCAACTTGAGTCACGTGGGAACAACCTCTAGGGTCTTGTACTATTGATATACATTGGTCAAGGTTTTAAGTGCTACACAATAATGTAACTTCGTGTGAGCCACCTCTAGGGTTTTGTAGTCAAGAGTTAAGTACTACATGGCGACTTGAGTTATGTGGGAACAACCTCTAAGGCCTTGTACTATTGATATACCTTGGTTAAAAATAACATAATTTCATGAAACCACCTCTAAAGCCTTGTACTATTGATGAACGTTGGTCAATGGCTAAGTGCGATATAATGATGCGAATCTTGTGGGAGCCACCTCTAAGGCCTGAGATTTGATGTGATATGAGTTTGATCAATGGAATGAACCATCGACATGTAATTTGAGATTGATCAATGGACTTGATAATTGATATTTGTATTGTGATGGTGGATTTAAATGAGTATTTTCGGTTTATATAAAGATTTGTCAAAATGAAATTACACATGTGATTCAATACATATTTTATACCTTGATTTTGGATTACATGTTTCCGATATCGCTCTGTATACATGCACAGTAGTTGCTTGATTTGGTTTGAAAATATGTACTATTCACTGAGCCATGGTAGCTTACATCCTTCTTCCTAATCCTCTCCGGTTCCTCGATTAGTAACCCTTAGTAAGGGAGTACTATCGATGGGGACTTTTGGGAGTTGGATTTCTTTGGATATAGTTTGAGGTTACATCCTTTAGATGAAGAGAAGAACAATTGTGTCTTGCGACCCGACCTCTCTCGACCCTCCCTCGGTAGGGAGGGGAAAATGCCGAGTTTAGGAGTACTTGATCATGAGAGTTCTCTCACGGTTTGCAATTTAAAAGACGTCATCACCTTATCTTTCGAGATGAACCCTTGTGAGTTCCCTCGTTCACTGTTGTGAGCCATCCCAAGCTCGTACCTTGCATGATAGCATAAGGTGTCCCGATTCGTACCCACACAGGCGACATACCTTGAAAGAGGAGATTGGATGTGGATACTGAATTTAGAGGTACCTTTACCATAGTAGCCCTCCCAATAGTACTCTCTTCCTTAATGATGGCATCACTTCATTCATTAGGAGGTTTCCACAGTGGGTATGCTAAACTCTGATGAGTCTTGGCGAGACCCATACCCCTTACGATAGGTTCATTTATTATCTCGTTATTTAAAATAACCTAAAAAGACAGGATTCGCCACTAGCCTTCTTTTTTTAGGATCGGCTAAAAAACTTAATCGAGGGTTGAGAGTGGTCTCTCGATTTTTATGCAACTAGAGATTATAGATTCAGAGACTTGAGTTACGCTAATATTTCTATTAGCGCAATTTTGGTACTTAATAGTATGCCGTGTTTCCTAAGATGTCCATGCATTTCTTTTTACTTTTTCAGGTCAATTATACTAGCTAAATGATCATGCGTGGATGATTGCTTTTATGAGATTCTATTTCTATGAAAGAGAAAAGAAGGCAAACAATTGAAATTTAAAGATAATGTAGTAAATAAACAATCAAGTAAGCAATTTACAGAATGCAGTAAATCTAACATACAACCTAAGTAATGAACAAAAATAAATGGAAGAAATAAATCTACAACTCGTCGGGTGTTTATACAACATGTGATAACCCAAAACATATATTGAGGACAAATGATATAAAAAACACGGTCAGATAGGAGATTGACCTTCCATCGTCTTCAAGTCTTGAAGTATCTTCATCTCCAAGGACCTATTCTAATCCTAACCTAAAACTATGACTAGGTATATACAATAGGAAAGAAACAATCATTCATGACAAAAAATTCACAAGACAATCAAGAAGAATCAAACAATTGATACCGTGTGCAAAATGAACAAATTGGGCCTCAGGGTCGGCCTTTGCAATTCATGCATCGATACCTCTGGACACCTATCCCAATTCATTTTAAGAGCTTATAGCTATTGGCCACCATTTTTGTTCTCGCATGGCAACCAATGCTTATAAACCCCTAAAACATGTTCTAAGTGAATCCCAAGGTCATCCAATGGAATCATACATTGTACCTATGCATACATCTAAAAGAACACGTGCATAGCGAGAAATAAACATGCCAGCAAAACCTCGAGCCTTGGTCCTCAATCAATTAGACAATTTCAGTGAGCCAACACTTGATCACTTATTCAGTCGACACACGCTAATCACAATCACAGGCATTCAAGAAAGGTAAACAAGTCCAAGGTTATAAGAGTTCAAATGATGCTAAAAAATTATTTGAAGAGCAAATTGATAGTGAATTGTGAGAAAATATGCTAACGGTATAGCAAAGATGTATCACAGTCATGGAACACATTTAATTGTCAAGGTTAACTTGGGTGCATCTTGTGTACTCTAATCAACTTCGCAGATGCCTTAAATATGTCCCAAACTTTAGGTAACATCAATACCAAACCAAGAGCATGGTTTGAAAGTTTGAAATTCAAAGACGACATGAAAAGTGTGTGCATGAGTATCACTTCAACTAAAATTAGGTTCAAATTGACAAAAATAGGAAAATTTAGACAAGTTCATGACTTCAAAAAGGTCGAAAAAACATACTAAAGTGCTTTTTATTTGTCGAGAGTTTTTGTGTATAAAGTGCAAAAGTGAAGAACAAAGTCCGTGAATAAATGTGAAGCAAACTCAACACGCAAGTTAACCTAAAAAATTCTAGAAGGAAAACACAGCAAAGAATTGCAACGGAACACCACAGAACAGGGTAAATAAAATCAACACAATTGAAAAGGAACCCGTTTATAATTTGTTCTAAGAAAATTACACGATATCCATAACATCATGGGGAACAAACTCTGTGAAGAAAGTTTTCTAAAATGGTTACGTAAGAATTTTTTAAAATTCAACAACACGCAACATCACATCAGAAAATCAATGAGACAACAGAGCATCACGACATATCAATGGATATTCGACCTATTAAACAAGTTCTAACAAACATGAAACTTTACTACAACATAAACAAAAGAGTGACGAACAAAGTTCGTTAAGGGTCTGACCTAAAAATCTTAAACGAGAAAATCACACAAAAATAACAAAGAGTCAGACTCAATAAGGGTAAAACAGAGGTTCCGAATTTCACCTAAGTCAGATTTCTAGCCTAACTTGACAAAAACGAAAAATGGGCCAAATGATAGGCAAATCACACAAAATCAGCGGCATTGGAAAGGTCAAGGCAAGTCCTAAGAATTCCTAAGAGGGTTTGAGTCCAATTGAGGTCAAATTGATAGTCGAAAAAAAGAAAATCATGAAGACATGCCACGCACAAATCAGAACATGATGCATGCTTAATAGTCTATAAAATCACCTACACAATGCATAAAAAGCGTGAAACTCGCACATGACATAAGGTTGAATGAGACAAAGGTTTGGGTAGAACATTTAATCCTAAGTCGGAGTGCAAATAAGTCACACAAGTCATTAAAATTGCAAAGAGACTTTGAACTAAGAATGATATGCATGGCAAATTTCAATTACAATTTGCTAAATTGATACAAGGTTTTCACATATCAAATGAGATTCAAACATGACATGCCACAAGTTGATGCGAAACTTGTAACACGTGCTTCAAATATCAAGAAGACAACGGGGCATGATTCAGCCCTTAAGGTGCCCAAACAAAGGAGTTTTAATGGGCTTGTGATAAGTCCCTAATTCAACATGATTATCATTGAACGTGATTATTTTTTTATGATCTAATGATGTGTAAAAATCTCAAGAAAAATCATATGTGTAGAATGCGACATGGCAAGCATTTTTCATGGTAACACCTGAATCAAACTCGATTCACATGAGCCAACACGAAAATGATTAAATAGAACAATGTGATAAACTATCTTTCACTGAAAATCATTCTTTGATTTTTATTAAAAGGGACAAGGGTTTTGAGCCAACTCTAGACACAAGATATCTTATACAAAGAGGAATCAAACTTTTTTAATCCAAACAACACTATACAATCCCATATAGAGTTGGAATTTAATCAATGACAAGGCCCAAAAGTTACAAGATCAATCTTAAATTATGCTAGAATCCAATTGGCGACATAAATCGAGGATATTGAGATACAACGCTAGAATTTAATCAACAATGAGTATCGAAATAAAAATACATGCCGGAATCTAATTGACGATGTGAATATTAAGCTATAGCTAAGGAAATTTAAACTACAGTGTAGGAAAGTATAGAGAATTGGAAGATAAGATTTAGTGTGATTCGTGCGGAGAGTTTCTTGTTGGATAGCTGGTGGTATTTATAGCAAATGTATAGTAATTGCTCCTCGACTATGATTAGCGATTGTGTTTCTCCAAGTAACTTCCATTGCTCTCGCCCATACTCCTTCATTCCCGCAAGCTTCACTTGCCCACCTTTTGTATAATAGTCCTCATTGTGTGTTGATGGGTTTGCGGTTATCGATGATCATTCTATGATGGGGTCTATGAATGGCAATTTCTCCCTCCACAATGTGCATTCTCGATGCCCACGGTCTTGGTGATTTAAATAGTATTTGAAATACTTCCAATGAAAACTTGCTGCTAGTGCTCATATTGTCAGCCACCAACCATTTGTTATCATATTTCAATAACTAGACACATGCTATTAAAGAATATTGTCATTGATCGCCATGTCTTACCTCCCGTATTTGTTGACAACTGTATAAGGTAATGCTCATGCATTATGCACGTGACTGCTACTTATCCCTGCTCATATGCCACATATTTCTCGTTCTTGTGCTAAGCACAAGCGTATCGATAACCAAATCAACTTTTGGAATCAACAGGTTTGAACTATTTTTTTATGGCAAATTCCCTGACCCAAGTGAACCACTTTGGTTTAGGTAGTAGACTAGCTCATAGCAAAGCATGGAAGAAAAAGAATAAAGAAGTGTATGGCAATAGTTATGTTCAAAAAACAATGTCTAAAAAGGAAATTGTCCCGACCTAACCCCCCTCACGGGAGAGGGAGTTTGTTAGGTTTAGGCGTATTGTCAACTTCAAGTTGATGGCCTTCCATTGACTCAAGCTCTCTCAAGCCCATACGTTACGTGACATAGAGCGTTCAAATTTTTAATCAATTAAGTCTATGCAAATTTTGACTAAAGAGTTGCCACTAGCTTTTTTGGGCTTGGCTAAAAACCCAGAAGGATACAAAAGGATATCTTATAATTTACGCAACCAGAGATTTCGGACTCAGGAATTTGATTACGTTAGCCCAAAGGCTAATGCTCTTTCGGTATCTAATCTAATCTTGTGCTAACTAATGCCATAACAACCTATCAAGAAAATTCAAAGATTTGTCCTAACCATTCTAGAACAAGGAAATGACATCCAAATTTTGAAAAGCACAATCAATTATAATCATTATAGAGAATATGCAAGCATCCTAAATTATCCCTAAAAAAGAAAACAAGACAAAGCAAAACAAGAATTCCTATCATAAAGCCCTAAAAGGTTATCCAATTCTAGGTTTAAGTTTCAAAGGATCCTCTAATTTTTTTTAATTGATCATTTTTGGATTTTCTAATTTTTAATGATTTTCTAAAATTCCTAATTTTTTTTTATTGATTTCGAATTTTCTGAAATTTTTATTAAACTTTTTTTTTTTATCATTTTCTGAATTTTTAATAATTTTTTATTTAATTTTAAAAGTTTTAAATTTTTTATTTATTAATATAATTCGGATTAGGTCAAGAGAGCTGACCCAACTAAATCAACCCGAACCCTATTGGAACGGGTTTCGCCTTTTTTTTTCCTTTTCTCTTTTATTTTTTTCCTATTGTCTTTTTCTGCCCATCTCCTTCAACCCAGCGTCATCTTCAACTTTTGGCTCCTCCTTTAATGGGGCCAAACTCCTGCTACGTCTCCACCGTCGAGAAACACTTGACACCACTACCATCTAGCTGCCGGTTACTGTCCTACATCATCACCGGTCAACACGATTGACCGGCATTCATCACTTCCAGTCGGCCATTCCGGCGACCATTAAAACACCAAAAATAAACATCTCACCGTACCTAAACCTCTAACACCAGCAATTTCGGCAAACAAACAAACACAAGCACATTAAAATAGAGAGAGATGCTGACTCAAATGGCTTTAAACCATGGGCTTCTCCGACTGAAGGAACGGCATCTCCGACGAGGTATTCATTCATGGCCAACTCAATGACAAACGATTAGTTCCCACGAAATCACATAAAAACAAAACCAGAGACACAAAGGTCAAACATCCTTCAACAATACAACAATGATGAAGATTAAAGTAAACTTCTAACAGTGATCGGATAGCATGGATTTCAGTATATCATGTAAAAGTTTTCTTGATATGGGTTGCATCAATTAAGATTGTGATTTACCGTTTTACGGAATTAGTCTAATAAGATATGGCATAAGGTTTCTTAATAATTGAATATGGTCTGACTTGTGAAAGCTGATTTGGGCCCAGCCCATGATGAGAAGGCCTGGATGAAACTTTATAAATAGCGTTAAGGTCCCTTCTCTAACCTTCATACTTTCACAAACACACTATCATCTCACATAAGGAAGCCGTGAAGGGTGGTCTCATTGAACCAGGATTTGAGAGCTATAAAGGAGAAACTGAGTGTCGAAATCGTCTTTATTCCGAATAAAGAATGATGGATTCCAAATCAGGTACGCAAATCTCCATCTTCTCCTCCAATATGTTCGAGTTTCTAGTCATGTTGATCCTAGGCTGCCATTTCGATGGCCAATATTTGGTATCAAAGTCGGCATAACCTAGAACTCGAACATAGGGAATTTGGCCCATTTTGAAAATTTTGTTCGATGAAACTTGATTTCGATCACATATTTCAATTTGTCTTGTTGAGCCAAGCATATCAATGGGTGGCACACCTTCGAAGGAGGCCAAATGGGCCGCTCTTGAGAATCTCGGATTTGACATGGCTTTGGGTCGTTTTTGCTTGTTTTTGTGATTTTTAAACTGGTAAAAGTGAATTTAAATCACATATTTGAACTTCTTTCGTCGAGACAAGCATTTTGGTGGGTTGTATGCCTCTAGAAGAGGCCGAACGCATTGCCACACACCTACATGCGCCACGGTAGCTCTAGTGAGAGCTCACGTGCTCGCACACGCGGGCCCATAACTGCCTAAGGTGGTAGGTGAAGTCATCAATGGCGTCACCCCGCTGACTTGGCCATCGCCTTGCCAGAGCTAACGTCATTACCCGGCTAGGCTGACTCGACCAGGTTTTACCAAGCTGACTCGACCTAGTTTGGCGGTTGACCTAACCCGGGTTGATTGGGTGACCTGACCCAATTGGACAGTTGGTCGATTGGACCGGTCAAACCCGGTCAAACTAGCAGCTGGATTGGTTCAAGCACGCTGGCGCGTGCAGTTCATGTGCCACGCACTTCGGCCCTTTATTTACATGTTTGACACCGGCATGCTCATATGGAAATTCTCTATATTATGACATATTTATTTTACATGTTTAATGTTTTTAAGGATATGAAAATGCATGTGGAACTCTAAATACGTTGATTTTGGGGTATTTTTTTTTTGTGTGTATTTTTCATGTATTTCTCTATAGTTTTGGAAATACTTTGCAAAGCTTACATGTATATCATCACATAAGGAATGTATAAACCATTGATTCATTAATAACATGTATAAGGTTCAATATGTATTAATGAATAGAGCAATATAATTGACATGACATGTGATTTTAGTGACAAATTGCCTTTGTCATCAAGTCTAAAATCATATGTACAAGGTAAATGTGAAATAAAAGTTTATATCCCTGATATGAGATAGTTTCAATGATTCAATTGGGTTGTGACTGTCAAAATGGCACACTTGATTAGATTTGAGAAATATTTGTATCATATTATGATGAGATGTCTCATATTATAATGTGTAGTCATACTCCCAAATGAGGTAATTGTATATTAATTCATAGAGGGATGCATGTACATATGGTTGATGAGTGACTGGCTCGAATAGTTCATACATTCGCAAAAGGTTAGAATAAATTCTCATGATCACTATCATGTGGAGAGTATACAATTGCATGTCATGTATTCTACCTAAAGGTGTTTATATGATGATGCATATAATTCTCAGGATGTGTACTTATATGATTTTCAAGTTACACAGTACTCACATGATGCCAATTGTATAAATTGCTTGTTATTAAGTCATCTTCTTTGTAAATGGAAACTCCATTGTGATTAAGGTTCTTATTGGGTCAAACTTTAAGTAGTGAAAGATGATTTTCTATTTAAAATGAAGTTGGTATATATTCATATTGCTCTTACTGAAAATAAGTTGACAATTTCATTGTCAACGATATGGAACTAGAAAGCATATTTTGCTGTTTGGGAAAAGAAGCAATTAAATATGTTTGTTATCCATGAAGTGTTCCATTTAGGAACATTTGAAAATGGTTTACTAGCTAACTACATTGCTAAAAGGATGATGGAAGCATTGATGGTCTAAAATTGTGTCTTGTTTAATGCTGAGATTAAGATAAATATAAGGATTCTTTAACATAAGGTATTTTTGTGTTAATGATGTGCAAGAATTGTGGAATCACATATAGCAAAATTTTTAGAGTTTAACGTAGTCGTAAAGGATAGCTTCTCTTAGACTATTAAAAATATAGACCATTGTGTCGTTTTCTTTGCCTATACATACGATTGTGGAGTTCCTTACACCACATACTAAACTTGTTGAGGTTTAGGATATTGTTATTGATACAATTCATAATGAAGTCTGTCAAGCTCTTCAGGTAAATGATGAAGTGATTATAACTTCACTTAGGAGATCTATTACGGAGATACAATCAATTATACCACTAGACTATATAGTCTATCTACGAGAGCATGATCACAATATCTGCTGCATGATCGATCTAGTGACATATATAAATGTTGTTTCTTGTCCTTAATCAAATCTATGGTTAGATGCGATGAAACATAATAGTGTTTGAGAATTTGTTGAATTACTTGAAGTCTCACAATGTTATCACTTCTTTTGGTTTTGTTGAAAACAAAGTAGATTAGTGCATATATTGTAAGGTCAGTGGGAGAAAATTTATTTTTCTCATACTTTATGTGGATGACATCTTACTTGCAAATAGCGGTATTGAATTATTACATGAGACAAAGTAAATGTTGTCAAAGAATTTTGACTTGAAAGACTTTGATGAGGCATTTTTTGTCCTTGGCATTGAGATATATAGGGATTGTTCTCACTATATGTGAGATTTATCTCAGATTGCATATGTTGATCGTATTCTAAGATTTAGTATGCAATATTACAAGTTAGGAATTACCCATGTTATTAAGGGTAATAAAGTAAGTCTATTGTAGTGTTCTCATTCAGATTTTGGAAAAACCCAAATGAATGATGTACCTTATGCTAGTGCACTTGGAAGCATCACTTATGCTCAAGTTTGTATTAGACCAGATCTTGGTTTTGCAACAAACTTCTAGGTTGATATAAGTCAAATTCAAGACACGATCACTGAATTGCTGTCAATAAGGTTTTGAGGTACTTAAAAGGATAAGTGACTATATACTAATTATAGACATGTTCATGACTTGAGCTAGTAGGGTATTTGGATGTAGACTTTGTTGGTTGTCAAGATGACAAGAAGTCGACAATATAATATATCCTTATATTAGTAGAAGGTGCAAAATTATGATTGTCACGCCCCGATCCTCCAAGCACGTGCCCATCCCTCCTTAGTCGATTAAATTGTGACATCCCAGGATGTGTCGTCGGCCCATTCATTTTAATGCGCATGCAAAAACAAATAACTAATCACCAAACAATAACAAGATGTGATAGAAAAGCAGGACAACAAATCATAACCAAAACAAGCCTTTTATAAACACTTCGGGTTTATACACAAAATTAGGCTGTTTACAAAAGATCGACTCAACAAAATGGGAACTGTCCTTATGACCCACTAGTTAGACATGTTCGCCGATTCTTCGGTCTCTTCCTCATCAAACTTTAGAGCTTCAAGTCCTCATTAACTGCCATATAAGGACTTGAAAATGTTATCTCATACGGGGTGAGACGATGTCTCAACAAGTTTACCCCCTAAGCCCTGACTAGGAAGAAAAATATGCCCAAGGGCTGCCTAAGCACAAGCATGAGTCAGAGGACTTACCTTTGCCTCCACTCCTTCCTGCAAGTTAATTTAATTCATAAACTCAACAAATCATTTCAATTCAGATCAACATCGATTAGTTGACTTACTTGACTCCATGTCATCAAGACCTTCTCTCGGTCAATCCATTCAATACTATCTATAAAGTCTGATCATAGTAGGACTACTCACTATAAGCTGAAAATAGATAGTATAGCTCACTCTAAGCTAATAAAGTATATTACTCACTCTAAGATGACATATCGAGGCCCTTAGGCTGATATAGTATACTGACACTACTCACTCTAAACTGATAGATAATATAGTTCACTCTGAGCTGATAAGGTATACTATTCGCTTTAAGCTGATATATCAGAATCCATAGGTTGATATAGCATACCGATATATTACTCGCTCTAAATTGACATATCAAGCCCACAGGCTGATATAGTATACCACCCTGACCATATAACAAATTCTCCGTTTTTATCATATTCGATAAAAATAATTGTGTGTGGGTACACAATCGGCCTTAGTCAAAATACAATATTTCAACTTTTGAAAATCCCACTAATTTCCACAGTCCAAAAACACATTTTTGGCGTTGTAAACCAACTCCCAATAATTTTCTAATTAATTACTGAAATTAACAATTTTTGGATAAATACCCAAAATCACAAATCACACTCAAATTACACAAATTAATAGCCAGATAAATAAACCAACCACAACATTGCAATCAGTATGAAATTCAGATCACCGGCTATTCCAATCTAATTTTTGGAAAATAAATAAATAAATAAATAATTACGGAAAATAATTATTAAATGCAAATAATGCACACTTAGGACCCGTAATGCCTAATTAAATACTAATTTGGGTTCGGAATATTTTTGAACCTATCTAGATAAATACTAGAGCTTATCTACTTGCTAATTATATTATTCTAATTACCTAACATGCAATAAAGAATGATTAAATCACTAATGTGTTATAACTAACCACTTAATCCTAGCTTAGCCTAAACTAATCAACCCTTAAGCATCATTAACTTACTAAGTAAGGATTAATGAGTTAAAATCACTGGATTAACGCGAAAACCAGTCCACAATGACGACGACATGATTGCGGTTGATAAACTCCGAAGTGGTGGTACCAAAGGAGGTCAAACCAGGGTCGAAATCGGCCATGAATTGGAAAAATTGGTTTTGATCTGGCTCGGTTCCAAAGCTGTTGGTCAGCCCAGCTTGGGCTGGTCTCGGCTCATTACGGGCTGGGTTGAACAAACTTTGGCTTGGCTGATCAGTGGTGGACATGGGATGGGTTGATTCGCGGTTGTTGGTGGTTGAAGCTTGGGGAGACGTGAGCTACATCGGGCTACGGACGAGACGGGGGCATCGATGGGGTCAACACCAGAGGAAAAAACGTTGCTGGGTTGACGGTGGGGCACGTGGACGAGCTGCAAAGAAGAAGTAGCTCCGGTGGTGCTGCTGCTAGCGTCTTTGATGGAGGGTGAGGGGAAAATAGAAGCTGCATCCAGTTAGGGGAAAATGAAAGCCAATAGAAGACCGAAGGGGGGTGGGAAATGGGTGAGAATAATTGAGAGATAAGGATGTCAAGGGGGTTGTCGACTAGAGGGGGAAACGTGTGAAAAGAAAAAGAGAGAGAGAGAGAGAGAGAGAGAAAGAAAGCCCACTGCAGGCTTGGTCAGATGAGAGAGGAGAGAGTGAGTGATGTGCGGAGAGAGAGAGAGAGGCGTGCGAGAGACGTGAGAGAGAGGGGAACCGAAGGAAGGGGGGAAAGTTTAATAAAGAGTCCTATATTTATCCATTCTTGGTCCCACAAACTTTCATTCGATCCACTTTGGCCCCCAAAAATCCCCATGCTAAAATGTTTGGTCCTCACTTGCTTTCTTGCACCATAATTCCCTCAAATAACATGTCTTGGGTAGCAAAAATGACCATTTCTCTCAATTCCGAATTCCATTTCCTTTTTCTTGGAATTTGATTTCTTAACAAACTTCTCCGATTAAGGTCCAATTTTGTTGAAGAAAAAGCCCACACCACTTCCTTTCACCAAGTAGCTCACACATGAGGCCAAAAATCCCTTAGACTTGGCCAATCCAAATTTCCATTCGTTTTCTAAATCGTCAAAATCGATTTTCTAAAAAATCCCGAACTCATCGAAAATTCCTCGAAAGATGAGTTGACGTTCCTAAAATAACTCGTGACATGATAGAACTTTCAAATTTTTGAAATCGGGTTCAAATTCGCGGTTAATTTCAATTTGACACGATTTTAGCATGACCTAACCTACCGGGTAGCTTTTAGGAATTTTTGGTGCAATTGACCCGTGGTCAATTTTCTTTGAGCCACACGTACCTCTTCGACACATTAGCGATTCTCGATTGTCGTGAAAATCTAAATGTTTCAAATATAGATATAGGGCGCCAAAACGATAGAAAAATCAGTCTAGTGCCAATCGACGAGAATTTTGCAAATTAGTGTAATCACCCATGTTTAGCCACATATCTCAGTCGAACCGATCTATCTCTGATCTTTGATCAATTTTTAACTGTGCCATAATGACCCTTACAGACTAGCACGGTTGAGCAGTCAATTCCTAGTCGAATTCTTAAGTCTATTGCATTTATATTCCTTAACGGCTTCACCTAATAAGTTAGTTATCTCGTGAGTGGCCATCTCAGAGAAAAGCATTATAGTCGCGTCGATAAAAAGCTCAACTTATCCAATCGAAATCAGAATCTGGAAATCAGGATGTCATAATAACAAAGTGAAAAACATAAATCTATATCATCCTCTACCATGTAAACGAAGTTTATACCACGCTTTTCAATTGTTATTCGGGATATTTGACTTTGGAACCTCTTTAAGGAGTTGACTACATTTGATTTCGTGAATAGACCTATATAGTTGTATCGAGACAATGATTCTTCAATGTTGTTTATCAACAATAATAAAAGTCTTGAGGGGTTTAGACATATGACAGCTAAGTTTTTGACCATAAAAAAAGATACAAAATGGTGATGTTATAGTAGATCATATTTCTACAGATAATATGGTTGTAGACCCACTAACTAAAGACTTTTTCCCTTGTGTACTTGAGCGATATATCACAAATATGGGCTAAAAAGCATCATTGATGATGTTATTTAGTGGGAGCTATTTTGATTTTGTTTTAATAAAGCTTACGTCTGTGTTTTGTTATATTCAATAACATTTTAACGTGTATAGACTATTTCACATTCAATAAAGTGTCCATGAATGTGTGTCATCATGTTGAGTTGATTATATGTAATGAAAATCTTAATGTATTGTGTAAGTCTTAAATAAAGGCCGAGGGTATCTGGTTATCAACCTTGAGCATATGTCTTGTTTACATATAAAGAAATGTTAATCATAAAAATAAAACATATGTGGGTTCATCAGAACCATAAAAATATTCTCTAGTGGCACATCCGGTTTTTTGTAACACTTAAAGTAAGATAATAGTGATCGACAAAGGGGATGACTCATAAGGTATTACTCTTCATGATGTATTATCCATTCGCCACAAAACTATATGGAATTAATATTTGTGACATCATGAAATTCCAGTTCTGTTTTCAATTAAATGAATCAAGTTTTCATTGATGTGCCTATAGTGCTATTCTCAGAGCTGATCATTCACAATAAAACTAGACTATCTGGGAAAGCCATTAAGGAATTTAAATGCGATAGACTTGAGAATTTGACTAGAAATCGATTACTCGACCATGCTCATTTGCTGGGGCCATTACGACACTGTTAAAAATCGATCAAGGATCAGAGATAGGTCGGTTTGATTAAGAAGTGTGGTTAAACGTGGGTGACTCTATTAAATTACAAAATTCTCTTTGACCAATACTAGACTGATTTTTCATGAGATTTTCACGACAACCAAGAGTCATCAATGTGTCGAAGAGGTTCATTATGGCTTGAAAAAAATCAACCACGGGTCATTTGTAATAAAAATTTCTAGAAGCTAACCGGTAGTCTAGGTCACGCTAAAATCGTGCCGGAATGAAATTAACCGGGAATTTGAATATGATTTCAAAAACTGAAAATTCTGTCATGTTATAGGTCATTTTAGGAACGTCGACTCACTCTTTAAAGATTTTTCTGCAAACCAAGACTTTTGGAGAAAAAATCGAGGTAGGGTCGTTTTTGTCCAGAAAATTCAGAGGACCGCTTTTTATCGCGAAATTGGGATGTAAATAGGATTAATTGGTGATGAAAAATACCAATTGGATCGATGAGGTGTCGATTGAATTTATGAGAGCCAAATTGGAGTGATTCAAGAATCATTTGGTGTCCAATTGGAGGGAAATCTATGCAAATTCGTGTACCCCCTTGCCTACAACATTTGGACTACTTCAAGGGCTTCTAGAAGGGTTTTGGTGGCTGAAAATTGGCCACGGAATCTAGCCATGCAAGGTGGACAAGGTCAAGGGGACAAAGTGAGATAAGATGAGGCCATGTGGTCTCCCTGGCTCCCACCCTCTCTCCTCCATCCTTTTCTCCCCCTTGTAGCCGTCAACCGCCTTCCCTCTCTCCCTCTTCTTGATGCTTTCAGCTCAGAAAACCTAGAACTACCAAAGCTAGTCCGCCATTGAGGCCCTTCCCTCGTCGCTTGCCACCGTTAGATAGCCCTTGCGCCCGTCGCACCTCACACCTTTCTCGTGAGCCATCGTCGCCCAGCCGTCTCCATTCCGCCTCAGCCGTGTGCCCAAGAGGTCCCTTAAGCCATTTGCAGCAGCCTCGTCGCCGTTGGAGCCACTTTGCCGCCCGTCAAGCCGCCGTGAAGTCGTCACAACCCATCCGCCTCCTCCCTCGCCGTTTCCGCCTCAGCCAGCGTTCATGCAACCCCTTCTTTAGCCAAGATCATAACCGCAGCAAGTGGGTTTTTCAGCTGTTGTTTAGCCCGTTTTGGCCTGCTTCCTAACCCTGAAATTTGGTCCCGCTTTGGAGATAGTTGATCCTCGCTACATCCCCATCATTTTGAACTGAGCGGTTCATTAATCAAGTGAGTTTAACTTATTAATCCTCGCTTAGTAGGTTAATGACACTTAAGGGTTTATTAGTTTAGACTAAGCTTGATTTAGGTGGTTAGTTAGAATGGGTTAGTAAATTAGTTAATTATCGATGCATGTTAAGTTGATAGTTTAATGCAATTATGGCCTAGACAAGTTCTAGTATTTTATCTAGAGTGATTCGGAAATTTTTCCGATCCATCTTGGCTTTTAATTAGGCTTTACGGGCCTAAGTGTTATTTATTGACATTTATTTATTAATTTTCATAATTAATTAATTATTTATTTTTTGAAAATTAGACCGGGATAGCCAAAGTGATCGAATTTTATGCGGCTTTTAATTATGTGGTTAGATTATTTTTCTGGATGATAAATTGTGTTGATTGGGTGCGATTTGTAATTTTGGGATTTATCCCAAAATTTATTTAATTTTAGTATTTAATTATAAAATCACCAGGTGTCAGTTTACAGCGCAAAAAATGTTTTTATGTACTATAATAAATAATGGGATTTTCAAGTGAGAAAATATTGTATTTTGGCTGAGACCGATCGTGTACCTACATACGATTATTTTATCGAGTATTTTTAACTCGAGGAAAATAGGCCAAAGAATTGTGGTAATTGAGGAATTTAATTGTGAAGGGCAAGGTTGTTGGCCGTGAGTGGATAATCGTGTGACGTTTTGAGTTAGATCAAGAAAACCGGCAAAGTATGGCTGTGCCCACTGGGCTGTGATTACCACCCGATCCAAGTTATGTCCATTGGGTCGTGATAAACCACCGAAATTGGAATCGGTTGTGCCCATTGGGCCATGATTACCACCTGACCAAGGTTGTGCCCGTTGGGCTGTGATTCATTGTCAATGATGTAGTAGGCCATGCTCGAGTGTGGCTGAATCTATACTTGGAGTGAATAATTGAATTGATATGCGATGGTCTTGATGACATGCAATCGACTAAGTCAATTGATCGATAATTCGATCTAAATTCTTGATTAATGTGACAATGTGATTCGATGATTGTATGAATTGAATTGTCTAGCAGGAAGGAACTAAGGTCAAGGTAAGTTCTCTAACTCATGTTTGTGCCTAGGCAGCCTCATGGCATATTTTCTTCCGAGTCGAGTCTTAGGGGGTTGCACTTGCTGAGATATTATCTCATTTGTTATTGTATAACTATTTTCAGGTCCTTAGATGGTGTTGGTGGAGGACCGGAAGCCCCGAAGTTTGGAAACGTGGATACCAAAGAATCGGCGAACGTGTCTAACTAGTTGGTCATAGGACAGTCCCCTTTTTGTTGAGCCGATATTTTTGTAAACCATTTGGTATTATAAATAAACCTGTTTGTTTACAAAAGACTTGTTTGGTTTGAAAAATTGAGGCCCTACTTTCATATCCTATATAGTTGTTGTCTAGGGATTATTTAATAACCTTCCCTATGTGCATTAAAAACCTCCCCTACTTTTGTTTGGTCGGTGATGCATCCTGAGACATCGCTATTTAATCAACCAAGCCGGGATGGCGCACGCCCGGGGTTCGAGGCGTGACAATATCAATAAAGTTGAAAGCAATTGTAATCATGAAAGGTTCTATGTGTGTACATGTAGTTATCATTATGATTTGGTGTTTGAAACTTAATGAGATATGATTGATTATTAAGAATTGTTTCTAGACTAATATAAATGTGCGCACATACAGTATAGTCTCATTAATATAGTCCAAGTGAGAGAATGTAAGAATTTTCTTGGTGTGAGCTACATTAATTGAGATTATGATTTATCGTTTTATGGGGTTGGCCTAATAAGATAGGGTATAAGGTTTCTTAATAGTTGAATATGAGTTTGGCTTATGTGGGCCGAGTTGGGCTCGGCTCAGCTTGTAATGAGAGTCTAGCTGAAAACTTTATAAATAACGTTAAGGTCCCTCATCTAACCCTCATACTTCCACGAACACATTATCAACTTACATAAGGAAATGTGAGGGGCAATTTCATCGAGCTAGGATCCGAGGGCTATAGAAGAGAAGAACCTGTGCGTCGAATCATCACTATTCCGCATAAAAAACGATTGATTCCAAATTACATACGCAAATCTCCGTCTTCTCCTTCAATATGTTCAAGTTTCTAACTATGTTGATCATTTTGACGGCCAACATATCATTCAAGCATTTTATCAAATAGATGACGTGCAGTACAAGAACAAGCCTTCGATACCATTTTGATATGATTTTCGGTCTAAAAATGACATATCAAACTCCAAATAACATTGTCCCTCACAAATATGTCTTGGTTTCACAAGATTAAACCATGATATTATAGATTGAAATTTTAGTACTTAATTCCTGAACATCATGAAGAAAATATAGGATTTTTAGTGTGATAGCCTGAATTTTTAGATTTCATTTTCAATTAAATAAATCGGGTCTTTCATCAACGCGCCAATAGTGTTATTCTCTGAGCTGATCACTCACGAGATAACTTGACTATCTGAGGAAACAATTAAGGAATCTAAATGCAATAGACTTGAGAATTCGACCAAACATTGACTGCTCGACCGTGTTAGTCTATAAGGGTCATTACGGCATTGTTAGAAATTGATCAGGTTCCGGAGATAGGTCGATTCGATTAAGGTATGTGATCAGAGTATGGGTGATTCTACTCGATTTCAAAATACTCGTTGATTGGCACTAAACCGATTTTTCTATCGTTTTGGTACCCGATGCCCATAAATGAAACCTTGAGATTTTTACGACAACCAAGGGTTGCCAATGTGTCGAAGATATACGTTGTGACTCGAGATAAATTGGTCACGGGTCAATTGTACCAAAAATTCCTGAAAGTTAGCCCCATTACTAGATCACGCTAAAAGCGCACCGATTGAAATTAACCGCGAATTTGAACCCGATTTTAGAAATTGAAAGTTTTGTGGTGTCACGAGCAATTTTAGAAACGTCAACTCATCATTTGAAAAATTTTCAGAGATTCCAAGATTTTTATGGAAAATCGGTTCGGATATTGCATAAAATTAACGAAAATTATTACAGGCTAAATTAAAGGAATTTGCACTTCCAAGTGAGCCTTGAGTGTCAGGGATTGGCAAAAAATTGTGCGGGATTTTTCTTCATTGAAATAGGACCTCAATTTGGGGAATTGAGTAAAGAAATTGAAGCTTAAATTATGAAATTCGGATCCATGGGAAGGGCTTCAAATTTAGCTTCAATTTGAACTATTTTGGTGGAAAATTTGGGTGGAAAGTATTAGGGGGGACATACCATCAATGCAAGGGATAATATACAGGGACTTTTGGCCTAAGCTATGATGAATTGGTTATTTCCCTTTGACTAATCCTTCTCTCACTCTCTTCCTATCTTCCTCGTCACACCCTACGAAAGCCTGTTCCCTTCACATTTTTCTGGCCTTCTATCTTCACCGTTTTCTCTCGGTCTGTTTTGCTTTTGCTCTTTCATTTCCCCTCATTGAAGCAACCCTTCATCTCCACTCACCAATCAGCCCCATGTCCTACACCACTCACGCCGGTCAACAAGCACTCCACGAAACCCCTTTGGTTGACCCTGCAGCTGTCTCAATTTCATCCGTCCCCTCTTAGTCGAAGACGCTAACAACCGAAGCTTTTGCCCCACCGAATTAATCCACCCAGCTCGGTCAGCCAGCGAAGCTGGTGTTGACCTTCGAAACCCCACAAAATTTCCTCTCTGCCGCATGCGTCCGCTTCTCCATCCGCCATCTGCCCCATCCTAGTTCTGCTTCTCCATCAAGAATTGTTTGGCCGAGTCAACAAAACCAGTAGGTTTTCCCCATAGTTGACCGAAGCTGCTTTCGTCTGTCTTCAGCCACGCGTCTCCAACGATCCACCAAGCGATGCAGCTACCGTCCACCTCCATGCATCCCTAGCAGCCTCCTTCACGTCAACCAGCAACAGTGAAGCTCCCTTTGTTGACCACTGCATGCATCCGCACGCCATCCTGCTCACGTCTTCATCCATCGTCCATCGAAGTGTTGCTGCTGCCAGATGTCCCCAGCGTGGTCTTCTCCAGCGAAGCTTGGCTAGCTTTTAGCAGCAGCAACGTCGGCCCATTCCAGCGTCTTCAGCCCGCTCAGTCACTCCACGAAGCCAGCAGTGGCTCCATCAAGCCCAATTCAACAGCCCAACGTGCAGTCCAACCTAGCAAGCCCATCTCAGCCCATTTTTAAGTTTGAAGTCAGCCCAAGAAGCAAACTCCATCCAACTTCAATCTTTAGCAGTTCAGCCTATCTTGAGCCCGCAAAGTAGGCCCAACCCGCAACTAAGCCCAAGCTCGAAGCCAATCCCAGCAATTTGTTGTGGGCTTGCAAGGCTTTTGAGCCCGGCCCGAGTGTCCATCGATGCTGTCGAAAATTTGGATTTCAGCCGTTGTCGCGTCGTTGTTGTGGTGTTCCAGTCCTTGCAGTAAACAATTGAGTTTTGCTCACTAATCCCTTTTAGTATGCTAATGATACTTAGGGATTGATTAGATTTAATTAAGCGCAATTAGATGGATAGATTAGAGTATAGCAATTAGTTTATAGCCTTATTAATGCATATTAGGCAAATGATTAGTGCTATTAGCAAGTAGACTCGTGTTATTATTTATTGAACGAGTCTTAGTAATTTTCTGGACTCATCTTAGCTTCCAATTAGGCATTATGGGCCTAAATTGGATTTATTGCATTTATTTAATATTTTATGTAATTATTTAATTAATTATTTATTTTTTAGAAATTAGGCTGGGATTGTCGACGACCGAAATTTTATGCTGATCATTGTGGTGCAGTCCGTTTATTTATATGAGCTTTGAGTTGATTTAAATATGATTTTGTGATTTTATTCCTAAATTATTTAATTTCAGCAATTGAATGGTAAATTATCGGGCGTCGATCTATCACGCCAAAAGTCTATTTTGGGACTGCAAGAAATAGTGAGAGGTTCAAAAGTGAAATTATGATATTTTAGCTAAGATTGACCATATACCCACACATAATAAATTTTCATCGGGTATTGTTAATACGAGAGAAATATGCCAATTATTATTTTGATTGAGGATTCTAAGTGTGAAGCACACAATCCTTGGCCAAGAGTAATTAATCGTGTGGGGGTTATTAGTTGTATTGAGAAGACTATTGAAATATGAAATGATGTATGATGAGTGTGTGACAATGTGGAATAGGGCATGGAAACCATCGAATTTGGAATCGATTGTGCTTGCTGAGCCGTAATGTCCATTAGACCGTAGGTTATCACCTAATCTAAATTGTGCTCTTTGAGCCACAATTCAGCACCACCACTAAATTTGGAATCGGTTGTGCACGGTGAGTTGTAATTCAACATTATCACCGAAATTAGAATCGGTTGTGCTAGCTGAGCCGTAATTCAGCATTAATCGCTAAAGAATTAGTAAGCCGTGCCCGCTGAGCCGTAATTCAACATTACCTAAAGTTTTAGTAGGTTGTGCTTGCTGAGCCGTACTTTAGCGTTGAGGTTGAGTATTTGAGATGACTATGTAGGTCGTGCTCACTGAGCCGTAATTCAGCAGTGAATTTGAGTAAATGAGATGAGCCGACCAAGAAAGAGTCGAGATGACATGTAATCGACTAGATCGATTAATCAATGATTTGATATGAGGTTATGAATTGATTGAGTGATGTGATATAAAGCATGTGTAAATAACGTTTTTACCAAAAAAAAAAAAAGCATGTGTAAATAACGTTGATTTGCAGGATGGAACTGAGGCCGAGGAGGATCCCGAGGATGATCCGGAGTATGACCTGGATGAGGACTGAGACCCCATCCTGTTTTGCAAACTTTAAGTCGTGATATGATATGTGATAGATTTGACTTGTTAATAGTATTGTAATATATACTATGAGGTTTGCTTGTATAAAAGTGTGGTTGTGGTTTTTCAGTTATGAAAATATAACAATACTTTTCTATCCCATTGTTTTATTGTCTGGGGATTTTTATCTACTTCCATATGTGTGTTAAAATGAAAGGGTCGGCGATGCGTTTTGGGACATTGCTAATAATCGACTAAGATGAAGGATGGGTGCGTGCCCAAGGATCGGAGCGTGACATCTAGGGGGAGCAAGATGCTTACCTGATCAAAAGTGGCGTTGCAACTGCTGCTTGTTCATTGGCGAAGCTCAAGAAAATGGCCGGCTGGTGCGAGTAGAGTTCGGGAAATGTCGCTCATGAGGACGAACATGGACTGGACCCGAGAGAACGTTCTTCGTGGCGGCCGCACTAGAGCAGCCCTTCCAGAAAAAGAAAAGCCCCCGCTCTTTTTCTTTCTCTAATGGCTGAATAATGCCCCTCCTGCCGAACGATCCTCTCTTCTTTAGCCAAAGAAAAACTTATTCCCCTCCTCCCTCTCTACAACCTGGTCTTCTTCATTTTGGGAAAGCCTCCTCGCCCGCTCACGCACACTCCCCCCGCCTCTCCCCGAATCTTTTTCGGTTAGGCCTCCTCATCCCTCCCGCCAGCTCAGCCTTCTAGAAGGCTTGGATTTGTTTGCGTCACAGCTTGTTGTTCCTCCCTCGCTCACGGGCACACATTCAGGTGTGTTGGCTCATGTAGGCAAAGAGAAAGAAATGACTTTGGACTGGGCTCTTGTCTTTCTATTTTATTTTAAACTTTTATGGGCCATGAAAACGTTAAAAGAGGTGGGCTCAACGAAGGGGGAAAAAGTGGGCCGAAAGGAAGAAATGAAGGGAAAGCTGGGCTTAACTTTTGAAAGGGCCGAAAATTCATTGGAAGGATGGGCTGAACACGCTGGCCTACTGTACCCGACTTTTCATTTCATTTCATTCATTTTTTTTTCATTTTTTTTTTTTTGCTTTTCACCTTTTTTTTAAATTTTTTTATAATTTTACAAAATAAATGAATATTTAAAACCTCGACAAAAATTCGGATGTCAATAGAATTTACAAATTGTAACTATTTTATCTAGTCAATAATTTGTTATTGAGAAGAAGTGTACCATCTGGTGGGCCTAAGGCACCTCTATGTTTACCGATTTAAAGGATCACAAACAGTAATAAGAGAGTTATTGTGTCCTCATTGTTTGATGATCTCTCTTATTGGGAATTATCATGCGAAATGATCTTTCCTAGATTTCCAAGATGATAAAATAGAGATAAATAGGGACTTGTTCCTAAACACTTACTAAATTATTTTCCTAGATTTGTACATCCAAAGACTATGACCTTTGTAACTGTCTACTTATTTAGAGCTAGAACACGAGCAGTTATGTTGGTATTTGATTACAAATTTTCACTTTCATGGCGTAGAAGCATCTCAACCACCTGGCTCATGGTGGGTCTCGCATCTCTATCCTCCTCGACCCACTGAAGTGCCACCGCAACCAAAACTTCCATCTTCTTGATGTCGTAAGGTCCCTTTACGGCCGGTCAATAATTTCCCTTATCCATGTCTCCATGGCCACTCCCGGTTTCATCTTCTCTCTCACCCAGGTAGTCAATCTTTTGTTCCCGCTTTTTACTTCTCCATCGATGGCATGACCACCGACCGGGTTCCCTCTGCTCAGCATCTTGAGCAGAACGATTCCATAGCTATACACATCCACTTTAGAAGTGATAGGTATATTGTAAACCCATTCAAGAGCCATGTAACCCCTTGTTCCTCTGATTCTTGAGAAACTCGTATTCTTAAAGCCCTCTCTGTTAAATAGCTTAGAGAGCCCAAAATCCGCCACCTTTGGTTGGTAGTCAGAATTGAGGAGTACGTTTTGTGGCTTCACGTCGCAATGGAGAACCCATTCCAAGCACTCCTCATGAAGATAAGCAAGCCCCTTGGCTGATCCCACCGCGATCTCATACCTCTTCTTCTAGTCGAGTTGATCGGAAGAAAGGTTTTCTGCCGAGGAACCGTGATTCATGAACTCATAAACCAAGAGCCTGTGCCTTCCCTCCACGCAGTAGCTCCACATCGTAATCAGGTTTATGTGATTGAGATTCCCAATTGTTCTTACTTCGGCCAGGAACTCGTCTTCTCCTTGATTGGCCTCGTTTAGCAGCTTGACCGCTGCTTCCCCATAATCTGGCAAGACACCCTTGTACACAATCCCCCCACTTCCTCTTCCAATCTCTTTGTTGAAGTTCTCGGTCGCTTTCTTTAGCTCGGCATACGTGAACCTTGTGAATCCTGTTCCCGCAAGACGATATCCCTTCGCATAACCTCCAAATTTGTCAGGATCAGTCCCGATCAAGAAGGACCATGTGAGGAAGACTACAACAATTTCCACTCCAGCTAGCACCATAGCAACTGTTGAATTATGTCTCAAGTTTGAATCCATTATACGATACCCGATACGTGTAAAATATTTTCATGCCGAAACGAGAAAGAACGTGTGCGGAGCATTTGATAAAAATTGGCGCAGGATAGGAGCCGACAGGATTCTGCCCTCGGCTACGCTTCACGTTGGAAATAAAGTCTTCAATCTATGGGATTCTTCTCAGTTGTCAGCTTGAAATCTGAAGGGGTGATCGTCCAAAATTCCTACGTTATTAAATGCATGCACATGGCCATGTGCATGCATGCCCGTAGAAAAAAAAAAGGTGTGCTGCCTCAGAAGCCTATCTCGTAGGCGCCCAATTTTCTTCTATTCTTGGTCATCTTTGTGGACTTCTTTCGTCCTGTTGTGGTTAAAGAAAGAGAGAAGGCAGAACTTCTACGTGTGTCAGTGCATATTGTTCATCCGCTCACATGCTCTCATTAACTGCATGGTGGCTCATGTTTTGACGATCGACGCCTGACAACTCTGGAGCACAATATCATTTTGTTTCCTTCAACCGATAAAAAGGGGAAGACGTCTAGAGCTCGGCAAGCTGCGAGATAGAAAAGAGCTTCACAGAGAGCGAAAAAGAAGAGAGCTCATAGAGTGTGAGACACGTGAGCCTAGAAACATTTGTGCGGAGTCGAGTCCAGTGAGTTGCGTTATTAAAAACTGTGGGTATCGGGTATAAAGTAGGACTGAAAATACTTGAGTGCATTGAGTGATTGTAATCCTGTAATTCTCCGATTTATAGTGGATTGATTTGCTGGCTCTCCCCGTGGACGTAGGTTCCGACACTCGGACCGAACCACGTAAATTCCGGTGTCCTTTCTATTTTATTGTTCCTCGTTTTATTTCAATCGATTTCTATAGCTCCCGACATAATTGCAAAATATACGATCCGCTTCCGTTGCGACGCCGATTTACAACAGCAACAGTCAACAAGATGTTGAGTCTTGAATTCATGTGGCTTTCCAGAAAAGTCCTCTGCAGGAAAACTTCTTGAACTTTTGGGGGACAGGACAGTGAGTTGGATCCTTTGGTGGGTCTTTGATAAGAAGAGATATTGGCTTTTGGTAGTTTTAAATAGATGCTCCCATTAAAATGAGAATGAAAAATATCCATTTAGCAGCCGTATCTTGGGGTAACAGTCGAAGCTCCCTCTGTTCCCGTTGAATTTGCATTGAAAGCCTTTACAATCGCAAAGATATGCGCATTTTTTCTTGCACCACACCAGGGTGGTGTTTTGAAAATAGGCCCGGTCATATCCATAGAAATCATGGTGAGGCAAACGCAGGAAATCGACATGAGCATGAGCACCCTTGTTGCAGAAGCTCTCAAATCTGGGCGCACATCCCTGAGTCCAATCAGTGTCATTACTCCACACGTATCCAGGAGGGCAAGAGCAACTCCTCCCCTCACTTGGGCTGTAGCTGCAAACACTATTCGGTCCACAAATCCCATGAACAGTACATGACTTAGATAAGCCTTGCCATGTTACAGCCCACTTCCCATCTTTTTCTTTACTATAGACCCTTATATTACCATCATGATCCGCCTTTAACATACGTTGGGTTTTCTGGCCAAAATCTGACGTCAGGAACTTCAGATCCTCGGATGAAGTGAAATTCCCCAAGGAATCGAGCACTGCAACTCTACTATCGTTGTAGGTTGTTCTGCCATTTTCCCAACTCACACGGCCTGGGTCTGGCCAGTAAACGTTTGGGATCAAAGGTCCATCGAAGAGGAGATGGAGGACGTTGTCGTTGTCGAAGTATAACTTGTAATAGCCAGAAGAGAAGTTGCCATTGCTCCGAGAGGAAACAAGCGGTGTGTTCCTCGTGAGTTTCTGTCCAGGGAGGAGAACGTCGGTTGGGTAGTCGAAGCTTAGCCAGAGCGGGACATTGCATTCTCTGTCACGAAGAACAAGATTACCAGAGTCTAGGAGCTGTAACTGATGAAACGGTGTTTTTGAACACGGCAGCGGGTCTGTTTCTGTGGCCCAAACAACGGCCTGGCTGGCGTTGGTTAGCACGAGATTGCCATTCTTTTTAAGGGAAAGCTTAGAGTACCTCCCGTTAACGGGTTCATCGCGGTTTGCGACCCAAACAACGGTGCAATTCTGGCCGTTGCACGGTGGACGGCTGAACCAGATGGCAAAGCAGTAAGCATTCTTGCCGACAGGGTAAAAACCGGCGGAGAAGACACCGGACTTGAGATGAGGATGTCATCTGGGTTGTCAACGGAGAGAGAGTCGCCTCTGCTCAAGGTAGCGTGAGTCGCAGAGGAAGGTTGAGGAGGAAGGTTGAAAAGACAAGTGAAGGATTGAGAGAATAAGCACAAGGAGAAATGACGAGTTTCTCATGGTGTTCAAGGGAACCGGTTGTGGCTTGGCCGGTACTGAGATATTTTTCCAGAAGTCGTTGGCTTTACTCATAGATTGAGCTGGCATACAAGACAAATCACCAAGCGATCAATACAAGCCCCAAGGTTCAAATCACTGTCCTTATACACTTATACGGAGGATACCCTCAATACAAGCCCCAAGGTTCAAATCCTTGTGTTTCATTTTTTATAGAAAGAAAATAAGTAACAAAGCTATTCAAAATAATATATGAACAAGGGCAAGCGAGCAAATGCGAGTTAGGAACGAGCGAGACTTGCGAGGTGGAGGGTGAGTAGCAAGTGAGAAAGAGAGTCTTGTAGTGTCTGGGTGAGGTTAGAGACAAAAGGAAAAAGAAAAAGAGAGAAATAGAGAAAAAGATAACAAGAGAAAAATTAGGAATTTTAGGTTTTATCAAACGTTCCAAATTCCATTTGATCCGGTTCCTGATTGGTTTCTCACTCAAAATTGGGAATCAAATTGATTTTATCAATTCCAAAAGTTTGGAATTGGGAACTGGATTTGTACCGAACTAGTTTTTAGGGCGGTTCAATTCAATTTCTAAATAGAATCAGTCTGCTTGCACATGTTTAGTATGGATTTGTCAATAGGTACAAAATATAACTAATTAAACACCATTATAGGTGCATTTAACATGCATTTGTCTATTCCAACCTTTTAAGTCCTCAGACCACTCGGAATATCTCACTTACACTAGAGGTAGACATAAAATCATAATATCTTTCTCTATTCATGATAGAAGGAATCAAACTTCCGATTGCTGGTTTACAAGCATCACGAAATTGTAAGATTAATTTATGGATCCAAAAAAAATTGCCAACCTAGTATTTTTCCGCCTGGGGGAAGCAAAACCACATCTCAAGAAATTCTTCTTTCTCGTTGCCGGTGGAGAGACGGCGTGGGAGCAAGGGAAAGGGCGGGGGCATGGTCCAGCTGTTTTGACGGCGATTTCGAGGTGGCAAGCGCTTGAACGTACCTTTCTTGTAATTTCGCCTCTTGAAAGGAGTAGAAATCAGGACCAGAATGAAAACATTAAATTGTCCAATTAATATTAAACGTATGGTATGGATGTTGAGTCAATCTTAAAATTTTTAATTTTTTAAATTTAATCTAGGGTTAATACCCTGAAAAACCCCAAACTGGTACACTTATGACAAATTTACCCCAAACTATTTTTTTGACCACCAAAAACCCCAAACCGGTATACTTTTGACAAATTTACCCCAAACGATACATACACTGTGACAAATTTACCCTATGTTAGTTTTCGTTAAATTTTATTACCAAATTATTAAGTTAAATGACACGTGACAATTGACAGGTATACTAATTTAGGATTTTACGCTCCGGTTGTCAAAGTTTACAATTTTTGTGATTTTTTTGTGGTATTAATCCAATTTAGCATAGGGTATATTGATCACAAATTTACCATTTTGGGGTTTTTTGTAGTCGAATAAATTAGTTTATGGTAAATTTGTCATAAATGTACTAGTTTAGGGTTTTTATAGTCGGTCGGGGTAAATTTGTTATAAGTATACTTTTTTTTCATAAAAAAATTTCATTATTTGTCAATTATTCCCTTTAATCTAACTTTTATACAAAAAATTGATTATAATTATTCCGATCAATTTTTGTTGAAAATCGCTAATATGGTGATGTGATGCGAAGGATAGTTCCACACTAGCGGTTTTTGGCGAAATTTGATCACAAAGAATGCAATGGAACGCGAAAAAGTCAAAACTAATTTGATAAAATCGATAAATTTATGATTGAATTGACATCTTTATTATAAATTTAGAATTGACTAGACCCTACACTTTTAATGTATATTTTATGTGGATGAGTGAAGGATAAAGCCCTTCATGGTGACGACAGAGATTTGAGTCAAGCAATACGGTGACAGCAACCAACAAACCACTCTTGGACCATCGTCACCTCAAGCGTGGGATACCATGAATTCGACCCAAGAATCTCCTTAAGAACATGGACACCGAACGGCGTTGACCTACCTTTAGTTCGCCAACCAATCTTTATTTTAGAGGCCATTATATATGCATTTACCTACTACCATTCAGCTTTATTGAGCCATCTTCCTGCTAGAACAAACCATTGCTTAGATTAATTTATAAGGTCACATCGGTCAAGTTTGGAAAGATAGTCTAGATTCATAGGTTCTCTCTAAAAAAAAACACAAGTTTTGATGTAACTTGTATAATATAATTAGCTTGTTCTGTCCATCACCTCTCCGTAAACGAAGACTTTTACATAAAATTTTCTCACCTCAGGTTTTCTGCATATCTTTCCATGAATCAGATAAAATTAGTGGGATAATGACGGTAGAAGTTTTAAAACTTGTGTGGATACATCGCTTTAATTTTAAAACGTTTTTTTGGAGTTGTTTAAGGATTAAAATTTGTCATTGTACTTCAAATTAGTCTTTTCGTCAAACAATGTTATATTTGGAAGGACTATTAAGAACACTTAAAGGGGGGGTGAATAGGTGTTAGTAGAAATTTTTTCAGAAACATTTATAAAATCTTTTTCTTTCAAAATGGAATCTACAAAGCAATAGACTAGAACAAGTTTAAATAAATTTACTAATGAATAAAGGACTCTAGGGAAGAGAATTGAAGACACAAAGTTTATAGTGGTTCGGTTTAGATTAAGCCTACATCCACTCTTTCGTGCCGATAGGTCACTGGTTGGTTTTCACTATAAATCAAAAGAGATTATACAGCTCGTGATCTCAATTAGTGAAGAGTTTCTTCTAGTTTCACACAAAGTCTCACTAAGAGTTTCTCTTTTGAATACAATTTTGAGCTTGATGAATGAGAAAGCAAAGAACTAGAAAGCTTCAGACTTCGTAATTTGTCTTTCACGCACTATTTCGAACAACTAGAGAGTCTTCCTTATATACTCCTCAATGCCTTCATGACCGTTGACATTTTCCAAATGAGTTCTTCAATCTACCCGTTGGACAGAATCAATCAAAGAGATCTCAAGTCATTTTGGGAATGTGATGAAAGCCCATCAATCATGCTCGCCCATACAATTAGGATTTTGGTTTCCATAAATACAACCTTCCAAGTTTGTTTGCTTTCAAAGATCTTCATATCAAAGTTGATTCTAATAAGAATAACCAATCAAGTAAATGCTATATCCAGCCATAAGATTTTCCAAAAACCATACGAATCAAATTCTTGAAAATAATCCCGTATTTGGATAAGTCTTTATTATTCAGTCTGGAAACTGTCAATGAGGGCAGACTTTGAGATTAAAGTCTGGCAGTCTTCAGACTTTGACAATAAGGTCTAGATTTCTTCACATTATAATACTTGAGTCTGCAAGTCTTCAGACTAGACTTTTGAAAATGTTTTGTCAGCTTCAAAACAATAAATGAGTTTTCTCTAACAATCTCCTTATTTTTTATGGTAACAAAATTTTTCTACAGATTTGAAAATTTTGACTTGCAAAACAACACTTAAGCAAAATGTGATATCTTATAACAGTAGATTGATTAGGACTTGGATAGCATCAATTCTGCGATAATAGAAAACATGTTAATTCTACAAGATAAATAACTACGCATCCATAATCAATATCACAAACTTAGTTGCCGCAAGCGTCAAAAAGATTCAAAATCAAATAGTAGTTAAGGTTCAAAGTACACCTAGTCCAAAGTCAGTCCAAAATACCAAACAAAAGGTCATTAAAATCAAACCAAGCAAAAAGTACCAAAATATATAGATATCCAGATATCCAAAAGATTGGTCAAATCTGCACTAACTCTCTCCCTTTTTGTCATTAGCAAAAAGTGAAGAAAAACTTTTAAAAAGAGTTGGGTAAAAATCATGGTTGTTTGGGGATGTGAATGATTTAGAAATCTCCCATAGACTTGATAGTCTCCTCCAGCTTCCTCAGATCCTCCTTCAGTTACTTAATATCCTCACCCTTTGCAGTATCTTGAACTTGAAGCTTAAGGGCTTGTACCTGATCATGTAGAGAGAATGAAGAGGCTTGATGTGTAGATTTAAGAGTCTTAAATTCACACTCCATTCCATATAGCTGAGCCTTTAAGTCCAATAGAAGCTTGAGCAGTCTCTTAAAGTCTGTTGTATTGTCCGTTTGAGTACTAGCTTCAGCACTTTCAGTTTGAGGAGTGTTTACTAATGATGGAATTTCAGCTGGAACATCTAGACTTAGAGATGATGCCTCAATACCAGTTTCAGGGAATTGAGAGGTATAGACATCCTCTGGATCTGTTGGAGATCTACTAACATCACTAGTAAAAATAGGTGAAAAAGTACATCTTTTGTTAGTTGCTTCCCCTGTTTCTGTACCTTTAGGTGGAAAAAAGAATTCATCTTCCTGTTCTTGTTCTTCTTCAACACCAAGGTGATGTTTTCTTTTCTTCTCCTGCATTTCTACTCCTTGTCTTGTCCGAGTCTTTTGACAAGGATGTAGCAAATGTTGGCTCAAGAGAATCATCTTAACCCTCTTCTTCTTCCTCTTCTTCTTTCTTTTTCTTTTTTCTTCTTTCTTTTCTTTCTTCACCTCTCTTCCCTATCTCAGTCCTTTCTTTGTTCTCTATGACCTGCTCCTCAAAACTAACATAGCTCCTTAAATTTCTTAAGGCAAAAGCGGAAAGAGTAACATCGTCCTCATCTTCTTCATCCTGCAAGATAAGGACTCCCCTCTTATTGATTGTTGTGCTCATGGGCTCTTTGCCTTTCCTTTTCTTCAATACAAAGTCTTGTTTAGTTTTGATAGGGGATTTCTCCTTCAGTCGCTCCAAAGTCTTATTCAGTTGCTTCAGTTGCATTTTTGAAACAATCTTCAGTCCAACCACCATTGGAGCAATGGTTCAAACATACAAAATAGCAGGAGGCTGAATGTTGAAATGTTTGAACAGACGAGTAACAAGAGTAGAGTAGGGAAGTTGACTCTTGTCATTCACAACTGTCCTATATATATATTCATTAGGATTGTGTGAGGTAGAGAGAAGTTGAATCCGATGTTGATTGCATACGTTAGCTTCGCTTCAAAGTGAGAGACATTAGTTTTTAAAGTGGATTTGGGTCCGATGCAGTTGATTACAATCCTGTGAAGCAAAATATTGGAGGCAGTCATTCTAGAGTAAGAAATCCTACCTTTAGCAATCTTGTCCCGAACAAGAGCCAAAGTTGCATGACTAACACACACATTGATTGGTTTGAAACTTCCTCTTTCCACACCAATCACATTCGCCAAGGTATCTACATCCACCACAAAATCTTTATTCCTAACTGTGAAAGAAAATCTATTCACATCTAGAAAAGACAGATTTGAATAAAAATAGGCAGTCAATTCAGGGTGCGTAATAGATGTTTCTAAACAAAATTGTTTAAGTTGAAGGAGCGCAAACTTTTCCCTCAATTTCACCTTCAAAGAATTAAGAAAATCAAAGTCAACACTTTTATGGTTCATTACCCCTCTCTTTAGCAGTTTCGAATAAGTCCTCTTGTGGTCCTTAGAACGAAATAGTCTGTCCTTTCACCATGAACCTTTGCAGTGACGCCCATCCTAGGCTGAAAAATTTGTATACATCCTCTCATCATCATCTTTCCATTCTGGTTGATTAAAGGTACCAAACCACGGATCACTTGGAAAGTTGGCAAAAGTTCTGTTTGCCAAATCTTCAGGCGCAATGCTCATACATTTCATTGTTCTCAAAAAATGAGTCTCATTCCTGTTCCCTCTCTCGCTCAAAAACTCATCAATGAAAGTCATTGTAGTACTACCCTCCTTTAACTTAGAGTAGAGTTTAAAGAGAAATTTGGGTTTCAGTGTTCTTATGGGTTTAGTGTCTTCAATGATCTCTTCTTCAGCATGTTGCTATGGAGGATTTTGAATCTTTTGCTATGAAGATTGACATGGTTGAGAAGGTTGTTGTTGTTGTTGCTGAGAAGAATCTTCTTCGGTGAGATCAAAAAGGGTAGGACCCTCTGGCATGTGCTGTGGTCTCCTGTTCGCGATTTTAGAAGACTTTATCTAGAAAGACATTGTCACTGTCTTGGAGGATTTCTTGAACTCGCTTAATGAAAAATGTGAAAACTTTTTTATCAAACTTGAGAGAAAATGAGAGAAAGTAGAATCTCTGTATTTTAGGGTTTGAGTGAGTGTAAAGGAGAAGAAGAAATTCGATGATACATAAAGCAGATCAAACGGGGTATACGGATCGTCATAAAAGAAAAAGTAAAACTGCCTTTTTGAAAATGAAAAACTCAGATAAATTTAAAAACTGAAAAAGATAATTACTGAAAATAAAATAAGTAAGTCGCGATTAAAAAAATAACCGCAACTTTTCAAAATTCCATCCAAAAATTAAATTATTTGCAAAGAAATTAAATTATTTGCAAAGAATTAATTTACAGTCGTAACTTTTGGACGTTCTGAGTTTGATCATCTTCAGACTTTAATCGATAGAATATATGATGTTCAGTCTGGTGCGAATAGATTTAAATAGGCTTTTCTCCAGTGGTTTTATAAATATGTTTACCAATTGATTCTTCGAGTCAATGAACTGAATCATAACTTCTCTATTCTGAATATGATCTCTAATGAAATGGTGTCATATCTCTATGTGTTTTGCTCTTGAATGAAGAATTGAATTTTTTTGTGAGATTGATGGCATTGGTATTATCGCATTTGATCTCGGTGCACAATTATTCAATTCCAAAATCTCTTAGCTATTGTCTTATCCACAATATTTGAGAATAACAACTTCCAAGAGTTACAAATTTTGTTTCTGCTGTTAATAGAACTACAATACTCTGCTTCATTGAGAACCAAAACACCAGTTTGTTGCCCAACAGTTGACAAATACTAGAGGTACTATTTCTATCAACTTTATATTATGCTAAATATGTGTTTGAATATCCAATGAAAGTAAAGTCTCATTCTTTGGGATACCACAGACCTAGTTTTGAGGTAATTGTAACGTATTTGATTATGCGTTTTGCGGCACTTAAATGAGATTATTTGAGATCTGATTGGAGTCTAGCACAAATGCAAACACTAAATAAAATATCAAGTCTAGAAGCAATAAGATAAAGAAGTGAACCAATAAAGTTTTTGTAAAGCTTTTAGTCAACTTTCTTTCCTCTTTCATCTTTGTCCAGCTTTGAAGAATTTGACACTGATATCTCAGTCTTTTTACAATTCTCAAATCCAAATTTCTCGATGAGATTTTTTGCATATTTTTCTTGATGAATGAAAATTCATTTCTTTAATTGTTTAATTTGTAATCCGAGAAAAAAGTCAATTCTCCTATCATGCTCATTTCAAATTCATCCTGCATAGACTTAGAAAATTTCTTGCACAAGTTTTCATTAGAAGATCCAAAAATAATATTATCGACATATATTTGAACTAATAAAAAGTCTTTTCTTTATTTCTTTATAAACAAAGTAGTGTCTACCTTTCCTTTTTCAAAATCATTTTGGATTAGAAATTTACTTAACCTTTCATACTAGGCTTGAGGTGCTTACTTTAATCCATACAATACCTTTTGTAGTCTAAAGACTGAATTTGGCTTTCTAGAATCTTCAAAACCAAGGGGTTGTTCTACATAGACTTCATCTTGGATAAGTCTATTAAAAAATGCACTTTTGACATCCATTTGGAATAATTTAAATTTTTATAACAAGCAAAAGCAAGTAATAATCTAATTGCTTCTCACCTTGCTATTGGTGTATAGGTCTTATCATAGTCTATCCATTCTTCTTGCGTATATCCTTTGGCCACGAGTCTTACTTTGTTTTTGACCACTTTTCCTTTCTCGTTCATTTTGTTTATGAAAATCCATTTAGTTCCAATAATAGATTTACCTTTTGGTTTAGGAATTAGCTCTAAACATTGTTGATGCTGAATTGTTTGAGCTCTTCTTGCATATCTTCAATCCAGCTTTCATCAGCTAAGGCTTCTTTTACACTTTTAGGTTCTATCTCAAAAATGAGTGCTAGAGCACTAGACTCTTATCGTCTTTTGATTTGGTACGAATTCCTTCATCAATGTTGCCAATGGTGAGTTCCTTGAGATGACTAGACTTATGCTTCCAATTACTCGTTGGTTTGAAAGTTTGTTGATCCTCTACTTTAGTTTAATCTTCCTTTTTAGCTTGTTGTTGATCTTCAGAAGTCTAAACCACTTAAGGGAAAGTAGACTTTATAAAGTCTGGAGCTGGTTCAAATTCTTCAAATTGAGTCTGATTCAATTGATTCATCATAGAGTCTTGAAACTTGACGTTCATAAATTCTTTCACATATTGAGTCTTCTTGTTGAAAATTCCATATGCTTTGCTTGAGGTAGAGTATCCAAAGAAAATTCTTTCATCTGACTTTTCTTCAAATTTACTAGTTCGATCATTTGCATTTTTCAAAACAAAACATTTGCAATCAAACACATGAAAATAAGATACATTTGGCTTTTTCCCTTTATATACTTCATAAGGAGTTTCTCTAATATAGGCCTCAAGAATACTCTGTTAATAATATAGCAAGCTATTGAAACTACTTCAATCCAAAATAGAGAGGAAATTTTACTCTCAATTAGATGGTTCTTGCCATTTCTTGCAAAGATCTGTTCTTTTCTTTCCACAACCCAATTCTATTCAGGAGTGTATAGAAAAGAGAAAACATGCTGGAAATCATAATCATCACAGAATTTTGCCATGGTTTGTTTGTATGCTCGAAATAGTATAACATTTCTCAATCTGAACTTTCTTGGCAAACTTTGAGAAGTGAGGGAATACTTCAGACTTATTTACCAAAAAGTAAACTCAAGTAAAACGAGAATAGTCATCCACGATTATTAGGCAGTATCTCTTTCCACCAATGCTTTGAATTCTAGTTGGTCCAAAGAGATTCATATGCATAAGCTGCAAAACTCGATTAGTAGAAACTTGATTTAAAAGTTTAAAAGAATTTTTAACATGTTTTCCCAAAACACATGGCATGCATAATTTAGACTTTTGATAAGTTAGGTTGGGAAGTCCACGGACAAACATTTTAGAAGAAATCTTGGCAATCTGTTTCATGTTAATATGGCCAAGCTTTCGATGCCAAATGTTTGCTTCATCTTGAATAGATATTAGACACTCAGAACTTTCTGGTTTTATATCCAGAAGATAAATATTCCAGTGTCTTCGTCCAAAGAAAGATTGAGAGAAGTGTTTACTAATTCCCGAACAAATGCTTTCTTGGAAATTGATTTTGAATCCGGTGTTGCACAATTGACTAATGCTGAGTAGATTATAATTCAAACCTTTTAGCAAGGAAATATTGTTGATTGTGAGATTTCCAATTTTTACAGTTCCATATCCAACAATTTTTCTTTTGTTGTTTCCACCAAAAGAAGCTTTTCCATCATTTATTTGCACAAGCTTTATAAAACAACTTGAGTCTCCTATTATATGTCTCGAACAGCCACTATCCAAATACCACATAATCTTTTTCTTGATAGTGATATGCAATTGTAAAAATAATTCAAACTTTTTTGGTACTCATATTTTCTTGGGTTTATGAGACTTAGTACTAAATACAGTCTTTGCCCAATCCCTCTTAACAGGTCTCCAAACCTTGGACATTCTTTCTCAAAATGTTTATAACTGTTACACTTTGAACATTTGAGAGTACTTTGGCCAACATGTTTCACAAATTTATTTTGAAAATGGTTCTTGTTAAATGTTTTTGTAGGTCTTTGTTTGATTATTTCTTTTACTTTTGAAAAATCAATTAAATGAATGGTTTTTGGTATCATATCCAAACCAGATTTGTTGAAATAAGGCTTTTGTATCGAAAGAATCTTTTCCAACTTCTCAGATCCTTTTTGGAAACTTTTTTGTGATATTTGAAATGTCTTCTTTCAAAAAGATATTTTCCTTTGAAAGAGAATTTGTATTTTCTTTCAAATTAACAAAACTTTGTCTAGATTTTCAAACTTTTCTTTCTAGGAATTTTCCTATTGCTTTAGTTTAGAATTCTCCCTCTTTAGTTCGGAAATCATTTTAAGAGATGTTTTGAGACTAAGACAAAGTTCATCTATATATTTTAAGACTTTAGCATGAATTTTTAAATTGCTAACCTCGACTTCTTTGTTTGAGTTTGAGTCTGATTTTGAGTTTGCCATTAGACATATGTTGGCATATTCTTCATCACTTTCTTCACATTCAGTATCGCTCCATGTTCTTTTTTGAGAGCCTTCTTATATTTCTCAATTCTTCCTTTCTTTTTCTTCAACAAAGGGCAATTAGGTCTGATGTGCTCATTTTTCTTACATTCAAAACAAATCACATCCTTGTTAACTTCATCATCCTCAATTAATTTGTTTTGGAATTTTTGAATGCCTTACTTCTTCCAATTGAATCTTCTTTCCTTCCTATTCAATTTCCTGAATTTCTTGATCATAAGTGCTAGTTCTTCTTCGTCCATGTCTTCTTCTAAATTTGTATCATCAGAGTCATCGTTAGATTTTAAAGCAATTGACTTCTTACCTTTAGGATTTTCTTCCTCATTGATTTGCTCCACTTCATATGAGTGAAGTGTGACATCCCAAATTTCACTGACCTTCATTAGTGTAATTAGATCATTAGGAACTTAGATTAATTAGATTGGGCTAGAAAATGAACCCGATGGACCGTGAGGAATGAGTGGGCTTCAAGATCAAGCGGGCTGCATGATTATTTTAAAACTAGGCTTGTAAACTTGAATGGAAGAGCTAGGCTTGGACTTGGCTTGAAGCGGCCCAAGGTTCGGAATTATCAAATTTGTAGATTTAGTTTAGTGGGCTGGATTGTTATAGATTAAGCCTATTGGGCTAGAGACGAATATTTAGACCGAGTGATTTTATTTTATAGATTATAGTTATGATAATTTGATTAGTGATTGTAATGTTAATATCAATTTCTAACTTTAGCATTTCTTGTGATGCATTCTCTATAGGCTAACACTAAGTACTTAATATGTCATATAATTTCATAACTTTATATGATTATAATATAATTGAAATCTAACGGAATCGAAAGGGAATTAAGTGAAAAAATTAGAAACTAATGAACCGACTAATGACACGGATTAGAGACTAATTGATTTTTAGGTGACAATTGGCGAAACAGATCAAACTTGGAGGCCATGCCACTTCTTTCTCATCTCTCTTTGTTTTTCTTCATCACCCACGGCTTCGATTCCCACAAACCGAAACAAGCAAACTCAAGAGACATAATCATTAGCAAAATCTTATCATTAGTCTAGCCTAGGGATTAGCCTCGTAGATCTATTTCCCTTCTTAAATTTCAAAACCTCTCTCTCTCTTCAAAAACCAAGAAACCCATCTTCTTCTTCTTCTTCTTCTTCTTGTTTTTCTCTCGGTCGAGTAGTGAGGAACCAGCAACAAACCAGCGATTTCTCCCTCTTGCATGCAAATTTTGGTGTTGATCTTGAAGCATCTTTGTGTTGTTTAGTAGCTGAAGCAAGGTAAGGAAAGATATAACTCTAAATTGAAAGTTATCCATTGTTCGTCAAGAAAGCTTGCGGATCTAACCAAACATTGAAGGATTTGATTTGTAGTTGTTGTTTTGTGGTTAGTCTAAGCTTAGTAAGTGTTAGATTGAAGGTAGAAGCCATTGCATGTTACCTTTGAGTCTTGCATGTTTCGAAATCCAAGTGTGAGTATACTGTCTTTGCCGAGTGAAGTGATGAAATGGTTGCCGAGTAGATGGATGTGGTGTATATTGTGATGAGTGAACTCACGGATGCAATTATACTTCAAGCCGAGCTATGGATGAGCTATTTGTTAAAGAAAAGCTTGCTGAAAGTACTTTTAGTTGTTGTGATTAAGTATTGAAGTGTTGTAGAAGAGACTTGTGGAAAGATAAGTGGTTTGGTCGGGCTAGGAGTGAAGAAATCATATATACCTATTCTGTTCTAGGAGAATATGGTTAGGGAGTCTTTTGTTTTGTGTTATTTTCTTTAGGTATATTGATGAAATAAGAAAGAAACCATTCTACATGATAGAACATCTATAAGATTGAATTAGATACTTAGTTATAACCATATGAATATAAAAACATAGAGATGAAAGTGAATTTGGTAAAACCAGTAAACTGTTTTTATGAGAAACGGTATGATCTTTACTGATTATATGAATTTTCTGTAATTATCTAGTTAGAATTGGACTTCGAATATTTAATGAAAGTTGTAGAACACATCCTTAGGAATAACATGTCAAGATTTGAGATTTAATGGATAAGAATTGGATAGTGAAACGATTTTCTTTATAGATATAAAATCTGGACGTCGGTACAGGATACTAGTAAAGATTATGGCGACTGTTACTCTTAATACAGTGAGAATCAGACTTAAGTTTCTTAACGGAAAATGTCAATCTATGTCTCAAATATAACATACTAAAATTTGGTAGTAGTTAGACAAGAATTGATATACCTTCTGTGTCCGAAACCGAAACTGTTCATTTAGCTAGTAAACTATCTGGACCCGAGAACATATACTAGATGTTGTGTCGCTTGTATTAGACTTGTATGACACACATAGAGTCTAGTAACCTCATAATAGATGTTAGTTGTGTAAGAGTAAGTCTCATATATCATTTGAGGTGTAGGTACATATAGTATCATGCGTGTGCAATGAGTGTGGTGCATAGTGCTGGATTATGGGGTAAATATCTGTTCGGCATGATATGGGACATGTCGTAATGGGTTTTATCTTATAATTTGAACACGCACGTGTGCTAGGTTCATGAGAGTTAGATATATAGTTAGATACTTTGGAGTCTTTTCTTTTGCATACGATAAATGCATTAATTAAAGGTGTGGTGGTGTGAAACGTGTGCTTAAGTGAGTGAATGAAACCATCAGTATGGAGATACCGGTGATGCCCTCGAAAGTTTGGGATGCCTATGCTGAGTGGTCTTGGATGCCTCGGTAGAGAAATACCGGGATGCCTCGGAGTGAGATGCCCTTGTGTGTGATCAAGGATGCCTCAGTTGTGTGATACTGAGATGCCTCGGAGTGAGATGCCCCATGCTAGTGGTCTTAGGAGGACCTTGGTTGAGTGATGCCGGGATGTCTCGGAGTGAGATGCCCATAATAGAAATATTGTGGGAGTTCGGATAAGATAACTTCCGGAAGTGACTCGATCAGGCTGGTAGAGTTCTGGTTAGTGACTGATTGAGGGTGGATCATATGCACACTAAATATAATTCTACTTGGCGAGTGAGTCCATTCATTATTGTTGCATTGCATCTTGATATTTAAAATTGAGCTTGAGAAAGGTAAGCATAGAAATGGATGCACATAAAGTGATTACATACATGATGTGTTAATATCCAATTGTTTATGCTTGTGATGATCCTACCTTAGTATCTTAAATTGTTTGGTCATGATTCCCTTGTAATATTAATGGTTGTGGATTGTTTAAGTTAGAGTTTTATCATTCTTTACTGGGCAAAGTTGTTGCTCATACCTTAGATTTTCATATTGATAGCATGGATGTGCCACTAGTAGCTCGATACAGGGCGGTAGTACGCCTCGATGTTTCTCTTCATGACTTGTATGATCTCGACATTGACATGACTTTCTCCAAGTATGAGGCTACTTTATGGATGGATGATGGTAGAGCTGACTTGATATCGATGAAGTTCGTTGCATGGTTTATCAACCATGAAGTGGAGATATTCGGCCCTTTACCCTTTGGTGCAGGAGGACTTGGAGCTGGGACGGATGGCACCTAGATGCCTTTGATCATGTAGAAGCTGACTGTCTTTAGGTTCTTTTGAACGTGGGCTTGTGTGGGAACTCGTAGAGTAGACACCCTCACCCTTTATCCCTGGCTTTTGTTATGCCTTACTTTTGTTATGTATATGTTGTATATATAGGCGATGAACATGGAAAGAGTCCAGGTTGATAAATTTTGTAGGCCCTATGATGATAAGAAGAAATGAAGCTTCTCGTGATCTTGTCTATGCGCATGAATGAATTGGCCAATATTAATAATTGCTAGAGTGTTTGCAGGATAACTTCATAGTATAAACTTTAGACTTTAAATAATCCATGTTATACATGCTAACCTTCAATGGTAAACACTATATATAAATAAATGGAATTCACAAGTTTGGTAAGATTATAATAATAATTATAAATTCCGCTTGCGCTTAGTATGTGATGCCCTAGGACGTCACATGAAGTGTACCTACAAGCTCGTCTACCGAAAGAGGCATGATCCTCTATGTTTCTCTAATTGAAGCCTTCACATGATTCCAATCCTTGGAGAGACCACGCAACAATTTATTGACCTTCATTGGTCTTGATATTGGTTGTCCTTGATATGCTAATCCATTTATAATCTTAGTGGACTGAACATATTAGTGATGGATTCTCCAGATTTCATCTTGAAGGCTTCATACTGTCTGAGTAGAATATTGATTTTCATTTCCTTTACTCGATCAGTTCCTTCATAGGTTACGTACAATCTGTCTCAAACTTTTTTAGCTGTTTCACAAGAAAAAATTCAATTATATTCAGTGGGAGATAAAGCATAGTATAGAGAGTAGATAGCTTTAGCATCAAAAGCTTGTCTCTTGGTTAATTCTTCTTGTATCATTTCGCTAGCATTTGTAGCTTCTTTTCCTTTTTTTGAGGTTAATGTAGCTTTGCAATTGATCCATTTTTCTATCACATCCCATTCCAAAGGATCTTTCGATCTTAGGAATGCATTTATCTTGTTTTTGCATACGCTGTATTCCTTCCCATCAAAGTAAGGAGATTTGGTGTTACTTTGGTCTTCAACCAAACCCGGAACCAAAATACTAGCCATAGATTTTTTACTCAGAAGTAAAAACACTTCAATAAAAATGAGCACATAGGCTTTGATACCAATTGAAAGAGCTAGTAAAAACACCTAGAGGGGGGGTGAATAGGTGTTAGTAGAAGCTTTTGTGAAAACATTTATCAAAACTTTTTCTTTTGAAATGGAATCAACAAAGCAATAGACTAGAACAAGTTTAAATAAATTTACGAACGAATAAAGAAGTTTAGGGAAGAGAATTGAAGACACGAAATTTATAGTGGTTCGGCTTAAATCAAGCCTACATCCACTCTCTTGCACTGACAGCTCACTGGCTAGATTTCACTATGAATCAAAAGAGATTTTACAGCTCGTGATCTCGACTTTCTCAGTGAAGAGTTTCTCCTAGTTTCACATAGAGTCTCACTAAGAGTTTCTCTCTTTTGAATACACTTTTGAGCTTGATGAATGAGAAAGCAAAGAACTAGAAAGTTTCAGATTTTGAAATTTGTCTTTCAAGCACTACTTCAAACAACTAGATAGTCTTCCTTATATACTCCTCCATGCTTTCATGACCGTTGGCACTTTCCAAAGGAGTTCTTCCAATCTACTCGTTGGACAGAATCAATCAAGGAGATCTCGAGTCATTTTAGGAATGTGAAGCCCATCAATATTGCTCGCCCATACAATCAATATTTTGGTTTCCATAAGTATAATCTTCCAAGTTTGTTTGCCTTCAAAGATCTTCATATCAGAGTTGATTCCAATAAAAATAACCAATCAAGTAAATGCTATATCCAGCCATAAGATCTTCCAAAAACCATACGAATCAAATTCTTGAAGATAATCCCGTATTTGGATAAATCTTCATTCTTTAGTCTGGAAACTGTCAGTGAGGGCAGGCTTTGAGATTAAAGTCTGGCGGTCTTCAGACTTTAACAATAGGATCTGGATTTCTTCAGATTATAATACTTGAGTCTGCAAGTCTTTAGACTAAACTTTTGGAAATGTTTTGTCAGCTTCAAAACAATAAATGAGTTTTCTTTAACAGTATTTTCTTGGGCATAAAATTCACGTGGGCTTCTTTCTTTCTTCGTTTTTTTAAAAAAATATTTTTTGTGCTAGTGGCATGAATGTGACTCACTAAAAAAACTTTAATGATAAAAAAGACTAAAGTTACAAGAAGGGGGAAGAAGTATAGAGAAAAAGATTGGTGAGAAGTGGGCAGGAAGGGTAGGGGTGGTGTGCTTCTTTGCGCTGGCAAACCACCCTTGCTGTGATGGCGAGAGTGCCACCCACCCTTGCTATGGCCCCAATAAGGGTCGCTGGCTACATAGGGGGTTAACGCAGTTCTACTCCCTTTCCTATTAATTTTACGAGCTACAAAAAATTAAATTCATTTTTCGTTATTAGATAATTTTATAAAAGAGTAATTGGATTAACATAAATTAGGGGTAAGTACACTATTAATGCAAAAAGTTGTGTACATCGCTCACTTTGGTGCTAAAAGTTTATTGTAGATCATTTTTTTTTTGGGTAAAAGATAAGAATATATTGACTTTTAACTAGAAAGCTATAAATAACTATACAGCAAAAGCTCGGTCCCAAAAACTTGCACTCACAGAGACGGGAGTCAGAGTGAGTGGAAAGTGGCCGAGGTAAAAGAAAATTGTGGATCATTTAAGTGCTGAAAAGTTTGAAAAACGATCATTTTAGTGCCAAATCTGACGTGGCATTTTTTTATTAATTTTTTAAGCTGATGTGGCTTGTCGGAGAGTACAGTTAGCATTTAAACAACAAAACGATGCCGTTTGGTGTCTCTCCCCAATTCAAAACCCTAAATCCCCAAATTGAGAGAGAGAGAGAGAGAGAGAGAAGATAAACGGTGCTCACTTTGGGCCAGTCGCTGTCCTCAACGGCCCCTGCACTTCGTGGCTGCGGCTTCGACCCCAACCCCGACCCCGACGACAGCCACTTAGCGGCCAAGTCGAAGGCTGTGATCTGGCTGGTGCTCGGGGAGGCCGTTAATGAGTGTGCCACCCCGATCTCTCCCTCTCCATCTCCGATCTCCCCAATGAATGCTTGGCCTGCGTCTTCCAGTACCTAGGCTCCGGCGACTGGGGCCGGTGCTCCCTCATGTGCCGCCACTGGCTTGCAATCGAAGGCCAGAGCTATTAGAGGCTCGTCCTCCATGCCCACTCGAAGCTGCTGGATGCAGTCCTGGCGCTATTCGTGCGAGTTTGACTCGGTCATGAAGCTCGCACTCAAGTGCGACCGCAAGCTGTTGAGTATTGGCAATGAAGTGCTTATGTTGATCTCGCTCAAGTGTAGGAACCTCATGCGCCTTAAGTTGCGGCCAAACGATGGAGGCCGAGCAAGCTAGGTCAGCATTGGGCGAGGACGGCAAAACGACGTTGTTTTCTTAAGGAGGACAGAAAATGATGTCGTTTAAAAGTCATGTCGATTTTTTTTTTTAAATATAAAAGCCACATAATCATTTTGGTTGGAATCTTTCGCTAGTGGCACTAAAGTGATCATTTTTCCTCCGATTTGGCACTTAAGTGATCCAACAAAAATTTTGGTATCAAAGTGAGCGTCGTACACAACTTTTTGGTACCGATAGTGTACTTACCACACATAAATTGTGTTGTGTTAAACAACATTATTTTAGATTTTAGCAAGCTTCACAGCCATGGGGATGAAATAAATAATAAAAAATGTCAACTTGGACTTTTTCATCCATTAAAGAGGAAGGAGAGGGAGTTAATGGAATGATTAATTTGAAGGATGATGACAGGTTTTAGAATTTAAAAAATTGAAGAAAAAGAGTTTTAGGATTAAATGTGACTTACAACACGCTTAGGGTTTTTTTTTTCTCTACTCTCATCATTACAAAACCGTTTTTTTAATGACCGTGAAGAGGAGGGTTTGAGCTAAATCTCTCCCTCCCATCCTTTTTTTTCTTTGGCAAATTTAGATTTATGTTTTCTTCTTTTGCTTTCCTCCTGTTTTGTGGAGTTTTTCTCTTCTCATCTAATTTAGATCTTGAAATTTCTCTCTCCCATTTTTGGGAGATTTCTACCCCAATCTAATCTAGATTTAGGGATTTTTGGTGTATGATTTTGGGGTTCCGCTTCTTTAGGTTTCATTGGTGTACAAATCCAATTTCAAAAGTGTTTGAAGGAGCTTCGCAAAGGTTTCCTTTTCACAGGTATTGTCACGCCCCGATCCTCTGATCACGCGAACATCCCACTCTGGTCAATACAAGTGCGACTTCCCAGGACACGTCGCCAACCCATTCATTTTTATTATGCATGCGGAAGCAAACAAATCCCCTGACAACATCTAACTTGGGATAGAAAAGAAGGCAACCAATCACAACCAATCAAGCTTTCTTATAAACACACGGGTTTATATACAACATGGATTGTCTACAAAATAGACAGGCTCAACAACTAGGGAACTGTCCTATGACCAACTTGTCAGACAAGTTCGCCGATTCTTCAGCCTCCACCTTCCGAACTCCAGGACTTCCGATCCTCCACGACCGTCATCTAGGGACCTGAAATATTATCCCACAACCGGGATGAGACTACGTCTCAGCGAGTCCTACCCTCTAAAACTCAATTAGGAAGAAAATACGCCTCAGGGCGCTCTAGCCACACAAATAGGATAGATGACTTACCTCGTCTCAGATCCTTCCTGCACATTAGTTTAATCAATAAATGTTGACAACCACATCATCCAAACAATTCAATTACTCGGATCGATTCAGGGATCAATCGACTTAGTCGATTACATGTCATCGAAATCATCACACGGTCATTCTGACTATTCATTCTCAACTCTCAATCACGGCCTTACAGGCAAGTCTATATGTAGTGGCATCATGGCCCCACTCGGCAATGTTTTGTGTAGTGGCATCATGGCCCCACTCGGCAATGTTTTGTGTAGTGGCATCACGGCCCCACTCGGCAATGTTATATGTAGTGGCATCACGGTCCCACTCGGCAATGTTATATGTAGTGGCATACTTGGCAATGTTATATGTAGTGGCATCACGGCCCCCACTCGGCATAATTTAGATTTAGTGGCTTTCTAGGTTCAACTCACAACCTCTCACGGTCTTTTTCCCATCAAAACCAACACTAATTAACTTTGGGATAAATCCCCACATAAACATCCATTCAATCGATCGATACAAACTGGATCTACCAACCAATTACGGTGCCAAAAGCCGACACCAAGTATTTTCAAGTTAAATACCAAAACTTCATCAATATCACTCAATTCCACACTTTTGGAATAATTAACCATAACCATCAATCACTCAATTTCTCAATTTAAGCTTACAATTAACACAAACCGACTGCACTGCTGCGATCAGCGTGAAATTCTAACGACCAAGCCATCCCTAAGAAAATTTTCGAAATTATTAAATAATTAAATTTAATTCCGAAAATTAAATAATTAAATAATATATTATAATAATATAATTTAATAAAATAATATTTATATATTCGAAATAATTAATTAATTAAAAATAATTAATTAGGGCTTAAACAAGATTACACTAATTTAATCATACAATTAGCCCTAATTAAACATCCATTAAGCTAATCATACAACTAATCTAATTTATATTAAAATAATCTAATCCAACCACCTAAACCTAATTAGACTAATCTAAACACCCCTTAAGCGTCATTAACTCACTAAGCAAGGATTAGAGGATAAACTCACCCGATTAACGAGCCGAACGGCTCAAAACGACGGGGACGATGCGAGGATCGATAGTCTCCAAGGCGGGCCTAGCTTCCGAGGCCAGGAAGCCACCCAAAACGGGTCAAATAACCGCTGCCATACCCATTTTCCAACTCTCTATCCGCTGCTGCTTGAGGCCGAAAATGAGCAGATCTAGGGCTGGTTGGGGTCGGGAATGGGCGAAGGAGCTGGACTGGACCTAGGCGAGGCTTCACGGTGGCCGGAGGTGGGCTAGACGGCTCCGGCGAAGCTTCCTCAGATCTAGAATGGTTGTTGGAACAGAGGAGCCGATGAGGTGGAGACAGAAACGGGCGGAGCAACGGCAAGGCGACGGCGGTCCAAGTGGGGTCGGAGGACGACTGGACGGAGATGGAGGGAGCTCGGCGGGGTTGGGACGCGTCTCGAGCAGCTCAGAATAGGGAGTTGGAACTGCGGAAGTGAGAACGCACAGCGACGGGTTTGGGTGCGCGCGAGCAGCTCCGGTGGCTTGCGGGCGTGCGACATCGGGGCTCTTCGGTGGATTGCTGGTCGATCTCCGCTGCTGCTGGTGGCGTCCGAAGAAGAAGAAGAAGATGAAGATGGAGAGAAGCGAACCAGTCGCACGGTAGGGAGAGGGAGGAGAGAGGCGATGGAAGAGAGAGGGGGAGGGGACCACTTTTCTCTCTCACATGGCCCACTATGACCTCATGGATGATGTCACCTTCCACTATCTCCCACAACCTCATTCCAATGGGTTCAATTTCATTTTCCGCTGTGGCATGAAATCTTGTACACTTAATTCAATCAATTATCAATCAATTCCATCCAATTAAAGTTCAATTAAATTAACAGATGTGTCCTCAACCTCTTATGACTTTTCCCCATCAAATGATCCAACTTGCATCCCAAAGATTCAATTAAAAATGGCCCTCTGACAATCTCGAACAAAAATGGCCTTACTTTGCTTTTCTGCCAAGAATCTCGATTTGTAGAAAATCAGGATGTCACAGGTATCAAATTTGTGACCGTTCAACCTTGTGGCTTTGAATAATGATGGTATTGAGGATACCAAATTTAGGTATGCATCGCCGAAAAGCAAAGTTGTAGTGACAATTGGAGATCTTGGTGTGTACGCATTGCTGAAGATGAATCTTATCGGCCATCGATTTGATTTGAAGAAGCTATAGATATGCTCTTTGAGCATGTGACTCTTAAACTTGTTCTACTAATTTAGATCTTGAAACTTCCCTCTCCCATTTCGGGAGATTTCTACCCTAGTCTAATCTAGATATAAGATTTTTGGTGTATGATTTTGGGGTTTTCCTTCCCTTGGGTTTAGTTGGTGTACAATCCAATTTCGAAAGAGTTTGAAGGAGCATCACAAAGGTTCCGCTTTCACAAGTTTCAAATTCGCGCCTGTTCAACCTTGTGGCTTTGAATAATGATGGTATTGAGGACACCAAATTTAGGTATGCATCGCCAAAAGGCAAAGTTGTAGTGACAATTGGAGATCTTGGTGTGTACGCATTGCTGAAGATGAATCTTATCGGCCATCGATTTGATTTGAAGAAGCTATAGATATGCTCTTTGAGCATGTGACTCTTAAACTTGTTCTACTAATTTAGATCTTGAAACTTCTCTCTCCCATTTTGGGAGATTTCTACCCTAGTCTAATCTAGATTTAAGATTTTTGGTGTATGATTTTGGGGTTTTCCTTCCCTTGGGTTTCGTTGGTGTACAATCCAATTTCGAAAGAGTTTGAAGGAGCATCACAAAGGTTCCGCTTTCACAAGTTTCAAATTTGCGCCTGTTCAAACTTGTGGCTTTGAACAACGATGGTATTGAGGACGCCAAATTTAGGTAAGCACCGCCTAAAGGCAAAGTTATAGTGTGTGTACGTATTATCAAAGACGAATTTGGTGATCGGTCACCGATTTGATTTGAAGAAGTTACATATCTACTCTTTGAGCATGTGACTCTTAACCTTGCTTTAATAATTTATCTTGTTATTTGGGATTTATTTTTATTATGAAGTTGTATAAGGTTTATCTTGGTTTGTAGTTGGATTGCATTGTTTCTCTCTTGTATTTTTGTAGAAATTAATGAAATATTACTATCTTGTTATTTGCAATTTATTTTTAATTTGAAGTTGCAAAAAGTTTATTTTGGTTTGTAGTTGAACTGCATTGTTCCTCTTTTGTACTTTTGTAGAAATTAATGAAATATTACTTTTACAAAAAAAAAAAAAAAGAGTTTTAGGATATTCATTGTCATTATCCCAATGAAAATTGGAGCACGTTGCCATAGCCAACCTTAGATGTTGCAGAATTAGAGATGAGGTCCTCTCACTTAACCCACGGGACTAGATTATTAACTAGGTTTGAAATGTGCATGTGTGTCAGCAGGTGGATAAAGTGCACAAATTAATTTGATTTCTTGTGCCATTATCAAGTGTGACCAATCTCGTAAATTTGAGCTAATTATTACCATTTTGACTCGTAATTAAAAAATTAAGTCAATCATTTCATGCATTTGACGTCACAACTCGTGATTCCATTAATTCCACATTATTGTCCCAAGAAATGAATCTCCATTTGTCACTGCATTCGTGTTTGACTAATCCAACTTAGAATGTTTGATTAGTCATAGAAATATCACATCATTGAGAAAAAAGGTGGCTTCGTAGTATGTACCATCCATCCAGTGGTAGTATTTTTCAAAGCTCTAAAGTTTATGCTTTCCGATAGAAGAAGTCATTAGCTACTAGTTAGAGGTGTCTATTTGAAGGGTTACAATTTGTCCTCAACAAAATTGCAATTGACATCCCTCATTGCCAATTTCACAGAGCCAAAGCTTGATATTTAGCTTTAGGGTTAATACTTTGAAAAACTCCAAATTAATATACCTGTGATAAATTTACCTAAAACTAATTTTTGGACCACAAAAAGCCCCAAACTGGTACACCTGTGATAAATTTACCAAAAACTGATATACTTATGACAAATTTACCATTTGTTAGTTTCCGTTAAATTTTTGTGATATCATGAATTTCGACCCCGTCTTGATTATATTAAATGGGCTTTTGTTGACGCGCCTATGGTCCTTTTTCTCATAGCTGATCACTCACAAGTTAACTGATCTATCAAGTGAAACCTTTAAGGGATATAAACACGACAGACTTGAGAATTCGATTAGAAATGGACTACTCGATCATGATAATCGACAAGGGTCAATACAGCACCGTTATAAGCGATTAGTGATTGGGTATAGATCGATTCGATGGAGACACATAATTAAATTGCGGGTGATTAGATTAATTAGATTAAATTGCGCTAAAATCCCTAAAAGCTACTCAGTAGGTTGAGTCGCGCTAAAATCGCATTTGGTCGATTTTAACTACGAAATTAAATTCGATTTTAGGAATCGAACGTTCAAGCATGTCACAATTTATTTTTAGGATCTCATCTCATCTTTCGGGAAATTTCCGTCAAGTCCGGAATTTTTACGGAAAATCATTTTCGGCAAATTGGAAATTAAGGAGAAATTCGTATGGGTTGGTCTATTGGTATTTTGGGCTGCCAAATTGATTTAATTTGTGGAGAATTAAAGCGGAATTCATATGGCAGCTTCAAGGGGATAAATTGACCACCAAAATGGCTTGGTTTGTGAAGAAATTGAGAAGAAATCGATGGAATTTCGAATGACTACTGAAGGGGTCTATTTTGGCCTTCAAATTGGATTATTTGGTGAAGATTTGAGGGAAAATTGGCCATTGGTTGGTGCTTGGACTTTGGGGGCTTGTTCATCATCACTTTGATATTTTGCAAGCCATGGGATTAAGCCTTGACTTTCTTCCCTCTCTCCCTCCTTGTGCGTGTGCAACCCTTAGTGGAGTCCCCCATCTGCTGTAGCTTTTTCTTCTTCATTTCATCTTCTCTATTCCTCCATTTTCCTCCCTCATTGTAGCCGCCGCAGCCTCCATTTTTCCCTCACATTGTCCAGCTCCAGTAATCGGCCACTAGAACACCAAGCTGTCCCGACGCCACTAGCGGGACCGTTTGACGGCCAATAGGTCGCGACCAGTGCCCGCACCAACCGTCGACTAGCTTTGCCATTGCTGCCTCCAGTCGCTCGTCCAGTCGCCACCCTTGTGTCCACCAACCACCGTCCACCTCTGTTTGTCATAGCCAACTCCGCCCCCAAGTTGAGCTCGATGCAGCCTTCCACAAAGCCAAAACAGCCCCTTAGCTGTGGGCTGTAGGGCTGTTTTTCAGCCATCAATTGGTTTCCGTTGGACGCCATAGTTGCGATTCCTCACAGCCTCGTGCCACCATCGCTGTGGACCTGTCGTCTCGCTAATCTGGTGACTTAACACCATAATTTTGGATTAGGAAGTTAATTGCACTTAGTAGGTGAATTAACGTTAATTAAGGATTAGTATAATCCTAGTTACTGTAATTAGTGGTTAGGATAGTTAGTTGCCTAAGCTAGATTAGTTAGGTAGTTAGTTAGGTTATTTGGTTAGATTAATTAGATTAATATAGTTAGCCTAGTTAAATTAATTTAATTAGCTCAAGTAGATTAGCCCGATTAGCTTATGTGGATTAGTTTAAATAATTTGCAATTTATTTAATTAATTATAATTAGCGTGAATTGTACCGAGATAGCCGGTTATTGGAATTTTACACTGATCGTCATGGATTCGTTGATTTGTGAAATTGATTTCTAAATTATGCAATTGAGTGCTTAGTGATGATTTTTATTATTATCTCAAAAATATGATTTTATGGTATTTAATTAGAAAAATACCAGGTGTCGGTTTTTGACACAAAAATATTTTATGTACTATAAAATCGTGAAATTTTTAAATGGGAGAGTATTATGTTTTGTGGACCAATTTAAATGTGTGACCACACACAATTATTTTACTGGATATTTTTAATACAAAAAAATTGGCCAAGTGCATTATTTGAAATGGAGGTAATTGAATACAAAGCACGATATTCTTGGCCAAGTATATGCTGATGTATGATCACTTAAGTACCCTGATGCGTTTACGCGGGGTAGTGAACTCGTCTGGATGCGTTTACGGGGGACGATACTTGATTAAGTTCAAATGCCCTTAACAACGGATGCCAGTCGCGGTGGAGGCCGAGCTGATGCTCCTTTATGGAATGCCGCCTTGATGTGTTCACGCAAGATGATGCCATGCTCGATGCAGCGAGATGACACCCGGTTATGTCGGATGACCGCCGACTGATGAGTTGGCTGTGACCGTTGAGTTGTAAATAATTGGAACACACTTAAGTGATTGAGAAAGTCGCACCTGATTATGAGACGGAATTGTGTGGTACGGAATGAAACATATCATAACGATTTGGCCTTATAATCAGGATCCCTGTAAATAATTGATGATTGATATGAGGTGTTCCAGTTATGGAGTGCATTTATTGTATGCATGATATATGAGATGTACTAACGTGCAAGGAGGTACTGAGGCGAGGTAAGTCCTATATGGTGCATGTTTAGGCTGCCTCTAGGTGAGTTCTTGTCCTAATCGAGGTTTAGGGTGTAGACTCGCTGAGATTTATCTCAACTGTCATGGTTTACCCTTTTTTAGGTCCTTAGATAAAGGTTCGTCACGTCCATTTTGGGTGTCCATGGGAGGTGGAGACCGAGTTTACCCATCTCCCCATCCCCCGGACCACTTGGACCTATGAGCTTGTGGTGACCACTCTTTGGGCCGATGAGGGCTTACCTCACTTGGTGCCTCATTATTTCAAAGCATGGTACATTAACAAGCCCAATGGGATCTTGGAGGATCCTCTAGAGGGTTTTGACGGGCCTACCGTCGAACCCGAGGAGAAGAGGTACTTGGTCCCATGGATATCAATATATTGAAAAATATCAAGGCGAACCCGGGGCTCGAGGCTGAAGGGCCCGGAGTAGAGGTAGTTGATCCCTTGAACATCGACATCCCAGATAGTGTCGAAGTGGACTCGAATCCCGAGTAGGTAGGGTTCGGGGTAAAGTTGGCTTAGTAGCTTCTTTTTGGATATAGACTCTTGTATGTGAACTTGATGTGTATATAAAGTGCAATTTGTGAAAAATGTATTGGCATGTGTTTTACTATCCTTGTGTTGATTGATGTTTGGAGTTTGTTAAATTTGCTTCCGCATGTGCATGAAACGAATGAGTCGGCGACGCATCCTGGGAACGTCGCTATTTTAGTCGACCGCCAAGGGATGTGCGTGCACTTGAGGTTCAGGGCGTGACAATTTTTACTGTCAAATCACTAAATTGGATGGTATGTGACAGTTGATTAGTATATCAGTTTAGGATTTTACTTTCTGTTTGTTACAGTTGTATAATTTTTGTGATTTTTTGCGATATTAATCTAATTTAATGGATGGAATATTTTTCGCAAATGTACAAGTTTAAAATTTTTAGAGGTTGAATAAATTTGTTACAATTATACAAGTTTGGAATTTTTTTTATGATTATTTGGGGTAAATTTATCACAAATGTATCAGTTTGGGGTTTTTCATGGTCAAAAAAATTAGTTTTTGGGTAAATTTGTTACAAGTGTATTAGTTTGGGGTTTTTCAGGATATTAACCCTTAGCTCTATTCATGTTTCATTATGCCATTTTTTTTTTCAGTAATGATGTGCAAAAACTGCAAGCTCACTTTATGAGGATGAAGCTTGTAAGCCGACCACAAACACCTCCACGCCCCAAACAAGGAAGTCCATATTTTTTAAGGGTGTGTTTGTTTAAATGAAAAAACTTTAAACGAATTATTTTTTTGGACTTTTACTCATTTGGTTTGTTGAAAATGATTAGTCAACAAAGAACCATTTATGATCAAAGAAAACATACATGTTTAAAGTTAGGAAAGAAAACTTCCAAATTTGAAAATGTAAAAATATTTTTGTGGAAAATGATATAATTTTCAGGAATCATGAAATTTTTACTAAACAAATATGCCCCCCATTTTTTTTTTTTTTTGGTTGAAAGAAAATTGTATTCATTATTCAAAAGGATATGGAAGTATATAGTATTCATGATAAAGCAAATTGGAACAGAGCAAGAATATTGAAAAGCATCAACAAAGCACTAGTAGAGTTAAGCATACACTCGTTCCATAAGAACATATTTGTCAGGCAAAATCGACGTTTAATTACTAGATCTTGTGTCTTTATCAATGATAAGCACATGCCAGAAATTCCTTCTCCAATAACTACAAAGCTGCCAATTGGCGATGCACGCCTAATTTTTGCTACATCTACACCATTGTTGTACGGAGACAACCAAAGTAAATTGAATAAATATAGATCTAACATATAGATGAGCAAATTTTTGTAATTTAACAAGATACAAAAACGATCATCGTTGAAGCTGGAGGTGTGGAATTTGTACACGACCAGAGTAGAAGGGTATTGAATCCCTGAAAGCATGTTTATTAAACTCTCAGATCTAGATCGGGAGAAGGTAGCACCCGAATCTAAAATTAGATCAAGGGAGTTTAAACTTTAAAATCGAGAACTAGACTAGATCTAAAATTGGGAGAGAATGATTCTGTTTATTAGCTAAAATTATGAACATTTGAAGGCGCTTAATAATTGTTCAAAATTTCTATTCTTGGTATAGAAATGTGTTCCATATGACCCACAAATTCTTTTGCAACTAATAATTTCTTTTAATTTTTAAATAATTTTATTACAAATTTTCTCTTTTCTTCTTTTTCTACTTTCTTCTCAATTGCCAACCTCAACCTTGGCCGATGACCTTACTGGAGCATCGTGGGCCTTTGACGAGGTCGACCTTGTTTAGATCTAGTGAGGTTAAGCTCGCCCAGGTTAAGCCTCGCCCAGGCAAGGGGAGGCTTGGCTCGATTAGGCTTAACCTCGTTGAGGACCGGTAACGCTTTGGCAAGGTCATTGGCCCTGCTCTAGCTGGTCATTAACCATGGCCGAGGCCAGTGACCAATTGAAGGAAGAAGAAGAAGAAGAAGAAGAAGAAGAAAAAAGGAGAACACAAAAGGAAAATAATGGCTTGGGCCTGATTTTGAACAAAGAAGTAGCTTTCTTTTTTACTTTTTAATTATGTTCCAAATCTATTCCTAGGGCAATGGCTTTTTTTTTTTTTGTTTTTTTGTTTTTTAGGAACAAAAGAACATAAATAGTTATTGTTTGGTCGGTTACCAAACATGGCATTAGAGAGCGCAAAATCCGCCACCTTTAATCAATAAGTACATTTTGCGGCTTCACATCACAATGAAGAACCCATTCTAAACACTCTTCATGAAGATAAGCAAGCCCTTTGGCTACTCCTACGGTGATCTCAAACCTTTTGGTCCAGTCGAGTTGAAGGGAAGGAAGATTTTTAGACAAAAAACCATGATCCATGAACTCATAAACCAAGAGCCTATGCTCGCCCTTTGCACAGTACCCCCGCATCTTGATCAAGGTTCATGTGATTTAGATTCCTAATAGTTCTCACTTCAGCCTGGAAGGCCTCTTCTCCTTGGTTAACGTCGTACATCCACCTGATCGTAGCTACCCGGTGATCTTGCATGAGGCCCCTGAACAATCCCCTTCTTCCTCTTTCAATCTCTTCATGGAAGTTTTGGTCGCTTTCTTTAGCTCGACATATGCGAATCTTCTACATCCTGTCGCTGCAAGATGACATCATTTTACATAAGCTCCCCGTTTTTATCTTTAGACTCGAATCCTTGCTTTTGACATCAATTTCTCATTCCATCCTTTTAACTTTGTGCTTACCCATCCCAAAATCCAAGCAAACATCTATTTCTTTGATACTACCCAATCCGAAGGAGATATTTCCTTGTTTTATCCGTTATCGGTAGTCTTAGCACCCTTTCCATGTTCTCTTTTAAGCTGTGGGTAGTCCCTATTGAAATAAATCCCACACTTTTTCAAATTTACCTCTTGTCCGAATGGTACACAGTATTGATTTGAAATTGTTGCCAAATTTTGACATTTTAGAATTTTCCTTTCTAACAAGATGATGAAGCCATCCGCGAAGAGTATATGAGAAAGGGTAGGACTCCATTGTTAAATATAATCCCTTTAATGCTACCATTATCAACCGCAATCTTCAATAGTGAGGATAATACATTAGCCATTGGAATAAATAAGTAGGGGGATAATGGTTCCCTTAACTAATCCCTTGTGTTGGCTTAAAATATTGAAGTGGCTCTCCATTAAACTTGACACCGAATGAGATAGTTGTGAGGCATTGCATTTTCCACCCATTTTTCATCAAAACCTATTCTAATTAAATGTGCCTTAAGGAAGTCCCACTCCACTTGCTTGCATGCCTTTTTCATATAAAGTTTCCAAGATAAAGTACACGAGGAGTGTGAGAACTTGGCACACGTGGACACCTTAGCGTAGAATGTTTTAAAAGATACACTTAAGTGTCACTGTTTTTGAAAAGTGGGACACATCGGTGCTAAATTCAGCGAGAGTAGCTAGAAATTTGACATGTCATTTGTTTAATAATATATGTGGTCTACGTGACTCGCCGGAAGCCAACTCAACAATGACTTGACAAAAAATGATGTCATTTTGCCCCAAAATTGAATATTAATATAAATATTAATTAAAATAAAAAAAATATTTTTATTAAGAAAAAGGATCTACAGCAAGCTTCGGTGAGGGCTTGCACAGCCCTCGTCGAACCTGCTCTCCCTTTTAAAAAATATTTTAATTAATATTTACATTAAAATTCAATTTTGGGGCCATGTCAGAGTAAAAAACGTCATTTTGCATCTATCTAGCCAATTCAATGCAAAAAACGATGTCGTTTTGTACTTATCTTGCTGAAGAAATGCCATGTTAGTAGTTTGACCAGAATTTCTCGTTGTTGGCACTTGAGTATTCTATTTTTCCTCCAATTTTGGTATTTAAGTGTGCCTTTTGAAATTTTTGGCACTAAAGTGTCTCCCCATGTTAAGTTTTGGCACTCTAAGAGTCTACACCTCCAAGTTTTAGAATTTCTTGAAATTTCTTTTTCTTTTGCAAATTCTAATTTGATGTAGCATCTCTTATACAATGAATATGTTATCTTAAATTTGCGTTCCCCAATGAAGGCACTCTGCTTTGTAGCATCATATCTAGCAGCAACGAATTAAGCCTATTCACCGTCATTGGTTTGACCTCTCGAGATTAGGGACTTTTGGGATAAGTGAAATATGGGTTCCTATTACCTTCACTGCTTGGAAGACCTCACTCTAGATTTCTGCCCAGCTTAGTAACACTATTCACTAAGGCCATCCAACCTTGGTGCTTTAGGTGCACGAAGTTGAAAAACTACACATTTTACTTCTTCCAAAGCATCTACAGCAATTGATTCAATTCTTCTATCACTGCTCAAGAGCATTGATCTAAAGCATGAAAGAACATTTTGGGGTCCAATAGATTGATATAGTTCTAAGAAAAATTGTACTGTAGTTTCCTTAAGAAGGCTCGGTTCTTCAACCCATATTCCTTATGATATTTGCAACATGGAAATTCTTTGATGTTGTTAAACAATGGTGGCATGAAAGAATTTAGTGGTTTTGTCACGCATTTCAGCCAATTAATTATTGTTCTCAGCCCCAATACATATCTTCCTACCTCCATAATGCCTCAATTTTCCTTTGTAAGTGCTTGACCCTTTCCATTTCGGAATATCCTCCATTATTGTTTATCCATTGTTGAAGTTTCTGCTTCAATGAGTCTATTCTTTTATGTCCATTCCCAAATTTTTTTTTACTCCATTTGGATAAGGCAATACCATTGCACGTAACTTCGCAACTACCTTTATCCCTACTTAGTGAGTAGAGTTCCAAGTCTCTTTAATAATTGTTCTACATTCATCATTCTCAAGCCAAAAGGCCTTGAACTTGAACCCTTTTCTCCGTTTAACAGATTCGAGCTTGAAAGATAAAAGGATAGGACTATGGTTTGACCCGGTGGCTGGAAGTGCAAATGCTTTTGCTTTAAGGAATAATAATTTCCATTCAATGGTGCACACCACCCTATCAAGATGTTCTTTAACGTGATTGTCCCCTTCCTTATTATTCCATTAAGTAAAGGGACATCCCTTGCTGTATATGTCCATAAAAAAACAAGAATCTAGAAAATTCCGAAAAGCTATTATTTTATAATTCTCAACCATGCACTTTCCTGCTTTTTCCTAATGGAATAATACTTCGTTAAAATCCCTCAAACGCACCCAAGGTAACATGTTCATAGAACTTATCTAACGTAATTCCTCCCAAAGTTGAAGCCTATTATGGCAAACATACGGTGCATGAACAAAGATGACTCTCATTTTCTTACCACTCCCCATTACTTTGCATCTCATATTCACATAATCCACGATTCCTATGAAATTTCTTAGTTGAAAAATTCAAAAATTAGGCCTTGCAATTCAAATACATAACTTTGAGACTGTGCCATAATTTTGAAAACTATATGATTAGACGAACGAATGGCTTAAATCCTTATTGGCCGTTCCAAATCGAAATAAATTCAGTTTGATGAGCCCACCATGGCATGTATTCGTAAATTCCTTCTTTACCTTTTCTCCCTTTTTTTCCTTCTTCTTTCCCTTCCTTTCTTTTCTTTTTATTTCTATTTTTATGTTTTCTCTCTCCTTTTTTCTAGGTAGGCTCTTAGTCTTCAAGGAGTTGAACATCCTTTTCCTTTTTATGACTTTTCAACTTTTTATCTATCTTTTTTTTTTTTCCAAGCCCTACCCTTCTCAATCAAATATTACAATTTCCATACCCATTTGCCACATTATATTGTTAATTATGTAGAAGAGCCATGGAGGAGCAGGCTTATCATAAAAAATAATGCCACATCACCTTTTTCAGCGATCAAAGACGTTAGTGTAAATTATGTGATGACACTTTGAAAGTTGAGGAATTTAAATGAGTGATCTAAAAGTTATAACACTAAATTGAATTGCATATAAAAGTTTTGACATTTCTAATTTTTTTCCACTAAGCATCCACTTCAGCACACTAAACAATTAATTCACAATGTTTGTGCCAGAAACAGCAATATGGACATCACTGTTTCTGACCAAAATAAAATAAAATAAATATGGACATCACTAACGTGAAAATTAACTAACAATTAAAATGGGCAACGTTCGTATTTATAACCTCAAAGGAAAGGCATGACTAGAGAAAATGGAAGAAAATATAGTCCAATTTCTAATAATAGACATCTCAAATTTCGACATATATTCAAAAAGTCAATAATTTAGTAGAGTCTGGCCAAACTTGACTAAAACGGGCCAAAATGTCTTCCTAACTTCATAAATGGGTTTTGTTCAATTGACGCTTATATGATCCCTCGAAATCGAAGTCCCGTCTCCAATGTTGTCGGAATGTCTCTAACTTCTACGTATCAACATTCAAGTCAATTGGAGATCGGACGGCAGAGTAATCATCCATGAAAATTGGATGAAACTTTCTTAAGCATCCTTGAAACCCTGGGAACCTGTAACCATACTTAGGGTAAATAAAATCAGATGACACTTTCCAAATTTCTTGTATATGGTTCTGTTTTGCCCACTCTTATAATGAAATATCTTTCACTGAAAATCATTCTTTGATTTTATTAAAGGGGACAAGGGTTTTGAGCCAACTCTAGACACAAGACGTTTCATACAAAGAGGAATCGAACTTCTTTAATCCAAACAACACTACACAATCCCATATAGAGTCAGAATTGAATCAATGACAAGGCCCAAAAGTTACAAGATCAATCTTGAATTATGATAGAATTCAATCAATAACATAAATCGAGGATATTCAGATACAACGCTAAAATTCAATCAACAATGGGGTATCAGGATAAAATGCATGTTAGAATCTAATTGATGACGTGAATATGAAACTATAGCTAAGGAAATTTAAAGTACAATGTAGGAAAATAAAGATAATTGAAAGATAATATTGTGTTTGATTCATGCCAAGGGTTTCTTGTTGGATAGCTAGTGGCACTTATAGCAAAGGTGTAGTAATTGCTCCTCGACTATGCTTAGATATTGTTTTTCTAAGTAACTTCCATTGGCCTTGCCCATACTCCTTCCTTCCCGCAAGCTTCACTTGCCCATGTTTTGTATAACGGTCCTCATTGTGCGTTGATGGTTTTGTAGTCATCAACGATCGTTCCATGATAGGGTGTGTGAATGGCAACAGCTCCCTCTGCAACGTGCATTCTCGATGCCCACCGTCTTGGTAATTTGAATAGTATTTGAAATACTTCCAATGAAAACTTGCTACTAGTGCTCATATAGGCAGCCACCAACCGTTCGTTATCATATTTCGACAACTAGACACATAATATTAAAAAATATCGTCATTGATCACCATGTGTTAGCTCCTGTATTTGTTGACGGCTGTATAAGGTGACGCTCATGCATTATGCATGTGGCTGCTACTTATCCTTGCGCATATGCCACATATTTCTCATTCTTGTGCTAAGCACAAGCATATTGATAACCAAATCGACTTTTGGTATTAGGGGTGTGCATGGTCTGAGCGGGCGGTTCCCAATCTAAAACTGGGAACCGCCCGCTAAAAACCGGTTCTGAAAAATTGGAACCGGGATCCACCCGTTTGTTGCATGGATCCACCCGGGAACTGGACCGCCGGTCCAGTCCGGTTCCGGGTGGATCCATGGAACCGATCTTTATGCAAAACAATTTTAGTTTTCAACATAAAACAACTACGTGACATCAAAGCAAGCCAAAGAAAGAAAAACCAAATTTAAGTACGTGGAACAAAAATTCATTTATTGCAACTATAAATGCAACTAATGAAGGAATGGATGTACGTAAGTTGATATAGAGGTGGAGAGAGCAGTAACTGTTCAAGAAAAATGGGTCTCTCTTAAAGCTATGAACTGGACATAACCCTCATCAGGTTCGGCAAAATATCACAAGTCGCACAGACAAGTCAAATGAGGTGAAATGAGGCACCATCCAAACATAGGAAAACAAAGGAAGTGCAACTAAACAAGACTTTATTGAATACATCACCTTCATCATTATATTAATAAATAAACTAAACAACCAAAAAGCATAAGAATTCCCCAATATTCAGCTTTGTATTCATCCTGCTACAGAAACAATTGCCACAAAACAATTGCTTTGTATTCAGTTTTAGTAATTTTTTTTTTAATATTAAAAGGGAACCGGTCCGATCATGGTGGGGGGGCAAGCGGGCAGATCCGTTCATGGAACCGAGAACCGAACCGGTTCCCTCAAGAACCGCTGGTTCCAGGCGGTTCTGGTCCTATTCCGGGTGGTCTAGGCGATTCCTGGGTATTTTGCACATCCCTATTTGGTATCAACAAGTTTGAACTATTTTTAGATGGCAAATTCCGTAACCCAAGTGAACCACTTTGGTTTAGGTAGTAAACTAGCTCATAGCAAAGCACAATTGAAAAAGAATGAAGAAGTGTATGGAGATATTTATGTTCAAAAAACAATGTCTAAAAAGGAAATTGTCGCAATGTAACCCCTCTCACGAGGGAGGGAGTTTGCTATATTTAGGGGTATTGTCAACTTCGGGCCAATGGCCTTCCATTGACTCAAGCTTTCTCAAACCTATATCTCGCGCAATATTAAGCATTCAAATTTTTAATCAATTAAGCTTATGCAAATTTTGACTAAGGAGTCGCCACTAGCCTTTTTTGGCTTGACCAGAAACCTAGTAAGATACAAGAGGATATTTTAGTATTTACACAACTAGAGATTTTGGATTCAGGTACTTGATTATGTTAGCCCTAAGGTTAACAGCCTTTCGATTCCTAACCTAATCATGTGCTTATTAATGCCATGGCAACCTATCAAGAAAATTATAAGGTTTATTTTAACCATTCTAAAACAAGGGAATAGCATCCCGATAATGAAAAGTGCAGTCAATTATAATCATAATAGAGAATATGCAAGCATTCTAAATTGTCCCTAAAAAAGAAAACAAGATAAAGCAAAACAAGAATCCCTATTATAAAACCCTAAAGGCTTATCCAATTCTAGGTTTTAGTTCCAAAGGATCCTCTAATTTTTTTTTTTAAATTATCATTTTTGAATGTTCAAATTTTTAATATTTTCTAAAATTTCTTTTTTTTTATTGATTTTCAAATTTTCTAAAATTTTTATTATTTCCTAAAGCTTTTAAATTTGTTTATCATTTTCTGAATCTTTAATGATAATATTTTCCATTTTCGAATTTTTTTAATTTTAATTTTAATTTTGTTTATTTTAAAAAATAATAATTATTATTTCTTTATTATTACCGGGTCAAGAGACCCGACCCATGTAAACCAACCCGAACCCTATTGGATTGGGTTGGGCTAAAAACATTAACGCTAAAAGCCCGCTCAGAATTAATTATAAAAGCCATGAACTTTTTTCCTTTTAACTCTTTTTCCGCCCACATTTTGAAATGAGCCCAGCCCACAACAGAATACCCCCTGGCCCTTTTATTTTTCTACGGTTCCTTTTTTCCTGCTTTCCTTTTCTCTTTTTTTTTTTTTTCCCTATTTTGTCTTTTTCTGCCCATCTTCGTCGACCCGGCATCGTCTTCAACTTACTGGCTCCTCCTTTAATGGGGCCGGACTCCCGCTACGTCTCCGCCGTCGGGAAACACTCGACACCACCGCCATCTGGCCGCCGGTCACCGTCCTAATCATCGCCGGCCAACACGACCGACAGGCGTTCATCACTTCCGATCGGCCATTCCGGCGACCATTAAAACATAAAAAATAAACATCTCACCATACATAAACCTCTTACACCAGCATTCTCGGCAAACAAACAAACAACAAGCACATTAAAATAGAGAGATATGCTGACTCGAACGGCTTTAAACCGTGGGCTTCTCCGGCTGAAGGGACAGCATCTCCAGCGAGGTATTCATCCATGGCCGACTCGATGACGAAAGATTAGTTTCCACGTCACATAAAAAAAACACGAGAGTCAGACGTCCTTCAACAATATAAGAACAATGAAACATTAAACTAAACTTCTAACGCCGATCGGATAGCATGGATTTCAGTATATCATTCAGGCAATTTTCTACAAGAATATGATTTTCAGCCTAAAATGATATATAAGAGTCCAAATAATATCGTCCCTCATAAATATATCTCTGGCTTCACAAGATTAGACCAAAATCTTATAGATTGAAATTTCTGTTCTTAATTCCCAAACGGCATGAAGAAAAAACAGGATGTCTGGGGGGAGCGAGATGCTTACCTGATCAGAAGCGGCGTTGCAGCTGCTGTTTGTTCGTCAGCGGAGCTCGAGAAAATGGCCGACTGGTGCGAGGAGAGTCCGGGAAACGTCGCTTGTGAGGATGAACAGGGACTGAACCCGAGGGAACGTTCTTGTTGGTGGCCGCACCGAGAGCGGCGCTTCCAGAAAAAGGAAAGCCCTCCCCATCTCTTTCTTTCTCTAATGGCTGAATGATGCCCTCTTCTGCCGAACGATCCTCTCTTCTTCAGCCAAAGGAAAACTTTTGCCCCCTCCTCCCTCGCTGCAACCCGGTCTTCTTCTTTTTCGGTTGGGCCCCCTCATCCCTCACGCCAGCTCAGCCTTCTAAAAGGCTTGGCTATGCTTGCATCACAGCTTGTTGTTCCTCCCTCGCTCACGGGCACGCGTTCACACTTTGCTCGTTGCCGTCCCCTCCTCATCCGCGCCTCTTTTTCTTTTCCTCTTCATGGCGTTGGCTCATGTAAGCAAAGAGGACCATGAAAACATTAAAACAGATGGGCTCAACGGATAGAGGGAAAAAGTGGGCCGAAAGGAAGAAATGAAATGTAAGATGGGCTTAACTTTTGAAAGGGCCGAAAATTCATTGGAAGGATGGGCTGAACATGCGGGCCTACTGGACCCGACTTTTCATTTTATTACATTCATTTTTTTCAATTATATATATATTTTTCCAAAATAAATTGATATTTCAAACGTTGACAAAAATTCAAGGGTCAATAGAAATTACAAATTGTATCTATTTTATCTAGTCAATAATTTGTTATTAAGAAGAAGTGTACTATTTTGTGCACTTATGGCACCTTTATGTTTACCGATCTAAACCATGCTAGATCAACTGTGTATTCACAAGATTGGATCAGACGCACCAAAAATAAATAGTAACAAGAGAGCTATTGCATCCTCGTTGCTGAATGATCTCTTTTAGAGGGAACTGCCATGTTAAATGATCTTTCCTAGATTTCCAGTATGATAAAACAGAGATAGACAATGACTTGTTCCTAAACACTTACTAAATTATCTTTCCTAGGTTTGTACATCCGAAGACTATTACCTTTGTAACTATCCACTTATTTAGAGCTAGAACACAAGCAGTTATGCCGATATCTGATTACAGATTTTCACTTTCATGGCGTAGAAGCATCTCACCCACCTGGCTCATGGTGGGTCTTGCATCTCTGTCCTCCTCGATACACCGAAGTGCCACTGCAACCAAAACTTCCATCTTCTTGATGTCGTAAGGTCCCTTGACGGTTGGATCCATAATTTCCCTTATCCATGTCTCCGTGGCCACTCCTGGTTTCATCTTCTCTCTCACCCAGGTAGCCAATATTTTGTTCTCGCCTTTTCCTTCTCCATCGATGGCATGACTTGTGATCGGGTTCCTTCCAGTTAGCATCTCTAGCAGAATGATTCCGTAGCTATACACATCCACTTTGGATGTGATTGGCATATTGTAAACCCATTTAGGAGCCATGTAACCCCTTGTTCCTCTTATTCTTGAGAAACTTGTATTCTTAAGGCCTTCGCTGTTAAGTAGCTTAGAGAGCCCAAAATCCGCCTCCTTTGGTTGGCAATCAGAATTGAGGAGTATGTTCTATGGCTTCACGTCACAATGGAGAACCCATTCCAAGCACTCTTCGTGAAGATAAGCGAAACCCTTGGCCGATCCCACTGCGATCTCATACCTCTTCTTCCAGTCGAGTTGATCGGAAGAAAGGTTTTCTGCCAAGGAACCGTGATTCATGAACTCATAAACCAAGAGCCTGTGCCTTCCCTCCACGCAGTAACCCCACATCGCAATCAGGTTCATGTGATTGAGATTCCCAATTGTTCTCACTTCGGCCAGGAACTCATCTTCTCCTTGATTCGCCTCGTTTAGCAGCTTGACCGCTGCTTCCCCATGGTCTGTTAAGAAACCCTTGTACACAATCCCCCCACTTCCTCTTCCAATCTCTTCGCTAAAGTTCCTGGTCGCTTTCTTTAGCTTGGCATATGCGAACCTCGTAAATCCTGTCCCCGCAAGACGATATCCCTTCACATAACCTCCACGTTTGTCAAGATCAGTCCTGATCAAGAAGGACCATGTGAGGAAGACTACAACAATTTCCACTCCGGCTAGCGCTGGAGCAAAAATGAACAAGATCTTAGGTGTCGAATTCAGGTGGCTCTTCAGATATGTCCTCTGCAGGACAACTTCTTGAGCTTTTGGAGGACAGGACAATGGGTTGAATCCTTTGGTGGGTATTTGATAAGAAGAGAGATTAGTTTTTGGTAGTTTCAAATAGATGCTCCCATTAAATGAGAACGAAATATATCCATTTAACAGCAGTATCTTGGGATAACAGTCGAAGCGCCCTGTGTTCTCGTTGAATTTGTATTGAAAGCCTTTACAATTGCAAAGATCTGCGCACATTTTCTTGCACGACGCCAGGGTAGTGTTTGGAATATATTCCTTATCGTATCCATAGAAATCATGGTGGGGCAAACGCAGGAAATCGACATGAGCATCAGAACCCTGGTTGCAGAAGCTCTCGAATTTGGGCGCACATCCCTGAGTCCAATTAGTATCATTATTCCTCACATATCCAGGAAGGCAAGAGCAACTCCTCCCCTCCCGACCCATTTTTGACCCAACCTACCCATTTGCCACCCCTAATTTTCAGAAAAAAATTAGCCCTCTAAGTTTTGGAGGGATAATGATATATATACCATCCCCAAGATCGAATCCTAGCCGTTAGTTCGATTTGACAGTTAAGATTTGATCTCGAAGCCTAACTAATTTGCTTAAGGGTTAAGCAATCTTGAAAATCAGACATGTGATTACTCGGATGATGAAGATATGCCAAAATCATATCTTCACCATCGATTCGGATTGAATTTGTGATTAAGGCCTAATTAGAGGCATTTTCGTAATTTCACATAATTTGGGATCATTTTTGCAAAATCCGGAAAATTGGACTACATGGGGGATAAATACATATGACAGCATACCGATGGGTGGTCGTTGATCGCCAAGAATCGGTGAAGTCTATTGAACCATCAAACCTGGCAAAGCCTATTGAACCATCTCTCCAAAAATTGGAATACACACCATTTGGCTTCTATTGTTTTGAAAAAGGGCATGTCGTACCACCATAGATTGTTTTAGCTCGAAGGCTGGCAGCATTTGCTGCCATAACACCATGCCACGAGGTTTGAACCTCACTGGTCAAAACGACCAAAGGAACATCTTCAACAACGTTCTGGAAATCATTGTTATTAGCCATCTTGATTTTCTACTAAACCCAACAAATAGTGAGAAACCTAATCGTCTTAAAGTGATCCGGCTAACTATACCTCTCCTCCAATTACTATTTCTTTTTGTTATCACTTTCTCGAATTTATTATTTTTAAATCACAACAGACAGTGTAGCGTATTCTTCCCCTAATACTCCTCCTCCTCCAGTGAGGTTTTGTTTGGGGAGGAGCACATGGATCAGGTAGTCAAAGCTTTGTCACAACGGGACCTTGCCTTCTCTGTCACTAAGAACAAGATTACCAAAGTCTAGGAGCTGTAACTGACGAACTGGTGTCTTTGACCATAAGAGTGAGGCCGTATCTGTTGCCCAAACAATAGCGTCCTTGGCGTCGGTTAGCACAAGATCGCCATTCTTTTAAACCAAAAGCTTAAGAGTATCTCCCATTGATAGGTTCATCGCAATTTGCCATCCAAACTACGGTGCAATTCTGGCCACTGCACGGTGGATTGCTGTACCATATGGTAAAGCAGTAAGCGTTCTTGCCGATGGGATAAAAGCCTACGGAGAAGACGCTGGACTTTGAGATGAGGATGTTGTCTGGATTGGCAACGGAGAGAGAGTTGCCAATGCGCAAAGTGGCGCGAGTTGCAGAGGAATGTTGAGAAGACAAGTGAATGATTGAGAGAACAAGCGCAAGGAGGAATGACGAGTTTCTCATGGCGTTCCAGTTGAGGACTGGCTTGTACTGAGATGTTTATATATATATACATATCTATACATATATATGTGTATATATACATATATACACATATTATATATATATATATACATATATGAGGAATGATAGAATACAAAGTCATTTTTCAAAAATATATACATATACAAAGTCATTTTTCAAAATATATATATACATATAGATATATGTATATATATATATATGAGGAATGATAGAATACAAAGTCATTTTTCAAAATAAACCACTCTTATACGCTTTGTCTGTAGCATCGGAGTGTGTTGTTCTTTCTCCTACCCATGAGGCTCGTGAACTTTCTCTCTGTTTGATTTTTCCTCAAAATGATATGTTAAATTACCGTGTATGTACAGTAATCTGGCCCGTGCTATGCACGGAAGAAGTGGAAAATTCTTAATTCAAGTAAACAGCAATAGAAACTCAAATAATTTATTTAAATTGAGTTGACGGATTATTCATTTTTTTTTTTATCGTTAGAGTTATCACTTTATTTCCACATAATAACGCGGCTTTTGAAGAGCATAGCTCAAAGTACTCAGAGGCACAAAAGTTATCCCATTTCTTACACGCGATTGCTGCTTCTCCCTGCTCATATGCCACATATTTCTCATTCTCATGCCAACTGCCAAGCACGTGCGTATCAATGACCAAATCAACTTTGGTGTCAACAATTTCAAACTATTTTTTGATGGCTTGACCTCTCAAGATTAATGTCAAGTTCCCTAACCCAAGTGAATTGCTTTGGTTTAGGTATTAGACTAGCTCATAGCAAAGCACGGCCGAAAAGAATGAGAAGTGTATGGCGATAGTTATGTTCAAAAGTTGATGTCTGAAAAGGAGATTATAAATTGTAACTATTTTATCTAGTCAATGATTTGTTATTAAGAACAGGTGTACCATTTCGTGAGCCTAAGACACCTCTATGTATACCGATTTAAATCATGTCAGATCAACCGTGTATTCATAAAACTGGATCATAAGCACCAAAGGTGAACATTCCACAAAAGAGCAATATCGTCCTTGTTGCTAAATGATGTCTATTACAGGGAACTATCATGCTAAATGATCTTTCCTAGATTTCCAAGAAGATAAAACAGAGATAAACATGGACTGTTCCTAAACACTTACTTACATTTCCTAGGTTTGTACATCCAAAAACTATTACCTTTGCCATTGTCTGGTTATTTAGAGTTGGAACCCTAGCAGTTATGCTTGTATTCGATTACAAATCCTCACTTTCATGGCGCAGAAGCATCTCAACCACCTGGCTCATGGTGGGTCTTCCGTCTCTGTCCTCCTCCACACACTGAAGCGCCACTGCAATCAAAACTTCCATCTTCTTGATGTCGTAAGGTCCCTTTACGGTCGGATCCACAATTTCCCTTATCCATGTCTCCATGGGCACTCCTGGTTTCATCTTCTCTCTCACCCAGGAAGTGAACGTTTTGTTCTCGCCTTTTATTTCTCCGCGGATGGCATGGCCTGCGATTGGGTTCCCTCCTGTCAGCATCTCCAACAGAACGATTCCATAGCTGTACCATCCACTTTGGAGGTGATTGGCATATTGTAAACCCATTCAGGAGCCATGTAACCCCTCGTTCCTCTGATTCTTGAGAAACTCGTATTCTTAAGGCCCTCTCTGTTAAGTAGCTTAGAGAGCCCAAAATCGGCCACCTTTGGTTGGTAATTGGAATCAAGGAGTATGTTCTGTGGCTTCACGTCACAATGGAGAACCCATTCCAAGCACTCCTCGTGAAGATAAGCAAGCCCCTTGGCTGATCCCACCGCGATCTCATACCTCTTCTTCCAGTCGAGTTGATCGGAAGAAAGGTTTTCTGCCAAGGAACCATGATTCATGAACTCATAAACCAAGAGCCTGTGCCTTCCCTCCACGCAGTAACCCCACATCGCAATCAGGTTCATGTGATTGAGATTCCCAATTGTTCTCACTTCAGCCAGGAACTCATCTTCTCCTTGATTCGCCTCGTTTAGCAGCTTGACCGCTGCTTCGCCATGATCTGGCAAGACACCCTTGTACACAATCCCCCCACTTCCTCTTCCAATCTCTTCGTTAAAGTTCCTGGTCGCTTTCTTTAGCTCGGCATATGTGAACCTTGTAAATCCTGTCCCCGCAAGACGATATCCCTTTGCATAACCTCCACGTTTGTCAGGATCAGTCCCGATCAAAAAGGACCATGTGAGGAAGACTACAACAATTTCCACTCCAGCCAGCGCCGTAGCAAAAATGAGCAAGATCTCAAGTGTCGAATTCTGGTGGCTCTTCAGATAAGTCCTCTGCAAGACAACTTCTTGAGCTTTTGGGGGACAGGGCAGTGGGTCGAATCCTTTGGTGGGTATTTGATAAGAAGAGAGATTAGCTTTTGGTAGTTTCAAATAGATGCTCCCAATAAATGAGAACGAACTATATCCATTTAACAGCATTATCTTGGGGAAACAGTCGAAGCTCCCTTTTTCCCCGTTGAATTTGTATTGAAAGCCTTTACAATTGCAAAGATCTGCGCACATTTTCTTGCACGACGCCAGGGTAGTGTTTGGAGTATAGTCCTTATCATATCCAAAGAAATCATGGTGAGGCAAACGCAGGAAATCGACATGAGCATCAGAACCCTGGTTGCAGAAGCTCTCGAATTTGGGCGCACATCCCTGAGTCCAATCAGTGTCATTATTCCACACATATCCAGGAAGGCAAGAGCAACTTCTTCCCTCCCTCGGGCTGTACCTGCAAACGCTAATCGGTCCACAAATCCCATTAACAGTACATGACTCAGATAAGCCTTGCCATGTTACAACCCACTTCCCATCTTTTTCTCTACTATAGACCCTTACATTACCATCATGATCCACCTTTAACATACGTTGTGTTTTCTTGCCAAAATCCAACGTCAGGAACTTCAGATTGTCAGATGAAGTGAAATTCCCCAGGGAATCGAGCACTGCAACTCTACTATCGTCGTAGGTTGTTCTTCCAACTTCCCAACTCACATGGGCCGGGTCTGGCCAGTATACGCTTGAGTACAAAGGTCCATCGAAGAGGAGACGAAGGATGTTGTCGTTGTCAAAGTATAACTTGTAATAGCCAGAAGAGAAGTTGCCGTTGCTCTGAGAGGAAACAAGTGGTGTGTTCCTGGTGAGGTTCTGTCCAGGGAGGAGCACGTCGGTCGGGGAGTTGAAGCTTTGCCAGAGTGGGACATTACCTTCTCTGTCACGAAGAACAAGATTACCAGAGTCTAGGAGTCGTAACTGATGAACTGGTGTTTTTGACCACGAGAGTGAGGCAACAGCGTGCCTGGCATCGGTTAGCACGAGATCACCGTTCTTTTTAATAGAAAGCTTAGAGTACCTCCCATTGACAGGTTCATTGCGGTTTGCCATCCAAACTACAGTGCAATTCTGGCCGCTGCATGGTGGATGGCTGAACCAGATGGCAAAGCAGTAAGCATTCTTGCCGACAGGGTAAAAACCGGCGGAGAAGACACCAGACTTTGAGATGAGGATGTCATCCGGGTTATCAACGGAGAGAGAGTCGCCTCTGCTCAAAGTAGTGCGACTGGCAGAGGAAGGTTGAGAAGACAAGTGAAGGATTGAGAGAACAAGCGCAAGGAGAAATGACGAGTTTCTCATGGTGTTCAAGGAACAGGTTGAGGCTTGGCCTGTACTGAGATATTTTTTCCAGAAGTCGTTGGCTTTACTTATAAAGTGAACTGGCATATAAAACAAATCACCAAGCGATCAGTACATGCTCCTAGGTTCAAATCACCGTCCTTATGCATTTCTCTGGAGGACACCCTCAAGAGCATCTATCTAATCTCAATCGTAAATAAATCTTTTAGGCATCTGATGTTGTAATTTTAGCACTTACTTTATTAACGAACTCTCATTTCTTGCCCATAATTATTGTATTACACTATATTATATTTTGATGTACAATCAATAACGAATTTTAGGGGTAATCGTATTCTAAACCTAGAACTTGAAATTTAGAACGTGCTCTGGTAGAACTAATTATCAGTTTTTGAAACCTGTAACCTACTCTATTTGTCCTAGAACTGACCCTGGAACGTGTCCTATTTTTTAGTCTGATTCCAAGGTCTACCAAAAACCTTTTTTCTTTTTATTTGGGTTCATTGAGTTTCATTTTTTATAGCTAAATAATATGAATAACAAAACGATTCAAAATATAACGTGAGGGCGAGTGAAGGCGAGTGAGCAAATACTAGTTAGGAACAAGTGAGGGTTGCGAGGAGGAGTGTGAGTTGTAGGAGAGAGAGAAAGAGAGTCATGAAGTGTTCGGGTGAGGTTGGAGGAAATAGAAAAAAGAGAGAAATATAAAAAAAATATAACAAGAGAAAAATTAAATTTTTAGGCTCTATGAAATCGGTTCCAAATTTGGTTCAATCCGATTCCTGATCGGTTCTTCACTCAAAATTGGGAATCAAACTGATTTCACTAATTCCAAAAGTTTGGAATTGAGAACTGGATTGGTATCGACCTTTCAGGGCGGTCCGATTCAATTTTTGAATAGAATTGGTCCGGTTGCACATCTTTAATATGGAATTATCAATAGGTACAAAGTATAATTTTGAGAATATTTCATTTACCTTAGAGGTAGATATAAAATCATAATATCTTTCTCTATTCATGATCGAAGGAAACAAACTTCCGATTGCTGGTTTACAAGCATCACGAAATTCAAAGATGAGTTTATGGATCCAAAAAATTTGCCAACCTCGTATTTTTCCGTTTGGGGGGTAGCGAAACCACATCTTAAGAAATTCTTCTTTCTGGTTGCCGGTGGAGAGATGGCGTGGGAGGAAGGGAAAGTCCAGCTGTTTTGACGGCGATTTCGAGGGGACATGCACTTGTCTCTAGGGAAAGTCCTTCGATACGAGACAAAAAAGAAGAACGTACCTTTCTTGTAATTTCGCCTCTTGAAAGGATGAATAATTTCAGTAGAAATCTGTACTAGAATGAAAACATGGGCAAATTGTCCAATTAATACTAAACGTATTGTAGAGGTATCGATTCAATTATAAACTTTTCGATTTTGTGAATTTAGTCCTAAACTTTCTGCAGAAGTTCCATGATAGTCATTTCAACAAATTTTCGCCGAAAATCTGTGACGCAGTGATGAATCACAAAGGACAGTTTCATGCTTGTGATTTCTAGTGAAACTTAATGAGAAGGAATGAAATGGAATTTCGTGAAAATGCTTAAAATTAAAACTATCCCGCACTTCTAACGTAAATTTTATGTGGATGAGCGGAGGATAAAGCCCTTCAGGATAATAATCAGGATATGATAGGATATTTAGGCTACGTTTGGATAATAATCGGATAGGATAGGATAAAGTAGGATATTAAATCATTTGGATAATAAAGGCGGACATATCTAATCCTATCAAGTGTTTGGTACACTTCAGGATAAGATTAAAAAATAAATATGATATTCATTTAAATTATAAAATTAAAAAATAGAAAATTCAATTAATTAAAGGCAATGGAAAAACCCTAGATCTAGGAATTGTGGTCACCTCCGCAGTGGCCACCATTGAAAACGGCAAGTGATATCTTCTCTTTTTGTTAAGTTCTTTCTTTCCTTAAAAAAAAAATCTAATCCAATCCGGGCTTATCCCACCCCCTCCCCCGGATTTTTTATCCGGCGTTTTATCCGGATATATCCAGGTTTGTCCGATCCGGTGGACATTTCCAAACATCGGATAGGATAACAAATTATCCTATCCGACTCAAATCCGGACTACCAAACGCAGATTGTGGTTACGAGGGAGATTCGAGTCAAGAATCGTAAGGCGACAGCGGCGGGCAAGCCACTGTTGGACCATCGTTACCTCAAGCGGAGAATACCATGGATCCGACCCAAGAGTCCCCTCAAAGACGTGGACGCCCATCGGCATTGACCCACCGTTCAGCTTTAATAAGCGATCTACCTGGTGGAACAAAGTACTAATTTTGTTAGATCACGTCGGTCCCATTTGGGAACATAGTCTAGATTTACAGGTTCTCTTTTAAAAAAACACAAGTTTCAATGTAACTTTTATATTATAATTGGCTAGTTCTGTCCATCACTTTTCCATAAACTAATTCTTTTGCATAAAATTTTCTCACCTCATATGTTTCTCTACATATCTTTCCCATGAATCCTATAAAATTAGTGGGATGGTGACGGCAGAAGTTTTAGAACTTGTGTCAATACATCACTTAAGTTCTCAAATTTTTTCCAGAGTCGTTTCAGGCTTAAAACTCATCATTGCCCTTCAAATTAGGCTTTTCGTTAACACTGTTGTTTTTTTTATTAATTTTTTTCTTTTTTCTTTTTTTTTTTTTTGTGCAAGCGGGGCTAATTAGAAAAAAAAAAGAAAAAAAAAAAGCGGTAAAGTTATGAAAAGAGAAAAAGAAAAACAAATGGAAAAAGATCGGTGGTCAAGGGGCAGGAAGGCCCGGGGGGGGGGGGGGGCGCGCTGCCTCTTTGTTGCCTGCGGGAGTTGCCACTCTTGCCTTCGAGGCAAGGGCCCTTGCTTCATGGTCGCAGGAGCCCTTGCCTAGCGGTGGCGAGAATTGTAAGCCTGCGCTTATGGCTAAGTGAGGGCCAACCACCCTTACCTCGACCCTGACAAGGAAGGTTAGTTATAGAGGGCACAACACATTGCCGCACCCTTTCTTTTTAATCTTACAAGCTCAAAAAAAAAAAAAGTTTATTTTTCTTTAATAAATAAATTTATAAAACATGAAAGGATGAACACAAAATGTCGCCCTTGTGGAGGAAATAAATAATAAAAAATGCCAGCCTCGACTTTTCCATCAACTAAAAGTTGGGAAGTTAATGAAATGACTAACTTGAAGGATGACGACAGATTTTAACATTAAATAATCAAGAAAAAGAATTTAAAAGCTAAATGTGACGGATTGACACGAGTGTAAGAATTTTCATTGTCATTATCCAATGAAAATTGGAGCAGCGTTGTCGTAGCCAACTTCGGAAATGTCGTGGAATTTGAGATGAGGTGCTCTCACTTAACCCATGAGAGTAGATTAGTAATTGGGTTTGATATATGCATGTGTGCTAGCGGGTGAATAAAGTGCACAAATTAATTTTGATTTCTTTGTGCCATCACAAACTGTGCAACCAATCTTCCATATTTGAGCTAATCATAATCATTTTGTTTCACGTCTTATCTAATTTACAAATTTAGTAAATCATTTCATGCGGTTTACATCAAATTTTGTGATTCCATTAATTTCACATCACTGACCCATGAAATAAAACTCCTTTGGTTACTTTATTCATCTTTGACTGATCCAATTTGGATTGTTTGATTAGCCATAGAAATATCCCGAAAACCGGTGGTCTCGTGATCCATACTATCTATCCGATGGTTGTCTTTTTCAAAGTGCTAAAATTTCTGCTTTTCGACAATGGTCATTGGCTACTAGTTGGACGTCTCTATTTGATGGTGGACAATTTGTCCTCCCGGAAATTGCAATTGACATCCCTCAGCACCAGAGTGATATTTGATAAAGGCACCACTTGACGTTTATCTTGATTCACAGGCAAGGGCCCTTGTTTCAAGGTCGCAGCAGCCCCTGCCTATTGGTGGCGAGAATCATAGCCTGCACTTATGGCCAAGTGAGGGCCAACCACCCTTACCTCGAACCCGACAAGGGAGGTTGGCTATAGAGGGCGCACCACATTGCCGTCCCCCTTTCCTTTTAATCTTACAAGCTAAAAAAAAAAAAAGACATGTTCATTTTTCTTTAATAAATAATTTTATAAAACATAAATGGATGAACACAAAATGTCGCTCTTGCAGAGGAAATAAATAATAAAAAATGCCAGCCTAGACGTTTCAATCAACTAAAAGTTGGGAAGTTAATGAAATGACTAACTTGAAGGATGACAACATATTTTAATATTTAAATAATCAAGAAAACGAATGTTAAAGCTAAATGTGACCGACTGACACGAGTGTAAGAATTTTCATTGTCATTATCCAATGAAAATTGGAGCAGCGTTGTCGTAGCCAACTTCGGAAATGACGTGGAATTGGAGATGAGGTGCTCTCACTTAACCCATGGGAGTAGAATAGTAACTGGGTTTGATATATGCATGTGTGCTAGCGGGTGAATAAAGTGCAAAATTAATTTTGATTTCTTTGTGCCATCACAAACTGTGCAACCAGTCTTCCATATTTGAGCTAATCATAATCATTTTGTTTCATGTCTTATCTAATTTGCAAATTTAGTAAATCATTTCATGCGGTTTACATGAAAGTTTGTGATTCCATTAATTTCACATCACTGATCCATGAAATGAATCTCCTTTTGTTACGTTATTCGTATTTGACTAATCCAATTTGGATTTTTTGATTAGCCATAGAGATATCACATCTTTGAGAAAACTAGTGGTCTCGTGATACATACTATCTATCCAGGGGTTGTCTTTTTCAAAGTGCTAAAATTTCTGCTTTCCAACAATGGTCATTGGCTACTAGTTGGACATCTCTATTTGATGGTGGACAATTTGTCCTCCCGGAAATTGCAATTGACATCCCCCGGCATTAGAGCGATATTTGATAAAGGCACCACTTGATGTTTATCTTGATTTGCAGGCAAGGGCCCTTGCTTCATGGTCGCAGCAGCCCTTACCATGTGGTGGCAAGAATCATAGCCTCCGCTTATGGCCAAGTGAGGGCCAACCACCCTTACCTTGACCCCGACAAGGGAGGTTGGCTATAGAGGGCCCAACACATTGCCGTCCTCCTTTCCTTTTAATCTTAGAAGTTAAAAAAAAAAAAAAAATTCATTTTTATTTAATAAATAATTTTATAAAACATTAATGGATAAACACAAAATGTCGGCCTTGTAGAGGAAAGAAATAATAAAAAATGCCATCCTAGACTTTTTCGTCAACTAAAAGTTGGGATGTTAATGAAATGACTAACTTGAAAGATGACGACAGATTTTAATTGTTAAATAATCAAGAAAAAGAATTTGAAAGCTAAATGTGACGGACGGACATGAGTGTAGGAATTTTCATTGTCATTATCCAATGAAAATTGGAGCAGCATTGTCGTAGCCAACTTCGGAAATGTCGTGGAATTGGAGATGAGGTGCTCTCACTTAACCCATGGAAGTAGATTAGTAACCAAGTTTGATATATGCATGTGTGCTAGCGAGTGAATAAAGTGCACAAATTAATTTTGTTTTCTTTGTGCCATCACAAACTGTGCAACTAGTTTTCCATATTTGAGCTAATCATAATCATTTTGTTTCATGTCTTATCTAATTTAAAAATTTAGTAAATCATTTCATGCGGTTTACATGAAAGTTTGTGATTCCATTAATTTCATATCACTGACCCATGAAATGAATCTCCTTTTGTTACGTTATTCCTATTTGACTAATCCAATTTGGATTTTTTGATTAGCCAAAGAGATATCACATCTTTGAGAAAACTAGTGGTCTCGTGATACATACTATCTATCGAGGGGTTGTCTATTTCAAAGTGCTAAAATTTCTGCTTTTCGACAATGGTCATAGGCTACTAGTTGGACATCTCTATTCAATGGCGGACGATTTGTCCTCCCTGAAATTGCAATTGACATCCCCCAGCACCAGAGCGATATTTGATAAAGGCACCACTTGACGTTTATCTTGATTCACAGGCAAGGGCCCCTGCTTCATGGTCGCAGCAACCCTTGCCTGGTGGTGGCGAGAATCGTAGCTTGCGCTTATGGCCTAGTGAGGGCCAACCACCCATACCTCGACCCCGACAAGGGAGGTTGGTCTAGAGGGCACAACTCATTGCCGTCCCCCTTTCCTTTCAATCTTACAAGCTAAAAAAAAGAAAAAAAAACGACATGTTCATTTTTCTTCAATAAATAATTTTATAAAACATTAATGGATGAAAACAAAATGTCGCTCTTGTGGATGAAATAAATAGTAAAAAATGCCAGCCTAGACTTTTCCATCAACTAAAAGTTGGGAAGTTAATGAAATGGCTAACTTGAAGGATGACAACATATTTTAATATTTAAATAATCGAGAAAAAAATTTGAAAACTAAATGTGACCATCTGACACGAGTATAAGAATTTTCATTGTCATTATGCAATGAAAATTGGAGCAGCGTTGTCGTAGCCAACTTCAGAAATGACGTGGAATTGGAGATGAGGTGCTCTCACTTAACCCATGGGAGTAGAATAGTAACTAGGTTTGATATATGCATGTGTGCTAGCGGGTGAATAAAGTGCACAAATTAATTTTGATTTCTTTGTGCCATCACAAACTGTGCAACCAGTCTTCCATATTTGAGCTAATCATAATCATTTTGTTTCATGTCTTATCTAATTTACAAATTTAGTAAATCATTTCATGCGGTTTACATGAAAGTTTGTGATTCCATTAATTTCACATCACTGACCCATGAAATGAATCTCCATTTGTTACATTATTCGTATTTGACTAATCCAATTTGGATTTTTTGATTAGCCATAGAGATATCACATCTTTGAGAAAACTGGTGGTCTAGTGATACATAATATCTATCCAGGGGTTGTCTTTTTCAAAGTTCTAAAATTTCTGCTTTCCGACAATGGTCATTGGCTACTAGTTGGACATCTCTATTCAATGGCGGATGATTTGTCCTCCCTGAAATTGCAATTGACATCCCCCAGCACTAGAGCAATATTTGATAAAGGCACCACTTGACGTTTATCTTGATTGATAGGCAAGGGCCCTTGCTTCATGGTCGCAGCAGCCCTTGCCTGGTGGTGGCGAGAATCGTAGCCTGCGCTTATGGCCTAGTGAGGGCCAACCACCCATACCTCGACCCGAGAAGGGAGGTTGGCTCTAGAGGGCGCAACTCATTTCCAACCCCCTTTCCTTTTACTCTTACAAGCTAAAAAAAAAGAAAAAAAAGAAGACATGTTCATTTTTCTTTAATAAATAATTTTATAAAACATTAATGGATCAAAACAAAATGTTGCTCTTGTAGATGAAATAAATAGTAAAAAATGCCAGCCTAGACTTTTCCATCAACTAAAAGTTGGGAAGTTAATGAAATGACTAACTTGAAGGATGACAACAGATTTTAATATTTAAATAATCGAGAAAAACAATTTGAAAACTAAATGTGACCGTCTGACACGAGTATAAGAATTTTCATTGTCATTATCCAATGAAAATTGGAGCAGCGTTGTCGTAGCCAACTTCGGAAATGACGTGGAATTGGAGATGAGGTGCTCTCACTTAACCCATGGGAGTAGAATAGTAACTAGGTTTGATATATGCATGTGTGCTAGCGGGTGAATAAAGTGCACAAATTAATTTTGATTTCTTTGTGCCATCACAAACTGTGCAACCAGTCTTCCATATTTGAGCTAATCATAATCATTATGTTTAATGTCTTATCTAATTTACAAATTTAGTAAATCATTTCATGCCGTTTACATGAAAGTTTGTGATTCCACTAATTTCACATCATTGACCCATGAAATGAATCTCCTTTTGTTACATTATTCGTATTTGACTAATCCAATTTGGATTTTTTGATTAGCCATAGAGATATCACATCTTTGAGAAAACTGGTGGTCTCGTGATACATACTATCTATCCAGGGGTTGTCTTTTTCAAAGTGCTAAAATTTCTGCTTTCCGACAATGGTCATTGGCTACTAGTTGGACATCTCTATTTGATGGTGGACAATTTGTCCTCCCGGAAATTGCAATTGACATCCCCCGGCATTAGAGCAATATTTGATAAAGGCACCACTTGACGTTTATCTTGATTTGCAGGCAAGGACCCTTGCTTCATGGTCGCAGCAGCCCTTACCATGTGGTGGCAAGAATCATAGCCTCCGCTTATGGCCAAGTGAGGGCCAACCACCCTTACCTTGACCCCGACAAGGGAGGTTGGCTATAGAGGGCCCAACACAATGCCGTCCTCCTTTCCTTTTAATCTTAGAAGCTTAAAAAAAAAAAAATTCATTTTTATTTAATAAATAATTTTATAAAACATTAATGGATCAAAACAAAATGTCCTCTTGTAGATGAAATAAATAGTAAAAAAATGCCAGCCTAGACTTTTCCATCAACTAAAAGTTGGGAAGTTAATGAATTGACTAACTTGAAGGATGACAACAGATTTTAATATTCAAATAATCGAGAAAAAGAATTCGAAAACTAAATGTGACCGACTGACACGAGTGTAAGAATTTTCATTGTCATTATCGAATGAAAATTGGAGTAGCCTTGTCGTAGCCAACTTCGGAAATGTCGTGGAATTGGAGATGAGGTGCTCTCACTTAACCCATGGGAGTAGATTAGTAACTAGGTTTGATATATGCATGTGTGCTAGCGGGTGAATAAAGTGCACAAATTAATTTTGATTTCTTTGTGCCATCACAAACTGTGCAACCAGTCTTCCATATTTGAGCTAATAATAATCATTTTGTTTCATGTCTTATCTAAGTTACAAATTTAGTAAATCATTTCATGTGGTTTACATGAAAGTTTGTGATTCCATTAATTTCACATCATTGACCCATGAAATGAATCTCCTTTTGTTACTTTATTCGTCTTTGATTGATCAAATTTGGATTGTTTGATTTGCCATAGAGATATCACACCATTAAGAAAATTGGTGGTCTCGTGATCCATACTATCTATCCGGTGGTTGTCTTTTTCAAAGTGCTAAAATTTCTGCTTTTCGACAATGGACATTGGCTACTAGTTGGACGTCTCTATTCGATGGTGGACAATTTGTTCTCCCGGAAATTGCAATTGACATCCCCCGGCACTAGAGCGATATTTGATAAAGGCACCACTTGACGTTTATCTTGATTCACAGGCAAGGGCCCTTGTTTTATGGTTGCAGCAGCCCTTGCCTAGTGGTGGCGAGAATCATAGCCTGCGCTTATGACCAAGTGAGGGCCAACCACCCTTACCTCGAACCTGACAAGGGAGGTTGGCTATAGAGGGCACAACACATTGCCGTCCCGCTTTCCTTTTAATCTTACAAGCTAAAAAAAAAAAAAAAAAGACATGTTCATTTTTCTTTAATAAATAATTTTATAAAACATAAATTTATGAACACAAAATGTCGCTCTTGTAGAAGAAATAAATAATAAAAAATGCCAGCCTCGACTTTTCCGTCAACTAAAAGTTGGGAAGTTAATGAAATGACTAACTTGAAGGATGACAACAGATTTTAATATTTAAATAATCGAGAAAAAGAAATTGAAAGCTAAATGTGACAGACCGACACGAATGTAAGAAGTTTCATTGTCATTATCCAATGAAAATTGGTGCAGCGTTGTGGTAGCCAACTTCGGAAATGTCGTGGAATTGGAGATGAGGTTCTCTAAGTTAACCCATGGGAGTAGAGTAGTCACTAGGTTCGATATATGCATGTGCGCTAGCGAGTGAATAAAGTGCACAAATTAATTTTGATTTCTTTGTGCCATCACAAACTGTGCAACCAGTCTTCCATATTTGAGCTAATCATAATCATTTTGTTTAATGTCTTATCTAATTTACAAATTTAGGAAATCATTCATGCAGTTTACATCAAAGTTTGTGATTCCATTAATTTCACATCACTGACCCATGAAATGAATCTCCTTTTTTCACTTTATTGATATTTGACTAATCCAATTTGGATTGTTTGATTAGCCATAGAGATATCACACCATTGAGAAAAATGGTTGTCTTGTGATACATACTATCTATCCAAGGGTTGTCTTTTTCAAAGTGCTAAAATTTATGCTTTCCGACAATGGTCATTGGCTACTAGTTGGACATCTCTATTTGATGGTGGACAATTTGTCCTCCAGGAAATTGCAATTGACATCCCCGGCATTTAGAGCGATATTTGATAAAGGCACCACTTGACGTTTATCTTGATTTGCAGGCAAGGACCCTTGCTTCATGGTCGCAGCAGCCCTTACCATGTGGTGGCAAGAATCATAGCCTCCGCTTATGGCCAAGTGAGGGCCAACCACCCTTACCTTGACCCCGACAAGGGAGGTTGGCTATAGAGGGCCCAACACATTGCCGTCCTCCTTCCCTTTTAATCTTAGAAGCTTAAAAAAAAAAAAATTTTCATTTTTTTTAATAAATAATTTTATAAAACATTAATGGATAAACACAAAATGTCGGCCTTGTAGAGGAAAGAAATAATAAAAAATGCCATCCTAGACTTTTTCGTCAACTAAAAGTTGGGATGTTAATGAAATGACTAACTTGAAGGATGACGATAGATTTTAATTGTTAAATAATCAAGAAAAAGAATTTGAAAGCTAAATGTGACGGATGGACATGAGTGTAGGAATTTTCATTGTCATTATCCAATGAAAATTGGAGCAGCGTTGTCATAGCCAACTTCGGAAATGTTGTGGAATTGGAGATGAGGTGCTCTCACTTAACCCATGGAAGTAGATTAGTAACCAAGTTTGATATATGCATGTGTGCTAGCGTGTGAATAAAGTGCACAAATTAATTTTGATTTCTTTGTGCCATCACAAACCGTGCAACCAGTCTTCCATATTTGAGCTAATTATAATCATTTTGTTTCACGTCTTATCTAATTTACAAATTTAGTAAATCATTTCATGTGGTTTACATCAAAGTTTGTAATTCCATTAATTTCACATCATTGACCCATGAAATGAATCTCCTTTTGTTACTTTATTCGTATTTGACTAATCCAATTTGGATTGTTTGATTAGTCATAGAGATATCACATCATTGAGAAAACTGGTGGTCTCGTGATACACATACTATCTATCCAAGGGTTGTCTTTTTTCAAAGTGCTAAAATTTCTGCTTTCCAACAATGGTCATTGGCTAATAGTTGCACGTCTCTATTCGATGGTGGACAATTTGTCCTCCCCGAAATTGGAATTGACATCCCCTGGCACCAGAGCGATATTTGATAAGGGCACCACTTGATGATTATCTTGATTCATGTTTCATTCTACCAATTTTTTTTTTCAGAAATTATGCGCAAAATCTGCGAGCCCACTTTCATTTGGCTGAAGCTTCTAAGCGGTGAACACCTGCACCCCACAAATAAGGAAATCTGTTATGTGTTAGTGAGAAAACTTTCTGCGAACTAGTTTTTTGAATTTTTACTTTAACCAGTTAGCATGATGAATGGAAATTTGTGGATTAAGCTCAAAAGAAAGACCGAGGCCCAAGCTAAAAGCGAGGATCGGAGCTTTTTTCTTGCCCAAATTTCAATAGTGTGCTTCAAAAGGACGCATAGGATCGGCCTACAGTGCAGTGTCTTCCTCGTGGTCGTTCTGTTGAAAAGCAAGAGCACAACTCTTAAAAAGTCCGTAACGGCCGGACAATAGGTACTTGGAGTATCACCATGTCGGAGATTTATTTCATATCAAGAATGTATTGGTGAGGCCAAGTGTTACCATGTCAAATTTTAGGACCGTTGACACCTAAATTTTATGGGATAAGTATATTGAAAATTCTAAAACTTGTTATAAAAATGCATTTAAGTCCAAAAATTTGTCACGAATATGCAACCGAGTCTTAAAACTTTTTAAAAGTGCAATTGAGTCTTCAAACTTGTCAAGTTGGTCTAATTAAATCCTTCAATTGATTGCATTTAAAAAAAAAATAGAATTCGATTGTATTTTCGTGACAAGTTTTCCGATTTGATTTAATTTTCTTGATAAATTTTAGAACTTAACTATACTTTTTGAAAGTTTTAGTATTTAATTGTAATTTCGCGACAAATTTTAGAATTTTCAATGCACTTATCTCAAATTTTATTCAAAGGTTTTTTTTTTTTTTTAAATAGAAAAAGGAGAAAGGAAAAGCACAGACAATTGGGATTTATAGTCCCTACCAAAAATATTGTTTTCATAAAACCTTTTTTTTTTTTTTTTTTTGCATTGGATAATTAAAGTCATTCATATGATTGGTCGCGTCTGGTCCATCGAATTGAGTCGTGGGACACTTCTGTAAATTACAATTTAAGGGTAACCTGGTCATTTTGTGAGAATTTTACCAAGTAAATTAAAGGTTGGTCTATTCGTGTTTTTTTTTTCTCACTTTGGCTTTATTTGTTCCGTTGAAACGTGAAAGTTTTGGAAAATATTTTCTAGAAATCATTTTTCAAGAAAATAACATTATTATCCGATATTTGACTAAGATCAAAAAATGAACTAGAAAATATTTTCTATTCTTTGTTAAGAAAAATATGATTTTCCTAAATAGATATAAACTATTTCGAATGCTAGTGATTTGTACATGGCTAGTTAAAGAACCCAACATGGGCACGGAGGTCTCAAGCTCGAATCCCGAACTCTTGGGCATGAGCACGGGCATTGGTCTTTAGGTTTGCCAAAACTTAGCCCAAGAACCCAATCCCCGTGCTTGGTTCTCTAGGGCCTTGGCCCAGGTCTACAGAGGCTCGTCCTAAGTCCTTGATGCCTGGGCTTGGGCTTATCATGGCTGAGCCTTGACCCTGACTCTTGAGCTTGGTTCAATTGATGCCGGGCCTCAAACTCCAATACCGATGCCCACATCCAGGTTCATCAATGGTCTCTGGTACCCCGGTCCCTTGTGTTTGGTTCTAGGTCCATCTAGGTTGGGCCGGGGATCTTCGTGCCCGCCCATGCCCAAGTCCATCAAGGCCGAACTTTGATCCTCGACGCTCGGTCCTTTGTCAATTGAGGCTTAGGCCAAGTGTTTGATGCTTTCGCCTGAGTCCATTGAGGTTGAGATTAGGAGCCTAACCTGACTTTTGCACTCGAGTCCATCGAGGTTGGGCCCCGATCCTTGAAGCCCGTACCTAGGTCCATCAAGGTCAGGCCCAAGACCTCGCTGCCTAGGATCGTGTTTGCAGTGCCAGGGCAAGTCCATTGAGACCTAGCCCAACACCTCAGTGTCGGACCTCAAGTTCTCGTTGCCCAAACCAAGTCAATGACACAAAGCACATAATCCAATAATCGGAGGAAAACCATGTTTTCTGCTTTATATGTTTCTTAGTTGTTTATATTGTATTCTGTGCTCCAAACATTCCATTTACTTATTTTACAATTCGATAAGTGTTGCAATTTTATGTCTCATGTTTTCTTTTAATTGGAGTATAAATCTAAATGATGGAATTCAGATCTACTTTAAATGACATTACGCATAAACTCAGATGAAGAATTTGATTGATGTGAACGTGTATTTTGTTATAATTTTATGCATATTATTTTTCTTGCGAACGCACGAGCATCTTGCCATTGGATAATAAACCGTGGAGCACGACTATATTGGATACTTCTAAGAGAAGTCGACTATAACGTGCGTCATATGCACTTCTAGTTCTAGCTTGACACTTCTCTGCACAAGTTGCTTGTGTAATCATACTGTCTGCCGGTGTAATTCACCAGCCATGACCATAAGTATTGACTCCACACAAATCTCTTTCTTAGTACTGTCTTTAGCTAGTGAATGCACAAGGACCGGTGTTGCGAAAAGCGAATGATTAAATAATAAAATAAACAGAACAAGAAAATAAATCGTATACTAAATTTACATGGTTCGGCCATAGTGACCTACGTCCATGGGAAGAGTAGTGATGAATTTCACTTTAGATCAAGTGACATAACGATGATTACAAGCACACTCAAATTACTCAAATATTCTCAGTATTTCCCAAGTCCCAATTAGACCCAATAACCCATGTGTTGACACCTAAATTTTGGCGACCCGTTTAGTCATTTATCGCATTAAAAATCAGGCATTAATTTTAACCCCTAAAAAAATATAATTTAATCGCATAACATATGGTCATTAGGAGCAATTGCATATTTGTTGGGCCGGCGGTGAATGGATTTAGGTGAATGGCTTTGAATATTGAAGCCCACATGAGCATTAAACTTTGGATAAGTCGATAATTCCTCCACGGTGATTGATGTTACATTTACATGGGTGTCTTATATTGTTAAAAGTTGATTAAGAAATTTCCAGCACATTGGCACTGACATATTTGTGCATTTAAGGGAATGAATGCAAAGGAAGGACAACGTGTAAGTGGCCACCGATTCATACATGGAGAAGCCCATCCACGTGAAGGAAAATTATGCACTTGGCCATAGTTCGGTCAACGTGGGGGGCAAGAAATTGACCGACGTTATTTTAAAGGAAATAATTTATGCATGATTCTCTGGTCAGATTCACGCAATATGGGCAAAGTAATAAGGAATGGAAGAAACGGGAAATCGGCAAAATATTTCAATATGAGCCTAACCCTTCGAGTATTCGCGGCGGCCGATTCTCTTGTTTTTGCAGGAAATAAAGGACGTGACTTGGACTTAAAAGGAAAATAAATATATCTGCATAGCTAAAGGTACAAGTACCGAAAGAAAAAAATTCAAAGGAATATATTTCAATGCACGAAAGCAGATCACCTTCTCTTCCTGGGGTCGCATGTAGTCTTGCATTTAAAAGGAAGAGCTCTCATGCAAGAAAGGAGGAGGCCGGCAAATCAAAATTTCAGAGCACATAGAGAGATACACGAGTGAAAGAGAGAGAAAAGGTGCTTGGCCAAGCTTCTTGACCCTCGATGAAGTAGCCTCACCGGACACAGCTACTTTGATCGCTGCTGCTATACTACGAGCTGGCACTTCCCCGAGTCGCCACTCTCACTTGCCGTACACTGGAGGTCCGCCGATAATGCCGGTGAACGGGGAACGTGAGAGTTGGGCTTGCACCACGGCCAACGAGAAGAAACAGAAGTCGGAAGAGAACGTGGCCGAAGAAGAAGACCGGTGAGAAATTAATCCGCTGCTCCGGTCAAAAAAGAATCACAATTTGGTCAAATAAATCCAAGGGATGGATCTGTCTTCTTTTGAATTTCGTCCAGATCCACGAACCCCCTACCTTCTGTCGCCGCCTGCCCTCACGCTTTCAGGAGTCTCTGCCAGTCTGATTGCATTGGATTCAAATTAGGAAAGCGAGTTTTTACATTAGATCTCGACGCCGTCTCCATCCAGACGTGAAGCCGCTGCTCACCTTAGCTCAATGCCAAACCCACATCCTCCCGGTGGCAGTAGACGTCTCGTCCGTGCCGTTTGCTGCCTCGGCTTGCCCCAGCGTTGAAGTTCCAGCGAACGCTCGGACTAGCTCTTGCAGTTTTCAGACACGAAGCTTATAATCCCAACGTCACCCCCAGTCCCTGCTATCACCTGTTGCGAAGACGAGCGAATTCCTGCTGTTTCGCACGCGTCGTCACTGCTGTGTCGTTCGAGCCGCAACGATACCGCCTGTACCAGTGGCTCCACGACACTGCTGGTGTTGCGTCACACCAAACGCCCCTCAGCACTCTTCGCAGTGAATTGTTTTGTGCCCCTGCAGGTTAAGTGGATAACTCCAAACGGCGGTCGAAGGAGCTTTAGTGAAGATTGTATTAAAATATAATAATTGGAGGCAATTCAAGGAGGGGACGTTCAGCAAACAAAAAAATTCACTTGAAGACTCTCAGTTGTGTTCGACAACACCGACGTAGCCTTCACCGAGCCAAGAGCCCTCTCCACGCCGCAACCCTTTCCCGGTCATATGTCGAGCCGATTCCATTGAGTTCAAATTTGGCAATATTATTTGCGAAATTAGGTAATTATCTTATCTAAATTTAATTTGGATATTTTATTGCCTAATATATGTTTGTCAATATCTAACTTGCATATTTCAGCGATAAGCATATCCCTTAAATTTGGGTTTATTGCCTAATTCGCAACCGCACACCGATTTTTTTATTCCATCTATAAGGCTTTAGATGAAATAATTAATCAAGCGGGAATAAATTGATATTTTAATCTTTAAGGCTTAAGCTCAATTTATCGATTTTATTAGCGAGAATATTATCCATTGATCTGAATGATGTGTGATATTTTTGATAATTTTGAATAGTCTATTTTGTCTTGATTGCTTTATTTATTTTGAAATATGTTTGAGTTAATATTGCATGCTTTATTTGCATATTTAGACTAAACATTTTGTTTATCATGAATTTTTGAAATAAAAACATAAATTTAGGATGTTAGATTTTTGTTAGCTTAAATTGCATGTTTAATTATTTGACATTTTTTTTTAAATTTCGAAATTAATAAAAAAAAATCATCATACATATGTCATGTAGAATTAGGGCATCTTTTGTACGTCATTGCACATTAGGATAAAATTGCATATTTCATTTTAAGTTTAGATTAGTCTTTTTTAGATAGACTGCATCCTAGGTTAGAGATTGCTAAGTTATGATAATGTCTTGGTTTAAATTAGGGTTTAGCCTGACCTAATCCTTAATATAAGTTGGACAGAATCTTAATTTAGCTAGATAATTCTCACATTAGTCTAATTTCCAATTTCATAAAAAAAATACAAAAAGTGTCTTAGATAAATTAATTCCATTCTCTAGGATAGATTGCACATTTATTAAGAAAACACAAAAAAATATTATGTGCATGTCATTTAGAATCATTTCATGGAAGTGCATGTCATTTAGCGATCGTTGCTAGAAATTGCTTGTCATTAGAATTAGGTCATTTAGTGATATTGCATTGCATAAAGCGTGATTCTCATTAATTAAATGAAAAAAAAAGAAATTGCGTGTTAATTAGAAATCATATCTAGGGTTGATGATATGAATTCTGATCTAACAACATAGATGCTTTCGTTACTATAAGGTAAGTCTCGTAATTTATTTATTGCTTTCTTTAGTGTTAAATTGGTGGTTTGTGCACCCGTATGATTACCTCACATGTTAGGAAAATAGATTTTAAATCAATCCAAGTTGCCTGCAAAAACATTTTGAAAATAAAAAGAAATGGTACCGAAAGAGTATTAGAGAAGTCTAGTGTAATCAAGTCATCGTACCTAAAGTCTCTGATTCGTAGGAGTAAAGTAATTCTCCAATTATTTTACTTAGGTGTCTAATCGACTTATCATAAATTGATTAGTGACGACTTCTAGATAAAATCCATTTGCATGTTAAAAAATTGAACCTAAGTTACGAATTGGTATGGGCTTGGGACAGCTCGAGCTAAGTTTAGGCTTAGTAATCCATTAACCAAACCCTAAGGGGTGCACCCGATATTTTAGTCACGACACCATGTAGTGCTTTACTCCACAATTCCTTGCGAAATAATCTTTCACTATTACGAAGGAATTAACAAATTTTGAACTCACAAAATTTAATCTGCTTGAATACTAAATCTTCTTGAATGTAATTCACAAGCAATGCCTACGAAATAATGCATGTCAAGTAGGGGTGAGCATATTGGACTGCTCGGACCAGAAACCATTAGGACTGGACCAAACTAGCTAGTTTGGTTCGGTTCTCGGTGGCGTCGGCTCGGTTCCTAGTTCCATAAAATTGAAACTACTGATTTTCAATTCAGTTTATGATTCTAAGGGAGAATTGGACCGGACTTGATCAATAGACCCGACTAACTCTTTTTTTAAAAATTATTTTTTAATTTCTGAAAATAACAATAAACGATAAAATTTGAATAACTTTAGTATTTTTAAAATTTATTAATATATATATATATATATATATATTTTTTTTTTTTGCTTAGTGGTTGGTTCCATTGGATTAAACCGGACTAGACTGGTTGGCTCGATTCGGTTCCCAATCCTAGGACCGTTTGGTCTAGTTCTCGATCCCAAAAAATAGAAATGAGTCCTCCTGGTTTGGTTCTCTGTTCCTAAATGGAATTGGATCGGATCGAGAACCGATCATCCCTAATGTCAGGCATTTACTTGGAAACGGTGCTTCGGTATTTCTTTGTGACCACCTTAGACAACCCACAGCCACGAGCACATCTTTAGTTATATATATATATATATCTTTGCCCTAAGAACCCAATCTAATTCTGCACGGAATAAATCCGTATCTTTCTTTGACCTTGCCGGCTAAGATTAAGAAGCAAAGTCCAGCCATTCTTTTCTTCTTTTATTTTCTTTTATTTTTCTTTTGGTTGCGTCCAAATCCTAATAGGAAGATGCAGTATCTTCCTTTCCTCGATATTTTCGATATCCACATAAATAATCCAACTCGGACTCTAACACTGGACGAATAATACGGATTTCTAAGGCACATATTTCAACGTCCTCAAATAGTAACTTATCTCGGATTGGATTTCGTTCGTGGGCTCAAACTCGCGACATGTTATAACAACCGGTATACTGATTATTCGCACCAAACGTGTATTTGAACAAGAGAGTAATACTGCTCGTTGCTGAATGATTTTTCCAAGCAACACATACTAAATAACCATTCCAAATTTGCAAGTAAAAAGCAGATATAAAAAAGGTGCATACTAATTGATCTTTCCTGGCTTTGTCCATCCAAAGACTATCACCTCGTTGATAACACAGCCTGAAGGAAAGCGTCGGCCAGAATCTGGCCAAGCCGGACCTCGGCTGGGGTGGTTAGATGGAGCTGGTCGGGTTCGAGAGGCAGCCCCATGGCGTCGACGGTTCTCACGTTCGGAAGGTCAAGCCCGAGCTGGACCTTCCTCACGGCGTCGATGAAATATCCTCCTGATGCGATAGCCACCTGCTCCTAAACGCAGAGTAAACATGCAATTAAGTAATAAAATGTATCCATTGAAGCGAATTAAAAAAATCGCATTAAAATGTACATTTTTTTTTTTCAAGAGGTTAGTGTGAATATCACTATTTCTTGATGTCCGGTTCATCAATCTAATGAGATGGGTGGCCGAATTCCAATCATTATGAACTTATTTTAGAGGAAAAGCCGCTCGGGGACCTAAGGTGAATGCCCCAAGCCCGTAGAAAAGAAACACATCACATTGACTCCCACGAACCCTTTTGCAAGCCATTACTATCAAAATGCATATCTAACCATTATTTGTCTGGTCTGGAATAAAAATAGACTAAGAATGTACCACATCAAGATGATCGCCATTTGCTTAATTTAAATAGCAACTTTCATTTATAATTTTATCATAATTTGTTTGAACAATCTAAAGTAAAAGATGCAATTGATTCCGTAATGAAGCATAAAAGAGAAATTCAATCACCTGGAAAATTGGTAGCTCAGGCGACTGCAGATCAGTCCTCACATCCGTAAAGAACTTCTCCAGCCTCACTTTGTACTGCACCGCGTTGCTTTCCTCCGTCGTGTCGCTCTCTCCTTGGTACCACAAGAGCGCTTTGATTGTCCCCCCATCATTCGTCCCAGCTCGCGCTCGCCTTATCAACCGGTCGTACAAAAACGTCCCTCTCTCCCACTGGCTTATATTCGTCCCACCCATTGCACACGGCACCAAACCCACCAAGCCCAGACTCCGATCCTGGCTCATGATGGCGTTGGCGAATGCCATACCGGGGCCGATCCCATTTATCGCACTCGTGTCAATGTCTGCGTGGAGCGGCTCCTGTGCCTCGACCCATTTGAGGTTCACCGGGAGTCGAAGGATCGATGGGTTGGGGCTGCACTCGGGAGGGACAACACCATCCCACCCTGTGGTGTCAACACCGCCCCGGCCCGCCATGTTGCTCTGCCCAGCGAGGAGGAACATGCTTTTGGGACGTGGACTTGGACATGGGCTCGGAGGGAGTGGTTGAGGATGGACCGATGGGGAATTAGTGGTGGTGGCAGCGAGGAAGAGTGAGAAGAAGAAAAGCATTGTTTCTGGCTTGGTACCTTGCGACGGAGTGTCGCAGAAGGGAGAGTTTCTTGCTTCTCCTCTCTCATGTGTTGAGGAGGCCGCTTGGCTTGTTATATAGGACAAACTTGGCATCAATGGGAGGCCGCTTGGCTTGTTATATTGTAGAAAATTATTCACATGAATAATTAATCAATCATGAAAAACGAATCCATAAATAATTGTAAAACACCGACATCAATAAATACAGCGGAATTAAAGCGTACCTGTTTGAGCCATTGCTTTACGAAAAGTAGATCACTCTGATAATTAGGGATCTATTGGAATGCCAGATCTTCCTCCCTATGACATATTTCGATATAACAGCTTTCAATGGGATTAAAACAACTGATAGGTATAACCTACCCTTTTATAGGCTAGAGAGGAGACCTAGCAAACCCTAATCAACAGCGTGTCAACTGAGTCTTTCCCATTACGGGCTTCAGTCAAACACAATCGCTACACTTTCTTCTTCAACTAGGCCCGTTAACAATAGATGCCAATACCCAATTCAATCATATCACTTTAGGGTATAACAAATATTGGAATATCCATTAACCCGATTATTTAAAATAGAAAATCAATTAATTAATGTAAGCCCATATTATAAGAAATTTCCAACATATATATGACAAACTTGGCATCAACGGGAGGCCGCTTGGCTTGTTATATAGGATCATCTTGGCATCAACGGTCTTTCTTTTATAATAAACGTTAAACATTAAATAGGGGAAAGTAGGCCCCGTGGGGTAAGCAAATGATTTTGACGTTTGGGGTTGAATTATCTAGTAGAGCTTGAGTTGGAAAGTGAAGGAGGAAGCTTCAAAGATTGTTTGACTTTGTGGACAATTGCAATTTGAAACCTTTCATGTCACGCCCCAATCCTCGAGCGAGTGCTCATACCTCGGTGGTCGATAAAATTTGTGACGATCCAGGACGCGTCATCAATCCTTTCATTTTATTACACATGCGGAAGCGAATAATAAATCCCCTGACATCATCAGCTTGGGATAGAAAAGTAGGAAATAGATTTACAAACAAAACACACTTTTATATACGAACTGAGTCATATACAAAAATCAACACCTAAAAGCCTACAAAAAAGCCAGCTCTCAAAAGAAGCTATCCTATCTGACCTACACCTCAAATCCCCTTAGCTCGGCTCCAAGTCTTCCATCCTACGGTCCTAAAAAGTTGAAACCTACAATGGGGTGAGATATAAATCTTAGCGAGTTCACGCTTTAAATCCCGATTAGGAGGGTAATACACCTAGAGGCGTCCTAACCACACAATCACACAACCATAGAGACTTACATTGTCTTAGATCATCCCTGCATGTCAGCAAAGTTCATATTACAGACAACCACAAAAGCATGAGCATTAAATAAGCTCATCAACTGGAACGCCACACTCAATTTCAACCAAGCACATGAGTCTTGATTATAGGGTCAAATCGTTATGACACATTTTATACTATGCCACACAATTTTGTCCCATAATCCAGCGCATTCAACTCAATTGGTCGTGCGTCCTTAGTTTTGATCTCGGCTTATAGCACGGCCTATTTGTTGTTTGGCGATCTTCTGGCATAGCCAGGTATCGTCTCACCCCATTGAGCACAGCTATGTCTTTCCTAGACGGCTTTCCCAAAGGAGTATAGGTCCAGAATATACTGCGACCGGCTTCTATTGTCTAAGGGTGTTCCATATTGGGGTAACGTCCAACTTAACAACCTGGGATGATTTCTCTTAACCAACACACGATCACTCAATTACGGCCAAGGACACCGTGCATTGCACTCAAATGTCTCAATTAAGATAATGCACTTGACCCATTTTCTTTGTATTAAAAACACCCAGTGAAAATAATCGTGTGTAGGTATACGGTCAAATCGGACTTTAAAAAGTGATACCCTTCCTTTTAAAATCTCACTATTCATATAATATATAAAACCATTTTTGGTGTCAAAACCCGACACCTAGGATTTTCTGAATAAATATTGAAATTCACAAATTTTGGGAAAAATAACCAAAATTTCAATCAGCACTCAATTTGCACAAAATAACATCCAATTGCATAAACTGAACACACCATTGCAATCACCACGTAATTCCAGTCACCAACTATCTTGGTCTAATTTCCGGAAAACATTAAATAATTAAATAATTTTCAAAATTAATTAAATACATACATATTAATTCAATAAATACCAACTTAGGCTAAAAATTGCTAATCTAACCACCTATTGGACTTATAAAATTATACTAACCATTCTAACTACAAGGCCACATAATAAACTATCTAACTAAAATTTCTAACCACCTAATTCACTATTTTACTAACCTAAATTAACTGAACAAGCTAATAACTACACTAATCTAATTTTAATTTAATATAAACACCCCTTAAGCGTCATTAACACCATAATTATAGTTTAGTGCATAAACTCACCGATTTAGCGCGAAAACTGGTTCATGGCGACGGCGGTGCGACGACGGCCGAAACTTGGGCTTATGGTAACACTAACGAGAGCTCGGACTGGGCTGAAAAAGCCCAGCAAGCCCACTGCTTGCTGCTCGATCGGTTGCTAGCTTTGGGCTGAGTTGGCTTTGGTGGCTCGCGATTGGGCTCGGCTGAGCTGCGAAGGAAACGCTAGCCGAACAAAGAAAAATGGGAAGGAGTTGCTGCCGTCAATGTGAAGTTTTATGGGGGCTGAATCATTGGGTGAAGGGGCATCGAGAGAGAGAGAGAGAGAGAGATTTGGTGGAGAAGATGGGCAGACGATGGGCTTCGTTGGCATGAAGGCGTGCGGTCAACTGATCGCTGGAGTTGACTAGTGGGGCTATCTAGACAAAGTTGGGGTTGGGGCATGGAAATGGAGCTGGCACGCGGCAGGACAGGTGGTGATGATGGGGTGAAATGCTGGAGATGGGCGGACGAAGGAGAGAGGTGATCGTGGGCTGCTTCGATGGAGGGAACAAGCGAAGAGAGGGGTTGACACTAGGGGAATTGTTTCGCTAGTTGACTCGGACGTGGCAGCGAAAGGGAGAAAAATGGAGGAGGCAAGAGTTCATGAGCATGGGCATGCAGAAGGGATTTGGTCCCTGTTGGGGGGAGAGAGAAACAATGTGGAGGTGGGTTGCTTTGAAGGAAGAAGCGGGTGCACGAAGAAGGGAAGGGGGGAGAGAGAGAGAGAGAGAGAGCGAGAAGAAAGTCAAATGAAAATATCTAAAATTCATTAATACAAGGTCCAAGAAGTCTTCATGCTTATCCTCATGGTCCCCCATTACTTTCTTGCATATAATTTCCACAAATAACCAAGTCGAAGCCAAATGTTATAGCCCCCACACCAAGCTTCCGAATTTCCTCACTTTGGACTTCAAATTCTTCACCAAATTCCCCAATTTGTTGTCCAATTTTGCTAAGGAAGAAGCCCACACAATTTCCACAATTTTCCTTTACCAAATAGCTCACTAAGGAGGCCAAACATCTACTCAATTTGGCCCATCCCAATTTCCTTTCTTTTCTGAATCGTCCGAATTGATTTTTCGTAAAAATCCCGAGCTCGTCGAAAATTCTTTGGAGGATGAGTCGACGTTCCTAAAATAAATCGTAACATGATTAAATTTTCAATTTTTGAAATCGGGTTCACTTTCGTGGTTAATTTCAATCTGACACGATTTTAACATGACCTATCCTGCCGAGTAGCTTTTAGAAATTTTTAACGCATTTGACTCGTGGTCGATTATTTTCGAGCCACATTATACATCTTCGACACATTGGTTCATAAGAATCTCAAGATTTCAAATACGGACATAGAGTAAAAAAATGACATAAAAATCGGTCTAGTGCCGTTCGACAAAAAATTTGCAATTAGGTGGAATCACCCACACGCTAATCACATACCTCTGTCAAATCGACCCATTTCCGATCTTTGATTGCTTTTGACGATGTCGTAATGACCCTTGTAGATTAGCACGGTCGAGCAGTCGATTCTTGGTCAAATTCTCAAGTCTATTGCGTTTAGATTCCTTAATGGCTTCACTTGATAGACTAGTTATCCCGTGAGTGATTAGCTAAGGGAAAAGAATTATAGGCGCATCGATGAAAAGCCTAACTTATTCAATCGAAAATAGAACTTGAAAATCAGGATGTCACAATTCTTCCCATCTTATAAAAATTTCGTCATTGAAATTTAAACCCTTAAAAATCTTTAAACAAAATGTGGGGGTACAGTTGTTTCATCAAATCTTCACTTTCTCAAGTTGTTCCCTCTATGTCGTAGTGTTGCCAGACCACTTTAACCAACAAGATTGTCTTGGTGCTGTGGCATCCTAAAATCTCGTGAGAACCTCTGGAGTACCGTGAACCATGATTAGGTAATTGAAGTGCCGTTTGATTTTGTATTAGCCATTGAATTAATGAAATTTAATTAATTTAAGGCCGAGCATTGTAATGGATGATTGTTTGGATGGAGATGTGTCTACAAGTGACCCAAGGATTTTATTAAGGTGCAAATGGACATAGAAATCTTATTCTTGGTGGTGCACTTTATAAGTAAAATTTTACTGATTTAAATTACAAAGTCTTGTGGGTTTATAAGTTGAAATTAGGTGTTAATTTAAATAAGGATTAAATGGAATAGGAATAGGAGAGGATGGGCTGATTTTTAGGCACAAAGACCGTCCAACCAGCCCACGCGAACCCCTTGGTCGACCGGCCCATGAAGGCCCAAGACTGGCCCAACATTTGAAGCCCATCAACTTTGGATGTGAGCTGCCAAGTGGCATGGAGGAGAAGCCAAGTGTGGCTGCCCCCATTGGCTTCCTTGGGTGGTTTCACGCAATCAAATGATTGCAAATGATTGTGAGGTGTGAGGGAAGAAAGCAAAAGAGAGGGAGGCAGATTGAAGGGGAATTGAGAGAGAGAGAGAGAGCGAGAGAGAGAGAGAGGGAAAGGGTAACCGAGAGAGAGGAAGAGGGAAAGAGAGGAAGCGGGCGTGCGAGAGGAAGGAGGAGGACCGTCCGCCTAGCTCGCCGCCGTCGCCGCTTTGCCACCGTTCTTGTTGCTGTTTGTACTTGAGTTTAAGGCAAGTGAAGTCCTAAACCTACCCCTTGCATTACTGTGTTGTGTGCATAGTAGATGGTAAGTCTTGGTTGTGATAGATGGGATGAGATTTCGGAGCTTTGAAGAGAGATTCGTTGGCCATGCATGCTGATTTCGGAAAGACCAGTCCGAATATCCATGATATTGTGTGTTGCATGTGACATTTTTGTTGGAATCTTGCTTCGACCTCTTCATGAAAGTTGTAGAGAACACCTTGAGGAACAACATACTAAAATTTGAAGCAAAACGAACAAGTATTGGTTAGGGAAATGATTTTACTTTGGAGAAGTTAGATTTGGAATTCGCTGTACTGACCTTTAGAGATTTCGTGGTCCGTAAAGTAACCTTCTTGTGAAAATATCACTTTTATCTCTTAATTAAAGTTGTAGTATACTTCTTGAGGTAGAACATATAAAAAGTTTAGAGGAAATGAATAAAAATAGGCCGGTGAAATTGTTGTTCTTTGAAGAAACTGAATCTGGGAAAAACGCTACCTCGACCTAGCATGATTTCGTGATATTTTATAAAATCATACAGTTCAAATTCGACCATGTGTCCTTAATGAAAGTTGTAGGTAACATTCTGAGAAATAACATACTGAAAATTTAAAAGAAATGAACATATGTAGGTCGGTGAAATGAGTTTCTTTTGAAAGATGATAATCTGGAAAAGATGACACCGAGAACAGGAGGAAATAATCATCTATATCTATCAACATAGAACAATTTGGGTTTTGATTTCTTCATGAGATATTTACCTCTAGGACTTTTCTATAACATGTCAAAATTTCATAAGTTTTGGAGTTCATTTGGGTATTTAATTTAAATTACTCCCGAAACAGTGCAAGCTGAAATATTGAAGTTTTGAAAACTGTGATGCATGGACCTTACTGTTTTGTGTGAAATTCTTTTGGTATGGAGTTATTCATGAGATATTTTCCTTTAGGTCTTGTCTATAATGTGTCAAGTTTTCGGAATTTATTAATGTCATTTACTAAATTTTTCTGGAGTTTTAACTAGAGGAATGTATTCTAATTTATCCGAAACATTGGTCTGTTTTGAGAAATAAATGAAATTATCCTTGTGACGTAATACTTTGAGTGGTTGATTTTGCTGCATATGTGATGACATATGGCATGTTATATGACATGAAAAGTTGGTTGAGATCTTTGACATTATTGCATCAAATGCCATGTTGAAATTGAGATAAATGTGTGAATATAAAATTGAGAAAATAACAAGACTGTCGGAGGTGTGAGCCGACAATGCCCTAGGAGTGTCAAGATGCCCAGAATGTGGGGGTGCCGGATGCTTGGAGTGTGTGTGCCGGATGTCCTCGGGAGTTTCGAGATGCCCGAAATGTGAGGGTGCCGGAAGAGTCGGAGGTGTGTGCCAGGGGGATACCTCGTGATGCTAGTTGGGGTACGAGATGCCCAGAGTATGTGTGTCGGATGCCCGGAGGTGTGTGATGGAGGTTCCTCGTGATGCCAAGATGGATACGAGTGATAAATTGTGGGATGAAAACACTAGTGCTTGGAAGGATACAAATTGAGATTGTATCGTGCGCATGAGTATGTATAAATGCTTGATGATGAGTGCATGGTGGTATATACACATATAGCATGAGTATGCATGAATGCTTGATGATAAGTGCATGGTGGTATATGCACATATGGCATGAGTATGCTTGAATGCTTGATGATGAGTGCATGGTAGTATGTGCACATATGGCATGGGGATATATGCATGAATTCTCGATGATAAATGCATGGTGATATATGCACATGTGGCATGGTGATATATGTATGGTTGCAAGGTAAGGTATGCTTCATATGCATGAATGATATGTATTTTATTCTTGATTGTTCTGTTTGACGCATTGAGTAGTGTGGTGGATCTTTACTGCTGAGTGATTGTACTCACCGCTTTTGGGGAATAACATTTCAGATTAGAAAGATGCCTCTGCTGCCGGTTGCACGCGGTACTTACTATGGCATACCTACTGATGTGGATGTGGAGTGTACTGAGCATGTTTGTGTCGATGCTCCTGGTTTAGTTTTTGTTCATGTCCGTGTCCTGGTGATGCACGACGTGGGTCGAGCTGATGGATCGGTTATCTAGGAGTTTTTATTTGTCCATGTCCGACACGATGGAGCGATGTTAGGGATGTTACCGTCGCCACCACCCGATGCACCGAATTAGGTATGATGGAGCGTATAGCTGTTGAGAGCTAACACTTTTTGGAGATAGCCGATGCTTGTTGATGGAGGGTGGTACATGTTCGATGTAGAATCGACTCCTTTTTGGGGTGGTAGCCGAGTATAGTTAAAATCTTGGCCTTTTTGTTGTATCGACTTTGATGTTCATCATGAAAAATATAAATAAGAGTGAATCGGCATTATCTTTTCTTATGGTGCGTAGTTGGTGTGCATTGCATTATGGTTATTAGAGGGAGAGATGGTGAGACTTGTTTATGGTTCTGCTAATAAGTTGCGCTGGAACCGCTTTAAAAAAAAAAAAAAAAATTATCCCCTGTCAAAGAGTATTGGTCTGTGAAGTTATATAAGATTGAGTGGTAAGAGAGATCACTTGTGGCGACCTTAGGCAAATCGGGGGTGCCACAGGTGCGCATAATCTGCCCTTTTTGATCCACAATCTGAACTGAGCTTTCAACATACAAATCCCAGTCGTCCATGTCTAATTCTACAAAATTTAGCACGTGAGTCGGATCAAGCTCATACGTCTTCCACATCGACACGTGAAAGACGTCATGCACTTGTGCCAACCTCGGCAACAGTGCAAGATGATACGTTAGGATCTCGATTCTTTCCAGAATCTCAAAGGGACCCACATACCTCGGACTCAACTTTCCCTTCTTCATTGGTGACACCTTCAGAAAGATGTGCTCACCAACTTGGAATTCCAATAGTCTTTAACGCTTATCTGCATTGCTTTTCTGGCGGTTTTGAGTGGTCTTTAATCTGTCTCTAATAACAGCAATTGCATCCACTGACTGTTGAACCAACTTTGGGCCTGTAATCTTCCGTTCTCTGACCTCATTCCAACACACTGGCATTCTGTACGCTCTGCCATACAATGCTTCAAAATGAGCCATCTGAATGCTTTGCCGGTAGCTATTGTTGTAGGTGAACTCGACAAGATGAAGTTGTTCCTCCCAGCTTCCCTTGAAATCCAACACGCAAGCTCACAGCATGTCTTCGAGGGTTTAAATCGTCCTCTCCGACTGGCCATTTTTTTTTATGATGATAGGCCGTACTATACTACAGCTTTGTTCCTAAAGTAGCCTGCAAACTCTTCCAAAAGGCAGCTGTGAATCTTAGGTCTCCGTCTGATGTAATCGTCATTGGCACTCCGTGCAGACGAACAATCTGATACACATACAACTCCGCATGCTTGTCCAAATCAAGGTCCTTTCATACGGCGATGAAGTGAGCTAACTTCGTCAGTCTGTGGACCACTACCCAAATGGAATTATTACCTCTCTGACTCCTTGGTAAGCCTGTCACAAAATCCATTGCGATGTGTTCCCATTTTCATTCAAGAATCTCGAGAGGTTGCAAAAGTTCTCCCGGCTTACAATGTTATGCCTTCACTTGCTAACACATCAGATACTTGGCAACATGCTTGACAATGTCCACCCTTCATACCAGTCTACCAATAGTGTTGATGCAAATTCTGATACATCTTTGTACTGCTAGGATGAATGCTGTAACTGCTATCATAAGCTTCTGACAATATCTCTTCTTTAAGCTCCACATTTTCAGGTACACACAATCATCCTCGAAACCTTAGTGTTCCGTTTTTAGAAATCTGAAAATCAGCCTTTTTCTTTTCAGTATCCTCTTGTAGGATCTTTTGAACATCTGGGTTTGTCACTTGAAGCGTCTTAATTCTGATATGTACTTCTTGTTCAATTCTGAGGATGGTCATAAGATTTGAAAGATGGACTACCTCAAACTTGAAAATCAAATCTCGAGCTCTCTTGAGTAAAATCCATTCCTTAACCATCATATGCGCAATTGAAGACTTCCGACTAAGCACATTTGCGACTTTATTAGCCTTTCCTGAGTGATACAAAATATCACAATCATAATCCTTCAGGAGTTCCATCCAGCAACTCTGTCTCATATTCAACTCCTTCTGAGAGAATAGACACTTAAGACTTTAATGGTCAGTGAAGATCTAAAATATTTTTCCATACAAATAATGTCTCCAAATCTTCAGAGCGAAAATGATTACTGCAAGTTCTAAGTTATGTGTTGAATAATTCAGCTCATGAAGTTTTATTTGACAGAACGCATATGCAATAACCCTACCATGTTGCATCAGCACGCAACCTAGTCCTCTAAACGACGCATTATTATAGATCTCGTATCCTCCAGGACCAGATGGTATGGTTAATACTGGTGTGGTAGTCAGCTTCTTTTTAAACTCTTGGAAATTACACTCGCACTTATCATTCCACACAAACTTCTATTCATTCTTTAGCAGTCAAGTCAACGGTGAAGCTAAAGCTGAAAATCCTTCCACAAACCTTTAGTAGTACCCTGCTAAATCCATGAAACTTCTAATCTCTATTACTATTGTCGATCTTCGCCAGTTGATAACTGCTTCTTGGTCGAGTCCACGGAGATTCCTTCGCTTGAAATCACGTGACCTAGGAAAGCAATACGAGTCAACCAAAACTTGCACTCGTTGAACTTGGCATACAACTCATGAATCCTCAGTGTCTGAAGTACCATCCTCAAATGCCTTTTGTGCTCCTCTAGGCTTCTCGAGTACACTAGGACATCGTCGATGAACATAATCACAAACCGATCCAGATACTCTTTGAACACTCAGTTCATTAGATCCATAAAAGCAGCTAGGTGTTTGTTAAACCAAACGACATTACAGTGAACTCATAATGGCCGTATCGAGTACGAAACGCTGATTTCGGTATGTCCTCTTTTCTGATCCTCGGCTGATGATACCCTATCCTTTGCACCTTCAATTCCTTCAATTTAGACAACGCCATCCGGTAAGGAGCTTTAGAGATTGGCTTTGTCCCGGGTGCTAACTCAATCACGAACTCTATCTCCCTTTCCGGTGGCAGACCTGGCAATTCTTTCGGAAACACATTCGGAAATTCTCAAACTACTGCGATGTTTTCAATCTTCAGCTCTTCAACTATCGTATCCATGGCAGTTGCTAGGTAACCTTGACAACCCCCGTCTAACAAACGGGTTGCCTCAATCGATGAGATTAGGGTAATCAAGGGTCCTCCTCGACTTCCGATAAATTCGAAACTTTCATCCATTGACAGGTCAAACTGTATTACATTACGACAACAATTCATTACAACAAAAAGCTCCTCGAGCCAAACCTTTTTATATATGACGTCAAAGTTATACATAAGCAAACTAGTCAAGTACAACTCTAGCCAGTGATTCTTCTTTCTATAGCTTTATTACAACAAACTGAAATTCTACAAACTTAACCAAAATTCCGCTGCGCTACCCTGATAATACCACCCTAAAAATATTCTTCCTCTGATCGATGCATGGTTCGGTTCATTCTTGTCCCTTCTGCCATCCTAGCGGCATCCTATCTGCGGTAGCGATGCTTGTGCTCTTTTGGACCTACGCAAACAGTATTTGACTTGATGGCCATGCAGCTCAATGACTCCCTAGTCGAAACTCGAAACTCAAAATTGACTTAACACGCATTTTTTTTTTTAATTTTAATGTTGTTCTTCACTTATTTGATAAGATTATGAGTTTAACGGTTCAAGTAATCTTCATTGTTTGATTGTAGGTAGTTCAAGGTGAGTGGTGTTATCCTTTCTTTAAGTTTCTGACCTCATGTTTAAAAATGATATTTTATGAGTTAAGAGATAACATTGTTACTACATTAAAATCTAGATCGGGCATTTATTGCTCTTCAATTATTTGAAAATGGTTTGAAAAAGTTGTTATGGAAGGTGTTGTGAAAGTTTATTTATTTGTATTATGTTTCTAACCGATTTATAGAATGTGTTCTAAAATGATTTGGGAAACGTTTGATGAAAGACATTTCAAAATGTTATCACTTTATTGTTTGATAAACGGAGTTAGGAAAGATATTTGTATTGTGATGGTGGATTTAAATGAGTATTTCCAATTTATATAAAGATTTGTCAAAATGAAATTACACATATGTGGTTTAATACATATTTTATACCTTGATTTTGGATTACGTGTTTCCGATATCACTTTGTATACATGCACAGTAGTTGCTCGATCTGCTTAGAAAATATATACTATTCACTAAGCCATGGTAGCTTGCCTCTTTTCTTCCTAATCCTTTTAGGTTCCTCGGTTAGTAATCCTTAGTAAGGGAGCACTGTCAATGGGGACTTTTGGGAGTTGGATTTCTTTGGATATAGTTTGAGGTTACGTCATTTAGATGAAGAGAAGAACGGTCGTGTGTTGTGACCTAACCTCTCTCGGCCCTCCCTTGGTGGGGAGGGGAAAATGTTAGGTTTAGGAGTACTTGATCAAGAGAGTTCTCTCACGGTTCACAATCCAAAAGATGCCATCACCTTATCTTTCGAGACAAACCCTTGTGAGTTCCCTTGTTCACCGTTGTGAGCTCTCCCAAGCTTGTACCTCACGTGATAGCGGAATGTATCATGATTCGTATCTACATGGGTGACACATCTTGAAAGAGGAGATCGGATGTGGATACTGAATTTAAAGGTACTTTTACCATAGTAGTCCTCCCAATAGTACTCTCTTCTTTAAGGATGTCATCACTTTATCCATTAGGAGGTTTCCACAGTGAGTATGCTAAACTCTAGTGAGTCTCGGCGAGACCCATACCTCTTACGATGGGTTCATTTATTATCTAGTTATTTGAAACAACCTAAAAAGATAGGAGTCACCACTAGCCTTCTTTTTTAAGGTCGGCTAGAAAACTTAATCGAGGGTCAGGAGTGGGCCCTTGATTTCTATGCAACTAGAGATTATAGATTCAAAGACTTAGGTTACACTAATATTTCTATTAGCGCCATTTCGGTACTTAATATTATGTCGTGTTTCCTAAGGTGTCCATGCATTTCTATTTACTTTTTCGGGGCGATTATACTAGCTAAATGATCATGTGTGGATGATTGCTTTTATGCTATTCTATTTCTATGAAAAGAAAAGAAGCCAAACACTTGAAATTTAAAGATAATGTGGTAAGTAAACAATCAAGTAAGCAATTTAGGGAATGCAGTAAATCTAACATACAACCTAAGCAATGAACAAAAATAAATGGAAGAAATAAACTTGCAACTTGTCGGGTGTTTATACAATACGAGATAACCAGAAACATATATTGGGGACAAGTGATACAAAAAATACGGTCGGATAGGACATCGACCTTCCCTCATCTTCAAGTCTTGAAGTATCTCCATCTCCATGGACCTATTCTAATCCTATCCTAAAACTATGACTAGGTACATAAAATAGGAAAGAAACAATCATTCATGAAACAAACATTCACAAGACAATCTAGAAGAATCAAACAATTGAAACCACGTGCAAAATGAACAAATTGGGCCTCAGGGTCGGCTTTTACAATTCATGTGTCGATAACTCTGGACACCTATCCCAATTCATTTTAATAGATTGCAGCTATTGGCCACTATTTGTGTTCTTGCATGGCAACCAATGCTTATAAACCCTTAAAACATGTTCTAAGTGAATCCCAAGGTCATCCAATGGAATCATACATCGTACCTATGCATACATCTAATAGAACACATGCATAACGGGAAATAAACATGCCAGCAGACCCTCAAGCCTTGGTCCTCAATCAAGCAGACAATTTCAATGAGCCAACACTGGATCACTTATTTAGTCGACACACACTGATCACAATCATATGCATTTAAGAAAGGTAAACAAGTTCAAGGTTATAAGAGTTCAAACGATGCTAAAAAATTATTTGAAGAACAATTGATAGTGAATTGTGAGAAAATATGCTAATGGTATAACAAAGATGTATCACAATTATGGAACACATTTAATTGTCAAGGTTAAATCGGGTGCATCCTGTCTACTCTAATCGACTTTGCAAATGCCTTAAATATGTCCCAAACTTTAGGTAACATCAATACCAAATCAAGAGCATGGTTTGAAAGTTTGAAATTCAAAGACAACATAAAAAGTGTGTGCATGAGTATCACTTCAACTAAAATTAGGTTCAAATTGACAAAAACAGGAAAATTTAGACAAGTTCATGACATTCTAAAAGGTCGAAAAAACATACTAAAGTGCTTTTTATTTTTCAAGAGTTTTTGTGTATAAAGTGCAAAAAGTAAAGAACAGAGTTCGTGAATAAATGTGAATCTGACTCAACATGCAAGTTAACCTAATAAATTCTAGAAGGAAAACACGCCAAAGAATTGTAACCAAACCCCACATAACAGGGTAAATAAAATCAACACAATTGAAAAGGAACCCGTTTATAATTTGTTCTAAGAAAATTACACGATATCCACAACATCACGGGGAACATACTCCGTGAAGAAAGTTTTCTAAAATGGTTACATAAGAATTTGTAAAAGTTAAACAACGCGCAACATCACATTAGAAAATCATTAAGACAACAGAGCATCACGACATATCAATAGATATTCAACCTATTAAACGAGGTCTAACAAACATGAAACTTAACTACAACGTAGTCAAAAGAGTGATGAACAAAGTTCGTTAAGGGTCCGACCTAAAAATCTTAAATGAGAAAATCAAACAAAAATAACAAAGAGTCAGACTCAACAAGGGTAAAACGGAGGTTCCGAATTTCACCTAAGTCAGATTTCTAACCTAAATTGACAAAAGCGCAAAATGGGCCAAATGATAGGCAATCACAGAAAATCAGCGGCATTGGAAAGATCAAGGCGAGTCCTAAGAATTCCTAAGAGGATTCAAGTCCAATTGAGGTCAAATTGATAGTCAAAATAAGAAAATCATGAAGACATGCAAACTAGCCACGCACAAATCAGAACATGATGCATGCTTAGTAGTCTACAAGATCACCTAGACAACGCATAAAAAGCGTGAAACTCACACACTACATAAGGTTGAATGAGACAAGGGTTTGGGTAGAACATTTAACCTTAAGCCATAGTGCAAATAAGTCACACAAGTCATTAATATTGCAAAGTGACTTTGAACTAAGAATGACATGCATGGCAAATTTATATTACAATTTGCTAAATTGATACATTGTTTTCACATATCAAATGAGATTCAAACATGACATGCCACAAGTCGATGCGAAACTTGTAACACGTGCTTCAAATATCGAGAAGACAACGAGGCATGATTTGGCCCCTAAGGTGCCCAAACAAATGAGTTTTAATGGGCTTGTGATAAGTCCCTAATTCAACATGATTATCACAGAACATGATTAATTTTTTATGATCTAATGATGTGTAAAAATCTCAAGAAAAATCATACGTGTAGAATGTGACATGACAAGCATTTTTCATGGTGACACTTGAATTTAACTTGTTTCACATGAGCCTACACGAAAATGATAAAATAGAACAATGTGATGAACTATCTTTCACTGAAAATCATTCTTTGGTTTTATTAAAGGGGACAAGGGTTTCGAGCCAACTCTAGACACAAGATATCTTACACAAAGAGGAATCGAACTTTTTTAATCCAAACAACATTATACAATCCCATACAGAGTCGGAATTTAATCAATGACAAGGCCCAAAAGTTACAAGATCAATCTCGAATTATGCAGAATTCAATTGATGACATAAACGAGGATATTGAGATACAACACTAGAATTCAATCAACAATGAGGTATCAAAATAAAAATACACGCTGGAATCTAATCGACGACATTAATATTAAGCTATAGCTAAAGAAATTTAAAGCACGGTGTAGGAAAGTATAGATAATTGGAAGATAACATTTTGTTTGATTTATGCGGAGGGTTTCTTGTTGGATAGCTAGTGGTATTTATAGCGAAGGTGTAGTAATTGCTCCTTGACTATGATTAGCGATTGGGTTTCTCCAAGTAACTTCCATTGTTCTCGCCCATACTCTATTCCCTTGCCCACCTTTTGTATAATAGTCCTCATTGTGTGTTGATGGGTTTGTAGTTATCGATGATCGTTCCGTGATGGGGTCTATGAATGGCAATTGCTCCCTCCACAATGTGCATTCTCGATGCGCACGGTCTTGGTGATTTGAATAGTATTTGAAACACTTCCAATGAAAACTTGTTGTTAGTGCTCATATAGTCGGCCACCAACCGTTCATTATCACATTTCAACAACTAGACACATGGTATTAAAGAATATTGTCATTGATCGCCATGTCTTAGCTTCTATATTCATTGACGGCTGTATAAGGTGACACTTATAAGTTATGCACGTGACTACTACTTATCCTTGCTCATATGCCAATAATTTCTCATTCTCATGCTAAGCACAAGTGTATCGATAACCAAATCAACTTTTGGTATCAACAGGCTCGAACTATGTTTTGATGGCAAATTCCCCAACCCAAGTGAACCACTTTGGTTTAGGTAGTAGACTAGCTCATAGCAAAGCATGGCAGAAAAAAAATGAAGAAGTGTATGGCGATAGTTATGTTAAAAGTACAATGTCTAAAAAGGAAATTGTTGTGACCTAACTCTTCTCACGGGAGAGGGAGTTTGTTAGGTTTAGGAGTATTGTCAACTTCAAGCCGATGGCCTTGCATTGATTTGAGCTCTCCTAAGTCCATATTTTACTCGAGATCGAGTGTTCAAATTTTTAATCAATTAAGTTTATGCAATTTTGACAAAAGAGTCGCCACTAGCTTTTTTGGGCTTTGCTAAAAATCCAGTAGGATACGGAAGGATATCTTATTATTTACGCAACTAGAGATTTTGGACTCGGGAATTTGATTACGTTAGCCCTAAGGCTAATGTCCTTTCAGTATCTAATCTAATCATATGCTAACCAATGCCATAGCACCCTATTAAGAAAATTCAAAGATTTGTCCTAACCATTCTAAAACAAGGAAAAAACATCCAAATATTGAAAGGCATAATTAATTATAATCATTATAGAGAATATGCAAGCATCCTAAATTGTCCATTAAAAAGAAAACAAGACAAAGCAAAACAAGAATCCTTATTGTAAAGCCCTAAAAGGTTATCCAATTCTACGTTTTATTTTCAAAGGATCCTCTATTCTTTTTTGTTTCAAATTTATCATTTTTTGGATTTTCTAATTTTTAATGATTTTCTAAAATTTCTAATTTTTTTATTGATTTTCGAATTTTCTGAATTTTTTATTATTCCCTAAAGATTTTAAACTTTTTTTATCATTTTCTGAATTTTTAATAATTTTTTTCCTTTTTTAATTTTTATATTATTTATTTATTTTTTAAAATTTTAAAATTATTTGTTTATTTATTTATATAAAAGGGATTCGGACCGAGTCAAGAAATCCGACCCAACTAAATAACCTGAACCCTATTGGAATGGGTTGGGCTAAAAACATTAACCCTAAAAGTTTGCTTGGAATTAATTAAAAAAGTCCATGAACTGTTTTTTCTTCTTTAACTCTTTTTCGGCCCACATTTTGAAATGAGCCCAACCCACAACAGAATACCCCCTGGCCCTTTTAACTCTTTCTCTTTTATTATTTTTTCCTATTTTGTCTTTTTCTGCCCATCTCCTTCAACCTAGCATTGTCTTCAATTTCTGGCTCCTCCTTTAATGGGACCGAACTCCTGCTACGTCTTCGCCGTCGAGAAACACTCGACACCACTGCCATCTAGCTATTGGTCACCATCCTACATCATCACTGGCCAACATGAGTAACCGGCACTCATCACTTTCGGTCGGCCAATTTCGGCAACCATTAAAACACCAAAAATAAACATCTCACCGTACCTAAACCTCTAACACTAGCAATATTGGCAACAAACTTACATAAGCACATTACAATAGAGAGAGATGCTGACTTGAATGGCTTTAAACCGTAGGCTTCTTTGGCTGAAGGAACAACATCTCTGGCTGAAGGAACAACATCTTAGACAATTGTGGAGTCTCTTACACCACATGCTAAACCTGTTGAGGTTTAGGATATTGTTATTCATACAATTCATGATGAAGTTTGTCAAGCTCTTCAAGTACATGATGAAATGATTGTTGCTCCACTCAGGAGAATTAGGGATAGACAATTAGTTATACCACTAGATTATATATTCTATATGTGAGAGCATGATCACGATATCTACTTTGTGATCGATCTAGTGACATATATAAATGTCGTTTCTTGTTCTTAATCAAATTTGTGGTTAGATGCGATGAAACATAATAGTGTTTGGGAACTTGTTGAATTACTTGAAGTCTCACAATGTCATCATTTCTTTTGGTTTTGTTGAGAACAAAGTAAATCGGTGCATATACTGCAAGATTAGTGGGGGAAAATTTATTTTTCTCATATTTTTTGTGGACGACATCTTACTTGCAAGTAGCAGTATTGGATTACTGTATGAGACAAAGCAAATGCCATCAAAGAGTTTTGACTTAAAAGATCTTGATGAGGCATCTTTTGTCCTTAGCAGTTAGATTTCTCTCAAATTGCATATGTTGATCATATTTTGAAAAGATTCAGTATGCAACATTGCAAGTTTAGAATTACTCATGTTATTAAGGGTAATAAATGAGTTTATTGTAGTGTTTTCATTTAAATTTTAGGAAAACCTAAATGAAGGATGTACCTTGTGCTAGTACACTTGGAAGTATCACGTATGCTCAAGTTTGTATTAGGCTAGATATTGGTTTTACAACAAACTTCTAGGTTAATATCAGTCAAATTCAGGACATGATCACTAGATTGCTGCCAAGAAAGTTTTAAGGTACTTAAAATGATAAGTGACTATATGCTAATTTATAGACATGTTCATGACCTAGAGTTTGTAGGGTATTTGGATGTAGACTTTGTTGACTATTAGGATGATAAGAAGTCGACAACAGAATATATCTTTATATTAGCAGAAGATGCAATATTATGACAAAGTGAAAAACAGAAATCTATATCATCATCTACCATATAAATGGAGTTTGTAGAATATGTTTCAGCTGTTACTTGGGATATTTGATTTCGGAACCTCATTAAGGAGTTGACCATATTAATTTTGTGAATAGACTCATATGGTTGTATTGAGACAATGACTCTTTAGTGTTGTTTATCAACAACAATAAAGGTCTCGAGGGGTCCAGACATATGGCAGTGCAGTTAAGTTTTCGACCATAAAAAAAGATACAGAATGATGACATTACAGTAGATCATATTTCTACAAATGATATAGTTGCAGATCTATTAACTAAAGACCTTTGCCCTTGGGTACTTGAGTAATATGTCATAAACATGGGCTAAGAAGCATCATTGGATGGTGTTGTTTAATGGGAGCTGTTTTGATTTTACTCTAATAAAGCTTACGTCTATGTTTTGTTATATTCAGTAACATTTTAACATGTATAGACTCTTTCATATTCAATAAAGTGTCCATGAATGTGTTGTCATCATGTTAAGTTGATTACTTGTAATGATATCTTAAGGTATTGTGTGAGCCTTGAGTGAAGGCCGGGGGTATCCGGTCATCAGCCTTGAGCATGTCTTGTTTATACATAATGAAAGGTTAATCATAAAGATAAGACATATGTGAGTTCATAAGAATCATAAAGATATTCTCTAATGGCACATTCGGTTTCTTGTGACATTTAAGGTAAGAAAATAGTGATCAACAAAAGGGATGACTAATAAGGTCTTATTTATTATGAGGTATTATCCATTCGCCAAACAACTATATTGAATCCATTTAAGTAAAGTTGAAAGCAATTATGACCATGGAAGGTTCTATGTGTGTACATGTAGTTATCATTATGATTCGTATTTATTGACACCTAAATTTTACCATCTTATTTAGGACTTAATCATATACAAAATTGGGAATTAGTTACTAAAAAAAAAGAAAAAAAGAAGAAAGAAAAGTAAAAAAAAATAAATCATTATAAAGGTATTGTGTTTTCATTATTGCACTACACATTGAATGGTTTTTTCTTAATTTTTTCCAAAAAATTCGTCATCAAAAAGAAAAAAATTAAAAATTTATCAAAAGAAATTAATTACAAAAAAAAAAAAAAAAGAGAAAATGTGGAAGGGGTCGAGTCAGGCCAAATCTCACCTTGGCCCGGCCCGCCTTTTTCTTTCCTTCCCCGCAAGGGCTCGGCCCTTCTCCCCTTCAGCCCAGCCCATCCCAACTTGCCTCCTCCTGTTTGCATCTTCACGCTCAAGGACCTGCAGCAAAAAGTAGCACAACAGGAGGAGAACAAGAAGGGACATGAGAGTGGATAGGGGAGAGGGGAAAAAAGAAGAGAAGAAAAATAAAAAGAAAAAAAGAGGAGAAGAGGGGGGGTCTTCTTCTGGGGGGCAACAAGGCTTGCTGCCCTCGACCTTCCGAGGGGGGGAGGAGTTCCAAATGCCGACCCCCTGCACTCTGCTGTGGCTGCCAATGCCAATAGTTGAAGCTCCGCCCCACCTCAACTTGATGCTGCTGCTAGCACCTGCAATTGCGAGCACTGCCGTGCCAACAATCGAAGCTCTACTCAGTTCTACCATGCCTGTTGCTACGCCGCCGCTCCTACAACTTGCAGCCCGAGCCTTCTTGGCACACCACCGCCATCACTGCAACGCTAGCAGTCTGAGCCCCCTCGCCACTGCTGTGATGCCAGCAGTCCGAGCCTCCTCGCCGCGCCACCGTTGCTCCTACAACTTGCCCGTCCCTTGCAACTAGAAGCGGTGACGCCACACTACTAATCCACGAGAGCGGAGCAGGCGTAGAGTAGAGGAGAGAAGCCAAGAGAGTAGAAGGGAGGCCAAAAGGAAAGGGGGGCAAGATCCGAGGAGGAAGGAGGTGTCGTCAACGCTTCCTGACGCCATTCGAGCCGTCGCCCTCCAACCCCGATGCCATCCGAGTCGCCGCCCTCCGACTCCGACTGCTATAACGCTTGGGCTCGACGTCGTTCGAGTTGCTGTTGTCTGACCTCGATTGTTGCAACACCTAGGCCCGATGCTATCGCTATGTCGCCCGTGTCGCTCCCTTGAGTCGTGCCGCTACTGATCACATCAACATCACACTGTTGCCGCTCGTCCTTGTAGACCCCGACGTCGTCGTCGCCCCTCGCTGCCCTTGCCGTCACCCATTGTGTCCCCACCGTCACTGAGTCACCGCCTGATGGCGTCCCAACCATCCTCATTTGGCGCTACGAAAGAGCAAGAGAGAGAGGAGGCACGAACTGGGTCAAAAGAGCCAGGCCGGGTCGCAAACCAGGTAGGGTTTTAAGCAAATTCAGGCTGGGTATTTCAAGGTCGGGTTTGGGCTGGTTCAGCACGTGGGCTTATGGGCTTCTTTTTTTTTTTTAGAAAAAAGATTCAAGATTAGACTAGATTGGGCCTGCACTTCAGGCCCAGCCTAGCTAGGTTTCCGACAGCCTGGGTTGCGTGGCCCAGCCCAGTTTAGACTCAGGCCGTCGGCCCAATCTGATCCGGGCTCGAGCTGTCTTTCCAACGAACTGAGTCGATCCCAACCTGGGGATCCGACTTGGGTCGTTTTTAATATATTATAATTTTATAATATTAAAATAATATTTTTAAAAAATAAAAAAATAAAAAATATTTAACAAAAATATCGAAAGTTAAAAAATGTAGGGTTTGGTTAAGAATTTCTAGGCCTTCCCTTCTTAGTATAATTATGCCTTTATTTACTTGTATATTAATTATATCGTGTGTTCGATTTGCATATTTAATTATGTTTAATTGCACGTATTTAATTTTACTGCAATTAAGATCTTGGTAGTTATGATTATTATTTTAATGATTGCACACCTGCATGATCACCTTACATGTTAGTGATATGTATAAAATCAATTCAAACTACCTGATAAAAATCTTTTCTTTTAAAATGAACAAGATTTGGTACCAAAAGGGCACTAATTCATCAATTAGTGTAATCAAGTCTCCAATCCTAGATCCTCTGATTACGTAGGAAGTGAGGTACACTCCCATATCTCACTTGGTTTCTAGCTGACCCCCATAGGCTAGTGGTGACTTTTTTTTTACGAATTCTTAAAAAATTCCCCAATATCGCGCAAGGTATGGGCTTGGGAGAGTTTGCGCCTAATCATGAGCCTTAGGTTTGTTTTTTAGGCAATACCCCAAAACCTACTCTCTCCCTTCGAGGGTAGGTCGCAACAGTATTTGAGACTTTATGAGATATGATTGACTATTAAGAATTGTCTCTAGATTAATATAAATGTGCACACATACAGTATAGTCTTAATTAATATAGTTCAAGTGGGAGAATATAAGAGTTTTCCTGATGTAGGTTACATTAATTGATATTGTAATTTTCTGTTTTATGGGGTTGCCCTAATAAGATAAGGTATAAGGTTTCTTAATAGTCGAATATGTGCCTATTTTATGTGCTTGGCTTGTGATGAGAAAGCTTAGTTGAAAACTCTATAAATAATGCTAAGATCCCTCTTCTAACCCTCATACTTCAATGAAAACACTATCACCTTACATAAGAAAACGTGAGAGGCGGTCTAATCGAGCTAGGATCCAAGGGCTATAGAGGATAAGAACCTGAGAGTCGAATCGTCATTATTCCACATAAAAAACAATGGATTCAAAATCAAGTATGCAAATCTTCGTCTTCTTCTCAAATATGTTCAAGTTTCTAGCTATGTTGATCTTAGGATATTGTTTCGACGGCCAACATATCATTTAGGCAATTTATTAAAAAGATGACGTGCAGTACAAGAACAAGCCTCTGATCCCATTTTGATATGATTTTTGGTCTAAAAATGACATATTAGACTCCAAATAACATCGTCCCTCACAAATATATCTCGGTTTCACAAGATTAGACCATGACCTCACAGATTGAAATTTTTGTTCTTAATTTCTGAACAGCATGAAGAAAAAACAGGATGTCTGGGGGGAGCGAGATGCTTACCTGATCAGAAGTGGCATTGCAACTGCTGCTTGTTCATTGGCAAAGCTCGAGAAAATGGCCGGCCGGTGTGAGGAGAGTTTGGGAAACTTTGCTCATGAGGACGAACATGGACCGGACCGGAGAGAACGTTCTTCGTGGTGGCCGCACTGAGAGCAGCCCTTCCAGAAAAAGAAAAGCTCCCCTCTTTTTCTTTCTCTAATGGCCCCCTCTCCTGCCGAATGATCCTCTCTTCTTTAGCCAAAGAAACACTTCTTTCCGCAACCTGGTCTTCTTCTTTTCGGGGAAGCCTCCTCGCCCGCTCATCCCCACCCCCCCCGCCTCTCCCGAATCTTTTCGGTTAGGCATCCTCATCCCTCCCGCCAGCTCAGCCTTCTGGAAGGCTTGGATTTGCTTGCGTCACAGCTTGTTGTTCCTCCCTCGCTCACGGGCACGCATTCACGCTTTGCTCGTCACCGTCCTCTCCTCACCCGCGCGTCTATTTTTCTTTTCTCTTCACGTGCGTTGGCTCATGTAAGCAAAGAGAAAGAAATGACTTTTGAAAGGGCCGAAAATTCATTGGAAGGATGGGCTGAACACGCTGGCCTACTGTACCCGACCTTTTTTTGTTTTTGTTTTTTATACCCAGGGAACCCCGTCGGCTTACACCAGCAGGTAAATCCCGGAGTGACGCTAGCGGAGAACCCACCACCCCGACATCACGCTTAAGACGCCGATGCTTCCACTGGGGTTTGACCCCCTCACCTTTCCCCCAAGGCAAAGGATTCTTATCCAGCGGAGTCACCAAGGCCGGTGGTACTGTACCCGACTTTTCATTTCATTTCAATCATATTTTTTCAATTTTTTTTTTGTCTTTTACCTTTTTTATGATTTTTTTTTTTTGCAAAATAAATGAATATTTAAAACGTCGACAAAAATTTGGATGTCAACAGAAATTACAAATTGTAACTATTTTACCTAGTCAATAATTTGTTATTAAGAAGAAGTGTACCATCTAGTAGGCTTAAGGCACCTCTATGTTTACTGATTTAAAGGATTTGAAGCACCAAAGACAAACAGTAATAAGAGATCTATTGTGTTCCTCATTGTTGGATGATCTCTCTTACTGGGAACTATCATACTAAATGATCTTTCCTAGATTTCCAAGATGATAAAATAGAGATAAACAGGGACTTGTTCCTAAACATTTACTAAATTATCTTTCCTAAGTTTGTACATCCAAAGATTATTGCCTTTGTTAACTGTCCACTTTTTAAAGCTAGAACACAAGCAGTTATGCTGGTATTTGATTACAGATTTTCACTTTCATGGCGTAGAAGCATCTCAACCACCTGGCTCATGGTGGGTCTCGCATCTCTGTCCTCCTCGACACACTGAAGTGCCACTGTAACCAAAACTTCCATCTTCTTGATGTCGTAAGGTCCTTTTACGGTCGGATCCATAATTTCCCTTATCCATGTCTCCATGGCCACTCCTGGTTTCATCTTCTCTCTCACCCAAGTAGTCAATCTTTTGTTCCCGCCTTTTACTTCTCCATCCATTGCATGACCGGCGACTGGGTTCCTTCCTATCAACATCTCGAGCAGAACGATTCCATAGCTATACACATCCACTTTGGACGTGATGGGCATATTGTAAACCCATTCAGGAGCCATGTAACCCCTTGTTCCTCTGATTCTTGAGAAACTCGTATTCTTAAAACCGTCCCTGTTAAGTAGCTTAGAGAGCCCAAAATCGGCCACCTTTGGTTGGTAGTCAGAATTGAGGAGTATGTTCTGTGGCTTCACGTCGCAATGGAGAACCCATTCCAAGCACTCCTCGTGAAGATAAGCAAGCCCCTTGGCTGATCCCACCGCAATCTCATACCTTTTCTTCCAGTCGAGTTGATCGGAAGAAAGGTTTTCTGCTAAGGAGCCGTGATTCATGAACTCATAAACCAAGAGCCTGTGCCTTCCCTCCACGCAGTAGCCCCACATCGTAATCAGGTTTATGTGATTGAGATTCCCAATTGTTCTCACTTCGGCCAGGAACTCGTCTTCTCCTTGATTGGCCTCGTTTAGCAGCTTCACCGCTGCTTCCCCATGATCTGGCAAGACACCCTTGTACACAATCCCCCCACTTCCTCTTCCAATCTCTTTGCTAAAGTTCTCGGTCGCTTTCTTTAGCTCGGCATACGTGAACCTTGTGAATCCTGTTCCCGCAAGATGATATCCCTTCGCGTAACCTCCAAGTTTGTCAGGATCAGTCCCGATCAAGAAGGACCGTGTGAGGAAGACTACAACAATTTCCACTCCAGCTAGCACCATAGCAACAGTGAACAAGATGTCGAGTGTTGAATTCATGTGGCTTTCCAGATAAGTCCTCTTCAGGAAAACTTCTTGAACTTTTGGGGGACAGGACAGTGAGTTGGATCCTTTGGTGGGTCTTTGATAAGAAGAGAGATTGGCTTTTGGTAGTTTTAAATAGATGCTCCCATTAAACGAGAATGAAAAATATCCATTTTGCAGCCGTATCTTCGGGTAACAGTCGAAGCTCCCTCTGTTCCCGTTGAATTTGTATTGAAAGCCTTTACAATCGCAAAGATCTGCGCATTTTTTCTTGCACCACGCCAGGGTGGTGTTTTGAATATAGGCCTGGTCATATCCATAGAAATCATGGTGAGGCAAACGCAGGAAATCGACATGAGCATGAGCACCCTTGTTGCAGAAGCTCTCGAATCTGGGCGCACATCCCTGAGTCCAATCAGTGTCATTACTCCACACGTATCCAGGAGGGCAAGAGCAACTCCTCCCCTCACTTGGGCTGTAGCTGCAAACGCTATTCGGTCCACAAATCCCATGAACAGGACATGACTCAGATAAGCCTTGCCATGTTACAGCCCACTTCCCATCTTTTTCTCTACTATAGACCCTTATATTACCATCATGATCCGCCTTTAACATACGTTGGGTTTTCTGGCCAAAATCTGACGTCAGGAACTTCAGATCGTCGGATGAAGTGAAACTCCCCAAGGAATCGAGCACTGCAACTCTACTATCGTTGTAGGTTGTTCTTCCAACTTCCCAACTCACATGGCCCGGGTCTGGCCAGTATACGCTTGAGTACAAAGGTCCATCGAAGAGGAGACGAAGGACGTTGTCGTTGTCGAAGTATAACTTGTAATAGCCAGAAAAGAAGTTGCCGTTGCTCCGAGAGGAAACAAGTGTGGTGTTCCTCGTGAGTTTCTGTCCAGGGAGGAGCACGTCGGTTGGGTAGTGGAAGCTTTGCCAGAGCGGGACATTGCATTCTCTGTCACGAAGAACAAGATTACCAGAGTCTAGGAGCTGTAACTGATAAAACAGTGTTTTCGAACGCGACAGCGCGTCTGATTCTGTGGTCCAAACAACGGCCTGGCTGGCGTCGGTTAGCACGAGATTGCCATTCTTTTTAAGGGAAAGCTTAGAGTACCTCCCGTTGACGGGTTCATCACGGTTCGCCACCCAAACAACGGTGCAATTCTGGCCGCTGCACGGTGGATGGCTGAACCAGATGGCAAAGCAGTAAGCATTCTTGCCGACAGGGTAAAAACCGGCGGAGAAGACACCGGACTTTGAGATGAGGACGTCATCTGGGTTGTCAACGGAGAGAGAGTCGCCTCTGCTCAAGGTAGCGTGAGTCGCAGAGGAAGTTTGAGAAGACAAGTGAAGGATTGAGAGAATAAGCACAAGGAGAAATGACGAGTTTCTCATGGTGTTCAAGGGAACCGGTTGTAGCTTGGCCGGTACTGAGATATTTTTCCAGAAATCGTTGGCTTTACTCATAGATTGAGCTGGCATACAAAACAAATCACCAAGCGATCAATACAAGCTCCAAGGTTCAAATCACCGTCCTTATACGGAGGATACCCTCAAGAGCATCCATCTAACCTCAATCGTAAATAAATCTTTCGGGCATCTGATGATTTAATAGTAGCACTTAATTTATTAATAAACTCTCATTTCTTGCCCATAATCGTTATATTACACTATCTTGTATTCTTACTACAATCAATAATAAAGGTTAAGGATGATGGTATTCCAGATCTGAAATTTAGAATTTGGAACCTACTATATTATAACTGATTTTTTGTTTTTGAAACCTATAAACTACTCTATTTGCCCAACAACTGATTCTGGAACCTATCATTTTTTTTTTCTAGTATGATTCCAAGGTCTATCAAGAATATGCTTTCTTTTTGTTCCTTGTGTTTCATTTTTTATAGAAAAAGAATAAGTAACAAGGCTATTCAAAATAAAATATGAACAAGGGCAAGCGAGCAAATGCGAGTTAGGAACGAGGGAGAGTTGCAAGGTGGAGGGTGAGTAGCGAGTAAGAAAGGGAGTCTTGTAGTGTCTAGGTGAGGTTGGAGAGAATAAAAAAAGAAAAAGAAGAGAAATAGAGAAAAAGATAACAAGAGAAAATTTAGGAATTTTAGGCACTGTCAAACCGGTCCCAAATTCCGTTTGATATGGTTCATGATTGGTTATTAACTCAAAATTGGGAATCAAACCAATTTTACCAATTCCAAAAGCTTGGAACTAGGAACCGGATCGGTACCGAACTAGTTTTTGGGGTGGTTTGATTCAATTTATGAATAGAATTGGTCCGCTTGCACATCTTTAATATGGATTTGTCAATAGGTACAAAATATAACTTTGCGAATATCTCACTTACACTAGAGGTAGACATAAAATCATAATATATTTCTCTATTCATGATGGAAGGAATCAAACTTCAGATTGCTCGATTACAAGCATCACGAAATTGTAAGATTAATTTATGGATCCAAAAAAAATTTGCCAACCTAGTATTTTTTCCGTTTGGGGGAAGCAAAACCACATCTCAAGAAATTCTTCTTTCTCGTTGCCGGTGGAGAGACGGCGTGGGAGGAAGGGAAATGGGTGCATGGTCCAGCTGTTTTACGGCGATTTCGAGGGGGCATGCGCTTGTCTCTGGTGAAAGTCCATCGATACATGAGTAAAGAGAACGTACCTTTCTTGTAATTTCGCCTCTTGAAAGGAGTAGAAATCTGGAGCAGAATGGAAATATTGGCGAATTTGTCCAATTAATACTAAACGTGTGGTACGGATGTTGATTCAATCTTAATTTTTTTAATTTTTTAAATTTAATCCTAACTTTTATACAAAAATTCTATTATAATCATTCCTATTAATTTTCATTGAAAATCGCTAATATGGTGATGTTACACGAAGGACGGTTCCACACTAGCGATTTTCGGCGAAATTTGATTAGAAAGAATGCAATGGGATTTCGCGAAAAGGTCTAAAATAAATTTGATAAAACCATAAATTTAGGATTGAATTGACATTTTTATTATCCTTCACTCATCAACATAAAAATATACATTAGAAGTGTAGGGTCTAGTCAATTACCATGAATTCGACCCAAGAATCTCCTTAAAAATATGGACACCGAATGGTGTTGACCTGCCTTTAGTTCGCCAACTAATCTTTATTTTAGGCCAACCAATCATGGTGACGACGGAGATTCGAGGCCAGCAATACGGTGACAGCAACGAACAAACCACTCTTTGACCATCGTCACCTCAAGCGTGGGATACCATGAATTCGATCCAAGAATCTCCTTAAAAACATGGACACCGAACGGCGTTGACCTGCCTTTAGTTCGCAAACTAATTTTATTTTAGAGGCCATTATATATGCATTTACCTACCATTCAGCTTTAATGAGCCATCTTCCTGCTAGGATAAAGCATTGCTTAGATTAATTTATAAGGTCACATCGGTGTAGTTTGGAAAGATAGTCTAGATTCATAGGTTCTCTTTAAAAAAAACACACACACACAAGTTTCAATGTAACTTGTATATTATAATTAGCTTGTTCTGTCCATCACCTCTCCGTAAACGAAGACTTTTACATAAAATTTTCTCACCTCAGGTTTTCTGCATATCTTTCCCATGAATCAGATAAAATTAGTGGGATAATGACGGTAGAAGTTTTAAAACTTGTGTGGATACATCGCTTTAATTTTAGAACGTTTTTTTGGAGTCGTTTAAGGCTTAAAATTCGTCATCATGCTTCAAATTAGTCCTTTCGTTGAACAATGTCGTATTTTCTTGGGCATAAAATTCATGTGGGGTTTTTTTTTTTTATAATCTTTTTTGTGCTAGTGGCACGAATGTGACTCATTAAAAAAACCTTAATGATAAAAAAAGGCTGAAGTTACAACAAGGGGCAAGAAGTACAGAGAAAAAGATTGGTGAGAAGTGGGCAGGAAGGGCAGGGGTGGCGTGCCTCTCTGCCGCTGGCAAACCACCCTTGCTATGGCCCCAACAAGGGTCGCCGGCTACATAGGGGGTAACGCACTTCTACTCCCTTTCCTATTAATTTTACGAGCTACAAAAAATTAATTCATTTTTCATTATTAGATAATTTTATAAAAGAGTAATTGGATGAACATAAATTGTGTTGCGTTAACACCGTTTTAGATTTTAGCAAGCTTCGCAGCCACAGGGATGAAATAAATAATAAAAAATGTCAACTTGGACTTTTTCATCCATTAAAGAGGAAGGAGAGGGAGTTAATGAAATGACTAACTTGAAGGATGATGACAGGTTTTAGAATTTAAATAATTGAAGAAAAAGAGTTTTAGGATTAAATGTGACTTACAACACGCTTAGGGTTTTTTTTCTCCTCTCATCATTACATAGCCGTTTTTCTAACCACCATGAAGAGGAGGGTTTGAGCTAAATCTCTTCCTCCCTTCCCTTTTTTCCTTCGGCAAATTTAGATTTATGTTTTCTCCTTTTGCTTTCCTCCTGTTTTGTGGAGTTTTTCTCTTCTCATCTAATTTAGATCTTGAAACTTCTCTCTCCCATTTCAGGGAGATTTCTACCCCAATCTAATCTAGATCTAGGGATTTTTGGTGTATGATTTTGGGGTTTTGCTTCTTTAGGTTTTGTTGGTGTACAAATCCAATTTTAAAAGAGTTTGAAGGAGCTTTGCAAAGGTTTTGTTTTCACAGGTATCAAATTTGCACTCGTTCAACCTTGTGGCTATGAATAATGATGGTTTCAAGGACACCAAATTTAGGTATGCATTGCCGAAAGGCAAAGCTGTATTAACAATTGGAGATCTTGGTGTGTACGCATTACTGAAGATGAATTCGGTGATCGGCCACTGATTTGATTTGAATAAGTTATAGATATGCTCTTTGAGCATATGACTCTTAAACTTGTTCTACTAATTTGGATCTTGAAACTTCTCTCTCCCATTTCGGGAGATTTCTACCCCAGTCTAATCTAGATTTAGGGATTTTTGGTGTATGATTTTGGGGTTTTGCTTCTTTAGGTTTCGTTGCTGTACAAATCCAATTTTAAAAGAGTTTGAAGGAGCTTTGCAAAGGTTTTGTTTTCACAGGTATCAAATTTGCACTCGTTCAACCTTGTGGCTATGAATAATGATGGTATCAAGGACACCAAATTTAGGTATGCATCGCCGAAAGGCAAAGCTGTAGTAACAATTGGAGATCTTGGTGTGTACGCATTACTAAAGATGAATTCGGTGATCAGCCACTGATTTGATTTGAATAAGTTATAGATATGCTCGTTGAGCATATGACTCTTAAACTTGTTCTACTAATTTGGATCTTGAAACTTCTCTCTCCCATTTCGGGAGATTTCTACCCCAGTCTAATCTAGATTTAGGGATTTTTGGTGTATGATTTTGGGGTTTTCCTTCCCTTGGGTTTTGTTGGTGTACAATCCAATTTCGAAAGAGTTTGAAGGAGCTTCGCCAGGGTTCCGCTTTCACACATTTCAAATTTGCGCCCGTTCAAACTTGTGGCTTTGAACAGTGATGGTATTGAGAATGCTAAATTTAGGTGTGCACTGCTGAAAGGCAAAGTTATAGCAATAGTTGAAGATTTTGGTGTGTACGTATTATTAAAGACGAATTTGGTGATTGGTCACCGATTTGATTTGAAGAAGTTACAAATCTACTCTTTGAGCACATGACTTTTAACCTTGTTTTAATAATTTATCTTGTTATCTGGAATTTATTTTTATTATGAAGTTGTATAAGGTTTATCTTGGTTTGTAGTTGGATTGCATTGTTTCTCTCTTGTATTTTTGTAGAAATTAATGAAATATTAGTATCTTGTTATTTGCAATTTATTTTTATTTTGAAGTTGCATAAGGTTTATTTTGTTTTGCAGTTGAACTGCATTGTTCCTCTTTTGTACTTTTGCAGAAATTAATGAAATATTACTTCTACAAAAAAAAAAAAAAAAAAATGAAGAGTTTTAGGATTTTCATTGTCATTATCCCAATGAAAACTGGAGCACGTTGTTGTAGCCAACTTTAGATGTTGCGGAATTAGAGATGAGATCCTCTCACTTAACCCACGGGACTAGATTATTAACTAGGTTTGAAATGTGCATGTGTGCCAGCGGGTGGATAAAGTGCACAAGTTAATTTGATTTCTTGTGCCATTACCAAGTGCGACCAATCTTGTAAATTTGAGCTAATTATTACCATTTTGACTCATAATTAAAAAATTTAGTCAATCATTTCATGCATTTGATGTCACAACTCGTGATTCCATCAATTCCACATTACTGTCCCAAGAAATGATTCTCCAATTGTCACTATATTCGTGTTTGACTAATCCAACTTAGAATGTCTGATTAGTCATAGAAATATCGCATCATTGAGAAAAAAAGGTGGCTTCGTAGTATGTACCATCCATCCAATGGTAGTATTTTTCAAAGCTCTAAAGTTTCTGCTTTCTGACAGAAGAAGTCATTAGCTACTAGTTAGAGGTGTCTGTTCGAAGGGTTACTTTGTCATCAACAAAATTGCAATTGACATCCCTCATTGTCAATTTCGTAGATCTAGTGCTTGATATTTAGCTTTAGGGTTAATACCTTGAAAAACTCCAAACTAATATACTTGTGATAAATTTACTTAAAACTAATTTTTTGACCACCAAAAACCCCAAACCGGTACACCTTTGATAAATTTATCAAAAACTGATATATTTTACTGTCAAATTACTAAATTGGATAGCATGTGACAATTGATTAGTGTATCGGTTTGGGATTTTACTTTTTGTTTGTTACAGTTGTACATTTTTTATGATTTTCTGTGGTATTAATCTAATTTAATAGATGGTATATTTTTCACAAATGCACCAGTTTAAGATTTTTAGAGGTTGAATAAATTTATTACAAGCATACAAGTTTGGAACTTTTATGATCACTTGGAGTAAATTTATCACAAATGTATTAGTTTGGGGTAAATTTGTTACCCGTGTTCAGGATATTAACCATTAACTTTATTCATGTTTCATTATGCCATTCTTTTTTCAGTAATGATGTGCAAAATCTACGAGCTCACTTTATGAGGATGAAGCTTGTAAGCCGACCACAAACACCTGCACGCCCCAAACAAGGAAGTCCATATTTTTTAAGGGTGTGTTTGTTAAAATGAAAAAAAAACTTTAAATGAATTAGTTTTTTGGACTTTTACTTGTGTGGTTTGTTGAAATGATCGGTCACCAAAGAACCATTTATGATCAAAGAAAACATACATGTTTAAAGTTAGGAAAATAAACTTCCAAATCTGAAAATGAGAAAATATTTTTGTGGAGAATGATATAATTTTTAGGAATCATGAATTTTTTTACTAAACAAATTTGCCCTAATTTTTTTTTTTTTTTTTTTTGGTTGAAAGAAAAATGTATTCATTATTCAAAATGAAATGGAAGTATATAGTATTCATGATAAAGCAAATTGAAATAGAGCAAGAATATTGAAAAGCATCAACAAAGCACCAGTAGAGTTAAGCATACATTCATTCCATTAGAACATATTTGTCAAGCAAAATCAACGTTTGATTACTAGATCTTGTGTCTGTATCAATGATAAGCACATGCCGGAAATTCCTTCTCCAATAACTACGAAGCTGCTAATTGGCGGTGCACACCTAAGTTTGGCTACATCTACACCATCGTCGTACGGAAACAACCAAAGTAGATTGAATAAATATAAATCTAACATATAGATGAGCAAATTTTCGTAGTTTAACAAGATACTAAAACGATCATCATTGAAGTTGGAGGTATGGAATTTGTACACAACCAGAGTAGAAGGGCATCGAATCCCTGAAAGCATGTTTATTAAACTCTCAGATCTAGATCGGGAGAAGGTAGCACCCAAATCTAAAATTAGATCAGGGGAGTTTAAACTTTGAAATCGAGAACTAGACCAGATCTAAATTAGGAGAGAATGAAAAGAAAGATTATAACAATAAAATGCAAAAAAAAAAAAAAATCAACAAATAAGGAAAGGGAGGATGAAACTAGCTCAAACCCTCCCCCATGGCTTAAGGATGAAGAAGACAATAGAAAGAAAAGAGAGGAGAGAGAGAAAAGGCTTTTCGGCTTTGATCACAATCTATTTCATTTATTCAACTAAATATGCCCTAAATGATGAGAAAAGTATGAGAGAAACTGGTATTCTTAGGGCCATTTTTATTAAGAAGCTTAGGGTGTATTTGGTAATTATTTTGTTCTCAAAAATAATTTTTGCTTATAAATGGTTTTTCTGATTTTGTTTATTGGATAAATTTATGAACATTTGAAGGCATTTGATAACTATCCAAAATTTCTATTTTTGGTATAGGAACGCGTTCCGTATGACCCGCAAATTCTTTTGCAACTTATAATTTCTTTTAATTTTTAAATAATTTTATTACAAATTTCTCTTTTCCTTTTCTTCTTTTTCTACTTTCTTCTCAATTGCCGACCTCAAGAAGAAGAAGAAGAAGAAGAAGAAGGAGAAGGAGAAGGAGAATGATGTGGACATCGAGTCATATCGAGGAGTAGGTGCAAGGGACCCATTGTCTATTCCTACTGGTTCAATTACTCGAGTGCGGGCCAAGCAATTCAGGCAAGCTGTTGGCATCATGGTTCATGATCTTTGGCGTGGAGATGACCTTGGATTAAATCTTGAAGAATCTTGGAAATCTTGGCGTAATCTTTGCCGTGGAGATGACCTTGGATCGAATCTTGAAGAATCTTGGAAATCTTGGCAATTTGATTATTTGGTCATCAAATATTTGACCAAATCAAAAAAAAAAATATTATCTTCTTATTTAGATATATTCTAGAATATGACGTATTAGATTTCTAGGGCTGGTTTTAGGGTTTGTGTGGCAACTAGAAGGCCTATATTAAGAACTGACCGACTTTCTTTGGGGGACAGATATTTTTACTTTGAGAAAAAAATTGAGAGACTCTCTTCTACTGTTCTTTTGAGGACTTGACATTATCAAGGTTCCATTGTGACGGTCAATTCGACTTATCGAACGAGATAGCGAATTCTTTCACTCGTGCCATCTATAATGTTGGTTGGTTGACATGTGTTTGTCAACAGGTCATGTTCATACCGAGGTTGCCAATCACAAGTTTGATTGGAGGTTGAGGTTCGCAATTCGCACCATCTGGGCCTTCGTAGAACGATCTTTCCACAATGATTCACATAATTTGGTATAAGAGCTTGCTTCTACAATGTATATTTATTTTTAATTTTCTATTTATATTCAGCAATTTGGGATTTATTGAGCAAGGGTTTCGGTTCTAGCCAATTTAGGGATCTAATTGCTTTTGTGCTTCCATACGTAGTTGTTCGCTGTTAGTTTTAATTTTTTTTTCCTAACATCTTAAATTGTATTTGAGTTTGTCAAAAAAAAAAAAAAAAAAAAAAAAGAGAAAGTTCATAAAAAAAAAAAAAAAGAGAGAAAGAAAACGCACAAAAAAAAAAAGTGCACAAGAGAAAAAAAAAAAACAGATTCTGCAGAAAAAAATAGCCAAACAAAAAAAATATTCAAGAAGGCGACCCGTTTGTTAGTAGTCCGAATTGAAACAAAATCAGTAGTGATTTGCATTTCAATTGGAATTTCGAAAGTTGTACTTGTTGGTTTGAAATTGTTACTTGCTGAAACAAAATCAGTAGTGATCTAATCTTGTTTGATTAGTCTGATTGATTATCGTGAGAGGGTTGAGAGACAAGTTTTGAGTTGAATAAAGAACTTGTGAAAAGAAAATACAGGGGGAGAAGAGCAAGATAAAACATTTAATCTACTAAAAGATAAGTTGACTAATGCTCATTTGTTATATTTGCTGAATTTCAGTGCTACTTTTGAGATAGATTGCGATGCTTCGGTACAGGAATTGGTGCTGTGTTGATGCAAAGAGGGCGTCCCATAATTTATTTTAGCGAAAAATTGAGAGGAGCAATATTGAATTATCCTACCTATGATGATGAGATGTATGCTTTAGTGCGAGCTTTGGAGACTTGGCAACATTATTTATGACCAAAAGAGTTTGTGATCCACACCGACCATGAGACCTTGAAGTACTTGAAAGGGCAACATAAGTTGGATAAAAGACATGCCTAATGGATGGAGTTCATCGAGACTTTTCCATATGTGATCAAGTACAAGAAAGGTAAGGAGAATGTGGTAGCCAATGCACTTTCTCGAAGGTATGCGATTCTAACTACTTTAGAAGCAAAGTATCTAGGTTTTGAGCATATCAATGGCTTATATACTGATGATGATGACTTTGGGAGAGTGTTTGAAGTATGTGAGAATGCTGCATTTGATAAATTCTATAGACGTGAAGGTTATTTTTTCCGTGAAAACAAATTATGTTTGCTTAAGTGTTCTTTGTGTGAATTGTTGGTGCGAGAAGCGTATAGTGGTGGTTTAATTGGGCATTTTGGCATTGATAAGACTTATGAAGTGCTGCATGAACATTTTATCGGTCACATATGAAGAGAGATGTCACACGTGTCTGTGAGAAATGCATTGCTTGTAAGTAATCGAAGTCTACAACTAAACCGCATGGCTTGTATACACCATTACCTATTCCAATGCATCCTTAGACTGATATTTCTATGGATTTTGTGTTAGGATTGTCTAGGTCTAAGTATGGTAGAGATTCTATTTATGTGATTGTTGATTAGTTTTCAAATATGACTCATTTTATACCTTGTCATAAAACTGATGATGCATCTCATGTTGTTGATTTGTTCTTTAGGGAGGTTGTACGTTTGCATGGCGTGCCTAAATCAATTGTTTCATATCGAGATTCTAAATTTCTTAGCTACTTTTGAAAAACATTGTGGAAAAAACTAGGAACGCGGTTATTATTTTCTACTACTTGTCATCCACAAACTGATGGTCAAACCGAGGTAGTTAATAGAACTTTAAGGGTATTGTTGCATGCTATTATTAAAAAGAACATAAATTCTTGGGAAGATTGTCTGCCACATGTTGAGTTTGCATATAATAGGAGCATACATTATGCTACTAAATTTACATCAGTTGAGGTTATCTATGGTTTTAATTCGTGAACTCCGTTAGATTTAACCCATTTACCTGTTAATGAGCGCATGGATTTAGATGGAGCAAAGAAAGCCAAACTTGTCAAGGCGTTGCATGAGAAGACGCGCGCAAATATTGAGCGCAAGACTGAGCAATATGCAAGGCAAGTCAACAAAGGTCGTAAGGAAGTGGTGTTTGAACTTAGCAATTGAGTTTGGGTTCATATGTGCAAAAAGCGATTTCCTGAGCAGCGACATTCTAAGTTATTACCGCTAGGGGATGGACCATTCATGGTGTTAGAAAAAGTTAACAATAACGCCTACAAACTTGATCTTTTAGGTGAGTATGACGTTAGTGCTACATTTAATGTTTATGACTTGACTCTTTTCGATGCTAGTGATGATTTGATGGCAAATCCTTTGCATGGGGAAGGAATGATGTGGACATCGAGCCATATCGAGGAGGAAGTGCTAGGGATCCATTGTCTATTCCTATTGGTTCGATTACTTGAGTGCGGTCCAAGCAATTCAGGCAAGCTGTTGGTGTCATGGTTCGTGATCTTTGGCGTAGAGATGACCTTGGATTAAATCTTGAAGAATTTTGGAAATCTTGGCGTAATCTTTGGTGTGGAGATGACCTTGGATCGAATCTTGAAGAATCTTGGAAATCTCGGCGCAATTTGATTATCTGGTCATCAAATATTTGACTTAGTCAAAAAAAATTATCTTCTTATTTAGATATATTCTAGAATATGACGTATTAGATTTCTAGGGTTGGTTTTAGGGTTTGTGTGGCAACTAGAAGTCCTATATTAAGGACTGACCGACTTTCTTTAAGGAACATATATTTTTACTTTGAGAAAAATATTGAGAGACTCTCTTCTACTGTTCTTTTGAGGACTTGATCTTATCAAGGTTCCCTTGTGACAGTCGATTTGACTTATCGAGCGAGATAGCGAATTCTTTCGCTTGTACCGTCTATAACGTTGGTTGGTTGACACGTGTTCGTCAATAGGTCACGTTCATATCGAGGTTGCTAATCACAGGTTTGATTGGAGGTTGAGGTTCGCAATTCGCACCATCCGGACCTTCGTAGAATGATCTTTTCGCAACGATTCACATCAGAGAAGGAGAAGGAGAAGCAGAAGGAGAAGTAGAAGGAGAAGGAGGAGAAGGAGGAGGAGAAGGAGAAGGAAGCAAGAGAAGGAGGAGAAGGAGGAGGAGAAGAAGAAGAAGAAGAAGAAGAAGAAACAGAAGGAGAAGAAGGAGGGGAAGAAGGAGAAGGAGAAGGAGAAGGAAGCAGGAAGTAGGAGAAGAAGAAGAACCCACCTTACTTTTTGAACCATATATTCATTAGCCTAGGAACTTATTTAAGAAGGAGGAGGAGGAGGAGGAGGAGGAGGAGGAGAACCCACCTTACTTTTTTAACCATATATTCATTAGCTAGGGAGCTTATTTACACTAAAATGCCTGTTATCAATACCTTTTTCTCTTTCATAAAATATTATTCATGGGCTCTTCCTTAATTTTTTCTAATAGATAGAAATCTAAGTTATCAGTCATGAATATTATTAACAAATAAAGATAAGAAGAAGAAGAAGAAAATGATGACAAAGCAAGAAAAACAAGAAAAGGAAAATAACCCGAGTTGTATTGCGCAACATCATATAACCCATTGGAATTAAGCCATGTAGTAGGATCCTGTGAACTATGCATAAAAAGTAAACGTGCATTAAATTGAGCTAATAAAATAGAACTCCATCTAATCGATAAAGATAAATACTAAACAAGACAAGATCAAACTAGTAATGAACTAGCTAGTCTTGTGGTGCGATGATCACCTCAATGCAATCTAGATGTTCTTTTTATCTTTTTTGTCCTTTGCAATGAAAACTAATTTGATTGTATGAATAAAAATAAAGAAACTACTTGCTGAAACGCTATTAAAGAAAGGTCAAAATTATAGTGAAAAAAAGATACATTTGAAAACCAATATTCATCTTTGTCGACACTTAAATTTCGACAATCTGGTCATTCATTTATTACACAGAAAATTATAGATTAATTTTTAACCCCTAAATAAAGATTTTATAATTAAATTGCATAGCATATAGTTTTGTGAAAATTTGATGGTAATAGGCTCATATAATTGCATATTGCTTTGGACCGATGGTTGATGGACTTAAATAAAGAGTTATAAGCTTAATTGAAATTAGCAGATTAAGCTAACAAGATTGTAATTTTCAGCCTAGCACGTTAAATATCATCGTGGCTGAAATTATATGTGAGGTGCAGTGGGATGGTCTTGATTTGGAAAGATTACATTATCCAATCAAATTAAGAAGAAATAGATATGATGATCACGGGGATAGAGTATGTCAAGTTGGAGAATTGGCTTACTAAGATAAAACTTGAGAAGTAATTTTGGTCCCATGACAAGTAAAGAGAGAGACAGCGTTGTTCGACTATTTGAGGAAATAATTAGGTGGGGGCAAGATTTGGTAAATGAAGAGAATATTTGATTGGAAGAAAAGAGGAAAGAAAATATGCATGCGTCCAAGGATTAGTCGGCGAAGAAAATAAATGTGAAAGGAGGAGAGGATACACGGACAAGGGGGAGCTTTCGTTTCGGCTCTCGGTCAATAGTACCCACTTCGAGGAGGCTTCTCTTCTCGGGTCTGACGCACGCAGAGAAAAAGAGAAGACAAGAGAGAGAGAGAGAGAAAGTCTTCTTCTCCGGCCGATAGGGACCGAACTCCTCCATTCCAGACGGTACTTTCTCACTAAACCGCGACGTCCGCTGCTTTTGGGCTTACTCGTGGCCGTTCCTCCGCTCATCGTGGCGCCACCTGACTGAGGCGGTGCCCGCCTCCAACGATGACTACGAGCTGCTGCAACCTCTACCCGTGACGTCCCTGCTGCTGGCACTGATCCGAGGTGATCCGCATTGTGACAACAAAGCTGCCCGAGATCTTGCGCCGAAAAAACTGTAGCTGTTCCTGAATTTGTATTAAAAAATAATAATTGGAGGCAATCCGAACGCCCAACAAAAAAGTAAAGTTCACTTGGAGACTTTTGGTTGCGTCCAACAATACCAACGTAGCCCCCGCCGAGCGTACAGCTTCCGCCGTGAACCATTTGTGCGCCAAGCCGAGCCACCAGCTGCCGCCGCTCACGCAATCACCGCTTGCTGCCCCTCACGCCAGCACTGTTCGCCGCTGTTCACCGTCACGGGTCGGTGTGATCCCAAGCTGATTGCGTTTGATTCAAATTCGGAAAATGAATTTTTAAATTAGGTAAGATTCTTGTCTTTATTAATTTTAGATATTTATTTTCCTGTTTCTCTTGATTTATATATTTGTTAAATATTTCGTTAGATAAGGTATATCCATAAAATCCTAAGAAAGCATGCTAAGTTAGGAAACCATCCTAATTTAACAACATGCCTGGACAGCTGTCCGATCTCCACCAAATAGCTGTACAATAAAAACAATTAGAAATGAAGAGTTTGAAACTCTTAGCTTCTTCACAAAATTAAGGATATATATATATTTGGAGTATGTGAATTTTCTTATGTTATGTTTTAAATGACATTTTCATTAATTTCTATATTAAATTAAAAGTCGAGACCATATCTCCTTTTTCACTATTTGAAGTTGGCTCTTAAATTTAAGTTTATGGGCTTCTCACTTCTTTGTTTTTTTACAAAGGGAGTGAACTTTAGGAAAAGCTATTTTCACTTTCGGTTTCTTCAAAATAGATATTTAAAGGATTAAATATATTTTTTAAAATAAAAGAATTTCAAAGTAGAAATTAAAGTAACAAAATCTTAATATGTTGATAGCTTAACCTGAATTCAAACATTTCGAACAATGGATCCTCTTTATGGATAAGACTTGAAGGTATGCATTAAATCATATAAGCTATATGTGAATAGTGGAATTCAAAAGGACATAAAACTAAAAAAAAATGTGAACTTTCAAATAAGTTGCAATTTTTCCTCTGGAGGAGTGCATTCAAGAGTACATTTGAAGATACTTTCTTTGTATCGATTTTTTTAATTTAAATTCAATAAGTGATGCCAGTTGCGGATGGCAAGCCACTAAACTAATGCTAATTTAACAAGTGCATGTGTATACCTTGTATCACGCCCCGATCCTCCGACCATGTGTCCATCCCTCCTTGGTCGATTAATAGCGACGTCCCAGAACGCGTCGCCAACCCTTTCATTTTAATACGCATAAGGAAGCAGATATAAAGGGCGTGCATGACAACCATTTTGTTCCAGAAATAGTTTCTGGAATAGAAATAAATTTTTATATTTTTATTTCTAAAAGAGTTTCTAAGCAAAAATAACCGTTTAATAATGACACAAAATTTCTACTCTAAAAATAGAAATTCGTTTGATAATGACACAAAATTTCTTCCTTTCGGACGGTGGCGGATTGGCGGATAGCGGTGACCGAGCCGGTGGGTAGCTGGTGACCGATGGCATACGGCAACCGACGGTGGCGACAACCGATGGCAACGGCTGGCGACCGGTGGTGGCAGCAGTGGCGGGGGTCGGCGGGCGGCCGGCAACCGACGAACAGTGGTCCGCGGCAACGGATGAAGGACTGATTGACAAACGATGAGAAAATTTTTTATTTCTCATTTTTGTTCCAGAAATAAAGAAGTAGCAACTTCTGATTTCTATTCCAAACTTATTTTTGGAATAGAAATCTATTCTAGAAATATAAAAACGGAATAAGTTTATCAAACAGATTTCTATTCTAGAAACAGGTCTGAAATAAAAAAATTGTTTCTGGAACAGAAATAGGCAGTTGTCATGCACCCCCAAAATCCCCAGACAACAAACAATTGGGATAGAAGAGCCGGACTAAAATTTTCAAACCAAGACAAGTCTTTTATAGACAAACAGATTAATTACAAAATCAGGTTGTTTACAAAAATGTCGGCTTAACAAAAACGACACTATCCTAACACCCACTAGTCAGACCCGGTTGCCGATTCTACAGCCTCCGCCTTCCAAACTCTAGGGTTGCCACTCCTCCACGACCGCCATCTAGGGACCTGAAATTGTTATCCCACAACGGGGTGAGATGACATCTCAACAAGTTCAATCCCCCTAAGACCCAATTATGAAGAAAATATGCCATAAGCGCTGCCTAAGCACATTCACGAGTCAAGGGGCTTACCTTGGCCTTAGTTCCTTCCTACAGGTCAATACAATTTATAATTTATCACCACATCAATAATTCAATCAGATCGAATCATCAATCAATCAATTCGGTCGATTCCATGTCAATATGACCATTCCCCAGTCATCTTAATCAATACTATCTATGAGTCTGGCCATAGTCCAAGACTTCTCACTCTAGCCGATATATAGATAGTATAGCTCAATATTCAATATAGTATACTATAGCTCATCAAAAGTATACTATATAACTCACCATAAGCTGCTGCAATTATTGGTCTATCCATCTCACCATTTCTCCATTTTTATCATATCCGATAAAAATATTCATGTGTGGGCACACGGTTGGCCTTAGCCAAAATACAATAATTTCATTTTCATAAATCCCACCATTTTATATAGTCCACTAAAATATTTTTGGCGTTGTAAACCGACACTCGATTATTTTCCACTCAATTACTGAAATTAAATGAATTTAAGAATAAATTCTAAAAATACAAATCATGTACAATCAACATAAATAAGAGCTCAATTAAATAAACGGACTGTACCACAATAACTAGCATAACATTTCAATCGTTGGCTATCCTGGTCTAATTTTCGGAAATTAATTAATTAATTAATTTCGAAAAATAATTATTAAATACTAAAAATGCGACTTAGGCGCGAAAAAGCTTAATTGGAAGCCGAGACGAGTCTAGAAAACTTCCGAACTTCTCTAGATAAATTCTAGAGCTTGTCTAGGCTCTGACTATACTACTCTAATCACCTAACATGTATCGATAATCAACTAATTTACTAAACCGTTCTAATTATCCACTAAACCAAGCTTAGTCTAAACTAAATAACCTTTCAACGTCATTAACCTACTAAGCGAAGATTAGTGAAATAAACTCACCAGATTAACGATCCGTTCGGATCAATTTGACGGGGATACGATGAGGCTCGAAAGGCTCCAAATCGGCGACACTAATGGGGCACAAATCGGGCCTGAAACTTGGCTCACAAAACTCATCGAGCTGCTGGTTTTTCCTTGGCTGAAGGCGGCTTTGAACGGTTGATTTCGCCCGGGGAGAAGGACTGGACTTGTGACTTCAACGAGCTGTTGAACGAAGACACGAGCCGGACCAAAATCAAGCGGGCCGCGAGCGGTGTTTTGACGCACGAAGAGGAAGAAATGAAGTCACCAAAAGGGGGTGAACAAGCTAGAAAGAGAGAGAACATAGAGAGGTCAAGGGGGGTGTCGGCAAAAATTAAAAAGGGAAGATAAGCTTAACTAAAAGTCAAGATGGAGGGGAAATGAAACACGGCAATGAGAGGGGACGTTAGAGTGGGGAGGAATCCGTGCACGCGTGCGAGAGAGAGAGAGTGTGGCCATTGGGGGGGGGCGATAGAAATTCCTAAAACCAAAACTTCTTAGGCTGTGTTTGGATTCGGCTTTTCCAAGCCACTTTAGGCTTCCAAAGCCCTTTGGGCTAAAAATGAGCGTTTGGCAAAAAAAATTGTGAAGATCCTTAGCTTAAAGTTTGCCTTTTGAAAGTTGAAAGCCCACCCAGCCTTGGGCATTTTAGCTTTCTTGGTAAGCTGGCTGGCGATTAATGAATTTTTGTTCGTTTGCCATTGTTGCCCTCATAACTTAATGAAATTCCAAGCTTAACCCTTCTGAAAACCCTAGATCTGCACACGCTTTCCTCTTCCTTTCCTTACCCACCCGCAAGTTATTGTCTTTTCTTCTTCTCTCTCAAATCCACAAGCCTGGCCCACCTGCAAGTTCTCATCTTCTTCTCTCTCAAATCCACGAGCACGCACTAAGAATCGTCATCAAACCGAGCTCCCCCATACAACCCGAAAGCCATCTTCTCACGCTCCTGTGGAATACGCCTCTGGTTTCGCTGCACCTTTGGTTTTGTTGCGCCTTTGGTGTCACTACTCTTTTGCTTGGCTATTTGGCAACCACTTGGTCATCTTCTGTCTTCGCTCATCAATTGTCATCAAACGGATCTCCCCCATACAACCCAAAAGCCATCTTCTCATTACGCTCCTATGGAATACGCCTCTGGTTTCACTGCGCCTCTGGTTTTGCTACGCCTTTGGTGTCACTGCTCTTTATTGCTCGGCTATTTGGTCACCACTTGGTCATCTTCCGTCTTCGCTCATCAATTCCCAATGCTCGCCTCTCTCTCGGTGTCTACTTTCTTCACTGAATCAAGTCGCTTGGCTCTCTCGTGTTCACCTCCCTCTTCGTTGAGAACGTACTTGCTCGTCTCGCCCAATCCAGGTTCTTTTGATTCGATTCCTTCTTATTATGCTTTTTATAGTTGTGATTGTTAAATGTGTGGTGATTTTTTAAATGGTACTTTTGATGCCATGCTTGATGAGTATGCTTGAGTAATAGAAACTTTTTGAGAAAGAGTTAGAGAGGATTGGGGAGATGAAAATCGAGCGAAATGTCAAAAATTCATTAGAGAAAACTGCAGATATAGATGGGAGAGAGACCATTATAGCATAAGATTTCTTGGGTGTTTTCCCCTCTGGGACCTCAGTAAATTCATTGGAATTTTAGCCATAGAGCAAGGGACCTAAGTAGTAACAGAAATTTGACAAGGCATCTTTTGATGAGTCTTTTCTCCTTCTATTTTTCTTTTTCCTTTTATTGGCTCTCACTCCCTTGCCATCTGTAGACGAACATGGTTACGTCTGCCTTCTGCTCCATTAATTGATAAAGAGTTGCTTTGGTTCATAATGTTTAACTTTCAGCTAAAAGGTTTCACTCACCACAAGAGTCCCAATTCATGGTCATGCGCATGCCATGAAATGAATGATTCTCCGCCTTAAATACCTCTTATAGACTGTACAGATTCTCATCCAATTTAATAGATGCAAGGACCCCTTGGTTAGCATTATTAATGAACCTATTCTGATGATAATTTATTTAAAGGCACCATACAATTAAAAGGTGTTTGGGGTTCCTTGATCACACAAAGAGAGAGAACTCAAAGTAGGCCGAGTTCTGGTAAAGCCATCTTTGTTCTTCCCGACATGCTTCGGAGCTAAACTTCAAGAGGTTTGGTCTTTAGGTGAGTTGGGAATTTTCATCTTGTAGTGCCCGAGCAAGTTCCCTTTTCCTTGTTCATGTGTTCATCGATTTGGGTTTCTTTCTCGGATGTGTTTGTTAGCTCGCTTGCAAGCTCTCTGTTTAGGTGTTGTGGGAAAATGCAAAGAAAACTAGGGAAGGTTTTTGGGTTTGGGCTACTTTCTTTTTTTTTTTTTAACTGGGTGTGTGGGGGAGCGGTCGAAGTCCTAGTGGGTTTCACTGAAACGTGTGCAAGGACTTGCTGGGTTGGCTTGCTTTGAGATTGTGGTAGGGATGGTTCGATAAAGATGAGGAATTTGGGAAATTTAAAAGTGGTGTGCAGCTGTAGGAACTTGGGATATTAGAAAAGAAGAGGCGAAATGAAAGCTAGGTGAGAGATGGGTCCTCAAAATGACTCAGACCTAGTTGGGTTATGATCATCTAAAAAGCAGCTCCATCTTGTTCAATGATATGATGATGTCTAGCAATTGGTGTGAGATTGCAGCATAGAGTTTCTTTAGTTGTAGAATTGCTCTCTAGGTTCATTTTCTTAGGTTGTTTGGGTTCGACTGATGTGTCATTGGTTCGGTTAGTCTGAGGAAGTCTTTGTTTCTGCTTGTAAAGTCTGAATCTTATGGAACACTTGTGTTTGAGATCATTGAGATTGCTGCAGTGACAGAGTTAGGCATGCTTAGCACTAGATATCGTAATCAGAATTCTCCTATTAACATCTCAGTTTGGTATAGGTGTTGTCTATCCCTCGTCGTGAAGCTTTTTCGCCTCTTTTTTGTTTAATGCAATTAACAACCTTGATTCTGCCCCTTGTTCGCAATGTTTTTCTTATCACCCACGTGGTTTTTAGGTATGTGCTCAATAGATCGTGAATTTGCAAAATCTGATAGGAGATTAAATGCATCTGTAGTTGTAAGGATCATTTCCATCTAAAAGAGGAAATTAGCTAAAAATGGAGAATAAACATCCTGAACTCAACCTTTTGTGCTATGCATAGTTCTATCTATATATGTGTTCATTCATCTATAGGGAATTGGGTCGTAGTTAATCTCATTTGTTTTCATTTTTCAAATGTGTTTGTGTATATTCTATTGGAAGATGGCGAGTTCATCAAAAGAACAGGCTTATTGGAACCCAGAAGATGTAGAAACGTTTTGTCGATTGTGCATTGAACAAATTGAAAAAGGCAATCGTCCTACGAGCAACAAAAGAGATGAATGGACAGCTATAATTACCAAGTTTGAAGAGTTGAGGGGCAAAAAATATGATAAAAATCAAATGAAGAGTAAGGAGAATAATCTAAAGGAAGAATGGAAAAGATGGAAGCAATTGATTCAAAAGGAAACAGGTACTAGGATAGGACCCAAGGAAGAAAACCATTGATGTGAGTGATGAATGGTGGGTGAGAAAGATTCAGGTTTTATCTTTTTTTTGCCACATTTTTTTTTATAAGTTCATGTTTTGTGATATCACTCATGAAAATATCTTATTATAATAGGCCAATCCTAAGCTTAAACTATTTCGAATGAAAGGCATACATCAGGATATGGAAGTTTTGTTAGACAGAATGTTCCAGGGTACGGTTGCCACTAGAAGTGTTACTTGGAATCCTGCACAAAGTTTATGCAATACTAAGAATCTTGAGGCCACACAAGCTGATATTGGTGATTGTGCAGGATCTACTGATGATGCTTTAGAGTGTGATGTAGGTGAAATGAATGCCCAACCAAGTCAAAGTAAGAGCCATAAAAGAACGGTAGAAAGTTCCATGAAGGAAGCTTGAGGAAAGAGAGAGAAAAAATTGACCAAACTTGCTAAGTTAGCATCGCAAATTGACAGACTTTGTTCAGTAGTTGAAAGTAGGAGCAATGCAACATTAGTTGCAAGGGAATTTGACCCTTACAAAGAGATTATGCAAACATTAAAAGCCAATCCAGAGATTAAGGAAGACATAAAGTTGTTCTTCTTTGCACTCTCTCATCTTTCTGAAAATAAAGACAATAGGCAAATTTTTATGAACTTGGATGAAGATGAAGAGAAAGTCGAGTGGCTGAAGTATAAGTTGGATGAGCATAATAGTCGTCGCTAGGATGTTAGTTACTTGTTTGAGCTTTTCATATTAATCTATGTTATAATGTGAAACTTATTTTGGATTGGTGATTTGCACTACTTGTGAACTCTCTTTTTAATTATGTTTTTGAGACTTGTGTTTTTAGTTAGTGTTTTTTTTTTTTTTTTTTCATTGGATGGAGTTTGCATATATATTATGGATGATAATTGTTTCATTGATGGATAATTACCCATCACTTTTCTTATTGTTTTGTTACTTTAAACAGATATGAATGACTCTCCTGAAAGAGAAATTCATGAAAAAGAGGACGAGAAATATTGGCAACTTGTGGAAATTACTCAAGCTGCAATTGCCTATCAGGCAATATACGATGACAAAAAACCTTGTAAGACATCATCATATACAGGAAATGCATGGGTAGGAGAGTTGATGAATGAAAATGTTAATCCAATAAGGTGTTATCAAATATTTAGAATGGATAAGATTGTATTTAATAATTTAATGCATAATTTAGTAACATGTTATGGTCTTGAAGGAACTAGGAATATTGATGTTATAGAAATGCTTGGAATATTTTTTCATATTTTAGGACATGGTATAGGTAATAGGTTAACACAAGAGCGTTTTCAGCATTTTGGGGAAACTATAAGTAGATACTTTAGCTTAGTATTAGATAAAGTATGTGAAATATGAAAAGATTTGATCCAACCAGCTGATTAGCAATTTAGGGATATTCCAAAGAAGATAAAAAATAATCGAAGATTTTCTTTCATATTTTAAGGTATGTTTTGATTATACAATAGGAAGAATAAATTAAAAGCAAATTTTGATTATACAATAATATTTGCGTTTTTGTTTTAGGATTGTATCGGAACTATTGATGGCACTCATATCCCAGCGACGATACCTGTAAAAGATCAGATTCACTTTATTAGTCGCAAAGGTACACTAACTCAAAATATCTTAGCTGTGTGTAATTTTAATATGGAATTCACTTATGTTTGGGCTGGTTGGGAGGCCAAGGTAAGGAATCAAATCAAATTATTGATCAATCGACCTAATCGATTACATATCAAGCAGACCATTTTCCAGTCATTTTAATCCATACTATTCGTTTTCCCATACGGTATATATCTAGTCTCCGAGCCACGTGCATTCTCTAAGGCGACATGTCTAATCACCAAATCCCGTGCATTCTCTAAGTTGATGTACTTAATCACCAAATCACGTGCATTCTCTAAGGCGATACACCAATTCACCGAATCACGTGCATTCTCAAAGGTGACGTACTAATCATCGAGTCATGTGCCTTTCAAAGGTGATGTATATGATCCATAAGTCACGTGCATTCTCTAAGACGACACTCTTGGTCTCTGAGCCACTTAATACAACTTTCTTTCTCATCACTTTATATAGCACACCAAAATATTGATGGCGCTATAGACTGACACTCAGTTATTCGCCAATCAATTGCTGAAATTAAATAATTTAGAAATAAAATTCAAAAATCATATTTAAATCAATTTAACATGATTCAACGCTCAAATAAATAAATGGACTGCACCACAATAATCAACATAAAATTTTAGTCGTCGGCTATCCCAGCCTAATTTCAGGAAAATTAATTAATTACGGAAAATATTAAATAAATGCAATAAATCCAATTTAGGCTCGTAATGCCTAATTGGAAGTCGAGACGAATCTGGAAAATTACCGAGACTCGTTTAATAAATATTATGACATATTTCCTTGCTAACTATACTATCCATTTGCCTAACATGCATTGATAAGTCTCTAATTTAATTACTATAATCTAATATATCAACTTAATTGCACTTAGATGCCTCCTATTGTCACAACTCCAACAAACAATAGACAACACCACCGGTCCTAAACTGACTACGTCTACTTATGTATGTACTATTCTTGCTAATACAAGTATTAATTCTCCCTCTATTTTCACCTACTAAAGTAATAGATACAAGTTCGCTAGATTCTTTCTATGAATGTACTCACTAAAAAAAAAATCTTGAATCCCATCAAACATTAAGCTTGTTGACCTAAATGAATTATTAACAACAATAAGAGTAGTTTTACAACTATCAGAAAATGAGGATAATGGAATCAAAGCACGTACTTCATCTTCAAATTCAATTTCAACTGAACTCAATTGACTAACAATCACATTGAATTCATTGATATAATCTACAACTGACACACTTTCGCTCATCTTCAAGGTAAACAAATGACGCATCAAATAGTTCTTGTTAATCGTAGAGAGTTTCTCGTATATCTCTGACAAGGCTTTTATCAAACGAGCAATGGTCTTCTCTTTCACAATGTTAAATGCGATGTTGCAAACTGAACGTCAACCAAATAACACCCATAGTTTTTCTATCCAACAATTCCCAATTAGCTTGTTTCACCATCTCTCGCTTCTCCCTTGATAGGGGCAAGTACAATTTCATCTAATAGAGACAATCTCCAATCTGCATTTTCTAGAAACCAAAATCCTTCCTTTCAAATATGTCAATTATCACTTTGTCTTCTTCTGTAGCCATCAATTCGCTTCAACTTAGCCAAACGTAGCTCCGATACCAATTGTTTTGGAAAACGAGTGATCAAACAATAAACTAGACAAAATAAAGAAAATAAATTAAACATTAGATTTGCGTGGTCAGTCGTAGTGATCTACACTTGCGGAGAAAGTAATAACGAATTCCACTATAGATCAAGCGATTCAATAAAAATTACACACACTTGTCACTCAAACACTTTCAGTTTTACCCAAACCCCAATTATACTCAATATCTCACGCAGTATTTAGCTCTGTAATTCCTTGTTAAATAATCTCTTAATCTCACGAAGGAATTTCACACAAATCTTGAACTCACAAGATTTAATTGGCCTAAATACTAATTTTCCTTGGATGTAATTCATGAACAAAACCTACGAAATAATCCCTACCAAGCACTCGCTTGACAATGGCGCTTCAATATTTCTTGGTGATCAATAATGAAGTAATTCAATATATATATGCGCCCGCTCACATGTGCACAGCCTAAAGAAGTGTAGCAAATCGTCAAGGATGGCTACACGTTCTGCACAAGGACACCGAATTATAGTAGGATTCGGTCGACACCTCTTCATTTTTATTTTTATATTTCTTTCTTGCGCTCACTTCAAATTGTAATTTGCTGGATTCAAGACAGCCACAAATAGAAAAAATCAATTTTCGTGGGCTTTCCTTTCTTTTATAGCTTGACCGACTCCAGTAACAAAGAGAAAGAATGTGCCCATCTTTCTTTCTTTCCAACTTCCACCATCAAGAAACAACTTATTCGGGTTAAGGTTTCGTCCAACGGGAAATTTAAGACACATTTTAACAGGAGATATGTAAAATATACACAGGCAAGGTGACACCATCTTTCATGATTTCGTACATCCAAAAACCACTGCCTTGTAATTATGCAAAGACTGAGACCCTATAATCGTATTCTTATTGATGTCTTATATAGACACGACTACTCATATCATTTTCGACTACACATCTTCGTCTTCGCAACGTAGAAGCATCTCAACCACCTGTCTCATGGTGGGTCTTGCATCTCGGTCTTCTTCCACACACTTAAGAGCCACTGCAACTAAAATTTCAATCTTCCTAATGTCATATTCCCCTCTTACTCTTGGATCCACAATTTCCTCTATCCATGTGTGCGTTGGAACGCTGAGTCCCTTCTTCTTTCGTACCCACGAAGTAAATTTTTTGTTCTCCTGCACATCACTGCCCTCAATCTTCTCATGCTCTCCAGTGGGACTCCTTCCAGTGACCATCTCCAACAAGACAATTCCATAGCTGTATACATCCACTTTGGAGGTGATTGGAAAATTGTAAATCCATTCAGGAGCCATGTAACCTCTTGTTCCTCGGATTTTTGAGAAGCTCGAGTTCTTGAGGCCCTCTCTCTTGAGTATTTTAGAGAGCCCGAAATCTGCCACCTTCGGTTGGTATTTGGAATCAAGAAGTATGTTTTGTGGTTTTACATCACAATGAAGAACCCACTCTAGGCATTCCTCATGAAGATAAGCGAGTCCTCTGGCTGATCCTACGGCAATTTCAAACCTCCTGGGCCAATCGAGTTCGGTTGGAGAAGACAAATTTTCTGCTAACGAACTATGTTCCATGAATTCGTAGATCAAAAGGCGGTGCTTTCCTTCTGCACAGTAACCCCACATGTCAATCAAGTTCATGTGGTTAAGATTTCCTATGGTGCTCACCTCTGCGAGAAACTCATTCTCTCCTTGGTTAGCCTCATTGAGCCGCTTGACAGCTGCAACCCTGCAATCTGACAACACCGCCTTGTATACAACTCCTCCACTTCCTCTTCCAATTTCTTCACTGAAATTCCGTGTTGCCTTCTTTAGTTCATCGTAGGTGAACCGTCGAAATCCAGTCTGCCCTGCATGGTATCCATCAACATGAGCTCCACCTTTCTCTGGGCGGGTTCTGTATAAGAAGCACCAAACCATTAGTACCACTATCGCCTCCACTCCAGCTATTGCCCCAGCAAAAGTGAGCAAAATCTTGACTGCCGCACTCTCTTGTCTTTTTTGATAAGTCCTTGGTAGCATAATTTCTTTGGCAGTACATTGCAGAGTAACATGTTCTATTTTCGGTATGTCATAAGAGGAGAGATTCAATTTTGGGAGCTTGAAGTGGATGCCCCCATCAACCCTGGGTGAATAATGGCCATTTAACAACAACAACTTGGGGTAACAGTTAGAGAATTTATATTGGAAACCTAAGCAATCACACAAATCCAAACATATCTTCTTGCACATCTCAAGAGTATAACCTGGGAAGAAGCCTTTGTCATACCCGTAAAAATCAGAATGTGGTAACTCGACAAATTCAGTCTCAACTTTGCTATCACAGAAGCTGTTGAATTTGGGTTTGCAACCTTTAGTCCAGTCATAAAGGTTTTCCCACTCATATCCTGGAACACAAATACAACTTCGTCCCTTGCTAGGATGGTACGTGCACAGGCTATTAGGTCCACAAATGCCATGAACCGTGCATGGATCAGATTTTGCTTGCCATGAAACCATCCATTCCCCTCCATCAGATTGACTGTAAACCCGAAGATTACCATCGGGATCAACCGTCAATCTTCTCTGAATTTTTGCACCGTAATCAGCTGTTAAGAAAGTCAAATTATCAGATGAAATGAAACTCCCATAGTGATCAAGCATGGCGACTCTACTATCATTATAAGTGGTTCTTCCAGCCTCCCAACTATTAAGCCATGGATCTGGCCAGTAGACGCTTGTAATCTGGCCACTGAAGAGAAGATGAAGAAGGTTATCATTATCGAAGTAAAGCTTGTAATATCCAGAAGAAAAGTTGCTCTTGCTTTGAGATGAAACGAGCGGTGTGTTTGAGGTGAGCTTTTGCTCTGGAAGAAGCGTGTCGGTTGGTGAGTCGAAGCTTTGCCACAAAGTGGCATGCTTGTCGTCACGAAGAACAAGATTGCCCGTGTTGAGGAGTTGCAAGTTCGTGGAGGACCTTGAGGAGGAACCTGTGTCTGTGGACCAAACTACCGTCCCCCCAGCGTCGATCAACTCAAGGTCACCATTCTCTCTTAGAGAAAGCTTGGAGAATCTTCCGTTGACAGGCTCGTCACGGTTTGCCATCCAAACTGTGGTGCAGTTAGGGATACTGCAAGATGGCTTGCTAAACCAAATTGTGAAGCAATAAGCATTTGGTCCGATGGGAAAAAAGCCAGCGGAGAAAGCACCGCCATTCGAAGTCAAAACGTCGTCCGCGTTCCCAATGGAGAGAGAGGAGCCTTGATGCAAAGTGAGACGAGTAGAAGATGTGAACGAGAAGGATAAGAATAGTGATAAAGCAAGGAACAAATGTGAATTCCGGATGGCATTCATTGGCTCTTGGTGAACTCTCTTATGGGGGATATGGGCGAGATGATAAGAGATTGTGCTTCAGTTATATAGCACAATCCGTTGGTGGGGAAATTTGGCGTTATGGGCGCTGATTAAAAATATCACAGTAGAGAGAATTCTGTGAGAACACCAAGGCATACTTTTGACGGGTCGATCGTTGACCAGAACATTTTTTTTTCTCCCAAGCCGCCATCATTTCTTGGACGATGGAAGAAGTTCCCATGGTTGCTGAATTTGTCCTATCACGGCGAAGACTGCCGTTCAAAATTCGACGATTGTCCACTGGTTAGATTTATACTAACCAAATTAACCCCTAAAATGATGACTTCAAATAACCTCACCGCATAGTTATGTGTCAAAATTTGGATTGATGTACGCCGTTCTGATTCAACTTTTAGCACTTGGCCTATGGCTAGTTATGACTCTTACTTCAAGGAGAGACGCAGAGTGCTTCAAATTGAATGAAATGGATCTTATAAGTTTCATATTTGACAATCAATAAAAAAAATTGCATCATATAGTATTTTGGTTTGATTAATAGATCGATCTTAATATATGTAACAGGGGACCGCCATCGGGAAGGTAGGAGACTTTCCAAGTTGCACAACAAAATTGAAAGTCATCACAGAGAGAGAGAGAGATTGTCACTTATTGACAAGATTATCACTGGCAGTTGAGTCTGCGCCAACCTTAAACTTTGAAGGGAATATAGAAATTTTTTTTTTTGTGCATAAGCTTAATTCTAAACAAACACATCCTTGGAAGCCACAGCTTACTATCAATTATTTGATAGTAAGCAAAAGACAAGATACGAGTCCAGTCATTAGTCACAGGCATTGCACAGACAATCTAGTTTGGAAGTAAAGAGCCTAAGAAGGGCACATGACTCAGTATTCATAGCTTTTTTGCTTTTTAATAAGAGAAATGACACAAATAATTTCTACATTTTGACCCAATCTGCAATATTATTTTAATTCATTCATTTGATCATTTTATTATATCTAAATGTTTAACTTAGTCATGATCTTTCAATATGTTCAATATAGTTCCTCAACTTTCCAAAAAAACAAAACAAAATTCTTGATAATTACACAATTGCACGGATTTTAGAGTATTGTTTCATTTGAATTCATTTCCTAAATTAACACAAAGAATTGCTATCTTTTTATCGCTTGTTTACCATTTTTTTTGCGTACAAGTATTATCGATAGTTCCATTTAAATTTGTTTTAGCTTATGATCTCTACAATAGTATAAATGGAGCCTCATTTAAAGTTATCTAGGGTGGATATTCCTGCTATTCTAATTTCTTAATTTACAGATGTAATTAAATTTAATTAAGGAAACGCAAAACACAAAAAATTGAAATTTTTTATCTATCTAAAACATTATGCAAAAAATCTATGTTAATATAACTATAAGATCTATAGATATTAATTTATCTTAATTACAAAATTGTATGAAAAAAATGTCTCCAAAACATGAATCCAGTATGACTATAAATGATGTTATATTCTTTGTATTATAGAGATCACAAGTTTAAAAAAAAAAATACTTAAATAGAATCATAGTAATATTTATAAAGACCAAATGGTAAAAATGTCGTAACAAGATAACATATTTTTTTTGTTAATTTAATAAAAAAATCGAAATGAAATGATATTCTAAACTCAAGGCAATGGTATAATTATATAAACGTGCTAATAGTACCAGCAAACTGATTTGACTTTCCACTGATGACTTTGTATCATTTTTTATAGCAGGGTCTTTTGCGATAATACATATATACTATTGCAATCATGGGCATTTTTTTAAAGACCATCGTAGATAATACCATTCAAAAAGTCAACGAATTTTTTATGGCAACTAGGAATTTTTATTGAAGAACGACAACCTTAAGCTACAATTATTCATTGTTGTACGACATATATGAAATCGTTTATTCATTAGCTTATTTTCTCCCATTAATTTAACGTGTGACATTTTCTACATATATCTGTGATGCCAGAGTATTTCTTATTTTAAAAATAGGGATGTCAACGGTTGGAGATGTGTCATGGTCATAGAGTACCTCCAACTGGCCCATAATGTCCATTATTGGACAACTAAGATGTCTTCTGTAATTTAAGAATGAACACCTCGCTCATGTTATAGTTATTTTTGTATTCGAGCTACACATGCTACGTAATTTACCTATACATTTCGCATCTTCCAACATAATTACTTATATCAAAAGGTCCTGATACATAGAAATACATTTTATATATAATACTTTCCTTTTTTCTAGTTAAACTGAAATTGATTTTATTTTTAAATTGAAAGCTATAGTCAAAGTATCATATTGTCGATAGCTAAATTCCGGCGGCCCAATTAGTCATTGACAAAAATAATATTAAAATTGAATATGAATTGTAATCAGCATTTTGATGATAATAATAATGATAATAATAATAATAATGATAATAATAATAATAATGATAATGATAATAATAATAATAATGATAATGATAATAATGATAATAATGATAATGCCCATATAATTGCATTTGCGTTGATCTAGCGGCAAATGGACTTAAGTGATCTTGAACTTAATTGATTGCACCAAGCCCACAAGAGCAGTAGATTGGCTAAGTTCATGGAATACATTATGGCCAAAAATTAGTGCTAAATAAGGATTTCCCTATCTTAAAATAAGGCATAATTATTGAATGGAAACAAGTGGAAGCAAAAACCCTAGCCCTATTCTTATAAATAGGCACTTCAGGGTTCACAGAGGGGGGCTTCACATATTGAGAGTTCTCGGCCACAAGAGAGAAGGAGTAAGGAAGAGAGTTTTGTATCATCTTCCATATGCAGTAACGCCGAAGGGTTCTTTCTGGAAGTGCAAACGGTCAAAGGTCTAGAGAAGAAACTAGTCTTTTCTCTCTCTCTCTCTCTCTCTCTCTCCTCGCCCAGCCTCGCCCACGGCCCTCGTCAAGTGGCTGGTGAGGAGGCTCATTGGCCACTGTGGGAGAACAAGGCTAAGAGGAAGAAGAGGAAAAAGAAAAGTTAAAGAGAAAAAAAGAAAAAAATTAATAAAAAATATAAAAAGAATTATTTAAAAATTATCATGTCAATGTTTGTCGGTCGGTCGACATGGTTGGCCAACATCCATGTCAGTACCGCCCAGCTAAATTTGATTGAATAGACTAAATTGATATCAATATGAAAAGGCTTAAGACTAAATTGGTCCAATTGAAATGTTTAAAACTGAATTGATACCAATGCCAAAATTTTAGAACTTTAGTAGTAAGTCTAGCTTTATACTTTCCAATATCACCTTTTGATCGTGCTTGGCTTAAAGACCTATTTACACTTGACATTTTTACATCCTTTAAACAATTCAATAGGATCCTGCCAATTTTGCGATCTTCCCATTCATTACCCGTGGGTTTTTCTTCTCCTAATTCCTTCCATTCTACCAATGAATAATCTATAATAATTCGTAAATCGAGATCGGCTAATTGTTCTCGGTAGCACCCGCTCCAGTAGAAATTTCTCGATTTCGAAATGTATCAAAGCCTTGAGTAGTAAAAAAAAGTGGGATGCTGTATTTCCATGATTGGATTTCATATTCGAATAACCCTCGTAATAGTAAGAAAGTAGGTTTTTTAACTATGGGTCTAGCAAAAGAAAATTTGGGATAGGATCCTATAGGATCTCCCCCCCTCAAAATCGGACGTGAAAGTTTCCTTTCATCCGGCTCAAGTAGTTACTACTAAAGAGACATTTACACTAGTCTCCAAGAAAAAATCACTTAGAATCATTATGGTTTTAGTGGCTCATTATGTTTTAGAGTTATTGCCTTTCTTAATGGAAATTTAGAGAAAGAGGTTTATATGTACTAACTTAAGGACTTTTCAATTAAATGAAAGGAATACATGGTGTGTAATTAAAGAAGTTAATATAAGGACTTAAACAAGTTTCTCGACAATGATATTTTAAGTTTAATGATACCATAACTTCTTTTCGATTTAGGGAAAACATTGTTAATCGGAATATATAAATGAAAGTCGGTATAAGCAAGTTTATTTTTTCTAGTTCTATATGTTGATAACATTTTGCTTGCTGTTAATTATTTTGGTATGTTACATGAAACTAAAAATTTTCTTTCCAAGAATTTTGAAATGAAGAATATGGGAAATGTAACATATGTAATAGGTGCACTTTACAACATGAATTTTTAACTAGAAAAACCTTTTCACACTATCCATTTTCAATAGATGATTCGATCAGGTGAAATGTTCCTTTTTTGTCCAGAGTATTGGTCACCAAGTGAATATATAAAAATAGCAGATGAAAATGCAATGTAAAAAGAAAAGTTGGAGATTGTTTATGTTATTCTCCCAACAAGTAGCATAAACACAGATGTAAAGTAACACACTTTCATGACTTCATACATCCCAAGACAAATTCCTTATACTTGGATAAGAGGAGCTACAATCGTATCATGCCATCTTCATCTCCATAATGCAAAACATCTCAACCACCTGGCTCACGGTGGGCCTTGCATCTCTGTCTTCCTCCACGCACTAAAGAGCCACTGCAACCAAAACTTCAATCTTCCTATTGTCACATTCCCTTGTCAACCTTGGATCGACAATTTCCTTCATCCATGTTTCCATGGAAACTTCTGTTCTCTTCCCCTCTCTCACCCAAGAAGTCAACCTCGCAAGCCCTCCAGATGGACTCTTGCCAGTCACCGGCTTCAACAAAACAATCCCATAACAGTAGACGTCTATTTTGGAGGTGATTGGCATACTGTAAACCTATTCAGGAGTCATGTAACCTCTTGTTCCTCTGATTCTTGAGGAGCTTGAATCCTTCAGGCCCTCTCTCTTGAGTATCTTCGAGAGTCCAAAATCCGCCACCTTCAGTTGGTACGTAGAATCAATGAGAATGTTCTGTGGCTTCACATCACAATGAAGAACCCATTCCAAGCACTCTTTATGAAGACAAGCAAGTCCCCTAACTGACCCTACCGCAATTTCGAACCTCTTGGACCAATCGAGTTCAGTTGGAGAAGACAAATTTTCTCCTAAGGAACCAAGTTCAATGGATTCGTAGATCAAAAACCGGTGCTTTCCTTCTGCGCAGTAACCCCACACGTCAATCAAGTTCATGTGGTTTAGATTTCCTATGGTGCTCACCTCTGCCACCGCTGCAACCCTGCAATCTGACAACACGGCCTTGAATACAATTCTTCCACTTCCTCTTCCAATTTCTTTACAGAAATTCCATGTTGCCTTCTCTAGCTCATCGTACGTGAACCGTCTGAACCCAGTCGGCCCTGCATGGTATCCATTAAGGTGAGCTCCATCTTTCTCTGGGCAGTTTCTATATAACAAGCAGCAAATTATGAGTGCAAGTGTGGCCTCCATTCCTGCTGTTGCTGCAACAAAAACGAGCAAAATCTTGATTGCCCCACTCCCATTTGTTTTTACGTAAGTCCTTAGTAGCACAATTTCTTTGCCTGGACATTGCAGAGTGGCGTCCTCCACTTTCGGTATCTTGTAAGAGGAGAGACTGGATTTTGGGAGCGTGAAGTGCATGTCCCCAGTAACACTGGGTGAATGTCGACCATTTAATAGTTTCAACTTGGGGAAATATACAGAGTCGTTATACCGGATACCCAAGCAATTGGACATACCCAAGCGTAATTTCTTGCACTATTCGAGAGTGCAATTTTTATACAAGACTTTTTCATACCCATATAAATCGGCATGTGGGAACTTGACTAATTCAGTTTCAACTCTGCTGTCACAGAAGCTGTTGAATTCAGGCTTGCATCCTTGAGTCCAGACCGAAAGGCTTTCCCTTTCATTTCTGGAAGCACAAATGCAACTTCTTCCGTCCTTAGGGTGGTATGTATACATACTATTAGGTCCACAAATGTCATGAATTGTACATGGTTCAGATTTGGCTTGCCAGGAAACTCTCTGCTCCTCTCCCTCGGACTGACTATAAACTCGAACATTACCATCATGATCGACTATCAATCTTCTCTGACCTTTTGGACCATAATTGGATGTTAAGAATCTGAAATCATCAGAAGAAGTAAAATTCCCGTAGGGTTCAAGCATTGCTACTCTACTGTCATTATAAGTTGTTCTTCCATCTTGCCAACTTCTAGGCCAGGGATCTGGCCAATAGACACTGGTAATCTTCAGGCCATCAAAGAGAAGTCGAAGAAGGTTATCGTTGTCAAAATAAAGCTTGTAATAGCCAGAAGAAAAGTTGTTCTTGCTTCGAGAGGACATGAGCGGGGTGTCCCTAGGGACCTTTTGTGGTGGGAGAAGCGTGTTGGTCGGCGGGTCAAAGCTTTGCCATGAAATAAAGTGCTACTTGTCACGACGGAGAAGATTGCCCGTGTGAAGGAGTTGCAGCAACTTCGTTGATGACCCGAGGATGACTTGGTCCTTGCTGCCCAAACTACGACGGAAAGCTCTGAGGATCTTCCGTTGATTTGCCATCCAAACTACGACGCAGTTGTGGATACTACAAGAGGTTTGCTGAACCATATGGCAAAGCAACAAGTGTTTTCTCCAATCCGATAAAAGCCTGCAGAAAAAGCACCGTCTTCTGACGTGAGAATATCATCCGGTTTATCAACTGAAAGGGAGGAGCCTTCACGCAAAGTGAGACGAACTGAAGATGTAAGTGAAAAAGATGAGACCAGTGAGAAACATAGCAAGAGAAGAGGGTTTCTCATGGCATGCATGGGATTTCAGGTGATCTTTTATGTTACTATAACGCTCATAAGGCATGTTACCAAATTCCACTTTGCTATATAGGAGTTGGTGAGGTTGGAACTGATCGGCACTCGTTAAAAAACCGGAAAAGACGAAAATCTATTGGGGGTCCTTCTGGCGTTTAGGAGAAAAAAAGAAAGCATACTTTGACCAATGACCGGTACCTTTCTCTTTCCTAAGCTATGACAATTACTGGACCGAGGGAAGAAATTACGTGGCCCCGCATTGGAAATGCTATAACCATGTCATCCATTTAAGATATGTACTAATTGTTTTCATTAAAGAGCCTGATCTTAAAACTTAAATTATTAATCGGAGAGAGATCATATATAAGTAAGGTTCAGTCAAATTCAGTAATTACGCAATATAATGATAGTTTAACAGCCCCTTTTGGAGTACAAACTGAATTGAAATCGTATTGAATGATTGGGAGCCACACATAAGCAAAATAAATGCAATGTGCAAAGAATGCAGGAATTTAGATATGACATAATGTTAGGAAGTTCAACAAAGAAAAACATATCGGTTATACGATGGTGGGAAAATCACATGTATGCTTGCAGTTAATCCCAGTAGTCAAGTAACATAGAATAATATTTTGACAACCTTGGCCATTAGAATTTTAAATCTGAATCAACAATTTGCTCGACATCGACAAACCCAAAAGTTTCCCATGAATTAGGACCTTATTATATTCAAATGATTCTATTTAAGTTTCGCCACCTTTGACTGGTGAGTCCACTTTAGGACAAAAGGGGAGGACTTGGAAACTGGTTACAATGGAATGGCTAACCAGCCCCAACGGCCAAAGGGATAGGAAGGCTCATCTTTTGGAGTATTAATGGCTTAATTATCTACAATTTACTATTGAATCAAGCCAAAAGTGCATCGATATTAGGACAACATGACCCTAATTTCTAATGAATTACCACGACTATACATGAGATCAATTTCAGTCAACATGAAAAAAAAAATAAGGGCATATAGAAATTATCCCAAGGGCTGTGTTTTGTTTTTTTTTTTTTTTTTTTTTTTTTACAAAAGAATCTTCCGGTGGGCAATGAAGTTCATTTTTGGCAAAGAATTCTATCGGTCCATGGCTAGGTTTTCCTTCGGAGGCTTATGCCATTTGATTTGGAAAAAAAGAGCAACAACATCCTCTTTAGGGAGGATCTCGGCCCTAAAGAATCATCTTATCAAAATCGTTAAGGATAAAGTCTTGACGTAAAACAACATCGCTGACCCTTATAGAAATTGGAGATTTCAGCGTTGCTGGGGGTTGGACCATTCCATTTTCTGTCCTGCACCTACGCCTGCTTCATAAGGTCAGTTCCTATAGGTGCTGTGACCGAGCTGGACCTGCTGTTATTTGGTGTGGGTGGTGGGTGCTAGGCTAGCTTTTTGGTTGCCGCGTTGGACGTTGGCTGCTGCACTTGGTGGTCGTTGATGCTGCTGCAACTTGGCGGGGGGTTATGTTGTACTTTGCTGATCTGGTGCTGCTACTTGGTGGTGGGCCTTGGTGGGGGGTTATGCGTCTTCTGCAGGTTGTTCGTGCTCGCTGTTGGTTGCGGCTTCTTTCTTTTGTGCTCTCCTTGCTTAGGAACCTTTCCTTGTTTTGCCGTTCCTTGGCTAGCTGTTGCCTCTGCGGGCAGTTTTTTTGGTTGCCACTACTGTGGCCTTTTGTGGTTCCCTTCTTTTTTGGGGTGGCTATTGTTTGGCCTTCTTTTGGTTGTTTCTGCCTTGTTGGGCGTGTTTTCCTTATTCGGCTCCCTTCCTCTCGAGTTGACTTATTGCCTTCTTGAGGGCAAGTTTTGGTGTCGGATCTGTTAGAGTTGCAAGTGTATGATATAGTTTGTAGAGAATAGACAATGGACAAGATATGATAATTAAAGGATAAATAACATGGGATATGAGAAATAGTTTCATTAGTTTGATAAAATAATTTTACAATAGTTGAAGTGTTGGTGAGGGAGCATGATGTGTGGAGGAAGTCTCTAGACTTCTCTAACATAAGATGAAACTTCTAGACACATGAGCTTGTAGACAATTCTAGAGACTTCTCTTACATGTTGAACATTTTCCTCTTTCTTCTAGAAAATGTTTTCTTCTTTCTTCTAGAAAATTCATCTAGGGAATTCTAGAGAATTCTAGAAGTTTACCAACTCTAGAAAATTCTAGAAAATGAATCACAATTTCCAACAGGATCCTTGTTGTATAGCCGTAAAACTTTTGGTTAAAGTTCAATATACCACTTACCTTCACCAAAAAAAAAGAAGAATCTTCCGGTCATTGGTTCTACAGTAGGTTTATTACTGTGGTTACGAGAAGATGAAACTGGTGAAACTTCATATACAGTGATCGAACAACACGATTCGAGGTTAGCATGTCATTGTGGACTGATATAAGAGCCATGCGAGCTATGCTGAACTGACTCTTAAAGCAGATTTACTAAGAATGTGGTAGATTATAAATGAGCTTCTGAAATGAGTCAGATAAACTCAGCACCTAATAACAAGTTTTGATGTTATCACTCATTAACATTTCTTGAAGAGTTATCAAGGGCGAAGAATTCTTCTCACGGACCTTCTTAAGATGTTTCTCGATGTGATGTGGTTGATCAATACCCAGATTTAGTGAGATGGCCTATTATGGGAAAGCTCGCACTAGCAAGGCAGAGATCGGTTAAATTATATTTTTGGGCGGAATAAACTAGTTATTTAAAAGAAGGTCTAGCATCAGTTGCAAAAACTAAAATGAGTAAGTTGGATGTGTGGTCAGTATTTTCGACCGGATTTCAAACTTGTCTCCAATTCCGAAACCCACTTGTTCTCCGCCTCTACCGTCTTTTATCAGCGCCTTTCCATCTCCGTAGACACTCTCTTTTTCCTCCCCAAAACCAGTGTCGGAATCGCTTGCTGGTGCTCTCGTTTCGGCTAAACCGAGTGTGCACTACAATTGTTCGACAAAATTCACATGCGAGAACTCCTGAGCCAGGTGTTGGCCTGGGGTGGGTGCTACCGCCCCTAAGGATGGCCTGATTTGCCATCTCAGTGTTCTCCTCCGCCCATCCTTGTCTTCCACCCTCCTTCTCCGTCCCTTAGCTTAAGCCGACCCTTACCAAATTTCTGTTTCTGATCCTCCACCTCCCAAGACCTCCGCCACTACCATCCCTACTTCCAGCTCTTCTCCATCTCCATAGCCACTCTCCATTTCCTCTCCAAAACCAGAATCGGAATCCCCCACCCCTCCTTCGGTTGTGTACTTTATCAGCTAAATCAAGAGCGCACAGCGAGTGTTTGACATAATTCCTATGAGAAGGGATTCTAGGAGCTCGCCTGCCACTCACCTAGTCAGCCTTCCATCCTCTCGCCAGCTTGAATCTGAGAAAAGTGCCTTAATCCCTCTAAACAGCATGACAACAGCCAGCTTCTTAGAAGCAAGAAGTCTGACAAGAGAACCTGAGCTGGCGGGACTTTCCAATTGATTAGCATTGATGATTCATGCCAAACGAACATTTTAACACCACCAATTCCCAAAATAGATTCCTAGAGGCTAGCTATATGGCTCAAAATTGCCCCACCGACGTGAAAAAGCCTCAAAAGCTGTATAGCCCAATCGTGCCATTCACATATAACAAGCTCAAGCTTGAGGTGGAGCTTGAGAAACGCAGCTCTAACTCAACGTGACTTGAGCCCAACGTTGAGCCATTGCTTTTCGAGTTGAATTTGAGTTAAATTCAAGCAGCAAATCACGTCACTCACGACTCTAAGCTAGCTCTTTGTTGCCTTGCCTCCACTCAAAAGATGTCCAAATGGATTGCCAGTCTATTCAAGCCACACCAAACAGAAGGACAGATACAATATGGGCAATTTCTCTTCCACAGCCCAAACTCCTACCTCCAAAATGCGGGATACATAAAGCAAGAATACCTTTATCCCGAATTGGATTTCAACGAAACCAAACCCAAAGGAAAAAACTGCACCCAAAACCGTTAACAAATTCCAGACACCCAGAATAACAAGCCTTAACAGAACCAAATTCCTAACAAAAAAGTTGCTGAGAATGAGACCCAAAACCGTCCAGGCACGTAACTCAGCAGATGAGATCACGCCCTTGGAGGCTCACTCAACGAGAAACTACGACTTCGATAGAAATTCGATAGAATTTCCATACCTCGTTCCAAAATTCCTAAGGAAAAACCTCAAGAGCTTCAGGGACTGGAAACGGAGTGAAGAAAAGAAGAAAGTGTGTAATTTTCCTGACACGGGGATCAAAGGGAGACAAATTAGATACCTATCTATATCTGCAGAGCATGAATGGGACCGGCTCTTGTTTGGAAAGAAGGTACGTCTAGGATTTCAGAGAGAAAGACTAGGGTCTTGCTGATTACACGGAGAGTGAATCTGCTGAATATTCGACCAAAAAAAGAAAAAAAAAATCTGCTGAATCGGTCAATCATGCTCTTTCCTCTCTCCTGGTACTGCGTGATGAGCAAGTTATTTGTGGTTTTTTTTTTTTTTTTTTTTTAGGTGGGGGTCCTTTTGGACATTTTATACCCAACCCGGCTTTAAAATTGATTGGACAATGTTTGGTACTTTTTGCATTCTTGTTTTCTACCTTTGCTTTTCAATTATATTAATTATTCATTTTCTAACAATGAGGAATTTTCAATTCGTGACTCATCAATGGCCCGGTTAATCACCAATGATCTTGACATTCCCTCATCAAATGCGCGAGCTGGTGATTTAATCCAGGTCTTGACCGAGAAAGAAGAAGAAGATTACTATTCAAATTATCTGTTGACATTTTGCATGAAGATTATCCAATGATGGACATTCCAATTATGGTCTAGGATCGTTCAACTTTGCTCAAAGTTGAACCTCATTGAAAATTCAATTAGATGATGTAATTAGATAGTATTGATCGAGAGCTTTCGGATGAAACTCAAGTTTGCCCCAATCTAATATCTCCGGGTCATGAGATATTGCATATTTTGATTTGTGTCATCCGATCTTGATGAAAGTTAGCAAATTCCATGAATCTGTCATGATTTAACATCATTTTCATAACAAAATCAAATCATGAGCTTTTGGACCATCAAGAATCTGATCAATCAAATCTAAAACAAACGAGAAATAAGAGTCAAAGTTTATATCAAACTTTATCAAGAAACAAATAGACGTAGGTATTAAAGGAATGAAAGGATCAAAAGAGGGCTGTTAGCATAAATAAGAACTGTTTAGTATCCTGAATGTTTGAAGATTCTAACTTGTCTTGGTTGTCTTAGAATTCTTCTCAAGCATGGCAGAAAATACTCAAAAGATCCGGTAACTCTATATTTCTCTCTAAATAATGTCATGCGTCGTTATCATTCTTACATAAATACTTGAAAATCAAAATACATTGTTATTACGTTGAATGAGGAATAAGACGTGTTATGTCTAGTTAGGTTATACTTTTGCTGTACTAAAAGTAGAAAATCTTGAATAAAAATCGTCAAGCGCCCTTGCCTGTTCTCATATTTTCAATAAAAAAAAATACTTTCAGAGTTATAGTTTTCACAAAAAAAATATTTTCAATTCTTCAAATTCCAAATTTTATAAAATCAGAATGGACCACCACAATGTCCGTGAATTTTGTGTAGGATGAGTGCCATCTATTTTACAATTTTAAATTGTTAGAGTAAAGCGTGGTTTAATATTTAAATATTTCACACATTTTGTGCTGGCACTTGCATTTGCGCAGCTTTGTCCACCGCCGCGACACTTCCATGTCCCAGGCTAATCCATCTCTGACGTCCTTCCACCGCAACTCCGACTCCCACCTCCGTCTGCATCACTCCCTCCCTATGCGTCCAAATCAATCCAATTCACTCGTGTCCTTCAAGAATCAAAAGACTTCAAACGGAAGCAACAACAAAATGACGCGCAAATCAAAATCGAAGCCTCTTCAGCATTGCAAGGCCAAGGCCCCCCAACCTCACAGATTTCACGCGAACTCCGTCGAATTTTCCCTCCCTTCTTCTCACACATTCCCATCCGAAATTTTACTTTCCTTCAAAGATCGCTTGGCCTTGGGCCTCTGCATAATTTTTAACTGAGAGAGCAAAGACGAAGGGAATAACCAGATCAAGCGAGGCTTGAGCTCGCCTATTGTTGACGGCAAGCTAAGGAAGAAGCAAAAAAAGAGAAAAAGGAAAGAAATGGAAAAATAATTATAATTAAAATATAATTAAAATTTTGATTTGTATAATTTTCTCCAGAAAATGAAATTAGATAGCAAATGGCACAAAATATTTTTTCAGATCATTTTCAAATATCAGCCAAACGTCGAAAAGTATTGTCATTTTCTTGGAAAATTGCTTTATGGAAAATATTTTTCAGAAATATCACATTTTCTGTGAAATGAACATAACATGACTATATCAATCATTAAGTTGTCCTACTTTCATGCCCCTTTTAGTTGGAACATAGAATATTAATATTAATTGACTTAATTAGCTTCTGTTTATTTGGCTCGAAGTTTCCCATTTGACTCGAAATCAGCTCATGTATCTAGAAGTGTTTGCGAGGGCATGGAGACGAAAGCAAACAACACAAGATGTGAGGAACTGCCCCGCCAAGCACCTGGGCGAACTAGACCCCAGGCAAGCGCTCAGCGAAGGAGTGGCCAAGCTGTTGAGCATGTTCGGGCACCCGACAAAGCTGATCGGACACTGGAATAGTGTTCAAAAGCTATTTTGTTTTTCCGACGCAGTAGCCGAGCACCCAAGTGACTTCAATCCAAATTTAATGAAATCCTATTCTTAGAGCTTACTTTTAGAAGAGAAACTTGTGAGGAAGCTAGAGAGCCATCATTCAAGAGAATTGAGAGCATTAGAATACTCCTCTTATATAATAGATACGTAAGAGTTTTTCTGATGTGAATTATATTAATTGATATCACAATTCACTGTTTTACAAAGTTGGTCTAATAAAGATAAGATATAAAGATTTTAATTAGTCTAATAAAGAGCTAGCTTGTGTGAGCCGAATAAAACTGGGCCTATTAAACTAGCTACAACAATTATGAGTTGGCTGAATGAAGTTATTTTGCTGGGCTTCAAAGGTGCAGCTTCACGCGTGTAAGAGATGAGAATTGAGTCTCTTGGGCCTAAGTCCTTTCTTTTTAAACAAAAAGCCCATTTGTTACATGAATAACGTAAAAAAGAGAACAATTTATACTATATTAATTTGTTCAATGTATGAACAGTATAAGTTCGTAACAAAACATTTTTTGTTGTGAAAAAGAATTGATTTACGAGTATAAAAGAAAGATGTTAAGGAAGACACAGATTATGTTAAAGTAAGTTTCAGTTAGACAAAAAGGTTTAACCTTGTACGAAAAAAACATTGAAGTTGTTCAAAAAACGGGAATAGTTGTGATGCAAACTAAGGAATTTTCATAATATCTTCAGGTTAATAATTCAAAAAGATCGTTTAATAACTTGCCGGTCTTCTACTTGTAAACTATATGTCTCTTGCTATGAAAGATAATCTAGGTACGATGATTATAAAGTAAATTTGGGTTTGTCATGATGTTCGTCCGATACTGTTTTTATTATATGTACTGAATAGGTTCTATTAACGAAGTCTCCATGTCGGTGTTACAATGTTTTAGGATACTTTATTATAGGCTTTTTGGATATTGATACCTGTAGGATATGTAAAAAGTTGGGATGCATTCATTGATCGCATTTTCTGCACTTTGCATAGTGAAATTTTAACGAGAAAAACCTATTCACACCATCCATTTCCAACAGTTCTAATGATTTGATCATTTGAAGTGTTGGTTTGTTTCAGAGTATAGGTCACAAAGCGAATATATAAATTAGCGGATGAAAATGCAATATAAAAAAAAAGTGTGAGATTGTTTATATTATTCTCCCAAAAAGTAGCAGAAACACAGGTAAATTAACATACTTTCATGACTTCATACATCCCAAGACTAATAACTAATACTTGGAAATATTTAGTGACTGTTATTACATTATACCTGAAATATGCAAAGATCATTACCTTATAGTCGTAATTTATTCTAGAGAGAGGGGTAAGATAACCTATACTATTACCATGTCATCTTCATCTCTGTAATGCAAAAGCATCTCAACCACCTGGCTCATGGTAGGCCTTGCATCTCTGTCTTCATCCACACACTGAAGAGCCACTGCAACCAAAACTTCAATCTTCCTATTGTCACATTCTTCTGTCAGCCTTGGATCCACAATTTCCTTTATCCATGTTTCCATTGGAACTCCTGTTCTCGTCCTCTCTCTCACCCAAGGAGTGAACCTTTTGCTCTCATTCTCATCACCACCCTCGGTATTTGCAAGCCCTCCTGTTGGACTCCTCCCAGTCACCAGTTCCAACAAAACAATCCCATAACTGTACACGTCTACTTTGGAGGTGATTGGCATATTGTAAACCCATTCAGGAGCCATGTAGCCTCTTGTTCCTCTGATTCCTGAGAAGCTTGAATCCTTCAGGGCCTCTCTCTTGAGTATCTTCGACAGTCCAAAATCCGCCACCTTTGGTCGGTACATGGAATCAAGGAGAATGTTCTGTGGCTTCACATCACAATGAAGAACCCATTCCAAGCACTCTTCGTGAAGATAAGCAAGTCCCCTGGCCGACCCTACCGCAATTTCGAACCTCTTGGACCAATCGAGTTCAGTTGGAGAAGACAAGTTTTCCGCTAGGGAACCATGTTCCATGAATTCGTAGATCAAAAGCCGGTGCTTTCCTTCTGCGCAGTATCCCCACATGTCAATCAAGTTCATGTGGTTAAGATTTCCTAGAGTGCTCACCTCTGCCAGAAACTCATTCTCTCCTTGGTTAGCCTCATGCAGCTGCTTGACCGCTGCAACCCTGCAATCTGACAACACGGCCTTGAATACGATTCCTCCACTTCCTCTTCCAATTTCTTTACTGAAATTCCTTGTCGCCTTCTTTAGCTCATCGTATGTGAACCGTCTAAACCCAGTCGGCCCCATGTGGTATCCATCAATGTGAGCTCCATCTTTCTCTGGGCGGTTTCTATATAACAGGCAGCAAATTATGAGTACAAGTGTGGCCTCCATTCCAGCTGTTGCCCCAACAAAAACGAGCAAAATCTTGATTGCCCAACTCCGATTTGTTTTTACGTAAGTCCTAGGTAGCAAAACTTCTTTGCCTGGACATTGCAGAGCAGCATACTCTGTCTTTGGTATTTTGTAAGAGGAGAGACTGGATTTTGGGACCCTGAAGTAGATGTCCCCAGTGACACTGGGTGAATGTCGGCCATTTAACAGTTTCAACTTGGGGAAACATACAGAGTCGTTATACTGTATACCCAAGCAATTGCACATACCCAAGCATAGCTTCTTGCACTCTTCAATAGTAAAATTCCTATACAAATCTTTCCCGTACCCATAAAAATTGGCATGTGGTAACTTGATGAATTCGGTTTCGACTTTGCTGTCACAGAAGCTGCTGAATTTAGGCTTGCATCCTTGAGTCCAGTCCGAAAGGCTTTCCCTTGCATGTCCGGGAGCACAAATGCAACTTCTTCCGTCCTTAGGGCGGTATGTACACATACTATTAGGTCCACAAATGCCATGAATTGTGCATGGTTCAGATTTGGCTTGCCATGAAACCATCCACTCCTCTCCTTCCGATTGACTATATACTCGAACATTACCATCATGATCGACCATCAATCTTCTCTGAATTTTTGCACCGTAATCGGATGTTAAGAATATGAAATCATCAGATGAAGTGAAATTCCCATAGGGATCAAGCATTGCAACTCTACTGTCATTATAAGTTGTTCTTCCAGCTTGCCAACTATTAAGCCAGGGATCTGGCCAATAGACACTGGTAATCTTTGGGCCATCAAAGAGAAGTCGAAGAAGGTTATCGTTGTCAAAATAAAGCTTGTAATAGCCAGAAGAAAAGTCGTTCTTGCTTCGAGAGGAAACGACCGGGGAGTTCCTAGTGAGCTTTTGTAGTGGAAGAAGCGTGTCGGTCGGTGAGTCAAAGCTTTGCCATGAAATAATGTGCTGCTTGTCACGAAGGACAAGATTGCCCGTATCAAGGAGTTGCAGCAACTTCCTTGATGACCCGGATGCTGACTCGGTCCTTGTGGCCCAAACAACTGTCCGACCAGCATCGATCAGTATAAGGTTACCCTTCTTTCTTAAAGAAAGCTTTGAGGATCTTCCGTTGATGGGCCGGTCACGGTTTGCCATCCAAACTACAGCGCAGTTGTGGATACTACAAGAGGGTTTGCTGAACCATATGGCAAAACAATAAGCGTTTTCTCCAACCGGATAAAAGCCCGCGGAAAAAGCACCGTCTTCTGACGTGAGAATATCGTCCGGTTTATCGACTGAAAGGGAGGAGCCTTCACGCAAAGTAAGACGAACTGAAGATGTAAGTGAAAAGATAAGACCAGTGTGAAACATAGCAAGAGAAGAGGGTTTCTCATGGCATGCGTGGGATTTCAGGTGATCTCTAAGGTGCTATTACCCCCGTAAGGCGTGTTACCAAATTCCACTTTGCTATATAAGAGTTGGTGAGGTTGGAACTGACTGGCAATGGTTAAAAAAAAAAAAAAAAAACACATAAAAGGACGAAAATTTATCGGTGGTTCGTTTCGTGTTTCACGAGAAAAAAAAAAAAAAGAAAGCATACTTTGACGAATGACCGGTAACTTTCTCTTTCCTAAGCTATGACAATAAAGGACCGAGGAAAGAAATTACGTGGCCACGCATTGGAAATGCTATTGCAATGTCATCCTTTTAGAATATGTACTAATTGTTTTAATTAAAGAGCCTGGTCCAAAATCCTAAGTTATTAACAGGAGAGAGAGCATATATATAAGGTTCGGTCAAATTGAGCAATTGAAATCATAGTGAAGAAGATAAGTGTAATTGAAGGACTGGAAGCCACACATAAGCAAAGTAAACCCGACATGTGAAGAATGCAAGAGTATGGTTATGATAAATTGTTAAAAAGTTCGACAAAAAAATAAGTAAATAACATATGGTGGGAAATCATACGTACATAAGGCTTGGAGTCAATCTCAATAGTCAAGTAACATAGGATAATATTTTGACAACCTTGACTATTAAAATTTTAATTTGGAATCACCAATTTGCTTGATATCGACAAATCTAAAAGTTTTGAATGAATTAGCACCTTATTGTATTCAAATGATTTCACTTTAAGTTTTGCCACTTTTGACAGGTGAGTCCATTTCAGGACGACCGTGGAGGACTTGGAAACTAGTTACGATGGATTGGCTGGCGGGCCCAACGACCATAGGGATAGGAAGGCGCATCTTTGGAGCATTAATAGCTTAATTATCTACAATTTGCTATTGATTACCGCTAAAATTACACGCAATATTAGGAAAACAAATGACAAAGATGCTGAAGAGATGGACATATTGATCGTGCTAGGAACCCTACAACAGCAGTGACATCAGTCTATGTTACACTATCTTATCTGTGGGAAAAAAAGAATTTATTATTAAGATAATTAGTGTAAAAATATTTACTAAAATCATATGAAGAGGAATAGGACGATAAAGAAGTTTTGGGAAATAAATATATAACAAATGCACGATCCATCTAGAGAAAAAGCCAAGGAACCCTCCTTCAGATTCTTATCCCCTGCACCGATTTCTAAGTCACGCTGATCTCCTCCTTACTTATAGAAAACGAGTAAGGACATAAAAGTGTATACAGCTTCTCCGAAGGTGCTTAAAAGAGAGGAAGGACGACGTAAAGAAAACGCAAAATGAATGACTACCTGAATTTTCCAGGACACCAACCCAGAAGCAAATGCCCATCGAAGACTGAAGAAAGTGGAAAAACGTTGCCTTCAAACTCTCTCTCTCTCTCTCCGCGTGGGAATCTGGTTGGTTTATTTTTTCCCTTTAAATACGCACAACCAATATTGTACATGTGGCACCATCGACTTGGTGGGACATTGACTTGACAGCATGGCCCGAGTCAAGTCTCTTCTCAGATGCGAAAGAGGAACTCACTACCCCGAAGGGAGGAATCTGACGTGCTTGACGAGCGATTCTCCATTTGGGGACCAAATCCATGCATGGACAAAAGAAGGAAATGTTACAAAACTCTCCTCAGTCTGGAGAGACTCGGAGGCAATGTACACTTTTCCGAAACGTTAATGTTACACAATACTACACGACTTTTAATTTTCGGCTGTTAACCTTCCGCTATTATATATATATTCTGCTGTACAACTGGCAGTCGAAGAAATAAACCCGAGGCGACGCTGGTGCAGGGATCCACCTTCCACAGTGCCGCACTTAAGTCACGTGAATGCGCACGCAGTGACTCGAACCTCCCCCCAACCGGAAGAGGATGAACGCCCAAACTAACGCACCCACAGCAAGATGGGTACCTTTTGCTATATTTTCATTAGCATGGAAGTGAAAAAATCCCTATGATATTTTAAAGATGATAAAATAATCAACACTCAGTAATGTGTATTTCAGTATGTAGAACGAACATCTTCTTCGTACACAAGTCATATGCAAAGAGTATTGTTAACACCTAAATTTTCGTTCATAAGTCATTCATACATTCCATGCAAATTACGGACCAAGTTCACAGTCAACGACCCTCGACTAAAAACATGGATTTTACTTAGTCCTGCACTCACTTTTCTTGCAGCATTCCTTCTGCATTTACAAGCTAGAGACATTGTAGCTTGTTGATACCTAAGTTCGCCTTCTCATTAGCCATTCATGAATTAATAAAAATTAGGGATCGAATTTGCTGATGACAGCAGAATTCAACTCCTAACCCAAAACCACATACCTGTGCCCTCTTAAACCCACATTTCTTACTACCTCTCTCTACTTTTAGAAACTAGAGGCATTGTAGTTTTAGGAAGTCAAATCCTACGTTAGGAATTGGGGACCGCTCTTAATAACTTAGACATCATATTTGCCAAGGATCATGAAATTTCACCTCCAAAAAAAAAAAAAAAAAAATCCACATTGCATGACCTTGCATTCACGTTACTTGCCGCATTCATGGCATTTAGGAACTATAAGTATTGTAGTTTTAGGACCTTGAACCCTACCACTGAATTTAAATTGACATGAGCACTAAAGCTCTTGAACCGATTGATTTCATAAATGAATTCAACCCTTTCGACTTTTTTGTTTCCCGTTGGTTCATGCACTCTCTAAACACTCATTTAATCTCCATTTCTTGCATCAGTTCTTGTCACGATCCTCTTGAACGGGCTATCTAAGTGTAAGATTATCACCCGAATATGAGTTTGATGGATTACCAAGTAGACATTGAATGGTCCCTCTTGCAAGGTGATGCTTAATTTTGGAATGCTTAATTTTGGCATGGGCTTTTTCAAATCCCACCGTACACAACTTAGTTTCTTCATTTAATTGACTCATTGGATAGTAAGTTTATGAGCCATCACTAATCTATTATGGGTCAATAAGGAGTCAAGAAAGACATGGGAACCTGACTTACCCTTGCGAACCAAAGATTTTGAGTATGGGGATGTGGTTACGTAATTTTACCGCAACACCCATTATTGGTAGGGGTGAGTGTTGTTGAAATATCTTCAATTGATTTTGATGATGTCCAAATTATCCTTAATATAATGTTTACTATGGTATATAGAAACGTTTATTACGAGGGACCAAGCAAGATCCATGGTATGATCCAGTGGACAAAAAATTGCATTACTTCGTGATACGGATTTCCCATGAATAGTACCAATGGACCCAAAAGATCAACTGATGTCAATGTCTATGACGATAATATCAATATCAGGTCATTGGTGCTATGGTAACAATGTACATGTTGATAATGTTTATTGATTCAATTAATATAGCTGTTGTACTTGTGGATTCGCACAATAACATAATTCAAGTGGAAACAATAATCAAGTAACTAAGAGCATGTTTGGTAATGATTCTGTTCCCCGGAACAGATTCTAATTTAAAATGATTCTTTTTTATTCTGTTCCTGAAAACAATTTCTAAGCATTTTAAGCCGTTTAATAACTATCCAAAATTTCGATTCGGAATAAAATTACGTTTAGTATCTTTGTGTGCTCATTGATTCTGTTTCAAATCAATTTATTTTAATTTTTAAATAATTTTTTTACTTTTTTTACTTTGTTTTTTTTCTTTTTTTTTCCTTTTTTTTTTTCCTTTTCTTTTTTTCCTTTTTCTCCTATTCTTCTTCCTCTTCTTTTGGCCGGCGACCTCACCGGAGCGTCGCCGGCCCTTGGCGAGGCCGGCCCTCATCGGTCAAGCCTCGCCGATAGTTGGGTGAGGCTCGCCAAGCCTCGTTGGTGGCCGGCCGGCCTCGCTAGAGCTAGGCGAGCCTCGCCGGGCCGGGCGAGCCTCACCGATGGACAAGTGAGCCTCGCCGGGCTGGGCGAGGCTCGCCTAGCCACCGTCGAGGCTGGGCGTTGCGAGGCAAGCCCAGCCACACTGGTGGCTAAGCTTGCCTCCAGCGAGCTTGTTGGACCTCGCCTTGGCCTAGCGAGCCTCCGGCGACTGGCGATGGCAGCGGACGGCAGCGTACAGTGGCCGACGGTAGCGGGATGAAGAAGAAGAAAAGAGAAGAAGAAAAAATAGAATAATAAAAATAGTTCGTTTTGATTCTTAGATTTGTTTCCAGAACAAGAATCAACTTTTTTTTTTTTTAATTCTTGATTCTATTCCAAATCTAATTCTAGGAACAAAAAAATAGAAATTTGTTCCCGGGAACAAAAATTTTACCAAACGCGATTATGTTCTCAAACTGTTCTTGGGAACAAAAAATCAGAATCAGGCATTGTTGGGATAGTTACCAAATAGGCACTAAATAGTCTGATAAGTCTGTCAAAGATTGCAATAAAAGGACAGCAAATATGCTATTTTTGCTTCTAGCTATTCTTAGCGATAAGCTCTATTTCGATTGTTTCACCGAGTAATATATTTGTGATGTTTGAGTAATCTAGACTATGTGTACAAGAGTAAGAACAACAACAAAGTCTTGATAGTGCGATCTATCTTGTAATAGGATTAGTGCTTATTTATTGTAACTTTCTGAGCAAATTACTAGTAAAATCTAACCTGGCTTATGGTTATTAGTCTGAACAATAGACATAAGCTTAAGGATAAAGTCGAACCACTATATATAGTTATGTGCTACTATTTCACTCTTTTTACTCTCATAAGCACACATTATGATCACGACCATTGAAACATCACATTAACCTAATCTTTACTTAACATCAACTCATTTTCGCGAAAGATTGTCAAGTTTTCTAAAACAACCTATTCACATTCCCATGAAGTCGTATTGTTAGCCTCCAAAGGTGAGCACCGGTCCAATTTTAAAACTGGACTGGGCCAAACGGTTTTGGGCTATTCATGGTTCCATCCTTTTGATTCGGTTCCCTGGGGTGCAATCGGACCGAACTAACATTATTCAACACCTTAACTTTTGTTTTTTTATCAAACAACCCTAATTACGTTACAATAACCCAGAAACTAAGAAACTCTCACTGACATGGGATCTCATATTTGAGCACTATTTTGTCTTAAAAAGTAAAAAGACAGCATATCTCCTTCCTTGCAGATTGACGTGGATCTCACACTTGGGTTCCACTTTATTTTTTTCTGAGTGCTACGCACAGACAAGTATCCTACTTGAGGATAAAGTGAAAACACGCAAGATAGAGATTCACAGCGATAAAACATTCCCAAGCTCCTTTTTGCGCAACGATTGAACATCCAAAACTAACAGAAGCCTAAGAGCATGCAATGAGCATCTTACATTACGAAAACGAAAGGTAACATGATGTTTCTTGTAATCATAAAAGAAATTACCTAAAACTGGCGAGCCTGCAAACAGAAGTCTGCACCGGTGATGGACTTTTGGTCAGTCTCCTTGAAAATCCGAGCATCACTCAAATACAAGTCTTTCTTCATCATTGAAGAAAAAGATTTGCGCAGCACTAAACAATTGAAACGTGAGGAACATAACATGACGCGCATGATTTAATCTAGTCTATATGAAATTGAATATAACCAGGATGTATTATGACATGGTCGAAAATATCTGAATGATATAACATGCATGTTCGGATTTAATATGCATAATATAAATTCCTAAGCGCCATAATGGATTTTTGGTCAAAACACTTCTCAATATTATTGAACCTCAAGAGTCTTTAAACGAAAAGCCCAACCAAGGGGCATCCAAACATAAAAGATTCCATAAAGATTGGGGAGGACAGGTCACCCATGAAGAAGGAAGAGAATTTGAAAAATAAGCCTACGCGACCCAATCGGCCACGTGACCGACATTTGACTTACAAACTATGGATCTATCATCCCAAACTTCTTTTCTTCTTAAGTTTAAATTTCAAAACAAAATAAAACAATAAAGAGTGTATCTTAAACGATATATTTAATCAACCAATCTATTTAGCTAAGATTGAAATAAATGATGTAATTTAGTTAACAAAACTTATCAAACTAAAAATGAAATTGTGCATTATTTGCTTTAGTTTTGTTCTCATCACTTTTAGGGTGCGCATGACAAAATTTCTGGAACAGAAATTGATTTCTGACTAGAAATTGATTTCTCAATTTCTATTTTAGAAACTGAGAAGCTAAAAATTTTAGCTTCTGATTTTTTCTTCAAATCTATTTCTGGAATAGAAATCTATTTCAGAAATAGAGAAATCAAATTGCATTACCAAACGGATTTCTATTCCAAACCTGTTCCGGGGAACAAAGAAATAGAGAAATCAAGAAACAGAAATTTTATCATGCGCAATGGCTAATGGCTTCCTAAGCATAGGGCTTACCCTGTCTTTGTTCCAAGCCCATCAATTCACAACTTATATTTCAAATTTTTAACTCACAAGTTAATTTCAAATAGGAGTTGCTACTAATCAATTTGGAGTATATCGATTAGAAATCCAAGTAAAATATTGGGGGAAATATTTTATTTCTGCGCAACTAGAGAAATTAGGATTTGAGATTTGATTATATTAGTTAATCATTAATGTCATTTTAGTACCTAATCTTGTTTAAATATCAAGCAAAGCATTCATGCAGCATTTTATACCAATCACGAATTCTAAAATTCAATTCCTCATCAATTTAAAGGAGATAGAAATCCATGCATCATAAAGGCGTAATTAGAATAAGCAATATTTGCTTTCAAAAACTTAAACATGGTTTCATTTTTTTCGAACTCTCTCTCTCTCTCTCTCTCTCTCTCTCTCTCTCTCTCTCTCTCTCTTAAAGATTAACATATGCTTTAAAGGAAAACCACTCAAAGGCCTTTTTTTTTTTTTTTTTTTTTTTGCATTTTTCTATTTTTTGGAAAAATGCAAATTATTTTTGGTTTTTCTAATTTTTGAAAAAAATTATTTTTATTTTTTATTATTCAAATAATATTATATTGTTATAAAAATGACCTGGGTTGGATTCCCGGGTTGGGGAAGACTCGGGTCTTCAACCATTGAGTTGGACAGTTGCGAGCTCCAGCGCGCGGCATAGTTGAAACAGGGCAAAATCAGAGCCCTGGCTTACTATCTCCAAAAACTCCCCGCCGCTCACTCTCTCTCTCCAGATCTCAAGCCTCTCTCAACGACATGCTCACTCTCAAGTCTCCTCTGACGTCTCTCCGGGGAAGTCCTCTCAGTTTGCTGCCTCTTCTATGTCTCTCAACCAAGCTCACACTCGTCCCATTTATACGTGAGGAGCTCAATCGACAGAGGTGGTTCGGCCGCCGATCCTTGGTGCGTCGACCGGCCCCCCCTCGGCTGAATTAGCATCCGATCGACCGCCCTATCTGCGGAGGCCAAGCCTACCACCTCGAGCTCCTCAGCGCATTGAAGTCACATCCTATCCATTCAAGTCTCTCGCCGATGTCCTTGTCCTTGCGCACGTCATCAATCTCTACACGTAAGGCACAACGCAAGGGAAGGGGGAAGGAGGAAGGAGGAGAGAGGGGGGCCAGGCCGGGCTGGAGGAGAGAAAATGAAGGGGCTGGGCCCTAGGCCTGTGCGGAAAAGAAAAAGGGGCTAGGGTCAAGCCCAGCCCCAAGCCATTTCTCTTCTTTTTTTCTTTTTTCTTTATTTTATTTATTTATCTGAAAATAGGGTAAAATAAGGGAAAAGTAAATAGAAAATACAACTTAGTAGATGCGAATGATATTAATACTTAGGTGATGCGAAAAATCTTTTTTTGTAGGGGCCAAATTAGTTCTTAATTTTCTATGTAATTTTAATTCTAAATATTTAGCCAAAATTTATGTGTCAACAATAATTCAGAAAAAAAAAATTTGAAATACCAATGACTTAAGTATTACATTTCTTGTTAGGAAAAAAAATATCTTCACCTTTGATGACTGAATTAGTTTCTATACAGTAAGTTAATTGATCGAAACTTAGCTACACTTAATCTGTGTTGATTAAATGCGACTCCATCGAAATGAGCTTTTTTGTTCTATCTTTCTTGAGATAAATTAATATAGGTATCACTCAGTTTTGGTTTAAGTTTTCGTATTGTTCTTAAGATTCCTCCTCAATCAACTGAAATAACTTGCACTCCTTGCTTGACTGACTTGCCTAAGACGAGGCATGTTGCATCTAATTCTCTTGGGTGCGCCAAGGCCATCCATGGGGGCCAACGAGCTATGAGAAGGCGAAGGGAGGACCAACGTCTATCCTAGCCTCAGCCATGGAAATGGCATGGAAGGGAAGCCAGGATAAGGCCTAGCTTGGCTTGGCCGTATCCAGTCATAGAGCCTGGCCTGGTTTTGCCGCTGCAAGGCTTTGCTATTGCCATGCCTAGATGGCAAACAGCCTAGCCATGGCTAACTATTGTTCTAAAAATTCAAACAAGTAACATGGTGGTATTTTTCAAAGTCTAGGTAACAAAAGTGAATATCATAAAAAATAGTGTATATTAAATGCAATACAACAAAAACTTTGGGATTGTTTATATCATCCTCCCAATAAATAATGTAAAGACAAAGGCAAAGTAACACACTTCATAACATGATAAATCCACGGAATAGTACCCTATACTTGGAAACATTCGGTGACTATCATTACTTTATACTTGTAAACATGCGAAGATCTTTACCTTATAATCGTAATTTATTCTAGAGGTACGGATAAGATAACCTATGCTAGTATCATTTCATCTTCATCTTCATCACTGCAAAAAAGCATCTCCACCACCTGTCTCATGGTGGGTCTTGCATCTCTATCTTCCTCCACACACTGAAGAGCCACTGCAACCAAAACTCCAACCATCCTAGTGTCATATTCCCCTCTCAGCCTTGGATCCACAATTTCCTTTATCCATGTTTCCATTGAAATTCCCGTTCTCTTCCTCTCTCTCACCCAAGAAGTCAACCTTTTGCTCTCATTCTCATCACCACCCTCAGTATTTGCAAGCCCTCCTGTTGGACTCCTGCCAGTCACCAGCTCCAACAGAACAATCCCATAACTGTACACGTCTACTTTGGAGGTGATTGGCATATTGTAAATCCATTCAGGAGCCATGTAACCTCTTGTTCCTCTTATTCTTGAGAAGCCTGAATCCTTCAGTCCCTCCCTCTTGAGCATCTTCGACAGTCCAAAATCCGCCACCTTCGGTTGGTACATGGAATCCAGGAGAATGTTCTGTGGCTTCACATCACAATGAAGAACCCATTCCAAGCACTCTTCGTGAAGATAAGCAAGTCCCCTGGCCGACCCTACCGCAATTTCGAACCTCTTGGACCAATCAAGTTCAGTTGGAGAAGACAAATTTTCCGCTAGGGAACCATGTTCCATGAATTTGTAGATCAAAAGCCGGTGCTTTCCTTCTGCGCAGTATCCCCACATGTCAATCAAGTTCATGTGGTTAAGATTTCCTAGAGTGCTTACCTCTGCCAGAAACTCATTCTCTCCTTGGTTAGCCTCATGCAGATGCTTGACCGCTGCAACCCTGCAATCTGACAACACGGCCTTGAATACAATTCCTCCACTTCCTCTTCCAATTTCTTTACTGAAATTCCATGTTGCCTTCTTTAGCTCATCGTATGTGAATCGTCTGAACCCAGTCGGCCCCATGTGGTATCCATCAATGTGAGCTCCATCTTTCTCTGGGCGGTTTCTATATAACAGGCAGCAAATTATGAGTACAAGTGTGGCCTCCATTCCAGCTGTTGCCCCAACAAAAACGAGCAAAATCTTGATTGCCCAACTCCGATTTGTTTTTACATAAGTCCTTGGTAGCAAAACTTCTTTGCCTGGACATTGCAGAGCGGCATACTCTATCTTTGGTATTTTGTAAGAGGAGAGACTGGATTTTGGGACCCTGAAGTAGATGTCCCCAGTAACACTGGGTGAATGTCGGCCATTTAGCAGTTTCAACTTGGGGAAACATACAGAGTCGTTATACCGTATACCCAAGCAATTGCACATTCCCAAGCATAGTTTCTTGCACTCTTCAAGAGTGCAATTCCTATACAAATCTTTATCGTACCCATAAAAATCGGCATGTGGTAACTTGATGAATTCCGTTTCGACTTTGCTGTCACAGAAGCTGCTGAATTTAGGCTTGCATCCTTGAGTCCAGTCCGAAAGGCTTTCCCTTGCATGTCCGGGAGCACAAATGCAACTTCTTCCGTCCTTAGGGTGGTATGTACACATACTATTAGGTCCACAAATGCCATGAATTGCGCATGGTTCAGATTTGGCTTGCCATGAAACCATCCACTCCTCTCCTTCCGATTGACTATATACTCGAACATTACCATCATGATCGACCATCAATCTTCTCTGAATTTTTGCACCATAATCGGATGTTAAGAATTTGAAATCATCAGATGAAGTGAAATTCCCATAGGGATCAAGCATTGCAACTCTACTGTCATTATAAGTTGTTCTTCCAGCTTTCCAACTAGTAAGCCAGGGATCTGGCCAATAGACACTGGTAATCTTCGGGCCATCAAAGAGAAGTCGAAGAAGGTTATCGTTGTCAAAATAAAGCTTGTAATAGCCAGAAGAAAAGTTGTTCTTGCTTCGAGAGGAAACGAGCGGGGTGTCCCTAGTGAGCTTTTGTAGTGGAAGAAGCGTGTTGGTAGGCGAGTCAAAGCTTTGCCATGAAATAATGTGCTGCTTGTCACGAAGGACAAGATTGCCCGTATCAAGGAGTTGCAGCAACTTCCTTGATGACCCGGAGGCTGACTCGGTCCTTGTGGCCCAAACAACTGTCCGACCAGCATCGATCAGTACAAGGTTACCCTTCTTTCTTAAAGAAAGCTTTGAGGATCTTCCGTTGATGGGCCGGTCACGGTTTGCCATCCAAACTACAGCGCAGTTGTGGATACTACAAGAGGGTTTGCTGAACCATATGGCAAAACAATAAGCGTTTTCTCCAACCGGATAAAAGCCCGCGGAAAAAGCACCGTCTTCTGACGTGAGAATATCGTCCGGTTTATCGACTGAAAGGGAGGAGCCTTCACGCAAAGTGAGACGAACTGAAGATGTAAGTGAAAAAGATAAGACCAGTGTGAAACATAGCAAGAGAAGAGGGTTTCTCATGGCATGCGTGGGATTTCAGGTGATCTCTAAGGTGCTATTACCCCCGTAAGGCGTGTTACCAAATTCCACTTTGCTATATAAGAGTTGGTGAGGTTGGAACTGACTGGCACTGGTTAAAAAAAAAAAAAACACATAAAAGGACGAAAATTTATCGGTGGTTCGTTTCGTGTTTCACGAGAAAAAAAAAAAGAAAGCATACTTTGACCAATGACCGGTAACTTTCTCTTTCCTAAGCTATGACAATAACAGGACCGAGGAAAGAAATTACGTGGCCACGCATTGGAAATGCTATTGCAATGTCATCCTTTTAGAATATGTACTAATTGTTTTAATTAAAGAGCCTGGTCCAAAATCCTAAGTTATTAATAGGAGAGAGAGCATATATATATAAGGTTCGGTCAAATTGAGTAATTGAAATCATAGTGAAGAAGATAAGTGTAATTGAAGGACTGGAAGCCACATATAAACAAAATAAACCCGACATGTGAAGAATGCAAGAGTATGGTTATGATAAATTGTTAAAAAGTTCGACAAAAAAATAAATAAATAACATATGGTAGGAAATCATACGTACATAAGGCTTGGAGTCAATCTCAATAGTCAAGTAACATAGGATAATATTTTGACAACCTTGACTATTAAAATTTTAATTTGGAATCACCAATTTGCTTGATATCGACAAATCTAAAAGTTTTGAATGAATTAGCACCTTATTGTATTCAAATGATTTCACTTTAAGTTTTGCCACTTTTGACAGGTGAGTCCATTTCAGGACGACCGTGGAGGACTTGGAAACTAGTTACGATGGATTGGCTGGCGGGCCCAACGACCATAGGGATAGGAAGGCGCATCTTTGGAGCATTAATAGCTTAATTATCTACAATTTGCTATTGATTACCACTAAAAGTGCACGCAATATTAGGAAAACAAATGACAAAGATGCTGAAGAGATGGACATCTTGATCGTGCTAAGAACCCTACAAAAGCAGTGACATCAGTCTATGTTACACTATCTTATCTGTGGGGAAAAAAGAATTTATGATTAAGATAATTAATGTAAAAATATTTACTAAAATCATATGGAGAGGAATAGGACGAGAAAGAAGTTTTGGGAAATAAATATATAACAAATGCTCGATCCATCTACCGACAAAGCCAAGAAAGCCTCCCTCAGATCCACCCGTGTATGTTATGATACTCACTAATTAGTTATTTATGACCCAACCTCAAGGGTCCATGGCAAATAAAAAAGAATCGGCTAGTCATATTTTTGGATTTGGTGTAAGCAAAGACAGCTAAAAACTTTTGACTCGGCATCTTCTTGTTGTCCATTCGGCAGTGCAACAAAATAATAGAGAATATAATGAAAATCTTTTGAAAACAGATTTCGGAACAATCAAACCTAATGGATTTGAGAGAGAGAGAGAGAGAGAGAGAGATTCCCACGATAAGATCTGATATGTAATTTTTTTCCTCTTAGGGAAATTGATTTCCTCTTTACGTGCAGGAGAAGTCATTTTTCCGATTTGGTTTGCGCTTATTAGTCAACATAAAAACTTTTTTCTGTTCAGCGCATATCTTTCTGTCATTCAAGCAACGAAAAGTTAGAAAGTATTTTTTTGAAGATGTTTTTCCTTCAAACAAAATGATTCTTAACTTCTAATAAATAACCACGACTATACATGACATCAATTTCAGAGAACACGAAAAAAGTAAGGGTGTCTAGAGATTATCCCGAGTAATTTTATTTTATTTTTATCCTTTATATAAGAATCTTCTAGTGATTGGTTCAAAAGTAAGTTTATTACTGCATTTATGAGAAGATGAAACTGGTGAAATTTCATATGCAGTGGTGTAATAACCTATTCCAAGGTTGGCATGTCATTGTGGACCGATGCAAAAGCAATGCGAACTATACTAAATTGACTCCTAAAGCCAATTTACAGTGGTGGAATAACCTGTTTTGGCATGCCATTATGGATTGATGCAAAAGCAATGCCAGCTATACTAAATTAACTCCTAAATCCAATTTAATAAGAGTGGTAGATTGAAAACGAGCTTTTAAACAAGTCAGGTTAAATTCATCAACCAATAACAAGTTTTGATATTATCACTTGTTAGATAAATTGTCAGGCTAAATTCATCACCTGATGACAAGTTTTGATATTATCACTGGTTATACAAACTTGATAAATTTGTCTTTGATTAACATTTCTCAAAAAGTTATTAGTGGCGAAGAATTCTCATTGCCAGCGTTATTAAGATATTTCTCAGTGTGATGTAGTCAATGAACACCCAAATTTAGTGAGATGGTCTACTATGGGAAAGCTCACGCATAGCAAGGCAGAGATCGGTTAGATTATAAATTTGCGCGGTATGAAACTGATTAATTAGAAGAAGGTCTAGCATCAGTTGCAAAAACTAAAATGAGCAGTTCATCTTTATGACTAGGCAAGTAAAAAACAAACTGGATTTTCCAAGTTGGAAGTGTCGTCAGTATTTTGGACGGGATCTCGAGCCTGTTCTCCAGTTTCGAAACCCGTTAGTTCTTACTAAGGTCAGGATGGATCGGAATTCCGATCAATCACGATCTCCTTTGAACGCTACTCAAGCTTTTTCCCCTACACAAGTCACGCTGATCTCCTCCTTACTTAAAGAAAACCAGTAAGGACATCAAAGTGTATACAACTTCTCCGAAGGTGCTTAAAAAAGAGGAAGGACGACGTAAAGAAAACGCAAAATGAATGACTACCTGAATTTTCCAGGACACCAGCCCAGAAGCAAATGCCCATCGAAGAAGACCGAAGAAAGTCGAAAAACGTTGCCTTCAACCCTCTCTCTCTCTCTCTCTCTCTCTCTCTCTCTCTCCCCGTGTGGGAATCTGGTTGGTTTCTTTTTGCCCTTTAAATGCGCACAACCAATATTCTACATGTGGCACCATCGACTTGGTGGGACATTGACTTGACAGCATGGCCCGAGTCAAGTCTCTTCTCAGGTGCGAAAGAGGAACTCACTTACCCCGAAGGGAGGAATCTGACGTGCTTGACGAGCGATTCTCCATTTGAGGACCAAATCCATGCATGGACAAAAGAAGGAAATGTTACAAAACTCTCCTCAGTCTGGAGAGATTCGGAGGCAATGTACATTTTTCCGAAACGTTAATGTTACACAATACTACACGACTTTTAATTTTCGGCTGTTAACCTTCCGCTATATGTATATATATATATATATCCTGCTGTACAGCTGGCAGCCGACGAAGTAAACCCGATGCGACACTAGTGCAGGGACTCACCTCCCACAGCACTGCACTTAAGTCATGTAAATGCACACGCAGTGACTTGAACCTCCCCCCAACCAGAAGAGGATGAACGCCCGAACTAACGCACCCACAGCAAGATGGGTACCTTCCGCTATATTTTCATTAACGTGGAAGTGAAAAAATCCCTATGATATTTTAAAGATGATAAAATAATCAACACTCAGTAATGTGTATTTTAGTATGTAGAACGAACATCTTCTTTGTACACAAGTCATATGCAAAGAGTATTGTTAACACCTAAATTTTCATTCATAAGTCCTTCATACATTCCATGCAAATTACGGACCAAGTTCACAGTCAACGACCCTCGACTAAAAACATGGATTTTACTTAATCCTGCACTCACTTTTCTTACTGCATTCCTTCTCCATTTACAAGCTAGAGACATTGTAGCTTGTTGATACCTAAGTTCGCCTTCTCATAAGCCATTCATGCATTAATAAAAATTAGGGATCGAATTTGCTGATGACAGCAGAATTCAACTCCTAACCCAAAACCACATACCTGTGCCCTCTTAAACTCACATTTCCTACTACCTCTCTCTACTTTTAGAAACTAGAGGCATTGTAGTTTTAGGAAGTCGAATCCTACGTTAGGAATTGGGGACCGCTCTTAATAACTTAGACATCATATTTGCCAAGGATCATGAAATTTCACCTCCAAAAAAAAAAAAAAAAAAAATCCACATTGCATGACCTTGCATTCACGTTACTTGCCGCATTCATGGCATTTAGGAACTATAAGTTCGTAGTTTTAGGACCTTGAACCCTACCACTGAATTTAAATTGACATGAGCACTAAAGCTCTTGAACCGATTAATTTCATAAATGAATTCAACCCTTTCGACTTTTTTTTGTTTCCTGTTGGTTCATGCACTCTCTAAACACTCATTTAATCTCCATTTCTTGCATCACTTCTTGTCAAGATCCTCTTGAACGGGCTATCTAAGTGTAAGATTATCACCCGAATATGAGTTTGATGGATTACCAAGTAGACATTGAATGGTCCCTCTTGCAAGGTGATGCTTAATTTGGAATGCTTAATTTTGGCATGGGCTTTTTCAAATCCCACCGTACACAACTTAGTTTCTTCATTTAATTGACTCATTGGATAGTAAGTTTAGGAGCCATCATTACTCTATTATGGGTCAATAAGGAATCAAGAAAGACATGGGAACCTGACTTACTCTTGCGAACCAAAGATTTTGAGTATGGGGATGTGGTTACGTAATTTTACCCCAATACCCATTATTGGTAGGGGTGAGTGATGTTGAAATATCTTCAATTGATTTTGATTATGTCCAAATTATCCTTTATATAATGTTTACTATGGTATATACAAACGTTTATTACAAAGGACCAAGCAAGATCCATGGTATGATCCAGTGGACAAAAATTGCATTACTTCGTGATACGGATTTCCCATGAATAGTACCAATGGACCCAAAAGATCAACTGATGTCAATGTCTATGACAATAATATCAATATCAGGTCATGGTGCTGTGGTAACAATGTACATGTTGATAATGTTTATTGATTCAATTAATATAGTTGTTGTACTTGTGGATTTGCACAATAGCATAATTCAAGTGGAAACAATAATCAAGTAACTAAGGGCGTGTTTGGTAATAATTCTGTTCCCGGGAACAAATTCTAATCTAAAATGATTATTTTTTATTCTATTCCCGAGAACAATTTCTAATCATTTTAAGTCGTTTAATAACTATCCAAAATTTCTGATTCTGAATAAAATTGCATTTAGAATTATGCTTATTGATTCTATTTCAAATCAATTTCTTTTAATTTTTAAATATTTTTTTACTTTTTTTACTTTGTTTATTTTCTTTTTTTCCTTTTTTTCTTTTTTTTTCTTTTTTTTTTCCTTTCTTTTTTTCTTTTTTTTTTTTCCTTTTTCTCCTATTCTTCTTCCTCTTCTTCCGGCCGGCAACCTCATCGGAGTGTCGCCGGCCCTCGGCCGGCCCTCGTCGACCAAGCCTCGCCAATAGTTGGGTGAGGCTCGCCAAGCCTCGTCGGTGGCCAGGCCGGCCTCGCTAGGGCTAGGCGAGCCTCGCCAAGGCTGGGCAAGCCTCGTCGGTGGCCAAGTGAGCCCGCCGGTGGCCAAGGTGGCCAAGTGAGCCTCGCCGGGGCTAGGGCGAGGCTCGCCTAGCCACCAACGGGCGGGGCTAGGCATTGCGAGGCAAGCCCAGCCTCGCCGGTGGCTAGGCTTGCCTCCGGCGAGCTTGTTGGACCTCGCCTTGGCCTAGCGAGCCTCCGGCGACTGGCGGTGGCGGCGAACGGCAGCGTATAGTGGCGGACGGCGGCGGATGGTGGCGGCGAGATGAAGAAGAAGAAAAGAGAAGAAGAAAAAATAGAATAATAAAAATAGTTGGTTTTGATTCTTAAATTTGTTCCTGAAACAAGAATCAACTTTTATTATTATTACTATTGATTCTGTTCCAAATCTAATTCTAGGAACAAAAAAATAGAAATTTGTTCCCGGGAACAAAAATTTTACCAAACGCGATTTTGTTCCCAAACTGCTCCTGGGAACAAAAAATCAAAAGCAAGCATTGTTGGGATAGTTACCAAATAGGCACTAAATAGTCTGATAGGTCTGTCAGAGATTGCAATAAAAGGATAGCAAATATGCTATTTTTGCTGCTAGTTTTTCTTAGCGATAAGCTCTATTTCGATTGTTTCACTGAGTAATATATTTGTGATGTTTGAGTAATCTAGACTATGTGTACAAGAGTAAGAATAGCAACTAAGTCTTGATAGTGCGATCTATCTTGTAATAGGATTAGTGCTTATTTATTGTAACTTTTTGAGCAAATTACTAGTAAAATCTAACCTGGCTTATGGTTGTTAGTCTGAACAATAGACATAAGCTTAAGGATAAAATCGAACCACTATATATAGCTATGTGCTACTATGTCACTCTTTTTACTCTCATAAGCACACATTATGATCACGACCATTGAAACATCACATTAACCTAATCTTTACTTAACATCAACTCATTTTCGCGAAAGATTGTCAAGTTTTCTAAAACAACCTATTCACATTCCCTCTAAGCCGTATTGTTAGCCTCCAATGGTGAGCACCGGTCCAATTTTAAAACTGGACTGGGCCAAACGGTTTTGGGCTATTCATGGTTCCATCCTTTTGATTCAGTTCCCTGGGGTGCAATCGGACCAAACTAACATTATTCAACACCTTAACTTTTGTTTTTTCTTTTATCAAACAACCCTAATTACGTTACAATAACCCAGAAACTAAGAAACTCTCACTGACATGGGATCTCATATTTGAGCACTATTTTGTCTTAAAAAGTAAAAAGACAGCATATCTCCTTCCTTGCAGATTGACGTGGATCTCACACTTGGGTTCCACTTTATTTTTTTCCGAGTGCTCCGCACAGACAAGTATCCTACTTGAGGATAAAGTGAAAACACGCAAGATAGAGATTCACAGCGATAAAACATTCCCAAGCTCCTTTTTGCGCAACGATTGAACATCCAAAACTAACAGAAGCCTAAGAGCATGCAATGAGCATCTTACATTACGAAAACGAAAGGTAACATGATGTTTCGTGTAATCATAAAAGAAATTACCTAAAACTGGCGAGCTTGCAAACAGAAGTCTGCACCGGTGATGGACTTTTGGTCAGTCTTCTTGAAAATCCGAGCATCACTCAAATACAAGTCTTTCTTCATCTTTGAAGAAAAAGATTTGCGCAGCACTAAACAATTGAAACGTGAGGAACATAACATGACGCGCATGATTTAATCTAGTCTATATGAAATTGAATGTAACCTGGATGTATTATGACATGGTCGAAAATATCTGAATGATATAACATGCATGTTCGAATTTAATATGCATAATATAAATCCCTAAGCGCCATAATGGATTTTTGGTCAAAAACACTTCTCAATATTATTGAACCTCAAGAGTCTTTAAACAAAAAGCCCAACGAAGGGGCATCCAAACATAAAAGATTCCATAAAGATTGGGGAGGACAGGTCACCCATGAAGAAGGAAGGGAATTTTTCAAATAAGCCTACGCGACCCAATCGGCCACGTGACCGACATTTGACTTACAAACTATGGATCTGTCATCCCAAACTTCTTTTCTTCTTAAGTTTAAATTTCAAAACAAAATAAAACAATAAAGAGTGTATCTTAAACAATATATTTAATCAACCAATCTATTTAGCTAAGAATGAAATAAATGATGTAATTTAGTTAACAAAACTTATCAAACTAAAAATGAAATTGTGTATTATTTGCTTTAGTTTTGTTCTCATCACTTTTATAATCCAATTTAAAATTTTGATGTCAACAACTCAACAGTTGATTGGTGTTTCCTTTATTTGGTTCTACTTCCAGTGTTCACTGGGGGTGAGTATGTTTGATAAATTCAACAACTCAGCACTTGTGTGCGAAGGCTAATGGCTTCCTAAGCATAGGGTTTAGTTTGTGTTATCCCAAGCCCATCAATTCACAACTTATGTTTCAAATTTTTAACTCGCAAGTTAATTTCAAATAAGAGGTGCTACTAATCGATTTGGGGTATGTCAATTAGAAATCCAAGTAAAATATTGGAGGAAATATTTTATTTCTACGCAACTAGAGAAATTAGGATTCGAGATTTGATTATATTAGTTAATCATTAATGTCATTCTAGTACCTAATCTTGTTTAAACATCAGGTAAAGCATTTATGCAGCATTTTATACCAATCACGAATTCTAAAATTCAATTCCTCATCAATTTAAGGAGATAGAAATCCATGCATCATAAAGGTGTAATTAGAATAAGTCTATTTGCTTTCAAAAACTTAAACATGGTTTCCTTTTTTTTTTTTAACTTCATTTTTTTTTTTCTCTTTTAAGATTAACATATGCTTTAAAGGAAAACCACTCAAAGGCCTTTTTTTTTTCTTTTTTTTCGTTTTTCTATTTTTTTGGAAAAATGCAAATTATTTTTGGATTTTTCTAATTTTTGAAAAAAAAATTTTTGAAAAAAATTTACTTTTCTATTTTTTATTATTAAAATAATATTATATTGCTATAAAAATGACCTGGGTTGGATTTCCGGGTTGGGGAAGACTCGGGTCTTCAACCATCGAGTTGGACAGCTGCAAGCTCCAGCGCAGCATGGTCGAAATAGGGCGAAATCAGAGCCCTGGCTTACTATCTCTAGAAACCCCCCGTCGCTCACTCTCTCTCTCTCCAGATCTCAAGCCTCTCTCGACGACTTGCTCACTCTCGAGTCTCCCCTGACATCTCTCCGGGGAAGTCCTCTCAGTTTGCTGCCTCTTATGTGTCTCTCAACCAAGCTCACACTCGTCCCATTTATACGTGAGGAGCTCAATCGACAGAGGTGGTTCGGCCGCCGATCCTTGGTGCGTCGACCGGCCCCCCCTCGGCTGAATTAGCATCCGATCAACCGCCCTATCCGCGGAGGCCAAGCCTACCACCTCGAGCTCCTCAGCGCATTGAAGTCACATCCTATCCATCCAAGTCTCTCGCCGATGTCCTTGTCCTTGCGCACGTCGTCAATCTCTACACGTAAGGCACAACGCAAGGGAAGGAGGAAGGAGGAAGGAGGAAGGAGAGAGGGGGGCCAGGCCGGGCTGGAGGAGAGAAAATGAAGGGGCTGGGCCCTAGGCCTGCACGGAAAAGAAAAAGGGGCTAGGGTCAAGCCCAGCCCCAAGCCATTTCTCTTCTTTTTTTTTTTTTTTTTTTTTTTTTTTATTTATTTATCCGAAAATAGGGTAAAATAAGGGAAAAGTAAATATAAAATACAATTTAGTAGATGCGAATGATATTAATACTTAGGTGATGCGAAAAATCTTTTTTTGTAGGGTCAAATTAGTTCTTAATTTTCTATGTAATTTTAATTCTAAATATTTAGCCAAAATTTATGTGTCAACAATAATTCAAAAAAAAAAATTGAAATACCAATGACTTAAGTATTACGTTTCTTGTTAGGAAAAAAAATATCTTCACATTTGATGACTGAATTAGTTTCTATACAATAAGTTAATTGATCGAAACTTAGCTACACTTGATTTGTGTTAATTAAATGCGACTCCATCGAAATGGGCTTTTCTATTCTATTGTTCTTGAGATAAATTAATATAGGTATCACTCAGTTTTGGTTTAAGTTTTCATATTGTTCTTAAGATTCCTCCTCGATCAGCCGAAATAACTTGCACTCCTTGCTTGATTGACTTGCCTAAGACGAGGCATGTTGCATCTAATTCTCTTGGGTGTGCCAAGGCCATCCATGGGGGCCAACGAGCTATGAGAAGGCAAAGGGAGGACCTACGTCTATCCTAGGCTCAGCCATGGAAATGGCATGGAAGGGAAGCCAGGAAAAGGCCTAGCTTGGCCTGGCCGTATCTAGTCATAGAGCCTGGTATGATTTTGCCACTGCAAGGCTTTGCTATTGCCCGGCCTAACTGTCACACAGCCTACCCATGGTCAATTATTGTTCTAAAAATTCGAACACGTAACATGGTGGTATTTTTAAAAGTCTAGGTCGCAAAGTGAATATCATAAAAAATAGCGTACATTAAATGCAATACAACAAAAACTTTGGGATTATTTATATCATCCTTCCCAATAAATAATGTAAAGACAAAGGCAAAGCAACACATTTCATAACATGATAAATCCAGAGACTAGTACACTATACTTGGAAACATTCAGTGACTATCATTACTTTATACTCGTAAACATGCGAAGATCTTTATTTTATAATCGTAATTTATTCTAGATGTACGGATAGAGGACCTATGCTAGGATCATTTCATCTTCATCTTCATCGCTGCAGCGCAAAAGCATCTCCACCACCTGTCTCATGGTGGGTCTTGCATCTCTATCTTCCTCCACACACTGAAGAGCCACTGCAACCAAAACTCCAACCATCCTAGTGTCATATTCCCCTGTCAGCCTTGGATCCACAATTTCCTTTATCCATGTTTCCATTGGAATTCCTGTTCTCTTCCTCTCTCTCACCCAAGAAGTCAACCTTTTGCTCTCATTCTCATCACCACCCTCAGTATTTGCAAGCCCTCCTGTTGGACTCCTGCCAGTCACCAGCTCCAACAGAACAATCCCATAACTATACACATCTACTTTGGAGGTGATTGGCATATTGTAAATCCATTCAGGAGCCATGTAACCTCTTGTTCCTCTTATTCTTGAGAAGCCTGAATCTTTCAGTCCCTCCCTCTTGAGCATCTTCGACAGTCCAAAATCCGCCACCTTCGGTTGGTACATGGAATCAAGGAGAATGTTCTGTGGCTTCACATCACAATGAAGAACCCATTCCAAGCACTCTTCGTGAAGATAAGCAAGTCCCCTAGCCGACCCTACCGCAATTTCGAACCTCTTGGACCAATCGAGTTCAGTTGGAGAAGACAAATTTTCCGCTAGGGAACCATGTTCCATGAATTCATAGATCAAAAGCCGGTGCTTTCCTTCTGCGCAGTACCCCCACATGTCAATCAAGTTCATGTGGTTAAGATTTCCTATGGTGCTAACCTCCGCCAGAAACTCATTCTCACCTTGGTTAGCGTCAAGGAGCCGCTTGACCGCTGCAACCCTGGAATCTGACAACACAGCCTTGTGTACGGTTCCTCCACTTCCTTTTCCTATTTCCTCACTGAAATTCCGTGTTGCCTTCTTCAGCTCGTCGTACGTGAATCGTCTGAATCCGGTCGGTCCAGCGTGGAATCCATCGGTGTGAGCTCTACCTTTCTCTCGGCTGGTTCCATGTAAGAAGCACCAAACCGTGAGCACAACAATGGCCTCCGTTCCAGCTATTGCCCCAACGAAAATCAGCAAAATCTTGATTGCCAAACTCTCTTGTCTTTTTACGTAAGTTCTTGGTAGCAAAACTTCGTTGGCTGGACATTGCAGAGCAGCGAACTCTATCCTCGGTAATTTGTAAGAGGAGAGATTGGATTTTGGGAGCCTGAAGTGGATGCCCCCTTCAACATTGGGTGAATATCGGCCATTTAACAGAAGCAACTTGGGGTAACAGTTCGAGTTTTTATATTGGATACCCAAGCAATTGCACAAATCCAAGCATAATTTCTTGCACATCTCGAGTGTGTACATTTCAAAGAAGCCTTTGTCATACCCATAGAAATCGGCATGTGGTAACTCGACGAATTCAGTTTCAACTTTGCTGTCACAGAAGCTGTTGAACTTAGGCTTGCATCCTTGAGTCCAGTCGGAAAGATTCTCTCTTTCATATCCGGGAGCACAAATGCAACTTCTTCCCTCTCTAGGGTGGTATGTACACATACTATTAGGTCCACAAGTGCCATGAATTGTGCATGGGTCAGATTTGGCATGCCATGAAACTGACCACTCCTCTCCTTCGGACCAACTATAAACTCGAACATTGCCATCATAATCGACCGTTAATCTTCTCTGAACTTTTGCACCATAATCGGATGTTAAGAATTTCAAATCATCAGATGAAGTGAAATTCCCGTAAGGATCTAGAATTGCAACTCTACTATCATTCCAAGATGTTCTTCCCGCGTCCCAACTATTAAGCCATGGATTTGGCCAATAGATACTGGTAATCTTAGGGCCACTAAAAAGAAGACGAAGAAGGTTATCGTTGTCAAAATAAAACCTGTAATAGCCGGAAGAGAAGTTGTTCTTGCTTCGATGGGAAACAAGCGGGGTGTTCCGAGTGAGATTTTGTAGAGGAAGAAGCGTGTTGGTCGGCATGTCAAAACTTTGCCACGAAATGACGTGCTGCTCGTCACGAAGGACAAGATTACCCGTGTCAAGGAGTTGCAGCAACTTCATTGATGACCCGGAGGATGAGCCGGTGCTTGTGGCCCAAACAACCGTACGATCAGCATCGATCAGTACGAGATCACCATTCTTTCTTAAAGAAAGCTTTGAGGATCTTCCATTGACGGGTTGGTCGCGGTTTGCCATCCAAACGACGGTGCAGTTGTGGATACTACAAGATGGTTTGCTGAACCAAATGGCAAGGCAATAAGCATTTTCTCCAACGGGATAAAAGCCCGCGGCAAAAGCACCGTTTTCCGACGTCAGAGTATCATCAGGTTTATCAACTGAAAGGGAGGAGCCTTCGCGCAAAGTGAGACGAACTGAAGTTGTGAGTGGAAAAGGTAAGACAAGGGAAAAACATAGCAAGAGAAGAGCACTTTTCATGGCATTCATAGGATTTCAAGTGATCTCTCATGTGCTATTGCGCATATAGTGCGTTCCCGAATCTCCCATTTGTTATATAGGACTTGGTGGTGCCACATTAGAACTGACTGAGTCTCGGTAAAAACATAAACATACGGAAATCTATTTAGGAAACAAGAAAGCATACTTTGACCAATGACTAGTACCTTTCTCTTCCCTAATTATGAAAACAACTTGACCGACGGAAGAAGCCAGGTGAACCCGCAATTGATTTGCTGTAGCAATGTCATCCATCGAAAATTGAACGCATGTATTGATTGTTCCAATCCATAAACTTCCAGATTATCAATTGGTGGGACATCGTATTTAATAAGGTTCTAGTCCAGTATGATAACTAAGTGTCGATATGACATAGTACTTTAGTACATTGTCCAACATACAAACAGATTGAGTATCAAGGAAACCACGTGCAATTGAAGGCTGAGGAGCCACACATGTAGAACATAAATTCAACGCATGAGAAATGCATAAACTTTGCTCTCACACCATACTAAAAGTCCAATGCAAAGATTCATATTAATCAAACTAAATATTTAAGTAGCGTAGCATGATGCTTTAATAAATTGGACCACTAAAATCTTAACCTCAAATTTGCTCGACATTGACAAGCCTCAAATTTTTGAATGAATTAAGATCTTATCATTATAATTGAATGATTCTATTTTGACAGGTGAGCCAACTTTAGGACAAACATGGAGGACTTGAAACAGGCTAATATGACCGTCCATATCGGCCAAAGGGGCGATATCACATCAGGATAGGGGAGACCTTCCACTTTCTCCACTGGAAAAGGATAGAAGGGTGTTATGAAATACATAAATGAATATTCATTATATGCATCTTATCTAATGTACTTATTATAGTACATTTATATCCTAATTCTAAGTACATCTCCCTATACAATAAATGTTCATCTCTCTATCCAATATATGTATTATTTAATACAATGATATTAATGATAAGTGCATCCATATTTTCTTATAAATAGTAGCTTAGTTTTTTGTCATAGATATAGGGTGATATAATGAAAATAAAATTTTCTCCTCTGGCTTTCTCTATGATCTTTGGTGTTTAACTTTCTCAAATCAATTCTCTATTTTCTCTATTATATATTTACAACGCAATATTTTACAAAAAGGACATTTTTGGAGTATTAATAGCTTGATTATCTACCATTTATTACAACGAAAAGATGGATGTTGAAGAGATGGACATCTTGAAAGTAATGACAAACCCTGATAAAAGTAGTGACGTATGACTATATTCTACTATCTTATCAATGGGGATGCAGACTTTTTTAAAAAAGGATCAGAGTAAACATACCTGGTCAAATTTTATTGAGAGGCGATGAACCCCAAAGAGATTTCGTTTAAGTATAATGAATGAAATCCCACGATACATCTAGAGACTGGGGCGACCGCATCTACCATCCTCCCTTGGATTCACCTGTGTATGTTATGATGCTTGGTAATGACTTCTTTATGGCCCCCAACCTCAATGGGAAGAAAAAATGGAATCAAATGTAGTTATATATTTGGATCTGCAAGATCTGTAGTGACATTGTAACATGGGCTACTAGAATTATATATTGGTGTGGTATGAATTAATTAATTAAAAGAAGATCTAGCATCCATTGTGAACCCTAGATGAATAGTTCATCTTTATAATTAGGCATGTTAAAATATTGTCTTACATCACTTGACAATTGATTCAACATGCTATTTATATTCATGTAATCTCTCTCCTCCTATTGACTTAAGTTTTTTTCTAACATGATATTAGAATCAATTTCATTCCTACCATATATATGCATCCATCACAATCAGTCAAATTTCACATACCGCTCTCAATCCGACCTGCTTGTGAAAGACATGTTAAATCATTCTCCCACGTCACTTGACGAAGGGGATGTTGAAATGTCATCTACAATCATAGATATGCAGAAACGTCAAAGAAAGGCACACAAACCATATTCATACAGCCAATCGACAATTGATCGTGATCAATGGATTAGACAATATAAGGGTCCATACTATACGCGAAGTCTCTTCACTCCAGACGTATATTCCAAACGTATCACGCACGTTTGTCCACTATGGCAATCTAAGAGGGCACACAAATGGCAACAACTACTTGGTGGGCAGATTGAATCGGTGGCGTGCCCGAGCCAAGTTTCTTCCACAAGGGCACCGAGGAAATGACTTGGTCCAAATGACCGAGACGTGACGTGCCCGACAAGGCTAGTCTCTATTTGATATAGGGGTGAGCATGGTCTGGGTTGAGCTGGTCCACCCCCTAACTCTAGGACCAACCCACACAGTACCAATCCTCAATTTTTGGGACTAAGCACCGACCCTATTGAGCTTGGGACTGAGGACCGAACCAACCCAATGGGTTCGGTCCGATATCAGGGTCAACTTGGAACCAAACGATAATTTTTTTATTTCATTTTTTGTACTCTTTAAAAGTGATTGAGGACCAAATTGACCCAATGAGTTCAATCTGATTTCCAAGTCAACCCAGGACCAACCAATAATTTTTTATTTCATTTTTTGTACTCTTTGAAAGGGCAACTGAGGCCCGTACCGACCCAAGGGTTTGATGATGAGTGAAGTCAGCTAAGAAAGGCAAGCGGTGAGGGTCAAGTGGAGTGAACATCAAACAAAATGAGTATCGAATGTCAAGTGGGGAGCAACAAACCAAGCAAGCATCGAGCAATGAGCGGCACGAATGACCCAAAGCGAGCGAGACGAGTGTCGAATGGTGAGCAGAGAAGTTATTTCTTTCAATTTTGGCAAATTGAATACTAAGATGACAAATAAAATAGAAGAGAACGAATACTAGAGAAGGATGTCATAATGAGCTGTTTATGCCTTTTTGGACATGTGAGGACTCCTCACAAAAACATTTTCCTCATTCGTAAATTATGACTATTGATATTGTAAAAGACATTAAAAATCTAAGTTATTAAATAATAATGTAAAATTACTTGAACTCTTCACTAATGAGCTATTTAATGTTATTGACGCCATTTATTTTAAGATTTTATCTATATAAAAAAATTATAAATAATATATTAGATATATATAGTTAAGGTTGGTCCAGGTTAGATCCAAAACTTTCAGGACCAAAGACCGACCCGCACAATACTAGTCTAGGAATTCTAGAACCAAGGACTGACCCAGTCTCCCTCGAAATCATACCAGGATCGGCAGGGTTGGGCCGGTCTAGGGTCGGTCAAGGATTGACCCTGGACTGATGCGCACCCCTAGTTTGAAGCACATGGATGGTCCTGCCTTCCACCATTGATGGAGGATCCCAAACGTCTCTCATCAAGATTTGGACAAAGCTTCGAATGGTCCCCAGCTTACTATATGCGCACCCCTAGTTTGAAGCACATGGATGGTCCTGCCTTCCACCATTGATGGAGGATCCCAAACGGCTCTCATCAAGATTTGGACAAAGCTTCGAATGGTCCCCGCCAACTATTTTTCACTATATGCAAGAGAAGAGAAGGCAGTGGTCCCGACTGGGTGACCAGCTTACTTAAGGGTCCACATAAATTGTACATCTAGCCCAATGGTTCCAACTGGGTGATCGTAAGTCCGTGTAACGCCCGGCTCAATTTTTTCAATAGATTCATATGGACGCCGTTTCCACAGCCTCTTTTCATTAGCATGCACTTTTTTTTTCCTGTATTAATTGATCAAGTCAGCCTCTGTTGATTATGGCTCGAAGCTTTACATTTGACTTGGGATCAGCTCATATGTATGTGGTCTTTCTCTTTACCGATTTTAGTGGAACCATTTATCAATCTCTTCCTAGGTACGCACACTACTGAACCACATAAGTTTGTAATGCAAGATTTGAGGTGCCAAGTGTCATAGGGAACCAAATAGATTGAAAATGTCCACAAGGTATGATCTAGCATACACTTTAACAAAGCATATTACTATTCGGACTTGTCAACATCTGCAACAGGTGAGAAGGCTAAAGGGGCTCGGGAGAGATGTCAATCAATGAGGATAAAGTCGGATTTCTCGCTAAAGTGGAGATTTGTTGATTGTGGCTCGAAGTATTCCCGTTTGATTTGGAATTGTCCCATAAATGTGTTTGATGGACTACTTGGAATGTTTTCGGGGGCAAGAGACAGAGGTGGACCGCGAAGATGCGAGGAAACTGGTCACCTAGTGCTTAGACAAACTAGGCCACTAGGCGGGCGCCTAGCCAAGGATCTGACCAAGTTTGGGTTCTTGAACAAAGCTAGCTAGTCTCCCAGACAGTGCCCGACAGCTATTGTGATTTTCAGTGCAATAGTTGGGCAATCGAACCTATTTTGGTGGCTGCTCAACCCCAGGCGGCCCCAATCCGAGCTTATTTTATCCCGATTTTCAAAGCTTATTTTTAGAGGAGAAACTTATTAGAACTCTAGAGAGTTTTGAGAGCCATTATCTCAGAGAATTAAAAGCATGAGAACACCCCTCTTTTATGATTGATTCTTTTAAGTTTGGGTGTATCTAAGATTTAGAAACATATAGTGGAATGATCTCATCAATCTTTTCCCATTAGAGTAGCCACAATGTTGAAACAAGTAAATATGTTGTATTTAGGATTGGTTCTCGACCTAGAGCTAGAAACCGATCCTATGACCTATGGTTCCAAAAGATTGAAAATCAAAACAAACCAGTTAATTCTAAAATTGTCAATGTTTCTAAAATTGTCAATGTTCAGTTCACCTGAGATCTAGAACATTTTATGTTTGGAGTTAAATTCTTGTACGAAAACGTGAAACTTTCACAATTTCAATACATAAACATTTGGGTCAAATGATTGTGTTTTTATTTTTCATGTTGAAGACGGATTTTTTCCTTAATTGGTGCAAAAAATAATTAAGAGGCTTCAAAACTGATTTATAATCGATTCATTTCGAGAACGGACTGGTTGAACCGATACCTTAATTGAACAAGTGGTTCCAACTTTGTACCAACAATCAAACCAGTCCTAAGACATTCTAGGTTTGTGGAACCCATAGTTGATTCAATTCTCCCTAGAATGGACCTTGAAATAACCAACCAAGGCCAATTCAATCCAATTCTCAAGTTGAATCGGACCCAATGCTCACCCCTAATTGTGTTCTGGTTTTATTTAAAAAATAAAATAAAATCATACTCTAATTTTTTTATGTTACTAAGGCTTATGCGTTTAGTCGTATCAGACTTACACTTTGTTAAGCATGCATTGACATTCAATAACACTTTTTTTAAGGAAAACTAATGATCTATGAGCTACTACTTTGATATCTTTATTTAATTCAATTTTTCTTGTTCTATTCTTTCTTCCACCCAACTTGAAGAGAACAGTTTACTTTTCCTCCAAAATAGCAAAATCGAAATTTAAGAATTAAGTTTATTGTTAATTCTAATCTTTAAAACATGAAGGCTAAAAAAGAATATTAAAGAAAAGAACGGAAGAGATCAAAACTAAATTATTTTACTATTCAATCGGAAGAAAGTTATTAATATTACTCTCGAACCATGCCCTCAAAAAAATTTCTTTGATTAAATAGAAGTCTGAATGAGAAAAAACTGTAACTAGCTAGACTTTGACTTCCATCAATATAACTTCAAATTTAGACAAAAGAAAGATGCACGTTTTCAAATAACTCGAATTTAACGAGGTTATATCTTCAGCGAATTAATAAATTCATGACTGCAAAAAGGACAATTGTTTTTTCAACTTTGAAACATAGTTTTACTTGGAATAAAAAACGTGTTTTATTTTACTAATTCAAAAGAATACCGGAGATGATTCGAAAGAACACTAGAAACAATTTGATTGATTCCTTTTTGGAAACTCAGCGCAAATACCGTATATGAAGGAGAGAGATGATAAGATTGATTTCAGTAAAAGGGAGAGTGAGGGGCAATGTTAACTATTGATATTGAATCGAATCATGTGATTGGAGGGTAATTTGATGTTTTAACATAAATTGGTTCATTTTAGCCACACACAAAAAGTGCGGAAACCATCGTTGGCCGCTACACAAAGACCACCGCCACCACCGTTAGTCGCCGTGGACTCTTCCACCCCCTTGTCTGAACTGGTCTCCACCTCAACCATGCCTCTATTCTCCACCAACGAGCCCCGTTGCCTCTGCTAACCACCACAGCTACTTGGCCCCTCATGCCAGTAAAACAAATTACAAGGTGTCTTGTTCCACATCGAAAGGATGTAAGTACGCATGTAAATGTGCACGTGGACGAAATTTGACACTAATCAATGGTCATTATTTTCTTATTTTATTAAAATTTTAATTTATAATAGTAAAAAATTATCCATAGTGTCATATTAAAACAATGCAACTGTTCACAAATGAGTTACGGTTATTTTGAAACAATTGTTGTATATCTTTTTAGAAAAAAAAAAGGGGGGAAGAAGAAGAAGATGTGCATTGAACAAACACATTATGTAATTAAAAGCAAAAAAAAAAAAATTATCCAAATAAAATAACATTCCAAAGATTGAAAAGTTATCTCTGAACAAATACAATCGCTGAGATAACCGCCAGCCAAAGTAATGAAATTCAGAATTTAAAAAAAAAAAAAAAAAAAAAAAAACTGTAACTCATTTATGAACTATACTATAGCACTATTTCAATAGGATATTTTGGTTAAATTCGAATTTTAATAAATAAAAAATAATAATCATTGATTAGTGATAAGTCTCGTCCACGTGCGCACTCGCATCCTTTCAATGTGAGACAAGTTATCTCTTGGTTTGTTTTACAAATAAACTACCAAAACCTCAGTCGGGTAGAACCTTTGGTTTATTTGTCTCACATTCTTTCTTGATGTGAAGATTTTCCAAATAAAAGCCACTTCCTATAGGCTCTTGCAGCCAATTCTTTTACACTTTCTCCACTAATCTCAATTTAAATTTCCGATCACATGTCCTGATAGAAATGGGGCTCCTCTAATCATTGTGGGGCCGGAGGTGGGAACTCGCCTAGTGCAAAGAAAGTTACCAAAGTTATCCTGGAAGGAAAATGCCAGTCCACTATGGAAATGAGCGCAATAGCTTTTCCATCCTTAGATAACTTGGATCAAGTTCTTCTTAGTTGTCAAAAAGGAGCAAATGGGCCTCTATTAGGGGTGTGCATGGTTCGGGTGGACGGTTCCTGACCTAGAATCGGAACCGCCTAAAGATCGATTCCAAAAAATTGAAACCAGGAACCACCCGTTGTTGCATGGATCCACCCGAGAACCGGACCGCTATTTGGTCCGGTTCCCAAGTGGATCCATGGAACCGGTCTCATCAATAATAATATCGTTTTTCAAATCCCGCCGTGAGTATTTTTCATATCAAGTAATATTTGTCTTTAAATCAAACCGGCTTAATTAAGGGTACCATTTTTCTTTATTTTATTGGAAAACACTGCCAAAGAAGATAAATAATTTTTTTTCCTATTTTTGAATCATTTCAGTTGAAATCTAAAATGTTCTTTAAGTTCAAGATTCTTGATGATTGTCATATGTACATCATCTTTTCATTTATCCTCTAATAATGCTCGATCTCTTACAACATTTGCTTTACTGAAACTTTTTTTTGGTAGAAACAATTCCATCAGTACTCCACATATTCTTGAAAATATGTGAGTCCCGAAAATATCCTTTGAATGAGCCATTTGTTGAAAGGCAGCTTACACACTTTACTAAATTCTTATTAAAACATGGAAACCATGAGAGGAGATGGAGCCCTAAAATTTAGATTTGCTAATTAGTAATTTCGAAATTTATTTTAATATTAAAAATTAATATATTATTATAATATAATCAGTCCAGGTCCGAGTGGGCGGATCCGCCCATGGAATTAGGAACAGGGCGGATCCGCCCATGGAACCGGGAACCGGACCGGTTCCCTCAAGAACCACCGGTTCCGGACGGTTCCGATCTAGGTTTGGTTCCGAGATGTTTGGGCGGATCCCGGTTCTTTTGCACACCCCTAGCCTCTATAGTATACTTTAGGGATCTACATAATCACGTTTCTGAAATGATTATGAGATTACCACCATGGGTTCAAAGTTGACACAAATGGATTCTAAAACTCCTCTTGCACTCAATTTGCCAAGTGAAGTTAAGCGAGCAGTCTGGACATAGAAACGAATTTAGGTGTTGAATTGGTCAAGTTCTGTGGAGGAAAAAAACGCATTATATCAAATCAGTACTCAACTACACCAACCAGTCTAGTACAAGCATGAAAACCAAGGGTGAGCAATGGTCTAGGTTCAAACTTGAGAAGTGTTAAGGTCGGCCAATCTAATTCAAGGCCAGCTCCTAGCAAAAGTTCATTCGGTTTGGTCCCCAGAGATGGGCCTCTATAGTATACTTTAAGGATTCACAAAATCACATTATTCTAAAATGGTTGTGAGATTATCACCATAGGATCAGAGTTGACACAAATGGGTTTTGAATTTCATCTTAAACTCAGTTTGCCAAATGAAGTTGAGCAAGCAGTCTGGACATAGAAACGAATTTGGGTTCCGAATTGGTCAAATTTTGTGGAGGAAAAAAAAAAACTTACCATATCAAATAAATACCCAGCTACACCAGTAGATCTAGTACGAGCATGAAAACCAGTGGTGAGAATAGTCCAAATTCAATTTGAGAAGCATTGGAGTCGGTCTTGTCGGTCCAGTTCAAGGCCAGTCCCTCGCAGAACATTGTAGGTTCATTTAGTTTGGTCCTGAAATTGAGTTTTGGGCCCGCTGGTTCTCAAGAACTGAACCAACCACGCCGATTCACGTTTAGAACCGAGTTTTGAGGCTCTAAACCGGTGAAAAAAAATATGTTATTAACAAGTTAACAGACATAAAGTCTCGACTTAAAAACAAAAAATAAAGAAGAAGAAGAAGAAGAAGAAATTGATACCGTTTCAGTTCTCAATTTAAACACTTGCATGCTTACTTCTAATTAAAGCATTATAAATAGAACTATAAGGCTCCGTTTATTTGCTAGATAACAAATTCTAAGAAAATATATTTTCATCTTTTTCCAGTCTTTGGTGCCGGAAAATTGGTTAATCATGGAAAACATCTTCCGTGAACCGGAAAATCCATGTTGAAAAAATAAGGGAAACGATTTCCTATTTTTGAAACACGGAAATCATTTTCGCACTCTCCCATGGCACACCATCGTTGACCACCATCTTCTCCGTAAATATTACATGCATCATCACCAGTTCACCACCACTGCACCACCGCCATCGTCAGCCGCTATACCACGCACTACCACCGCCAGCCACCACATGTCATTAAGCCACCGTACTCACATCCATCATCACCATCTTCTTCACCATCCAAAACCTCCGGAAATAAAAATAAGAGAAACAATTTCTCACCGCCGTAGAACTTCCCTTTTTCGCAGCCATTCCCATTGTTCGAGTGTCATCTTCTACATTCCACCATCCATTATGCCGCCGCCACCAACCATCGCTTGGAGCCACCATCAAGAATCCATGGCCACCACCGGCCATGATGCCAAGGGCACTGAATTTCCACCACGACCTGAAACTAATGCTTTTACCGACTCGGACATGCCGAAAACAACCATCCAAGCAATCCCACGGCCATCGTGGTTGGGTTGTGACTGGGTTTGAGGCGTTAGGCTTCACTGGGCACAACATAAAAGGGACGAAGAAGAAGAGGAAAAAAAGAGGAAATGGGAAATTCTGAGTTGGACTACAAAATGTGAAATTCTGATAAAATCTGATAAAATTTTAGTTCGACAAAACTTTGTTCAAAATTTGATGAGTTAACTTGTGGAGTCCTTATATGTCAGTATAACTCTTTAGGAAAATAAAAGTAATATTTCATTTCCGAAATTAATTTCCAGCTCATTTTCAAATTTTAACCAAACACAAAAAAAAATATTTTTTTTTTTTTTTTTAAAAAATGATTTCTCGAAAAATATTTTTTAGAAATATTAAATTTTTCATAAGATAAATTATTTTATGCGGCATTAATTGCTCCCGGATAAGCAGCATCTTGACTCTGCGACACCTCCGCTCTGTCCTTATTGCTGCATGGGCCAGGTCAGAAAGATTGGTCCTAGCTGTGGTTCTACGGCTCTTGCATAAATAAGCCATATGCAAATTGCATGTACAAGTTTGATTATCATTGCTTCAATTAGGTCTTTGAATTGCACAGCAATTGCCATGGTTTCTATTCCTGTACACGTGTGAAAAAAATTTTCTTAGCCTTCTTGGTTTTCTTGAACAGTGATTATTTGATTGGAGTTCCATCATCGCCTGCTTCACCTAATTACTGTTTTCGGGTGAAAATAGTGGGAAAAATGTCCAAATGGTCCTAAATCTATCACATTTTTTAAAATTCAATCATAAAAATTTTAATAATATCAATCAAATCTCAAATATTTTTTCGTGTTGTCTCTGGCCAATTTTGGATAGAGATTGCCAACATAAATGCCAGCAGTCTTCCGTGACACAATATGCATTAAAGTGGAAATTTTAATTATATTTTAATATTTTTCAATCTTTTTATTTTCTTTTCTTTCTTTTTTTTAATCCTAGGGCAGCAAGATCACCAGCCGACCCTCCTTTGGTATGGGGGAACGTTGCACAAAGCGAATGTCACATAATTCCGTGTTAGTGAAAGCTGCACATAGACTTTTGTAGCTGAAGTGTTGACTTGGACGAGGCCGACGCCCGAAATGGTAACATCTCCATGTTAAGCCAGGAAATCCCCCCACCGACGCAGCATATTATGTTGACATAGAGGAATGTTTGACAATTGTAAAAACATGGACTCATGATGAGTTCCATTGAAAAGTTGAAAATTATCGTTTCAATTTAAAAAGCGCCCGACATTGACAGCTTACCTATGAGTCTTTGACTATGCCGCCAGGCTTGTTCACATCGCCTGAGCATGATGTACCGATGAACGCATTGGATATGCACCAATCAGAGCAGATCAAAGCAAAATCAAGGTGCGGATATCACAAATATCAAAACTTAACATAAGGAAACACTTAAGTATCAAAAGTTCTAAAAATACACTTAAATGTCAAAATCGAAAAAGAATGAAATACTTAAGTGCCAACGACAAGAAATTCCTTTCTACCAAAAAAAAAAAACAACAAGAAATTCCGATTAAAGTACTAATGTGACATTTTCCAAAGACTTTTTTTATTGACATGGTTTAAAAAAAAAAAAAATCCACGTGGCAATTCTTTTGAAAAAATTATCTACATGGCAATTTTTTTTATAAAAAAAGTTTAGCACTATAAGCCCCCAAAATTAAATTTTAATATAAATATTAATAAATTAAATTAAAAACTACGGCCCTCGCTGATTTGCTGCTGCTCCTTCCTTTTTTAAAATTTTTAAAATTTAATTTAATTAATATTTATATTAAAAATCAATTTTTGAGCAAAACAACGTTGTTTTGCACACTCCGATGAGCCATGTAGACCAATTTATCCTTAAAATAATGCCATGTCAAATTTTGACTATCCTTGTAGTCGGAATTGACACTTAAGTGTCCCAATTTTCCCAAAAAAAAAAAAAAAAATGACACTTAAGCGTATCTTTTAGAACTTTTGGCATTTAAATGTCTATCCATACTAAATTTTGGCATTTGCGGTGTACTTTGCCCAAGGAAAATCTATCCTCCTCCATCCACATTGAGCTCTTTAGATATCACTGTAGTAGTAAGCCTGTTATGCTGGGAAGCAGGTTTGTCGCAACCTAGAAATTGAAAGAACTTCCTCTAAGAAGTCAAGTTTAGCGTTATGCCTTATGTAATTGGCATGATGATGCGAGATTTGACATGTTTGAAGATTACAGTGGACAGTCAAGCATTTGAATGCATGAAGTGTAACAGCAACTATTTTGCCATGTGGCAAGATACCTTCACTTGAAAAGATTGTCTTTTCAAACCGGTCAACATATCTAGCTGGATTCATGTTCATTCAAAACCTTAAACAAATAAGTTCATATAAATTATTTTAATTGCTCTAAACCACAACATATGTCCAATGCTTGGGACTTCTATTCTTGCACCTCAACAATTCCCCGTCATCTGTGCGTTTTGATATTAAGCATGCTCCCCTTAATAAAGGTATACTTTTGGTGAGGACCACGTTGTCATGCCACCATGCCCGCCTTCATCATGTTTTTAGGCAGACCAATCCATGATGGCAATTCCAATTGTCAAGCGCAATGTTTGTTGAGATCCTTTCACAAAATTGCCAACATACACGTCTATCATCCGATGTGCCGTAATCGACGTTGACGTTAATAATTTTTAATGATTTTTTGTATTACTTATTTATTTCTTTAATCTTTCCTTCTTTTTCCTTCTTCTTTCTTTTCTTCTATTTTCCTTCTCTATTTTTTTAAATTCTTATTTTCTCTTTTTTCTTTTTCCCTTTGCCAGCCATCACCAAGCCTTGTCAATGCTATCAACCTTAGGCAATGGTCACTCTCGTCAGCCTTTGGCAAGGAACTCCCAAGCCTAAGCTAGCGAGGACCACCCTCGCTGGATTGAGCAAGGGTCTTCATTGCTGGCCTAGCGAGAATAGCCCTTCATTAGATCAAGCAAGGGTGAAGGTGGCCCTAGCTAGCCTAGGCAAGAGCGACCCTTGTCGGCTACCCACGCTAGGGGCCAATGAGGGCAACCTACGCCCATCCAAGTGAGGGCAAACCTCACTCAAGATTGAAAGGAAAAAAAATAAATAATTTTTTTGAAAAAGTATTAAAATATTATTATAAATTGTCATGTCATGTCGGTTATGCCACGTAGAACGGTCGACATCCATGTTAGTAATTTTCAACCAAAATTGGCCAGATTAACTTAATTGGTAAAATGTAAAAAAGTTTAGGACTTAATTAGATTGGTAAAAATGCAATAATTTAAGATTTTTCTAATAATTTTCCAAAAATATCCTTTCATGCCAAAAAGTCAGTATCTCATGGGAAACGTTGAAAAATTTGACATTACTCAAACGGTTGACTCAAGCTAACCCCATACATCTCAAATATTGTGACTCTCTGACACATAGGAACATATGCTTGGAAAGGATTCCAAAAGATAATGTTTATTTTAAATAATGAAGTGCATATTACAATACCTTAGGCACCTATTTATAGGGAGGTCATCATATAGGAAATAACCAAATAACTGAAATCAAATAACAAAATTAAGGAAAAGATATTGATAAAAGGGAAAGTTATCAAAACACAACTAGAAAATCTACAAAACATGTCTAAAATCTATGACATCTTGGAAATCAAGGGAAACACGTGAATCAAATATCGTAACTCATTTGTAATTTCGAAGATCATGCAATCCTATTTTATTTGTGGGACCGCTTGCTTTTATGACGCTCCAATGCTTCCATAAAAGCATTTGCATGTTGTTCTACATCAGTCTCCTCCACTTCATAAGAACTTGACCCCGAGTTATGGTCAGGATAAAGAGGAGTATCTGCAGGATGATACTCAAATAGGTCCACTACATTGAATGTCGAGGAGATATTGAGGTCACCAAGAAGATCAACAACATAAGCATTGTCATTGATTTTCTTCACATTTCGACTGGGGCCAACTTTCTTGTGCTTCAACTTGTTAAATGTACCAACAAGAAAGCATTCCTTCCGGAGGTAGACCATCACCTCATCACCCTCAGCAAATACTTTGAGCTGATGATGTTTATCTATAGTAGCTTTGTAAACAGTAGTGGAAGCTTCCAACTGTTGCTTCACACCCTCTTGTAGCTTTTTGTAATTTTGTTGCTAAGATTTCAACCGCAACATTATATCATGGGACTTTGGGCAAAGGCAAGAGATCCAATGTATGTTGTGGCATTTACCCATAGATGACCTCAAACGGAGACTTGCCCAGTGGTTGACAGTGTTGTTAAAAGTGAGCTCAGTACGAGCAAAATACCGGTCCCATTGCTTTGGCATGTCACTACAAAGACACTGAATAATATCCGCCATAGTACCATTGATGACTTCAATTTGACCATCAATCTGAGGATGAAAGGAGCTGTTATATTGTATATCTGTCCCAAACAAATGCCATAGGGTCCTCCAAAAATGACTAAGGAATTTGGTGTCATAATTGAAGGTGATAGTTTTGGGCACACCATGCAAATGAACTACATCTCAAAATAAATAAATAAACTCGCTATATGATAAGCATTAGAAGTCTTCTTGCAAGGGATAAAGTGTGCCATCTCTGTAAACCTATCCACTACCACGAAAACAAAATCCATACCTTGTTGGGTTCGAGGAAGCCCCAACACGAAATCCATTGAAATGTCTATCCAAGGTCCAGAAGGAATAGGCAAAGGGGTGTAAAGACTAGTGTTTAGAGAGTGGCCTTTAGCAGTCTAACAAATGTAAAAATTTTCATAAATCGTCCAACGTCCCATTTCAATTGAGGCCAATAGTACCGCTCTTCAACTAAGGCAATAGTCTTGTCCCGAATAAGGTGTTCCCAAAAGAGCTACGGGAATGCACAACCTATTGTCAGAGAATACAAATTTGTCCCAAATGATCATGTTGCCATGAGAACTTGTCACAAAATATTTTTCCCAAATGTCCTAAAAATCTTCATCATTGGCATAAAGAGCATGGAGGTGGTCAAAGCCCACAACATCAGTGCACATGGTGACAAGTGTTGCAACATGACGGCTAAGTGCATTAGCGACTTTGTTCAAATGGCCCACCTTGTGTCGAAGCATGATATTGAATTGCTCCAAAAAGAAGACCCAACGTCCATGCATTCAATTTAGATGCCTTTTGGCTCTTGATATACTTGAGTACTTGATAGTCAATGTTAAGGACAAACTCATGCTGATGAAGATAGGGCTACCAATGCTTGATAGCTCATACTACAGTAAAATACTCATGTTCATAGGTAGATCATCACTTGCAAACATCATTAAGTTTCTCACCAAAATAGCAATAGGCTTACCTTCCTGGGAGAGAACAGCACCAATTCCTATGCCAAAGGCATCACAGTGTAGTTTGAATACCTTTTCGAAATTTGGGAGCATCAGTATTGGTGCAGTGGAAAATTTTTCTTTGATGACAGCAAAGCTGGCTTTTACTTCGTTATCCCAATGAAATTTTCCTTTCTTGAAGCACTTAATGATTGGGACCATAATAGAACTGAAATTCCGAATAAAGCATCGGTAAAATGTTGCAAGCCGTAGAAGCTGCGCACCTCCCCAACAGTCTAGGGAGTTGGCTAGTTGTGAATGGCAGCTACCTTCTCTACACCAACTTGAAGGCCTTTTGCTCCAACAATATACCCTAAGAAGCAGAGTTGTTCAGTCATGAAGCTATATTTCTTCAAGTTAATGTATAATTGGTTCGTCTGCAAGGTCAATACGACATCCCTTAAATGCTTCATATGTTGCTGGTCATCTAGACTATATACGAGAATGTCAACGAAATAGACCACCACAAACTTGCCAATGAAAGGTTTGAGGACCTAAGTCATCAAACGCATGAAGGTGCTAGGTGTGTTGGTGAGGCCAAATGGCATGACAAGCCATCCATACAAACCTTCCCTTGTTTTAGAAGTTGTTTTCCATTCATTGCCAAGGCGAATGCGTACCTAGTGGTATATGCTACATAGATCGATCTTTGTAAAGACCTTTGATCCCGCAAGCCAGTCGAGCATGTCATCTAGGTGAGGAATTGGAAACCAATACTTGACAGCAATCCGATTAATGCCCAACTATCAACACATATACGCATGGTTCCATCTTTATTTGGAGTGAGGAGTGCGGGGACTACACAATGGCTCATGCTTTCGCATAAGAAGCCTTTTCGAAGGAGTTCTCCTACTTGGTCTTGCAAAATCTAGTTCTTCTTCAGATTCATCTTGTAGTACGGCAAATTAGTGAGGCTCATTGCCGGAAGAAAGTGAATCTCATGTTGGATATCCCTGAAGTGGGGTAATCCAACAGGTAGATCATTCAGGATAACGTTGTTGAATGCTTTCGACAAGGGCTGAAGAGCCTCAGGATTGTGAATAATAGCTTGTTGATCATCTTTCTCCATAATCATGTACATGCCCTCACGTTTACGAACATTTAGCATAATCCATGCACTTTGCTTCTTTGGAACCTGGGGAGTGTTCCTCATTGGCTTCAAAATAATCTTCATCTTTTTCCACACAAAATAGTAGGTATTCTCTTGAGCCTTGTGGGTGATATCAATGTTGTATTGCCATGATCATCCCCATAGGACATTGCATGCATCCATCTACTACATCACAAATAATAGTGTCCTTATAGGACTTTCTAATTGAAATAGGTAAACGAAATACCTGCGTCACCTTGAGTTCGATCGCTTCACAAATCCACCCAATTGTATAAGGAAAGGGATGTGACTTTGTCTTTAGCTGTAAATGGTCCATCAAGGCTTTGGACACTATGTTCTCACAACTTCCACTATTAATGATGACATTGTAGACTTTGTCATTGACATACAACAAGCACGAAAAGACTATTTCATTGTGTGTCCTCTCTTCGCGGGGCAAGCAATAGTGGTCTAATGACACAATTGACATGCTCGCCCTCTTCATCCTCCACTTCTTCCTCATCAACCCAGTCATCTTCACATATGTCATTATCGTGCCCGAACGAAGAACAAACAATGTAGTGAAACACGGTCTTGAATATTAAGTTGCAAGACATTAATGTACCCGGTGGTCTATTATGCCTCTGACTCAGCGTTGTTACAAGCAGAAAGTTGGAGAAACTCCTCCATATAAGCTTGGACCGATCAGCTTAGCTGCTTACAATTTTGAAATTGTTGAAATAATAATTGTTCATATTCAGTTGGAAGGAACTGAACCTTCAACATTTCCTTCATCCAATTCCACGTTCAAATGGGAGCTTTTCCTTATCAATGTGGGATCAGTTGTGTTTGCTCGAGGTGTGACTCTTCAATTTGTATGCCACCAATTTTACTTGGCAATCCTCTTCAATCTCCTTGGCATCAAAAAATTTCTCAACTTCCCAAAGTCAATCCAAAAAATATTCAATATTCAAATTGCTATTGAAGGTCAAAGGTCAATCTTAAGTTGATATTGCTCGTGGTCTTGTTGATATCCCCCATTCTGGTGGCCTCCACAAACAGGCTCATCCAGGAACTCTTCTTCTCCTTTAGAGTCCTCAACATAGGCGTGTTGCCTCTGTTAGGGATTTGCCCCATGTTCCATAATTGCTTCCGGTCTCAAGTGGCCTGAACACATTCGACCGGAAGATTACCGATTATGGGGTTGGTACACAAACGTTGAATGGCGACAAGTAATTCTTCAAACCTCTATTTGATTTGCTCCGCAAATTGGTTGAACTCATCCTATGTAATAGACTCGTTTCTCCGGCTTCAGCTACGGGGAGATTGTCATTAACTTTCTTAGCCATCATCACAGGAAAGACATGCTTTGATACCAAATGATGCTGAGGAAGATATACTTGGAAACGATTCCAAAAGATAGTGTTTATTTTGAAGAATGAAGTGCAAATTACAATATTTTAGGCGCTTATTTATAGGGAGGTCGAATAACCAAATAACTGAAATCAAATAACAAAGTTAAGTAAAAGATATTGATAAAAGAAAAATGCATCTAAAATCTATGACATCTCGGAAATTAAGAGAAACACGTGAATCAAATATCATAACTCATTTATAATTTCAAATATCATGAAATCTTCTTTGATTTGTTCTACCAAAAAAAAAAAATCTTCTTTAATTTGTGGGACCGTCTGCTCTTATAATGCTCAAATATTTTCATAAAAGCATTTGCATGTTGTTCTACATCACTCATGATCTAAGTGAGTGCATTTGGTGGATGTGGATATGATTAATGAATTATTTATCGTATGGGTCGAATTTGCACCTAACCTAATATGTGAGACCTTAATTATTCGGTCAAACAAACTATGAATTTAATTAATGGGAGAGATGATGGTGTAGCCAGACATCAGCATTAGCGCTGTCGTCAAGAACGCGGCGCCGGAGCACGCGCTCAAAGGAAAAGATAACGAGAGAACTTAGCCTAAACAAAAGGAACCTAAACCCCATCTTTACCAAAAAAAAAAAAACCTAAACCCCATCTTCTCTAATCCCTGCGCTCAGCTTGCTCAGCCATCTTTTTCCTTTTTTTTTTTTTTTTTTAACCCCTCGCCAGCCCAGGGTTAGAATATTATTAAAATAAGGAAAATAAGTGATAAAAATTCAAAAAAAAAAATCACAAGATTATTAAAATTATCCACGTTAGCACCGGCAATGTCACGTGAGACAGCCGAAATCTACTTTAGTAATCTCAACCAAAATAGATTTGATCGACTCAAATGATAAAATGTAAAAAGATTTAGAACTCAATTGATAAAAAAAGTAATTGATTTAAAATTCTTTGGATAATTTTCCCAGCTTTAACTTATTTGAGTTTCATCTGCTACCTTTTTTTGGGTCTTTTGGAGACCTAGTATATAATGAGAAATGCGAAGTATATGAAAGTTGATTCCCCATTTATTATTAAGATATTGAATATGGCCGACTTTTGTTCATATAATTCACCTGTAGTCTGTCCATTGATTACTGTACAAATTTTACTTTCCAATTTTAGTGTGTCTAGCATTACTCCGTAATTCCTTGGCAAAAAAGAGAGGAAACCCTCTTTGCTTTTCTCTTTTCTTGTGGCTAATTCTTCAGCGTGGACGGAGAGAACGTGGCACAAAGCAAGTGTCGCATGATTCCATGCTAGCAAAAGTTGTACATGCAGACTTTTGTAGATGAAGTGTTGACTCGGACGAGCTTGACGCACGAAATGGTACATCGCCATGTTCAGGCACGAAATGGCCCCCCTCGCCCTTTTCTTCCCGTGAAAGGATCGTCATTTTCAAGTCGAACGCAGCATATTTTGGCACAAAGAGGGTGTCGCAGGATACCGCGTTAGCGAAGTCGTATATGCAGATTTTTGTAAGTGGAGTGTTGTTGATTTGGACAATGTTGTGCACGAAATGGGACAGGAATGTTTGACAATTGTAAAACAAGGAATCATGACAAAGCCCATTGAAAAGTTCAAAATTGTTTATCGCTCTGAAAGGCGCCTTGATATTGACAGCTGCGAGCCTTTGACTACGTGGCCAGACTCGTTCACATCGCCTGGGCACGATTCGGCGATGAACGCGTTAAACGATGACAACTTCGGATCTGCACTGGTCGGAGCAGATCCAGGGAAAATCTGTCCTCGGACTTCACCAAGCTCTTTAGACATACTGTAGTAATAAGCCGGATAATCCGGGAAGTAGTTACATCGCAGCTTTGAAATTGAGAGAACTTCCTCTAAGAAATTGAATCCAGCGTTATGCCAAACGTAATTGGCGTGATTATGTGAGATTTGACATGTTTGAGGATCACAGTGAACAGCGAAGCATTTGAATGCATGCGTCAAGAGAGTACAATCACTTTAGGCTATTTTCAATGTAGTGTGATAATAATTATTTTGCCGTACAGCAAAATATCTTTACATGGAAAGATTGGCGAAAGCTGAATTTTCAAACCGACCAACATATATAGTTAAATTTATGTTCATTCAAAACCTTAAACGAATAAATCCATTTAAGTTATTTAAATCGCTTCAAACCACAATATTTTTCCAATTCATGAGACTTCTATTATTCCACCTCAACAATCCCTACAACCCCCCCCCTCCCCCGGTCCCCTCCCCTTCCCTCCCCCGCCTCACGTGTGCATTTTGGTAAGGCCACGTTGTCATAGCACAACGCTCACCTTCACTCATAGCCTTAGACAGACCAGCCATGATGGCAACTCCAATTGTCGACCGCGATGTTTAATGAGATCCTTGCTAGAAATATTTCATCAACCAATAAAACAAATTTTGGGTTCAACAATCAACCATCGACTATGACCACTGTTGTGTTGCGTAGTAAAAGCCCGATACCTTCAATTAAAAAGATCATCGAGAGGAATCTCAAGTTTGAGTGTGTCAACTAGAATGTAATATTACTCTAAGCCACACTAAATTTCCCATGTTGGATTTTTGTAAATTACTCAAACATGCACCTCAATAATAAATCTAATGGGATGTTAAGAAGACGTTTGAAGGAAAAAGTAGACTCGCGTATCATGAGGAGCTAGGATTGAGCTTTCCAATAGTGAACTTGTGGCATATAGTGTTTCCCCAAGGTAAGAACTTTAAGATTGTCATTTGTGGGGATTAGATTTTTCCTTTCTGTTTTTTGTAGTGGTGATTAGATTTTTTTTTTTTTGTCAGTCCTACTCTATTCCTACTCTACACTCACTCTCAGACTTTTGCCCTGCCTCTTGCAGGGCGTGGGAGTCGAAACCCACTCCTAAAACTGTCGCGTCCCCACCCCATCCCCTCCTGAGAAGGTGGGGATTTGAACCCCTCACCTCCCCCTTCTATGTTGGAAGGGTGGCCACTGGGGCGAATCCCAGTGGTTAGTGGTGATTAGATTGAGAAGGGCTTTTTTTCTTCGCATTTTGTTGGTCAATGTACAAAATGATTCACCGATGATGCAGTGCTTTGCCCAATGCGAAAATCAATTCAGAGGGTTTGAAATTGTGTAATCAAGTCGGAAAGATTTTGAATCTATACAATAAGTCATTCTAGTAACTGCTTAAGCCAATTTTCTAACATGTCACTTCAAAAGAGAAAAGTATTATAAAAAAAAAAAAAAGGTTAATACCCTAAAAAAACCCCAAACTGGTACACATGTGATAAATTTACCCCAAACTATTTTTTTGACCACCAAAAACCCCAAACTGATATACTTTTGACAAATTTACCCTAGACTAGTACACTTGTGACAAATTTACCCTCTGTTAGTTTTTGTTAAATTTTATTGTCAAATTATTAAGTTAAATGACACGTAACAATTAACTGGTATACCAATTTGGGATTTTACGATTCGTTTGTCATAGTTTACAATTTTTGTGATTTTTTTTGTGATATTAATCCAATTTAGCGAATGGTATATTTGTCACAAATTTATTAGCTTAGGGTTTTTTGCAGTCGAATAAATTAATTTGGGGTAAATTTGTCATAAATGTATTAGTTTATGGTTTTTTATGATCAGTCGGGATAAATTTGTCACAAATGTACTAATTTTGGGGTAAATTTATCAAAGGTGTACCAGTTTGGGTTTTTCAGGGTATTAACCCAAAAAAAAAAAGGTTATAAACTTATTATATTTGTATCAATTCAATCTTAAACATTTTAATTGGACTAATTTAATCTTAAACATTTTTACATTGGTACTAATTCAGTCTATTCAACCAATTTAGATTGGAAATTGCTAAGGTGGACACTAATGGTCCGACGTGACACAACCGATGTTGACACGAACAAATTTTATAATTTCTTAATATTTTGCATAATTTCATTATTTTTCCTTTTTTTTTTTTTTTTTTTTTTTTTTTCCTTACCCTTTGGTTGGTGAGGTCACTGATTCGCCAGCCACAAATGACAGCTGACAACCCTCGCCTGGTCTAGGCAAGGGGCCCTCATGCCCTCACAGGCCATGGCTGAGGGCCACTATGCCCTCGCTAACTACAAGCGAGGGCTTTACCCAAAAACTACAAGCGAGGGCATCGGCCCTCACCTATTGGCTAGCGAGGGCATGGAGGCCCTTGCCTATGGCCGATGAGGGTGCAAAGCCTGTGGCCGGTGACCTAGCTAGCCAAAGGGTAAGGAAAAAAAAAAAAAAAAAGAGAAAAAATATGAAAAATATTTTTAAAAATTATAAAATTTGTGTATATTTGTGCCGATTATAACAAGTAAAACCATTGACACCAACATTAGCAATTTTCTTTTAATTAGGATTAAATTGGTCTAATTAAAATGTTTATAATCGAAATGATACTAATGTAATAGATTTATGATTTTTTTTAATACTTTTTGTCACTTCAAAAATCCAATGTGCCAAATTTTTTTCCTTTATTTTAGTGTAGGTGGCACTAACGTGGCGTCATGTCAGAATAAGCCAAAAAAAAAAAAAAAGGAAAAAGAGAGAGTGAGCCATTGGGTGGGGCGGTAAGAGATGGGAATCGCAACGGTGCAAAAACCAGATGAGGACATACACTTTTCGGTGAAAGCAATGATTAAATGCTACTAATTCTTGATATGTGTTTCGTTTGACCAAACATAATATTTCTTCTGAAGGGAGCATGACACGGCGTCATTCGTCACGAGAAAGTATCTTATGCATCGGTGATACCAAAGCAAACCAATCGTGCCCCTTTTTTTTAATCAAAAAGTTTGGATAAACAAATGAACATGAGATTGTAACTTGGCATATATTGCATTGCATGGTGATAACGCTCCATATTCTTCCTCCGGTACTCTCTACGGGAGATAAATAAGTTCAAATATCAAATATCGAACCGCAACAAGTGGCTTTAGCTCGGAAAATTGTTAGAAAAGTCCTAACCAATTACACTTTTACCAGTTCAATCTTAAATCTTTTAATTTTACCAATTGAGTTCTAAATATTTTCATGTTTTGTCAATTGAGTCCATTCAATCAATTTTGACCGAAAATCTCTAATGTTAACGCCAGCAGTCTTGCATGATGCAACCAATACTAACGTGGATGTCAGCTATTCTACGTGACATGATTGACGCCGACTTTGATAACTTTAATAAATAAAAAAATTAATTTTATATTATTATTATTTTTTTTTTTTTTTTTTTTTTTTCTCTAGCCCTAGGTGGCGAGGCCACCAATAGACCCTTGCCAAGTTTGGTCAAGGGCCATCACTGCCCTTGTCAGCCACAACCGAGGGCCTCCACAACCTCACCCACATTCAGCCAAGGGTTAGCCGGCCACCTCACCACCTAAGTTTAGAGAAAAATAATAAATAATTTTAAAATATTAAAATATTATTAAAAATTATCAATGTCAAGGCCAGCCATACCATATAGGATGACCAACATTCATATTAGCAATTTCCGGTTAAAATTAGCTTAATGGACTCAATTGACAAAATTTAAAAGATTAGCATTAAATTGACAAAATTGCTATAGATGTTAAAATTGTTTGACAATTTTCCCGGCTTTAGCTTGTTTAACTTTCATCGGTTACCTTTTTTCGGTTTCTCATACACCCGGTATATAATTAGAAATGCGAAGTATATGAATGTTGATTGGCCAATTATTATTAAGATATTGAATATGGCCTACTTTTGTTCATCAATTCACTAGTAGTATGTCTATTGATTACTAAACTAATTTTACTTTTGATTTCAGTGTGTCTACCTTCACTCTGTGATTCCTTGGCAAATAAAGAGAGAGAAACCTCTTTGTTTTTCTCTTTTCTTGTGGCTAATTCTTCAATGTGGACCGCGAGAACGTGGCACAAAGCGAGCGTTACATGCATGGAATCATGCTAGTGAAAGTTGTACATGCAGACTTTTTTAGATGGAGCGTTCACTTCGGCAATCTTGACGCCCGAAATGGTACATCGCCATGTTAAGCCAGGAAATCTGCCCCCGGCAGCATATTTTTGGCATAAAACAAGTGTCGCATGATTTCGTGTTAGTGAAAATTATACATGTAGACTTTTGTAGATGGAGTGTCGAGTTGGACGATCTTGACACAGGAAATGGTTCATCCCCATCTTAAGCAAGTAAATCCCCACCCCCCACCCCAAAAAGCGCAGCATATTTTGTTGACAGACAGGAATGTTCGACAACTGTAAAACATGGAACCATGACAGAGCCCATTGAAAAGTTGAAAATTGTTTTTCCCTCTAAAAAGCGCCTGACGTTGACAGCTTAGAGACTTTGAGTCTTTGACTATGCAACCAGCCAGACTTGTTCACATCGCCTAAGCATATGATTCAGCGACGTACGCATTGGATCTGTCCTCCGACCACACCAAGCTCTTTAGACATTACTGTACTAATAAGCCGGATATTCTGGGAAGTGGGTACAACGCAGCTTTGAAATTGAGAGAACTTCCTCTGAGAAATCGTATCCAGCATTATACCAGACATAATTCGCATGATTATGTGAGGTTTCACGTGTTGGAGGATCACGGTTGACAGTGGAGCATTTGAATGCATGCGTCAAGAGAGTACAATCACCCTTGGCTATATTGCTAAGCAATTACTCGAAGGGCTTGATTTCACCGCATTTAAAATGTCTTGATTTTGATGGCACAAATGCCGTCATTTAGGACTTGAATGCCCATTGGGCAAAACTTTTATGACTCTTGGTTCAATTTTCACCATAGAAAAATATATTTGAGATAAAAAAAAAAAAAAAGTGTGTTTTGTACAAAACCAAGGTGAACCACACTCTCTTCGGATATTAATAATTGAGTCGATTGAAACTAATCTAAACAATATATATGTTGTAAAATGAAAAAGTTCTTGGGACAAACTTACTTTTGATAGAGTTGAGGCATTGTTTGACAAGATGGTGAATTTATGGCGTTAGATGTATACTTCTCGTGATGAAAACATATCATACAAGTATAACCACATCTATGAATGAAGAGATAGGAATTGCATGGGCAAAAACCAGGACGATGACATGCTCTTTTCAATGAAACCAAAGATCAAATTATGCAAATTCTTGATATTTGTTTAGTTTGACCTATCTAAGTCCAACAAAAAAATAGAATAACTCTAGATAATATTTCTTCCGAAGGGAGCATAACACGGGTCCTCCGGGGCGGGAAAGCATCTTACGCATTGATGATACCAGAGCGAACCAATCGTGTGCTCTTTTTCAATCAAAAAGTTTGGTGATTAGCATTTGAGTCTTGTTAAATAGTGTCCCGAGCGCTTGCGAATTATTAATCGCGATCATCAAACAGGGATTGTTTGGACGGTCCGGGCCGCGAGCACCGTCTTTCGTGCACGATGAGAGGACAGACGGTTCGCGAAACTCCCCAGGCCTCCTTTCCATGTCCAAAAGCGCACCGTCGTCGGGGTCGCCCCACCATACCTTTTCCGTCCCTAACCATCTCTGCAATGGCGGCGACGCGTGGGCTCGGGACACTCTGTTCTCTCCTCCCTAAATTCTGTCAAACTTTCCGAGGTTCTCACCGCGGAAGAAAGGGGACGCGCTCGCCAACGGACACCACCCGCTCGGGGGGCCACAAAGCGTGTGAAACCGAAGCCGCGAACGTGCAAAGAAAAAAGGTAAAACCCGAACTCCTGCACAGAGAACTGCTTTGCCTCGTGACTTCATCTGCGAATGAAAAGTCAAATTCGGACAGCACATGAAATTTCAAACTTCCTCTCCCTCTCTCTCTCGCGCTGAAGGCCGAGTCAAAACACCAATTTCTCCATGAAAGATTCAATGGCCCCACCGAACATCCACACGGACCGAAAGGTCTAGGCTAGGCTTCACCGTCCCTCGGTCCCCATGCTCACTTTCTTGTATATATACAGGCAGATCGCAAACCCAAGTTCCAAAGCATTCGAATCATCAAGGTCAAGAAGACAACACGCGAAAAAGTGGTGCTTTAACGAGTTCGAGAGGCAACCAGTAAAGAGCAGAACCCAACCAGATGAAGAGCTCCTGCTTGGTCTTGTGTCTACTGTTCTTGGTGGCATCTGCGCAGTTCGGCCACATCCATGGTCGGACTCTTCGGAGCGATACGGTTTCTGGGTGCGGAGAAGATCGAGACCAAGATCATCGTGGTGCTTCGATGGGGGCGATGGCTTCGTTCGCTTTTTCTTCAAATAGCAACGAGACTACCGTCCCTATTCCGTGAGGAGTCTAGCGGCGAAGTTGGCTTCGGGACCCAGCAAAAAAGGACCTGGGCATTAATGCACTCAACCGCTCGTCACTCTCGTTTTGTAATTTCGTGCACAAACAGTTGCAGCTCCATTAGATTTTGATAGTCTCTTACTAGGATTTTTCTTTTCCTTGCTCTTTTTGTTTTGGTAGAGAAAAAGATTGATACTCATACACGATCATATGTCGGAGACGCGACCTGATTTTTACTGAAATGAGACAACCACCTTATGTTCTTGTTCGTGTATTACCATCTTGTTGGAGGGTAGCCAAGCAAATTCTTGTGCATATTCCTTTTCATCCAGGCAAATCATGTTCACATCTCAGAAGTGGGGTTCTTTATGCTTTTGTGGGTATCTAGTTGGAGAAGCATGAGCACTGACAAATTCTCCATGGGAGTTGATTTGAATAAGGAAGGAAAATCTTTTAATCACGAACGATATGCACGACTATTCACTAACCACGGCAAACTCATGACCTCGAAGCTGATCGAAAGTGAAGAGACGCAATCTAACTTATCACAGTTCAAAATCTATAGGTAGGAACTGGTGCATTTTTCCATTAATTTAGCTAGTGGGAATGTGCCTTTGAAGAATAAGGTTTTGCTTAGTCATGGTTCACCCTTACTTCTACACTCATTATCTCCTCTCTCGTACATCTTCAGCGGGAAAAGAAATTTTTCTTTGAACTCCAAAAGCTATACTGGCCTTGAGACCTTCAGAATTAGCAAAAAATACCCAAAAAAAAAAAAAAAAAAAAACTCTCCTGAAGTTTGGATCTGAACCTAAACTTGCCACCAAAAACCGTAATTGCGCACACTCCCTCGCCTAAGTCAGCCTCTTCATTGCCCAACACCGGCACCAAACCGAAGCAGCAAACCAGAATGGCTACCGGCGGTGGTGGCAATGTATGGTCTTGGGGTGTTAGGGTGCCAGTGTTCATGGCGATTTAAGAAGAGGGTTCTTCGTTGTTCATTGTGGGAACATACTTCTGATCTTTTCAGCTTACCGCAGTTATTCTCGCCGGGAAATCGAGATGCAAAGCGGCGATTCTAAAAGTAGAAGATGCAAAGTGGTAAAACAAAGGAAACGCGAAAAAAGTTTAATGGACTTCTCGACGAGATTAATACACATTTTTTAAGCTGGAAAAGGTTGGTTAAACCGACCACGTCAAAAGCGGAGCATGTTAGTCAGAAATAGAATAATAGGCCGATGGAATTGCCACCCAATTTCCTGTCGAAGTCAACAAGAAGATCCTGGGGATGGGGACGGAAGCATTGCCATTAATTCTCGCGTAGCTGCACGCGTTCCAAATCTCCAACCAAAACCATTTGTCCCTTTGCATTCGGCTTCTTCTCCCATCCAGATTCCACATTGACCCGAATCGGTCATCACTATACACTATGTCGTGCAGAATATACCATAATCGTGTCAGTAATCCACCTAAACTAGTCCCAGCCGTGAACTGTCATGTTCTTCATCGAATAAGATTGATGACTGAATTTACGGCGAAAAAATGTTAGCGAACCGAATGACAGTAAAGGTGTTGCGTAGGGAGGACAAAAGTCAACAAAAACCAAACCGCAGTGGCTTGTTGTTTTGCTTCTTTTTCGCGAGCAGCACCTACCGACACTGCTGAAATGGACGGACGCACATTTCAATCTCCGTTGTGCAGCAACCATTGACCAGAAATGGTGCCAAAGTAGACTTTCGGAGCAAAAATGGAGGCAGCATGAATCGATTTTTCTGTACGGTCGCGTTGAACATTTCGCATTATCTTAATGCACTCATGGGTGATCAGAAGATATGATTCGTTCAGAGATACAAACCGACCCGACATTTTGACTAACCTGAGCAAGAGATTGCTGGTCTATGGAAGTAATCGATATAGAATGTGACCAATAGAATCTGCACCCCAGATCGAAGAAGGGATTTGATCAAACAAGCAAAGATAAGATTAGTCGACCCACCAAGCATATGTAGAAAGCATGGACTAAATGTCCAAAAAGTTCTTAACCTATTTTTATTTCGTCAATCTAGTATTAAAACTTTTCAATTTCCAATTTTTGCAATTGAGTCTTTTTCCTTTTGGCTATCAATTGAGTACATCTAGCAAATTTTGATACAAAAAAGGTTAATATGGATGGCGATAATGTCATATAAGATGACCAACGCTAACGTAAACTATTTTTTATAATTTTTTTTTAATGAATTTTTTTGTTCTTTTCTTTTTTTCTCTTTTCCTATCTTTCTTTCTTTTTTTTTTTCCTACTAAGTCTAGCAAATGCCAACCGACCCTTGTAGTCGCCGATCATCGAGCAAGGGCTAGTGCCCTCATCTGCCATTAGGCGAGCATCGTGAAGCCTTCATCAATCATAGGCAAAGGGCCAGCCAATGAAAAGAAAAAAATAATTTTAAGAATTGTCTATGTTAACGTTGATCATGCCTTGTAAAATAGTCAATATCCATGTCATTGATTTCTGATTAAAATTAACTAAATTGACTTAATTGGCAAATTATTAAAAGGTTTAGGACTCAATTGACAAAAGTATAATAACTTTAAGACTTTTTGGAATAATTTTCCCTTTAAATTGTTGAACCTCTTTCACACGGAAGAAAGCAAGCAACCAAGAACATCACTTATATCTTATCTTATCTTAGGCACATACAAGTTTCAATCTAACATTCCCCCGATTCTCAAAATCCTGTCGAGGAGTGAATAAACCAAAACAAGTTGAGCTGGTCAAGATCTCATCAAACTCGTAGGCCATTCCGGTCCAGTTCAAGGAGCATGAGCTTCAATGATGAGCAAGCCCAAGTTCAAACTCAGACGAGCAGCTCAGTAGCATGATCAAGTTCTTTTTACCACTTAATTCGTTATGGTAGGGTGCATTTCGCCTGAATTCATATAGCATTGTACTTGCATTTTTTGTCGGAGTTTCCAATACCAAAATTCAAGTTAGACTCAGGTTTTTCAGGTTAGACTCAGGTTTGCTAATGATACAACGCAACTCGCGGCAATCACGAGTCAAGCTCAAGCATGAGCATGCTTAGTAACGCAATAGAAGCTTTGATCACTCAAGAAGATCATCCACTGTCGCGCCTTAATTTCAGTCGAGCATCCTTATTAATTTGTCGAGAAATCAACTTTGGGCTGTACAGTGTGTCCACTCAATTTCGTCCTACGGCCGAAAGGGGAATATAAAAAGTTAACTCAATTACGCCCTAAATCTTGATAAAACCTTTCTCCAACTAAAATTTCCTTCTAATCAAGCCCCAGATACAATACTGTCCAGGTCAAATTGAACAACCAACAAAATAATCATCTACCAATCAACGAGTATACAGTCCTTTTAAAACCAACTCATTTATCCAATATCCTTATAATGACCATCAGCAATTCAATTCTCTAATCAGTAGCTTAGAGTGGACGTCATCGTACCCAACAACTGATGACCATTCATATTATAAGGACATAATGACAAACAGGAGTTCCGGCGAAGAGCAAGGAAAATACAAAAGAAATCAACCATAAGTAAATATGGTTTCTACAGAAACAAGCCACGTTCTAACCATCATATTCTTTGTGGATGATTAATCACTCCACGGGTCACATCAGGCCAGTAAATCAGAACAAGACAGGCAAAAGGCTAAAGTTTAGTACCATTTGTCTAGACATGACAACTAGCTAGTGAAAAATGACAAATTAGGGACCGAGAGTAAGGCGACTACAAGCTCTTTCATACAAAATGAAGGGCATCTTACTGTTTTCCAATCCCTCAGAGTAATCTCATTCCTCGTATCAGCATGTATTATGTGGGTATGCATCTGCCTAGATAAAATGTCCATGCAGCCTTATCAATCATTCTGGTTGAAATGAAAGTTCACAGTTTCATAACAGAGCACATACTGTATTTCCTTGAACAGAAAGCCCCAGCATCAACTATATTAACCTCCCCCTCTTCAGGTCACTTGAGAAAATGAACAACAATCAAGATGTGGTTTAATACAACCAGGGTTTATTTTTTTGCAAATGAACCATGGACAGGTAATAGTGAGTGAGAGAGGATTATGGCGCTAAAAAGGAAAAAATAGCATTTGCATCCTCATCAGATCAGTGTGGTTATTGGAGAACACTACAAATATTACATTCACCCCTTCTCAAGCACTCCCAATGTCCTTCCAGCTAAAAACTATGCTTTGATCTAGAAACACGAACATTTCAAATGCATATATGAATAGAAAGACATAACAGTCTTCATTTCTTATCATTAAATAAAGCTTAAAATTTTCCCATCACATAGCTTGACAAAATCCCAACACCCCAAAGCACCAAAAACTTTAGTGCGTTATTCTAATACTCTTAGAATGCACCGGCAGACATACCAATCACTCCTGAAAAAGCTAGGATTTGCGAAATCTTATCAACTAACAATTAAGTCCCTACAACATGGCAAGCCAGAAAAACAGCTCAGACACTTGCTCTGCCCTAAAAAAGTGAAAATCCAATTTTTAAAGGAGACCAAATGACAGCAAAAAGGAAAATTTGAAAAGAATGATCAAGGAGAATTCAGGTAACAGGACAAATCTTCTCAATCATATCCTTTCCTGTCCCTGGAATCTTATATCCATAGCAAGATAATCCCATCCAAACAACAATTCCAAGAAACATAATGAGACAATGAACATGAATTGGTACCAACATCATCTAGCTAGTATGTCAACTAATATCCAACTTTAAACCAACATGAAAACTGACACAACATGCTAGCACATTGCTACCCTATCCTGCAGATTATGACACAGTTCTGGCTTAAGCATAAAATGTAAACAGGAAAGGAAGATACTCTAATCTACTTCTTTTACACATGTAGTAAGCAGCTATTTTAGCCCAAAAAAGGGGGTAATGCATTATTTGCATCTTTTAAAGATCTCATAAATAAAAATGATGATAACAATTACCATTATGACATGCTTTTAGAAAAACATAGGGGAAATAATGTCTGCTAAGTAGATAACAATCATGACTTCCTGAGTAAAACATCCAAACACCTTTAGAATGTAAAATGGTTTATTAAGATGCAATAAGGATCTGCCCTCTTCTTAATTGAGAGAGAATACAGAACAAAATTAGCGAAATTAAATGAAGAACGGTTTTTCAAAAAATCATGGAAGATGTGAAATGACCTCAGCAGGTATATACATAAAAACATATTTCCGTAAACTCACAGTTCAGCAATGACTACACCATAACGATAACTTAAGTTCTGCACATATAACAATTTAGGAAGGTGACTACATTACAAGTTCCCATATGCATATGCAGTAAAATTGAAGAACAACTTCATAAACTTGCGCCATTTATGGAATTGGAACTGACAAAGAGTGAATAGTCAAGCATCAGAAAGAGCGACAGAAAAGTCAGAAGACCAGCACTGAAAAACTATATGCAAAATGTATAAGGAAAAGAGAATGGTATCCGGTATATAATAAGCAACTCTCTGCATGCTAAAAGATAGCAACCCAAAAAGTTATATGAAAAACGTACCAAGTCAAAACAATTGCATCCAATGATATAAGTCACTTGAGAGGGAAAAACAAAGAACACAAAACATGAGCAATCCACAAGACAACAATTTGCAAGAAGCAAGAAAGTTATATGCAATATGTAAATAGGGTAAAGGCAATTGCCTCCAGTGACAAAAACCAGCTGAAGTAAAATCCAAAACAGGCAAAATCCATATAACGCTGCAGGGTATGAGCTCCTCAAACAGACTAAGTAGGATGGTTTATGCAGACAGACATGATTAAAAGTATTGAAGAGGATGCTTACCGTCCAAAAATTGCAATTGCTATACCGGAATAACCAAAGAAGTAAGCTAAATACTATCAACCAAACACAGAAGAAGACAACAACAGAGCACAAGGTTTACAAGGCATGAGACACCAACGAAAGGAACCGGGCCAAAAACGAAAGAACTGGCGAGCAGAGAGATAAAAGAGAACAACACCATCGACGATCGATGATCAAAATGCAGGTGCTTTACGGGATTGCGAATTGAATTTGAACAGAAGCCCACAATGCATCAAGTGATCATTCCCATATAACGATCACGGGTGCCATGAAGGCAATCGCGGAGACCTGAATATGAATAGATCACGACAATATTCTCACATTAACGGCCACCATAATCGATATTCAGTCCAAGCGAGCCAGATCAAGAAAGATGCTAAGTAATAACCCTCAATGTATCACGATAAATATCCACATTAGATCTCTAAACCGACAACAACAACAAAAAAAGGAGGCACCTCCCTCATGAGCTGAAGAGCAAAACCTAAGGCTCCGACTCGACGGTAGAAGAGGCCTCCTCGTTGGCGCCTGCGGCCGAGGGAGCGGCGTCTCCGCCGGGGGCGGGGGCCGGGGACGCGCCGCCCTCCGGCGTCGCGGCGGGGGAGGCGGTGGCGGCGACGGCGCGGGTCTTGACGGAGTCGAGCATCCGCTTGCTGATCTCCTTGGAGTAGATCTGGAGGACCTCGATGCCGTCGTCGTCGGCGGCGGCGGCCCCGCCGGCGGCGTTGAAGGCCTCCTCCTCGATGGCGCGGGCGGCGGAGGCGGCCTCGTCATGGGGCACGGTGCCGTAGCGCTTGGAGAGGACGGAGGGGGTGGAGAGGGTCTCGATGAGGCGGGCGACGACGGCGTCGCGGGTGCGCTGGGATGGGGGCCAGATGCTGAAGGCGACGTTGGGGGCGGCGCCGGCCTCCTTCCGGGGCTCCGGAAGGACCGGATCCTGCACGGTCTCCTCCATCTGGGGCGGCGGCGGCGGGGGCGGGGGCTGGGGTCGGACGGCGGGGGCGGCGGAGGGGAGACCTCGTCGGCGGCGTCGGCGGTGGCGGTGGTGATGTCTGAGTCCGACATTATTAATTTTGGGTGGCCTTTTATTTGGAGGCGCGGGGGGCCGGAAGGCGAAGGGATTTTCCTGGGGATTAAAGTATTTTGGGGTAATGATTGGGTGCGGTGGTGGAGCACGTATTTATGGTGTGAGCGCGCGCGCGTGGTTAAGGACAGCTGTAGATGTTGAGATGACGGGTCACCTAAGTAGTTGGATCTGATGGCCGACGTTTGAGCTTTTCTCGTTCGTTAGATGGCGGGCCGCTCCTCGTCGAGAGGTGCGTCTCCTTTTACTGTCTTTGAAGGTACTCTTCTTTCTTTCCGACCAGGGAAAAGAAAAAGAAAGAAAAGGTACTCTTCCAAAACGGCAATGAAAACCTTGAAACGCGGTCGGACAGCAGTGCACCCTTCCGACATCGCACTCGAAGGACAATTCTTAGTTATCCACTTGTACGCTCACTCCGCCGCACAATCCTTCAGCTGGGAGTGACCGGTCCGGTGGGGCTAATTTTCATACTTGGAATCTAGAATTTGGATCCTATCATAATAGGGCCGATTCCTTGATTTTGAAAACTGAAGCGAGACCTATATACTTTATTAGGATTAGTCATATAAACACAACGGAATAAAGAATAAAGACGAGAAAGAGAAATTGAAGTGCAAGATTTATCACAATTCACTCTTAACATCCAGTATAAGATTCCATCATAATTGACATCTTCTCACCTCTCTATTACAACTCTCAATTATAAAATAAAGAAATTATATATATTCGATAGCCATTCGTGGATTCAAATCCACACTACTAATAAAAAACAGGCCAAAACTATAGTAGCCCTTTCAACCCCACTAGGGTTTCCCTAGACTCCCACCCGCTCACCAAAGAACAAGGCCTCAGTTCCTTCTTGTAAGTGGGAAACATGAATCACACCCCCAACAAAGTCGAATTAGTTCAGATGCATACTCCTACCTTCCATTAAGAAATTCGTGACCATCTAAATTGTCACAGAAAAAAGCTTAGTTGAATCAATTCGGATGCATACTCCTATACCCATTTCTTTCTCCTCCCTATCTATCTTTCTCCACCCTCTTTCTCACTCGGCTGCACACAGATGGACCGTTACCTCTTAGGCTCAATTGGTCTTGGTCGTTTAGACATAGGTCAACCTGTTATGGCCCATGGGCCTAGCCAAACAATGGCCCAGGAGCAAAGAGACCATGCTTGGCACCACTTTTTTTGCTATAGCCCTCGATACTGAGAGCCGGTGCCTAGCACGAGCTACGGTAGGGCCTGCATATGCCATGATAGGACCGAGATGGCTTGTGCCATTCCTAAATCTACTTCAGAATTAGGTGGCTCTTGTTTTAGATTGTCTAGCCTAATCAAATACATCCATTTTGCTTAATGGTGGTGTCCTAGACCTTTTTGATCCATCAAGAGGTGCAAAACAAGGAGACCTCACCTCTCCTTATGTTACTATTCTCTGCATGGAAGTCCTTTCGCTAATGATAGAAATAGAATGTGAGAATAGGTAATAGAAAACCTATCTAACCTTATGATGGAGGATGTGTTGCCATTTCTCATCTCTTCTTTGAACAAGATCTCCTTTCTATTTGGCAAAGCGAATGAGTAGGTATTTGACACTACTGTTCAAACACTTGAATCTTTCTACTATGCTTTTGGGCAAATGGCAAATGTTGTCAAATTAAGGTTTATTATTTTAAACATACCAATATAGATACGGCCTCTCGAAATATATGATTAGAACTGAATATGATGTCTGAGACAAGACATTGAAGGACCCATGTCAAGGGAAGAGGAAAATCGACTGGCCAAAGATGAGAAAATATTAGGTACCACTACAATGCTAGCATATGAAAATATCACCCGATTTATCAGGCAACACACCACCGCACGCTAGAAGTTTCTATTGCTTGGGCCCCACCACTCCCTCTCTCTTAATTGATTTCAATTTCACCTCTCTCCACTCTATTGTCGCCTCTAGGCCCCACCTCTCCCTCTCTTAGTTGATTTCAATTTTAGCGAAGAGGGACTTTCTCTCTCCACTCTCTCTCCCATTTGCTCTCCTCTTTGCTCCGTGCTGCTTTGTCTCCAACTCACAATGGAGCCTACCATCCGACGAACTACGCCTCTACCTCCACATTAGCCTCATTTGTTGCCTCCGCCATTCGACGAGAACACACTGAACAATGCCGTGTGTTCTCTCTGTCTCTCTCTCGACCCGCTCTATCTCAACCACTCCAATGCCTGACAAACCACACCGCCTCTGTCTCTAGTCCAAAAACAAGCTCAAGGCCCCCGTCGTCCTCAACCCCTACATCCTTGAGGTACCCTACGGCTACAATGTCGTGCCTCTAAAACCCTTGCCAAATCCGGCGAGGTTGACCCTCGCTCTAGCCACAAGGGTCGAGGCTTGGCCAAATCCAACAAAAGTGACCCTCATCTATGCCCAACGAGGGCCGTGACACCCTCATTGATGTTATCGCCTCCCAAACCCTCGCCCCAGTCACAAGGGTCAAGCCCTCGCCAAATCCAACAAAATGACCCTCGCCAACCACAAGCGAGGTCTACGACACCCTCACTAGCCACAAGCCAAAGAGAAAGAAAAGAACAAAAAAAAAAGGGGGAAAAAAGACAAAGAAACAACGAAGAGGAGAGATAAATGAAGGAGAGAGAGGGAGTTGCAAGTTTTTGAAAGGTGGGCCTGCAAGCAACACTTGTCACTCGCGGAATGAGTTTATGCATTGCTGAGCTAGGTACTCCAATTCTACCTAATATTTTCTCACCATGATAGCATAAGTGTTCGTGGGAGCTGGGATTTATCTACTTTATATTTTACATCCCTAATCACAGCGGTATGCAAATTTCAAAGTTGCCTTTATGCAACAACAGGAAAAAGTTAAACCGCTTGTGACAACGCAGAGGGATGAATCCTAGATTCAACTTTGCTTGGTTTTCCATGACAGTATAGCAGCAAAATCATTGCTTGCAGAGCTAGGGTTTGCCGAATCAATAGCAATAAATCCAATTTGAAGAGGCTCGTAAGCGAAATCCTTCGTTTCGGTATAGGCAACTCTCACAACCAATTTGGCTCTCATCAAGGGTTCCTCTTTAAGATTTGCTCAAAAAATTATAAACTTATTGTACGACAATCAATTTAATCATAAACATTTCAATTGTGTCAATTTAGTCATAAAACCTTTAAAGATTTGTCAATGTAGTCATTCATACCAATTTTGCCTGAAAATCCTTGATGCGACGATCTAATCAATGCTCACCGTCCTACGCGGTGTGGTTCGCACTAACATAGACAATTTTTGACTTCTTTATAATTTTTCTAAATGTTTTATATTTTTTTTCTTTTCTTTTTTTTTTTTCTTTCCTTCTTCCTTTGGCCGGTCACCAAGTCTTGGCAATGACCAACGAGGTTAACCTCGCCAACCACTAGCCTTGCCAACATCAAGTGAGGCCAACTTGCCAATGGCCTCGCTAGTGATATAGTCCACAAACGAAGCATGATCTAAGACCGTCCGTGATAGGCCATGTCATGCACAAGGGCCTGTCCAAGAACAACTTGTAACCGATCCACGAACAATCCCCGATTCGCACATAGCCAGCCCATGCGCGATACAGAGAAAGGCCCATGCACGACCCATGGACGACCCGTGAGCAATGTTCGGCTAGCCCACGTGCAGTTTGCGACCGTCCAACTACTCTCGTGACAGGCAACTCTGCTGCCTTAATCTTGCTTTTGACACACACCCATGGGCTTCACAAGGGCTATAGCCATTGAGTAGCCTGTTGTGTAGCCTTATAATGATAATACGAATTCAAACTCCACCGTTGGATCAGAAGAACGATCAACGGATGAGATACAACCCAAACTTGTATAAATAGGGGTCCCTCCTTCTCATTGTAACCAACTCGTTCATAAGTAAATACATTCGCTCATTGCTCATCCGACCCTTGTATTCATGCGTGTGTGTGTGTGTAAGGCTAACTTGGGATCGATAATTCTAAAGCCGCACGGTGTTTTGATCAATCGTAAAACAAACCCTAGCGAAACCGACCATTTTCCCTCTTTTCCCTCTTTTCTTCTTTTCCCTTACGCGGGTTGAGCGACCAACCCATGACAAGTGGTATCAGAGCCTTCATTCCAAGCGCAATGACTAACTCAAGTGCCTAGAGCAAAAGGGCGGAGTTCGCGAAGATCTAGTAAGGGTAGAGTGTGAGGGAGAGAGCGTGAAAAGGTTCTCACGATAGATTTTGTCCCCCTTTGTTCTTGACTTTTCCGATATGGGGTTGGTTTCCCAAGATCCGAGGCGGACGGTCCATGATTGCCGCCCGACGTCAAAACCCTAGTGACACCTCCGCGCCAACCACCGCATTCCATCAATTAATGAGCAAACTCAAACCATGGGTTAAGCAAGAGCTCCAAGCATTGATGGACAACCTACACTAGACCGTTGAAGGAGCGGAAACCAGTAGGGAGGAGTTCTTGGCAATGCAAGAACTAACTCCATGTCAAGGTGTCGGATCCCTCACACACGAGATGAGACCTGGGAAGCCGCAATGGTGGCCATGCGCGCGGAGATGGTTGAGCTAAAAAGCAAGCTCACCGAGCTTGAACGGCCAAGAGCTCACGGGTGGCAAAGAACGTGGACAACTTCCTATGATACATGGAACGCTTCTTCCAAACCATGGGAGTGACCAACAACATGATTCAGGTAAACATCGAAATTTACAAATCATGGCGTCCTGATGGAATGGCGACCCTGTCACGACATGGGCTTGATTCATTGAGGAAATTCTACTATCACGCTTACCTAGAACTAAGAGCAAAGGGCGAGTTTGCCAATGGTGATTGGGAGATCAAACGGCCACTTCCGTGGCCAAGTCTCTCGAGAAATACAAACCATCGTCCTTGGCCAAGCTAGACTCTCGACCTAGATAAGGGCCAATGGTGGGGGAGATCAGACGTAGTACAACCATCCAAATGGAGGCAAGCCACCATCGGTCCCTCCTAGGACTCAACCCGAGTCGAGCCATGGAGGATACCATCGTAAGGTACGCACCTACATGTGCTTCTTTTGCAACGATCCCCATATGGCCTAAGATTGCCCAAAAAGAGGAAAGTTGGCAGCATTGTGCAAAAAGAATGAGCCGTGAAAGGAGGTGGGATTAGGATCGTTGTGGATCCTTGGGTCGATCAAGGCCAAGAAGGCCAAGGAACCCAAAGGGATGATGTTCATAGATGTGAAGATCGGTGGTACCATGTTGAGTGCGCTCGTGGATACCGGGCGTCCGATCTCTTCATATCCAAAGAGGCCGCGGAGAAGTTGAATCTTTCGATCGAAATGAGTGGCATTGGTTGGTTCAAGACGGTGAACTCGAAGGAAGTCCCGACTAGCAACATGGCTAGGGATATGGAGCTGCACCTTGGTTCATGGACCAGCAAAGAGGATATCGAGGTAATCCCCCTTGACAACTATGATTTCATGCTTGGTTTAGGATTCCTCGATCAGATCAATGTGGGCTTTATGCCCTTCGCGAATTGTATTTGCATCCTAGATAAGCAGTGCCAATGCATAGTCCCGATCTACCGCGAGTCGGGACGCAATAGAAAGATGCTATCAGCTATGTAGCTGACAAAGGGGTTACGAAAGAGCGAGGTGACCTTCTTGGCAGCATTGAAGGATGAGGGCGTGGAAGAAAGTGAGGTATCGAGAGAGGTGGCTCGAGTCCTCGATGCCTTCTAAGATGTGATGCCGCCCAAGCTGCCCAAGAAGCTACCTCCTCAGAGAGAAATGGATCACCAGATCGAGCTCATGCCCAATGCTCAATCTCCAACCATGGCACCTTATTGCATGGCCCCGCCTGAGTTAGAAGAACTGAGGAGACAACTCAAAGAGTTGCTCGATGCGGGACACCTTCAACCGTCCAAGGCCCCATTCGGTGTGCTGGTTTTGTTCTAAAAGAAACACGACGGATCCCTCCATATGTGCATAGACTACCGAGCATTGAACAAGCTCGTTGTCAAGAGCAAGTACCCGATCCTCCTCATTGCAGACTTGTTTGATTAGCTTAAGGAAGCCCAATGGTTCTCCAAGCTTGATCTTCGATTAGGATAGTACCAAGTTCGGATTGCCGAAGGGGATGAGCTAAAAACTGCGTGCGTGACCCGCTACAAATTGTACGAGTTCCTCATCATGCCTTTTGACTTGACCAATGCGCCGGCTACATTCTGCACTCTCATGAACAAGGTATTACATCCGTTCATTGATTGGTTTGTTGTGGTTTACCTTGATGATATCATTGTATATAGCCGGATGCTCGAGGAACACGTCAAGCATTTGAGACGAGTCTTCTAGCTTCTCTGGGAAAATGACTTGTACGTAAAGCAAGAGAAATGCGCTTTCACACAAAAGTCCCTTTCCTTGGGCACATCGTTAGGGGCAGGACGAGTGTGAATGGATGCAGCCAAAATCCGTGCCATCATTGAATGGGAGCCACCAACCAAGGTGACAGAGTTGAGATCCTTCCTTGGTCTCACGAACTACTATCAGCGCTTGATCCGAGGATATTCGAGCCTCACCATGCCACTCATGGACATGCTGAAGAAGGAAAGGCCGTGGGAGTGGACAAATCGATGTCAAGAGGCGTTCGATTGGTTGAAGCGGCCATGACCGAAGAGCCAATGCTCGTGCTGCCCAACCACACCAAGCCTTATGAGGTAGAAATCGATGCTTCTGATTTTTCTATCGGTGGAGTCTTGATGCAGGAAGGGCACCCGGTTGCTTTCGAGTCTCAAAAATAAACAATACCAAGCGATGATACACGGTCCAAAAGAAAGAAATGACCACAGTGATGCATTGCCTTCATACGTGGAGGCACTATCTTTTAGGATCTCGATTTCATCGTAAGGACCAACAATGTGGCCACGAGCTACTTCCAAAATCAAAAGAAGCTCAACCCGAAGCAAGCTCGGTGGCAAGACTTCTTGGCCGAGTTTGATTATGTGCTAGAGTACAAACCCAGGAAGTCCAATTCCGTGGCCAACGCCCTAAGCAGAAAGCTTGAGTTGGCCAACATTATGAGTCGACCCAATTGTCCATGGATCAACCGTATCAAGGAGGGGCTAAAGCACGACCAAACGGCACAAGCCCTCCTTCAATACGCCCAAGAGGGCAAGACAAGGTGGTTCTAGTATGAGGATGATCAACTCTACACCAAAGGATGGTGACTCTACATGCCGTTCTATGGGAAACTCCATAAGAAAGTCCTACATGAGTGCCATGATTCTAAATGAGCAGGTCATCCAAGAATCTACCACACCATGGCACTCATTAAGGATCAATATTATTGGCCACACATGAGGGATGAGGTTAAAGCCTACATACTGACGTGTCTTGTGTGCCAGCAAGACAAGATAGAGCAATGGTCACCGGCGGGGCTTCTTGAACCATTGCTTATCCCGGAATGTCCATGGGAGAGCATCTCCATGGACTTTATCATGAATTTGTCGAAGTCCGAAGGGTGTCGGACTCTCATGGTCGTGGTGGATCATTTCTCCAAGTACGCGACGTTCGTGCCAACCATGAAGGATTGCCCAACCAAGGAAATAGTCAAGCTATTCCTCAAGCACATCATCAAGTATTGGGGCATACCATGCACAAATGTGATCGATCGCGATCCTCATTTCACCAAGCGATTTTGGATCGAGCTCTTCAAGTTGCTGGGGACAAACCTCAACTTCTCTACGAGCATGCATCCCCAACCAACGAACAAACGGGGTGGGTGAATGCACTCCTTGAAATCTATCTCCGACACTACGTGAGCAACATGCAAGTGAATTAGGCGGGGCTGATTAACGTGGCCCAATTTTCCTACAACTTGTAGCGGAGTGAATCAAAACACCAAAGCTCATTCAAGATCGTGACCGGGCGACAACCGCTTACACCAAACGTGATTACCTCAAAATATCGAGGAAGTATCCCCTCCGCATATAAGTTTGCTAAGGAATGGGATGAACATGCAAACTTGGCGTGGGTGTGCCTACAAAGGGCAACAAAGCGCACAAAGAAGTGGGCCAACAATAAGTGACGGCACGTGAAATTTTAGGTTTGAGACTTGGTGTTGGCTAACTGCACTTAGTCCTTCGATATCGTGACATGCACAAAGGGCTAATTCGTCGCTATGAAGGCCCATTTCGAGTGGTGCAGCGGATCGGGAATGTAACATACAAGCTAGACTTGCCGACCAAGCTCAAGATATATCTCGTGTTCCATGTGAGTATGCTGAAACATTTCCATGCAAACAAGGAAGATCCGGATTGAGGTGAATCACAATGAGTACCCCTTGAAGCGAAAACCTCCTATGATCGGGATGTTGAATGCATCATGGCCGATCGGATCATACGGAAGAGATATTGTGCTCCAAAGAAGGAATACATCGTATGATGGAAGGGCCTTCCCGAGAGTGAGGCAAGTTGGGAACCCTCCGAGAGCCTATGGCAGTTCAAGAAACACATCGAAGCTTTCCATGCCACGGACGTGACGAGGGCGTCGCTCGATTAGGTGGGGGAGAATGACATGACCCATGGACGAAGCATGATCCAAGACCGTCCATGATAGGCCGTGTCATGCACAAGGGCTAGTCCAAGAACAGCCCGCAACCGATCCATGAACGATCCTCGATCCACACACAACCAGCCCATGCGGAATACAAAGAGAGGCCCATGCACGACCCATGGATGACCCGTGAGCAATGTTCGGCCAACCCACGTGCAACTTGTGACCGTTCAGCTACTCTCGTGTCAGGCGACCCTACTGCCCTAATCTTGCTTCTGACACACACCCATAGGCTTCCCAAGGGCTACAGCCATTGAGTGGCCTGCTATGTAGCATTGTAATGATGATATGGATTCAAACTCCACCGTTGGATTGGAGGGACGATCAATGGCTAAAATACAACCCAAACTTGTATAAATAAGGGTCCCTCCCCCTCATTGTAACCAACTCGTTTATAAGTGAATACATTCGCTCATTGCTTATCCGACCCTTGTGTTCGTGCGTGCGTGTGTGTAAGGCTGACTTGGGATCGATAATCCTAAGGCCGCACAATGTTTTGATCGATCGTAATCAACCAACCCGTGAGACTAGCCTTTAGGGGTGCACCCTTACCAAATTGAGCTAGGGTTGAGTCTCACTAACAGCTAGACAAGGCTTGCCCTTGTCGAATCGAGCAACGGTCGAGCCTCGCCAATGGCATGAGGAGGTTGGCTTTGCCAATCCTTGCCTCTAGCTGATCGTCGGCCATCATGAAGGGCCGACAACAACCAACCACATGAAGAACGAAAAGCAAAAAACAAAAAGAATAAAGAGAAAGAAAAGAAAAATTCAAAATGTTTGTACAAATTAAAGAAAAAAGTGAAAAATTGTCTACATCAGTGACAACTGCACCACATAGGATGGTCACACGCCGACTAGACCGCGACACAATTAAAAGATTTATGATTAAATTAATCACTATAAAATAAGTTTATGGCTTTTTGGACTCCAAAATAAGTAGAACTAAAAAATGAGAGAGAAAAGCCCCATATTGACAACACCTTTCTTGGAAAATGCTAATAAATTTTAAAATCTATTTTGTCCTTCAATAGCAACCAATGAACGTGCTTGTGTACTCTTCAATCCCTCTAAGTAGTGAGTCTATGTTTGGAGGTTTTTTATGAGAATTTGAAAGCAAAAGTCCTTTTTCCTTTATTTGGTGTAATAACTTGAGCTGGATGAAAGGGAAGTTTAACCAGGTGAATCTATCAACTTATTCGGCCATTAACAAATCAAGACATATCACTCAAATCATTGGTCCGCCTAGTTCGTGGCTATATGGTCCTTCCAAGGAGAGAACAACTTCAAGAAATACTGAATGGTCTTCCTAGACACCCAGAGGCAATGAAAGGAATGACGTAATAAACAACAAAATTGTCCACATCAGGTGACCATGAAATCGAAGGATGCACTTTTCAAGTGGAGAGAGAGAGAGAGAAGAGAGAGAGAGAGAGAGCATTGTTTGGAAATAGAAGAAAAAAATTCTAAAAGCGTCAAGAAAAGTAAGCATTTTATAAGGCTCAGTCAAGCTAAGAGAATGGACTTAAATCATCGTAAGATAAGAAGGATTATTATTAAACTTGAAAGTCTTACAAATTTGGGGAATTTGTCGTACTCTCCACTATTTTGGTATTAAAAGTATGGACAATCCCAAGAAAATGAAAGATGATTCCATTTGGCACTGGCCTAGTGGCCTTCATGGAGGATGATGATCTTTGGGAAAATTGAAGCAACATGGAATCGACCCAAAACATCAAGATCACAAGCTGGGTGCTTAGGGCACACTAGACAACGTTTCTATTTATCCATTTCTCTCTTTCTCTATTCCCCGAAATAGGTTTGGAATAGAAATCCGTTTGGTTACACAATTTCATTTTTCTATTTATGAAACAAATTTTCTATTCCAAAAATAAATTTGGAGTAGAAATCATAAATTAAAATTTTTAGCTTTTCTATTTTTGGAATAAAAATGAGAAATCAAAACTTTATTCATCATTCACTCTCGTCATCGCCCGTCACCCACTCGCCACCCGTGGGATGTTGAATGCCCGCCGCCAATCTCCGACTGCCCACCAACGGCCCGGCCATCATCTGCTCGCCACCGATCGCCGGCCACCAAATGCCGACCATCAACCACCAGACTCCAACCGCTCGTCACCAACCGCCAATCACCGAATGTTGGGCGCCCGTTGGTCATTGGCCGCTCATCGCAAAGCACCAGACACCAAAGGCCCATTGTTGACCACCAAACGTCCCCCACCGACCGCCCGTCAATCATCATTGGCCATCGGATGTCGACCATTGGACTTAGGCCGTTGGCCACCGCCGCCTCCAATCGCTAGTCGCCGGCCGTTGGAGTCTAGTCGTTGGCCCCCCGCTACCAACCACCGAACTCCGACTTGGCCACCCACCACTAGCCTTCGGACATCAGACACCAAACCCCAAACTCCGGACATTGGACACCGGACATCGACCGCTAGACACCGGACTCCGACCACTCACCATCGATCGCCAAACACCGAACATCAATTGCCGGACGCAAACTCCGGCCACCAAATGCCGACCGTCACCACTCCTAGAAATGGAAATTTTATTCTCTTATCAAACGAATTTTTACTTTAGAAATTAAAATTCTAAATCGTTATCAAACGCATTTCTTTGCTGAAAACTCATCCATACAATAGAAATTGATTTCTATTCCAGAAATTTTGTCATGCACGCCTTAGCATACTTGACTCTAGCATTAACTACCGGACGGATTGGGCTTGTGCAATCTTTTTGGGACAGAGAACCGACGTGCTTATTCAAGTAAGTGAGACTTTTATGGGCTTTCGTACCTAAATAGCAGTATAGCAACTGGAGCTGCTGAATCGTTCCTTTACAAAGCACAGACCCATCTTAGTTTTCAGCAATGACAGCAGTGAAGGATAGTTACTTTAGTCAATTTTGAGAACGTGATTTGAGGGAATTAAGTCACTAGGACCATATCGTTAGTCTTTGTTGCGGACTTCCGAAGCAATCAGCAGTAGCAAACATCTGCGTCGAGAGAATGCAATTTGTTTGCCAATGAAATTAATGCAAATCATACTCATGGAAAACTCTATAAATCAATGTTAGCAGCTCCTCGTATTATGGACAACATACTTTTCCTCGTCAGCGTTTTTATGGTATGACGGGCAACATATGGCGGCCCTTGTCAGACGTTACACTTGCTTGTTGCATAGCTAAATTATTTGCTGCCATATCAGTTCGCCAAGATACACCCAACCCAACATTTGTTTGATCACTCATTGACATCTTTGAAATAAGAGGCTGGGATGTCTGGAGGAGAAGGCATGACAGCTACCCGTTTAAACTGAAAAGGATGGGTATGTTAGCGACTGATTTCAATAGCAATGATCACGGGTGCATCAATATATTCAGATACTAGATGATGAAAATACCTTGTGCTGCTTGTATTTTTCTCGCACAGCTTGCAAGGAGCCTCCTCTTCTCCCCAGGTACAAGTCGTGTATGATCTGAACGCACTCTTTCAAGTCCTTCACGGTGTACCCTGAATACCTTTGTAGGCTTGAAGTCTGAAAAGTAGGATGATCTCTGTAACAGACTGAGAGTGACAATGGAATGTTATAGATTATAAGCATCATCACAAAGTAGGATCTTACCCAGGGGTGAGTTCTTGGTTGCATGATATATCTAGCTAAAAATGTGACAGATGCAGCGACAACTGATGGCAAGAATTTCACGCAGGCATAATCCAACAAACTCAGCTCGGCAAGGTAGTAGCCCAAGAACTCCAGTTTCAAATTCGTAGTCTGCAAGTTACAATGTGTTGTTAGCCAATTATACAAACTTAAGATAAGCAAAAAAGCTGTTACCTCGTGACCTTCTTGAGCAACAGTGCTGAATCTCCTGCAAAATGGAAGGAAAGAAAATGGTCATTGTAGGTTAAATTTAAACTTCAAAATAATTAAAGTAGGATATTAAAAAGGAGATCATTTTATTTGAGAAAAATAAGATGTGGCTTCTTGCCTTAGGAATGTCCTTATTGTGGGATTGCCCAATTCAAAGTCCAGAGCCTTCAATATATCATCCTCCATTTGTACCACCTTAAAATCAGGAAAGAATAACGCTGATTCACTACTTTACTTAGCATCTCAAACAGGCTAGATGCATCAATTTAAAATAAAAATACTAATGGTGTGATAGTGAAGTGAGAAGAGACCTCTTCTTTGGTATAACTGTTGTCTGTCATGTAGCAGAAATCTTCTACGTGAGGAGGGGTGATTTCTTCATACTTTCTAGACATCAGAACAGAGAACCAAACAAGAATGACAGCAAATCAGCACCGGGTCAATGATAAGGGACAAAATATCAAACCGGCAGGTAAAAGCTGAGGCTTGGTGCTACTACTTACGACAACTTACGAGGAAATGAGCATCGCAGAAACACCAAGTAGCTGAAGCTTTTGCCTAGACAAAGCATTCGAAGACAAGAACCTATCGATGTAAGAGATGGAGAGATAGAGCGTGTCCGAAACAAGCTGATACTCCTCCGCAACTTCCACCAGCCAGTCCACCAAAATCCCTCTCATATTGGGACTTACATCATTCTGAACTTTCTCAATGTAATCAGGCAATGGTCTCCTCTTCGGCTCCATCTGCATCGCAACCAACAAACCCAAATTATTCCCATCCAAACTGCTCAAAAAGCTTTTGTTTTTTCCCATTTCCATCATCAAATTGAATCCAAGCCAAATGCCGACCGAGCAGGCAGATTCACACTAACCAGTGTACTAAATTTCATTGTCGGGTTGGTACCAAAGCAAGCAAACTTCGACGTATGTAAAGCTCATGCGCAATTCCCTCAAAAAAGCCCAGGCATTTATAATTTTAGCCTGGTAAACATGATCAAAGTGACTGATGTTTTCTGTGTGATCATGTTTTCTGGGCGTGATCATCCATCCAAAGTCCAATTCTTCGAAACCCATCTAATTTTTTGGACAATGCAATGACCCAGTTATGGTGGGGCAAGGAGCGATGAAACCGGATTAGTCAGTTGCGCGAAAGACACGCTCCCGCAACGTCAAAAGAAAAGCTTCATGTCCAGTCATTCAGATCATCAGATTGAATCATTTTCTTTGCAAGAAAGCTCACCTTAGTCAAGAAAAACAAGAAAAGGACACATAAATAAATAAATAAAAATGGCACCGACCTCCATGTTGCGAAGGTACCGAAAGATGTCGGAACCGTAAGCTCCGCGCGTCGGTGGATCAATTCCGCGGTCACCACCCTCCTCTGCCGCCGTCGAAGGAGCGGATGCCGCAGCCGTTGACTGGCCGACGATCTTGACTTTGGTCTTCTTCGTGGTGCCGCCGCCGCCGCCGCCGCCCCCTTCGCGGGGACGATCGGATTGGGTAAATTGGTGATATCTCCGAGCGCCGCCCTCTTCCTGCTCGCCGCCGCGAGCTCCTGCTCAGCATCGGCCGCCGCGTCGGCCGCTCTCTTCTTCGCCGCCGGGGTCCGTCTGTTCTCCGCCATTGCCTCTGTGTACGTACGTGCGCGTGCGCGTGTGCGTGTGTGAAAGAGAGAGAGAGAGAGAGAGAGAAGGGGAAGGAAGAAGTGCGCCATTTGTGGGTTTGAATGTCGGGTTTTGCCGCTTGAAGTAACGTGAGACTGTAAGACATTGTTTTTGGCATAAAAAAGAACAAAAAGCAATTGTTATTATTTTCCACAAAAAAATATTTAAGATATTAGTTATAGCTTTAAAAAACTACTAGATTTTATTAGTCATTACAAAAAATAAAAATAAAAACATATGTACCACCAAATTAGAAGTAAATACAAAATAAAAAGGGAAGCTGTTTCAAAGTGAAAATTGAAAACATTAGAGGAAGTTTCCAGACCAACTAAATTCTTGTCCAGATCATTTTGCCCCCCTTTTTTTTTTTTTTTTTGCTATAGGAGCTTCGCTTGAAATTTATCAATCTTAATGATCTGATTATTCAATTAGCAAATTTATCACTCAAAATGAGAATAAAAGACGGCTTCTTTGTCCCTTGAATTTAAGTTTTTTCTACCTATCTTATCCATATACAATTTTGTTTTGCAATCACGTTTTATTTTACAACTCTATACTGAATAACCACAAAACATGTATTTCATTGTGTACTACACATATATTCATATCAAATACAACTATAATTGATAGACTCTTTGTGTAATAATAAAATTGTACAAATTATATGACGACCACCAAGTTTCGTGTTTTATTTGTGGAACTTCATAACGTGTGCTTCCAAGATAGGTTTTAGACTATGGTAAACATCCTTCTTTAAGTATCCTCAACTTGCCATAATATTTTGTAATAGCAATAATTTTGTGTCAAATATATAATAAATAGTCTCGTGTTTGTAAAAGTAACTATTTATATGAAAATCGTGTATTGTAAAGATCTGCATAGCAACATTTCTATTTATCTATTCTTTTATTCTTTTGTTCCTTAGAATTTAAAAGAACATAAATTTGTTTGATAATGTCATTTAATTTTACTATTTCCTAGAATAGAAAAGAGGCTTGAAAATATATTTAGAATAGAAACAACAAGTAAAAAAAATAGCTTCTTATTTCTAGAAATAATTTCTAGAAATAAGTAATTTTTCTTTTTCTTATTCATCCTCGCCGACCGGCAACCAACTAAAGGAGGAAGAAGAAGAAAGGGGAAAAAAAAAAAGAACATCTAAAAAATTATTGAAAAATTAAAAGAAATTCTACATCGTAAAAAAACTTGTGAGTCATACTAAACGCATTTCTATTATTTTTCTATTACGGGAATAGAAATGTTATGTAGTTACTAAATGTGTTGTTTTATTCAAAAACTATTACAAGAAATAGAAATAGAAAAGAATTATTTTATAAAAAAAAATTGTTCTTGGGAACATAAATGTTACCAAAAGTACCCTAAATATCCTATTAGAAGTCTATGGAATCTCAAGTATTAGATCGAAAAACTTAAAAGTAGTAGATCTTAGAAATCTAAATCTAACAATAATTAGAACTTAGGTGTGAGATAGCGGTTGTCATTGAAAGATAGTGTATTATTCTAAATTATACACATAGTGTTTCCACATATTTATAAATAATATTAAGAGTTTTAACATAGCAGGGGCAACTCAAAAAATCCTAAAAACATTTTAAATCCTAATATGCATAGTAACTCGAACACCTCAGGAGTATCAGAGAGGTACCCTTGTAATACTGCGTATTGTGCTCAAGTCTCAAATCTCCCAAATCTAAAATTAAAACCAAGTGCCAAACTCATAGGTTATGTTTGATAGATAAAATAAAATTTAGGATAAGTTTATCATATTCTGTATTTAGTTCTTGTCCAAATTGGGATAATATCAGATATTTGAGGAGCATAGCTTGTATAAAGGTATTACATAAGGAAAATGAGATAAAGGTTCATAGGATTTTTATATCAATGATATAAAAAGTATCCTTCTAGAAGGTGAATGATTATGTTATCTCTCTATTATTAGATTTGGCATATATTTGTGGATCTATCTTGTGGTAGTCAATTACATTTCTTGTCATAGTCAAACCCATGGCTCTGAATGCTACAATAATCTCATCTGCTGTTTAAAATTTAGATCATACAATAATCCTAGATTGATTAATGGAGGTTATTTTTGTTTATACATTTGTGGTTCCTTTAATAGTGAATCACATATTCTATCTATTATTTGGCATAAACAGCATATCACTGCAAAAAGAGCCTAAAAATTTGCACAAACGGAAATGATAAAAATCTTTCACATTACTATTGCTTCCTTCTTTTTTGTTTGTTTATTTTTATTGGCGCCTAACGCCTCTAATCGCATTGAATTGATTACATTATTACTTAGGGTCCCACATTTGAATTAATATTATTTCTTTCCTTTTTTCCCTCTTTTTTTTTGTTTTAATTTACAAGAAAAGAAATCTCAAACAACATTAGTTAAGGTTAAAATATGAGGCCCACTTTTGATTTAAGATTATTTCTAGTCTTCTTTTCTTCTTCTTTTCTTCCTTTTCTCTCTCCATTTGGAATAAAATTGGTGTTCCTATTTTTCCAAAAGAATAGTCTATTTGGAAGATAGCTAACGAGTATTGTGTCAATGAGATGATATTTCTCTATTTTTTTATAGGAAATTATTATTCAAAAAATAGCCTAAACATAAGTAAGAGTAAAAGAATCATCTAGCAATTTTTGTACGCATTTCATTTAATTATGACATTAATATGTGCCATTACGTTGAAGTCTGTGTATCTTAACTGCTCAACTTTCATTTTATTCAATTAATCCAGTAGTCCAATAATCATTAATTTTTCATGCCATCATTGCATGATGTTTTAAAAGATATTTTCAAAAAAATAAAAAGAAAAATATGACAAAGTTAAGCACATAAAATGCATGTTCAAGTTAGTCCAAGCATGCACAAAAAGGATCTTGAAGTTGAATGCGCCTCCTTAGTTCCTGTATATATGCTTTTAAAGTCGAATGGCTTCCTTACAATGATCTTCAAATCCTCGTTGAGACTAGTAGATATACATTCAAAGTCAAATGTGCCCATTTAGCTCTTATAGTAGATAATGTAGTTAAATCAATGTGATAAAGGGTGTTGGGAACCAATAAAAGAATGGAAATAGCATGAGCCTTTTTTTTTATTGTTTTTCCCTCTTTTTCCCCCTTTCATCATTCTCTAATAATTTTTAAAATAATAAACCATACTAATATTTCAAAAATACCTAAATACGTAAAATATGTGATAAAAATTAATACTAAATATACAACTTATATTATTGAATTTATATTTTAAGATAAAAATAAATAAAAATATTTAAATAATAAATAAAAACGAATTTTTTGTTATTTTTATTTTTATATTAGAATTCAAATATCATTTTAACTTATTAATTTAAGAATTGTTTATTCTAAAAAGTAATTTTTATATTATAAATATTAGAAATCGTTTGCACATTTATCATACTTCCTTGTAGTATAATTTTATCTCAGTTATATCCATCTTATAATCAATTTTATCCTATCTTAGGCAAGAAAGAAACATAAGAAATCCTATATTGAATTTTATCCCGACTACAAACGTTTATATTACGTTTGGTCGTCTGATTTCTAACCAAGATAGACTAAATAAGATAGGATATAAAATCCAATGATTTTGCTATATCTTATCTATTATTTGATGAATTACAATAATAAAGTCGGATATATTCACACCATATCATTTATATGTTTTTGATATAAACAGCATATCAACATAAATAAACTTAAAAGTTTACAAATGAAGATGACAAAAATCTCTTACGACACCATTTCCTATTTTTTTCCTCTCTTTGTTTAATTTAATTTTATTATTTCTTTTTCCCCTTCCATCATTCTCTAATGAAATAATATTAAATAGTAAACTGTATTAATATACCTAAAATACAAATAAACCTAAAATATGTAATAAATTTAAATATATTTACTATAAGATATCATTATAATTATATTTATATATTGAATATATATTATAAAGTTGAATGTATACATAAAAATAACATTAAATAAAAAAATAAATTTTTGTTTTTTGATGTTTGTTGTTTTGAATTTCTTATATTAGAATTCAAAAATAATTATATTGAAATATAATCTCAATTTTATTAATCTAATAAGTTTATTATTTGAGAAAATAACTTTCCTATTATGGATATTACAAATTATATCCACATTTATCTCATCTCCCATATGGGTTAATGTTATTCAACTTATATTCATCTTATATCCGATTTTATACTATCTTGAACATGCACCAAACAATGGATAAGACAAATTTTATCTTAATTGGCAAACAGAATAGTTTACTCACGGTCCTCTAAATCTGTCCATCTCGTAGTCCTCTAAATCTGTCCGTCTCAGACACTTTTATATATAGGTCGAGGCTTCCCAGGCATGCTAAGTTAGCAGACTTATTCTCCGCCTCAAGCCAAGCGACCAAAGTATTCCTCCATTCTTGGACGCATCCCCTCGCTATTCTCAACTAGGCTCCTGACAGGTTAACATGGCTGCAGCATTCCTCAGTTATCTTTTCTATTTCATCAGCTTGGGAAACCATTCGCCGGAAGAGCATTTTGGTGCCTTGGTCCTCTTTTGTTTGGAATAGAACGCTTATCCCCCGGTACCAATTCCATTTATGGCTCCTCTCTAAAAACCAATTACCTACCCAGGTTATGCTTCTTTCCTATGGTCAAATTGCTAATGTATCCTATGCTTTTTGTAATTCTGCTCTGGACTCTAGAGACCACTTATTTTTTGGATGCCAAATTTCTACTGGCCTTGCTACTATTAGGGCTTCAAGATGCAACCTCCCATGGCAAAATAGGTCGTGGGTGGAGAATTTACAATGGGCCATTAAATTCCTTTCTAGCGATGAATTCCATCAAGCTATCACTCAATTTTCCTTTGCCACTCTTTGCATATAATATGGAATGCTAGGAACAATATATTGTTCCGTGGGTAGGCATTGTGCGATGCGGCTTTGAAACAACACCTCTCCAAGGTTGTCAAGGATAAGTCTCTCACCTTCAAACATGTTGCGGACACTCCAAGAAACAGAAGAATACAAAGAAGTTGGGGACTGGATCTCTCTCTCTTCTCTATTTAGGTGTCAGATCTTTTTTTGAACTTGCTCAAGGGACGCCGTTCCTTTGGTCTCCCCTCTTTCTTTTACTCTCGGCACCTTCCACTCTTGGAGACTTGTTTGTCTTCGTGAGTATATGTTTCTGGTGCCAAGACTTACTTTTTGTAAAGTTCTGTTTGTAAAAGTCAATATACATCTTATTATATCAATATATATATATAGTTTACTCTAAACCCATCCCACTTCTCCAAACTTGCTGCCCGTTTACATCATCTGATGTTTGGGCGGGTTGGGTAATTTACCCGCCCTAGTTCCATCCCTAAATCTGCATACCTAGTGTTATACTTTGTTGCGGCCCTCATAAGGTAGGCTCTGAGGAGGTTCAATAGATTGTTAAGCAGACACTCTTCACTTTGGTTCTTTTAAACCTTAATGATTGTACTTTGGTTTCTCATCAATTTTAAGCCTTGTTATTCTAGAGCTGCCACTAACTTATTTGTTCAGCCGATTAGGAGTCTAATTAAAACATACGAGTGATTTTACTTTACATGGATAAGAGATTCTAAGATTTAAGAGAAAATATTGGGTACACTAGTATTAGCACGTCATTTTTACATAAGTCCATTAAGTAAGTGACACGAGTCGCTTTAAGCCCACCTTTGAAGTCAATTACAGTTGAAGGGATCTGTGTGGGCCCATTTTTCCCTCTCCATCATGTCATTCACTCCCTCTTGACTTTCTCTCTCTAACTTCCTCTGCAATTTCTCAACTCCTCCATGAACACTAGAAACAGACAACGTCAGAGGGCCTCCCAATTTCTCATCCAAATTAGCGTCACCGACGTCTTCTCCTTCCCCGAATGTAGAGCTCAAGCCCAAGGCTCATGGCCGCAATGGCCATGGAACTCAACCTCACAAACGATTAATTTGCAATCTCACAGCTACTATGGTTGTAGAGATCAAGGCCAAAGCAACCATGGTCGCTTGAGGACGAGCTCACGACTACAGTTACAGGAGGTGGGGCTCCCAGGCCAAAGCAGCCTTAAGTTTGAGTTCCGAGGCCATGTGGCATGAGAAAGAAAGGAAAAAAAAAAAGCTAAGTGTGGCAGAGGAGAGAAGGACAAGAGATATTGCTTTCTAACATGTAGGTCCGCAAACGACACATGTCGCATAGTGAATGGAGAAAAATTTTGCTGGCATGGCATAACTAGGGTACCTAATATTTTCTCCAAGATTTAGGCATATTATTAAGTTAGAAATTCTAGCACTCGTAGGTACCTTTTCTCTAATTAAGTAATCCAAGCAAAAAGAGAAAAAGGTTTGGTCACCAATAAGTTATATGAATGGATTGGACCTCGTCAAGTCCAACGATGGGAACAATGGATAGTAGTGTAAGGCAAAATTAGGAGGTCGTTTCCATTATACGGGAAAAAAGTTGCATAATTGAGCATTCCTGCGTCTTTTGCATGAAGAAAGATTAGTAGGATGTACAATGGTTAAGTGCATAAGGGAACGAGGAAGAGAGGTAGAGAGCACATCCTATGGGGATCATCAAATCAATAGCAATAAGTCCAATTTGAAAAGGCTCATATGTGGAACCCTTTATTTCCGTACGTGTGGCTCTCAAAGCCAACTGGTCCTCATCAGATATTCCTCTTTTAGAATAGGTAGGGAACATTATCCAAAAAGTCGTAAAGCTATTGTATGGTGGTTAATTTAATCGTAAACCTTTCAATTGTGACGATGTTATCCTAACCTTTTAAAGATTTGCCAATTTAGTTTTTTTGGCTAATTTCTATCAAAAATCACTGATAGAGCAATCTAGTCAATGCCAACCATCCTTAGGCATAGCCGATGCAAACATGAACAATTTTCTATTTTTTTTAAATTCTTTTCTTTCTTTTTTTTTTTCCCTTCTTTCGCTTGCAGTCATTGAGCCTCAGCGATGGCCAGCAAGCTCGAGCTTCGCCAATGGCCTTGTCGACCTCCAGCAAGACTCACCTTCGTTTTTGCCAAATCAGGCAAGGGTTGAGCCTCGTCAATGGCAGGTTGTGGTCAACCTCATTGATTATTGGCCATCGCCAAGGGCTATTGGTCAACCAAATGAAGAAGGAAATAAAAAATTCAAAAATTCAAAAATTCTTTTTAAAATAAAGCAAAATATAAAAAATTGACCACATTAGCACCAATCATACTACGTAAGATGCTCGACACTAATTAGACTGCTACATTAACGATTTCCAGCCAAAATTGGCTAGAATGACTAAATTGTCAAATCATTAAAAGGTTTAAAACTAAATTGGAAAATTATTAAAAGGTTTAGGACTAAATTAGCAAGTTGTGAAAAGATTTAAGAATTCACAATTGGAACATTTAAAACTAAATTGATCATCGTATAATAGGTTTAGGACTTTTTAGACAATTTTCTCAAAATAGGGAGAACTCAAAATTGAGAGCACTCCATATTGACCATACCTTTATCGGAAAACGCTAATGAATTTCGAAATTCATTTCATCGTTTAGTAGCAACAACTAATTAATGTGTTTGTGTACTCTTCAATCCCTCTAAATACGGAGTCTATTTTTCGAAGTTTTTTGAGACTTTGAAAGCAAAAGTCCCTTTTTTATTTCATGTAACAACTTGACCTGGATGAAAGGAAACTTTTACGGGGCAAATCGATCAACTTAGTCGGCCATCAATCAAGACGTATCGCTCAAATCATTGATTGGCCTAGTTCATGGCTATATGATTCGTCCGGGGAGAGACCAAACTTCTAGAAATATTGAATGGTCATCCTAGATACCCAGAGACAGGGAAGGGCGCAATAGACAATGAAGTGACCATGAAATGGAAAGATGCACTTTTTGGGTGGCCTGTTTGAAAATTAAAGAAAAAACTTCTAAATGCGTCAAGAAAATAAACTATTTTATAAGACTCAATCAAGCTAAGAGAATGGACTTAAATCATCATAAGAGGAGGATCGATATTAAAATTGAAAGTGTTACAAATTTGGGGAATCAATTTATGTAATCTCTTTGACCAAAAAAAAAAATTATGTGATCTCCACTATTTTGGTATTGAAAGTGTTAGAAATAGATTCTGATAGCCATCTGATTTTGAGTATTATTCTGAGTATCTCTCAAAGCATAATCTCGTTATTATGATTTATTGTAATATTATGTTACTATAGATAATCATTCTAAAAATCCTATAAATTGACTCATGTATAGTTCAATAGAATATACTAAAAATTCCACAACTTTATTTTCACTTTACACTTATAATGGTATCAAAGCCTCTTTCCTAAGAAGCTCTTTTATTTTTTGGAGAATCTTTTTTTTTTTTTTTTTTTTTTTTTTTTTTTGTTTTTGGCAACGCCAGCCGAATAGGTTGCATTTGCTTCAAGAAGGTGTCATAACGCCAGCTGAATAGGCTGCGTTGCTCTTGTTTCTCCATGAAGTCCGCAACTTCAGTTGCCATTAAAGTGACCTTCGTTGCTTATTTCATCACCGAACGCCGCCGCCACACGCCACTTTCTCAAACCCATCAAAGCCAAATACTGTAAGTCTATTTCAGACATGTTCAGTTGGTTATATTCACAACACGACTGCAAATTGGTTCTCCATCACTTAAGGAATCCAGCCAGCCAAATTGCATTGTGAAACGAGGCCGTACATGCCCACACATGCCATCCAAAAACTCTGTGCATGAGATCCATGCGCCCACATGTGTCTCACGCGATTGAAGCCAACCATGTATTGCTAACGTCATCATTGCGTCATCCTGATGTTATCTGTTGCATCGTCCACCATGTCACCTGCCGCATTATTGCCATGTCGTCTACCACGTCACCCGCCACATTATCACTGACAACCGTTGACCACCTTGATTAGAGTTGATCAACATTGACCAGCATTGACCACTATCCATGGTGGTTCTATTGCCATGATCAAAACACAATTTTCTCAAGATATCAAGGTTTTTCATATCAATAATGTCATGGAATATAGAGATACAAAGTTTCTTAAAATTATTTATCAAAACAATACTGTCATTCATGGTTCTTGTCTAGGAATTTCGCAACAAAATGGTCAAGTAGAGCGGAAACATAGACATATCTTAGATGTTGCCCGCACTCTTCTCATCTCAACCTCTTGTCCATAATAGTTTTGGGGAGAAGTTTGTCACACTATCGTATTCATTATCAATCATATTCCACTCTAAGTAATATATCTTCTTATGAACATTTATATAGCAGTGTTCCAAATTACAATCTTCTTCAAGTCTTTGGTAGTGCCTATTTTGTGCATCTACTTCCTAATGAACACATGAAATTAGAACCCCATGCTCGATTACATTGCTTTCTTTGGTATGGCATTGATCACAAAGGGTATGGATGTTGGGATCCAATATCTAATCGTCTATGTGTGTCTCGTCATGTTATTTTTGGGAACACAAGATATACTTATCTCTATGTCTGTTTGAGTCATCTCCAACCATTCGCTTCTTCACCAATCCTTTGGTGGAACTACTTCCTAAAGATGACACACTTGCTTCTTCTTCTTCAGAGTTGTCCTCTTCTAATCTTGATGCAAATTCATCTAGCAATCCCATTTTGGTAGTTCCTGAAATATCTGTGCCATCTATGAATTCTCACCCTTAGAAATGATAATGCCAATATGATCACCTAGAGGGAGATAAATATGTGATAAAAGAGTTTCAAAAATAAATTTATAGCATAATAAAATATTTAATACTCTAATTTTGATTAGGAGATAAACTTCTAGTAAATGTTCAGAATCGGTTATACGATACAACAAACCTCTGAGATAACTTATAATAGTGCAACTAACTTAAGTAAAGAGACATGAGATAAGAGAAATGCACACAGATTTTATAATGGTTCGGGTTAGATCAAGCTTACGTCCATTCTCTCACACTAACAACCTATTAACTGGATTCCACTAGATAACCAACAAAAGATTACAACTTTAAGTGCAAACACTCAATGGTAGATTACACTATCTCATTAAATTACTCTTTTAGTATTTCTCTCAGTATCAGTATCGTTTAAGCTCACAAAAGACAAGTGTATAATCGAAATTCGCTTAAACTTTGGAATTATAGATTCTTGGCCTTGTCTCTTACTTGCTCATCAGTCGGTGGTCTCCTTAAATACTCATCTACTTCCAAATTGCCCGTTGGATAATATTCAAAGGATGGTCTTCCTATATACCGTTGGACAAAACTATATCAAGAAGATTTAATAGTTGTTAAGTGACGAAAATAGAATTCCCCACTTGATTATGATCGCCTAAACAAACAAAATCTTGGTTTCCATAAATAGAACTCTCTATTTAAAAAGTTATTGTATTGAGGATCCAATTGTCAATCAATTAGATTGAGTCAATCAAATCTATCTTGATGCAGAATCCAAACTAGATCACTAGTCATTATACATTTTGAACTTGTGTCACATTCTATCAAATTGTTTCATTCTAAACTTACTTCATTTTGAACCCGCTACGTTCTAAACTTAGTTCGCTCTAAACTTGCCTCGTTTTGAATCACATTTTGTACTTATGTCGTTCTAAACCTATCATGTTCTAGACCCGTCACATTCTAGACCTATTCCGTCTGAAATAGATTTTACAATTTGGACGTAAGTCTGAATATTTTCATCCTTAAAGTCTATGTCTTTTGATTCTTTCAAGTATAATCCTTAACAATGTCATTTACACATTCTATTATCTGCATAGCAGCCTGTGTCTTTTGATTTATTTTATCATCTTTAGAACATCATAAGGGATTTCCTTAACAAGAAATACATTTTTCTCCTATTCGTCGTTCTACTCGTGTAAGTCAACCTTCCATTTGGTTTTGTGACTTTCATTGTTACTCTACTATTGCCTTTTTCCACAAGCCTCTTACATATAGAAAAGCTTGTACTAATTCTCTTAGACAGCAAACAATGGTGGATAAGTTGCAAGTATTAGATAAATCTCATAATTTGGATTTGGTTAATTTGCCACCTGAAAAGTCTATTATAGGTTGTAAATTGGTGTATAAGATCAAAACAAAGGTAGATGATACAATAGACGCTACAAAACTCAACTAGTAACCAAAGATTTTACTCAGGAATATGGGATTGATTATGATAAGACGTTTGCTCTGGTTGCATGTCCTATGTCCATTCAAAGCCTTCTTGTTGTCGCCTCTATAAGCGATGGCATTTGTTCTAGATGGATGTTAAAAATAGTTTTCTCAATGGTGATCTTACTAAGGAAGTATATATGGAACCTCCTCCTGGATACACTACTTTTAATAAAGTGTGTCGATTATGTCAAGCATTATATGGACTGAAGTAGGCTCCTTGTGCGTGGTATTTTAAGTTTAGCTCTACCATAGAGCATCTTGGATTTGAATCCAATCCGTGTGATAATGCTTTATTTGTGCAACGAACATCTTAGGGGTATATTTTACTACTTTTATAAGTAGATGACATGGTTATCACTGGTGATGACTATACCGATATTACAAAGCTCTAGCAATATCCCAATCAATAGTTTAAAATGAAAGATCTAGCTAACTCAGTTATTTTCTAGGCTTGGAGGTTACTTCAAATTCCTCTAGTTATTATCTTTCTCAAGCTAAATATGCCACTGATCTTATTTTTCAAGCTGAACTTACTAATGTCGCGACCTAACCTGAGGTGAACCACCTAAGATTTGGCTAATGGATTACTAAGCCTAAACTTAGCTTAAGCTCTCCTAAGCCCATATCAATTCACGGCTTAGGTTCAAATTCTTAACATGCAAATTATTTTTCAATTAGGAGTCACCACTAAACTATTCTTTGGTGGGTCGATTAGAAATCCAAGTAATGGGAGATTTACTTTACTCCTACAAACCAGAAATTGTGAGTTCAGGAACTTGATTACGCTAGATTTCTCTAATGCTCTTTCAGTACATTTCTTTTTTATTTTGAAAAAATGTTTTGCAAGCAGCTTGAATTGATTTTAATTTACTTCCCTAACATGTGAGGTGATCATACGAGTGTGCAAACCACCAATTTAACACCTAAATAAAGTAATAAATAAATTATGGGACTTACCTCATACCAACGAAAGCATCTACAATGTTAGACCAGAATTCACACCAATAGTCCTAAATATGATTTCTAATTAACATGCAATCACTCAATTTTTTTCAAGATTTTCTTTTATTTAAATGAAGCCTAGAAACTACGTGCAATGCAATACAATGAAATACAAAATTATGTTAACTAAAATGACATGCAACATGCAACCTATCATGCGAACTATATGTCAAGCAACATTTATTAAATGACCTAATCTAGTGATAGGAAAAGATTAATGCAACTATTTTAACATTTACACATTTAGATTATGTGCAATGGACAACCTAATTTTACATGACATGTGCATGATTATTTTTATGTTTTCTTTTATTTTTAATTAAATTTCGAAATTAAAATTACTCAATAATTAAACATGCAATTTAAATTAATGAAAGGAAAAACTAACATCATAAATTAATGTTTTTTTTGGATTTTTATTTCAAAAAATCGAAATAAATAAATTTCCTATTCTAAACATACAAAACTATCCTAACACGGATAATGTTCTAGCATGATGAATTAAATCAAACTTAAATATATTTCTTGGGTTTTCTATTATAGAAGCAAAATCAATTCAAACAACAAGACAGCAAATCAGACAAGATATAATTGATATCTATTTAATAAATTAACGAATTGTATCTTGCGCATGAGATCGGATTAGCCAATTTTTAACAAAATTGCGAATCATATCTCGAGCGTTAGATTGGATTGGCGATTTTTCCATGTGATTGCGAGTCATATTTCAAGCATGAAATCGGACTATCAATCGTATTCATGTTGTGAAATTATGAAGATTTCTCAATTTAAAAGGCTACTCTAGATTATGAATTAGACTATATATCCTAAACTTTGATCATGTGCATCGAGATATTTTAAATAAGGAAACGGAATATTCTGAAATCAAATTAGACAATTTTTACCTAATCCGAATATTGGTTTCCAAATTTGGACTTTGCGCAATCAGACCGGGATCGCAATCGGCGGGCAATAGGGCGGTGGATGGTGGCGATAGTTCACGGTGGCGAGCGGTGATGGTTCACGGATGGGCAGCGAGACCTCGTCGAGACTCACGGCTGAACGATGACTCATTCATGGTGCTTGCAGCGCTTGATGATGCTCACAATGCGGTTAGCGAGAGCTTCTGATAACCTACGAAAAAAATAGAAATTCTGCAAGTTGCGGAGAGGCGACTGGTATGAGACAATCACCCATGAACCAGACCAACGGAAAGCTTCAAGGGTGCTCCTCGAATGTCAGGAATGCCGCAGGTGTTGGGAAAAGATGAATTCGGATTTGGTAGAACAATGAAGTCGGATCTTTAAAGTAATCAAGTTGGACTTTGAGGCATGATATCACTTTCTTTAAGGATTTATTTACCCACAACATTGTTAATGGTCACCAGCAAATATCCTCAAGGATACAACAAAGTCTAAAAAATGAGAATACTAGATAGCGATACAACAAAGTCTAAAAAATGAGAATACTAGATAGCAATTCTAGTATTTCTCCAATATCTCTCTATAAAATAATTGAAAAGATGGCTGTAGTTTTTTTTTTTTTTTTTTCAAAAAGAGGCTCGAAAAGATTAAAATGATCACACACACGTTCTTCCAAAAACTGACATATATATATATATATAACAGTCTTAAAACATAGGTAACTCTTCGTGAAAATTGCAAAAATGAACAAATGTGTCCTTTCAAAAATTGCCCAGATGAACAAAGGTGTCCATTCGGAAGAAGTTGAAAAAACGAACAAATGCAACCCTTCAAGAAAAGTTGCAAACTGAACGAATATCTTTTCCAAATGTTGTCTTGAAAAGACACAAACAAAAAATTCGGAATAATTAAATAATAATAATTTCTTAAAAATAATTTCCAAAAATTCTCAAAAACAAAAACAACCTTTGAATTGATTAAATTAATAACATAACCGTAAGAAAAAATAAATAAATAACAAAATGGTTAGTACTAATTAAACCACGGGCGCACAAGCATGCAAAGTGTGCCAAAATCGCGCACCCACACGCGGGTATGGTGAGGTCTAACCCACACCTAATTATCTCTTTAGGTACACTAAAGAAACTTCACATTTATTAATTGATCCACTTTCCTATGTAAAACAAGGAAACATGCACTTGGTCTGTTTTTACAAACAAACTTCCAACAGTAAGACTATAGGACACGAGACTGGCACAGCGATGGCTGCAATGAGGAGTTGGACCTGCGAACAGCAAAGTAGCGACACCTTCTTTTGCCTTTGAACTCCACAAGGCAAAGACCACCGCCTCAAAGTCTCCTCCTTTCTCTATATTTGTGCGTTGAGAAAGTGGATCCTTAAAATTCTGACTTCATCGATCAAGCTCTCCTTTATACGTTGACTTCTGAATTGCTCTAAGTTGGATTGGATCTTTCAAGAGCGATACAAAACCTAGATGCGGCAAAAATGACTGGGAGGCAATAGGGGATATCTCGTCGCACAATCGAGGATGCTTCTTAGACTCGACAGCAACTTCGTTGGAGAAGGTCGAAGGAATAACAAGGGGCAGCCACGAGCGCACTCTCTCGTGTTCTCACGTGTATTTTCTCTAGTGCTCTGAGAATAAAATTGCCGACCCCCCTTTCTATTAATTCTGTGGCCGTGTATGGAATTGTGTAGCCTCCCCCTCCTGATCGAAAGAGAGCGCCCCTTTTATATGCAAAGGAAAGGAGCCCACCAAGGAAAGAAACAAAATCACATATTGCATGGTCAAGACACGATTTCTTTTTCAATTTCCTTACACCTATGACCATGCAAAAATTGTAACACATCCGCATCATTTTCTTTCCTTTATTTCTTTTCTTTCCTACAAACAAGAGAATCGGTCGCCGCATGTTTACATTCACAGGATCAACAAAAAATTCTTTTCCATTGGATCATCCAACAACCCAAAAATTGACCGAATATTGCCAAAAGTTATTGATTGTAATAGAATTTTCCCGATTCCGAATCTTGCAAAGATGAGCTTGTAATATTTCCTTCCCGCACCTGTCCTTATTGAGAATATATGAATAGATTGCACGAATATACGAAAAATCCACCATCATATCATCAAAAATATTAAACCGCCATTCCTCATAAGTTGATATTTGGTCATCGAAAAATAACGGGCTCGAGCTAATTCCCTCTCTTCATAGGCTTAGCCCAACTCGTCAAATTAAAGCTTAGAACTATCAATTCAAACCTATCTGTCACTAGTCCAATATGCAATCTCGAATTTTCTATGCAATAAATGATTGGATCGCCAAAATTTAGGTGTTAACAACTATTGAGAAATATTGTGAGTAATAAGGGTAAAATAGTAACTTAGTTATGAGTAGGGTTACAAATATATATATATATATATATATATATATGATTATCAGAAAACAATTATCCTTCACATGGTATCAGAGCCGCACTTTAAAGAAAAATAAAAACCCTAGCAGCCAGATCACCGGAGACCACTGTTCCGTCACCGGAAAAGGCCGTGCCTCCGGCCAGCGACACTGATCCGTCACCGGAAAAGGCCGCGCCTCCGGCCGGCGACCCACGAACTCCTTGACCAACGCTTCTTGATTCATGTTCTAGTGATCGTCCTCTCTATTTTTTGGTTCTGCGCTTCAGAGACGCGTTCACATCCTTGGTGCCGCCCACGTTGTAAAATAGCACGAGGATAAAGAACGGGTTCCCGTTGATCTCAACACAAGATGCGGCGATAGCGGATGGGGAGGATTGCAAGCTTCGTGAACATTTTCATGGAAAGGTCGAAGTGCTTCTGCGGAGGATTGCACCTAGCGTCCGGTTTGTTTGGAGTGTAGTTCGGAGAGCAGAAATTTGATGCAGTGATTATGATTGAACCGGCATCCAGAATGCACCATTGCAGGTTGTTGTTACAATAGATCTCGAAACAAGCGCTACAGGTAAGTCCATCATTGAAAAGGGCTGTATTCAGTGCTGCAGTCTCTAGTCCATATCCTTGTTGTCGCCGTAAAAAAGTCGCATGCGCATCGTACCAATTACTGGAGTTGAGTCTTCTCTTGGAATAAATATAATGGAGTTCTGCTGGATTCCTTTTGTCTTCATCGTGATCTCATTTTTGGCGTGACTTCTCAAATTGTGGAACTTGAACAGTGGTGAGTTACTGGACAACTTTATCGCTTAATTATTAATGTTAAAGTAATTCTTCCAACTTTGGTGCTGGCTATGGGGTGCTGGTAAGGCTTTTGAAAACATCGAATAATGTGATATTTTTTGGTGGTGGACGGTGACCCACTTTATTATTTGTATAGCACAGAATTTTAGAAGTGGCCATTATTGAGGATAGAGTTGCTGTTTCGCACTTGAAAGTGATGTTGGAGATATTGAGAATAAGCATACTAGTGCTATAATGACTTGATTGAGGCCTTTCTGTTCAGAATTTCTTTTTTGGGTATTTGATTGAATTATTGGAATTAAGTATTGGCAACTGTGAAGTTCATTTCTTGGGTTCAATCATTATTCATTAATGGCAACCAATGAATCAACTTCTGTATTGACTTCTAGATCTCCTTTTGGTCATTTTCAATTAACATCTATCAAGTTAGATTGAACTAATTATCCATCGTGGTCTAAAGCGGTCGAGGTCTATCTCACTGCCACCAAATAATTGGACTATCTCACGTCTACAATACCATTAGACAAGAGTAAAGCTGCTGATTGGATTGCAAGAGATGCGATGATTCGAACCCTTTTGTGGAATAGCATGGACCCTAAGGTCAGTCCTCACTTTATTCAATGTGACTCTGCTAAAGCAGTTTGGGATAAGTGCGCATTACTCTATTCAGGCCAAAATAATATGATGCGAGTATGTGACACGTGGGAAAAGTTATTCGATATTCAACGTGGAGATCAATCTTTGTCTGATCATTATGCTCGGTTCACCACTCTCTGCCAACGATTGGATACTTATCTTCCTGCCTCGAACGATCCAGATGTTTTGGCTAAACGCCAAGAGGATTTGAGGGTAATATTATATCTCAAGTCATTGGGGTCTGAGTATTCATCTCTTCGTCAGCATATTACATGTCAGAGTTCTTGATAACTCTATAAAAATAGAGTTATTTTACCTATTTTAGGCAGTAATTAATGCATTATCTGTGAGAAAATATTTGGATTTCCTTCTGATTATTTGAATTTTCCTTGTTTATGCAAAATAATGAGATATGGAGAGGATAAGAAAAATAATGGCAACTATTAGGAATTCAAATAAAAGCAGCAGTGGAAGATGGATATCAAATCAGGAAATTCTTGATTTTGTTCCCTAATGTTATCTGCAAGCATTGGGAGATAGATATTTTAGATTTCCTATAAATAGGAAGAGAGAGCAGTTAGGGTTTTGGGGGGTTAGATTGTTTTTCATCCTTCTCAGAGTTTTTCAAGTATTTTGAAGAGAAGACAAAAGTGGTGACAGAATTCTTGTCCTTTGATTCAAGATGCTGGGTTTGATTTATATTTATATTTATATTTCTTATTCTACTATATTCTAATTTTCTTTTGTTAGGGCTACGATGTAGCCTAACCATGATGATATGAATTTCATGATTTTTATGTTTTACAATTGATTTCATTCATGTGAATTATATATTATTGCGTTTAATGCTTTTGAGTGACCGGCCACCACTTGAATGATTTGATGTGCATGTTTGAGACGAGAGGTAATAATATGCAATTGCTCATTATAATATATAACCATGAATTAAACATGGATAGAAATATACCGTGTTATTTGTGTAGCTTTCGGTGATAAGGTGATCCAAAAGACTCATTGTAAACCGGGAATATTCATAGTTTTTAATGCACTCATGTTTATTTTAATTCACATAGAGATATAGTGGATTAATAAGCTGAGTAGGTTTGCTATACCTAGAGATAGGATAGTAAATAGATTAGGAAATTCCGCTATCACATGTTTGATATCGTTCTTGTATTCACAACAATCTGAAATTCATATCTAGTGGTTATGGTGAAATCGGATGCTCTAACATATTTATCTCGATCGATTTACTGCATTTAGTCTACAAATTTCGTTTTTAATTTATTCTTAATTATATTTTGATTTGTTAGATAAATTTTAGAATTAGTCTATTTTAGTATTTAATTGGTTTATTAATCATCGATCTCCGTGAGACGATACTTTATCTCATCATTATATTACTTGTTCGATACGTGCACTTGCGTTTAGAATTTCACGAACAGTTCTCTTCCTACAGTAGATGAAGTCTTCTCCCAGGCTCTTCGTTCTACAATTCCTAAGGAGTTCTTCCACACAGGCGGTGGAGATTAGTGCTATGCTTTCCCATGGTTCTAGTGGACGTGGAGGTCGAGGTCGTGGTTATTGAGGCCGTGGACGCGGTGTTGTTCGCAGTGGAAGTCGTGGAGGCCGTGAAGGAGGAGTTGGGACTCGTGGTTCCCGCTATTGCCAACATTGTCAAAGAGCTGGACATACAGAAGCTTATTGCTATACACTTCACCCAAAGCTCAAACCCCCTCTTGCTGCATATGTAGAGGTTGAGGATTCTCTTAGTCCTCCCTCAATGGCTCCACCAAGTTCAACTCAAGTTCTGAAGACAGGCGATTCGGTTACATTAACACGTGCTGAATATGATACATTGGTTCGCACCCAACAAGTGACAGGATCTTCAGCTCCTACTGCAACTCTGGCACAAACCTCTAAAGGTAGTTTATTGTGTTTGTTGTCTGCATCGTCTGATTCTTGGGTTATAGACTCTAGAGCTACCAATCACATGACTGGTAATTCTAACTTACTATCTTCTTTTCACTCTACATCTTCTTCATTATCGAATTTTGTTACATTAGCAAATGGCTCACAGTCTCAAGTTACTGGTATGAGAGTTGCTCATTTGAGTCCTTCTCTTTCTTTGTCATCTGTCCTTCACCTATCAAAATCTCCTTATAATTTGATTTCTGTTAGCTCATTGACCAAAGAACTAAATTGTTCTGTGACTTTTTCCTCTTCCCGTTGTGTTTTTCATGATCTGAGGACTGGACAGATGATTGGTGGGGGACACGAATCAAATGGCATGTACTACCTTGATAAGAAGGTGTTAGCTGCCGTAGCTGTGAAACAGACATCCACTGATGTATATCGGATGCATTGTTGTGCTGGTCATCCACCACCAAACCTACTTCGACGTCTATTTCCTGAGTCTAAGTTTATGAGTTCCTTTCAGTGTGAAGCTTGTCAGTTTGGTAAACATCATAGAACTTCTTTTCCTTCCCGTATTCAAAGTCGTCTTGTGTCTAGTCCATTGAGTTGGTTCACTCAGATGTATGGGGTCTATGTCGTGTGTCTGATGTCTCTGGATTCAAATATTTTGTTACATTTGTGGATGATTTTTCCCAAATGACTTGGTTATTCTTAATAAAAGATCGTATAGAGATTTTTCGTTGTTTTCAATTGTTCTATTTCGAAGTGTTGAATCAATATAATATCTCTATCAAACATTTACGATCAGATAATGCTAGAGAATACCTTGCTACAACTTTTGGTTTCTAGCCCTTTTTGGAATCTCATGGTATTATTCATCAGACGTCATGCTCATACACTCCACAACAAAATGGCGTAGCTGAACGTAAAAATCGCCATCTTCTTGTCGTCCGCTACCTCATGTTTCATATGCATCTACCTAAACATTTTTTGGGTCATGCTATTCTTACAGCATGTTATTTAATTAATAGGCTTCCAACTTCTATTCTTCAAGGGAAGACACCATTCTCAATTTTACATCCAAATCGTCCTCTCTTTTCCTTACCTCTTCGGGTCTTTGGGTGTGTTTGTTTTGTACATAGTCTTACTCCAGGTCTTGATAAATTGGATCCTCGTGCTGAAAAATGTGTCTTTGTGGGATACTCTTAAACTCATAAGGGATACAAATGTTATAGTCCTACTTGTCATCGTATGTTCGTGTCTACAGATGTGACGTTCTTTGAAGATCAGTCATATTTTTCTTCTCAAAATGTTCCACAGACACCTGATAGTGATGATTGTGTACTACTAATGCTTCCACTGCCTTCCATCTCTCCAGCTACCTCCAGGAAATTTCAGTTTGCTGATCGCACCTATCATCGACAAAGTACAGTTCCAACTATGACAATACAGCCTTCATTAGCACCTGATTCATCTATTCCCCCATCAGTTGCAGTGCCAGCCTCTGATCCTAATCTGCTTATTGCTTCTCGAAAAGGTACACATTCTTGTGTTGGTCGTCCTGTTGATCGTTATTCTGGTCTTTCTGATTGTGTTAGTACACGTCATCCTATTTCAAATTTTTTGTCCTATGATCGTTTATCTCCTACCTTCTTTGCCTTTGTCTCGTCGTTGTCTTCTATTTCTGTGCCTAGTAGTGTTGCCGAAGCTCTTGCTCATCCGGGTTGGTGTCGTGCCATGGAAGACGAAATGCAAGCACTAATTCAGAACAAAACTTGGCAGCTTACTTCCTTATCTACTGATAAGCAACCTGTTGGTTGTCGTTGGGTTTTCACTGTTAAAGTTCATCCTGATGGTACTCTTGATCGATTAAAGGCACGATTAGTTGCGAAGGCATATACTCAAACTTATGGTGTCGACTATAATGACACTTTCTCTCCCATGGCCAAAATTCCCTCTGTCCGTGTCTTCATTTCTTTGGCTATGCAATTTGGCTGGATCCTTCATCAATTGGATGTCAAAAATGCCTTTTTACATGGTGATCTGGCCGAGGAGGTCTACATGGAGCAACCACCTGCGTTTATTGCTCAGGGGGAGAATGTGGTATGTCATTTACACAAAGCTTTGTATGGACTTAAACAATCTTCTCGTGCTTGGTTTGGTAGATTTAGTGATGCGATTATCAAATTTGGATTAAAGCGGTGTCAAGTAGATCATTAAGTTTTTAGCTCTATGTCTTCGACTGGTTGCATCCTTCTAGTTGTATATGTGGATGATATCATTATTACTGGCAGTGATTCAGGTGGTATTCAAAAACTTAAGCAATTTTTGCACAAAGAATTCAGTACTAAAGATCTAGGACATCTTCGATACTTTCTTGGTATTGAAGTATCATATTCACATGCTGGTATCAATTTATCGCAGCGAAAGTATGTATTGGACATCCTTGGCGAGGTTGGATTTCTTGGAGTAAAGCCAGTCGATACCCCTATGGATCCTAATATAAAACTTGATGCAGAACATGGAGAATTACTACATGATCTAGCAAAGTATCGAAGATTAGTTGGTAAGTTAAACTATCTTACTATTACAAGACCCGATATATCCTTTGTGGTTAGTGTAGTAAGTTAGTTCATGAGTTCTCCTCCTATCACTCATTGGGATGCTATACTTCAAATCGTCAAATATTTGAAGGGAGCACCAGGTAAAGGACTACAGTTCAAGAATTATGGCCATCTAAACATTGCAAGCTTTTCTTATGCCAACTGGGCCGGATGTCCTATGGATAGGAGATCTAATTCAGGCTATTGTGTGTTTCTTGGGGGTAATTTAGTTGCATGGAAAAGCAAGAAACAGCATGTAGTTTCCCGATCAAGCGCTGAAGCTGAATATTATGCTATGTCATATGTGACTGTTGACACCTCATTTAAATTTAGAAAATAGAAATATAAGATAATCTTTGATTAGAGGGAAATTTTTTGAAAAAAAAAATTGAATTCAAAAACTCAACCGTGTGATTTTGGAGCCACTTTGTTGTTGGAGTTGTTGAGTGAATATCTCACTCGCAAAAACGACTCCAAGCCTTCCTCTATAAATAAAGGGCGAGATTTCGGAACCAAAGGGTGAGGGGGGAAGAGCAAGAAAAAGTGTGGGGCTTCTCTTCGTCTTCGTCGAAGGAGAAAAGAATACAAAAGTGAAAAGAAAAAAGAAAAGTCAAAAAGTGAAGGGATCAAGAGAGGTTCTGTGGGTATTTCTTGCTGCTAGTTTCGAAGTCGGCGGGGAAGCACTTTTCTTCGCTGAAAAGTACAGCAGAGCACGGTAACAAAGAGAAAGCAGAGAGAAGAGTCAGAGAGAAAGTGACTGAAGGCTTTATTATATTGGGCTTAAGGCCCTGTCCGCCCAAGTTGGGCCCAGAAAGCCCGGCCCACAAGAATAGGGCCCGTGGAAAGAATGGGGTATAAAAGGGAGGAGAGAGAGAGAGAAGACGACGGTTGAAATCAGAAAATTACGCACGTCTTTTCTCTCCCGCTCGTTTTCTCTCTCAAAAGGAACAGTAGGCATATGGCTTCTAATTCTTCCCTTCAAGGCTTCATCGGATCGAATTCGACCGGATTTTCTTCCTCAATCGGCGTCGGTGTTTAATCTGTGGCTAAAAGGTACGCTCGAATCCGTGGTGTGCTTTAGGATCGGTGATGCGTGTTCGTTTTCCCGGGCTTCGCTTCCACATTGATTTAGGGGTTCGATTCAGTGTCGAATCCGGTTTTCGGGGATCCGTTATTCCCAACATTGATATCGAGCCCTAGTTCACGTTTTCCCGATCTTTTTTATCATGTTTTGATTGATTTTTCGCTAAAAGTTCTTCGGCCGTATGGATCGGGGCAAAAATCCCGACACCCGAGCACTATTTGGCCTTTTTTCCGAGTTTGCGTAACTCGAAATCAAATTCTAATGGCATAGGAAGAAAGGCGACGTCGAGATGAGTCCGGGGACACCTCGAGCGCCGCCGGGAGACGCCGCACGCGCCCACACGCGCGGCCGGAAGGCGCTGCGCGTGGGCGCAACGCGCCCGGCAGCGCTGGATCGCCAGGCGCGTGCGGCACACGCGCCGGTCGGCGAACCGGCGCGTGCGCGCCGCCGTCCGGCGAACCGGCACGCGCCGGTCCACGGACCGACGCGTGCTGACGTCAGCATGACGTCACCCAACAGTCGGTAATCGCTCAAGTGACGTCATTGATGACGTCGGCACCGTGACGGTTGGGCCGGGCGGTCACCGGCCGGCGACCCGACCCGGACCGACCCGCACGAGCGCCGCACGCGCGCGTCACGTGCCGACGGTTCGCCCGAACCGGCCCGACCGGTGCGACAGGTCCGACCGGTCCGACGACCGACGACCTAACCGTTGACCGTTGACCCGCTGACCGTTGACCGTTGACCGAAAAAAAAAAAAAAAAAAAGGAAAGAGTGTGTTTCTTTTTCAATTAAGTCTATGTGGATTATAAGTAATTCCTTATTTTTGTTCTGCATTTGTTGCAGGAACAATGCCTCACACATATTCGCGCAGTTACCGATGAACAAAATGATAGGCTGTCTAAGTTGATAGCTGAGCTGACTGATCATCGATGGGAGAGAGGTGACTTAATTGATCACGTCCTTGAAGTCAACGGGAAAATTCAACAGGTCATATGGAATGGTCGTCCAATGTCACAGTCAGAGATGGTGCGATTTTTCATAAGCACTCTTCCACCTGAATGGCAAGATGTGTTGAATCGCATATGGGATGTCAACGGAGCTGCTTCCTATAAGAAAATTGTCATGGATTTTGTAAATGAATATTACTGTATTATTTCAAGGGAAAAGATCAAGAAATTGAACAAAAGAGGATCTTTCCCAGTTCGTGTGCTGACTTGGTGTTAGTTGTATTGGTTAATATTTGTTAAGTGTGCTTTGTGGACATATTATGTAATGTTGACTACATGATTGTTGTTGATGTAACAACCGATATCTTGATTGTATAAATTGAAAGCATTATTGTTTTATTGGATGCCAATTATATGTTACTTTACATTATTCTTTGGTTGTTGTGGGTAATTAGCTGTGGGTAGTTATAGAAGTTTTTGTAACTTCATAGAATTGATTTTGCATATGACAATCATATTAATGATAGTTTTAAGTTAGGATTTTTGGAGGATGATTGGAAACATAGTGACCTTTTGATTCTGAAGCCTTACTTGAATTATTCATTAATATGATGGGTCTATCTAAATAGGGATGCATAAAAGATAGGCATTAATAATTCGTGCATATTTGTCTGATGTGTTCAGATCAATGGCTTCAGCCACAAAGAGCATAGTTGCCGAGCTGAACAAAGGTGAAAAGCTCAATGGTGACAATTATGAAATCTGGCAAATGAAAATCCAGTATGTGCTTTGGAAGAGCAAGAAGCACTTGAGGCTCTTAACCTGACCATGGTTGAACCTGAAGATGGAACCACTGCACAGCACAAAAGAGACAAAGAAGCTTTTTCTGCGTGGAAAAGAAAGAACTCTCTAGCTCGCATCACGTTGCTGAGCAGCATGGAAAATGACGTCATGCGAGAGTTTCGGCGTTTCGACAATGCTAAGGAAATGTGGGAGGCATTGGCAGCTAGATTTGGTCACACTTCGGTGACTAGACTGAGACAGCTCACTATCAAGTTTGACTCTTATAAGAAGCCTCATGGTTAGACCATGAAGCAACATCTTAGAAAGATGTCAAACATGATAACTGAGCTGAAAGATGCTGGCCATGTCCTCACAGATGAGCAACAAGTGCAAGCAGTGATTCGTTCCTTACCTCAGAGTTGGGAGCATATGAAGGTGCACTTGACTCATAATGAAAATATCAAAACCTTCGAGGATGCGATGCGTCATCTTGAGCTGGAAGAGGACCGCCTCCTGGCGGCTAAGCCGGATGCTGAACTCTACCATGCTAGTTCTAGCTCACATGGAGCTTTGAGCTCCAAGCGCAAGTGCCCTAGCTGGTTTGATAAAGAGAAAGGCAAGGAAGAAGCTGGTCCTTTAGGGAAGAAACCCAAGTTTAACCAACATGATAGAGGAAAGCGTCCTCGCATGAAGAAGCTGGCAAGGGTGAAATGCTACAACTGTGACAAGAAGGGTCACTATGCTCGCGATTGTCGTGAGCCAAAGAAGGTATGCACCCCTTGTACTTTTCAGAACTTTACTTTTGTGTCGAGTTCTGTGTTCTTAGCTGAGTCTAATCCTTTGTGGACTGTGGATTCAGGAGTGACGGACCATGTAGCGAAGGATAGAGGATCCTTCGTGGAATTCCGACGAGTACCAACTGGAACTAAGTGGATCTATGTGGGAAACAACTCCAGAGCTGAAGTGAAAGGAATTGGCACATGCCAACTGAATATCCGTGGTGGACGCACTTTGTTCCTTCATGATGTGCTGTAGTCTCCGGAGATTCGCCGGAATTTAGTGTTTGTTTTAATGTTGGTTAGACTAGGTTTTAATGTGAACTTCTGTAATAGAGGTGTGAATTTTTTTTTTAATACAAATTACTATGGTTGTGGTTATTTTCTTAATGGTTTCATTGTATTAGATATTGATTATGTTAATGCAAATGTTTGTTATTCCCTTATCACGTCTTCTAATACCTATGATAATGATGTGAATGTGTGGCATGCTAGGCTTGGTCACATTGGCCAACAACGTATGAATAGACTAGCCAAAGAGGGCTTGTTGGGCAACATTGAAAAAGTCGATTTGCCTATTTGTAAGCATTGCCTAGAAGGGAAAACAATACGGAAACCATTTGGGAAAGGGAAAAGAGCTGAATTTCCTCTGCATTTAATCCATACTGATGTCTGTGGTCCAATGAATGTGAGAGGAAGGCATAGGGCTGTTTATTTCATCACATTTATTGATGATTATACTCGATTCGGATATGTCTATTTGATTTCTCACAAATCTGAAGAAATAAGTTGTTTCAAAAAGTTTATGAACCTGGTAGAGAATCAATTAGACAAGAAAATAAAAGCATTGAGATCTGATCGAGGTCGAGAATATTTATCTAATGAGTTCAGAAAATTATGTGATGAAAAAGGAATAGAAAGACAGTTGTCTATTCCATATACTCCTCAACAATATGGTGTTGCAGAGAGAAGAAACAGAACCCTACTAGAAATGATTAGGTCTATGATGGCGCATGCTAACTTACATATCACCTTTTGGAGTGATGCGTTGTTAACTGCTGCCTATATACTTAACCGAGTGCCTTCCAAATCAGTTGCTTCCACTCCATATGAGTTATGGACAGGTAGAAAACCGGACTTAAGTTTTCTTAAGTTTTGGGGTTGTGCTGCCTATACACATGAGTCCTCTCACAAGTTTGGGAAATTGGGTCCCAGAGGAAAGAAGAGTATTTTTATAAGGTACTCGGAACACTCAAAAGGGTATGTGTACATAGGTGAGCAGGAAAGTGGGAGTATAACTGAATTTGAATCACGGGATGTCACATTCTTAGAGGATGAATTTCCTAAGAAGGGCGAAATAGGGGAAGATTGTTCCCTATTTGAGACATTGGATCAGGATAATGATGTTGGTGGAATTCATCCGAGTGGGAGTAATATGAGAAGTGATGAATTAAATTCCACTCATTCTCAATTACAACCACATAATGAAACGACATCATCATTACCTAATCCAAGTGGGAGCATGATGGGAAATGATGTGCAAAGTGTGCAATCTCCCATACGGCGAACAAGTCGCCAAAGTATTCCCCATCGACGTTTTGACATTGAAGGGGAAACTTTTATGATTGCTCCACAAGATGAGGATGAGCCAAGAAATATTAATGAGGCTCTGAATTGCCCTAGTAAGGAAAAATGGATTAATGCAATGGAAGAGGAAATTGAGTCAATGAAATCAAACCAAGTCTCTGGGAACCGGTTGACCTTCCAAAAAGACGCAGAGCTATTGGGAACAAATGGGTTCTCAAAATAAAGCGAAAGGCTGATGGCTCGATAGAAAGGCATAAGGCTCGCCTTGTGGCGAAGGGGTATAATCAACAGGAAGGAATTGATTATGAATATACGTTTTCTCCTGTAGTGAGATTTACCTCGATTCGCATTATTCTGGCAATAGTGGCTAGTCTGGATCTTGAGTTACATCAAATGGATGTAAAGACTGCTTTCCTCAATGGAGAATTAGAGGAAGAAATATACATGGAACAACCTGCTGGTTTCATAGTGAAAGGCCAAGAAGAAAAGGTATGTCGACTTTTGAGGTTGATATATGGCCTTAAGCAGTCATCGAGACAATGGTATATACGTTTTCATAATGCCATAATAGCATATGATTTTACAATGATTGATGAGGATCATTGTGTATATATCAAAAGATCCAAGGATCAATTTGTGATCATATCATTATATGTTGATGATATACTAATTGCCGGAAGCAATATGGAGTTTGTTAAGACTGTCAAGAGTTGGTTGTCTTCCAACTTTGAGATGAAGGATATGGGTGAAGCTGCATACATTCTTGGAGTTAAGATTTCAAGAGATCGTTCGAAGAGATCGTTATCTCTTTCGCAAGAAACCTATATAAATAAGGTTCTTGAACGATTTCGTATGCAAGATTGTAAACCCATAGACACTCCTATTGCGAAAGGTGAAGGATTGAGCCATAGACTGTGTCCAGGGACTCCACAAGAGAAGGAACAAATGAAACGTGTTCCTTATGCAAGTGCTATTGGGAGCTTGATGTACGCTATGATGTGTACAAGACCCGACATATGTTTTGCAGTTGGAATGGTGAGTAGATACCAATCCAATCCAGGTCCAGCACATTGGAAAGCCGTTAAGAGAATACTGAGGTATCTGAAGGGGACTACTGATTTCAAGTTGAATTACCAAGGAAATGATCTGCGACTTGAAGGCTATTCAGATGCTGATTGGGGAGGAGATTTAGATGAAAGAAAATCTACCTCAGGATTTGCTTTCTTACTGAGCAATGGCGCCATATCATGGAGCAATAAGAAGCAAACGTGTATAGCCTTGTCCACGATGAAAGCTGAGTTCGTGGAATTATTAGCAGCGGTACAAGAAGGAGTTTGGCTTAAAAGATCCTCGGATCATTTAGGTGTTATTGAGAAAGCTGCAAATCAATTATTGGTTAATTGTGATAGCCAAGCAGCTATAGTGTACACCAAAGATCCAAAGTATCATGGCAAGACCAAACATATAGATACCAAGTATAACTTTGTAAAAGATATGGTTGCACGAAAGGATGTGAACTTGCAGTACATATCTACGCATAGAATGGTAGCAAATCCTATGACAAAGCCAATACCTAGAGATGTGTTTTGTGGTCATGTAAAATCTCTAGGATTGCGTAGAGTCTGATGTCTTGGGATTGTAATTTCCACGAGTTGTTCACATTTATGAAATTTTGTTTTTCATTGATTAATGCCTATGAATCTTTGTATGATCTTTATGTATCTTAATGCTCAGTGCATTACTTTAAGTTAAGAGAAGTATGTCGGACAGATATAAGATTAGCCCACTCACACGGGTAATCGCCTCTATTTACTGTGTGATAAATAGAGATGAGACTGTTTTTAAGCTTATTATCTAGGTGATAATCGAGAGCTCAAGCTTAAAACACGTATGTCGCCTTAACTGAGTGTTGAGATGAGGACATAATACTTGTGATTTCCGAAAGTAAAATACCCAACATATTTTACTTTATCTGTCTAAGATGCCGATGTGAGTTTTGATGAATTTTGTGAATGAGTAGATACGTGAACTCAAGTTAGACATTGGGTATGTCCGAACTATCATCTGTACGGTATTGAAAAGTGTAGACATACGCTCCATGGGAAAGGAGTTAATACCGTAATACGTATTTCATACTACGTATGCATAAGACGACCAATAAGAGTGGCAAAAAGTTTGATCTCAACTTTTATGACGTGTGAGACTCTTGAGGAAAAGAGTTCCTCAATTTAAGTCCCCTCATGACTCTTACTTATTCTCAAGATTTCTATTTAGTGTTTGCTATCTTAGGATGTTGCCAATGGTCATGAGTTTGATTCGATCTAATGGGACATTTCTAGAAAAGCAAACTGAACTGAAATTGAGAGTTTGAAGGAAAGAGGAAGATCGATTTTGGAGAATCACATTATAGTTTTGTATTCACCGGTCGACCAATTATGACTGTCTTTGTGATAATTATAATTGTGAATACAATATATATCATTGTTTAAAAGAGATCAAGAGAGATATTAATGTGATCGATCGATCTAGGGTACGCATACTAAATCTACTCGGAGTGTGACGCCCATTATGAGCTGCTATATATTCCTAACAGATGTATAGCAACGAGCTCTCAAAGTATGCTGGTCGCACGGATTATTCACCGGTATGAATGTTGAAGAGAGGTAAAGAGAATCCTGTTCGGCCCACCTTGTGCGAGTGGGAGATGAAGGCTTTATTATATTGGGCTTAAGGCCCTGTCCGCCCAAGTTGGGCCCAGAAAGCCCGGCCCACAAGAATAGGGCCCGTGGAAAGAAGGGGGTATAAAAGGGAGGAGAGAGAGAGAGAAGACGACGGTTGAAATCAAAAAATTACGCACGTCTTTTCTCTCCCGCGCGTTTTCTCTCTCAAAAGGAACAGTAGGCATACGGCTTCTAATTCTTCCCTTCAAGGCTTCATTGGATCGAATTCGACCGGATTTTCTTCCTCAATCGGCGTCGGTGTTTAATCTGTGGCTAAAAGGTACGCTCGAATCCGTTGTGTGCTTTAGGATCGGTGATGCGTGTTCGTTTTCCCGGGCTTCGCTTCCGCATTGATTTAGGGGTTCGATTCAGTGTCGAATCCGGTTTTCAGGGATCCGTTATTCCCAACAGTGACGTGAGAGAGAAAGGTGAGAGCAAAAAAAAAAGAAAAGGAAAAGAAAAGGAAAAACGCTGTTCATCTTCTTCCTCGCTGGTCCCTCCGCTGCTGCAGGCCCGCGATCGCACCATTGCGCCACTACCACCGCCGCTTCGTTCGCCGACTCCAAGCACCACACTTCCGTCTGCCGTTCGCCGGTCTCACCGCCATTCTTGCAACTAGTGCAACCCCCGACGACCGCTATGACCGAGTGACGCCCCTGCAGCTTACAACCCAGCTCCGCCGCTGTTCTTGTCCTCACAGCACTGATGACCGCCGGTTCGCCTTCCCTCCCGCGACGCCAGCAGTCGCACTTGAGCCCTCCTTGACGCCAAAAGCCGTTGTTGCTGTGCCTGCACTGCAGATCCCGAGCCCCGGTGTCACTGCCCCCCGCGACGCCTCTACCCACAACACCGCGCTGCTCCCGAGCCTGAGCGACCTGCAACTCGTCTCCACTGCTCGCCACAGCATCCGAGCGACCACCCTAGCCGGATCTACAGCCCTCCACCTGACAACCAGCGATCCTCACCAGCATCTCCGTCTCCATCTCCTCGTCGCAACCACCAGCGCCCGACACCCACAGCAGCGCGCTGTCTAGTAGCTTGAGGCCACAAGCGACGCACACAACACCTGCTTTCCGCGCTACTACCGCTTCGCTGCCACTACTGATCAACTCCCGCACCGGTCACCGTTGTTCAAGCCCCGTGCCACCTCTATTGCGCCTGCATCAGCGTCCTTAGCCGAACCAGAGTTTCCTCGCCGTACTCACTGCTGCCGAGCCGCTCCACCAGCTCAACGAAGCCATTGCAGTGCCGATCCGTGACGATGCAGCTTTCTTTGCCCTGTCCACGACCACCCAGCGACCGAAGATCCTCCCCGCTGGTTGCCATACGCAAGGCCCGCAACACCGCTTCTATTCAGCTGTTCCAGTTGCGCCTCTGCTCAGCCCAAGTGCTCAACACCACCCCTGTTCAGCACTGACGCCCAAGCTCTAACGCCACATCTGCACCATCATCCTGTTCATTGCTTTCGAGCCATTCCTCAAGTGGGTCTAGCCCTAGACTAGGTAAATTTTTAGGTTAAATTTAATTCAAATATTTGGTAGTTTTTTATTATTCTAACTTAATTTGTTTTAATTTATTATCCAATTAGAAAATTTGTCATATTAAGTCATGATAATCAAAAATATTGAGCCGCGAGACGTCGGGTTAAATTTTTGATTATTTCGACTTTTCATGGCAAATTCATGAATTGCTTTGCATAATTGATTCACATAAAGATAATATGACATTGATTCATGTTGATAAATTGTCAATAGGACGTACATTTTGATGCATCATTGTTATTTGCACATCAAATATCATGCATCATATGTCATATCTAGGATTTAGGTATTTAGGTCCATAAACATTTCATGTTTAAAGCAATGCATTCTAATTTTTTAAGATTCATATAGAATTAGGATAATTTTCCTTTAATAAAACCAAGACAAAAAAGAACAAAAAATGTTATTTAGGTTTCATAATATGCACACCACATAATCCCATTTCATGTCATCATTGTTAGTGTAGATTGCATACATGTAATAAGAAAAATCATTTTAAAAAAATCACAAAAAGAACATGCATATAGAATTATTATGTCATTCATCACATGTCATGAAACACATGCATATTTAGGGTTATATAAATTAGATTGCATACATATAGTGATAGTTTAAGTTATGCCATATGAATTGCATCTCACATATTATTAAAGTAAAATCCATGCATATCTAAATTTAAATTAAGATTACATTTAATTGGGTCTCATGTCATTTAGAAATCATGTTCAGGACATGCATTTTTATTACCATTTTTTTATTTGAATGTTATTTTATTGATTGTACACCCGCATGACCATCATTTACATGTTAGTAGCTTAGGTTTAAATTAATCAACATTGCATGCAAAATATTTTAAAATAAAAGGTACTGAAAGGGCATTAGATTAATCTAGCGTAACCATGTCCCCGGACCTACTGAATCTCTGGTTCGCAATAGTAAAGTATTCTCCCATACTTTACTTGGGTTTCTAATCAGCCCTAATTGGTTAGTGGCGGCTCAAAATTGAATATAATTGCATGCTTAAATAGATTAATTTTTTAACATCAAGTCGCGATTGGTAGGACTTGGGAGGGTCCGTGCCAAGTCTTCGGACTTAGTAATCCATTAGCATTCTTTAGGTAATTCACCCACCAAAAAAAATTCGGGAAAGTCGCGACAGTGACAAGTGAATTACTACGGTTGAGAATGTTACTATCAGAGATTGGAATGTCACCGTCAAATCCATTAGTGTTGTATTGTGATAATCAATCCGTTATTCATATTGCATCTAATCCAGTCTTCCACGAGCGAACTAAGCACATTGAGGTTGATTGTCATTTTGTGCGAGAAAAGGTTCAAAAAGGTGATGTTATTCTTCAACACACAAAGTTGGAGGATCAACTCGCAGACATTTTTACGAAATCTCTACGGGGAAATAAAGTGAGCGTCTTATGTAACATATTGAGATTATTTGATATCTACATCCCAACTTGAGGGGGAGTAATAAGGGTAAAATAGTAACTTAGTTATGAGTAGGGTTAATCGCGCGCGCGCGCGCGCGCGCACACACACACACATATATATATATATATATTTGTAACCCCTCTTTATTTTGATTATCAGAAAACAATTATCCTTCACAACAACTAATAACAAGATTACTTCAACTACCATTGAGACTAATTCCAAAGTTAACGACAAAGATGGGACTCTTCCAAATCCTACTCTATATTGATAGCTAATTGGCAATCTTGTATATCTCATTGTGACTTGTCCAGGCAATGGCATAGCCTATGCCATTCACATTGTTAGTCAGTTCATGATTGCACCACGAATCACTCATTTTGCTACCGTTTTTCGCATTCTTCGCTATGTTAAGAGTTCCTTATTTCATGGTCTTCACTTCTTTGCTCAATCTGACCTTGGAGTTGAAGGCTTACTATGATGCTGATTGGGCTTGAGAGCCTCTTAATTGTTGCTTCACCACTAGCTACTGCTTCTTTCTAGGTAACTCACTGAGCTCATGGCGTAGTAAGAAACATATTATTGCTGCTCGATCTAGTATAGAAGTAGAATATCATGCTCTTGCTAATACAACGGCAGAATTATTACGGTTTCGATGGTTATTAGAGGACATAAGCATCCGTCATAACAGTGGAACAATACTTTATTGTGACAATCAAAGTACTATTCAAGTAGCACATAATGATGTTTTTTTATGAATGCACCAAGCATATTGAGATGGATTATAATTTTATAAGTTTTCACATGCATCAAGGCACCATTCGTTTTATCTCCACTTCATCAGTTAATCAAACTATAGATGTATTTATGGAGACACATCCACTAGGACATTTCCAAGATCTCTTCTCCAAACTCCACTTGACTTCTTCCACATTACATTAAGTTTGAGGGGACATGTAAGAAATATATTCCGATATGTCTGAATCTGAATATTATTTTCAATATTATTTTGATTCCAAGTTTTATTATGAGTATTTGTTTGATTACAATATCCATCTGATTCTAAGTATCTCTCAGATTATAATCTCATCGTTATGATTTATTGTAAAATTATGTTACTATAAATAGTCATTCTATAAAGCTTATAAATAAGTTCATGCATAGGTCAACAGAATATATTGAAAATTTCACAATTTTATTTTCTACTTTACACTTATCAAAAAGTATGGACGATCCTGAGAAAAGGAAAAAGTTAATTTCCATTCGGCTTTTGAAAAGATTTGAGTTGGCATTGGCCTAGGGGCCTTGATGGACGACGACGATATGGGAAAATTGAAGCAATAATCGAAAATCACAAGCTGGGTGTTTAGCATACTAAACTCTAGCAGAAACTGCAGGACAGATTGGGCTTGTCCGACTTTTTGGTACAAAGAACCAAACATGCTTGCTCTAGTGAATGAGACTTTTATGGACTTATATAGCTAAGGGCGCGCATGATAACGTTTCTATTTCTCTATTTCTCTATTCCCCGGAACAAGTTTGGAACAGAAATCCGTTTGGTAACGTAATTTCATTTTTTTTTTTAATTTCTGGAACAAAAATAAAAAATCAAAACTTCATTCATCGTTCACTCTCGTCATCACCCGTCACCCACTCGCTAGCCATGGGATGTCGAACGCCCGCTGCTGGTCGCCGACCGCCCGCCACCGACCCTGACCATCAGCCGCTCACCACCAATCGTCGGCCACCGAACACCGGCTGTCAGCCACTAGACTCCAGCCGCTCATCACCGACCGCCGACTACCGAATGTTGGACGCACGTTAGTTGTTAGCCACTCATCGCCAACCGCCGGACATCGAAGGCCCACCGCCGACCACCGAACGTCCCCCGCCAACCGCCCATCGTCACCACCGGTCGTCGAATGTCAACCATCGGACTTCAGCTGTTGGCCACCCACCACCAACCAAGTTGGCCGCCGGACTCCAACTTGGCCACCCACCGCCGGCCACTAGACTTTAGCCGTTGGCCACCCACCGCTAGCCGCTAGTCGTCAGCCTCTAGACGTCGGACGCCAGACACCAGACTCCAATCGCCAGACACCAATCGTTGAACAGTAGATTCCAACCACCGAATGCCGACCATCGCCACTCCTAAAAATAGAAATATTATTTTCTTATCAAACGAATTTTTACTCTAGAAATAGAAATTCTAAATCGTTAGTAAACGCGTTTCTTTCTTGAGAAACTCGTCCATGGAATATAAATTGATTTTTATTCCAGAAATTTTGTCATGCATGCCCTAAAAAGACAAGTATAGCAACTGGAGCTGCTAAGTCATACATGTAAGACAATATAATTCATATGCGGAAGCCAAAATCGTTTATAGACAAACCTCCAGCCATTGTTTGCATTCACGTTCGTCGAATCTCCTGAAAAATCAAGAAAGCAATAGGCGCACTCTACTAACCAAATTTCCTCACGTACTGATGGTGTATTCTAAATATGAGGATTTTGTGTTAGACCTTGATCATCACCCGTCAGAAATGAACGTACGTTCCTTTATATATGTCTTCCATCAAGACGAGCGGTTGTCACGAAAGGGTACGAAGCATGTCGAATAGTCGCAACTTTTAAGAGAAAATTGGGTCTAATAAATGTGGGATCACAAAATAAATAACATTCTCCCACTTGATCCCATCATTTTCATCATACGGATCATTCAACTAATTCCACAAAAACTTTATGCTTAAAGAAAAGAAACAAAACACATGAATCATGGCGACATGTCCTCTAAGAGTGAGTAATACCTTCCATGTATCACAATGTATCTTATTTCTTTAATGTCAGCCAATATGTGACAACGTATCTTAATGAATAAACCCCATGTTTATTCCAAAACCAAGGATAAATGTTATTCTCATAAACAACAAAATGTGTACACAAAAATTGAGAATCAACATTACAACTGAATAAGAGTTTCATACAACAAAAATCGTTCATATGACGACAAATTACATAATGGGACATATTCCCATACTAGTTACATGATCCTTATACTTCATTGGTGGCATGCCTTTAGTTAAAGGATCAGCTATCATCAATTCAGTGCTAACGTGTTCAATGACCACTTTATTCTCCTTAACACGTTCCCTTATGGCTAAATACTTAATGTCGATATGCTTACTTCGACTACCACTTTTGGCATTTTTAGCCATAAAAACCGCAGCTTAATTGTCACAATATATTCTTAATGGCCTAGAAATAGAATCAATAATTCTAAGCCCAGCAATGAAACTCTTCAACCATACACCATGCGAGGTAGCCTCAAAACAAGAAACGAACTCAGCCTCCATAGTGGAAGTAGCAGTCAAAGTCTGCTTGGCACTTCTCCATGACACGGCTCCACCAGCTAACATAAAAATGTATCCAGATGTTGATTTTCGTGAATCAACGCAGCCCGCGAAGTCCGCATCCGAATAACCGACCACTTCCAAGTTGTCAGTCCGTCTATACATAAGCATATAGTCTTTGGTACCTTGAAGGTATCTCATCACTTTCTTTGCAGCTCTCCAGTGGTCTAAACCTGGATTACTCTGATATCTTCCCAACATTCCCACAGCAAAAAGCGATGTCAGGTCGAGTGCAAACCTGAGCATACATCAAGCTTCCAACAGCAGAAGCATATGGAATGTTGTGCATTTGTTCCCTTTCTAGATCGTTCTTCGGGCATTGGTTCAAATTGAACCTGTCACCCTTCACAATGGGTGCTATACTTGGTGAACAATCTTTCATCCGAAATCTCTCTAGGACCTTATTGATATAAGTTTCTTGAGATAGTCCTAAAATTCCTCGAGATCTATCTCTATGGATCTTAATGCCAATGACATAAGATGCATCACCCATATCCTTCATGTCAAAACTCTTAGAAAGAAATTGTTTCACCTCATGTAGCAACCCTTTATCATTGGTTGCAAGTAATATATCATCCACATACAGCACAAGGAAACAAATTTTGCTCCCACTGACCTTTTGGTATATACATTGATCCATGACATTCTCTACAAAGCCAAACGAAGAGATGACATCATGAAACCTTAAGTACCATTGGCGGGATGCTTGTTTCAAACCATATATAGATTTCTTAAGCTTGCACACCAAATGCTCACCTTTACTAGAGGAGAATCCTTCAGGTTGTTTCATGTAAACCTCCTCCTCTAGTTCTCCATTGAGGAACGCCGTTTTCACATCCATCTGATGTAATTCCATATCAAAATGGGCAACCAATGCCAAAACAATACGAAGAGAATCTTTCTTAGATACGGGAGAAAAAGTCTCCGTGTAATCGATTCCTTCCTTTTGAGTGAATCCTTTGGCAACAAGTCTAGCTTTATATCTTTCAATGTTACCCAATGAATCCTTCTTAGTTTTGAAGACCCATTTACAACCAATGGCCTTTGCGCCATCAGGTAACTCAACCAAATCCCAGACTTTGTTAGATGCCATAGAACTCATCTCTTCCTTCATGGCATTGTACCACAAATTGGATTTATCACTATCCATGGCTTGTGAAAACGTTTCGGATCATTCTCGGCTCCAATATTGTAGTCGACTCTTGTAAATACACAATATAATCACTAGGAATAGCCGATTTCTTTATTCTAGAAGATCTTCTCAATGTTGCATCAACATTCTCTTGAGGAGCGTGTTGTTCAACTGGTTGTTCAACAGTTTCTGGTAATTGCTGAACAACTGGATCTACTAGATCAATATCAGCAGATTGTGGAACTTCAACAATTGGTCGTTCAATAGCCGGCTGAGTTGAAGGGGCATTATAAGCAACAACCAACCCTAAACTTGAGGTGGAGGGTTGAGTGTCTGAATGATCTTTCTCAGGATGAAGGTCCTTCGATCGATCGCTCCCACTGATCAAGTCATTTTCAAGAAATTTAGCATTTCTTGATTCCACAATCCTAGTGGTGTGAGATGGACAATAAAACCTGTATCCCTTAGACCTTTCGGCATATCCAATGAAATACCCACTTATGGTCCTTGGGTCCAACTTCTTTTCTTGTGGATTATAAATTCTCACTTCAGACGGGCATCCCCAAACGCGCACATGATGCAAACTCGGTTTCCAACCCTTAAATAACTCAAAAGGTGTCTTTGGGACAGCCTTAGTCGGAACTCGGTTTAATATGTACACTGCCGTCTTACGTGCTTCAGTCCACAAGGATTTAGGAAGTTTGGAACTGCTAAGCATACTACGCACCATGTTCAATAAGGTCCGGTTTCTTCTTTCCGCTACGCCATTTTGGTCCGGAGAACCAGGCATAGTATATTGGGCAACTATCCCATGCTCTTGAAGAAACTTTGCAAATGGACCAGTGCTTGTCCATCTTCGATGTATCTACCATAGAATTCTCCACCTCTATCTGATCTCACAATCTTAATTTGTTTACCGCATTGTTTCTCTACTTCCGCCTTAAATACCTTAAAGGCATCTAATGCTTCATACTTATTATGAATCAAATAGAGATACATGTAACGTGAGTAATCATCTATAAAAGAGATAAAGTATTTCTGACCACATGAGTCCATATCCGGACTACAAATATCCGTATGTATGATTTCTAATATTTCTGTACTCCTCTTGGCACCTTTCTTTGTCTTGTTAGTCTGCTTTCCCTTTATGCAGTCCACACAAGTATTACAATCAGTAAAATCTAAAGTACCAAGTACTCCATCATTTACTAATCGCTTAATTCTTTCTATGGAGATATGTCCCAATCTCCGGTGCCACAACATAGAGGAATGTTCTTTCACAACACATCGTTTCATACCAGCTTTATCATGAACATGCATCGCATCATAATAGGCATTGTCTTGTAAATTAATTCGAAAAGACCATCGACAAAATACCACTCCCAACAATTTCAGATTTAAATGATAAACAAAAGTTTGAATCTGAAAAGTTAAAAGAGTATCCCAAAGGTACAAGTCTTGAAACTGAAATTAAGTTTCTAGAAAAACTAGGAACATAAAAGGTCTTTTCCAAATCTAAAACAAAACCACTATTGAGAACTAGTCTATATGTCCCAATAGCTTCCACATGCGAACGCATCTTGTTTCCTGAATAGATGCTTTGTTCACTTCCCACTGGCTTCCTGTGGTTTTGAAAACCCTGCATGGAATTCGAAATATGGATTGTAGATCCAGAATCAATCCACCAAGTGTTGTGACTTACATCAGTCATATTAGATTCATAACAAACACATGAGATTGGATTACCTTTCTTCTCGAGCCAGGCCTTAAATTTGACACAATCCTTCCTCACATGCCCCTTCTGTTTACAAAAGAAGCATTTGGATTCTTTCTTAATGTCAGCTTGGGGAGGTATTTTACCTTTTCCCTTATCCTTGCCATGGCCCTTATTCTTTCTTTGTGTTGCCAAATGAGCACTTTCTCCCAATTCCATAACCAGTCTTTCTTCCTCTTGAACACACATGGTCATGAGTTCATTAATAGACCATTTATTCTTATGTGTGTTATAAGATATCTTGAAAGGTGCATACTGTTGTGGGAGAGTGTTCAGAATATAATACACAAGAAAGGATTCAGATATCTCAACCTCAAGGTTCTTAAGTGAGCCGCAATGTTCCTCATTTGCATGATGTGCTCACGCACACCTCTAACACTAGTGAGCTTCAATGATGAAAACTTCATAATCGGGGTCATGGCATGCGCCTTCTCGTAACTTTCAAACTGCGCATCTATGGCCTCCAATAAAGCCTTAGCATTGCTATGCTTTGAGAAACCGAACCACGGATACTAGGAGATATCTTAGCTCTTATAAACATGGCACAAACGCGGTTGGACCGCTCCCATTGGTTATAAAGAGTTATCTCGGTGGAGTGCTCGAATCGGTAGGGAGCGGTGGTTCGTCTTTCCTTATAGCATAATCAATGTCCATCCACCCCAATTGAAGAAGAACGACTCCTTCCAAACTTTATAGTTATCACCATTCAATGGGAACATCAAACTTAAATTCGAGAAAATTCACAGGTTGCGAAACTGCATATCAAATAATCATGCTTATGTCACAAAATTTGAGGCAAATATATATAAATAAATCATGTTTTACCAATGTAAACATGTCACAATATGAATCACATAACATAAAAACTACCTGTGGGCTAAGTTTTTAATTTAAATAGATTCATAATCACTTCATGAAGAAACTACCATATTATATGCATTTTCTTAATCCTGTGGGTAAATTAAGAAAAATAATATGATATTTCATCCTAATTAATCATATTAATATAATGAAAATTCTGTGGGATAAAATTCATCATATTAATATAATTAATTACAATTAATGTCCATTTCTAAATATGATCCGGAGGCTTTAAATATATATAATTTAATTAATTAAAGATGCTGTGGCCACTCTCTAATTAATTAATTATATGGACCATTGGACATTTAATTTCATGCACAAAATATTCATAAAATACATGAAATGACAAAATAGTAAATAAAAACATCGAAGGGCAGAACAGTAAATAAATCGACCAAGGGCATGATTGCAAAAATTTAAAAAATTTTAAGGCAAAAGCGTAATAGGAGCCGCGGGTGAGGGGTGACGAGCGCGTGCCGAGCACGCGCCAAAATTCCGCGGGGCGCGTGACTCGCACGCGCGCGGTTCAGCGCGCTGGCGCGTGCCCCGCACGCGCGCCGTTCAGCGCGCAGGCGCGTGCGTTGCACGCGCCTGGCAACTGCCGCGCGCGTGAGAGCGCGTGGCGCGTGGAATCCACGCGCCTGCAACCGCAGCGCGCGCGTGGGCTCCACGCGCCTTCTTCCTCGCGCGAACAGAAGCATTCCTTCGCCGTTTTTCGCCGTTCCGCCGCGGTTTCGCCGGCCGTTTCTTCTCCGGCAGCCCATTTCAGACGCAAATTAATAGTGGGTTTTGAAGAGAACGTCGGCACGACCACATGGGTACAAGTTTCAGCGAAAATGACGAAGAAATAAGCCCCAAAATCAGACGAAAATTTCCCAAAAACACGATTCCTTCAACCACCACGCCTTCCGCCGCCCGATTAGCCTCCGGCGAACACAGATATGCCGAAATAACTCATGGCTAATATTCCTCATGGCGGTGCGACCGTATGGGTCCGAACTCGAAGGGTGAGTCGCCGGATTTTTTCCCGGAACCGACGAAACTCTCTTGGCCTCAAAACTTCAAGTTACTGTTCATCCTTAGAAAATGGCCGAAAATACACCGAAAACACACGAAAATATAACAAAACAAGGCAGAGGCTCTTAACACGCTCTGATACCAAATGTAAGACAATATAATTCATATGCGGAAGCCAAAATCGTTTATAGACAAACCTCCAGCCATTGTTTGCATTCACGTTCGTCGAATCTCCTGAAAAATCAAGAAAGCAATAGGCGCACTCTACTAACCAAATTTCCTCACGTACTGATGGTGTATTCTAAATATGAGGATTTTGTGTTAGACCTTGATCATCACCCGTCGAAAATGAACGTACGTTCCTTTATATATGTCTTCCATCAAGACGGCGGTTGTCACGAAAGGGTACGAAGCATGTCGAATAGTCGCAACTTTTAAGAGAAAATTGGGTCTAATAAATGTGGGATCACAAAATAAATAACAATACAGTCGAGAAGGATAGTTAACTTTAGTCAATTTTTGGAACGTGATTGGAGTGAACTAAGTCACTAGGACCATATCATTAGTCTTAGTTGCGGACTTCCAAAGCAATCAGCAGAATCAAAAGACATCTAGGTCAACAGAATGTGATTTGTTTGTTGATGAAATCAATGCAAACCTTTCTCGTGGAAAACTCTATAAATCAATGTTAGCAGCTCCTTCGTGATTAAAAAAAAAATGTCAGCAGCTCCTTGTATTATGGACAACATAGTTTCCCTCATCAGCATTTTCTGCTATGACCGGCAACATATGGCGGTCCATGTATGTTGTTACACTTGCTTGGTGCATAGCCAATTGCAAATATTTGCTGCCATATCGGTTCACCAACATATACCCAACCCAACATTTGTTTGATCACTCATTGACATCTTTGAAATAAGACGCTGGGATGTCTGGAGGAGAAGGCATGACCGCTACCCATTTAAACTGAAAATGGTTGGATATGTTTGTTAGCGACCGATTTCCATAGCAATGATCACGGGTTCATCAATATATCCAGATATTAGATGATGCAAATACCTTGTGTTGCTTGTATTTTTCTCGTACAGCTTGCAAGGAGCCTCCTCTTCTCCCCAGGTACAAGTCGTGTATGATCTGAACGCTCCCTTTCAAGTCCTTCATTGTGTACCCTGAATACCTCTGTAGGCTTGAAGTCTGAAAAGTAGGATGATCTTCATAATAGACTGAGAGTAACAATTGAATGTTATCGATTATAAGCATCATCATAAAGTAGGCTCTTACCCAGGGGTGAGTGTTTGGTTGCACGATATATCTTGCTAAAAATGTGACAGATGCAGCAACAACAGATGGCAAGAATTTCACGCAGGCGTAATCCAACAAACTTAGCTCGGCAAGGTAGTAGCCCAAGAACTCCAGTTTCAAATTCATATTCTGCAAGTTCTGATCTGTAGTTAGCCAATTAAACAAACTTAAGATAAGCAAAAAACGGTTACCTTGTGACCTTCTTGAGCAACTGTGCTGAATCTTCTGCAAAACGGAAGGATACAAAGGGTCATCGTAGGTCAAATTTAAACTCCAAACTAACTGAAATAGGATATTACAGAGGAGATAATCCCATTTGACAAAAACAGGAAGGTGACTTCATGCCTTAGGAATGTCCTTATTGTGGGATTGCCCAATTCAAAGTCCAGAGCCTTCAATATATCCTCCTCCATTTGAATCACCTTAAAATCGGGAAAAGAAAAATGCCAATTCACTACTTTATATAGCATCTTCGAATGGACTAGATGCATCAACCGATATAAAAATAATAATGGTGTGATAATGAAGTGAGATTGTACCTCTTCTTTAGTATAACCGTCGTCTGTCATGCAGCGGAAATCTTCTATATGAGGAGGCTTGACTTCTTCGTACTTTCTACTCATCAGAACAGAGAACCAAACAAGGATGACAGCAAATCAGCACCGCGTCAATGGTAAGGCACAAAATATCAAACCAGAAGGTAGAAGCCGAGGCTAGCTGCTGCTACTTACGACTTACGAGGAAATGAGCATTGCGGAAACACCAAGCAGCTTAAGCTTTTGACTAGACAAAGCATTCGAAGATAAGAACCTATCGATGTAAAGATGGAGCGATAGAGCGTGTCCGAAAAAAGCTGGTACTTCTCGGCAACCCCCACCAGCCAGTCCACCAAAATCCCTCTCATGTTGGGACTTATATCATTCTGAACTTTCTCATTGTAATCAGGCAATGGTCTCCTCTTTGGCTCCATCTGCATCAAGCAACACACCCAAATGACCCCCAAATCCAAACTGCTCAAAAAGCTTTTGCATTTTTCCCATTTCCACTATCAAATTGAATCCAAGCTAAATGCCGAGCAGGCAGCTTCACACTAACTAGCGCACTATATTTCATAGTCGGGTAGGTACCGAAGTAAGTGAACATCGATGTATGTAAGCTCATGTGCAATTCCCTAAAATAGCTTAGGCATTTATCATTTTATCCTAGAAAACATGATCACAGTGACTGATGTGATCCAATTGGGATTGAATCAGGTAGGGTATGCTCAGCATTGATTTCCACACACACAGAAGCGTAAGATAAGGTTCTAACCTGTTCCGTGTGCTGGTCCACATATAGGGGGCGGCCAATTGCACTAGCGATATTACTAATGCCCATGGCTGACCAAAGGGCAAACGGGATGTTCCTAAGGCGAACCCAGACCGGGACTGTTTTATGGTTGTTTCTCGAGTTCTAGCAATGGGTGCCATTATTGGAGGATAAGAGGCACCTTAGCCACTGTGATAGGCCCACCATCGAAGACCTTCCTTCGAAATTTCGGATCCGACACATGAAAAAAATAGAAACCATCATTATTTGCCCTAACTTCCAGCAGTTGGGCACCCCAAGCGTGTTTCAGCGCAGCTTCCGTCATCTTGAAGGGCAATCTCTTTCCAACATAGTAGCCTACTACACACTCCTTCCACTTGGGATCACAGCCTTCAAGCACTTCAGACAAAATCCAAACAAAGGGCTTGCCATCAACCAAGTCTGGAGGCACATAAGTGAGGTCATAACCTTTCGTAGTTGATTTAGCTACATTGGCCCAAGAACGGGCTTGCGCCTTGGCGGCATCAGGGACAACCGGAATGGTATGCCCACGAGAGGGCTGACACATCCTAGTAGGCTCAGTTTGGTTTTTCCCAAAGGGAGCAGCAACAACATTACTATCAGGCGATCGGGCCCGCGGGAGAGGAGGTTGGGCAAAAGAGACAGCAGCCTTGCCCTTATCCAAAGGAGGACAAGAGCTCCTCCCACGACTATGGCCCCTAGCTCGAGCTTGGTGGGCCTTCCCTGAAGTTGCGAGCTCGGGAGTGGAAGAATCCATACAGCAGAGCCCAGAGCAACAATAAAGAAACCCAGAAAACCTTAATAAATGAAGGGCATTAATACCCGGATGAGGCGAGCTTTCCAAGTAGCTCCAGTGCAGTTAGAGGGAGGACGATGGAGAGGACCAACCACCAAGACCCAACTCCAACACACAAACAGAATCCCCGAATCAGCAAGATCACGATTGGGATTACAGACGAAACAGGGGCTCCGATCGAACGAGCATCGAGGTCCAACGAGAAGGAGAAAGCCAAAAGCCTTCGGTGTATATGGAGAGAGTGGAAGGGAGAGAGGAACCACCGAATCTCAACTCCAAAGATCCAGCCAGGCGCTCGGAATCAGCATCAGCAGGAACCGCGTGAACAGGGAACCAGTCGCCCAGCTTGAGAGCATTTTGTGAACAGTACCCAGAGAAGGTGCTCTATACTTTAATTTGCAACGCTTAAATATGACTGCAGTTTAATGAGAGAAGGACAAAATCGACACCATACAATGTGAATTAACTTCCAAATTAACAAGAATTGATGCGTTTTCACTGACTTTTAATGACAAGTACTTTGTAATTACATTAGGAATTATATTGTGACGATATAAACTGACATGGATAACCGATACATATATACTGACAAGACAAGAATTGCTCAATAAGGGAAGCCTCTTATATTAGCTCATTCTTCCAAGTTTATGCTCTCTAATGTATTGAACAGGAATGAACGATGTGCTGATAGCCCTTGAGAAACTTGTTGCATGCTCGGACGGCGCTCCGGTTTGGGACTCAAGCATGACAATGCGATCTTCATCATGAGAGCCACTTTTCCTAGCAAATCGCCCTCAGGGTATGGAATCCTCTGATCTAAAACTTCTCTCAGTGAGCAATGTGGGATTGTCGAATCATTTGATGATGGTGGAGATGCGGACAAGAGAGATGATATGAGATCACTTGGATGTCTTCCCATTATCACTTCCATCGCTATGGCTCCAAAACTATAGACATCGCATTTTTCGTTCACTTTCCTTGTGTAGGCCAGTTCTGCAAATAGAATAGCTCTTTTTCTCACTTGATCTTATTAACGCTTTCTAAAATTGATCTTTTGGCCTTTTAGATCAAATATAAGTAAGTAAAACCAGATTTAAAAAAACCTTGTATTTGGACGGAGCCTTAAATTCAAACAGAAAAAACATATACTAATCCTTATCCAATCATGTACTCATATCGTATCCTTACTGCTGAGAAAAGGACTTCAATACTCTTAACCATTCGAATCTCCTCTTTATTCTTGAATGTTATTGTCTTGTAAAAATAATGTGAGAAGGACATAAACCGTTTGAATCTCCAAATTTTAGGGATTATAATTTCATGAAAGTAGCAACTCTCACCGACTCTTTATCATAGCTAACTATTCTCTACTGTAAATCACGTTATACTTTCTTTAGCTTTCAATGTGATTTGAATAATTCGCATTCACTAACAACAATTTTGTCCTATCCTTTAACATGACTTAACGTGACTTATATTTCAGTAACTCTGCTCAAAGGAAAACATTTGAAGAACGTCGAATTTTATGTTAGGTATCTGTTAAACAAATGGCGCCATTTATTCATATATCTTTTAAGTAGGATTTGTTGAATGTAGGAAACATCACATACTTAGGAATCAAAAGAAGTAAAATCTCATGAAAAGAAGTTACCTGGAGCTGCATATCCAAATGTGCCTGCAAACGAAGCCCAGTTGGAAGAATCGGATTTTAGAACCTTAGCCGTGCCAAAGTCCGAGATGTGAGCTTCGTACTCTTCATCGAGTAAAATATTCTTGCTCGATATGTCTCGATGAATTATTGGGGGATAGCATTCATGGTGCATATAGGATAAAGCATTAGCCACACCTTTAACAACATTCTCTCTCTTATTCCAGTCAAACGTTGTTATCCTTTGTTCGCTCTTCAAAACATCCTCTAAGCTGCCCAATTCAAGAAACTCATAAACCAAAAATGAATGGCTGGAGCTCGAACAAAAGCCATACAGCTTGACGATATTTCGGTGTCGGGTTTCTGTCAAAGCATGAATCTCCCTTTCGAATGCTTTTTGACTAGCCATTTCAACATTCGGAGCTTCGTTGAGTCTTTTAACAGCAACAATCTCACCCGTCTGCAACTTGGCCTTATAAACTCTCCCTTGTCCTCCCATGCCAATGCAATATTTGGCATCGAATTCCTCAGTGGCTTCAATAATGTTCTTATACACCGTTCTTCCATCATAGTTCCATATTTCGAACATACTTTCACTGCTCGCTTCTATCAAGTCAGTGTCTCCTCGCCTTGTTCTTCGGGATACAATGCATGAAACACCCACAGCAAGAAACATAGCAAGCAGGCAACCAGAAGTAGGGAGTAAAATGAGCAGCAAATTTTTGTCTCTGTCTTTCCCTTTCGTCGCCGTCCTTGGACAATGCATGAGACCCATAATATTTCCGCACAAGCCTTTGTTCTTTCTCACAGAATCAATTGTCGCATTACGAAAGGCTGGAATGTTTGGTAAAGGACCCTCTAGCTCATGATATGATATATCAATAGATAGCAGGCTTGCCATATCATCAAAAGTTGGTGAAATTGAACCCGACAGTTGATTGTGTGAGAGATTGAGTGTATCTAAACTGTGCAATGTTCCAAGTTGTCGAGGTATATCTCCAGTAAGCAAATTTCGACTTAGATCGAGTCTTTGAAGAAAGTGCAGATTGCCGATCTCAATGGGAATGCTCTGCTCAAGATTATTCATGCTTAAATTTAGATACCAAAGTTTCAAACACTCTCCAAGTTCTCCGGGGATTGAGCCACTAAGCTTGTTTCCCGCAATGTTAATTTGTTCCAGGTTAGACAATGCTCCAATATCGCGAGGAATATAGCCTGCGAGATGGTTGCCATCCAGCCAAAGCTCTATCAGAGACTGCAATTTTCCAAGTTCTTTTGGAATTTCCCCGACAAGATTATTCGAAGATATGTGTAGTACATGCAATCCAGTCATCTTTCCCAGATCAGGCGGTATCATGCCCGATAATTTATTGTCGGAGATTTTCAGGCTTGTCAAATTGCTCCATTCGCTTAATCTCGGTGGAAGCTCTCCGTAAAGTTCATTATTGCTCAACTCAAGGTAATCCAAGTAGGGGTATGTGCCGAGAACATCAGTAATGTTGTCCCTTAGCTGATTATTTTGGAGCCTAACTCTAAGCAAACTCGTGCAGTTTTTCAGGCTTCGTGGTATCGGTCCAGTGAAATGATTGTCATGAGCACTGAAATATGCAAGAACTTGACCGTTGCATATATCCGGTGGCAATTGGCCAACAAGCTGGTTCTTATATATCTGTAGGTTTTCGAGGAATGTGAGATTGTGAATCTCAATTGGAATAGAGCCGGAGATATTGTTTCCATAGAGTGACAAGTAAGTCAAGTAGCCCAGCTTCCCTATCGTTTCTAGGATGGATCCTGTGAGATCATTAGTGTTGAGATCGAGTTGAGAGAGAGATCTAAGATTTCCAATTTCCGGAGGAATAGGACCGGAAAGCTTATTGTTGAAAAGAGAGAGAACGTCTAAGCCGCTTAAGTTCCCCATCGTTTCTGGGATGGATCCACTGAGATCATTAGTGTCGAGAGCAAGTTGAAAGAGAGATCTAAGGTTTCCGATTTCTGGAGGAATAGGACCAGAAAGAATATTGTTGAAAATAGAAAGAATGTGTAAGCCACTTAAGTTCCCAATCGTTTCTGGGATGGATCCACTGAGATCATTAGTGTCGAGAGCAAATTGAGAGAGAGATCTAAGGTTTCCAATTTCCGGAGGAATAGGACCAGAAAGACTATTGTTGAAAAGAGAAAGAATGTGTAAGCCGCTTAGGGCGCGTTTGGTAACGATTCTGTTCCCGGGAGCTGATTCTGATCAGAATTGATTCTTTTTTATTCTGTTCCCGGAACTGATTCTAAGCATTTTAAGCCGTTTGGTAACTGTCCAAAATTTCTGATTCTGGAATAGAATTGCGTTTGGTACCGTGTTCATTAATTCTGTTCTAAATCAATTTCTTTTAATTTTTAAATAATTTTTTTACTTTTTTTACTTTTTTTTTTTTTTTTTTTTTCATTTTTTCATTTTTTTCTTTTCATTTTCCTTTTCTTTTCCTTTTTTTCTTTTCTTTTTCTTTTTTTCCTTTTTCTTTTCTTCTTCTCATCTTCTTCTTCTTCGTCGGCCGGTCGCCGGGACGGCGACGCCAGGCGAGGGCCGGCGACCTCACCGCGAGTCGCCGGCCCTCGAGGCCGGCCCTCGTCGGCCGAGCCTCGCCGGCGGCGGGCGAGGCTCGCCTAGCCCCGCCGGTGGCAGGCCGGCCTCGTCGGGGTTGGGCGAGGCTGCCAGGGCCACCGGCGGGGCGGGCGAGCCTCGCCGGTGGCCGGGCGAGCCTCGCACGGCCACCGGTGGGCTGGGCGTCGCGAGGCTCGCCCGGCCCACCTTGCCCCCAGGCGAGGCTCGACCTCGCCGGATCCGGCGAGGCCAAGCCTCGCCCGGTGGCCGGGTGGGCCTCGCCGCCCGGCGAGGCCTCGCCCGGCCCCGCGAGGCCCGCAGCCACCGGCGGGCTCGGCCTCGCCCCGGATCTGAGGAGGCCGAGCCTCGCCGGTGGGCTGGGCAAGCCTCGGCGAGCTCGCGGACCTCGCCCTGGTGCAGCGAGCCTCCGGCGAGCTCGCCGGACCGGCGGCGGCGGCGGCGGGCGCGGCGGTGGCGGCGGCGGCCGGGCGGTGGCGGCGGCGGCGCGCGGTGGCGGGCGGTGGCGGTGGCGGGCGGCGGCGGACGGTAGACGGTGGCGAGTGGTGGCGGGCGGTGGTCGCGAGATGGCCGAAGAGAAGAAGAAAATTTCTTGATTTTGATTCTCAAATTCGTTCCCGGAGCAAGAATCAACTTTTTTTTGGTTCTTGATTCTATTCCCAATCTGTTCCCGGGAACAAATTTGTTCCCGGGAACAAAAATTTTACCAAACGCGATTCTAGGCCGGCGATTCCCGAACAGAGAATCGGGGTTTGGCCCCGTTTTTGGATGGTTACCAAACAGGGCCTTAAGTTCCCAATCGTTTCTGGGATGGATCCACTGAGATCATTAGTGTCGAGAGCAAGTTGAGAGAGAGATCTAAGGTTTCCGATTTCCGGAGGAATAGGACCGGAAAGCTTATTGTTGAAAAGATAAAGAATGTCTAAGCCACTTAAGTTCCCTATTGACGGCGGGATTGAACCTGTTAGATCATTGTTTAAAAGCTCAAAATGTATGAGGGATCTCATTCCTCCAACTTCTTCAGGTATGTGGCCAGAGAGTTGGTTTTCATAGAAGTAAAGAAAGCATAAATTCCTCAAGTTTCCTAGAGTTCTCGGGATAGATCCACTGAGGTCGTTGACTGATAAATCAAGCTCACTAAGAGACCCCAACATCCCTATTTCTATTGGAATGGACCCGGCAAGATCATTATTGAAAAGCCATAACTTCGTCAAGCTGCTTATATTTCCAATGGAAGAAGGAATTCGACCAATGACGCGGTTGTTTTGTAGAAGCAGATGCTTGAGAGATTTGAGCATTCCTACTTCTCGAGGGATGCACCCGGAGATCTTATTGTCGTTGAGGTATAAGCCAATCAAGTTATTCAAACTTCCTATAGAGCCGGGGACTGGACCAGTGATGCTGTTATGCGACAAGTCCAGAACTTCTAGAGACCGCATCAATCCGAGTTGGGTTGGAACGTGTCCAGAAAGGTGGTTTTCAGAAAAGTCAAGGAAAGCAAGCTTGGAAAGATTGCCAAGGCTTGAGGGGATGTTCCCAAAGAGTGAATTGTTGGCAAGCTCAAGGGTGATCAAGTTGGGCAATGAGGAGAAATCAAGATCGTGAAGCGTACCATGGATGGCGGAGCTCGAGAGGTTCAAACTGATGACTTTCCCGAGAGGATTGCAACTGAGTCCATGCCAAGAACAAGGGTCGCTTCCATTCCACAAAGACAAGATAGAGCGACTCTCGCTGTTGAGCTTAGATTTCCATTTTAGGAGTGCCTCCACTTCCTCAACTCTTGTTTGGCTACCCGAAAGAGCAAGGGCCAACGGAGGAGAGCTTTTGGATGAAGCAGGACGAGAAATTTCTTGCATGATAAGCATGAGAAGAACATAAACTAGGAGGTGCATTGAGAGTTGTTTTTGAGATGATGGCGCCATTGGACAGGATGTTTTAAGCTATGAGGGGGCTTTTCTTGCTTCAATGGCAATGCGAGCAGCTGGGGCATTTATAGCAGAATGAAGTGGTATCTTTATGCCATTTAAGACCAAGTCAATATCGGCTCACACTCGACCCAATGCTAATTGTGACATCCCCCTTCTCCCCTTTTCTTTTGTCCTTTTCTTCTCTCTCTCTCCTCTTTCTCCTCTCCCCCATGTGATTTCTCTTTCCCCCCCCCCTTCTGCCATCCATCCCCCCTTTCCCCTCTCTCTCTCTCTCCCTCCTCACATGCTACCCCTCTACCATCCATTAATCGTGATTAGCATAATTAATAACATATTAGCCGTTAAGTAAAATTTTACACTCGTTTTACTAGATGAATTTACACTTAATTCTTATCATTTGAGCATGTGATGCCATGATGTTTATTGCCCATATAATGTATTTTAAATGCTATTTTTCAAAGATGGTTTATTGGTGAGAAAATGGCAAACTTTGAGGTGTCGTGTTTGGACGCCGTATTTTACATGACAAAAGGGACAATGATGTTTTAAAATGAAAGTGTGCAAAGTTTGATAGGTTTATTTTAAATACGTGAACACGTGCAGTTATTTTACCGGAATTTTAAATGTAAAGATTTTTCGAGGTTTGTTATTTAAGCATGAACTCTTTTACACTGGGCTAATTGACGGAAGATAAAAATTGGCTTGAGTGTTAACGTGCTTGTGCGGTCATTCAATTAAACTCGTCACCCAACGGGAGTTTAAGGATGATGCTCGATGTTTATCAGATGCCCGGCGAGGATCTGGATGCCGAGTCGCGGTTGAGGCCGAACCGATGCTCCTATATAGAATGCCGTCTAAGTATGGGTTTTGGACGTTGTCGTGCCCGATAGGGCGAGACGATGCCCGGTCATGCCAGAAGACCGCCAACTCGTGTGTTGGCCATGGCAGGAGGGGTCGTAATAATCAGAACACGTGTGATTGATTGTGATGTTTTGCGCTTGATTATGGGGTAAAACTGTTAGGCATGATATGGGACATGCCAAAATAGGTTTTACCTTATAATCGAGACCCATATGGATGCTTGGCGCATGAAAGTTATGTGTTCTGATTATTGTTTATGCTTATTATATTGATCAAGGCATATGTGACATACTAATATGTAGGGGTGTCCCAAGGTGAGATAAGATTGTATACCGTTGCATGATTAGGCTACCTCCGTATGAATTTACATCCTAATCGAGGTTTAGGAAGTTGACTCGCTGAGATTTATCTCACCCCATTGTTGTTAACCTTTTTCAGGGCCGTAGCATAAAGATCTGCTAAGTGCGGATGTGGTGGGGATGCGACACTTTTTGGCTGACCTTACTGTTAGTGAAGCTAGAGTTAACAGAATGGATCGGTGACGCATCCTGGGACGTCGTATTTTTAATCGACCGTCAAGAAATGTTCACACGCTCGGGGTTTGGGGCGTGACATCCTTGTTTAAGTGGTATCAGAGCCTGGTCAAGGTCTGGAGTGATAAGGTGCGGTGGGTTTTGGGATAGTTAGCTAAGAAAAACATTTTCCTTACAGTTATGCTTGTGATTGATTAATTGTTTGTGCGAGTTGCTCAAATTTCTAGTTCCTTGTGAGAATTGGAAAGCGGGTTTTTGTAAGGGCCCTGCGAGATGAGCAATCTTGAGGAGAGAGCCCCTTGGAGAAGGGCCATAGCGGCTTTGACAGGTGCTGGGGGAAGTGCACCGACTCTAGCTGGTGCTAGAGAAAGGGCACCGAGACGGGCTGGTGCTAGAAGGAGAGCACCAGTGTAGGCGGGTGCCAGAGGGAGGGCACTAGTTGATCCAAGGGTTGATGAGATCCTGCAAGCCCTAGAGACCTTATGAAACATGGTCGGGCAGCAAGCTCATAATCAAGCTGCAGCTGCCACCCCCGCCATTGCTACCGCCAATGCCACTGTTGCACCTGTTGAAACCTACCTGGAAATTGGAATGGTGAGCAGCCTATGCACATGCTGGTGGAGCAGTTTCTAAGACTAAAGCCTCCAAATTTTACCGGAACGGGTGACCTAAGGCTGCAACACTTTGGGTCTAAGAGTTGGAAAAAGGCTTTTGCACTACTAAGGCGCTTAGAGGAGGATAAGGTGACCCTAGCCATATATCAATTGTAGGGTAACGCAAGCACGTGGTGGGAGGCCACTGAAGGAAGAGTGTTTCTCGAGGGTATGGTCCTGGAGTGGGATGCCTTCGTCGAAGTGTTTTACGGGAAATATTTCTCGAATTGTGCTCGAGAACTGAAGATGGCTGAGTTTCAACACTTATGCCAGAACCAGATGACTGTAAATGAGTATGAGGCGAAGTTCGCCAAGCTATCAAAGTATGCACCGAGGTTGATTGAGAACCCAGTGGACAGAGCAAGAAGGTTTAGAGATGGCCTGAAGCCGGAGATTAAGGACCGGCCGGTGCCGTTGAATCTCAATGATTATGATGAACTGTATGAGAAGGCCCAACCGATTGAGAGGAATCTGAATGAGCGGGCAACCTCATTTGGGTCGCGATTTGTGCCCAACAGAGATAACAATCGATTTGGGAAGAGGCCATTGACGGGAGGAAAGTATCCCATCCCTCCCAATCGAAAGGGTGGAATTGGAAAGCCGGCGCCCAACTCAAATGGCGTGTGCCGATTCTGTGGAAGGAAACATGGATTAGCCCAGTGTCCTACTAAAACGGGAGCTTGATATGGATGTGGCCAGTACAGCCATCAGGTGTAGAACTACCCGTGCAGACCCATGGGAGCGTAGGCACCACTGTCGCAGATAGGGCAAGCAGCAGGGAGTGCGTCACAGAACGCACAACAAGGCATATCTTGGGCAAGAAAGAAACATAAGAAATCCTATATTGAATTTTATCCTAACTACAAAACGTTTATATTATGTTTAGTCATCCAGATTTCTAACCAAGATAGGACTAAATAAAATAGGATATAAAATCCAGGGATTTTACTATATCTTATATATTATTTGGTGAATTGCAGTAATAAAGTCGGATATATTCACATCATATTATGTATATTTTTTGGTACAAATGGCATATCAATGTAAATAAACTTAAAAGCTTACAAATGAACATGACAAAAATCTCTTATGACGCCATTTCCTAATTTTATTCTATTTTCTTTTTTATTTTGCCTCTCTTTGTTTAATTTAATTTTATTATTTATTTTTCTCCCTTCCATCGTTCTCTAGTGAAATTTTATTAAATAGTAAATTGTATTAATATGCCTAAAATACAAACAAACCTAAAATAGTAATAAATATAAATATATTTATTATAAGATATAATTATAATTATGTTTATATATTAAATATATATTATAAGATAGAATTAAAGTCGAATGTATAAATAAAAATAACATTAAATAAAAAAAAAACTAAATTTATATTTTTTGCTGTTTTGAATTTCTTATATTAGAATTCCAAAATAATTATATTGAAATATAATTTCAATCTTATTAATCTAATAATTTTATTATTTGAGAAAAATAACTTTCATATTATGGATATTACAACTCTTATCCACTTTTATCACATCTCCCATATGAGATAATGTTATTCGACTTATATTTCTCTTATATCCGATTTTATATTGTATTGAGCAGGCACCAAACACTGAATAAGATAAATTTTATCTTAATTGGCAAACGTAATAGTTTACTCTAAACCCATCCCACTTCTATAAACTTGCTGCCCGTTTACATCTTCTAATGTTTGGGCAGGTTGGGTACTTTACCCGTCCTAGTTCCATCCCTAAATCTGCACACCTAGTGTTATACTTTGCGACCCTCCTGAGGTAGGCTCTGAGGAGGTTCAATAGATTGTTAAGTGGACACTCTTCACTTTGGTTCTTTGAAACCTTAATGATTGCACTTTGGTTTCTCATCAATTTTCAGTCTTGTATATATAGAGCTGCCACTAACTTATTTATTCGGCCGATTAGGAGTCTAATTAAAATATACGAGTGATTTTACTTTACCTGGATAAGAGATTCTAAGATTTAAGAGAAAATATTGGGTACACTAGTGTTGCCACATCATTTTTACGCAAGTCCATTAAGTAAGCGACACGTTGCTTTAGGCCCACCTTTGAGGTCAATTACAGTTGAAGGGATCTGTGTGGGCTCATTATTCCCTCTCCACTCTTGTCACTCACTCCCTCTTGACTTTCTCTCTCTAACTCCCTCTGCAATTTCTCATCTCCTCCATGAACACTACAAACAGGCAACGTCAGAGGCCTCCCAATTTCTCATCCAAATTGGCGTCACCACATCTTCTCCTTCTCCGATTGAAGAGCTCAAGCCCAAGGCTCATGGCCGCAATGGCCATGGAACTCCTGGACGATTAATTTGCTATGGTTGTAGAGCTCAAGGCCAAAGCAACCATGGTCGCTTGAGGATGAGCTCACGACTTCAGTTACAGGAGGTGGGGCTCCCAGGCCAAAGCAGCCTTAAGTTTGAGTTCCGAGGCCATGTGGCTTGAGAAAAAACAAGAAAAAAACAAAAAAGCTAAGTGTGGTATAGGAGAGAAGGACAAGAGATATTGCTTTCCGACAGGTGGGCCCGCAAATGACAGGTGTCGCACAGTGAATGGAGAAAAATTTTGCTGGCATGGCATAACTAGGGTACCTAATATTTTCTCCAAGATTTAGGCATATCATTAGGTTAGAAATTCTAACAGTCGTAGGTACCCTTTCTCTAATTAAGGGCCTGTTTGTTTATTTTTGTTTCTATTCCCCGAAACAAAAATTTCTAGTCTTTTGCTCCGAGGAACAAAAAAAGAACAAAAACGCGTTTGGTAACACTTTTTGTTCCCAAGAACAGATTTGAAACAGAATCAAGAAGTAGAAAAAACTTGTTTCTTGCTTCCGGGAACAATTCCGAGAAACACTTCTTTTTTCTTCTCATTTTTCTTCTTCTTTTTCCTTTCCTTCTTCTTCCTTTTGGCCAGTCGCCGGCCCCGGCCATGACCAGCGATTGGCCGTCGAGGGCCGACGACCAATCTGAACCGTCGTCGGCCCCTGGTGAGGCCACCGGCAAGGCTCGACCTCGCCCAGGCAGCGTGAGGTTGGCCTCACTAGGAGTCGGTGAGGTCGCCAGCCCTAGTCGGCCGGCCAAAAGGAAGAAAAAAGGAAAAAAAATATTAAAAATATTAAAAATTTAAAAGAAACAAAAAAAAAAATTATACAAGTTTACCAAACGCATTTCTATTCCTAGAGTAGAAATTTTTTTTTTTTGCAGCTTACCAAGTTCCTATACTTAGAAATTGTTCCCTAGAACAAAAACAACAAAAAACTAATTATGTTAAAAAATTATTCTCCAGAACAGAAACATTACCAAACGCACCCTAAGTAATCCAAGCAAAAAGAGAAAAAGCTTCGGTCACCAATAAGCTATATAAATGGATTGGACCTCGTCAAGTCCAACAATGGGAACAATGGATAGTAGCGCAAGGCAAAATTAGGAGGTCGTTTCCAATATATCGGGAAAAAGTTACATAATTGAGCATTCCTACGTCTTTTGCATGAACAAAGATTAGTAGGACGTATAGCGGTTAAGTGCATAAAGGAATGAGGAAGAGAGGTGAGAGCACATCCTATGAGGATCATCAAATCAATAGCAATAAGTCCAATTTGAAGAAGCTCATATGTGGAACCCTTTATTTCCATACATGTGGCTCTCACAGCCAATTGGTCCTCATCGGATATTTCTCTTTTAGAATAGGTAGGGAAAATTATCCAAAAAGTCGTAAACCTATTGTATAGTGGTTAATTTAGCCGTAAACCTTTCAATTGTGACGATGCAATCCTAAACCTTTTAATGATTTGCTAATTAAGTTTTTTTGGCTAATTTCTATCGAAAATCACTGATAGAGTAATCTAGTCAATGCCGACCATCCTACATAGCATAGCCGATGCCAACATGAACAATTTTCTAATTTTTTAAAATTATTTTCTTTCTTTCTTTCTTTCTTTTTCCCCTTCTTTCGCTTGCAGTCACCGAGCCTCAGTGATGGCCAGCGAGCTCGAGCTTCACCAATGGCCTTGTCAAACTCAAGCAAGACTCACCTTCATTTTTGCAAGCTGTGGTCAGCCTCATTGATTATCGGCCATCGCCAAGGGCTAGCGATCAACCAAATGAAGAAGGAAAGAAAAAAAAGAAAAAATTCAAAAATTCTTTAAAAAAATAAAGCAAATTATAAAAAATTGACCACATCAGCACCAATTGTGCTACGTAAGATTCTCGACACTAATTAGACTACTACATTAACGATTTCCAGCCAAAATTGGGCTAGAATGACTAAATTGCCAAATCACTAAAAGGTTAAAAACTAAATTGGAAAATTATTAAAAGGTTTAGGATTAAATTGGCAAGTTGTGAAAAGATTGAAGAATTCACAATTGGAACATTTAAAACTGAATTGATCATTATATAATAGGTTTATGACTTTTTAAACAATTTTTTGAAAATAGGGAGAACTCAAAATTGACCATACCTTTCTCAGAAAATGCTAATAAATTTCGAAATTCATTTCAGTTGCGACAACCAATTAATGTGTTTGTGTACTCTTCAATCCCTCTAAATAGGGAGTCTATTTTTGAAAGTTTTTTGAGACTTTGAAAGCAAAAGTCCCTTTTTTTTTTATTTCATGTAACAACTTGAGCTGGATGAAAAGGAAACTTTTACTGGGCAAATCGATCAACTTAATCAGGCCATTAACGAGTCAAGACGTATCGCTCAAATCATTGATCCGCCTAGTTCATGGCTATTTGATTCGTCCGGGGAGAGAACAAACTTCAAGAAATATTGAATGGTCATCCTAGATACCCAGAGACAAGCGAGGGCGTAATAGACAACGAAGTGACCATGAAATGGAAAGATGCACTTTTTGGGTGGCCTGTTTGAAAATTAAAGAAAAAACTTCTAAATGCGTCAAGAAAAGAAGCTATTTTATAAGACTCAATCAAGCTAAGAGAATGGACTTAAATCATCATAAGAGGAGGATCAATATTAAAATTGAAAGTGTTACAAATTTGGGGAATCAATTGATGTAATCTCCACTATTTTGGTATTGAAAGTGTTAGAAATATATATTATGATATCCATCTGATTTTGAGTATTATTCTGAGTATCTGTTTGATTTCGAGTATTATTTTGAGTATTTGTCTGATTATAGTATTCGTGTGATTCTGAGTATCTCTCATAGCATAATCTCGTTATTCTGATTTATTTTAATATTATGTTACTATAGATAATCATTCTAAAAAGCCTATAAATAGGCTCATGTATAGTTCAATAGAATATACTAAAAATTTCACAATTTTATTTTTCGCTTTACACTTATCATGGTATCAGAGCCTCTTTCCTAAAAAGCTCTTTTATTTATTGGAGAATCTTTGGTTTTTTTTTTTGTTAATCAATGCCAGCCGAATAGGCTGCATTCGCTTCAAGAAGGTGTCATAACGCCAGCTGAATAGGCTGGATCGCTCTTGTTTCTCCATGAAGTCCACAACTTCAGTTGCCATTAAAGTGACCTTCATGCTTATTTCGTCACCAAACATTGCCGCCACACGCCACTTTCTCGAACCCATCAAAGCCAAATACTGTAAGTCCATTTCGGACATATTCAGTTGGTTACATTCACAACACAAGACTACAAACAGGTTCTCCGTCACTTAAGGAATCCAGCCAGCCAAACTGCATCGCGAAACAACACCGTACATGCCCACACATGCCATCCAAAAACTGTGTGTGTGAGATTCATGCGCCCACGTGTGTCTCACGTGATTGAAGCCAACCATGTATTGCTAACGTCATCATTGTGTCATCCTAACGTTATCTGCTGCATCATCCGCCATGTCACCTGCCGCATTATTGCCATATCGTCTGCCACGTCACCTGCCACATTATCGTTGACAACCGTTGACCACCTTGATTGGAGTTGATCAACATTGACCAGCATTGACCAGCATTGACCACTGTTGATCGGCATTGATCAAACCGATTCACCTATCGATCAACTAGTTTGACCATTCCCGACCAGTTATTTGCATTTTCCAATCGGTTCCTGAGGCATTGGGACGTTTTGAATCTATTTTTGGCGTTATTTTCTGCATATTAGCTCTGGAAGTGCTAGTTTTCTTTGAACTCAATATATAATCTACTAGGTTTATACTATTTCATTGCATATTATGGAAAATTGGAAGTTTCAATATCCATGTAGACCATTTTAAATGATTCCAATTATATTTTACTGGGCTCAAGCAATATCCAATTTTTTTAGAGGACGCCGACTCTAGCACTATGTTACCGATAATATTCGTGAACCTACTCAAACTACTGGTGAAGCTAAGGACAAATCTAATGAATGCTTGGAGGATTAGCATAGCAAAAACCATAAGATCCTTACATGGTTTCTCAACACTTCAATTCCCTCTATTAGACTTCAATTTGGTCGTTTTAATACGACCAAGGAAGCATGGGATTTACTTGCAGGCCAATATTCCACTTCTGATATTGCCCATCAGTATCAACTATTGGGGAATTTACATCGCATGCATCAGAAGACAAGTCAGTATATTAATGATCTTTTATCATCAATGTATGCTATCCAGGATCAACTAGCATTATCTAAATCACAATGGGATGCGGACTCTGATACTCACAAGTTTGCTAAATATCGCGATCGCAAGCAAATTATGTAATTTTTTTTTATGGCACTTAATGATAAATTTTGAACCTATGCAAGCTTCACTTCCGCATCAAGATCCACTACCTCATCTTAAGGCCGTTGCCTCGAGATTGTTGACTGAAGAGACTACACTTGCTACCTAGTTGTCTTAGGGTTGTTGACTAAAGGGACTACACTTGCCACCTTGAAGGTGCGATGCTCTGTATCCTCACCTATAGACACAATAATTGCAACTCTTGATTCTTCCTCCTCGTGCAGACAATATTGCAATAATTGTCAACGATATGGTCATCTTGCGTCTAATTATTATCGACAGCAGCCTAAGCAACCTACATGGACAAACAACCTATCACGTCCCGATATCTCATTGTGACTCATCCAGACATAGCCTATGTCATTCACATTGTTAGTCAATTCATGATTACCACGACCCACTCATTTTGCTACCGTTCTTCACATTCTTCACTATGTTAAGGGTACCTTATTTCATGATCTTCACTTCTTTGCTCAATCTAACCTTGGAGTTGAAGGCTTACTATGATGTTGATTGGGCTAGAGAGCCTCTTGATTGTTGCTTCACCACTAGCTAATGCTTCTTTCTAGGTAACTCGTTGATCTCATGGTGTAGTAAGAAACATATTATTGTTGCTCAGTCTAGTATAGAAGCAAAATATCATGCTCTTGCTAATACAACGGCAGAATTATTATGGTTTCGATGGTTATTAGAGGACATAAGCATCGCCATAACGTGGAACAATACTTTATTGTGACAATCAAAGTGCTATTCGAGTAGTACATAATGATTTTTTTTATGAATGCACCAAGCATATTGAGAAAGATTATACTTTTATATGTTTTCACACGTATCAAGGCACCATTTGTCTTATCTCCACTTCATCAGTTAATCAAATTGCCGATGTATTTACAAAGGCACATCCACTAGGACGTTTCTAAGATCTATTCTCCAAACTCCACTTGATTTCTTCTATGTCACATTGAGTTTGAGGGGATGTTAGAAATATATTTTGATATCTCAATCTGATTCTAAATATTATTCTGAGTATCTATTTGATTCCAAGTATTATTCTGAATATTTGTCTGATTACAATATCCATCTGATTTTGAGTATCTCTCAAATCATAATCTTATTATTATGATTTATTGTAATATTATGTTATTATGAATAGTCATTTTATAAAGCTTATAAATAGGTTCATGTATAGTTCAATAGAATATATTGAAAATTTCACAATTTTATTTTCTGCTTTACACTTATCAAAAAGTATGGACAATCCTGAGAAAAGGAAAAAGTTAATTTCCATTTGGCTTTTGAAAAGATTTGAGTTGGCACTGGCCTAGTGGCCTTCATGGACGACGACAACATTGGGAAAATTGAAGCAGTGCTCGAAAATCACAAGCTGGGTGCTTACATACTGGACTCTAGCAAAAATTGCAGGACAAATTGGGCTTGTCCGACTTTTTGGTACAGAAACCAAACGCGCTTGCTCTAGTGAATGAGACTTTTATGGACTCATGTAGCTAAAAAGGCAAGTATAGCAACTGGTGCTGCTGAGTCATACAGCCGAGAAGGATAGTTAACTTTAGTCAAGTTTTATAGGAATAAGTACAATAGAAGTCCTAAAACTTGTAACGAAAATGCAATTGAATTTTAAAACTTGTAAAAAGTACAATTAAGTCCTAAAACTTATCAAATCATTTTAATCAAGTTCTAAAATTAACACCGTCAACCTTTTTAACGGAAAATGCTGATGTGGCACGTACGTGATATTTAAAATGAATATTTATTTCCATGTGGTTTTTTAAAAAAAATTAATTTAAATTAGATTTAAAAACTAGAAAAGAAAAGCTAAAATTTATTTAAAAACAGAAATCTAGGTCAAAACCCAGAAAACCAAACAGGGCCTGATTTGTTTGCTGATGAAATCAATGCAAACCTTTCTCGTGGAAAACTCTATAAATCAATGTTAGCAGCTCCTTCGTGATAAAAAATAAAAAATAAAAATGTCAGCAGCTCCTTGTATTATGGATAACATAGTTTCCCTCATCAGCATTCTCTGCTATGACCGGCAACATATGGTGGCCATGTATGTCGTTACACTTGCTTGGTGCAGAGCCATTTGCAAATATTTGCTGCCATATCGGTTCACCAACATATACCCAACCCATCATTTGTTTGATCACTCATTGACATCTTTGAAATAAGACACTGGGATGTCCGGAGGAGAAGGCATGACGGCTACCCATTTAAACTGAAAATGGTTGGATATGTTTGTTAGTGACCGATTTCCATAGCAATGATCACGGGTTCATCAATATATCCAGATATTAGATGATGCAAATACCTTGTGTTGCTTGTATTTTTCTCGTACAGCGTGCAAGGAGCCTCCTCTTCTCCCCAGGGACAAGTCCTGTATGATCTGAACGCTCTCTTTCAAGTCCTTCATTGTGTACCCTGAATACCTCTGTAGGCTTGAAGTCTGAAAAGTAGGATGATCTTCATAATAGACTGAGAGTAACAATTGAATGTTATCGATTATAAGCATCATCATAAAGTAGGCTCTTACCCAGGGGTTAGTGTTTGGTTGCACGATATATCTTGCTAAAAATGTGACAGATGCAGCAACAACAGATGGCAAGAATTTCACGCAGGCGTAATCCAACAAACTTAGCTCGGCAAGGTAGTAGCCCAAGAACTCCAGTTTCAAATTCATAGTCTGCAAGTTCTGATGTGTAGTTAGCCAATTAAACAAACTTAAGATAAGCAAAAAACGGTTACCTTGTGACCTTCTTGAGCAACTGTGCTGAATCTTCTGCAAAACGGAAGGATACAAAGGGTCATCGTAGGTCAAATTTAAACTCCAAACTAACTGAAATAGGATATTACAGAGGAGATAATCCCATTTGACAAAAACAGGAAGGTGACTTCATGCCTTAGGAATGTCCTTATTGTGGGATTGCCCAATTCAAAGTCCAGAGCCTTCAATATATCCTCCTCCATTTGAACCACCTTAAAATCAGGAAAAGAAAAATGCCAATTCACTACTTTATATAGCATCTTCAGATGGACTAGATGCATCAACCGATTTAAAAATAATAATGGTGTGATAATGAAGTGAGATTGTACCTCTTCTTTAGTATAACTGTCGTCTGTCATGCAACGGAAATCTTCTATATGAGGAGGCTTTACTTCTTCGTACTTTCTACTCATCAGAACAGAGAACCAAACAAGGATGACAGCAAATCAGCACCGCGTCAATGGTAAGGCACAAAATATCAAACCAGAAGGTAGAAGCCGAGGCTAGCTGCTACTACTTATGACTTACGAGGAAATGAGCATCGCGGAAACACCAAGCAACTTAAGCTTTTGACTAGACAAAGCATTCGAAGATAAAAACCTATCGATGTAAGAGATGGAGCGATAGAGCGTGTCCGGAAAAAGCTGGTACTTCTCGGCAACCCCCACCAGCCAGTCCACCAAAATCCCTCTCATATCGGGACTCATATCATTCTGAACTTTCTCAATGTAATCAGGCAATGGTCTCCTCTTCGGCTCCACCTGCATCAAGCAACACACCCAAATGACCCACAAATCCAAACTGCTCATAAAGCTTTTGCGTTTTTCCCATTTCCACTATCAAATTGAATCCGAGCTAAATGCCAAGCAGGCAGCTTCACACTAACTAGCGTACTATATTTCATTGTCGGGTTGGTACCAAGGTAAGTGAACATCGATGTATGTAAGCTCATGTGCAATTCCCTAAAAAAGCTTAGGCATTTATCATTTTATCCTGGAAAACATGATCACAGTGACTGATGTTTTCTGTGTGATCATGTTTTCTGGGCAATTTTATCCATCCAAAGTCCAATTCTTCGAAACCCATCTAATCGTTTGGACAATGCAATGACCCAGTTGTGGGGCAAGGAGCGATGAAACCGGGTCAGTCAGTTGCGCGAAAGACACGCTCCCGCAACGTCAAAAGAAAAAGCTTCAGGTCCAGTCATTCAGATCATCAGATCGACTCATTTTCTTCGCAAGAAAGCTCACCTTAGTCAAGAAAAACAAGAAAAAGACCGATAAATAAATAAATAAAAATGGCACCGACTTCCATGTTGCGAAGGTAGCGAAAGATGTCGGGACCGTAAGCTCCGCACGTCGGCGGATCAACTCCGCGGTCGCCGCCCTCCTCTGCCGCCGTCGAAGGAGCGGATGCCGCGGCCGTTGACTCACCGACGACCTTGACTTTGGTCTTCTTCGCGGTGCCTCCGCCGCCGCCCTTCGCCGGGACGGCGGTCGGATTGGGTAAATTGGTGATATCTCCGAGCGCCGCCCTCTTCCTGCTCGCCGCCGCCGGCTCCTGCTCAGCGCCGGCCGTCGCATCGGCCGCTCTCTTCTTCGCCGCCGGGGTCCGCCCGTTCTCCGGCATCGCGGCTTTGTCTCCTCGCCCGCCCTTCAGCTTCTGTGTACGTGTGTGTGCGTGTGAAACAGAGAGAGAGAATGAAAAGGAAGGAAGAAATGCGCCATTTGTGGGTTTAAATGTCGGGTTTTGCCGCCTGAGCCATCATGAGACAGCGTTTTGGCTTAAAAAAAGAACAGGAGCAAATGTTTTTTTTTTCACAAAAAAAGCTCAATATATTAGTTTTTTTTTTTGTCAGTCAATATATTAGTTAAAGGAAACTATGCAAGAGTCGAAAAAACTTACACGTCCCTACCCCTAACCCTCCTGAGTAGGTCCTCATGTCCCCCTTCCAATTAATGTACAGCTCTCAATATATTAGTTAAAGGAGTTGAAAAAACTTCAAATTAATTCACCCTAGATTAATTTTTTTATCATCAAAAACCCCAAATTAGTATACTTATAATAATTTTACCTCCATTTATTTCTATTAAACTTTATCATTAAATTGCTAAGCTAGATAACACATGACAGTTGACAAGTGTACTGATTTAAGGTTCTACCCTCCATCCAATTTGTAATTTTTCATGATATTAATTTAATTTAGTAAAAACCGACGGAAAGTAAATTTGTTATAAATGTATCAATTTTGGATTTTTAATGATGAGAAAATTAGTTTATAATAAATTTGTCATCAATGTACCAATTTGAAATATTTTATAATAAAAAATAGTTTAGAGTAAATTTGTCATGGTGTATCTATTTAGGTTTTTGTAGTATTAACCTTAGTTAAAACTTTGACATATTATAATAATTTATTAGTTATTTAAAAAATAAAAACAAAAACAAAAAATATGTATCACAAAGTTGAAGTAGGTACGAAATGAAAAGAAAAGGCCATTTCAAATGGAAAATTGAAAAATTAGAGGGAATTTACACCAAGCATATTCTTGTCTTAGATCCTTTCCCCTTTTCTTTGCCAATTCGAGTTTCACATGAAATTTATCGATCTTAATGATTAGATTATTCAAATAGCAAGTTTCTCACTCAAAATGAGTATAAAATGACCACTTCTTTGTCCCCCTGAATTTAAGTATTTCCTACCTATTTTATTAAAATACAATTTTGTTTTTCGATCATGTGTTATTTTATGACTCTACTAAATAACCATAAAATATGGATTCCATCGGTTATACACATATTCATATCACATGCAACTATAATTGATAAACTATGTATAATAAGAAATTGTACAAAGTATATGATAACTGACCAGTTTCATGTTTTATTCATGGAACTGTGTAACTTGTGCTTCCAACATAGGTTTTAAAACATGGTAAACATCTTCTTTTAATTATCCTCAACCCGTCATGATATTTTGTCAGAGCAATCATTTTGTGTCAAATATATAATAAATAGTCTCAAGTTTGTAAAAGCAAGTGTTTATTCAAAACTCGTGTATTGTAAGTCTTCTATTAGAAATCTATGGAGTCTCAATTATTAGATTAAAAACCTTAAATCAGTAAATCTTAAAATCCAAATCTAACAATAATTAGAAACTAGGTATTAGATAGTGGTTTTAAGACATGGTAAATATCCTCTTTTAGTATCCTCTAGCTGCCAAATATTTTGTAATAGCAATAATTTTGTATCAAACATATAATGAATAGTCTCAAGTTTGTAAGAGCGACTAGTTATTCAAAACTCGTGTATTGTAAATCTTTTATTAAAAAACTATAGAGTCTCAACTATTAGATTGAAAAACTTAAAACCAGTAAATCTTAAAAATCCTAATAATAATCAAAGGACGACACTATTTCCACCCCATTTTGGCTAAGACACTTTTTTTTTTTCTTTTTTTTTCCAATTAACTCATCAAATACCCTCCTCTCTCTCTTAAATTTATTATTTCCTTTTTTATCAGGTTAACCCACAAAACTACCTTTATTTATATCATCTTTCTTATATTATTAGTGTCATAATATAATTTTCAAATTAAATCTAACAATATCACGCATCTATTATCACTTTGCCTAGAGAAAGGTTGTTAAATTTAATTTATGATATCATATTTTTAATCACAAAAGTTACACGGGAGGTTAGAAATTTCTAGATATAATGAACATATAGTTAATTTCCTTTTTTTAATCAAATAGTATGAAGGGAACTTTATTTTAACGTTGGAAACTAAAACTCAATCTAATTATCTAACGGATTTTGACATTGTTGTTGTTTTTCCGGAATAAATTTGTAGGTTTTAAGTTAAACATCATTGTTTTGCGCATATATTAAATATGGGGGTAGAAAATTTACTTACACCTTCAAATTCTAATCAGATTTTTTCAGAGGAAAGTTTTAAGCATATTTTAAAGTTTTGATCCACTTGATATGAGATCGAATCTACAATCAATATTAATTGCTTTCTTTGAAGTAGGAGTAGAATAGCAAGAAGTTTCTTTCTTTTCTTTTTTGTTCCATTGTGTGCTTATCTTTTGCTAATATTGAGGCTCCATTAGTTTCACAGAAAATAACTAGAAAAAAAAAATTCAAGACTTTTCGAAGTTTGTTTCAAGAAAAAATGAACTAGTTGGGAAGAAGATTTTCCATCGGCAAAAAAAAAAAGTCATCTAAAAGAAAATGTTTTCTATTTTTCAAGATAAGGAAAAAAATTTCCACACTTGCTTTTTTCTTATCTTACACTCATGTTTACTTGTCCATCTTTCTTTTTATTTATTTTTCAATTTAAAAAAATGAATTTTTAATTGATTTTCTTTTGCTTTCTTCTTCTTCTTCGTTTTTTTTTTTGTACTTCTGTCTTGGCTAGTTGTCGACCAAGACAACAGCCAGCGACCTGCTATAGGCAAGCCTCCAACTCAAGGCTTACTTGATCAGCGGTGAGTTGGAGCCTTAGCTCGCTGCTTGCTCGATTGGTGGTAAGCCAAGTGAGTAGTGAACTAAGGCTCGAGCTTGTCACTCGCCTAGCTTGTTGACGTTGGGTGAGCTTGAGCTCACCTTTGGCAAGTCATCGATCATTGCTGTGGCCAACGACTAGCCGAAGAAGAGGAAGATAAAAAGAAAGAAGAGAAAAAGAAAAAGGAAAATTAAAAATAATTTAAAAATCAAATTTTTAACAATTTATTTTAAAAATAAAATAGTAAAAAAATTATTGAGAAAGAGTGCATGTAGGAAACGAATTTTCTTACTAAACAATGGAAAATATTTTTATATTTCATTTTTAGGTTTGAACAGAATACTAGAAAATAATTACATTTTCTTAGAAAATAACTTCCTAGAAAACATGTTCAAGAAATGCTACATTTTTCGTGAAACGAAAGGAGCATTAGATATGATTTAAATATAAATATGTTTGACATTGATCATGGTTTTGACAAATTAACCTTTTTTCATATTTGATCAATTTTTATTTTCCATTTTTTTTATCAATATCGGCTAGATAATTAACTAAATTTTAATTATTGACCTTGAAATATAATTTTGCTCATACTATTTGATAAAAAAAGAAGGCAATTAATTGTGTGTTCATAAGCTATCATAGATAGAAATATCTTATGATTGAAAACATGAGACCATAAATTAAAATTGGCAACATTATCTAGGCAAAGTGATAAAAAGATGGTAAAATGATATTTTATTGGGTGTAATGGAGCATTTATATTGTCAAATTGATTAGAGAGATGATCGGTGTTGGGGGTGATCGGTTCTAGAGCTAGAACCTAGAACTTACCAAGTTATAATTAGTTCTCAGTTTTTGGCCCCTAGAACCTACCCTATTTGCTTGAACTAGTTCTGAAACACGCCATGTATTTCTAGTTCGATTCTAGGGTCTACCCAAGAACCCATTTAATTATTTTTCCTTTTTTTTTTAATAGCAAAATCATATGAGGCTACAAGTAACAAAAGATTCAAAGTAAAAGATGAACAATAGAAATCCTAATTGGCCAAAAATATATCTATAGGATGAATATATAGTCACGTACAATTATAAATGATAAAAAGTTTAAACACATAAAATAAAAAATAAGTTGCAAAACTCCATTTCCATTCATCCATTAGAATTAAGGGAATAGGAAAGATTGTAGAGGAACTCCCATGATAAAGGACGAAAGAGTGCTGAGTTTAATTTAGGGCAAAAAACAATTAGGGTTTTAGTTTTTTAGCTTATAAAACTGGTTCCAAAACTAGTTTCAAAATAGGGCAGTCCAATCCGGTTTGTGGGTGGGTATTCACTCAAAATCTATTCCCGGACCAATTACAACCAGTTCCAAAAATTCGGAACCTATTCCCGGACCGATTACCGGACCTATTTTTCGGGCATTCCAATCTAGTTTGGGTGGACACCCCTAATAATTATAAAATTTGTTTTGTGGATTAGCCTGATAAAAAAAGAAACAATAAATTCAAGAGAGAGAGGAGGGTATTTTGGTAAGTTAACAGGAAAAAAGAAGTGTCTTACCTAAAATGGGATAGAAATAGCACCATCCTAATAACAAAGTAAGTATTAGATAGTGATTGTCATTAAAAGATAGTATATTATTCTAGATTACATTCTCATTGTTTTTACATATTTATAAATAATATCAAGAGTTTTAACATGGTAGGGGCGACTCAAGAATATTGTGCTCGGGTATCAAATTTCCCAATTATTAAATTAAAAGCCCTTGCTAAACTCTTATGTTCAAAAGTTAGAACAAGTTTATCCTATATTGTGTTTGATCCTTGCCCAAGATAAGATAAAGTTAAATATAAAAGGGGCATAACCTAGCTAAGAGTATTATATGGAGGAAGTGGGATAAAGGTGTATGAGATTTAACTATTTTTCTAGAATGTGAATGATCATGCTTTCTCTCTATTTCTAAATTTGACATATGCTGGTTGATCTATCTCATCGATGTTGCTGGTACTTGTTTCCATGTTTTGTCCTAGTTGAACCTATGGCTCTAGATATTGCAATTAGGGGCGAGCAAGGTCCGGGGGTAGTACTTGGAACCTAAGAACCGTACCAATGGAAAACTGTCAAATTCTAGGTTCCAAGGTATACATGGTAGGTTTCAAGTTCCAAAAATTTGAGAACTTGTTTTGATGGGTAGGTTCTAGGTTTAGGCTTATGGAATCTAAGACTCAAAACCTAAAACCTAGAATAAGTCTTTATTTTTATTTTTTTGCCTATGTTTTTTGCACAATCGTACGGTATTTTATGATGTTCGATAATGAGTGTATAATATAAAACCATCAGTCTGAAATTTCATTTTATGACTAAGACTTTTATTTTGTTAATGTTTCATATTTTTCGCGTAGATAAATATAAGTTATGGTCAATGAATTAAAACAGCAAATGGTGGTTATTAAAAGTGATAATTCACTGCAATAATTCAATTAATAATAAAAGTAGAACCTAAGTAAACCCTATAACCGATCTTGAAACTTGTAATAGGGTAGGTTCTAGTCTCTAGGGTATACAAAGTAGGTTTTAAGTTCCAAAAATGAGGAACTTATTCAAACAAGTAAGTTATAAGTTTTTATTTCCAAGTGAAAGATGTACGGAATCTAGAATACGTGGAATCTTGATGATGGAGCATCCAACGTAGCTCCATCGTCCAACCGAAAAATCCCAAAAAGAAAAAAAATTCCATTCTGGAATCACTCGCCCCATCACATATCAAATATGGATCCGCTCACCTTTAGTTGTAATGAGCTCATTTGCTATTTAAGATATAAATCATACAATAATCCTAGATTGATTGATGGGGGTTATTTTTATTAATATATTTACGGTTCCTTTAACAATGAATCTGCATATTCTATCCATTATTTGATATGAATGGCATATCATTGCAATGAACCTAAAAATTGCACAAATTGAGATGGTAAAAATCTCTCATGATACTTTTGCCTACTTCATTTTTATTTGCTTATTTTTTTTATTATTTTTCCCTCTCTTTTTTTTTTTTTTTTCGTTTTTCCCCTTTTATCATTCTTTAATAATTTTTTAAATAGTAAACCATACTAATATTTCTAAAATACCAAAATACCTCAAATATGTAATAAATATAAATACTAAATATATAATATATATTATTGAATTATATTATAAGATAAAAGGAAATTCAAGTATATAAATAATAAATAAAAACGAATTTTTTTTTTTTTATTTTGAATTTTTATATTAGAATTCAAATATTATTTAAATTTTATTAATTTAAGAAATTTTTTATTCGAGAAAATTTATTTTTATGTTATAAATATTAGAAATCCTATTTACTTTCATCCTATCTCATCATGTTATAATTTTATTCGACTATATCCATCTTATAGTTAACCTTATTCTATCTTGGGCAAGAAAGAAATATATGATTGATAAAAAACATATCCTGAATTTTATCCCGACCACTTTCCCAAACCTACTACCCGTTTACGTCTTGTTGAGATTTGGGCGGGTTGTATAATTTACTTTACCTGTCCTAGTTCCATCCCTAAATCTACACACCTAGTGTTATCCTTTGCCGTTGCCCTCTCAAGGTAGGCTCTAAGGGGGTTTAACGGATTGTTAAGTAGGCATTCCTTGCCCTAGTCATTTAAACTTTAATGATTGCAATTTGGTTTCTCGTCCATTTTAAACCTTATTATTCTATAGCCGCCACTAACTTCTTTGTCCGGCCGATTAGGAGTCTAATTAAAGTACATGAGATTTATACTCGCAACAATCGAAGTCTCTCGAAATGCAGAGCTGCCTTCCTACCACCATGGTAGTCCGCGTCTTCAACCCTAATGGAGCAGATTTCCTTCTCCGTTAACCCTATTTCTGCCGATTTTCTTCGTCGTCATCCCTAATCGCATAACCCTCTCTGGACAAGCTCTCTTTTCTTCACCCCCTCCTCTTCCGCATACTCTTTTTGAACAGTCTTCGTTTTGATCAGTCTCCAATTTACTCGGATATACCCTCTTCCTCCTCCATTTTCCATCCCTGACTTATCCATCTCAATACCAGTAGTCACCGCTTACCCAGCAAACCAAACCTTATCAATCTTCTATAAAAACCTTATTTTGACATGCATCGGCTCTAAATGCCCAAACCCTATCCATCGACTTTGATGACATTTCAATCCCTTTAAGTGTTACATGGCCATATAGTCTTCGATCAACCTATCTCGCTTGAGTCGATTACTTTGAATGTGCTGTTAATGGATACCCAAGAAGACGCTGACAACTCCCGACTTGCTGCTCTCTGCCAAAGGATGGGACGTCTTTGGACGGATCAGGAAATCGAAGATTGGCAAGACACACCGCCCTTGGAAAAAGTGGAAGAATGTAAACTCATGTTAGTAGGTAAAATATTATCCAATCCCTCCATTAATTTTCAGGCTCTTCAGAATATGTTAAAGCTGGCGTGGAGAACAGAGCAAGTAGAGTTTACTCAATGGGAAGCGGGTACATATGTTGTAAAGTTCCAGTCGGAAAGTGAGAAGAATGGAATTTTAGAGGGCGGACCTTGGCGGTTTTCTAGTCATTTAATCATATTTCAGCCCTGGAAACCAAATACACCACTGCACTGCTATGAGTTTAACACTTGCCCTTTGTGGGTGCAAGTATATGGCTTGCCACTGGAATGGTGCACTGAAGATATGCTTAGTAAAGCTGTTAAGAATGTGGGAAAGGTTATGGAGGTAAAGCTCGATCTTAAAGACAAATCAACAATTAAAGCAGGCAGGGTACGTGTAGAATTCAACTTAAAAGAGCCATTGAAATTGGGACAACTCATACGTATAGCAGGCAAAGTTATATGGCTGGACTTTTGATACGAAAGATTGCCCCATTTTTGCTATTCATGTGGCAAAATCGGTCATTATGCATCGTATTGCAAGGATATACCATTCACAGAAGCCAAGATGGAAGGCAAGGAGAAAATGGCATATGGGCAGTGGTTGCGAGCAGAGGTTAAAGAGTATAGTCCATATTGGATTACCTTTTATGAGGCCCATGATAAACAGAAAGATGAGGTTGTACCCGAGACACCAAGTTCTGCTCCTTTGATCCCTGCTCTTCCCCCTTGTACGGACACACATATAGCATAACAACACCTTATTCTAACAAATACACAAGGAGCAGCTACATCAGTTACTGCAGTAACTACAGAGAATATGCCATCATCAAAAATGCAGGGTTTTCAATATAATGCAGATATTAACAGTAAGCTGGAGGGAGGAATTGAGCAACACGTGGCAACTCACATAACCTGCTCTGCTATTCAACCCATCAAACCTCAATTTTCTGAAGGTATTCTCCCATTACCCTTGATGAAGGGACACTTTACTGGTGTTTCTGAGCAACATAGGCAACTACAAGAAAAAACAGAAGTTGATATTAATCCCAAGAAGCAGAAGAATAACAGATTATTAACCAAGGCAACCACTTCGAAGAAACAAAAAAGATATACTCCTTATGAAATGCCCTCTACTATAATCCAAAATCTGGATGAAAGGCAGTTAATGGAGACACCTGTTATGCTGGATGAAGAGATACGGCAGCGGGCTGTGGTGGCTGGCCCTCAACAGCCACCCATTGACAAATGAAACTAATTAGTTGGAACTGTCAGGGTTTGGGTTCGGCCCTGACAGTTCGAGCTCTAAAGGCCCTTGTGGCCAAAGAAGAGCCTGATCTTATCTTTTTGATGGAGACTAAAAACCAGGAAGCAGTTTTACAAAGGTTGAAGTTTCGCCTCAAGTTTCAGAACTCTTATGTGTTTAATCCTATTGGCCTAGCAGGAGGTTTGGCTTTATTTTGGCTTGATCATATTAATATTTCTATGACTCGTTCCGACCAGAATTTGTTGGATTTCCTTTGTTTAGATACTAGAGTTGGGAGATCTATGCATCTAACCTGTCTCCACGCACCTTCTGTCTATCAAGCACGTCAACCTTTTTGGGATGAACTGAGACAGATTGCACTCTCTAACACAATGCCCTGGATTTGTGTCGGTGATTTTAATGAGGTTCTCTATCATTGGGAAAAGGAAGGAAAAAGACATGCCGACCCGAACAGAATGCAAGCTTTTAGGGAGGTTTTATATGATTGCGCGCTGGTGGATTTAGCTAGTAAGGGCTGCGCCTTTACTTGGATGAATAATCGAGAGGGAGAAGAATTGGTGAAGGAAAGGTTAGATCGGGTTCTTTGTAATCTGGAATGGCAGGTGACTTATCCAGAAACTGAGGTGATAGCCTTACCTGCAGTGGGCTCAGATCACAGTCCATTAGTATTATCTACAGAAGCCCTTCCAAAGCGTCGACGGAAGCTCTTTACTTTCGAGGCGTTTTGGCTGCAAGATAAGGAATGCAGGGAGGTTATTTTTGATGCATGGAATTCAGCCCAATCATCTATGAACAATCTGCCTCAAAGACTATCAAGAGTATCTGCAGCTCTTACTAAGTGGAGTAAATCGAAATTTTCAGCACCTAGACAACAAATTTCCTATCTGTAGAACCAGCTTCAAACCGTGGTGAATCAACCAACAAGAAACATTGCTAAACAGCAAATCCAATATCTAAAGGCAGAGATTCAAAGATTATGGCAGCAAGAGGAACAATTTTGGGCGATGAGATCTAGAATCAATTGGCTCAAGTGGGGAGACAAAAATACTAAATTCTTCCATGGGACTACATTACAACGAAGTCAGCGAAATAGAATTAGTGTGCTACAAAATGATGATAATAGTTGGGTTCGCGATGAAAAGGATGTAAAGGCTATGCTAGTCAGATTCTATTCCACTCTTTATCAATCAACGGGTAGTAGAAACTATACTCCTATCCTTAACCAATGCCCGCGGATAGTCACAACAGAGATGAATGAAGGTCTAACGGCGGAACTAACTCAAGAAGAAGTTCAACAAGCAGTCTTTCAATTGGGATCTACTAAAGCTCCCGGACCGGATGGTTTAAATGGCCTTTTTTATCAAAAACACTGGGATATTCTAAAGGAGGAATTTTTTCAAGCAATCCAGGATTTCTTTGAAAAGGGAGTTATGCCAACAGAGCTTAATAAGACAATCATCACTCTAATTCCTAAGGTACCGCATCCAGAACGATTAGAACACTATCGCCCTATAAGCTTGTGCAATTATGCCTACAAGGTTATTTCCAAGATACTTGCTAATAGGCTCAAACCCTGGCTAAAGGATCTAGTTTCCATTGAACAAAGTGCCTTTGTGAGTGGTCGTCAAATTCAGGATAATATTCTCATAGTGCAGGAGGTGCTTCATCAGATCCGAACCAGGAAAAGAAGAAGGGAATTTAAGGCAGTTCTGAAAATAGATATGAAAAAAGCATACGACCGAGTGGAATGGGATTTTCTTGAAGATTATCTCCTAAAAATAGGATTTCATACCACTTGGGTCAGATGGGTCATGCAATGCGTCACAACAGTCTCATTCAGTATCAAATTCAATGGTGAGCTTTTAAACTACTTCCATCCAACTCGCGGCCTTAGACAGGGAGATCCTCTTTCTCCTTATTTATTTATTTTGATGGAAAATGTCCTGTCCAATCTAATTCATCAGGCCATTGATATGGGCAATATTAAAGGTATCAAGCTCAACAGGTTCTGCCCTACCCTAACTCATTTATTTTTCGTAGATCATGCCATATTTTTCTTAGATGGCAAGTTGCTGGAATGTCAAAATCTTTCTAATATTATCAATCAATATTGTTGGGCAACTGGACAGGAGGTAAACAGGAATAAATCTGGTATATTTGTCAGTAAAGATTGTCCTGTGAGCTTACAAGAAAATTTGGCCAATGAGTTCAGAGTACCTTTGATGGTTAGAACAGGCAAATATCTAGGAATTCCCTCAGACTAGGGTAGATCCAAAAGAGAACTATTTGCCTGGATATTGGCAAAAGTTGATTCAAAGTTAGATGGATGGAAAGAAAAGTTAATTTCGAAGGGCGGAAAGGAAATTCTGATTAAGTCTATTATTCAAGCGATCCCTCAGTATGCTATGGCTATCTTTAAAATTCTTGCATCTATTTGTAAATCTGTTGAAAAGAAGATTGCTCGTTTCTGGTGGCAAAACAATAGTAAAAAACCAGGTATCCACTGGAAGAATTGGGAGGAGCTTAAACATAGAAAAAGCAAGGGCGGACTTGGTTTTCGAGACCTTATGGATTTTAACAGAGCCATGCTTGGAAAGCAAGCCTGGCGTTTAATTCAGGGACCTTCCTCTCTTTGGAGCATGCTGTTTAAAGGTCTTTATTTTCATTCATGTGAATTTACACAAGCTGAGAAAGGAAATAGACGGTCATGGGGTTGGCGGAGTCTGTTAGAAGGAAGAGATTTCATTTTACCGAAACTTCTATGGGTGGTGGGTGATGGGCGAACAATCAGAGCTAGGGCAGATCGTTGGTTACCGAAAGGAATTTTGGGTGGTCCAGCTCAACAAGATGAACCTCTGCTGGTTGCTGACTATATAGATCCCAATAATAACACATGGAACGTTCCTCTCTTAAAAAGATTTTTTGATGACTCCACTGTGGACGAAATTCTCACCATTCAGGTAAGGCCTCATTTCATTTCTGATCATCTTATTTGGACTGATTCTACTGATGGTAACTACACTGTTAAAAGTGGATACCAATCAATCAGAATAGCAACCCTCTGTGATACTCCAAACAGAGCACCTAATTCGGTTCAAGGCCAAGATATCCTATGGAAGACAATATGGAAGCTCAAACTCTCCCCAAAAATACGAATATTTTTGTGGTCCCTTTGCCATGATGCTCTACCGACCAAAGCGAACCTTTTTCATCGCCATATAACCTCAGACCCTATATGCTCTCTATGTTCCACAAATTCACCAGAGACTACAATTCATACATTTCTACTTTGCCCATGGACAGCATCTATTTGGGCTCATCCAATGCTGAAAATTCAGAATCCTATACCAGATATATATCATATCAGAGATTGGCTGACTCACAGAATTACACAACATCAGGGCTCACCTGAATTTGACGTTGTGGCTGCAGTCCTGTGGCATATTTGGAAATTTAGAAACAACTTTGTGTTTCGGCAACAGCATCCAAACCCACTTCTAGTTGTTGATCTGGCTTTTGCTTATGTTCGGACGGCGCGGCTATCCAACTGTGATGGATGCGGCACCAGCCCCAACCGGCTCAAGACCAATGACCTATGGAGACCTCCGAATCCTGGATTCCTGAAGGTGAATATCGATGGAGCTTTTAAACCAGGGGGTAATGAAGGGACTATGGCGTGCATATGTCGTGATCACAATGGAAAATTGAAAGATGGACTTACCAGAAGCTTCATTGCATCGTCAGCTTTGCAAGCAGAGTTCCAAGCATTAACCATCACTTTGCAATACCTGTTGGAGAAACACAAGAAGAATGATCGATTGTGCTTGAATCTGACTCAAAAATTCTGATAGAAACGGTCCAAGGATTACGTTCTTCACCATGGGAGGTCAGAACCATCTTTGCTGAAGCGGCGGCTCTTCTTCGCGAATTCTCCAACCTTCGGTTTAGGTTTTGTCGCAGAGGTGCAAATTTTCTGGCTGATTGGGCTGCAAAGGCCCACAAAAATGGTACTCTCTCCCTTGGCTGGCCCACTTCACCTCCTTCTGCTTTATCAGATATTCTGTATGCAGATGCAATGGCAGCTAGATGTAATCTCAACTCTAATGAATGATATTATATTTCAGACCAAAAAAAAAAAAAAGTACATGAGTAATTTTACTTTTCATGGATATGAGATTATAATATTTAGGAGAAAATATTGGGTACACTAGTGTCGCCATGTCATTTTTACGCATGTCCACTAAGGCCCTGTTTGGCAAATTTTTGTTATTGTTCCCCGAACACAATTTTTGTTCTTTTGTTATGAGGAATAAAAAAAGAACATAAATGCGTTTGTTTACACTTTTGTTCCCTAGGGAACAAAAAATCTATTTTTTTCAGTTCCTGAATGTTTGGAACAAAAACAAAAGTAGAAAAAACTCGTTTCTTGTTCCCAAGAACACTTCCAAGAAACACCTTTTTTCTTCTTCTTTTTTCTTTCTTTTCTTCTTCTTCTTCTTCTTCTTCTTCCTTTTGCCGGTCACTAGCCTTGGCCATGGCCGGCGTCGGCAATCGGCCAAATGAGGGCCAGTAACCTCACCGGAGCATTGCCAGCCTCCGGAGAGGCCGAGCCTCACCGGGGCCATGGCTGGCCTCCAACAAGCTCACCGGACGTCACCGAGCAGATCATCGGCCACGGTAGTGGCCAGCGACCAACCAAAGAGAAAAAGAAAAAGGAAAAATAAAATAAAAATATTATAAAATTAAAAGAAACAAAAAAATATACAAGTTTACCAAACGGGTTTTTGTTCTTTTTTATTCCAGAATAGAAATATTGTGCAATTACCAAACGCGTTCTTCTATTCAAAAATTGTTCCCCGAAACAAAATTATTTTTTTTTTTTGTTCCTTGAAATAATTTTTGAATAAAAACGTTACCAAACGCACTCTAAGTAAGTAACATTTGTTTCTTTGGCCCACCTCCAAGTCAATTACAATTGAAAGGACCTGCGTGGGGCCCACTTTTCTCTCTCCCCTCCTATCACTCACTCCCTCTTGACTTTCTCTCTCCAACTCCCTTTGCAATTTCTTTGCTCCTCCATGGACACCAAAAACGGGACAAAGTTGGAGGACCTCCTAGTAGCTCATTCAAATCGGCATCACCGACATCTTCTTCATCCTCGGCCGTAGAGCTTAAGCCTAAGGCTCGTGGTTGCCATGGTCACGAAACTCAACCTGAAGCCTAAAGCTTATTGTAGCCATGGCAGCTCGAGTTTCAAGCACATAAATGTTCTCTCTATCTTTTTTCTCTATTATGCTAGATGGAGGTGGTAAAATGGGTTTTAGACCCCATATATGACCCATTTAAATCATAAATGGATCATGTATGGGTCACTTATTTTTTAAAGAAACTAGTTAAATGGGTTTAAAATTGAAGGTTTAAGAAAAATGGGTCTTAAATGGATTGGACTTAGAACCCATTTTCAACTAAAGCCTCACAATCTCTCTCTTCCCTCTTTAACTTTATAAAAAAAATATAAAAGTCAAATTTATAATTATTTTTTTCATATTTCAATTTTCTTCCCTCTTTAACTTTATAAAAAAAATATAAAAGTCAAATATATAATTATTTTTTATATTTCAATTTTCTTTTCTTTTTCTTTTTCTTTTTTTTCTCCTTTCTTCTTCCTTCTTCCTTAGCTAGTGGTTGGCACGGCGACGGCCGACAACCGGCTAGGTGAGGCTCGAGCTCACCGAATCTAGCGAGGCAAAGGTCTTGTCGACGTTTGGTAAGGCTTGAGCCTCAAGCTTGTCGGCATCGAGCGAGCCCGGTGAACTGGAGGCTCACCTTGTTGTTGATCCCTAGCCGTCGTCAAGGTTGGTGGCCAGCTAAAGAAGAAGAAAAATAAAAAATAAAAAAAAAGAGAAAAAATAAAATTATATTTTAAAAAATAAAAATAATTAAAAATTCGATTTTTTAAAATAAAAATTTAAAAATTCGATTTTTAAAAATTATAAAAATTTTCCATTAAATTTGTATTGCATAAAAGTATTTTGGCAATACCATTTAAAAAAAGAAAGAAATAAAATTTATTAGGTTTAGTTAAATGTGTCGGATCTGGGTCGAGTATAAATCGGGGCAAGTATGAATAAAAAATTTTGTACTACGATAAATGGGTCATAAACTAATTAAATAAATTGATTTAGATTAGACCATTTATGATTCGACCCAAACTCGATTTGACCCACTTGTTTAGCAGGTCTAGTACTAGATCACCTTATCGAAAGAGCCCATGGACAATTAATTTACAATCTCATAGTTGCTATGGCCATGGAGCTCAAGGTCAACATAGCCATGGTCACTTAAGGATGAACTCGCAACCATGGTTGCCATATCTCGACCTCGTGACCATAGTTACTTGAGGTGGAGCTCCCTAGCCATGGCCATGCCAAACATTGGGTCAGATATTCCTTTCTAATAGGTGAGCCCACAAAGTGATACTTGTTCCACAATAAATGGACTAAAATTTTGTCGACATGGCATGATTGGGGTACCTAATATCTTCTCCAAGATTTAGGGATGCGATTACCTTTAGAAATTCTAGCACCCATTAATCGGTACCTTTTCTCTAATTAAGGCTCCGTTTGGGAACCACTTTACAAAGCCCATTAGGCCTCTAAAAATCCTTGGGCAAATGCTATTCCATTTGGCATTTATTTTTGGGTTTACATTCCCCAAATGCCAGCCTTCATAAGGTCGAAAGCCCAAGGCAGGTGGAGAGGCTACCTTGGGCATTTAGCATTCTCGACATGCCCAAGGCAAAGGTTTATTATTCATCTTCATATTCGTGCACGGTTGTCGACAAAGGGCGCCCGCCATGCCGCGACCCATTGCGCCACGACCTCCACCGCGGCCGCGCGACCCTTCGGCAAGGGTCGCGTGACCTAGATCGAGAGTTCGCCGCAGGGTGTGACCTTCAGGCGACCTTTGTTGAGATCGCGACCTTCGCACGACTCGCGACCTTCAGGCAACCTCCACGGAGGTCGCAACGCATATCTGTCGCTACCAGATCAGCGTCACGGAGGCCGCGACCTTCACTCGACCCATCTGGTCGCAGATCTAGTCGCGACCAGATGTGGTCGCTGACCGCAACCTTCGGGTTGCGACCAAATGGGTCGCCGGCTACGACCTTCAGGCAACTTCCACTGAAGCCACGACCTTCGCATGACCCTAGTCAGCAAATTTGGTCACGACCAAATGTGGTCACCGGCCACACCTTCGCGCTACAACCAGATGGGTCCCCAGGCGCGACCTCCATGGAGGTCACGCGACCTTCGAGCAACCCATCTACGAGGTCATGGCCTTTGCGCAACCCATTTGATCACAGATCTAGTCGTCGCGACTCTCACCGGAGAATCGCGCACCCCTAGCCGGACCACCTACCTTCGCCGAATGGCCTGCATCAGACTGCCCACCCGCCCTTCATCAAATTGCTTGTTGCTCGCCAGCGACTACTTGTTTTTAGCCGGCCAACTCTTATTTTTTTTAAACACTATTTTAGTCAAAGATATTTCATGAACTTTTATAATACAATTTATCAAACACAATTTATATTTTCAAAAATACATTTATTTTCCTAAAAGTCTTTTCAAACGCAGCCTAAGTAACTCGGCGAAAAGAGAAAAAAAGCTTCCGGTCACCGACAATTGCGCAACTTTCACCGCTCTCGCACGGCACGACCGCATCACGATTATTCTGTCCTCTTTTTGGGGATTTTCCTCGGCACGTCAGCAAAAGACAGGAGTACCCCACCGGTCCCGCATCCTCTTTCGCATGCAAACCCGTGATTCGCCGATCCGACGAGTCTCCGGCGATGCCTTCTCCGGCCACCCAACCCGACCCCCAAGAACGCCACCATGGCAAGCGCCGCGAAGACGACGAAGAGAACCGTCTCTTGCCCTCCAAGCCCCTTCACTCGCCTCCCCATCCGCCGTCGCCGCCGTCGCCGTCGTCGTCGTCGACGATGACCGGGACCGCGAGTACGGATCCGAGTCCGCATTCTCGACCCGGGCCAAGGTCCGGGTCTTCGACGTCGACGCAGCCGCCGCCGCCGCCCTCCCCGCCGATCCCGCCGCCGCGCCTCCCTTCTCGTGGAAGAAGCTCTGGCTCTTCACCGGCCCGGGTTTCCTGATGAGCATCGCTTTCCTGGATCCGGGGAACCTCGAGGGGGATCTCCAGGCCGGCGCGATCGCCGGGTACTCCCTGCTCTGGCTGCTGATGTGGGCGACGCTGATGGGGCTCTTGCTGCAGATGCTGTCGGCCCGGCTCGGCGTCGCGACCGGCCGGCACCTGGCGGAGCTGTGCAGGGAGGAGTACCCGAATTGGACGCGGCTGGTGCTGTGGGTCATGGCTGAGGTCACCCTCGTCGCTGCGGACATTCAGGAGGTTATTGGGAGCGCCATCGGGATCCAGGTGCTCAGCCGCGGGGTGCTGCCGCTCTGGGCCGGGGTCATTATCACTGCGTCAGATTGGTAGGTGACGATCGATCTTCAATTGTTTGTTCCTCAGGTTCGAACGCTAAACTATATTGAGATTGATTTCGAAAGCGACAGTGATGAAGTCAGGCATTTTGACAATCTGAGCGGAATGCAGAGTTCACTAAGTTCTGCCACACTATTTTATTCAAGTTATTATTTAGAAGACCATTATTAGTTTGTTTTGCATTAGTCTTAACAAGTGTTATATTAGGGCTGACTTCATAGATAAACTGGTCGTGTTGCATAGCATTCGAACAAACTATAGCTTATTGCTAAGTGGTGGGATAGAATAGTTGATTATGTTTCTTTTCATTGCTTGATATAGCATTGGAAAGTATATAAAATAAATCCACGTGACAATGTGCATCTGTGATTGTTATTAGTCATCTCAAAGCAACAAAAACATGGGTATCTCAGATATTTTTTAGACCCTGTGAGTGGAAGCATTAGCTTATTCCTCGATATTACTGTGTGTTATCTTGTGGGCAGTTGGAACTTTCGCAGCTTCATGTTTACCATTGTGTTATTCATCAACTTGTGAAAAGCTCTTGACGGTAGGAGGAACCTTGCTCATTCCATAGTTTGTCCCTTTAAGCTATTGGAGCTTGTTTGCTGCCTTTGCTGCAGCTAAGACAGGCAACTGAGATCTATGCTTCTTGTGATAGAATTAATTGGCATGTCTGAGGGAAGCACCATAGTGGTCATTAGGGTAGTGACAAAAGAGAACTCTCTGAATTGCATCCCATGTTTTGCGACTCAGAAGTTGAAATGGAGCTTAAGTCACGGTGAAGAAAAATGTTTGAATGTGTTATTATTAATAGCAGTATATGTTTCGGAGTTAATTGACTTATCAAATAAAGAAAATTTTAAATGAGTTCATCAAGATCATTAGTTTCTTTCTGTGACAGAGAAAAGGTAGTGCATCCTAGGTCACATTGAGGTGAATGTGGTTTGGCTTGGGGAATACATTTTTCAGATCCCTTAAGAACCAAATTGGAAGGTGCGCCTCACCACAACTTTTTTACACCTAGGACCCTGATACAAGGAAAAGGGGATGAGATCTTTATGTGTACCGACATATAATTTTATTTTGTATGCAGTTGTAGTTATATTGGTATTAATATATAAATTTTAGTTCCTAGCTATATGTGCTGCAGCATGTACAGTTTCTCATGTCTTTACCTCATTGTTGGATGTAGGTGAACTTTGAGACCTTGCCAACAGCTGGTCATTCTTCATTTTCAGTCTTTCTATGCACTGGGTGTACTGTACTCTCAATCTGGATTGTCACTGTGACAATTATATGTTCATGCTTATGTCCTTTCCTTATGATTATTGCTTGAACACTTCTCTTTTACTAGATAAATTGATATTATCTGCACCGATAATTGACTGATTTCCCTTTATGACTAGTTTCATGTTTTTATTCCTTGAGAACTATGGAGTGAGGAAATTAGAAGCTGTTTTTGCAGTTCTCATATCAACAATGGCCTTGACCTTTGCCTGCATGTTTGTGGAGACAAAACCCAGCGGAAAAGAGCTTATAACCGGTAAGAAACTTTCCCTGTCACTTCACTCATGGGTTCATTTTAGCATCCACAAGATGCTATAAATGCAACTAGTAGCTATCCGGGGCTCAGATCCTTCCTGCAGGTCTTCTCCTTCCAAGACTTAGTTCAAAGACGATTAGGCAAGCCGTGGGAGTGGTGGGCTGTGTTATAACCCCTCACAATGTGTTCTTGCACTCTGCCTTGGTGCAGTCAAGAAACATTGATCACCAGGATAAAGGCCGGGTCCAAGAGGCGCTGAATTACTACTCCATCGAGTCATCGGCTGCTCTTTTGGTCATGTTCACAATAAATTTGCTTGTGACATCTGTTTTTGCCAAGGGATTCTATGGTACAGAAGAAGCCAAGACAATTGGGCTAGTGAATGCTGGGAATTATCTTCAGGAGAAGTATGGGGGAGGGTTCTTTCCAATACTTTATATATGGGGTATCGGTTTGCTAGCAGCTGGACAGAGTAGTACGATAACCGGCACATATGCTGGGCAGTTCATTATGGAAGGTTTTCTCAACCTGCGTCTTAAGAAATGGCTTAGGGCAACTATCTCAAGGAGCCTCGCCATCGTGCCCACAATAATAGTGGCTGTTGTCTTCAACACGTCTGAAGCTTCCCTAGACATTTTGAATGAATGGCTCAATGTGCTTCAGTGTATACAGATTCCTTTTGCGCTGATACCTCTTCTCACTATGGTATCCCAGGAGCATCTAATGGGTTCCTTCAAAATTGGTCCTCTCCTCGAGGTGATTTCTTTTTACTCATCCTTTGTTTACAATATATTCTCCATGTGCTCTTTGCAGGTTGTCTTGGATCCAACAAGAAATTACTTTTGATAATTGTGCTGGAGTCACCATTCTGCTTGCTTCTTTTTAGATATTTCCCTTCAGGTGAATGACTTGGATTGACATTGTGTTGTGCCGGTGCCCAATTTTGAGTTCATGCTAGCTTTTCTCTTGAGATGATGGTTGGAGAAAGCTAGAGATGGAGGGTTAATTAGTGAGAATTGTTCAAGCTGCAATAGTCCCCTTAGCCAATTGGAATTGTAGTAAGTTCGACAAGTTTAGAGGGTTCCAAAAAAAGTAAAGTTGCTAGTCTGTTGAAGGAATGAATCAGTGAGCATTTGCAAAGTTGGCAAGAAATGAAGCAATTAAAGGTTAAATAGAAATAAGGGTGCTGAGACTTGAATGTTGATATGATTAAAATAGAAGTCATTTTTTTCTCTGTCTGATCATTCTTTGATCGGACAGAAGAAGGATGGCCAACTTCTTTTTACGCATAAGGTAGAGGAAGGATGGTGAGTCTTAAGAGATGGTACAGGAAGGTTGGTGAGTCTTGAGACTTAGGTCTAGTCAGAGCGATATGTGAAATAACAGCTCCTAACAATTGGACCAATCTTACTTTGCTTCATCTTTTATATTTTGCCCTGCTTAATTGACAACTGTACTTTGCATCTGAAGCACGGACTGCTCTAAGGAAAGCAAGCAACCGTGTTTGACTATCCAGACAACTAACTGCTGTTTGTTGTTGAGTTCTGTTGTTCTTTTTTCGAGGGTAAAAGCCACCAAAAACCTTAAATTATGCCAATTGTGACACATTTACCTCAAACTTTTTCTTTTTTTTCTTTTGTGATACTAAAAACCCCAAACTTTTACCTATGTGACACATGTATCCTAAACTTGTGTAGTGTGACACATTTACTCTAAACTTTTGTTTTGTGATACTAAAAACCCCAAACTTTTTTCTATGATGCCAAATTTTTAGGGGTAAATATGTCACGTGAATATAAGTTTGCGATATTTGGTGTTACAAAACAAAAGTTTAGGGTCTTTGGTGTCACACAAGTATAAGTTTGGGTTTTTTGGTGTCACAGAAAAAAGTTTGAGATAAATGTGTGACATGGATAAAAATTTGGGGTTTTTGATTACACAAAAAAAAGTTTGGGATAAATGTGTCATAGTTGGTAAAGTTTGGGGTTTTTTTTGTGGCTTTATTTCTTGTTTTTAATTATCTTTCTTTTTAGGTTTGCACTTTTGTGCATGTCTTACTCATCACCACCTTATTCTGGGTCCAAATTTCGTTGAACTCTGTGCAGAAGTACTTAAGATTGTTACACTAGACATGATCTACTTGTGTTACAGCTGATGCTCACCTGATGATTGACTTGTTACTTGTTTTTGGTTTTCTAGAGGGTGGCCTGGACTGTGGCTGCAATTTTGATAATGATCAATGGCTATCTGTTGGTGAATTTCATAACTTCTGAAGTGAAGGGGCTGTTCATCGGTTTCTTGGTTTGCATAGGCACAGCAGCCTATATATCCTTCATCATATATCTCCTCTTGTTTGGTCGAATAATTTCCTCTGCTTGGCTCAGCACAAAGTTCTCTCGCATTGGACATTGAATCTTCAGAAATTTCCACTCGCAAGAAACCCCATCAGAGAAAAATTGTGCCCGTAGACCTTGATTGGAGTGTCACTTGAATATGTGCAATTTGTTCATATTCAAAGTGGCAATCTCTAATTTTCTGTGAGGAGCCAAGAGGGAAACGGACCCAAGTAGCCTATAAGGAACTGCATACCCAGCAGTTGAGAAGCATTGTGAATTTGCTCCGATCAAGTTTTGCACACCTCATAGGTATATTGCCTTTTTTTTCCTTTATTTCCACCTTTCCTCTTCAGAAAGCAATACACAGCAAATGGGACAGAACATGCATTTGGAAATCTTCTGGCCAAGAGAAAATGAAGAAACACAATAGATTGCTGAGTGTATAGAAGAGCAGAGAGTATGATGAAAGAGGACCACCCAACCATTGTGATTGGAATAATGGGCATTTATTTTGTTAAGTCCTGTATTTTAAGAATATAAAATCATATTTATCAAGTGATGCAGCAAATTCTAGTTGATATTTGATGACTCCTATGTCGGACACTGGACTAGAGTGCATTTTGCGTTTTTTTTAAGTTTTACGGTAATATCTGTCTTTGTGCCCCTACTATTTAATTTGGAGATCATGTGTGTCAGGCACATTATCTAGTCTTATCAATCTTGATTTGATGAAAGCGGACAGATTATTTTAGGGGTTGCTTCTGTCTTGTCATGAAAGTTACAAATGCCTTTTGCAGTTTGTACGGTTGAAGTTCCTGGAAAACTGGCAGATGAAGGGCATGATCTTAGGTCATTTCTTCCGATTATAACGTGACTTGCAGAGTCCTTCAAGTCGAACTTTTCATTCTTTTCATATCTACATAAAGCATATAGACTAAGTTTCACTGTTTTCCATGTGAAAAATTGAGCTATTCATGCCTGAATATTATGTCATATGTATGAACAACAAACGTAGATCGATCATCAAGTTTTCCCCCTATCGTTAAATCAAATGTAAAGCACATTCCACCACCAACTTATACACGAAGGGACAACGTTGGATGTGTGTATGATTAATCAAGCGCTATTAGGGGCTCATCGCTGCTCTAGACATTACGAATTGAGGGCCATGCTTTTCATAATATGGATATTGAAGTCCGACTTGTAAGGTGATTTCTTATAGTGTGAATGAGAGCATGTCAAAGCAAATACAATAAAGAAAAGTCTAACCCAAAAATCTTAATTAATAGGTGGAGGAAGATCATAAACGTGAAAAATATATGAACCAAACCCCGTGAACAAAAGATGTAGAGAAACTTTATCCGTAATCATCTATTTGAGAAGATAATCAGTGCTATAATATTTCTCGATCACTTGCGACATCTCTTGTAAAAGTAACTATATGGAGAGATCGACATGAATTATGTTTCATATTTTTTGCGCATGAAAGCTGATCTAATGAAGAAAGTTAGAAGAGAAAACATCTCTATATTGTAAAGCAAAATTGGAGGGTTTCAATCTAAAACGCTTGCCCCAAAAATTTCAGGAATCCACATGCATATTGCACATTCTAAGTAGATAACAATGTATTTTTATCAAGTGGGACAAAATTGTAATTTGAACTTCTCAAGGTAACTGTCATGTAATATCAAAATATCTGCCATGCCTAGTTTGAATTTGAATTTTGATTTTTCTCATCCTACAATTACTGCTTAAACTATCATTAATGCGTGAGATGTGAAACGAAAAAAAGGGAAGAAACTATTTATATTACTGAAAATGATAGAGCTCAATGATAAGTATTTTCATAAGAAAATAAACATCACTCCACACAAAGGATATGAAGAGTGAATCCCAATCATGTGAAGCCCTCATTTGCAAAATCGCTTCATGCATCATGTCTCTCATATAAATTACATGTGTATGGTGCACATACATAACGTGTTGGAAAAATTAAAATTGAAATAAATAATCTAGAGTGGCGCTATTTCCACATCCTTTGGGCTACCCCCATTTTTATGTTAATTGAATAAACTACCCTTTAACCACATGATTTGGTTCAATATTTCGTTAAAATTACCCCTCTTAATAAGATTTAATACCATATTTACGCCACATTTCCAAAAATAGATTAATTAACTTATGTAGAACGGCCTTTTGTTTCGGTAAAACTAAAAGATGCCTTTGTCCTGACTAAAACTATACTTTCAAGTCAGAAGATATATTTGCTTTTTGCCATTATGAATTCATTAATTTGTTAAAAGATGTAATGTTGATAATTTGACTTGCTAGAAGATTGCTCAATCTTTCTTATGTCCTCGTTTTAAGTGATTTTAATGGAACTCCAAATCTAATTACATCTCCTTCGCATTCAAACTTACAAGTACTCATAGAAAAGAATTTTGAAGACAGGATTCAAGAGCAATATTGATAACCTTCTCCATGATTAAAAAATAAAAGAAATTTAGTCTTGATCTTTGTCTTCCTTTTCTTTTTCTTTTCTCTTTTAATCTTATTCCAATCTTTATGTTTCAAGATTGGAAGAAAAATTAATTAAGATCCTGAATTGAGTTTCAAGTTGAATGCACAGTAAACTTTTTTTCCCCTTTTTTTGAGGAAAATCTAAATTGTTCTCTGCAAGTTAGGTTGAAGAATTTTTTTTCAGAAAAGGAAAATTTTGAATTATATCGAGATAGGAATGTAGCAATTCATTGATAATTAATTTGCCCATAAATGTATCAGTAATTTGCCTAGTAGTACATGCTTAATAAAGTTGAGAATAATTTGGTCGGTATATATAAAAAGTCCATGTTTTAAATAAAAAGAGTGAAAATAGCCCCATCCATAATCTACTGTCTAGAGAGAGAGAGAGAGAGAGAGAGAGAGACCTTTAACTTTCTTCCATATTAACACATATTTTCCCCCTTGCACATATAATTTAAAGTGTGCACGGAAGATTTTGGTTACATATTTTAAATTGAGGGATGTTGACTAAATTAATTTTCAAAATTGAAGAAGGAAGTTACTATTCCCAAAATGCAATTGTTTTTCGATTTCTGTGATGTTATCAAATATTACATCATGGTATTTAATTTAGGTAAGATAATGTAATCAGGGTCCAAAGAGACAAATTGGGTAGTTAAGATTTATAAAATAGATGATATTATGAATTGGTAAGGACTTTTGACTACTTTAAATTTCTGTGTCCAATAGATTGTTCTTAAAATTCAATAATGTAGAGAATGATATGGTTTCCAATTTGCAATTCCGCATAACAGGCAAAAGAGGAGTGAGAAATAGTAAACCAATACATGTATAAGTAGAAAAAAAACGTATATTTGAAGATTTGTCCATGTTGGAAGAATAACAATCTTGAATTGATGTAATCTGAAATAGGAAAGCATTAGACATTCATAGAATCATCTCATTGCCATCTTTTTTTTTTTGGTAAAGTCTCATTGCCATCTTTGATTACTTGTAAAATCACAAAATCCCCCCCCCATCTTATGCTATATGCATTCTTTTTACCCATTGATATTATACGAATATGATTGAAGTATATAGTATGAGCTTTCATGAAATTTACTGGTTTAGTTTGATATTGAAACTAACACGAGTTTGCTTCAAATAAATATATAATCAACAAGGTAAAATAATAGAATTGGTACTTTCCATGCAAACTAAGAAAGATAGAGCAATAACATCCATCTTATTCAAGTGCACATTTAATTTTTTTTTGGTAACTGCTTTATGTGCATACTTTAGGCGATCTATGTACATAACATTAAATCGAATCCCTTGAATTCAATCCCATATTGCTCGTAAAGGCAAACAAACAAAATCAACAAGCCGATGAATGCAAAGTAACAAACTCTATAAAGGTTCAACAAAAAAAAAAAAAAAAATTGTTACTCGAAAATTTAAAATCAAGAAAAATTGGCAAAAAGAATTGGGATAATATTACATATAATTTATGAATATTGACTTAATAGGTATGTGGTTCTTGGACACAGACTTAATGTAAAATGTCATTTTCAAACTTTTGATTTATCGAATGTAGTCTTTAAGACTTTGAGTACATATTTTCAGGGCAGTCTTCAGACTTTGTGAAGACATTCAACTCTATAATCGAAAGAAAGTTCAGGACCTGTTTCTGTCCTCTTTCCTCGAAAGAGATTTGCAAAAAGGGTGAGGGAGGGAGGAGAGGAAGAAAATCCCAAGTGGGCCCCACCAAGGGATGGGGGGAGGGTGGGGCCCCCAAAACAAACAAGAGGGACCCGGTCCCCCTTCCCCCGTTGGCCACCCAACCTCTCCACGCCGCGTGGCACTCTGCCCCCCAACCCCTCTCTTTCTCTCTCTCTCTCTCTCTCTCTCTCTCTATATAAAAAACAAGAGACGAAACGAAACCGAGGAAAATCCCCCAAAAAGCCTGTCCCTTTCGCCTTCATGAAAACTTTCCATATACTGCATGCAGAGTCTCCCCCCCCCTCTCCTCACTCCCTCAGTCAACCGATTTCCCGTTTCGCAATCTTCCTTCCCCTCTCCCCAAATCCACCCTCCTCATCTCCCCCTCTCCGCTTCTCGATCGATCCTCCTCCTCCCCCACCCAAAAAAAAAAAAAAAAAAAAAAAAAAAAAGATCTCATCTTTGATTATCTTTCCTGGTCTTTTCCAAACTTCCCCCATCCGTATCCCCCCCCCCCCCTCTCTCTCTCTCTCTCTCTCTATATATACACGCCACCCCCACAAATTTCTCCTTCGCCCTCCTCCTCCCTCCTCTCCCTTCGCCTCCCCGGAGTAGAGACAGCCAGACAGTCAGTCGAGCAGGCGGCGGCGGCGGTGGTAACGACCCGCGACCCATCTCTTCCCTCCCCTCCGCCCGGTTCTTTTGCTCTCGACCCATGTCGCTTCCCGTCGAGTCCTACGACGCCCGCCAAACCCCCGCCCCGCGCTCCCCTTCCCTCAGGACCGCCCCCCGGCCGAACCCTTTTCGGCCCGAGCCCTAGACGCCGCCCTGGCCCGCCTCAGCCTCCTCCCGCCCTCCGATCACGGGGCGTACGTGTACTGCCGGGGTGGCGGCCGCGGCCTCGAGCCGGACGGCGGCGGCGGCGGCGCGGACGATATGTGCCTGGCCTTGAGGAAGGACAGTGAGCTGAGCAGCTGCTCCAGCAGCCGGCGGAATTTCGGTATCTGGTCCCCGGAGCTTCGCCACCCCGGCGGGGAACGCCGCCGGCTGCTGGGGTCTTGTCCCGACGGGCGAGAATTTTCCGTGGCAGCGGCCGGGGCCGAGGCCGAGGCGCTTCGCCCGGCGTTTAATACTTATGGCCAGGTTTGCTTGTATAGCGATGGTTCATCGGACTGTTATGCGGATAGGATTAGCCAAGTCTCGCAAAGTACGAATCTTTCGCAGCAAAACGGGTTGTTGAACGATTATTCCAGGCTTTGTTCGGGTGTGGTTGATAATGGCTTTCGTGTAAACGGGCTGGTTTCCAGAAGTAGCCTGAATGGTAGGAGGGCGCAGTTTGCGCAACTGTTGTTGAACTGTACATCTATAGAGGCTATGCGAGGCCGGATAGAGTCCATCGCCACGGACCCAGAAGGCTTCCGGGTTCTACTCTCCATGATGGAGAGGATGGACAGGGATGAAGCGGAGCTAGTTTTCTCGGAGACCATCGAACGCGTCGGCTACTTGATGACGGACCCTTTTGCGAACCATGTGGTGCAGAGGCTCCTTGAGGTCTGCAGCGAGGAACAGAGGAAGCAAATTTTGTATGCGGTGACCTGGAATTCTCAAATTGTTAGCATATGCCTTAGCACATACGGGTATGTTGCGGCTTCACAGGAATTTCCTCAAAAGTCTTACGTCGGAGTCTGGATTGACAATTCGTTTGGTATACTGATAGTCTTGTTCTTTTGCAGGATTCGTTCCATACAGAAGTTGATGGACACACTTACCACTCGTTGGCAAAAGAATGTGGTTATACACACCCTCGCGCCTTTTATGTATCAATTGATCAAGAACGCTATTGGTCATCATGTTATCCGGCACTGCCTTAAGGTCTTCTCTAATGAAGATAATGAGGTAGTGTGACATTGCTTTGGTTGTCTCTCCTGCGAAGCTTTTATATGTTAGGAATTAAACTGGTAGATTTTTTTTTTCTTTTTAAATTATCTGACTCTTAACTTTTCCTAGGGAAAGGAGATTATCAATATTTTTGGGAGTTATTAACAATGCTCGTACTTGTGGCCTTCCTCCTAGAAAGCAGCAAAATATGGGTTGTCAAGCACCATCGTTTTGAACCTATCTCTTAGGAAATATTTCCTCTCTAAGACTTTAACAGCCCAGTAATGCACGAAGTTCTAGCTTGAGAGAATGAAGCTATCAGTTCCTGTCTGATGTTCCTATTTGAGAATTATGCAGGAGAAATCCAATTAGGTAGTTTAGACACAGTTAGTCATGCGTCTGGAAAATTCACCATGTCATGATCTGTTTTTTTCTGTGTCATTTAAGATAAGCTAAGGATTGTCACACTTTGGTTGCTTTAGCTTTAAAGCATCGAATAATGCATTCTATTCTATTATTTAGACAAAAGATTGACTCATTAGTGTCCTAGCCCCGAAGTTACATTATTCTTGAGCTCGACAAGATGGGACGATACAAATATATTGTATACTACACCCATGTCGCCCTTTGTAATTTTTGTAAAGTGGAATCCTTTTTCTGTGAAAGAAACTGAAAAGAGAACAGAGATTGATCTAAAAGGTTGAATCAGTGCTGCTTGTGATAACAGACACGGAGATTTATGTATGCCAATCAAGACATGGGAGTAACAGTTGCTAGGTGAAAAGTATTTTCAGTTTGTATCTACTCTAGTTAATATCTGGTTAATTTATAAGTTGTCCTTGGACTAAAAAGAAACATAGAGATGTCTGAGGTTTGAAGATGTTTAATTTCATGGATTAGAAGCCTTTTTGCTGGGCCATGCAGAGATGCAACGATGATAAGAATTGGATCTGACTCTTAAGAAAAGAAAATGAAGAAAATCAATCATTGGGTCAGGGACAGCAGGCACCACCACTTTCCAAACCTTTATTTGTGCTGGCATTCCTCTACTTGGTTCAAACTGTTCTCACTATTCTTGGACTTGCTCTCCGATGGATTACCTCCACTTACCTGGTATCTACTGGCTTCATTTACTTCGGTACTGCATTTCTTGTGCAGATCCTCTATGATCTGGTGGCTACCAAGTGTTATGAGATTGCAACTGATAAAAGTGGATGCTGCATTCTGCAACAATGTGTTGAACATGCTCAAGGGAAGCAAAGAAATCGCCTTGTGACTGAAATTACAGCCCATGCCCTTCTGCTAGCTGAAAACTGCTATGGGTTAGCTTCTCTATACCCTCTTCATCCTACTCTTACCATTCGATACCAAACTCAACTTCCTTCCAATTCAATTGGTTTTTCTTTGTTTTTTCCATCCAGCAACTATGTAGTACAACATTTGCTGACTTTGGAGATCCCACAAGTTGCTGATGATCTTCATAGACAGTTCCTTGGCAACTATGCAATTCTGTCCTGCAATAAGTACGGTAGCAATGTGGTGGAGAAATGCTTGAAAGAGATGGGATACAACCAATTCAAACAAATTGTTGTGGAGTTGCTTGAAGAGTTTCTGACAGTCCTCTTGAATGAATATGGAAATTATGTCATCCGAAGGGCAGTTGAGGTGTCCAAGGTCAGTTTTCACATCCATTGGACTGGCCATAATGTGTTCAGTATCTTTCCCTTACATGATCAGCATTCATGAACGATTTGGCATCACTGAGCTCCAAAATTTCAAAAGATTTTCTTTTCTTTATGGTTTGTCCCCCTGGCCCATCCCTAAGCCCCCCCAGGAAAAATAGAGACATAAGTAAATTGCTAAAATCAATTTTTAAAGATATGGCAATAATTACAATCCGTGTGTCATCCCAAGACAAAGCCCTGTCAATCTTATCAAGGTTTTTGAGCCCTTATAGATTCAGTTCTCTGGACTTCATTCCGACATTGGAGATTAGTTTCATGCCTTTTTGCATGATCAATCCCTCTGATTGCTAACCTGCTGTGGTATCTTTCCTCATTTGATGCAGGAGCAGCGGCAGACCCAGATCTACTACATTTTGTCAGCGGAGCTCAAGAGATATGATCCACTAATCAAGAGCAATCCTTATGGCAAGAAGGCAGTCTCTCGGCTCGAGAAGCAAAACATATTGCCCTGATGAGGGATATGATTTTGTTCAGAAGTGAAGTTGCATACTTTGATTTCTGCCAGTTGATACTAACCTTTCTGTCGGTGTTTGTTGTTGTTGTTGTTGGGCTCTTAGACTAATAAATGTTCTGTGCCGGTGTTTGGTCCAATGTTCATCTTGTCATTTGTGGCTTGTGAAATAGGGAGACATGTTGGAGTTCATTGAGATGTTTTCTTATTTCTCTCACACACAGACTTAGGAGGTCGAAAGCAATTTGGGGAGTTGCCTTTTCAAGTGTAAATCAATTGATCTGCCCACTGTGGATTGACTTATACTCAATTGTTGCGAATATAGTTCTTGCTCTGAGTTCATCTCTCTGATTTTCTGTACTGTGCTTGTCGATGAATCACGGCCGTGTCTGAAAATCTCAGTCTATGGGCAATTCGCATTATGTCGTCATCAACCTTATCATATTCAAGGAGATCGAGATTTGTTTTACTATTAGCATTGCGGAGATCACCACTCCTGATTAACGTTTCCCATTTATCGTTTGGTTAGTTCTTTAGGTTGCTTTAGACTCGAGCAGTCTTGGCTTGACTACAATGACTATACTGGTTCAGGTCTGCTGAGCAGTTTTAAGTCGTCCATTGATCATTCTTCTTGATTTTTTTCTTGTAATTTTCCTCGGAATGAGATGTAAATTTTACTCATTGCATTTCAGTACATGAATTACTAAATGAGTGCTTTGAATTAATTCCTATGATGGTAAACTAAAACAAACCATGTGAAAATAATGATAAAGGAAAAGAAACGAGTGCAAAAGAAATGAATATGAGAATTCCCTTTAATAAATTTAGAATTTTTTTTTTTTTTTGATAATCGAGGATCCATCGGGCCCACAAAGCCAATTCAATGAATATGAGAATTCCATTTAGAATATTGACTTGCATTTATTCAAATTATGTTTATAACATAATTTAAAATAAAATTAGATAATAAAGTGGTTTCTCATGGAGGATTGGGATGGGGACGATTTCATTTTAGAAATGGGTTTCGACACCCACGCCCTGTAAGGAGGCAAGACAAAAGTCTGAGAGTGAGTGTTAGCGTAGAATTAAAATAGGACTGACAAAAAAAAATCAATTTTTATGAATAATTAATTATAACATCTATTGAATCGAAAGAAATGAAACCTTAGGAATAAAAAAGGAAGAACAACAATACCAAAAAAAAAGGAAGAACAAACTGCCCGTAAAAGAATAAGAAAGAAAGAGAAAATCGCTCTCACTATGTAATGAACAATATAATTTATTTTACCATCTCTTGTCTATCATTCATTTGTTTTTTTTTATTAAGCGATACACTCAATAAGCATTCCCTTTGGAAATGCAAATTTCATTCCCAAGTCCTAACCAAACAAGAGGGGAAAGGAATGGGCATTCCATGGACCAAACATGCAAGTAGTTTACATATTTGTCCATGTGTGTGATATTTTGTAATAAATAATTATGGATCATTTAGGAAGATACAAAAAGGGATATAATTCCTTAAAATTAAGATCCTTGTTTTTGGTTTAATACACTTGAACTTAGTAGAAGTCCTTTGAGCAACTATCATTTCCGAGCTTATTTTATTTTTCTTTGAGAAGTGAAATCATGGTAATACACTTGACTCTTTATATGTTTACTCTTTTCTTTATGTGGAATTTCACATCTCTTCTTATTTGTGTACAATAGAGGTGAACATTCTTTTGGTATAGAATCTAAAACTTGAGAACGGAACCGGTGGAAACCTATAAATTTCATGTTCCAAGGACACATGGTAGGTTCTAATTCCAAAAAATGAGAAATTTATTTTGACGGGTAGGTTATAGGTTCTTAACTAGAGAAAGTTTGAACCTATAACCTATAATCTAAAACAATTTTTAATGTTTTTCTTAGCCTATGTCTTTGCGCGATCCTGCGATATTTTATGTCGTTTGATGATGAATGTATAACTTGGAAACACTAGTATGAGTTTTTATTTTATGATTGAGATTTTTACTTTATTAATTTTCAAATTTTTCGTGTCTAAAAATTAGTTATGATTAGTGAATTGTAATAACAAGTGGTGGTCATTAAGATTTTAATTCACTGCAATCATTCAATTACTAATATGTGCGGAACCTGGATAGATCTTGAAATCGATCTTAAACTTGTGACAGTGTAGGTTCGTAGTTATAGGATGTGTAGGGTAAATTTCAGGTTCTAAAAAATAAGGAACATGTTCCAATAAGTAGGTTCTATATTCTAGGTATAACCTATATGGAACCTAGAACACGAAACCTAGAACTGCTCATCCTTAATGTACAAATCAAGACTTTTTTTAATGAATTTTTGGGAAAAGGGAAAAAGAAAATATCTTCTTAAAAAATAAAAGAAACTTTGAATAGCTTGTTATTACCTATTTATCCTCATTAGGAAACGAGAAGTATCCTAAAAATAGGAATCCCTAACAACTACAACAAATTATTATTATTATTATTATTATTATTATTATTATTATTATTATACTAGTTAAAGAAAAATAATCACTAATCGGCCTTATTCCTTCTGCCAAAGGCCGATGGTTCCTATTTTCATGTCATCACTAATTCTTGTGATAAATTAGGAGCATTTCTTATATTTGCTTAAACCTGGTGTAACTTTTTCTTTAATTTTTTTTAATGGTAGCTATTTACATTTTTATGGATAAATTAATGGTAGCTATTTACATTTTTATGGATAAATTAAAAACTATATAGAGGCCATTAATCCATGTAAATTGTGAAATAAGACCTAACAAACACCCAAACATTAGATTCTTTGCACTCAGTAGTAGGAGAGACCATGGTTTGGATGAGGGATTCTCACCTCGAAATCAAGAACCGCCATTAAAGACCGGCTAAGGACCTACTCCAAAAATTTGAAATTGGGAACCACCTAGAAATCTAATTGTTAGTCCGGTCCAATTCTCAAATGGGTCCATGGAACAGTACATACTTAGTGCAACATTTTTCAGCAAGTCGAAGTAATTCTTGGATGACATGAATGGGAGCTCTTCAATTCAATTTAGTTCAATAAACAGAGTCAAACAAGTACAGTAGTTCAATTTCAGCTTGTGACTGACAATTTGACAGCAAAAAATGCTATCCTGGGCCAGGCTGAAGTCCCATGGGCTATCCAATCGGTAGTGGTGGATTGTCAACAATTGCTGGGCTCTTTAGTTGGGGTGTTTGTTGCCTTTTGTTTGCGAGAAATGAATCGGGCCATGGATTGGATTGCAAAGCCCTACTAAAACGACTCCCTTGCAACAAATTAGTTGTCTAAACCTCCCCATTGTCTCTTATCTCTATTATGTTTTGACTTGGGACAACGTTCTAGTACTTTTCTTACGTAGTAATGAAAGGAATATTTCTTTGTCCAAAAAAAAAAGTAATTCTCGGATGGGTCCATCCGTAATTAGTAATTGCAAAATTAATAAAAAGATTTGACGAATATTAAAAGTTGAGAATTGACGCTGTGAGTGAGAGATAGAGAGACGACTCATATGAGGTGAGTGTGAGATGAGACAACGCTTAGTTAATAGGTGTTGAGTTTCATATTACAGTTTTTACATTTTTCTTAATTTTTTTGTAGAAAAATTTCCTGAAAATTCAATATATATTTATATATTACGGGTACGGTCTGATCCAGGTGGGCAGGCGAGTAGTTCCATATTTAGAACTGGGAATTGGATTAGTGCCCTTGAGATACACTAGTTTCGATCTGGTCTAATCCAATTTCGAGTGGTTTGCGTAGTTCTTGATTCTTCTGCATACCCCTATTCGATGGTGGAAAAATCCTATATTTTTTCAAATAATATAAATGATTATTTTTTTTAAAAATGTTTTTCAAATTATTTTTTGTTTTTTTTTATTCTTTGTTTTTTTTTTTGGTAAAGGTCAAATTATTCTTTGTTCGTGAGGGTACGGTAGGAGAAAATATCCTGTGGTTTATAGTACCACGTCATACGTTGACATGGCAAGCCCTCATCTATTCTTGACCAATCATGAATTGACACATATCAGTATGCGGAAATAAGAAATAAAACATCTTAAACTTTTTTTCCCTTCTTTCTCTGTATTCTTCCTCGTCCTCCATCTTCAATCGTAGAATTCTTTTTTCTGCCGTTACTTTCAATAAGCTGTCTCCCGCAAAATGCCATTGAAATCTGAAACTCTGTTTTGTATTTTTCCCCTCTTCTTCCTCCGCTATCCACGGCTACCTCCTCCACCCGCAGTCGCCGGCGCAACAACACTCAGGCCAGACACTGCCGCGAGTCCATGGCCGAGCCACCCTCATCGTCGCGGCGGCTCTCGTAGCCGTCACCGGTCCATGGCTGAGCCACCCATTTCGTCACCGCTCACGGCCATCCCCTGCGTGTGTGAACGAACCACACAAGAACCTGCGGAGGAGACAATCAAAGAGAGACCTAAAATAAAATAATTCAGGTCTGAAGAGCCCGGTCGCGAGCGACGACGGCGGCGGGTGGCTCGGCCGTGGCCCCGGCTACAGACCTGGGTGCTTGAAACTGAAACTTCGATCAGGAACTGTTATGGCAAGGGCAAAATTCCCACGAACGGGCGAAGCTTCATAATGCATGCGACAAGAAGAAAGCTGAAGGGAAGCCAGTGAAAGATGGCTTCTTGAAAGTAATGGCAGAGGAAAGAAACCCAGAAACTTCAACTGACCGCTGAAGGAGGACGAAGACGAGAGGGGCAAGAGAAAAAAAAAATTAAGAGTTTATTTTATTTATTTCCACGTCAGTGACACTTGTGAGTTCGTGATTGGTGTAGAGTTTACATAGGCTTGCCACACCAGCTTATCACGTTGGAGAGACTGTTAAAAACGAGGCAAAAAGCTGCGTTGCAAAATAAATGATTTAAAAGGCATAATTTTGAAATTAATCACTTCTATTACATAAAAAAATGAATAACTGAAACGATATTTCATGGTCTGCAAAATATTGAAATATGATAGAAATATGATAATTTAAAAATATATATATTTTAAAATTATTTATTTTTCGCAGAATAAATGGAGTCTAAAATATTGACCAACCGAGCAATCTCTAAGCAAAGTAGTCTTCGGAGAGATCCGATAAATTACTTTCATTGTCAGGGAGAAGTCTTAAGCTCGTTGGGCCTCAAGTGTATCTATTTTGCTTGGGCTTGTCCATCAAGAGAAGAAAGTCCATGCAATCTTTTGGATCGGGCGGGCCTCTTGGCGAGCTCAATTGGGTCGAGTTGGGTTTCGTAACTTGATGCTCACTAGGCTCGAGCAGGTCTATGGTAAGATTTAGAACAAATCGTGCCACTACCGTTAGTCCGTTAATTCGGTTATTGCTTGCGACACATTCCTTGTTAGTCCTACTTGATTGCTTCTTACAAATCGAACGCAATCACATGCATGAAATATCTTTTGGCGCATCTGATGTATTTAAAGAGTCGTATCTACGCACCAACATCCAAATGGTTAATGACTGAATTTTAACCAAATCTACATAACTAAATATGTCATTTAGATAGATTTTTCTTAGCCGAGACATTTCATGGACGCGATTCACTTCCCGTGTACATAGCGAACAAATACTTGCTCTCTATGTTAGTGATCACATAAATGTGCGTGGGTTGTCAAGTATGTTCTTGATGGATATATCTAATCATATAGTATGTGTGAATAGAATTTTTGTAGGTGGGTATGTTTGTTTCGTGTGAAAAATTCGTGAAAAGAAAAAACACTTTTTGGGAAATTTTCCTATTTTCAAGTTAAGGGATTCATCCGTTGACTAATCACTTTTAGCAAACTAATTACATGAAAATCAGAAAGCTAATTTGTAAAAATTTTCAGGGTTCGTTTGTTTCTTGATAATTTTATGAATAAAGGAAAATAATTTTTTTATGGAAATCAATTTTAGAAAAAATGTAAAAAGAAAAATCTTGATTCCATTGTTTTTGTCGAACTATGCGACAAGAGATGGTAAGATTAAATCAATTCTTTGATTCCATTGTTTCTGTCGAATGTACAGCGGCCCCTTCAAGAGTACAAATATTCCCAAAACGAAGCATTTTCCATTGGTCAAATCCTCTGATCACAATTATTTAAACTAATCTAATTTGATTTATTTATATTTCCCGATTTTTCTTTTCTGGCCTTTTTCTTTTCTTTTCTTTTTGGTCAATCGAAATGAAGACGAGGGAAGAATCTCTGAAAGTGATTTGCCACCGAGAAGTCCACTTTGATAAATAGTCTAATAGATTACTTTCAAAAGAACTCCAATTGAGAGAGAGAAGTCTTAAGCACGTTGCGTCTCAAGCACATCTTTTTTTGCGGGGACCTGTCCATCAAGAGGAGAAAGGTACCTGAAAACTTTTGGGTCGGACCGGGATTTTTCAATTCAATGCTCGCTAGGCTAGAGCAGGTCTATGATAAGATTTAAAACCAATCTCGTCATTACCGTTAGTTCGTCAGTTGTCGCTTGTAGGGATGAGTAAGGTTTTAGAATAGACTTGGAACTTGATAATCAGATCAATAAAAATCTATAAGTTCTAAATTCTAAAAAATGAAGAAATTGTTTTGATTGGTAAGTTTTAGGTTTTTGGTTGGAGAAACTTAAAACTTGCAACCTAAAACTTAAAATAAGTTTTAATTTTTTTTTTGTTTATATTTTTGTGCAATCTTGCGATATTCCATATTGTTTAATTACGAATGTATAAACTAGAAATACTAATTTGAGTTAAATAACAGAGATTTTTACTTTATTAATATTCATATTTTTTATGTGTCTTATGGTTCGTAAATTGTAGTCACAAGTGATAGTCATTAATAATTTTAATTTACTGCTCTCGTTTAATTAATAATATTAGTGGAACTTGAGTAAATCCTGAAACCGACCTTGGAACTCGTAATAGAATAGGTTTCTAGTTTTAAGAATGATAAGTTCTAGATTCCAAAAATTAAGAAATGTATTTTAGTGGCTAGGTTTCAATTTTGATATAAATTTGTATGGAATCTAGAATGCTCACCCCTAGACAATTGTGACCCCTTTTAGTTGGTCCCACTTGAATTGCTTCTTACGAAAAGAGTATCAAACACAATTACATATATAGAATATCTTTTGGCACATCTAATGTATTAAAAGAGTCGTACTCACGCACGGACATTGAAATGTGAATATGCATGCTGCGTGCTTGAAATGGATAGTAGCTGAATTTTGACCGAATCTACATAACTAAATATGTCATTTAGATAAAGTTTTTCTTAGCCGAAATACTTCGAGGATGTTACTGGCTTCCCGCAAACAAATGCTTGCTCTTGCTCATGCTCGCCATGTTCTGTGATGTATTTGCGTAAGTGTATGTGGGTTGTCGATTACTCGATTATATATGGCATGCATAAATAGAATTTTTATAGGTGGGTATGTTTGCGTCAGAGGAAAAGTTTCATGATAAAATAAAAAATACTTTTCAGAAGATTTTCTCATTTTTAAGTTAGGAAATTCATTTGTTGAAAGCTCATTTTTAACAAACTAAAATCCGTGAATGTCAGAAAGCTAATTTGCAGGAGTTTTTAGGGTTTTTATTTATTTTTTTTGAACAAATTTGATGACAATTTCTTTCCCGAAAATTACTTTTAAGAAAAATATAATAAAAAAGAACAAATTTTAATTCCATTGTTTTTGCCGAACCATGTGACACGGCATAATAAGATTAGACCAGTCCTTCAAAAAAACGCGCAACCTATGTGCTCTGTCGTGTGGGCAGCAGCCCCTTGAAAGAGCACAAATATTCCTTCCATCAGTCCATCCCCTCATCACAATTATGAAATGTAATCTAATTTAATTTATTTAGATTTCCCGATTATTCTTTCCTGGGCTTTTTTCTTGTCGATCGAAAAGCACTCACGGGTATTAAATAAACAAATAAATAAAGTATAATATAATCCGCCGCAATTTATTAGTTTGTTGCAAATATCAACAAAGGAGTCTTAGCTTGTTCTTCTTTCTTCAATTCCCCTCGTTGACTGCCCGAAGACAAAACTCCATCTCTCTCTCTCTCCGGCGGCCGTCTTCCCATGGCTCCGCCCGCGTCTCGGCTCGCCGCCGCCGTCGTCCTCCTCGCCTGGCTGGCCCTGGCCGAGCTCCTCGTCTCCTCCGCGCACGCCCTCGCTCGTCCGGGCGATCGCCACCGCCCGTTGATCTTGCCTCTCTCTAAAGCGCCCCGGGATTCTTCTTCTTCTTCTTCTTCTTCATCTCGCGAGAGAGATCATCACCGCCGGCGATTGCTCGGCTCGGAGCTCCCTCGCTCGCCCAGCGCTCGCATGCGGCTCTACGACGACCTCCTCTCTAATGGGTCATCTTCAAGTCTCTTCATTTTCTCCAGTCTTCGCTGAATTTGTCTTGGTTATCTATGTTTTTCGGCCGAAATGTTTGATGGGTTTCCTTTTTTTTGGGTGGGGGCGATTCTTGCAGATACTACACGACGCATCTCGCCGTTGGGACGCCTCCTCAGGAGTTTGCGCTGATCGTGGACACGGGAAGCACCGTGACTTACGTTCCGTGTTCCAATTGTCAGCGTTGTGGTAAACATCAGGTCTGGTTTCTCAGCTGCTTTTTCAGCTTTTTTTTTTCCTTTCCTTTTCTTTTTGCTTCATTGGATTATATTCAGCAATCATGGCTGAACCGGGCAGTTCTAGTTAGTTTCGGTTTGAAATTCTTTTAGCAGTTTTTAGCGGAATACCCGTGATTATGGTGATTCTGTTGATAGCTTAGATGGTCTAGAGCTCTCAACCACAGTTCTAGTAAGACTGCTACATAGCAAGTCTAACTTCTTCTCTCTAAGGCCTGATTGGTTACTGAAGTAATTAAAATGATGGTGTCTGCTCTGGTGGTTGATTTTTTATGCTGCTGATTTATGTCAAAAAGGCTTGGAAAGTTACGAACAGGGTATTAATGATCTGTCGTGTTTGTTACAGCTGCAATAATAGATGGTAACGTTCCTTTTCTCCTCTACCAAGAAATTTCGTTTTTTGTTCTGTTGTGCCGTTCAATGTTCAGTTATGGACAGTTTTCATATCTTTTCTGGATTTGGAACGATCAGATAAGTTATAAGATGCTGTTGACTGGTGGGGAGGACCAGGATATCTTTTTCTTTCTTCTTTTGGTTTGTTTGTAACTGTCTCTTGCAATAATCCAGGATCCAAGATTTCAACCTCAATTATCTTCCACCTATCAACCTGTCAAATGCAATGCCCACTGCTCCTGCGACGCTGCAAGAAAGCAGTGCACTTATCAGAGACGGTACGCTGAGATGAGCTCCAGTACCGGCCTGCTGGGAAATGATCTTGTATCATTTGGGAATGAAAGTGAGCTCGCACCCCAGAGGGCTGTTTTTGGGTGTGAAATTGTGGAAACTGGTGATCTGTTCAGCCAACGAGCAGACGGCATAATGGGCTTGGGACGTGGTTATCTCAGCATTGTGAATCAGCTCGTTGAGAAGCGTGTTATTGATGACTCTTTCTCATTATGTTATGGTGGTATGGGCATGGGAGGTGGTGCAATGATACTTGGAAGTATTGTTCCTCCCACAGGAATGGTATTCTCACATTCGGATCCTCACCGCAGGTAAACAGCCCCTTGACATATTGAATTAGATTGCTGACATCCTTGAGGATGCAAATGCAATTAGTGCATCTCACACATTTATAATAGTTTTGGAATGTTCACAGTCCGTATTACAATATCGAGCTGAAGGAAATACATATTGCTGGGGAGCCATTGAAGTTGACACCAAGTACTTTTGATGGAAGACATGGAACGGTCTTGGATAGTGGAACCACATTTGCATACCTACCAGCAAAGGCATTTCTGGCATTCAGGGATGCTGTAAGGTTTCTTAGCCTGAATTAAATAATTCAAATTCTACAGTACAGTTTTCCTTGTATATCTGTGTCCATTTCAGAAACATTTTGTTTGATTGCTAGATTTTGAAAGTTTATCCAATCTTTCTTTCCATTAGGTAGCATTCATATTTTCATAAAGCAGAATGTTTGAGCCTGGCGCATAGTTGACGCTTAAGATGCATAAAGTCCACTAACATGAGCAGCTTGCTTGAGGACCTCCAGGAACTTATTTACTTATTTGCCGGCATTAATATTCGTGAATCCATATGCCCATTATACGGAACTTATAATGCCAAACCATGTTCAAAATATGATAACTCTTGGGTTTTCTGGAATTTTATCTTAACTGGTAATTCCAACCCTCGAATATAATTAGGCTCAAAGGACGACTCATAAGGACTTGTGTATTTATTTTGACTATGAGAAGGCTTTGGGAAAGTGTTTCTCTGATCATGAAAGTCAGAGTTACTATGGCGAATTCTCAGTTGACTCAATTTTTTTCCCTGTGTAAGGCTAGGACATTGTAGAAATTAAGTTGGTTAACAATGACTAGAGATGATTTTTGTGCTTCAGATTTAGAAACATCATCTAAAAAGTGATCTAAAGAGAGCCGATTGATTTTGCCACAGATGACAATAGGCAGCATCAAATAAGTTCAAAATTAGTTGATGCGGCATCAGATTTAGAAGCATCAGCTAAAATAGCTTAACAAGGAGTTCAACTGCATTTGAATGTTAATGGAGCACTAGAAACTGAAATTTTCTTCAGAAGCCTTGTCCGTGAAGTACATTGCACGCTCTATTCTGAAAGCTATGCTATATATGATGCAATTCTTTATTGTCAAATGCAGATTACAGAGAATGTTCGATCCCTGAGAAAGATTCCAGGACCGGATCCAAATTACCAAGATGTTTGTTTTGCTGGTGCTGGATGGTAGTGGCAGATAAACTTAATATGCACACTGGCAATTTTTTCTTACTGTGCTTAACTGAATTTTGTTCTCAACCTATGCTTAGGGACATCTCCAGGTTATCTGAAGTATTTCCAAAGGTTGATATGGTTTTTGGCGACAAGCAAAAGCTGTCACTGTCTCCTGAGAACTACTTGTTCAAGGTTATCACCTCGTAGGATGCTTTATTTATGCTTTTGTCTATGGATGGATGTATTACTAGTTGGCTAAGAATTCTTTATAGACAGGAGAGACTTGTATTAATGCTGCCTAGAAGCTCGAGTTGTTTATTACATAATTTCGACTTATATTCTAAACTTGATTTTATTTAGTCTGATATATCTTCTTGATTTTACATTGTTGCCCCAAAATGGTTTGTAGCATACAAAGGTTCCTGGGGCATACTGCTTAGGAATATTCCAGAACCAAAATGATGAAACCACTCTCCTAGGAGGTACTTTTTATTAGTTCGAAATTCGCTCTCTCTCCCCTCCCCCCCAACCCACACTCCCCCTCCCTGCATTTATATATTTCAGACTGCTTTTGGAAACGTAGTTTGGTTCTTGCTGCTGTCCCTTCTCTTTGTTTTTTTTTTCTTTTTGGTTTTGAATGCTTAGCAATTTGCAAACCCTGATCCAGCCTACTCTATTTGTTTCGCAGGTATACTTGTCCGCAACATCCTTGTTACTTATGATAGGGAGAAAAATAAGCTTGGCTTTTGGAAAACTAATTGTTCTGAACTGTGGAAGCGACTGCAAGATACTGGTAGTCCTACACCTGCACCTTTAGTTCCACAGAAGCACAATAATACTTCAGCTATTTCTCCTAGCATAGCTCCGAGTGGATTGACTCCAAATTCGTTTCCGGGTAAGAAGAGTAACTTCTGCAAGCATTTATATGCCCTTAGCTGTTTTTGTACATTAAGTATTCTACCGGAATGAGATGTAGTTAGCAGGGTATGCATCTTGATGGGTGCTGCACTCTGTCAATTCTGGCATCTCCCTCCTAGTCGTTAAAATCCTGCTTAAAAGATAGATGGAAGAAGTTAAATGCATTAGTTGCTATGTGATTACTGTTAAATTTTGGTCTCCTTCCATTTCTAGTTCTTGACATATGTCAGACTGTCAAAGACTCAACAATGCTGGGTCTTCCTTTTGACTGAGATTCATATCCACCGCTTTTCTTGCTGTCTTAATTTTTCGAAAGCATTATAAGAATAAGATAGCTTAATTTTCCAGAGTGCTTTTTCTTATCATCTTGCAACTTCAAAAATCTTCTTCTGAAGTTTTTTTTTAGGTTGGATTCTTCTAAAGATTTCATTACCATTTTTTTGTGCTCAGTTGAATTTCGAGTAGGACTCATAAGGTTCAACATGTCATTCAGCATCAAAAGCTCCAGTGGCAAGCCTAACTTCACTGAATTTGAAGAACTCATTGCTCATGAGTTGGGAGTGAGTACCTCACAGGTAAGGGTCAGATCTTGCAGGGACCTTTACTGATAATCTATATTTGAATAGTATGCTTGACCTTATCTCCTGAGTTCACAAAACGATTTTATTAATTTAAGAAGCAACCTAATCTTCTAAATCTAGCATTGCACTTTTAAGATGTTCAATTTTTTTCCTTCGATCAGGGTGTATACCCTCGTCATATCTTTTATCAAGTGTGAGATATTGACTGCTGTCTGGATTTTAGCTCCATAAAAACTATGTGATGTCATCTAGTTTTGTGTTTAGAATAATCTTCCAAACTTACCTGCTTCTGCCTAATACTCAGGTCCATTTGCTGAACTTCACTTCCAGTGGAAATCAGTTTTTTGTTGAGTGGGCTATCTTTCCAGCAGATTCTGCTGATTACTTCTCTAATACCACTGCATTGGTATTGCTTCTTTTCTTTCATAGAATTTAATCTACAAGTAGGCTCTTGTAGTTGCAGCTTCATTCCTGACTCGTGTGTTTTGTATGCAGAGCATAATCACACGCTTAAGAGATCATCATGTGCAGCTTCCTGAAAGATTCAGTAGTTATCAGCTAGTTGAATGGAAAATTGAGCCTCAAAAGAAGCGGTGAGGTTTCAATTTCCTCTTCAATGTCTACATGTTAAGTTGTGATTTAACTTTGTTGGTTTTCCCTTAAGATGGACTAAATCATCTTCATGAATTTGACAAGCCATATGAATACAGGGAACAATGGGCTGTTGATGGTTGGAGTAGAAATAGTTGATTGCAGAAAGAAAAAAAACATTGTGACTCCACCTACAAACATTGTTATTGAGTCGCTGAGTTGTCGCAGCATTGGAATTCTTGGACATTTAGCACATTTAAGATATGTTCAATTTCAGAGTGGGACGGATAATGTCAATGTCTAGGAACTTTGTGCCAATATGGCCTGCCATATTTTGCTGCTGATTATTTCTCTAACAGTATCTTCTTCTTGATTGGTGCAGCACATGGTGGCAGCGTAATTATTTGGCAGTGGCTGCAGTAGCTTCGGTAGCACTGTTGCTCACCCTAACGAGCATGGCACTATGGTTTGTTTGGAAGAATAACTGGCAACAATCTGGTGCATACAAGCCTGTAGGTGTCGTCATTCCTGAGCAAGAGCTTCCGCCGCTTTGACTCGGGCATGTCCATCTTCTCATTATGATTTTTTTGGCTGGCACAAATTATCGAAATACATCAATAGAGGAAGGATTTCTAACTGCTTCCATCCAATCTTCGGTTGGAGGAAGTTCACATTCGACGTAGCGTGTGAAGAAGCAGTTCCTACCAGGGGTATATAGTTGAAGCCTACAAAGCAGTCCCTCGTACGGTTATACAGTAGAAAACATACTAGGCAGACGAAAATATTAGAAGATTGCAGAGTGTAACATAGGCAGCTGCGCAGCTTTTGTTGAGAGAGAGAATCGCTGAACAAAAAATCTGTCCTTGCGGCTAACCAAGTGAACTGTGAATGACATGGATTGTGCTTGATCACATGGTTGGATCAGGAAAGCACCAGTTTCTATTGATTTTGCAATAGAGTGCAGTAAAAGAACTTACGTGGTTTTGTGTCTCTTAATTTGTATACTTGTAACTCTTAATCTGTTGCTTTTACATCACTTATGTACTCGTGACCCTTTTATAGAGATGATTATTTTTAAGAAAATATGTTCTAGACCGTTCATTTGTTGCGAAACAAATGAACTCATAGAAATTAGAGAGAGAGAGAGAGAGAGAGAGAGAGAGAGAGGCTACTACGAAAGGATCATGTTCTCCCAGATTCAAGATTGTATATGGTCAAAGTTCACTCTTTGAGCCGCGAAATTAAGATTACGCACCCAAACTACTTTAAACTTCGAGCATTATCATGCTCCATTTTCATGGCTTATCCACATCCATAACCTACTCAAGTGACCAATACAAAGTTGATAACCAGCCATCTATAGTCTCGACCATATGATATATCGAGGGCACTTCATAAGCACTATAACGTAAGATAGGTGAGATTATTTTTTGATAATTCATAGTTAACGAGTACTTAAGGCGGTAATGATGTTCAAGGGCATTTCGGCTTGCCCTTGGAGTTCTTGAGGTCACGGTAACACGGGCACTCGTGCTTGTTGCCGTAGGTGCCGGAGGGGACGCACTTGCACTTGTCACAGCAAATCTGGCAGTACTTGAGGCACCGATCCTTCAGCCCCGCCTTCGCGCACCTGGCCGAGCACTTGGACCCGCAGAAACCTTGCAAAATTCAACCGAACCTCGAATTAGTCTAAGTGAAGTTTGGTCGGCTGTTTGAATATCGCAAAGCCGTTGCTCTCAGTTCTCTCAGTTCGACACACATCGGTTTTCTTAGGTTAGCATCGCTCTAACAACGGCAAGTCATGATGTGCTTACTTGATCCGGCCATTGCCGAGTTGAGCAGAGAGGAGCTGACGAGGAGACATGCGAGAAGGAAAGCTGTTGCTCGAACCATCTTCATGGTGTCGTGAATGAAGCAGAGATCTTTGGAATTTGAATGTGTGCGCGAGGAAGTAATGGGAATGGTGTGGTTATTTATACATGAGAAGAAGAAGGGCAAAGCTATGGGGGTGTGCAGGTGAACGTGACTTGTTCTTTAGGCAACAAAATTCGTACCAGAGAGAGAGAGAGAGAGAAGGTTTGGGGGTGGTACTGGAAACTCCCATGTTGATGGTTAGTGTTGGAGTACAGGGTGGCAGTCATGTGATGTAGGGTTCATCACGGGCCCCCCGCCTTTCGAGTCGGCAGTCTGTCGGATCGTAAAAATTTACAGATATCAACCAATTACAGAGAGGACTTTTCAACTATTTTGTATGTATAACAATACGACGTTCTGGATCGAAATTACAGTAGAATGTGCGCCATTTAAGATGCTTTGCGATACGCAAAATCTTTCTATATCTATTGCAGAAGCAGCCCAGTTTACCAAAAGCACAGAGGACTTTCGAAGGTGATCACTTCGTGCTACAGGGCGAATGAAGGCATATTGCTGGGATGGAGAGAGTTTTCTTGGTAATTTGCGAAGGACGTGTACCCCCGACTTGTTCCAAACCGCGGTATTGCGACCCCTTAATGCTCGGCCCACATTTAGCTAATGTCAAAATCTTCTTTCTCTATGAAATTATTCTATCAGGACATGCGTCAGCAGGTTTTCGAGCTACTTTGCACAGCTAATACATTCAGTAATCTCCTTGAAATACTAAATTTAGGCTCATAAATTATGTGATTAATACCATGAAAAACCTAAAATTAATGCGTATGTGATAAATTTATCGAAAATTAATTTTTTTATCATAAAAAACTCAAAACTGATACATTTAACTATCGAAAATCCAAAACTGATATATTCGTGACAAATTTACTATTCGTTAGTTTTCATTAAATTGAATTAACATTACAAAAAATCACAATCAGTAAACTTGCGACAAATGGAGAGTAAAACCCTAAAGGGGTGTACCCGTTAACTACCACGTATCATCAAACTCAGCAATTTGACGGTAAAATTTAATGAAAATAACGGAAGGTAAATTTATTATAAATGTATCGATTCGGAATTTTTTTTATAGTATTAAGTCACATTTATATTTATGTTCTTTGATTGATATAGGCATAACATAGTGCTGATTTAACACTGTGGAGAGTCAGATAGGAGTCTACGCATCGGACTCTTTCTTTAGTCCGACAGAAGGAAAGGAAGGCAGGGGGGCAAAGAAACGTCACCGACCCACTCGTTTTTAGCCTTTCGTCAATCGGACGAATCGGTCCCCACGCGGTTTCAAAAGCCGGTGGGACCTTAAATTCCAGTTGCGACAACATCATCTTTAGACCTAGCCAAAAGCAGCCTGTCGGAAGTAGCCCCACTTTTGAGGGCAATCAGCGTACTGTGTAATTCCTTCGCTTCACTTCACTTCACTTCGCCGTGGGAAGCCGGAAGAAGTTGGTGCCATAGTAACCAAAACTCAAGTAGGGCCAACTCTGGTCCCTTCGAGGTGGTGCATTTCACTTTGCAAGTGGGATGGCCCGGCTCTTTATTAGGAGGTGAGCATTGAATTCAGTCCGAGAGTTAGTGCGACGTCCCTACATTAACTCATTCGAGATATTACTTGTCTTGACCCATCTTATATGGAGTTTCATGATTTTATCCTTTAGAATATGAGCATGAACTTTCATAATAGGTCACTATCCATGTAATACTTTAGCCTGAGCATGCTTAATTTTGGAGTTCCAAAACAAAACTTGTCATTACATCAAAATGTGCTTTCAAAAGTTGATTTCAGTTTTTGACATATATATTGCGTAATTGCTCTCCCTATACTTAGTTTGCAATTGGTTTCAATCCTGCCCTCTTGCTATCCTAGAAGCCCGTTAGGAGTTGTTCCTTGTCCGAGCTCTCTGACCTCGGCGAGCATTCCCTGCCTTTGTTGGACTGGATCATTACAATTGGAGGAGACGGGGCAAGACCGAGGGTTCAAGGTTGGTTGTAGAGAGAGCTAGTTCGGTTCTCAATTTCACAAACCTAGAACTAACCCATTACTAATTTGATTTCTAGTTCTAAGGCTGCAATCACCAATTTCCCAAGTTGAACCGGTTTTGAAACCTCTTTTAGAAAAGCGACGTACTTTTCCACCCATAAAAAATAGGACAATGGTTTTCAACATGAACAAATGACAAGATAACCACTTGATCACCAATTTTTTTTTTTTTTTTAGGTAGTCAAATGGATAACTTATATATGTTTCATTATAGACATTTTGCTCAAAACACAAAAAGGAGTCGGTCTTGAGTTTCTGAAATTGATTAGTTTGGTTCTCGTTTCCGATCTTTTGGAATCAAGGGCCATAGAGTTGGTTCTCATTCTAAGCAGAAAAGCGACACACCTTGAACCAATCATCCCTACACCTTATACCTTAGCTCATGTCATGTAGGGACCTTGTTTCTTACAGGGGAAGATTCTCACTTTGGGATCATTGGACTTGGTTACTTGTATTCACGTCATTGAAACTAGAGGTGGCAAGAACTAACTTAACCTGCAAAATCCGACTCGACTAGACTCACTTGAAAGCCAATCCAATATGAGTTGACTAAGAGTAGCCTATAGCTTGTCGACAAGTATCTAAAATAAACTGAATCTTCAAAATTTGAATCGTCTAGCCATTCAAATGTGACCCAATCTAACCAACTAAAAAAACGATCTGACATAGCCAGAAATGACTAATAGCATTTGAATGATATAGTACAACTGTTCAGGGTCCGCTTAAGATGCCAATTAAACTCGTGACCTCCTAATAGAAAAGCGACCCCATTTACAATTAGGCCAGCCACCTTAGTGGCGACACCTAAATTTCTTACCAAAAAAAAAGAAATGTAAGATTTTTATTATATACAAACAGGAGAGGATCCCGCTCTTTGATGGGTGGGCTGGGCTGCTATATTGGGCTTTACCTCCTTTATTTCTGCCATTGATTGATGAGGGTTGGCGCTTAGTCACATTCGGGCTACGAGCAAGGCCCATTATTAAAAAAGAGCTTTGACTTCGACATGGAATTGGGCTACGACCAAGGCCCATTTCAGGAACATATCAGATGCTAGTTGTCATTATTCATGCGTGATCCGATGTATTTTCAAAAGATTTGGCATCTGATCTAGACCAAGTCGCACTAATATAGTTTGCACGAAAAAGAGAGAAGCAAAATTGACCAAGCTAAATTAAACTATCGTTTCAAACTGACCGAAACGAAACTATACCCTATTATTTAATTGGCGTGTTACCACAACAAATCAAATTATTATTTTTCTTCTATAAATGAATGATAAAGGTAATATTAGTAGAAGCTTCAACGTTTATGCAAGCCGAAGAATTTGATTAGACAAGTTAAAAAATTCAAGGACTCAAGATGAAAAAAGCACCTAAGTTCAAAGACAAATGTGGAATTTCACCAATTTCAAATAGAATGTTAAAACATTTCATGTGTGAATCCTGATTTGCAACATGTTTGAAAGTTGCAACTACCTCAAGCAAAACGATGATACTTGATCAATTCACCAACCAACTTTATTCTTACTTGTTTTATAACTCGAGCATGAGAATATAGACTGATTATTTAGAGGCTTATGGAATGCTCTACAAGTTCCATGAACCAAATAAGTTTGGACCTTTAGACTTTTCAAATAGCCTTGATTTGGTTTGCCAACCGGTAAGATCTCCAAGAGTATGTAATTGGCAAGGTTCAAACAATTGACCTTCTCAAATTTAAGCTTGAAATTTCTTGATGCCTTAACCAATGACCCAATCTTCATTTATTCAATTTTCTTCCTCACATGATTTTATTCATTGGCTAAAGATTGTCTGCATAAAAGCTTCATATCAAGAGACATTTGCTTTATTTTTAGGATTATTCCTCATGAAAGCATTCTCTTAACACATGAATATTTCAGGTGAAGCAACCTTATGGGATGCTGTTACAAAAAGGGAACATAAATTAACCGGCCAAGGACTTAGGTTTATGAAAAATAAAGACACCCAAAGTCATATTCCATTGCTATTGACTATACGAACAACCTTTTTCTCACTGATCACATCAATGAAGCCTCAATTTTCTGAACTGAGGTGCCAAATTTTTGGACTTTAGCGACTGGCTACACATACCCCACCGACCCCAACCCACCTAATTCACGTCACAAATTCAAACTGAAGTTAGCAATTTCCTCATTAGAATAAACTCAACCGTAGCCCTCCAATTAGCCTTCTTGATAGTCAAACCATTTAATGAATAAAAAGGAACCATCAGGCGTTCAACAATACCGGTCCCAATGTCAAAATAGCTTTTGAGAAAAAGTTCTATCGGGATTCGAATTTTGCGGAGCGCTCAACTAATTTCATAAATTGTCACAATCTCTTGTCTCACCGGAGTTCGGGTATGGAAAACAGAAAAAGTCTATTAAAGGCGGTCCAGAGGAGCAGCCTTCAATGGAACATAAGAACCTAATAGCAGAAGGTTCCATTGGTCATTAGGATCCTAATACCTTGCTTGGCCAGGAAGGCACTCATTCAATCTCCATTTGCCTCTGTGATTTCCTGTAAAAGGAAAATAAAGGAAAAGGCGTTCAATTCAAAGTGCTTCAAATCCCACGTGGCTTTGTCAACAAAAAAAAAAAAAAATCCTACGTGGCAAAAAGTAAAAAGGAAAAACAAAAAGAACCTGTTTCATTCTAAAAAATGATTAGTCCACATGGCAAGAGATTATGCATACATTATACCCCTCTCTCATCCAGCTTTCATAGAATTCTTAATAGCCCACAACTTCATCATTCGCGTTTGAATGTGTTTATAAATAGAACCAAGAGAAACCACAACAATCTCCGCATTTTTTTTTTTTTATGTACCAAAATGAAGTGTGATCAACTTAGGTAAAATGATTGCCGGTCAATATGTTTAGGACTTCTATCATGCTTTTTCTTATGGAGATAAGCACAATCTCTTGTTATGCGTGTTTGCACTTTACTTTGAATTTGTGATACTTTCTCGTAAATCTTTAATTTGCAGTTAGCCTTGTTATACAACAAGTAGAACGCCCATAGACATCTCAATATGGTTTAGGAAACCTTCTCCCTAATCAGAGCACAGTGGATGACATGACATCACTAAGTTTGTCTTCCAATTTATCTATGCTCGATTTCAAATATTTGAAAAATTAAATTACCATTTTTTCAACGAGCAGATCAATTTGGATTGTACCCCAACATCAACTTTCCTTGATATTGAATCCCAATTTTTTTTTCGCTCAACTAATGGATTGGAGATTAGACTCTCGGATTTTTTCTTCCACGCACGTTCCCACCAAGTTGCGCTCTTTGTTGACCTCATGCCCAACCACATATCTCTCATCTCCTAAAAAATACCAGTGACCAGCGGTTACCTCCAACTTCGAGGCATGCAAGGCATATACTCAATTTGTTTCGACAATGCATCGTATCTATAGTACTTTTCGACCAATTTGATTATGTTACGAAGGCAATCGAATTCTTTAAATATTCAACTTTTTCTTTTAAAATTTCTGTGAGATCAATGTACTGACAAGACTATTTTATTTCTGGCAACAGCAGCAAGTGATGTGATACGAGGATTTCTTCATGTACCATCTTAGGAAGGAATAAAAGAGGTGTTATTTAAATTGAACAGCACGAGCGAACCAAATCATGAAAGAAGATCGAGGGCGGTGGGCCCCACCTCTAAGATGACGAGATGGGCCCGGGCCCTAAAGCCCTTTGTTCTCGAGTCCCCTCCTTTTGACTTTTTCCGCGAACCAATCTCTGCATGATCTTCGATTGAATTAATAAAAGTAAAAATAAAGAGAAACACTAAACAAATAATTTTCCAGATTTTATTTGGTTTTTCTTGAAGATCTCGAGATTTTTTCTTTTCTTTTATTTCGTTTTCATGTGTTTTGGAAGCTATTTGGTTTGGTTGGAATCTTTGACTTTGGCTCGGCTGGTTAGGACTTAGATTACTCACATTTTCACGTAATTCCATGCTGCTCGTGACTAATTGAGCGCGACTTGCGCTTCTTTGGAAAAAAAGGGTTTTAACTAATCATCTCTTTAATTCTCCATGCATAAGCAAATGGCATTATTCTTCGTGAATCCTGATAATTTTCTTTTGGACAAAAACCTCCAACTCAAAAAAACGAACAAAAGGAAAAAGGAGAAGAAAATAATAATTTTCTTGTTTTGAAAATGAAATAATTACAGATCTATATGCCCTTTAAGTGGATGCCATCTCCCTATGTTGTTGGTCTGAGCTTTCAGGGTTGGTCTTTTGCATACAACAATCAATACCCAATTTCCGTACGTTATCAGTTCAACTTAGTTTTCTTGTTTTGAAAAATGATATAATTATAGATTTAGTATGCTCTTTAAGCGCACGCGGTCTCCCATGCTGTTGGTTCAAGCTTTTGAGTTAGACTTTCACATATGGCAATCAGAGCCCAATTTCCGTTCCGGTCTATTTCGCACCGCGTTCATCCGGTCCGTCGAATTTTATGACCGGGTCCCTTTTTTCAAAGGAAGGTCTGGAGTAGGGAAGTGAAACGAAATGGAAAGGGCTGAATTTTCGTTGAATTTTTTTATTTTTTATTTTATATATCCCCGTGATTGGCGACGTGACATAGGAGAGGAGAAGTGGAAGCCAATTGTCGGGTCGTCGTCGTCGTCTCCTTTTCGGGTCGAAAGACAAGGAGGGCGGGACGGGGGGAGGGCGGCTGCTGCTGCTGGGGTGCTCCTTTTATGTTTGTCGGTTTTCGACGGCCGTGCGGATGAAGACAAGGCGCGCGACGCTAAGCCGCACCTGCTCCGGTCCCCCGCTTTTAGTTTTTTGACCCACCCAACGCTACTCTCTGAGTCTCCTCCCTCCCTCCCGCTTTAAATGAGGCTACGTGGCCCAGTCTTCTCCGCCGGTGGGCCCCGCGTTCCACCGGGGGGCTCCCATAAATTCATAGTGTAAATTAAAAAATATATATATATATATATATACACACACACACACACATTAGATAGGAATAAATGCACTAAAACACTCAAGACGTATAATGAAAGTGCAATTGAGTTATTATTAAAAATGTACAATTGAGTTATAAATTTTTTAAATAAAATTATTTGATTTCACAAATTTAACAAAAAACTTTAGGACTCAATTACACATTTATGATAAGTTTTATGATTTAGTTGTACATTTGAAAAGTTTTAGAATTTAAGGTGTATTTGTTTCACAGAAAACGTAATGTTTTTGGAAAATGTTTTTCGGGAAATCATCTTCTAGGAAAACGGTTAGTTTTCCTTTATTTGGTGATACGTGACTGAAAATATTTTCTGATGTTTGGATTGCATTTAAAAAATGATTGAAGGTGTAGAAGATGCCGACGAAAAGGAAGAGGAGGGAGCGAAGCCAACAGGAGCGCTGAAGGGGCTAGGGTTGGAGGAGGTGGCAGTGACAAAAGGGAGGGGGTGAAAGAGAAGGAGAGAGGGGAGGAGGAGTTAGGGTTTACGTTCATAGGCAAAGAAAGAAAAGAGAAAACAAAAAAGGAAAAAAGAAAAAAAGAAAGAAAGAAAAGATATAATAATAACAAATTCAAATTTTTAATAATAAATTTTTCATTAAGCAAGGACCTTAAAACATTTTGGAAAACGTTTTCCGATTCTTTCAAAGGGAAAATCATTTTCCTGAATTTAAGTTTTGCAAGAAAAATATTTTCTATTGACTCATTTTCCTAAATGAACCAAACGCTGAAAAATGAGAAAAACGTTTTCCCAAAAATTGTTTTTCGCAAAACAAACACACCCTCAGTTGCATTTTCATGACGCATTTTAAGGCTTTCAATATACTTACTTCTATTAGATAATACCTCATTGTGGGAGTCATAGGATGTCGGTTGGCCAATGGGAAACGAGACCCGCTTGCTTTTGCACGTAGAATTATTGCCTTGGGTTTAGCTCGCTCACGACACGGCCTTGAACTTATTTTATGTTGTCTCTACTTCATGTTCCGCAACGTTCAGCTTTAAACACGAGTTGGGATTAGAATAATGGCATCCGTGACAGTAATCAAATGTAAGTACACAATGATGAAAAGGTACATTAAGAAGGCAGGCAAAGATCAATCTCCCCTTCATTTTCTCCTATGTCGATGCATCGGTCCATCGACATCGCATCCCTCGTTCGAATGAACCTCAAATTAATCAAATGACGGGTGCCTTCCTAAACATGATGCCAACGAGAATCGTGGTGATTTCTGGACGCGGAATCTGTTTTCAATCCAACGGGTTCTTTAAATCCTCCATCAACCTCAGGACTTACGAGGGGATTTTTTTCTTTGATAAAAAAAAAGGGTTTTCCCCCCTTTTTGTACCTTTATTTTTTTATTTTTTTGGGGATTAAACTTTGGATATGATATGGGGAGAGGGATGGGGTTTTCAATTTTCACCTTTAGTCGCACTCGGCCACATCCGGTTTGACCCACGCACCGGGAAAACCCTAATCTTTGACCGTTATGAGCGGCGCCAAACCCCACATTTGCCTCCGTGTTCCACGAGAAAGCAGCATCTGCCTGCCCAAAAGATCTCTCACTCTCTCTCTCTCTCTCTCCAATGTTGTTCTGTTCCTCTAGCAGTCTTTTAAAGCTCTAATTCTCTCCCTCTCTTTCTCTCTCAAGATTCAAGAAGAAGGAGGGGGGAGACGACGAAGCGTTCGTCTGAATAAACTAAACCCAAAAGTATTTTTGGGTAATGATGAGAGGAGAGACGAGACGCACGTAAAGGAGAAGCGGACGACCAAGAAGGAGAAGGAGAAGGAGAAGAAGGAGAGGAAGAGGAGGCCTTGGTTGAGCATAATTAAAGTATCCATCTTTTTAAGAAAGACAGAGAGAGAGAGAGAGAGAAAGAGAAGCTACGACCCCATCATCACCAGATTCATCCTCCACAGTGAGGTAAGGTGAGAGAGAGAGAGAGAAGGTGCGGCTTTTGTCTCGCGGCTATGCATTCCAAAAAGAAAACCACCGAGACGCAATAAGAAAGAACAACCCATCATTGCCACTTCGCCATTTGTTTTTCCCACCCTTCCCCTTCCCCTTCCCCCGGTTTCGCTCTCTCTCTTCCCCCTTTTGCTTCTCCTCACTCTGTTGCCCAGCTGCTGCTGCCGCTGCTGCTTCTAGCTGAAGCTCCTCTGTTTCGCTCTGTCTCTGTCTCCGCGCGTCGTGGGTGTGGACGCTCGGTGGCGGGTTCGTGACAATGGAGAAGAAGCAGGGGTTCTTCTCCGCTCTCAAGGACGAGGTGGTGCGCGGCCTCTCCCCCTCGCGGTCCCGCCCCCGCTCCAGGGCCAAGAGCCCCCGCGGCAGGAGCGCGTCGCCCATGAGCGGCCTCTTCAGGCGGAGGAAGGGGGCCAGGTGGCGCCGCCCGAACTGCTGATCTCGAGATCCGGGAGCCTGATGCGGCCCGTCGAGGCTCTCTCCCCGCTGATGGAGGGCCCCGATCCGGATGGCGCGGAATGCGGGGACTCCAGGAGGGGACACTGGATGCGGGCGCCCTCCGTCTCCTCCTCTTCCTCCTCCGCCGCCGCCGCCGCAGCCGCTAGCAAGCAGTCGGATCTGAGGCTTCTGCTCGGCGTGCTCGGGGCGCCGCTCGCTCCCGTGCACGTGGCCGCCTCCGATCCCCTCCCTCACCTCAGCATCAAGAACATCCCCATTGTTAGTTCTCTCTCTCTTTCTCTAGATCCCTGTAATGGGTTGGCATATTTCTGGGAAAGTTTATTCATAACTAGCGCCAAAATTACTAAAATGCTCGATAAATTACTGTGTTTCTGTTGACTAAGCCGTAATGTCGTGAGGTTTCGAAACATTTTTAGGAAATTCGGGATCAGCATTTTGGCTTTTGTTTTTTCTTGGAATGAGTCATGGGGGAGGTGATGAAACTATGCATGCTCTGCTTCTGGGGTACTTGCTGAAAACGGTCAAATGGTATCGCCAACGCATGTGTTTTCTTTGCGTTTCTTCCATGAAGTGTGATGTAGTAAACTGCCACTAGTGAGAGTAGTATACAGCACACGTCTCAGACCCAAAGAAAAAGTAGATTTATGTTGGAGAAGAACTTCGATTTGAAGAAGCAAGTCGGAATTTTCCTTCTGATTTTGTTAAGGGCGATTTTGCAGGAATCGTCGTCCGCGCAGTACATACTGCAGCAGTACATGGCAGCGTCTGGAGGGCAGAAGCTCCAGAACTCCATTAACAACGCATACGCCATGGGAAAGGTCCGGATGATAGCCTCCGAATTCGAGACGCCCAACAAAGTCATCAAGAACAAGAATTCCTCTAAGGCTGCCGAGTCGGGTGGGTTCGTTCTCTGGCAGATGAATCCCGACATGTGGTATGTTGAGCTGGCGCTTGGGGGCAGCAAGGTTCACGCCGGCTGCAATGGGAAGATTGTATGGAGGCACACGCCATGGCTTGGTGCGCATGCAGCGAAGGGACCTGTTAGGCCTCTCCGTCGTGCACTCCAGGTGAACACTTCTCGGTTCTCTGCACCGACTATTAACAAGAGGAATTGAATCGGCTCAATTATTGAATTATCTTGCGTCCGATACTTAGCATAGCCAGACCCAATTAACAGGATAATGATCTAAAAATTCCTCGTCGAAAAAGAGTACTGTTTTCATGTCTTATTTCAATTGTGTTATTCGGTCGTGTATCAGGGTCTTGATCCAAGAACCACGGCAAGCATGTTTACCAATGCGCGGTGTATCGGGGAGAAGATGATCAACGGAGAGGACTGTTTCATTCTTAAGCTTTGCGCAGACCCTGTTACCCTGAAGGCCAGGAGCGACGGACCAGCTGAAATCATACGGCACGTTCTATTTGGGTACTTCAGCCAGAAAACAGGGCTCCTCGTTCACTTGGAAGACTCGCACCTGACCCGGATCCAGAACAACGGAGGTGATGCTGTGTATTGGGAGACCACAATCAACTCCTTCCTCGATGATTATAGGCCTGTGGAGGGAATTATGATCGCACATTCAGGGCGGTCGGTAGTGACCCTCTTCAGGTTTGGAGAAACTGCCATGAGCCATACCAAGACCAGGATGGAGGAAGCATGGACCATCGAGGAAGTGGCGTTCAATGTCCCAGGACTGTCGTTAGATTGCTTCATCCCTCCTGCAGAAATCAGGTTATCCTCAATCAGTGAGGCCTGTGAACTCCCTCATGGTCAGAGAGCAAAGAATGCGGCTGCTAATCTCGGTAGTAATATACATCGTGCCAGAGTTGCTTCACTAGACAGATCTCACGGTAGCCTGGCCCGCAATTACATTTAGGGAGACAGATGCTCGCGAAGGAAAAAGATGCGGCCTATCTTTTCCCTGTGTGGTAGCGTGGAGTAGCTACCGATCACCATTAGAAGGTATATCTGAATTTCAGCACTTGATGATCAAGGATCCAAACTGTAAATAGAGCACAACGGTCGGGAGGTGCTAGGCTGCCAGGAAGTGGGATTTTGATGGAATGTGCCGGTGGAGTTTTCTTTTTCCCTTTCCTTTCTATAACAAGATCAGCTCTTTCGTTCATATTTTAAATCAGGATATCCTGGAATCACATTTGAAGCGGGATTCTTGTGGAAGTTGCTCATTGAGCGCAAGCCAATCGATATACTCACAGATGATCAGGAAGACATGTAAAAATCTGAGCAACTTCAAAAATGTGCATAGTCAAAATTTTCCCGAATTCCCCGCCGAGTTGGTCTCTTTTGTGGATGTAATCGCTAGCACTCACAACCAAATGAGCGACATCAAAATGACCTTCAATCAGAATGCCGTGAGAAATAAGATGAGTTGTTCTTTTGAGTTTCTTAGCTTGTACTGCTCTGTTTCTTGGCATTCGGTTCAGGCAACTAAACCCTGCTAGCCCCACCATGGAAGTCATGGAGTACACAATGCTTATTCGGACGTCCGACCAATCTAGTACCTTGGATGTGAAGCTTTTATATTCTTGTCCTATATATATCTTCAAATGTTTTAGGGGGGAAAATCTCCCTTTGCAGACTGGGCATGTCCACTTTTTCCTTTTTTGACTGTTGACGGTTAGAATCTGTATTAATGAATGCTTCGAGGGCCCTTTTACACTGGTCATGGCCGCAGCCAGAGGACATCACAGGTTCCACGATGCCCTATGGAACTATTTGCCCCAAATCACGCAGATTTGCTCAGAAAATTGCCGTCCTGTCCTAGCCTTGTGACTATGATCCGCCATGAGCAAAAGGGCTCGCTCCTTCGGAGCAGAGCAATGTCAAAAATGTCGCGGGTTAGCGATATTAGGCACATCATTAGTTGCATTATTCACGGATCTCAACTTGGATATCCTTGCATCCGCGTTTGTTGTCTCTTGCCCAGTGCACATGTTAGTGTTTCTGTCAAGTAATGCCTGTTGAGCATAGTGGGTTTTGGGATTGAAAATATACTGAAAAATTAGGGGTAAGCATCCATTCATGAAAACCTGGATTGACCTTGGACTAGCCCACACCCATCAGCCAATTCTGGTCCGGTTTCTTGAGAGACTAGGTTGGTCTTTGGTTTTGAGATAACCGGAACCTTTATTGTGCAGGTTGATTCCTGATTTTAAGATTTTATGATTGGTTTAACTTGAGCTAGCTTTATAGTTGTCTTTTATTATTATTATTATTATTATTATTATTATTATTATTCTTTTATAAATGCTGCTCCTCTTCTTTTGTCGTTTCCCTATCTCTTAGTTTCAATCTCCCTTAATCTCAGATTATTGCTAAATTACATTTCCATTTTTTTTAGGGCAATCTCTTCTTCTTCTCTCTACTCATTTAAAATTAGTGATCAATTCTCTTTCGCTCCCTTTTCACGCTTCTACCTCTTATTCTCTTCCCCTTCCTTTTGCAATTATGTACTTTTTATTGTTTATATCATTTTAAAAGTTCGTCTTTTATAGTTTATTGCTTTTTCTTAGTGGAGATTCCTAATATAACCTTATCTCAAATTTATATTTAACCCCTACCGATGTTCACCGTTTGATTGCTTAATATTGCATTGTCAATGGATATGTAATTTTAAAAAGTACTTTATTTTTTTTAAGGAATACAAAAAAGAATCAGTTGGTCGTGGGTTTACCCTAGAATCAGACTCGGACCCACAAGGTCAGTTTGGTTATTGATTCAAGCTTAACGAGGTTGGTCTCTAATTCTAAAAAACTAAGGACCAACACTAAGTGGGTTAATCATTGAGTTAGGTGTTGAATTGGCTTAACCTAGACTATCTCACCTAAAAAAAAAAAGGTGATGATGATTTTGGATAAAGGGTTAGACAAATAAACAAAAATATGTGGCTTGCAGGGTATAGCATAAGCATAGCCATTCGAACCAAGCAACTATGTTCAAGGCAAAAATTGCAAAGGATGAAAGAACTAATTATTATGCAAACATGGACAAATGCAAAGATTTCTCTCCCTCAACTTTGACATTGTACATTTGGAAAACTCTTCACATAATCTTTCGAAATGTAATGAAGGCTAACTGTACATAAAATACCCACAATTTGCTGATGTGGCAAATCGTTGGATGAAAACCCTGTTGATTGTTGGTGCTATTTTCCATTTGTCTGAATAACACTATTCTCGTTTATTTTCACCAAAACGCGCAATGCTTTAATGCGGTAAAGTTTCCTAGACAATTCACTCTCTGTTGAAGTTTTTCATACTTACATACTAGGTATAGTCAAAATACACATTAGTCCTTGAAGAGCGATAGGTGCCCAACCGCATTACTATTATGTGTGAGAGAAAAGTGCTTCTATTATTCAATAATGTTCTATATACATAAAATAAACCCTAAAGTTCCTAAAAACTATTTTACCCTTATATTCTAACACTCCCCCTTAAGTTGGAGTATAGATATTAATTATGCCCAACTTGTTACAAATATAATCTATCCTCTCATTCCCTAGAGGTTTAGTAAAAATATCTACAAGCAGTTTGAATATGACTAGGAAGAATCAATCCACTTTGTAGCTTCTCTCGAATAAAATGACAATCAACCTCAATGTGAACATGGGATTGGAAACTATATGCACTGCAGATTTATTATCACACTATAGGGTCATAGGTGTTGAAGCTTTGAAACCTAATTCAATTAGTAACTGTTGAATCCACAGTAATTCACACGTCATTTGTGCCATGACTCTATATTCGGCATTGGAGCGAGCAATAACACTCTGCTTTTTACTCTTTCATGATACCAGATTCCCTCTAACCAAGGTACAATAGCCTATGGTTGACCTCCTATCATTTGGAGACCCTACTCAATTAGCATTAGAAAATCCTTCAACTTTGCTATGACCGTGGTTCTGGTCAACAATCCTTTTCCTTGGAGTCTTCTTCAAGTACCGCAATATACGGGTAGCTACATCCCAATGAGAAGTTCAGGAGGAAGATAGACACTAACTAGAAAGGCAAAATCTAGACGAGTAACTATAAGATAATTCAGTTTATCTATCAGTCTTCTATATCTTTGGGATTATCAAAGATCTCACTTTCCTCAGTGGTCAGTTAGCCCCTTGTTCCATAGGTGAATCAAGAGGGTTTGATGCCAACATACCCGTCTTTGTAAGCAAATCCATGACATATTTTCATTGTGACAAAACAATATCTTTCTTTGACTATGCAGATTCAATTCCTAGGATATACTTCCATTTTCCTAAGTCTTTAGTCTGAAACTGGTGCTGAAGATAGATCTTTAGCTTAGCTATACCAGCCAAGTCATCTCCCGTGATGATAATATCATTAACATATACAATCAAGAACAATTTGCCTCCCCCATAATGTTTATAAAAGAAAGAGTGACCATTTTCACATCTTGACATTTTGAAAGAAAGTATGGCCTTAGAAAATCTTCCAAACCATGCCCGTGAAGATTGCTTCAAACCATATAAAGATTTCTTTAATTTGCAAACCAGTCCTCTAGATTCCCCCTAACCAACGAACCTTGGAGGTTGCCCCATATGAACTTCCTCATTAAGAGTACCATGCAAGAAAGCATTTTTAACATCAAGCTAAAATAAGGGCCAATTACTTGTGGCAACAAGAGAGATCAAAATTCGAACAGAAGTAAGTTTGGCAACAAGAGAAAAAGTGTCTAAATAGTCAACTCCAACCTAGGGTAAGTTTTACTTTTAAATGAGCAAGAAGACCATCAGGATTGACCTTCACAGTATATACCCATCGACAACTAATAGCAGTTTTGTCTAAAGGAAGAGGTGTCAAATCTCAAGTTTGATTCATTTCAAGAGCCTTTAATTCTTCTTCCATTGCTATCCTCTAATCAAAACTTTGTAATGCTTCAGCCACAGACTTAAGTACTTGATGTTGTTCAACAGTAGTTAAAAATGATCAAAAAGAAGAAGACACATAAGAGTAAGAGATAAAATTTGTAATAGAATGTTGAGTACGGGCACGTGTACCTTTTCAATGAGCAATAGGAAGATCAAGATCGGATAGAGAAGAAGGGTCTAATAGCATATCTGGAGCAGAAGATGACATAGTAGTGACAAGAGGAATGGGGGAGCAGTAGCTACTTGAGAGCGTCAGTATAAAGCTTGAGAGGAGGTTCTTCTTGTGGAGATATTGGTGAAACATTTGAAGTAGTTGATCGAATGAGGGTCACATATAAGTCTTCATCCAATTAAAACACAGTAATTGGAACATTGTGATAATGAGTAAATTCAAAGAATGAGACATCAACAGTTATAAAGTATTTTCTCAATGATGGAGAATAACAACGATATCCCTTTTGAGAACAAGAATAACCCATAAACATACACTTGATAGTCCTTGGATCAAGTTTTGATACTCCATGTCGATAATCACAAATAAAACAAACACAACCAAAAATTCGAGGTGGTAAGACAGATAGTGGCTCATTTAGAAACAAAATAGAAAATGGAATGCCACCTTGCAAAATAGAAGAAAGCATCCGATTAATAAGATACCATGCAATTAGAATAGCATCAGACCAAAAGGTTTTAGGGGCCTTCATCTCAAATAACTTCAATTTAGTAACTTCCAACAAATGTCAAATCTTTCTTTTAATAACGCCATTTTATCGAGGTGCATCAGGACAAGAAGATTCATGGATCATGCCATGTTGAATCATAAAATCAGAGAATGGCATAGAAAAGTACTCTTTAGCATTATCAGAACGCAAAACTTTAACATGCACACCAAATTGAGTATGAATTTTAGATATAAATGCACATAATATAGAAAAATAATTATGAACGATTTTATATTAAATATAACCAAGTAACTCTTGAGTAGTTATCAACGAAAGTAACAGAATATCAGAAACCCAAATTGGAAACCATATGACTAGGACCCCAAATATCTAAAATGAACTAACAAAAAAGGAGACACTACTCATTTAATGACTTGGGCTAATACAATGTAATTTGCCAAGTCGGCATGACTCTCATTCTAGACTAGAAAGAGACCGAAAATTAGAATCTCACTTCTAAAGACTGTGTAAAGAAGGATGATCAAGACGGCAATGAATCTGACGTAGTGATGTAACATTGGGGCAAGCAATTGATGGATCGTCTTCTAGCACATAAAACCCCCGCCTCACGTCCTTAACCAATCGTCCTCTTCATAGCTAGATCCTTAAAAAGACAAGAATTAGGATAAAGTGTCATTGAACACTGAAAGTTTTTGGTTAATTTACTAATTGACATGAGGTTAAATAGAAATTTTGGAAGATAAAGTACTAAGGACAATGGTAATGAAGGAGTTGGGTGAATAGTGCCAACCCCCTTAATAAAAGTAGATGATCCATCGGCTAAGGTAACTGTGGATGAAAATGGAGTAAGAGAGGAAAATATACTTGAAAGGCCTAACATGCGATCAGAAGCCCTTACATCAATGATACTAGGATGAGAAGTGGCTGAAAGACGTGCGGTAACATTACTTGTCTGAACCAAAGTAGCAGCGGAAGAAGCAGGCTGTGAAATTTGAAATTGGTTATATTGAGCAAATTCCTCCTCAGACATAACAACTACCTTGGCTTCAGAAGACTGTGGAGAAGAGTCAGTACTAGATGCAGTATTTGCAGAATATTGTTGCTGCCTCGATCTTCTATGTAATTTATAGCAAAATTTCTGAATATGATCAGGTTTGCCACAACAATGACATGTCCTTGTGGCCCTTGAGGTATTGATAGACACATAAGATTGTCCATTATTATTCTATTGACCTTGGCATCTCCTTGTTCCTATACCTCGGCCTCCCCCTCGGCCACCACATCCACCATATCCTCCACAACTTCCTCCACCACTCTTAATACCACTGCCAATTTAAGGTTGGGACACAATAGCTAAACTATCTACCATAGATGTACCTTGAGAAAACTCACGAGATACTCAAAGAACCTGAGCAAATGTATCAGTGAGTGATGCAACAATCTCTTTTCTAAGAATTTGGACCTAACAATTTTATATTCAGGCCCTAGGCCTCCTAAAAATCCCATCATAGCTAATTGTTCTATTTAAAGTTGCATTTACTGAACATTAGTTGAAATAGGGGGAACAACATTTAACTCCTCATACATTCTTTTAAAATCAGCAAAGTATTATGTGATAGAGTGTCTCTTCCTTTCAAATCGGTTAAACTCCTGTGATAACTCATAAATCCACGATAGGTTATTTTGACCAGAATATAACACATCCAAATACTCCCACAGTTCTCTAATTGTGTCAATATTTGTTACCAAAGCAATTACATTACTCTCCATAGAGTTTAATATCTAACCAAGAATACATGCATCAATAAAGTCCCAAGTTTCATCGTCTCTGGGTTTAGACTTAGGGCTCGTTTGGTTCGGCTTTTGGGAAATGCCATTGGAAGAATGCAAATACCTTTGAGGTAAAGGAGTTTTCTGAAATGTTAGACTATTTGGTAAACTATAACTGAAAAGTGCTTTAGGGAAATGCAAGACTATTTGGTAAACATATATTTGAAAAGCCATTTAGTGTGACCAAATTAAGTTTTTTAGTTTTAGTATTTTTAAAATTGCAAAAAAGAAATAATGACTATATAACATTTTACATTTTCATATTGAGAGTAATGTAAAAATATATATTAGTAAATTTATTTAAAAATTTTATTAAAAGAATTTAATTATAAATTAGATACAAAACTCAACTTTTGGCCTAGGATTCTTTTAGATTTGTTTTCAACTTTGAATAATTTGTTTTAATTATTGTAGTATTAATCATCTTCGTTAATTAATGATCATTCTAGTGTATTGATAAAAAGTTGGGCTATTGATTGTCAAAAGATAAAAAGGACAAAAAAAAAAAAAAGGTTAACCTAACATTTGCAAAGGGTTTTTATTATTTTTTTTTAAAATAAAAATAAAATCCGATGAAACTCCGTCGTCGATCAACGGCGGTTGGGGTGTGGGGAAGATGACCGGTTAAAAAGAAGAAGAAGAAGAAGAAGAAGAAGTCAATGGATGAATCGTAGAGGTGGACTTGCATTTCGAATCTTTGAAAGCCCAAAGCAGTCTCCACCAAAGACCTGCTTTGGGCTTTCAACATTTCAAAGGCCAGCATTTGGCCAATGACACCTCAAAATGCTGAACCAAACGCCTAAATTTTTTCCCAATGGGCTTTTAGCCAGCCCATTGGAAATGCTGAACCAAACGGGGCCTTAGTTAATTGTCTATGCTGAATCCTATCTGTCAAAGTAAGTTTCACAATTTTCTTCCATTGATGGAAGTTAGAACTACCTTCCAGCTTCTTATCTATAATTTGATTAGATGAGGAAATAACCTCAATCATCATGGAACGATTTTTCTCAGGATCATTCTCTCTTTTATCCCTCAAAGTATCACCCATGCTTCAAGAACAAGAAGAAAATTCTCACAATAGCTTTCTTCAGATAACTCAACCCCAATGAATCAATAACTCAACAAAATTGATAATATATCACCATATAAAAGAGTCTCAATAACCCACAAACATCAGCAAATACGTTAAAATCAATTCATATATCTGCAGTAATTAGCAACTCATATACCCAAAGACATCCTTAAGAAACGAACTGACCAAATCAACTCATATATTATATTTCACCAAGAATCAGCAGCCCGGAAATCAACAAACCTCAGTAGCCCAGAAATCAGCGACCAGCCACCAATATATTTTTTCCAATGCTGGAGGCGAACAAAATCAGTGACCATAAATCAGTGACCAAAGTAAGCGACCGGCATCCCAATGACCAAAATCAGCGACCAGCGAGCCACGAGAGTCGCGCCAAGGAGCCGAGCGAACTAGAGGAGCTGCGCGAGGGTGTCTCGCGAGCTGGATGATCACGTGAATTGAGTGATGTGCGAGGTTGCACGAGAGAGAACTCTCGTAAGGAAGAGTTGCGTGTGAGAAAAGGGACACATGATGGAGACCAGCCGTGATGGCAACTGTTCCGGCGAGTGGCCAACAATGGCGATGGCGATTGTTCCGGCGAGTGGCCAATGGTGGCGACGGCAACTATTCCGACATCTAGGGTTAAGCCCTAGGCTCTAATACCATGCAAGAGAAAAGTGCTTTTATTATTCGATAATGTTCTATAAATACATAAAATAAGTCTTAAAGTTCCTAAAGATTATTTTAGTCTTATATTTTAAGAATATAAAACTTCGTAAATAACGTAGATGAATATAGAATTCTCTTCGCGACTTTCTAGCTTGTCCTAATGCTTGATCTTGCACAACTTCAAGCATGATTTTCCGAGACATTAACCATCTTAGGTTGAGCTCATATGCCTCTTTGTTTCTACAACTGCACAGCCGGTTTGATTGTTTTCATGCTGGTCCATTTACACCGGCAAAACTGAATGTAGATGACATATGGGCGTTTCAAATCATGTTGCTTAAATCCTTACCTCATCATTTTGCCGCTTCGCTCTAAATCAACATCTATAAATCCAATTACTGAATTTGAATTCCTACTTGGATTAATTAGGTGGGCTCCTAAATTATTTTTACCAGCCTCGAAAAAGTTTATTTCACACTGCAATTTAGATGCATGTTCTTCCTTTTCTGCTTATATTAACTGTCCATGCAGAAACAGCATAATTCCTTACCTGGAAACCATGCAATCAGTCTATGTAGCTTGCCTAGCTCCGATATGTCATTTTCCCGTGTCGGTCCTTGTTTCAATCACATCAGTTGCAACCCGAGATCATGAGCAAAAGTAGTAAAATGCTTTTGAAACCGTGATATATCATTGCCTGTACATCCACCTAATTTAACTGCATTTTACGGTAGACAAAAGATCCGTAGCTTTGAGAGATAATCTATACGTCTATCTGCAGTTTGGTATGCTGTATTTCTCCCATCTCTGCTGTCACATGAAAGAAGTACCACATTGCACGTTGTCACCGATCAACCAAGTATTCACATTTCTGTCCAAGATTCAGTTCGTGTTTAAAGATCTGCGACAAATCAATGTGTGGGGAATGGTTAGTGATATCATGTTAACATATAATGTGGTACTAAACAATGTTACACAATATGCTTTCTCCAGTTGCATAACTGCCTCTCCTTTCTTGATTCCACTGCGGATATACCTTTTGCTTAAAAAAAGAGGGCTAACTGGTACGTATGTGTCCCAAGACTGAGTGTAGAAGCTTCGTTTACTACCCGAGGTAGATTACATCAATTACAAAGGAAAAAAACCTGAATCAGATTAGGAAGGATTACTATTTCTGCATATTTGCATCATCTAAGGCGACTAACTTTGCAATTTCTTTTTTCCTGGTCAGGGGCTTGGAAAGCAGCAACACTCTTTCCCTGCTAGTTGGCTGCGGCATTTGTGGACCAAAGCCAGATAAGGACATCCTAAAACACCCAGAATTCCATCCTACACATCTAGAAGTCATGATTATATACTTTGATATGCAACAGGAGTCCTCGACACGGGCTGCATATTTAATTACCGTCGTAAACCACATTCCTAGAAACTGATTCGGATTTCTTCTCATTCTTCAGGCTCGTTATTCTAGTACACTATGTGCTTTATATATAGTGACTGCATATTCTTGAGACCACCAACATTCCTACTAAAGTTCTAATAAGCGTATAAAGCTTCTGTACTTGGGAACTTGGAGTTGTGGGACAAAATATTTGTCTGGAGGAACAACCTGGGAATAGTGTCAAGGGACCACAAACACCGTGTTTGAAAAATGCCATTGCAACCCTGATTTTCAGCTGTGGTCCCTCATAAGCTTTTCGTGCACTCCCATGCTCAACAGAACTGAACTCATAAAGTGGATGAATCAGGAGGATTTTCTGCAAAAAGAATTCCTGCTCTCTCTCTCTCTCTCTCTATCTCTGAGGACTCACTGTACACCACGCCTTCAGAATTTTGTGTCAATGTATTCTTTTGTCAGAGATTGTGATATCTGTAATTTCTTCCCCAGAAAAGTTCTGAGTTGGATCAATTGCTGCATGCCAAATGAAGAAAAAGATAAAATGACAATTAGGGTTAAAGGTGGTTGGCACATAGTATGGCTAGAGGGTTTGTAAGTAGCAGTCCTTATTTTGTACTGGAAGCTTTCGCATCAGGTTTCCAAGAGACTATCGCTCGTATGTTGAGTCCAATCAACTTTCTAACACGATTCGAACCCCGAAAGCTTACTGGGGTGTAAAAAATGAGGGAATGGATTTCATGTGCCTCTGAACATTATATCCTTAAGATTCTACTGTCATCTATAGAATGAGTTTATATCTAAAAGTTATTTTTAACTACCTCGATATAAATAATAAAGCAGCGATAATCTCTTTGATGTGAGAGAATCTACATTCCAGACAACATCATGATGGAGGCGCACAAGGGAATTTAAGGAGTTTTCTTCAAAAGAAATTAAGCTCCATCTTCATTAGATTTGGAAGATTTGTTCTCTTGCCCACAGTCTTTTATGCTGCATAAGACAAAAGAGCTTTTTGGAGCAAAAGGGAAAAAGACACAACATGAAAATTGATGATTATTTTCTATATCAAAACTAGACTTCCACTTGGAATTTGTTTAAACTCTCTGCCGGGGAAGGACCACTGAAGTTGCTTTTCTGATGTTGGAGGCACTAAGCTACAAGGGTAGGGCAACTTTCTGCCTTTTAAGGGTATTATGGTGCATAGTTGAGTTAAAAATATCGAATTACTTGAGCACGTCTTTATAGTTGAAAGTTACTATATTCTCATTTGAACTTGTTCTCTAATACTGACTCAATCTGAATATGGTCTCCACCGCAATGATAAGTTTCAATTGTTTGGGATGAAATTATCTATTAAAAAAAGAACTGCTGTCGACTAAACAAATTACCAAAAATCAGACAGATGACAATAAGCAACGACTTCATTTGATTATCCATGCATTTGAAGGGAACTGAGGTTATCAATTGCGATGCTCAAGTAAAGAGTTTACAGGAGATGAGAAATAGGGCTGTTAAAGGATTTAGTGCCAAATTGAGGTTAAAAGCAAAGGGAATTGGTTTACGATAAATTGATGACCTTTGACTACTCTAATAAGAGATCACTTGAGAGTACTTCAATTCGTTCAAAATGCACATGGAGGCGATATGGGAAAATGGTTGCGTTGTTTAACATAATGATGACAAAAAAAAATACTAGTTATTATGCTCAGTTTATACTTGCAGTTGATTTCTAGCATAGATATAGAATAGAACTGCTTTTGTTTCCATTAAGATTATACACCTAGAATAAAGCAATCGCTAAAAACAGGCAAGACACACAGACAACTCCAACAAAAAAAATAGAGACTAAAAATACAAGCCTTTTCTTTACATAAATACTCATATGAAGTCAATATTGGAAAATGCTTCAAAAGCACTAGATTTTGCATTTTTTTGCAAACCCTAGCTAGTCACTCCATGGGTCAGTAATTTACTTGTTTCAATCTACTTACTTCCCCACAAATCATCCATTAATTGCGAAGTGACCTCAATAGAATAAGCCCCAAGTGGACACTTGAAACTTTTAAAACCCTAATCTCTCTCTCTCTCTCTCTCTCTCTCACACACACACACACACACACACACACACACACAAGTACAATGGAGTTTTTTGAAAAGCATGAGAAGAGGAAGAAGAAGATAACCCCCACAACTACCAGTACCAGCACAAGCCTATCATCAAGTTGTTTCTTTTGCATTATGGAGGAGCCAGACCCATCAATCAGAAGAGCCGGTATTACAAGTTGCTTCAAGGAGATGCTTTATAGGGACAACCAAGAGCTAGTTCTCATCCTGAGTGGACTGTGGCACATTGCCATGACTCACACTGACGATCCTGAATACCCGTCCCTCGGAATCTTCGACCTCTTGAGCAACTTGATCATGAAGGGGATTAGTGACAAAGATTGGCTTCTTAGGGATCAAAACATATACGTGCCTTACTACGCAGCCCACATTATTGGCTCCTACACCATGAACAAGGCCGAGTTTGCTGAAAAGGCGGTGGAGTCCGGCGTGATACCACCATTGATCAAGCTCCTGAGAGGCAAGTTAAGTTGGGTCGAGCAAAGAGTCGCAGTCCGAGCGCTGGGCCACCTCGCAAGCTATGAGACTACTTTCAAAGCGGTTTTGGCGTACGAACAAGAAGTGGTTGATTCAGCCATGCAAATAGCAAGCACTTGCCTCGAGGTCGTGTATTCCCAATTCATAGCACTAAATGGAATGAAGAGGTCGAAGTACCAACGCGATTTGCTGACGCGCGGTATCGGAAGGACCGAGTTGGAAGACCGAAAGGCTGAGGAGTGGGCGAGCCAGCTCCAATGCTGGTCTCTCTATCTTCTAAATTGCTTTGCCTGCAAGGGAAGGAGTTTGGATTTGATTTGCAGGGGAGAGTTCTTGAAGGACTTGTGCGAGATGTGGGGTGGACTTGTCAACCACTCTAATCCTGGTGGTGTCGGGCTTATTAGAATCTTGTGTTACACCAAAATTGGGAGAGAGAGGATAGCTGATTGCAAAGAAGTCGTCCAATATCTCTGTAATCTCTCAAGATCTTCCGATGATTGGCAGTATATGGGCATCGATTGTCTTCTCTTACTTCTCAGAGACCAAAATACCCGGTACCAAGTCATTGAGATTGCCATTTTTTGTCTCATAGATTTGATAGAACTCAATAATCTTGGAAAAGCAAGGATCCATATAGGAGAAGCCATTTCAAGAACTCTCCTTCAAGACCACAGCAAAATGATAAGATCAAGATTCAAGGACAATCCAAAAGTCCAAGAGGCATTAGATGAATTATGGATCCTAAAGGTTGAAAAAGGGAAAAGGGAGAGACTTTTGACCCAAGAAAAGGTTAAAGAAAAGAGGGTCTTAGTGGATCTCATAAAACAACAAGCAAAAAGCATGTTTTGGGCAGGTCACATAGAGGAGGCCATGTTGATGTACAACGAGGCACTAGAGATTTGCCCATTGAGGCTGAGGAAGGACAGGATGGTGATCTACAGCAACCGAGGCCAGTGTCATTTGTTGCTTGGAGATGCAGATTCTGCCATCAGAGACACAACAAGAGCTCTCTGCTTGTCGAGTCCGGCAAACAATCACTGCAAGAGCTTGTGGAGAAGATCACAGGCTTATGATATGAAAGGGCTGAGCAGAGAGAGCTTGATGGACTGCTTGATGTTTGTCGACGGGTGCATGAGGTCGGAGAAGAAGAGGGGCAAACACGCAAAGATACCGCACTATGCAGCGCGTATGATCAGCAAGCAGATGGAGGCCGTGTGGCTGTTTGCCGGCTCAAGGTCGAGGGCGATGGCGAGCAGTGCGGACGGAGGGAGATTTTGAGGATGAGAATTGTGAACTAAAGAGGAAGGACATGGGGATAATGTACGAAGTTCTTGCATGGTAAGTTCAAGTCTTCACAGTTCAGGACTTCATTTGTCTGAAGTTTTACCTCATCTTTGTAGTAATGTTGCCACTTCTTTCTCTACTTGTATCCAACTTCCACTGTTTTACATCGATTAGAGGCGCAATTTTCTCAGTGCTAAGCTTTACTCCTTGGACACATAGAATCATTCAAGATTAGCACTAAGGATTGTGTCTGGTCATATGTCTTTGAAAATGGTTGAGACCGATCTAGTCGACCATGTGATGTAGTGACAACTGACAAGTGAGCATGTGTCCTGTGATATTTGGTGGACCCGGCATGTTCAGTGCAGCGCCACACTTAATATCCTACAAAGAAATCGACAGAAAAACAAAGGATTTTGGGGAGTACTGATTTAATACTCATCTACTATATGGGTAATTTATTAAAAAGAAAAAAAAAACGTTTTTAGGTCGAAATTTGATATTGCTTTGGTACTGTATTATGATGAGCCCACGCATTGCCGCAGGAGAAAATAAATATTTTCTTTATACTTTTCCGGTCAAAAGATTTATTTCAATATTATTCTTCTTTAATAGGATCATTGTAAACTAATATGATTGCAGGTAATATATACAAACACGCACAAAGATGTCATCTCATACTATCCTTGTAACATTGTAAGTCAATAAATGTACTAATTTGCTAAAAATCACTTCAATTTAAATAAAATAATTTCTAAAAATATTATCTTTATTTTCGTACTTAGAAAAAATAGTAAAAAATAGGCACACAAAAATTCATTATTAGCAGTGCTAGGTCAAATTGACACGCGGCATGAATTGTATTGGCCCATTTCAGACACACATCTTTGTTCAATAAGTCATTTTATGCATCGATAAGTAACACTAAAATGGATTAATTTGGTAAAGGAAACTAACTTTTTTTTTATCAAAAATTTAATTCATTATTTACACTCTTTTGTCAAACTAATTCTCTGTTTACTCATTTTCAATAAATGAATTACTTTGATAAGAAAAAAATAATTCCATAAAAATAAAATTAACTCCATAGAAAACATGAGCCTCATCTTCGTCTTTGAACACCAAATATAAAAAATAAAGATCACACATAAAAATTCACTATTTGCAGTGCTAAAACAAATTAAAAATTGACACGTGTCACAATAAGTTATATCATTTGACAATAATATTGAAGTAATCTTTTTTGTTATTCTACATTTCATTTTCGAATAATACATATATTCAAGAAAGATGAAAGAAAATTTCCATATTTTGAGTTCATTGCAAAATATTTTTAAAGGTCTATCAACAAATATAACAATAGAAAAAAGAAAAACATAAACTCGTAAGAATTACATGGGTCGGTTTGGAAATATGTAACTAAAGGACAATCCTATATCTAAAAGATAGGTTGAGAAACAAAGAAAAGGAAAGATAAAAAAAAAAAAAATTTGAATAGAAAAAATAAAATACATAAAATAAAGAGGAAACCAAAATTAAGAAAAAAAAAAGAAGAGGAAATAGTGGAACAGAAAAAGAATTAATTTGGCAAAAGAAAACGAGAAAAGGGGTAAAAGGGCTGGAGGCTGAAGGGAAAAAAGAAAACAGACATGGGGACCCAAGGATTCAAACCTGCGGAGTCCATTTTATAAAAGTGGCCCACCTCTGGCTGGGCCACCTCTCCCCTTCCTTTTTCTTTTTTTTGGTCATATTTAATATATGGGTTAATAAACTGAACCAAAAAAAAAAAAAACTGAATACTTAACAATTTTACCATAAATTAATTTTTTGACCACCAAAATCTCAAACTGATATACCTTTGACAAATTTATCCCAAATTGGTGTACTTGTGATAAATTTACCATTTGTTAGTTTCCATTAAATTTTACTGTCAAATTAATAAGTTGAATAATAAGAATAAATGACTAGTATATACTGCAATTTAGGATTTTATTCTCCGTTTATTACAGTTATACAAATTTTGTGATTTTTTATAGTATTAATCTAATTTAACGGAGGGTATATTTGTCATAAATGTACTGGTTTGGGATTTTTGGTAATCGAATAAATTAGCTTAGGGTAATTTGTCATAAATATACCGATTTAGGGTTTTTTATGGTCAGTTAAGATAAATTTATTATGAGTATATCAGTTTGGGGTTTTTCATTATAAAAAAAAATAATTTTAAGTAAATTTGTCACATGTGTACCAATTTGAGATTTTGCAAATATTAATCCTTAATATATTGATATATTTACATAGACTAATTATATATGTATAATAATCATCAATAATAGATATAATTAGTAAGGTTGGTCTGACCAACCATAAAAAGACGTGGGGAAAGTAGACCTCTAGCTCCGGGGCTAAAAGAGATAGGGCTGGTGGATGCCTAGGCTAATTGGCAATGGCATATGTGTGAACGTTTTTATGGATTTTACGTACTTTCAATGCATTATCAAAAATTTTCTATCGTATGTAAATGTTATCTTACTTATAGGTGCAAATACATAAAGTGAAATACTGCACTTATTTATAGGAAAATATTCTTCAAACTCCCATATATAAACTTCACCTGAAGGTTGAATATGTTGGAATACATCCGTTTGTTGTTATACTTTAAATTATCACAATCTTTTAATATCTTAATAAATTACTATGCAAAATCGAACATTCATTGGTTACATATATACTTTTTTCTAAGCTTTGTAGAAGTGGCTAAAATAACAACAAAAAAACATTTAATAAATAAAGCTCGCACATGATTGTGTCACGTTGCGCCATAATACGCAAGAAGTATCCATCTACCGATATCCAAAATCTAGTGAAATGCACAATAGGAACTTAATACTTTATCTTGAGAAATTACTAAGGAGCAGCCTATTTTGAGCTTGTCAATAAATCAAATTGAATTTACCAATATTCAAAAGTTTAAATCAACCAATTAGATTATATTAACTATTTCACACCACGTCATTCTCATTGCACTCCAAACACATGTACACGATCATGTCACACGCACGTATTCTCCTTCGTTCGGTTCACAACTGATATAGAAGTAGCTATTCCTCATCTGAGGGCGATTGCAAACCGACATCAGAACCAATCGTGCCGCTCCCCATTATGCACGGTTGTTCTACCCTCTTATCATCTTGTTTCGCGAACGAAACATATCAATAACATACCAATAAAGCGATCGCGTAGTCATCATCTCTTTTGAGTCGCATCCTCCTCCTCCATACCCACACACATACCACTCAGTTCGCACCTTCATGGTCATGCGAAATGCTTTCACCACCAGAAATCATCTTGCATGCAACTCCGGCCCCTGCACAATGCATTGCCCATCCACTCACTCCACTCTTCTCTACATCGACTACTCGTTTATCCCCCCCAAGCTACAAAAGAGGACCTCCCTCATATTTATTATGTGCACGAGGACGAGGACCATCTCCCCTGCATCCATTTTAAGCGAAGTCTTGCGTTCGCGCTACTGTTCGCGGTCCTTCAAGCTCTCAGACGTTGCTTCTTCAGCGTGCCATTTAACACTTCCCTACTCTATTAACTAGCACACCGAAGACAACAAACAGAGAGGTGAGAGACTTGCGGATTTGTGGGTGAGGACAGACGTTTTGATATTTTTTCGTCTACTGGTTGTTTCCTGCTGCTCTTTTTTTAACTGTTGTTTTTTCGGAGTAAGAACATATAAAGGGGTTGTTAAGTTTGGCTATGTAAATTATGCATCATAGGCGAGAGGGTGTCATGGGAAAGCAGTATGGGGCTGCATGGAGTTTCATCCTCATCTTGTTCATCTTGCGGTTCCTAGTAGTGGAAGGGAGTAGGGGGAAGAGTTTTCTGAGCAAAGGTTACGATTATGACAAGGCCAAAGAGTTGCAAAGGAAACTTCAGGATCAGGAAGAAGCTGCCTACATAACGGTGACAGCTGGGGGATTAGGAGGTGAAGGCGGTGGTTTTGGTGTTGGCGGGGGAATAGGCAAGGGAGGTGGAGGTTATGGGTCAGGTGGTGGTATGGGCGGCGGCGGCTACAGTGGTGGAAGTGGAACAGGGGATTGGGGAGGTGGCATTGGGGGTGGCGGTGGCTTCGGAGGTGGCGGAGGATCCGGCTACAACAATGGCGGTCAAGGTGACGGACATGGTTCTGGGGGTGGAAGTGGAGGCGGGTACGGAGGAGGATCAAATGGTGGGTATGGTTCTGCAGGCGGAGCGGGCGGTGGCTTAGGGGGAGGATCCGGTTGGGGTGGCCCTGGTTGGGGAAGTGGGTATGGATCAGGCTGTGGCTTGGGATTTGGAAATGGCGGAGGCATCGGTGGAATTGGTGGAGGAGGAGGAGGTTCAGGCAGAGGTTACGGGCATGATGGAGGATCTGGGTATGACTCCGGTGAAGGCCATGGAGGAGGCTCATACAAAGGTCCAGGCAAAATCTATTGAATCCAACTAGGACTTATTTCTAGCGGAGAAATAAGGATGGCCATTAGGGTCGCCCAACATGTATTTCGTCTATTCCCTATGGTAGTCTTACCGCTATTTCCTTCACCGCAACTGGAGCAGACACATCTATCATACCATGTAATCCTTTACTAATCTTTAACAGTACTAGTATGCTATCTTGACAATTACCATTAACATGTCGAACTCTAATAGAGGGTCATGATGATCTCATTAGAGAATGCTTTGCAGCCTGTAGCACCTTTGGAAATCATGATGAGGAGCTCACACGGATAACTGTAAAACAAAAGTGCATATAGACGTGCCTCCACCATCTCTAAGTAACTGGAACCATGGAAGACGCTATGTCATCAATCTGGCTGTGACCTTGCAGTCTAATTGACCAAATAACTCAGATGTTATGCTTACAAAAAGATGCAAATGCAAATTGAAATGAGAGTCCGAGTGATGAAATTCTAAAGAAGAAAAAAAGGCCAGTGATTTTATTTGAGGTTACATGGGACCATATTCCTTTAATGAGTTGACGTAGCCTCCAAAATACACATATAGAAAACCTTCCTATTCACCTAACTCCCAACAATTAATCACAATGTCGGCAATGAGAATTCCTAAGCTACTATGACGGAGATATACCAGTTATGTACTGAGGAAACCCCCAACTACTGCCAAAATAAAATGGCAGCAGAGCGATCTCTGCGAAATACATGCAAAATCAAAAGAAGAGGTTGAACTAAGAGGCAGCTGGATTAGGAGTTAAAAAGTGGAGGCCAATATTGCCACTTCAATTATTCACCGCTAGATTCAGAACGAACTTTATTGTAAAGGCGGTAGATGAGACTAGACTTCGCCATCTGAGGTTCCCTTTCCAGAACAGCAATCACATCCTTGACAGAAATTGTACGAACTACCTTCGGTTGTGATGCAATAGCTTGGTTCCTTCCTAATTTTCTAATGACCCCTGTAAAGCACAAAAACTGGGTAAGAGAACTGATTGGGATGCGGCACCACACATCAGAGAATGGGAGATTACAATAACACCCAACACATTGGTTTTTGGCATGGTTAGTTCATTGAAACAAGTACTTGCTCTATGTCCAGCATTAGATTTTACAATGAAGAATCATCTTCGTCAACTGTTCATGCGATCAAACCAGGACTTCAAAATATCAAATTAACAATGGCTCAATGACATACCAGATGCAGCCTGTCCCCTTTTTCCTGCTTGATTGTCTTTATTGCTTCTTCCAGAAATTGAAGATTTTCGGCTATCTTTACCGACCTGAGAGGCTGCTTCCAACCCTCCCTCACGCTTTTGACGAGCTTGTTCAGCCATAAGCTGCCACTTGGACAACATGTCATCCCCTCCCACAGCAGCTCGGGCAGCAACATTTGCAGCAGTTGTCCTCATCTTGTCGTCTTCCTCTTTGTTTGCCTAAGTATAGACGATAAAGAATGAAATACGATCAGGCTGGATCCATGAGGTGTGATGTGACCAAGCATTGCTAGCACAATCACTAGGCTGATGAACATTGGAATTCAATCCTCATTTCAACCACTATACATAGGGGATTTCAAGGCAAGGTAGGCCTCTGCCTAGGCAAGGCATTGCACCCGAAAAGAAATCCAATATTACCTTCACGGATTTTCCACGGCCTTCATCATTTTCTTTATCACCATCAACTCCTTGACTACCCTCAGGCTGCAACAACGTACACTAATAAGCACTAGACAGAGAACCAGAAAAGGAGCTGAAGAAAAGAGGGAAACAGATCAACTATTGCAAACATATTTATCAACATAGACATATTTTTAGATCTGCAAACATGCCCATACTCCAGCATAAGTTTCATAGTGTCAAAAGTCATGTTAGCTAGGTGAAATGGCAAAAACTCACCTCACTTTGTTTCCTTAGCTTTTCTGCTTCAGCCTGTTTCTTCTCCCATTCTTCCTTAGCTTTGCGGTTCAAAATCATAAGGTGCTGCCGGACATCTGAAGTGACAATGGTCTGATGTCTGGGCCTCTCAACATCAACCCTCTATACAAAATAACTTAAATAAGGAGAGACTAATATTTGAATCAAGTTAGTGGAAGGGTGAAGAAGACTCACCTGCTTGGAGACTCTTATTAAATTGCACAGTAGGCTGCGCAACCTTTCCTCCACACTCTGGAAAATTAGTCGGTTAAGACACTAAACAGGAAACATTAAAGAGCAGAGAAGCTAGCATCTCACCAAAGACAGACACCGCTCTACGTCATTGCTTATATTCTGCACACCACATTGGGCCACTGGCACAAGCATAGAGTAAAATATTTTTACCAAAGAGAACTGGGGCATAATTTAAGAGAAACATAAAATTTAAGATGGGAATTCGGAAGAGAGGAATTAACTGATCTCCGCCAATTTTTTCTGCAGGGGAGCTTGCTGCAATATCAGAGTTTCCTCTTCCTCTTGGACAACTCTTTGGGATGCTTCTGAGACTCGACTGTCTTCTTTAGGCCCGGAAAACAACTGTTCTTCTTCTTCCTAGTTCCAATCACATTTTCCGGATAAAAAACCAATTACTAGAAATTTAATAATCAGTTTAGGATGAAATATACGGAATTGTGTTGTCATTTCATACCCTGAGATTGACCCCGCTAACAGCAGTGACATCAATGAGTTGTTCAATGCTTTGATCTGCGAAGGTCCCAGATACCTTTTGCTTCTTACTGTACAGATTCGGTAGACAACATTAAGTGGACAAATGTTAATATCAAAAGTGAAATTTCATACTCAACTGATCAAAAAGGGTGTAATCATTCGAAGCCAGATCACCTTGAGGGAGTAGGCGAAGAACCAAGTGTGTCAAGAGGCTTCTTCTGGCTGAGAGAAGTTTTTTTAGAAGGCGTCCTTGCAATTTTCCCAGCTGGTGTGGATGCTGTTTGGGAGCCTAGCTGATAGATTCAAGGCGAATAATATCTCTTAAAAAGGGCCTACCGGCTGTCAGATCTTCATCTAATTTTATCAAGGACTAAACTTTTGTACTTGTTATCCCAAAAAGAACCACCAGTTACTAGTTTCAAAGCAGAGCATAATGAATGACAAAACAATGCTTTAAAAGTAAAATTTCCACAATATCACCACTCCAGTAGAGGGAAAATGCAATTTATGCGATATATTCCTATCAGTCTAATGATTGTAAGCATGATTAATGAGAGTAGAAGTTCATGCACCAAGCATCTCCTCTATATTCTGAGTTGTAGATGCAACATTGTGTCCAATAAATGATACAATAGCTATCAACCTTAGTGACAATGTCACCAGAGAATTCCTTTCCTGAGTGAAAGGATTGTATTTAACTAGTAAATATGTTCTTCTAAACAAGTAATCTTTCCAAAGTTTTTACCTTATTAACTTTTTACGCTTCATGATAGAAGCCCTGCCCAGGACAAGATCAGTTAGCTGCCGTTTTGCTGCCTAGTAATAAAGAGTATTTTCACACCTCTTCAATCAAGCAAATGAAAAGGAATGGCTATCAAATAGTTTTACCACCTAAAGCATGGAGATAAACCTCCCAACAGCAAACATCTCCTAGCCATGGCATGATAAACCTCTTAACTGTAAAACAAAACTTAAACAGACCCTCAGGACAGTTCTTTTACATCTTTGCCTATGTGATTAATTGTTTAATCCAGGGGATGCTATCCAGATTTTATATTCCCATAGGCATTTGAAAGAAATAAATGCATTCAAAGAAATTAACTGGATTAAATTGCAAGATAGAAGCATTGTAGAATTTAAAGGACCACCTTAGAATCCTGAGCTGGCGTTGTGGAAAGAGAACCCTGATGCGAAGTCCCAGTATTAGTAGGAGCCAAGAAACCTGCTCCTGGGGACGGCTGCTCTAGTGAATTGTCCCTTGAGGTTTCTAGTTTGGGAACTCTTTGCTCAAGATGTCCAGCTGAAACAGAGGACAATCTGGGAAGGGAACACAACTGTGGTTTTTGTTGAATGCTGGAATGATCAACAGGTTCTTGTTTTACAAAGGCTGATGGTGAGATGGTACCCGAACTTTGGTCTTTAGCAGTAGATGATTTCCAAGGAACTGAATTTTGTTGGAGTGATACATTACTTGCAAATGGTGGCAGAGGAGAAGATTGCACTTTCTTGTCATCACTGTTAGGATGCTGCCGATCAAATGTTGGTGCAGTCACCCGGCTTATTGTCCGAGCTGCCCCTCCTGGCTGAATTGAACCCAAACTTTGATGATTTGGAATCTGCTTCATTTGTAAATCATTAGGTTGTGTTTTGACAGATGAAGTAGCTATGTTTACATTCGTCCCACTGAATGGCTGATAAACACCAGGACTTCCACACTTAGGAAATGTTTGCATGTTCTGAAAATGCTGCCGCTGCATTAATTGAGGCTCTGGTATCTGTTCCACCTCTCCAGACTTTGGACCATTTCTATTCATTGGGGAATGGACTTGGCCCGGTAGAGATGAATCACTGAACTTTGCACCGCTAGCAGGCTGCATTCTAGGGTGCTGCTGTAGAGCTGAAGCTGAACCCTGAACTTGCAACTGCAGGGGAGGCTGCAAACGAGAGACTATGGAGCTTAGTTACAAAATGGCGTTCATAGTCCTGTGTACAACATCAATCATGCTAAACATACCTGTGTTTGCATTTTCGTAACTGCCAACTTCAGCATCTGGTCTCCAACAATTCCTCTCATGTTCCGCGCAAACACTTCCTTGGGAATATCATTGTTCTACAGCAGTGAGACAAAACAAGCACCTAACAAACCTCATTAAATTTCCCACAAAAAGTAAGGATCAGAAAGAGCTTTACCAAAGACTGACCTTCAATTTGGCATAGAGGGTTTGCAGTTGCATGGCTCTGTCTTTATTGAGCTGGGGAAGAATCACTGGGAGCAACAATGCAAATGGCACTTGTTTAACACGGTTTGGTCTATTTGGTGCTTGCTTGGGGACCATTGCCTGTTGATTGCTCATTTGCTGTAACTTTAAGTACTGAGATTCAGCGTCAAGAGTATGCACTCTACCTGGCCCACTCATAGGGAGGGAATTCTTTTCTGACACTTGCATCCCAGGAGATTGCTTGATCTGGATAGAATTTTGGTGTTCCTGCCCAAGTTGATGACCATCTTGCACTTGTTCCTGCTTCAACTGCGGGTGATTGACTTCCTCCAAGGTGTTATTTCGTTGGGGATCAGCAAGAGATTCATCTTGCTGCAGTTGCATGTGTGCCAAAATCTGTTCTTGATGTTCTGCAATTTTTTCCCCTTGGTGAGTTTGAGAATTTGCATTTGCAGCCTGGTTAGTCGGTTGCCATCCTGGATATGATTGGCGAGGCATATCATTGTCTCCTTGGGAGACACCTGAAGCATTATAGTTTCCTTATCAGTAAGAACCTTTGAAGCAAGAAATAGCAGATCAGCAGCCATAAAGCAAAAGGAAGAAGGGAATGATCTAGCTGACCGAGGTATTAGGGAGCAAGTTTTTTTTATAGTACTTCTAAGCTGCTCATCAATATGTATATCGACCAAAATTCTACTTTTGTTTTGCATTCTTTCAAATATAACATCAAACAAGGAGCACATACCAAGCCAAAAAAGGTTTTCATCTCACACGCATTTCAAATAGCAAACTGGTATAGGAAACCTTTTTCAGCTGATACTGCCAAGCACTGCATTCACACAGCATTGGCTAAAAGTATTATCCAAAACTACACCACAAGCTTAAGAAGTTCAAATAACTTTTTTCCTCTGTAAAAATTTTATCCTTGTAACAAATTTGTTTCTCATCCCTTTCAGATATTTAACGGTTACATCCACTATTTGTGGTTTAGTCTCTGCTGCTTTCCTTTTTTGATGGTGTTGGAAGGGAGGAGGGGTTAAAAGCCTCGTTTTGTTCTTTTGTCATCCTTCTTTTAGATCAAAAGGAATCTACAAAATGTTCTGAATGCCCTTCTTGGGTCTTGGATTTCAAGAGCTGGAGCCAGAAGGGGACAACTTTTGCTTGTGGCATAACTTTTGCCTTTTATAAGTTGGCTTTTAATGATAGACACAGATTGGATGAGAAGCAGAGAGGTAGGAACCCCCCTGAACAATCTCTTAGTCACGATAATCAAAACCTACCTACTCATCCTCCTTGTCACAGAAAATTTCTCCCACAAAAATTCATTCCCCATTTACAAGTGGCTTTGCTTCTATATAACTTCATCAAGGAAATCCAAATTCACAAATAAGACAAAGAAACCAAAGAACATCTCATCATAGTCATCCTCGCATGCTAGTAGATAATTATATCACATCAGCTCTAAATTAAGTTCACAGATACTTGGACGAATGCATCCCCGCCAATTTAAACTAAATGTCAATGATTAAATCACCTTTTTAATATATTTATCAAGAAAAAGCAAAGCTTGAGACAAACAAGGTTTAATCCATCAGAATCTTTAAAAGCTTCCCTTCAATCTCATGGTCAGTAATCCATAATCTATCATATCTTCAGTCATGCGAGATTTGAAGTCACCACTGATTTACCACTATTCTACAACGCAAATGAAATTAACCAGAACTAGCCCATCAGACTGAAAATCACCTGCTTCTATCTTATCCACACACCCAACATCTGAGAGACCTGACTCTGGTTCCACAGAAACTCATTAGTTGTGACCAAGGATACAATTATTCGATCTACAGGTCAACAGTAGTTCTCAGGAATCAACTTAGAGACTGCAGGTTCAATGATGTCTCGACTTAATTTTCAAAATTTAATCTAAAGCCCCAGCGAAGTCAAACAAGGCATATAATGACATCAACAATACTTAAAATAAGGTAACGCAAAGCAGTGAACTTGAAAGACATGACATATCTTCATGCTAGTCCAATCCGACAAATTGATAAATTTGACTGGTTAAACCCAAGCCTAGATACTATCAAAGTGTTGTAACGATGCATCGTCCCTGCACTAATTTCGTTACATACAGCACATAAGTTGGTCATCATCACATTAACACGATGTGAGACAATGTCCTGACAACCTAACAGTTTGCATCAAAACTACCAGGAAAAATTCTTAATTCTTAGAGAGTGAAAACGTAATGCCGAAAGCACCTTTATCGGATGATGATGGCTGAGAAGTCAACGTATCACCTCCAATATCCCGATTGAGGGCAGCCTGGAAAGCCTCCACGTCGGCCCCCGAGTGCATGCTTTCGTCCTGTAGACACAAAATTAACCAAAATAAGAAATCCCCACCCAAAATCCATGGCGGGAGCAGTATTTTCCCGTATAACTACGGAAAAAATATAAAAATATAAAAATATAAAAATAAAAAATAACCTCATCTTCATCCAGGAACTTCATTAGGGAAGGATCCATAGCGTCCAGCACTTCTTCAGCGACTTCGTTTGCTCAATCGCAACGGCCACCGAACCAAAACAACCTATCTTCTGCAGAGAAAATTACTCAATTGAACAAGTAGCGGGTGGCATACGGTCACAGGAACTCTTCTTCTTTTTTCTTTTTTAATGCTTGAGGTCGAGGTCGGCTATCAGACAGTCGCAAGCATCTCTCTCCACGTTAAAAGCTGTTGCCACAAACCAGTGTAACGACGATGTGTGCTTCGGAACGTTCCCGCGAGCGAGCTATTCGATCGCCCGAGGAAGAAAACCGGCGAAACCCTAACCTCTACGCTTCTCGATGGAGACCGCGCAGCTCCATTCCTCGCCGTGATCCTCGATCGCGAGCAAACAGCAGCTCCCGCAGCTCCGGCTACCGTTGATGCGAGGGCATCGCCGTCGAAGCAAACGGCGCCGGCGCTTCGGAAAACGTCTAGCTTCGGAGAGAGAGGCAGAGAGACGGAGCGCGCAACGAGGAGAAGAGCTCCGCCATGAAAGGCACGAAAGCGTCGAAGCTTCTCGACGAGAGCGACCGCGACAGAGACAGCGACGGCTACGGAGAGAGAAAATGGGAGGGAAGGAGATGGGGGCTTAAAAAGGCCTGACGAATGCTTCGGTTCAACCGGGCTCGCAAAAGGCCTTGGCCCGAACCCGGTCCGGTTCGATTCCGGTCCTTCCGCTGAAGACCTGTCTAGAGATAATCCAGTTCCTAGTCCGCTCTAATTCCCAATTTTGGACCGACCGTTTGGTTCTAAGATCGGAAACTAGATCAGAACATTGGTCCAATCCAGTTTAACGGAAGTGATCACTTTTTTATTTTATGAAGATTTTAGTTTAAATTGAATTTATATTATATATATATATTATATATATGTGTGTGTGTGTGTGTGTGTGTTTAAGAAATAAAATGATTTATTTTAGAATTTATTTTTTTTATTTTTATTTTTTGGTGACTCGATACAAATGGCAAGGCTTGGTAAAATTTCGTTTCAATTTCTCAATTTCTGTCGTTCTGGAACAAGTTGGAGCAAATTGATTTGATTTCTCCTATTTCGTAAATTGTTTTGGGTGAGAAATCGTCAGCTAGTAGAAATAGAAATTGTTTTCTATCCACCCCGTTTTCTTCAAAGAACGACTCATTTTCTCTTCTCGAAATAGAAATTTTGAGTCGTTATCAAACGGGTTTCTTTCTCAAACTCGTCCTAATAGAAATTGAGAAATTGATTTACGTAAATCAATTTCATTTAATTTTACCACGCGTAAACTCAAGGCGATTCGCAGAGACTCACCTCCCACGGGCCACAGGTGAGTCGCGCAATAGGAGTGCGGAGTTTCGAACCCCTCTCTTCCCGGACGAGGGAGCAAGGCGTGAACTAACGCATCCACTGCAAGGTGGGTTTTAAAATTTATTACTATCATTAAAAAATTTAAAAAAATTTTGGGCTCTCTTCTCTTCACGAAGAGAGGAGTTCGAATCTCTCACGTGGCTTAGGGTCTTAAGTGGAACGTCGGGTGATGGGTCCCCCGCTTACATGTCCTTCCAAATTTACTTGCCGGCTGTCCTTGGTTCAGAAAAAAAAATAATTTTAAAAAAAAATCGGTCCAGTCCATTGGTCCCGTCTGGTTTCTCCTGAAACCGTGATCGTTTAGGTCCGGTCCGGACAGTTCTTGATTTGGGCGGTCGTACGGGCTCACCCCACCTGCCTGCATAAACACGAACGTGCCTACCTAGCAGAGAATACCAACCCCCCTTTTTCTCTCCCCAAAACTCCAAATTTCGAGGGGGGAGTGAAAATGGCGGCGAGCGCCGTGCTGAAGCACCTCCGCCGGCGCTCGACGGAGCTCTCGGTCTCGCCCGCCGGTCTCGCCGCCTCCTTCGAATCCCCGTCGCTCGCGAGCTCGCAGCGGCGCAGGGCGTACGCCGCCGGCTCGCGGAACGGGGCCGGCAACCGCGGCGGCGCCAGGAGCAGCTCGATCCCTTCCTCCGGGCCCTCCCTCTCGCCGCCCGCTCCTCATTGCCGGCCGAGGAAGGAGGGCTTCCTCGCCTGGTACTTGGGCTCGCTCGAGGCTCGGCCTCTCGTCACCAAGTGCGTCACGTCCTCGCTCATCTACGCCGCCGCCGATCTGACTTCCCAGGTAAAGCGCAGAGACCACGTCGGTTGCGACTCCGAGCGTGTTTTCCGCACGAAAAGACCCTAGCTTTTATGGTCTGGAGAGTTTGAATTGTTCTGGGAGCGTTGAAGTTTATCTTGCTTCTAATTCTAGCTAGCGTCTGGTGAGAGATTACCGTAAGGTGAACGATTCATTTGGCGGGCCTTGGGATAACATCTGCTCAAGATATTAGTATAGATTTTTCAACTTAGATTATATGGGTATGTTAGTTTTCTGTGTTACCCAACGTCTGTATTCTGATTACTTACGCTACTATGATTTTGCTTGACTACTGTTTATCGAATTCTTTTAGATGATCACATTGCCGCCTTCCGGTTCTTTGGACCTGATACGAACGCTGCGGATGACCGCGTATGGATTGGTTATCTTGGGGCCTAGCCAGCACATGTGGTTCAACACTTTGTCGAGAGTCCTACCGAAGCGAGATATGGTCACCACTCTGAAGAAAATATTTATGGGGCAGGTGATATATGGACCTTGCGTTACCACGGTCTTCTTCTCATACAATGCGGGTCTACAAGGTGAGGAGATGCTTTAGCGATCTTTTTCCTTCTCACGAGCCCCTTGTCTTTCACGTGGCAAAACTTTAACGGCAATTTTTGCTTTATTCTGTTGGCGATGAGTGACTATCGTATTGCAAACTATTGACAAGCGGTTTTCTCTTTTGAGCCAAGAAATTTGACTAAATCCAACTCAACAAAATACTTATAGAAATCTTTGTGAAGGTAAGAGATGGTTCTTTGATGTTCTCTTTTCTGAGGTAAAGTGAGCTGATTGGTTGCATAGTTGACTTGCCACAAAACCTGTTCCTCATTCAATATGCCTCTTTTGGATGATCGAGGGACTTATTGCTGGTTCATTTTTCACATTTTAGCTTTTCAAGTTGTCAATTGGATGCAGTATCCTATTTTAACATACCCCTGAGTCAGTTTTTCTGTTGTGGCAAAGTATTCTTCTATTCTTCATAGGAAAAGCAGGCTAAATCACTCATGTACAGTAGATTATAATGTTGATGCTAGCCCTTTTTCAAAAGCGCAGGTCTTAACAGGCTGATAGATCATGATCTAGTCTTAATGTACTTCGGACATTCTGCTCTATTTGACTAATGGGTGCCCTGTAGTTCTTTGCCACGATATCCTTAGACTACTGATGAATAGCTCTTTGAGAAGATCCCAATTGTGATTGGTGTTGATGATCACCACTTATCACTAAAAATGCTAGAATTGCATAATCCATTAAAGAAAAAAATTTATGGGACCGATTTGCATATGAGTGTTTTTTGGAGGGTGTTACTTTAGAGGGAATGTGATGTGGTGCCAGTTTTGCAGCTGAGAGACTATGACTTATGTTATCTTTAGTTTCTTTCTATCCCACAACTTTGATAGATAGTTTGAGTGACTAAAATGAGCAACAGAATACCTTTCCTTTGCAGCCATTGAATAATTAGCATTAGTTTGAACCCCTCTTTCTGTGTGCCTGCATACATGTGCCACCTTGTACGATCATGCCTCTGTGTAAATTCTGCATTGGTTATAAGATTTTGCCCTGATGATTGAGCCCATAGGCCTCAGTTGTTCCAAATGGCTACTAATTGGCATATATTTCTTCATCTTTAGCATCAAGTGATCTCAAATTTCTCGTGAGATAATGTACCTAAGCAGAAAATGCTTCTTTATTAGTGAACTTAGTTTCTGACTGATGCAGGTGAAACTTTTGGTGATATTGTTGGCAGATTGAGGCGAGATCTACTGCCTACCATGAGAAATGGCATTTTATTTTGGCCTATTTGTGATTTTTTCACATTCAAGTTCATCCCTGTGCATTTACAGGTATGTTTGATTGCTTTAAGCATGCCAGAAGTTTACATTGCTGACATACAAGAAAATAAATGACTCCAACTAATGTGACTTGCAGGGTACTCATTATAATTTTCCTTGGAGCTGATTGGATTGTTAGGAAAAGTTTCTTTTTGTCTAGGAATAATCAGTTTATTTTCTTTGTCCCACCTGAAATAACATGTGAATTCTTCTCACACTTGTGTTCTTATCATGGCAATGGCTGAGGGGAGAGTGAGTTATTAACCCTTCTTTTCATATTGTTGGCAGCCATTGGCAAACAGTTCTTGTGCATATGTATGGAGCATTTATTTAACATACATGGCAAGCTTGAAAAAAGCGAGTTCTGACTGAAGATGGGATTTGTGAACTCCAACTGTATACATTGTTTGTCTACAACTCAGGAAACTGAAGAAAGAAAACAATTAGTCTGTACCAAGTTCAATCCTCGTTGACAGTGCAACAACCAATCTCCATGAATGGTTGGGGTGTAAGATTCATTTAGTTATAATACATCATTTTTATTAAACAATGTACTTTTATCAATTTAGAAAGAAGATTTTGTTAAGTTTCGGCATCCAACCTTGTCAAATTTCAAGAGCTGTTGTATCATTGTTATCATCAAGAATCAAGCATGCACTGGCTCTGTTGTTTTTTGATAACCTTGGTATCTAATGATGTGAGCAACATGGAGCTTGATTCCCTCTGGACTGATCGAGAAGGATGATGAAAGCCATGCGCAAAGTAGCACAGAACAGTGGCAGCAACTAAAGTTTGTTGTACTTTTTATTATTTGATTTTTCATTTGGCCTCAACTGTGGGCTTGTTGTATTGATTACTCATTCACCATAGATTGTCAATCACCTAGCAATACATTTATTGAAGTTAGATTTGCCAGATAAACATTACATGGTGTTTTGCATGCTTTATTGCATGAAACTCAGTAGCTCTGACCCTCCCTGGCTAATTCTGATTTAATTCCGATGGATAATAGGAATCCAATTATGTTTAACGAAATTCCATCGATGTTATTTGGATTGCAGTTTAGCTGCAGAGGTGATGGGAATTATGTTTTGAGTTATAAAAATGTGTTCTTTTGGAAAAGATGCATGTACTTTTCATGTATTCGAAAGGATGCATGCCCTTTTTATATCTTGCTGATAATCGTCTCATAGCTGGCTAACTGATGTAATGAAATACATACCCATTAAGACAGATTATCTGCTTTGTGTAAGATAAAAGTGCTCTGCTCTTTGCCTTAGGGAAGCAATTAGAACAATCGTCTAGTATTGGGAAAGCCGAAAGGCTGTTTGAGCAATCGGTTGGCCGCCATTAGAAACGACGGTGGACGGCAAGGTGATTCTATGTTCGACCTGGCTCATTTTTCGTGGTGTGCACGACCGCCCTGACCAGGTAGCTGAATACAGCACCCCGAAACCGAATACTCCATCCATACAAGATTTGTTGTCCCCATGGAAGTAGCAAAGGAAAAGAAGTGGCCGAAGGTGATCATTGAAGTTGATGTAGGTGCTGTTCGTAAGATATCACCACATGGAAGCATGTCGCTGTTTAAAAAGAATTTTAATATTGTAATAAAGGACTCGGGATGTGTTTGTTTTCGAAAAAAAAAAAAAACAAAATGCTTTTTGAGAAATCATGAATTAATTTTGGATTTTCATGCATTTGGTTTATTGAAAATGATCGGTCAATGAAAATATGTAGCTAAAATTTAGGAAAATGACTAATTTGGAATGATTTTCTAGAAAGCATTTCTTTTATCGTTAATTTTTTTTTTTAAACAAAAACTTAGCTTTGTTGCTTTCTTTCTTTTTCTTTTTTGGTCAAAAGCTTTGTTGCTTTCTTGAGCTTGCAATTTTGCATTACTACTTAACAGGGGGATTCAAGCGCTTTAACCATTCAGCCATGGATGATTTTCTTTTATTATTCTATTATTAATAAAATAAAAAAATGAAGAAAGCAGCCCTTTCGCGACTCAAACTGCCGGTACGCTTTCCAGCTCGCAACGACTCAAACGGGCGGGGGCTCTCTATTTGCTTGCAATGCCGGCTGTTCACCTTTAGTTAAAAGTAGAAGTATAGGGCACCCTTTTAAATTGCGGGTCATTTCTTGGTGAACATGATCTGCCATAATCTCTTCGATCCCTTCATTTATGTGCCAGAATAGAGAGAGATTTGATAGCGGTCAATAGGATCATTTTCTTCTCGAGACCTTTTACTTTTTTTCATCATGTGGGAGTTAGAATTAATTCCCGTTTATCTACTTCTAGCGATGTGCTCTTATTGATAAAAGAAATCTTACGCGGTTCTATCTTATTCCTAAGATTATTTTATCCTACTATCCTGGTATTGTACGTCGATTTCTCCAATTAGAAATCGCTTCTCTAAGCAATATGTCAGATTTTTAAGCCCAATGGCCATAGCTATTTTTTGGACTTGTAAAGAAGGCTTGACAAACAAGGAAGTTGAGCACACTGCCTTCTTATGAAAGGCATGAGTCATGGACTAGCAAATTCTCAACTGTGGAAAAATCCATGCAGCACTCATGAGCTGAGAACACCAATGGCACGTTTGGTAATGCTTCTATTCCTGGAAACAATTTCTGATTAGAAATAATTTGTTTTTATTATGTTCTTGAGAACAATTTCTAAGTATTTTAAGTCGTTTGATATCTATCCAAAATTTCAATTCTCATAATAAAATTGCGTTTGAGACAATTCTGAAAATTTCTAATCCAAATCATTTTCGTAATGATTTTTAAATAATTTTATTACTTTTTTTCCTTCTTTTTTTCTTCTTCTCTTTCAAGGTTTGCTAGTCGCCAGCCCTAGGATGATCAATGATCGGGGCAGACAAGGGCTAGCAACCTCACCGAAATGTTGCCGACCCTTGGTGAGGCCACACCTCGTTGGCGAGCCTTAACGGCAGCTGGATGAGGCTCAACCAAGCCTTGGTTGGGAGCGTGACCTCACCTAGATCTAGTGAGGCCAAGCTCACCTAGCTGTCGAGCCAGTGCAAGGTCAAGCCCCATCGATTGCTAGGCGAGCTCCACTTGGCCAAATCTGGGCAAGGTCGAGCCTTGGCCCAACCATGCGAGGTCGAGCCATGGTTGGGCCAAGGCTTGCCCGTAGCCGGGGAGGCCGGGCGAGCTTTCGATGAGCTCGCCGAATCTCACCCAATCGGTCGCTAGCGACCTGCGCGGTGGGCAGCGTACAGCGATGGCGGTGGCAATTGAAAAAAAGAAAGAGGTAAGAAAAACAAGAAAAAAGAAGAGAGAGAGAGAGAGAGAAAATAGGTTGGCTTGATTCTAAAATTATTCTCGAGAATAAAGAATCAACTTTTTTAACTTTTCGACTCTGTTTCAAATTTACTTCCAAGAACAAAAAAATACAAATTTACTCCTAAGAATAAATTTTTTATCAAATAAATTTCTATTTCAAATCGACTCCTAAGAACAAAAGAATATAAATTGTTACTGTTTGGTAAGTACGGGCGTGTTTGGTAACGATTCTATTCCCGGGAGTAGATTCTGATCATAAATGATTTTTTTTATTCTGTTCTCGAGAACTGATTCTAAGCATTTTAAGCCGTTTGGTAATTGTTTAAAATGTCTGATTCTGGAATAAAATTGTATTTGGTACCGTGCTTATTGATTATGTTCCAAATTAATTTATTTTAATTTTTAAATGATTTTTATAATTTTTTTTCTCCTATTCTTCTTCTTCTTCTTCTTCAGGCTGGTCGCCGGCCCTCGTCGGGCGAGCCTCGCCAGTGACTAGGTCGGCCTTGCCAAGGCTGGGTGAGCCTCATTGGGGCTAGGCATCGAGAGGCTTGCCTAGCCTCGCCGGTGGCTGGGCTTGCCTCTGGTGAGCTCGCCGGACCTCGCCCTGGCTTGGCAAGCCTCTAGCGAGCTCGCCGGACCAGTGGCCGATGGCGGCGGATGGCGGCGACGGTGGCGGCAAATGGCAGCGGACGGTGGTGGATGGGGGCGGATGGTGGCGCGCGATTGAAGAAGAAGAAGAAGAAAAGAGAAGAATAGTTAAGTTTGATTCTTTTTTATGATTTTGGAACAAGAATCATATATTTTTTTTAATTTTGATTCTACTCCCAATCTATTTTCTGAGAACAAAAATTTTAGCAAATGCGATTTTGTTCCCAAACTGATTCCAATAACAAAAAATTAGAATTCGGCCTTATTTGGATGGTTACCAAACAGGGCCGCCTAAATCTTCCTTATGTAGGCCCATGCGTTCCTCAATCATCAACGCCACTTTCTTGAGACTTACAGCTGTTGATCGCCGTTAATCTTTATCTCGATTTAACGGCATAAAGGCACAATTATCGCCACATTCATCCAACCGATGAGATTGAGTCGATCCAACGGTGTCAACACCAATCCCGATCTTCCGACGGTAGAGATCTGTTCGATCATAACGGCGCTGGGGATCACTCTGCCGGCATCGATCTAACGGTAGACTTTGAATATCCTACTGATCCGACGGTATCGGGCCGCCCTGCTCTGCCTCCTCGGATCGATCCGGGACGCATGCCCACCTAAAACGCGGCGTTTTAGGGACGTGGAAGCTTATAAAATAGCTTTTAGGGTTTTTTCCCAAGCTGTTCTTCACAAGAGCGGCGGCGATCGAACTGCGCGGCGAGCTCTGAAGGATTTTCCGCACCGAGGAGGAAGAAGAGAGAAGATGGGTCACTCCAACGTGTGGAACTCTCATCCCAAGAGCTACGGCCCCGGTTCTCGCGCTTGGTAACGCACTTCCCTTCGATCTTCCGTCGTTCCCTTTCGCTTTCCTCCGTAGAATTACGCTTCGAAGCTTCGAACTTGGCGACTAGCTGATTGATGGTTGATTACGACGCTGGTATGATTGCTGGTTGATGTTGTGGCTCCCGCTGTAGTCGTGCCCTTTTCAGGATTTGTCTAGGGGATGCTTGGGGTCGTTTAGACACTGCTAAGATTCAGTCGACCATCTGTTTAGTGTGAGAAGATCAGGCTAAGGGCGGTGTTGAATTTACGGGTTCGCATCGCCTGTCTTGGAGAATTTGGTAGCTTGATATTGAATACTGCTTGTGAAGTTTTACTATGAGAATCTAATACTGTTTATGCAGCCCCCCACAATGGTGTTCTGCAGATTTAATCGCTGATGTTCCTTCAGTTTCTTTATTTATCGAGCTGATTGTTCTTTTTTTCTGGGAAGAAAAGAAAAAGGTCGAAACTTCTGGCTTTAGGCGTGTATTCTCAACTTTCCGTTTTGTTTTGTCGGCAGCCGGGTATGTGGAAACCCTCATGGTTTGATCCGGAAGTATGGACTGATGTGCTGTAGGCAGTGCTTCCGCAGCAACGCCAAGGAAATTGGCTTCATTAAGGTGAACTTTTGTTGGACTCCCCTGGTTAATGTTAGTTCACCGAGTGCAAAACTTTGATTCTTTCGCCGCATTTTGTTGCATGACTTCATTTGTTAATCGTATCTGACGTTAGTCCCTCTACTTGGTTGGCCAAGAAGAAAAAAATGTCCATCTACTTCATAGGTTATGAATGTTATGCTCTTTGTTTTTTTGCTCATCACTTTTTATATTGGTATTGTTATAAAAGGGTAACTTATGATTAGAAGGCAAAAATGGTTTGATATGGTCTTTATCAAAGCCCTTTCTTTCCGAATGGTTTATGTGGCCAAAATCCATGAAAGAAAATCTACTTTCTCACACTATTGTTTGAGAAAACTTTGTGAGTTTCAATCTTTGCTGCGTCTTTTTCCTGTGGAGAGAAGTCTTATTGTCATGATTTTTTTCTTGCAGTACCGCTGATTGAGGGGGGAGTCATGTCAAAGACAATTGGAGGAGGTTATGCAAAGAGTTTTGTCTGGACGTGTAATTTCGAACTTTTCTTTCATCTTCTTGCTCCAAGTTAGGCGTTACTGAGATTTCTCTTGGATATGTTTGGTTGGCTGTTGCCCTTTAGAAGCTGATTACCCCTGGTCTACAGGGGTACATGGACATGTTTTATTTGACCTTTTGAAAGAAAAACAAAATCAGCATGAGTACCTCTCAAGAAATTTAATATTTATTGAATTGCTTGTGCTAGTGTGCTAGTAATTTGTGTACAACTGATGATCCAACCGTCGTGTGGGATTCTTCTTCCCCTCCCCCCTCTAAAAAAAAAAAACCCCAAAAACTCTTGACATTCTTCTCCAGTATGGTCAGGGTCGGACACAGGTGTTATTTTCTTATTAACCACGAGACTTGTCTAGAGTAAATCGGTAGATCGATAAATATTCTTTGGAACATGTGTCTGCATTTTTATTTTGGAGTTCGGTCTGTGATGACAAGGGGCCATGGATCCTCATTCTGTCTTGGTGGTAGTCGCTATTATGGTAGAGAATCGTGTTGTGCTGGTTCCAGACATTGATGCAGATTCTACTATTTGTCGAATCGTCTGCATGCGTAAACCGAGTACACGGCATTGACTGAGAGAGCCCATGCCTGATGGAGATCTTGGATCCAAGATTCGCCATCCACTGAAACGGTTTAATGTCTGTGGATGGCTTTTGTTCAAAGGAACAGCTGCATTGGGATGGGTCTATTTTCAAATTGGACCTTCTACTTTGTCTTTCCTCTGCTGTGTTGTCTTCTTGTGCCTCTATCGTGGTATGGCTGCTAGGAATTGTGACGACGTGGCTTGATCCCTGTGGGTCAAGCCATCATAATTTAGATGCTTGCCTGGCCTCATTAGGAATACTTGAAGTCAGATGTGAGGGGGCAACGCCTGATGGTGGGAGAGAGAAGCTTAGAGACCCAGCATTCTATGGATAACTATGTTTCAGATTCAGGCAATACCAAATTGGTAGATCCAATCATTCAAGATTTTTTTGGGGGCTAGGGTCTTCGAGCCCCACAAATTTTCTCCCTGCCCTATCATTTTCTCCATTTCTCAAACCTTCAGTCGGATACCAAATCCTCACACTCTCTCTCTAAAATGGTTCGTTGATCACATTTTTTTCCTTTGTCATTACAATGATTTAAAAATTAATAGTGCCACATGATTTTCAAATTATGGCTGCCGAAATAACAAGAGTTGTCAACGAACTTGGCATTTCTGATAAAAATTTAAGCATCATCTTAGATAATGCCTCCGTTATAGAGGTGTTAAATGGGTTGTGCAACCCATTTATGGACCCATTTAAGCATAAATGGGTTGTTAATGGGTCAGGCCTTGAGAAATAAGGTACCCTAATGAGTTTTAAAAATAAAAGAACTAAAATAAATGGGTCTTAAATGGGTACCCATTTAAGACCCATTTATAAACCCATTAAAGTCTAAAGATGGTTGTGCAACCCATTTATTTTTCTTTCTTCTTTTTTTTTTCCTTTTTTGATGGCCTTTCTCGAGGCTCGCTCGGTGAGGCCCGAGCCTCGAGCTCCTTGGATCCGGCGAGGCGGAGGCTTCGCCCGACGCCGTGAGCCTCGAGCTCGCCTCTTCCGGCAAGGCTCGAGCCTTGTCGATCTGGCGAGACTCGAGCTCGCCGCGTCGGGTGAGCTCGAGGCTCGCTAGATTCGGCGAGCTCGAGTCTCGCCGGGGGTACGTCCGGGCGAGGCTCGAGCCTCGTCGATCCGGGCGAGACTCGAGCTTGCCGGCGTCGAGCGAGCTCGAGCTCGCCGGATCCGCCGAGCCTCGAGCCGCCGGCGTCGGCGGGGCGAGCTCAAGGCTCGCCTGTGGCCAAAGAAAAAAAAGAAGAAGAAGAAGAAGAAGAAGAAAAGAAAAAAAAGAAAAGTTATATTTATAAAATTAAATAATTAAAATTTTATTTTAAAAAAATAATTAAAATTCGATTTTTTAAAATAATTATTTTAAAAATTATAAAAATTGTCCATTAAATTTATGTTGTATAAAATTATTTTAGCAATACTATTTTTAAATAAATATATATATATATATAAATTAAGTTTAGTTAAATGAGTCAGGTATGGGTTGGGTATAGGTCGGGTCGGGTATGGGTCAAAATTTTTGCATTGCAATAAACGGGTCATAAACGGGTTAAATGGGTCGATTTGGGTCGGACCATTTATGACCCGATCCAAACCCGACCCGACCCACCCGTTTAACGGGTCTATGAGTCCATTAATGCTTTCCTAATGCAGAGTTTGATCCAATGGCTCAGTCTTGTTAGCAATGGGAATTTTTTCCACTTACGGGGTGTGCATGTGCGGCTGCGCTTATCTGTTCATGTAAGACGGTTTTTGTCAGTTTCAAGCTTCTGTATTGTTATACGTGGTTCGACATATTAGATCTACCCCCTCAAGTATCAAGAAGTTGAGGTTCTCTTTATGACACACGGAAGGCAAGTCGAAAATATCACCTTACACAAAAAAGACGAGGTGAATTCCACGTATAAGATGTTAAAGAAGGCAGGCAAGGAGATGGAGACGCTAAAGCTGGACTCCACCACTCATATCATAGATTTTGCTGTTGACACAACAAGATTGGACGGTTGCTTTAGGGATTTCTTGCTAGTTTTCAATGATCCAACGGGTGCCTTGTTGTTCGAAAATTATCCACCAAGCAACCACGTTGTTCATTTCTGTACATAACATTAGTAAATTGGTGAACAAAGAGAATGATTCCTTTTTTAGTAAAGCAACACTGGCCGTAAAGGCGATCCTCAAATCTTAGAAGGACATTCGATCTTTTTTTTTTTTATCCACCATCTTGGACCTAATGTTCAAGTTAGGGGGCTAACAACTATATTTGTTCCATATTATGACAATTTGATGCCATTTGAGGAGGTTTAAGTGGAGCAAGTATTTGTAAGGGGGATAATTGTCAAAAAAGTTCTAAACTTATTATACGGTTGCTAATTCAATTATATACTTTTTAATTTGACTAATTTAATCCTAAAACTTGTGATGATTTTTCAACGTGGTCCTTTCAATTAATTTTGGTTAGAAAGTCAATGTCAGTCATCCTACGTAACAAGATAGATGCAAATATAGAATATTTTTTTAACTTTTTAAAATTTCTTATTTTCTTTCTTTCTTTCTTTTTTATTCTTTCCCTTTTCTGGCTATCGTCGAGGCCTTAACGACTGGCAGAGGGAAATAGCAAAAACAAGAAGAACGGAAAAGGAAAGAAAAGAAATTCAAAAAATTTTGAAAAAATTACAAAAATCATCAACATCAATATTTTTCCGCTAAAATTGGTTAGAAAAACTATATTGATATATTGTCAAAAGATTTAGGACTACATTGGTTAAATTGAAAAGTTTATAATTGAATTGACGAAAGTATAATATGTTTAGGACTTTTTGGACAATTTCCCATTCATAATGGTGAGAAATTAATTCCAAAACATGTATGATGCATACACCAATAATTTTAATATTTCAAACTTCACTGCATGAATGAAGTTGACATCCTTATTGAAAAAATGATGCCAAAATTTTAAAATGGTGGAAAAGTAGAGCTTCACATTTTTCCATTCTTTCGACCATAGTTTGTGACAAATAGCACAATATCTACAATACCATCAAGGTCCATGTTAAATACTAATCTATAATGTGTTGAAGAAAATAGGTGAAGCTTGACTGCCAAAAAAATAATCATAAAGAAGCTAGAAATAGTTGCCTGTGGACATGATTGATTATTGCATAAATGACTCTAGCCAAACGTAAGCAATGTGAAGAACGATGATACTTATCCAAATTACGGTGAGGGATACAATGCTTAAGACATCAGATTAGTTAGATATTCTATTGGGCGTGATTTGTTTTTAACCCTTATTAGGGCACTTGTACATGTAATTATCTTCTTCAAATTTGAAGATATATTTAAGTCGTATTTAGTTGAATGAGTATTTATCATTAATTTTCCTCGATTGATTTTTGAATTATTCTTAATATTTAGAAATAAAGTATATAGCCATGAAACCCACCTGCTCCGTCCATAAATAGAGCACTAATTTTGGACGAGACATTCACCAATCACAATCGGAAATTGACATTCCCAAGTTGGGAAATTCTTACACTCTTGACATTAAGCAATCCATCTAGATAACAAATAATAGGTTTGAACGTCAATGTACCTCGATTGGGTAATCACTCGAGAGCAAGAGGCACTGGTTGATGTGATATAGGGCATTGTGCAATGTGCAAACGATATCTACAAACTTTTTTTTTATAATCCAAACAACGAGACGGGACATTTGTGGTAACTTAAAGAGCACTGTTGCTATCGAAAAGAGCATGTGGGTAGGTTTAGGCTGACCGACGAAATGTAGTTGTGGAATATCATTTTAAAAATTATAGTATACTAGTATTTCATGTTTTGAATGTATTGTATAATTTCTTAGATATCCTATAATATTATCATATATTCCCATTTCTTGCAATATTTAATAAATCTCGCAATTTGTACATTTAATACACACGTACATATATATAAACTGAATTCTTCTTTGAAAAAAATGCGTCTATAAATCTTAAATTAATAAAGCTTATCCACTTCAATTGTATCCTAGCCAGTCATATGGGCAAGCATAATAACGTGTCGAACCTAGCACAGCCGGCCAACTACTTCCACATGTCTCGTACCTATCCAAATACAGTGGCTTGACTTGATGTAATGATAATGTGCCTTGCTTAAACAAAAACATATAATATGGGAAAAGTAATAAAGCATCCCTGCCAAAAAAAATAAAAAGAAAGTAAAAAAACACAAGAGTTGCACGGTTCATCAGTCGGAGAGTCCATAAATCGTAATTTAATAAAGCATATCCACTTTAATCGTATCCTAGCCAGTCATACGGGTAGGCATAATAACGTGTCGAGCCCAACACAGCCGGCCAATTATTTCTACATGTCTCATACCTATCCAAATACGATGGCTTGACTTGATATAATGATAATGTCCATTGCTTAAACAAAAGCATATAATATGGGAAAAGTAAGTCGGAGAGTCCATAAATCGTAATTTAATAAAGCATATCTACTTTAATCGTATCCTAGCCAGTCATATGGGCGGACATAATAACGTGCTGAGCCCAACATAGCCGGCCAACTATTTCTACATGTCTCATGCCTATCCAAATACGATGGCTTAGACTTGATATAATGATAATGTCCCTTGTTTAAACAAAAGCATATGATATGGGAAAAGTAATAAAGCATCCCTGCCAAAAAAAGCGAAAGTAGAAAAACACAAGAGTTGCACAGTTCATCAGTCGGAGAGAGAAAAAGACATGTGGAAATGGAGGTGCGGGGAATCGAACCCCGTGCCTCTCGCATGCGAAGCGAGCGCTCTACCATATGAGCTACACCCCCGAAGCTGTCTAATGGAATTAGTAATATATAATTAATGTTTTTACGCATTCTTTTTATCCTCTTCTAACAAGCATGTAGGAGAAACATTCTCGGTCGACCCGAAAGGCAGTGAAGGCGTTCACGGTTTTCCATTTCCCCGGTATGTCCCTGCAACTCCAGATAGCGACGTGCCCGACATCCCGCATTCCCACCATCATTAATGTCACTCCTCCACCCCTCCTGCAAACAAATTCAATGCCTTCTCTCTCCGTCCCTCCCTCTCTCTCTCTCTCTCTCTAGAAGACATTGAAGCGCTCTTCTTCTTCTTTCAGTTTTCACTCGCCACGCATTTTCGAAGAAGTTTCAAGCCTTCCAGTGGAGGGAGGGAGGGAGGGAGAGAGAGAGACGGGCACGACAGAAGAGTGCTTATTTTATGGGAGGTGGGATATTGGCATTCATTGCTCGCTACTTGTTTTACGTGCCAGGTTTTCTGGTAGACTTTTCGGTGCGTCTTCTCTCTATATACTGGGGGTGACGCAAGGACGCGCAGTTGCACTGCTTTGCCATTCCTGGTCAACTTTCGCTCCAGCACGAAATTCCCACAGTGCAAAAAGGGAAAAGAAATTCAGTTCCATGAGCTGGGATCCTCGTTCTTGAGTTCGCTTTTAGTCTGGCTTAAATAGGAGGGTGCCATCTTGAAGAGAAAAGCAGCATTGTTTCTGAGTAAAAATCTCATCTAGGGTTCCTCGACATTGAGTGGTTTTGCTGTGTTTGCATGCGCTGGAACCATGAAGGTTTTGGCGCTGCTTGTCGTGCTCTGCATGGTTGGAGCAACTCCCGCGTCGCTGTTCGGCTTCTCGGACGCCATGAGTGACTCCTCGGCTTCTGGCAAGTGCTCTCACATCGCATGAATTTGTTTCGCGTGGTAATGTTCCGATGATATGAATTGTGTCGGACATTGGTTTTGTTCGATCTTCTTGTCTTGCCTTTTCTATTGTTCGTGCTGTATGCCCTGCCTCAATGTCAATAATTTGTTCTTTTAAGGCATTATGGGTGTGTGTCGGTTGGATCCATTTGTTATCGCCTGTTGGTGTTAGAGAAGTTCCTGGTTTGGTTGATACATAGAAGTTCAGAGTTAGACTACTGTTACATGGTGCCGGTCTAAATTACATCTTTCCAAAGAGAGAAAAACAAATCTGAGTTAAATCACATCTAGAAGGTGAGAAATTCAGCCATATTCACATGGTTCTGTATATCTTGGATTGGTTCTGCTAAGACCCGGTGGACGACGCTATGGTGAGTCGTTTTATCACAAAGACTTTTAGAAACATGAATGGAAAATTTAATAAATAAAAAGAAAAGATATGTTTGATTTATAACACATCAAAAGAAGATATATCCTTGGTTCATCAATTCAGGAAAATTGAGAGCAAAACTAAACTAAAAAAAATTGTCTGTTGCCCCTCATATCATTCTGGTTTGGTTTGATTTGGCTGTTGAACATCCCTGGTTAATGTGATCACATTACACTGGGGAAGCCAAATTGCTAGGGTGAAGAAAGTTGAGACCTCGATATACTGCCTCGTTATGTCTACTAGTGAAAATGCTCTGTGGGCAACTCTGGAGTAACTTGCTGCTCTGGGTCAGGCTGGATTATCTTAGAGAGTGACGTTGCTTGAAGAAATTATACATGAAAAATACGAGTTGGGATGTGCATAGATTATCTTGTGGCTTCGGCCAACTTCAGCGTGGTATTTCGAATCAAGTCATGTTGAAGTGGTAGTTTGGTGGAGCTACAGAACGTCATATTGCCTGAGTGTGCACAGAGTTGCAGCAATAGCTGGTATTTGTCTCTTCTGATATTGAAGTGACATACTTCGAGTTTGAGTTCTTTCTGTTTTAGTTAATCTTTCCTTAGGTTGCACGAGCAGCCAATACTATGTTTACATTCTCTTCGATGTCATGATTTTGATATTGGATTCTATAGTGCCTCATAATTCTTCTCAGCATAGCAACTTTTTCCTGCTCCAATTGTTTAAATCTTGGCCAGTCATGCTGACATAATAAATTATTTATGTCGTCAATGTGTTAGCCAATATATGCATTGAATATCAAAATCGCTTAAGCTGTTTAATTTATAATCCTTAAACATGGGACCTACTTTTAAGCCATTTAGGTTGCTGAGATGAAAAGTCGTCAAATACATTCTAAAGATAAAATCATCTGTAGTTAGATTTAATATGAACAAAATCTTCCCATGCTTATTACCTCTTCCTGCTCAAATGTAACTTCAGATGTTGCATCCACCCCCCAAGTTGATACAGCGTTGAACACACTTGCAGGCAGGAAGCTAAAGGTTCGTGCCTCCATCTAAGACTCACAAGTTTTTTTAGTCACATTGCTCAATCAGATTAATCTGGACACCAGAGGTTTCTTCAATGGCATCGCAAGTTTCCAAGTCAATCTCTTTTTCAGGCCTCTCATCAGTCATTGATTAAGTCTTCCCAAGAAATTGCAGGGCAATGGAAATAGTCTCAACTCGGAGTTGAAAATTAGTGAAGAAGAAAGCGTGAGTCTGGAGGATTATAGACCTGTCGACCCAGCTCCAAGCTCAAAGACCTCCATAAAGCCAGGACCAATTGTGCATGGAACTCCTCTTATGCCATACATACCGAAGCCTTCACCTCCAGGTCCGCCTGAGCATGGTGGCTAATCAGTACCCGGACCCTCAGTTCTTGTGGAGGCATTTTTATCTAGATGTGCACTGCTTTGCAAATTGGTTGTTTTTAAGGAGCGCTGTGTAGCTACTTTTTCGTATTTTCCTAGAATATTTGTGCTATTACCGTACTTATTGGTCCTAAATGTCTCATTGTCATGGCATGACTCTTGTCACTCTCTGGTTTATATTTGCATTGGCTAAGAAATTTCGAAGTTAAATTGTCAAATGAAGAGTTGAAGTTCAGATTCTCTTCCCTCTGAACTGTGTCCAATGTGGCTCATCTTGAATAGTACATTTTCTTTTTGTTTTTCCAATTGTTAATTCTGGTATTTGTAACTTTTGGATCCTGTAGTCGCCCTAGCCGATACGAGTGAAACTCCGCATTGAGTCAAGAATTTCGTGTCTGGAGCTCATGGCTCCCCTATGTCCAGCGACGAATCAAGGCAAGGTAAAGCCAATAACAGAGATCAGCTACGATAACCTGATAAGCCTTGTTGTTTGTCTAGGCATGGCCCTTTTCTCGAATTCGATTCTTGGTCGGGTATTCGTTTGAGAAAAACCAAACTTCAAACATGAAATCTCTTATTACTGGAGCCAATCTCATCGCCATTGCCAATACCAGTCCAATCATTCATTTTCACAACTTTTTTTGCAAGTTGAACTCCATCAATCTGTATCTCACCAGGTCTTACTGCATTTTCCTCTCCCCCTTTCTGATTAAGCATCTTTACGTTTGCGTCGTTATGAAAAAAATTTAATGACACTGGGCGAGACTCCGACTCAATGTTCTTGATATACATCGCGACCCAACGGTTTAGACTTTTGGTAAATGAATAACAATTTCAGTAAAGTGGCATGATCTGATCAAATAGGTTTAATTCCTCACTAGTATTTTCCTCCAGTTATTGGAAACACGATACATCCTCCTTATTTTGTGTGTAAAACCCGAATTTGCACGCAAGAGGGAGTGTTAATGTATGAGTCATGATTACACAAATGACTCGTATCCATCGTCAGGCATGTATCTCTGCATCTTTCATGATCTCTGGCGGCTTGGCCTGTATAACGCCTCCTGCCTCATCACCTCCGCACAAGATGATGAATCAATCGACTCGATAAACTAAAGTCGCAGCTCCAGCAGCTGAAACTTATCAGAATTCAGTATCTGAAGAGAATCCGGGAAAGGACTTGGACCATGATATTTTGTCGCATTAGGCTCTCCTCTGTAAATGCGAACTACATTGCATATGCCGGCGAAATAGGGAAGTTACTGATTCTATTCAAATTCAGTATCATGTTGGGAATGATGGAAAGAACAGGAAGATTTCAAGTATTTAAAGGACTTGCTGAGGATAATATCTGAATTGTGGTAGTATGGTCACCCCTCCTGACCCCTTTCATAATCCACAACAGACTATATTAGAATTAAGTCTGTGCATTGCATGAGAACAATATGAGCTAAAATTCCCGCTTTCATAAGTGATGTGGAGTAGGAAGCTTGGAAGATAGTGTAAAGAACCGAAATTTTCTTTATGAGACCATATCGTGAAACTTCTTAATTTCGGTCAATCCCGAACAAGTATAAGATCCACAGACCGCATTCTGGGTTCAATTCGGAACAAGCAAGTGCTTGCATCTATCGAATTCTCGTCATTCAACCTAATTCTAATGTGATTTATCATGACTCGATAAATGAATCCTTGTGGTCTATGGGAGAGTCATTCTTCTAAGTTGTATCTTGTTGCAAAATATTTATCGTAACCACTAAGTATGTAATCAAATCCCTTGATCTAAATGAGCCGGACTTGAAATGATTGAATTGATAGTGAAAATGTTGATAGTAATATCTAACCACTCTTCCAAGTCTGAAAAAAAAATAAGAAAAATGGTGAAAGCTTTTCAAGCTAGCCACATCATCACTATCACCGTAGTAAAAGATTTCATTTGCTTTATAATATATATAGATATATAGATAGATAGATAGATAGATAGATTTTTAGATTTTTTTTTTTTTTTTGGGTGCAAGTACCGACCTACAACTTCTAGTCATACCCTAGACAACATGTACATAAGAATGATTTTTAATGATGAAATTGAAAAGAAGGGGACCATGCGGAGAACATGCATGCTCAATTGGAATCTCTCGCATGATCTTCTCAACATGGGGCCACCACGCTCTGGTTTATTCACTAGCGTTTACCTAAAAAGAGAGAAATTGCAGTTTACTTTAACATCATTACTATTAAAATCAGCACGACCTGTGCGGTGACGCTTTCGTAAGTACTCCTAACTCATTGCCATCTGTTAATGGAATCCATTTCATGAAATAACATCGGCTTATCAAGTACCATGCAATTAGTTAACATGTCATCAACCGACATCTTTAATGGAATGTGGCTCATACTCCTCATCAATAGGACTATACGGGGTTCATATATTTTTCAGTATTTTGAGCCCATATTTTATTGATAGTTTGGAGTTTGATCTCATATACTCTTTCTCTTGTAAATTGAGGAGTGTAATGAAAAAGTGCAAAGTGTTAATTATAATGGAATCCTTAACTGAATGTAACCCTAATTTAAGAATAAATTAGGATAAAACATTGTGTCTCAAATTCTTTTTGTTGCTTTTACTTTCTATTTTCTTTGTGATTATACGAAGAATCCTAACAGTCGTGCCATCTTAGACTGCCTTTCCTCTCCGTTTTGCGTGCCATTTATGCTTCAATAACTTCTTGCTTTTCCGTCAAATATTATGAAAAAAGCCATATATGAATTTTCATGACAAAACTTGTGCTACTGAATATATTTCATGTGTTATGAGTTAAGATATTGTTAGTATGCATCTGTAGCACGATTTGGATTATGTAAATGGTAAAAAGTAAAAACCTATCCAAATACGTCACGCTTGCTTTAATTACCAACTCCCGCACTTCAGTTGCGACAAGAACTAACTGAACTGAGGATTAATTTAATGATATCAAGAAACTAACTTATGTTTTCAAATTAAGTGCATGACATAAACACATAAATAATTTCACCCGCGGAGGGTTGTTCACCTAAAGTAGATTTTTTCTTTTGTTTCACGTCATAAAAAATTTATGAGTCTTTCCATCAACACATTTTGTTATTACCCTAGCACAACAATTCTATAATCTAATTTGTAGTTAATCCACACGAGGAGGACAGTGGTGGGTCGTTTTTCCACATAAAAGTGGTAAGCGTAAGCCCTTGTTTAATGATGCCTCGTCTTTCGGTGGGTTGTCTATTATCATTGATATTTGGTTTGGGGAGAGAGGGACATCGAGTACCATAATCATAGTAATGATATAGATACTTAATCGGAAAGATTTGTTGTATAATTAATGTAACATGCTTCTTCTTTTTTTCCTGTATGGTGGTGCTAAAGGAACGAAAGCTCGTGTCCATTGAATTTGCTTTCGGTCATTGAAATATTCTAATTATAGAAATATAATAGTAAGTTTGACAATGTAAATCCTTTTTTTTTTCTCGTTAAACTTGTTTATCCTATTTAATAAAATCGCCTAGGACACATGGGAGTGGAATTAGGGTTTTTAAGATTTCTTTTTGACATCGAATTCCTGATCATCAACGGAACCTCTCTCCTAGCTTCTTGCTTCACATTACGTAGTGCTAGTAATTTCTTTGGTTTGCTAACATGGAGTCCATCGCTTATTTCTTAGCCAAGTCGAAAAGCGCATCAATCCTTCACGTATTATAATCACTCGAGATTGATAGTAGCATCCCAAGTTTTTTTTTTTATGACGAGGAAGTCTACATGAATATCATGTATTAGTTAGGACACGTGTCAGAACACACAGATAATATGACTTATGAATCTGATAAAATTGGAATGGTAGCATGCCGAGTCAATGCCATCATCCTAAGATGATTAAGAAAATTATGGCTTGGTGGTTCAAGGTGGAGCTTGAAAGGGAATGCCTGGTCTATTATCTCTCAAAAAAATTTTCGACCAGGCTCAATGTCCACCCTTCGCGTCCTTGTGGTGCATGCTCATTAACCATCGGCTTGGGTCCTCACAACCTACTCCGAAGGTCTACCAAATGCCGTCCGGTGGATCCAATTCCCGGTGATTATTGTTTGTTTCCGATTCAACTTAGCCCACTAGAATTGCTCGTTCCTCCTCTAGCGCCGTCTCTCTACTTCACCCTATAGCGGTCTGTACTTCCTTAGTACATCACTAGCCTTCCACATTACAAGCAACCAACTTTATAAAACACTGCCCTCCACAAACTCTAAATGCTCAAAGCTCGCGTGTGCTTGAATACTTGCATTAATCAAACAATTTTAGAGCACAGAATTATTAGTAATTAGGTGCCTGTCTGCGACAGGTGCTGGCTAGACTTTGTGAACCACTAAGATCGCTTAACCACCCTTTAACTAACAAAGACCATACGCGACTGATCACCAACTTGGTGGAGAAGATACACACACTTTCCCCACGGCATACATTACGAAAGCGATCGTCCTGTGCAACTCAACTCATCTGGCGCAACACCCCATCGCAGAACGAACTGTTCCATAAGCAAGAGTCCCGACTTTTTCCCTCGTCACCTTTCTTCGACACTACCCCGGAAACATGCCCGCCCGACTTTGGAAAATGGACCCGAAATATGCATAAAGTCGACCACGTGAAAGAAGGGGACTGTAAAAAAAAAAGAAGAGGGGAGGAGTCGGGCTGGCCCCCCACAAGATAAAGGGGTCGAGAGAGAGAGACCTAGTAAAGAGGGGGGACTCTAGGGCACACAACTAGACAGCATGGGACGGAGCATCCTAGAGAAAGATGCCCTTCCCTTGCAATTTTTTAAGTTCATTCTCCACTTATTTTAATGGCTTTGGCTTAAATAAAGATATGGCCTTGGCCTGTGGTGTGGGCAATGTGCTGTCTCTCTTTATGGTCAGGAGTGGGGGCTGGACGGACGCCTAATCCCTTCCCACTTCGGCAATAAAACAGTGGCGATCGAAATCCCGTCCAGCAAGGGTTGTCGATCAACTTGGCAGGTAATGATGATCACTCGATTGCTGCTTTAATCAGAAGGGTTGTCTTGGAAGTAAAATGACTATAATGATCCGTCCGGTTTGGTTATGTTAGTGGGTATGCAGGATTAGTTAAGGGTTTCAACTAATCAAAGCTACAGGGAGTTAACTTGTCCTGATCAAGGAAGAGTTTTGAAGCATGGTTTTGGTCTTGGTCTTGGTCTTTCTTCTTCGTTTGTCTTAAGAAAAGAAACATGGATTCTGAGATTTTTTTTTTTTTTTTTTTTTTTTTTTTGGGTCTCCTCTCACGTTGAGTGTCCGAGAAGGAAGGGACATGTCTTTTCTTCCGTTCCATTCATGGTCTCGACACGTCTTGCATCCGAGTGCGGAGCTTGACCTTGACATGTAGACTTTTTACCAGATAAATTGATGTTATGCCGTGTCCACCCACTGTAGTCCCAATCAGCTTTTTAGCTATTGGAAAAAGTTGCACGACCTGTAAGTTCATGGAAATTGGGGAAGACCAACCTCAAAAAGATTAGTAACACTAACTACACCACAAATTTGATTCGTTCGACCAATATACTAAACAACACGACAAAATTTCTCTTAATGAAAGTCGAGTGCAACTCCCTTATTGACAAATCCATTTATGCCGTGTTGTTTAGTACACTGTTTGAGTAGATCGATCTTAACCTTCAACGAAGAGCGCTTTTCTTATCATGTGCGATTAGAAAAACAAACAACCTACGAAAGAAGGTAGTTAGCAGTCACCATGAAATGACTTTGGGTTGGGTGATGGGGGCATCATTACTTTCTAATGGGGTATCTAATCAAAGGGCAAAAAACGTGTGGAATGAGGTAACTTTGCAACTAAATCATGATTAAGCACCAAAAGTTCCTTTGAACGCACAAAAGCAATCGGTGTGGCTTGGGGTTTTATCAAAGGCAGTAGAGTCCATCATTGGCAAAGGAGGAGGAGGAGGACTTCCCCCTTTATTTCTCTCCTAAGATCCCATGAGTCTTGTCAGCCTCTTGCTTAATGGTGATTCTAGCGACCCTCAATTCTTAGGATTTCAATGGAGTATTTTTGACTCGAATGCGAATATTCGAACGGGAAATTTCCAAACTCCGACACTCACTTGGAGTTTAGTGCACATCGATTTTATCTATAAATTGGAGATATTATTCAATTCCGATACCCGTTTGGAATTTATTCTTTTTGTGCGTGTTGATCTTTGTTTAAAGGTAAAAAAAAAGTATAGAGGGTTGAGCAATTGGATAGTTAATTATAGTCAATGTGCTACTCATTTACATCAGCATAATAATTGAATTTTTTTTGTCACGTTACCTGGGTTTCCTGTTTCTCTTCACTAAGACTAGAAGTTTGTTTGGCTTTTTGCTCGATAATGCTGTTTGCAACTTTTTCAACTTTTAAAATCAAATTTGGGCTTTGTCAATTTGAATTCCTAGTTTTTGTTTCTATATCTATTTGGCCAAGAGAATTTAATCATGTAGAATCAAGCAATTAAATGATCCATAGCAGCAGCCTCATCTTCGTAATAATAGCATCATTTCTGTGATTCAAGATTGTAACCTTGAAAAATTTCGCAATTTAAACTAATGGTGCTATTGGGTTATCCAAAAAAAAAAAAAAAAATCTCGTATTTTGATCATGACTTCAATTATATCTTTCCTATTTTTTCAGCTTACCTTTAGCCGAGTCGGTAGCAAAAAATTCAGAATCTTTAAGCCATAATGGCTTCAAAAGGATTTTTGATCGTGCAATGTCAGGAAGATATTTAGTGTCAACCTACCCAAAATAAAAAATTCGATGTCGTTGACTATATACATCAAGCACTTTCTTGGGTGGCGCTTGTGTCATATGTCATTATATTTGGTGTTGATAATTTTGCATCGCCATCGGAAAATGCCACAATCTTCAATGAATGCAATTGGGGAAATTTTACGTGAAAATAAAACGAAAATTAAATGCCAAAGATTCAAAATCACATCAAAATTGCTTAATTGGGATCCCACGATGCATCGGTTTCATTAGCGTCCAATCTATGCAAAAGTCCTTCCTTTGTCTCATTTCCGCATTGAAATTTAGACCCTTTCTTCTCTCAGCTTTTCACAAACATTTTTTTGCTTTTACATCTTTGAAAAGTTCGTTTTCTATTACAGAATAAATATATGTATTTATAAATTTAAATCAATTGATTAATGAAAATAGTTTTTCTTTTTATCGAAAAGGAAACGATTTTAAGATATACCCTTTATTTTTTTAAACCTAAAGAACTCCATACAGCCGGCAGCCTGCAGGCTGGAGTGAGGCTAGTAGATAACCCACCACCCCACGTCACACTTAAGACACCAAACACCTCCACTAGGTTTCGAACCCCTCACCTCTAGGCAAAAATCAACGGAGCTCTTATTCAACGAAACCACCACGGCCGATAGTGAAATATACCCTTTTCATTAGGATGGATTTATTGAGTGGGAAAATTCTGACATCTATGGATGGTAATATACAAGATATGGTTAAATTTATATAAATTTTCATATAAAATTCTTTTATTCAGCCCTCATTTTTTTTTCTTTTTTGTAACGTAATGTTCTCCATCAGGTCAACCTTCTTCTTTTTCCCAAAAGAAAAAAAATATTTGGAGAAAGAAAAGAAGAAAAAGGAAAAGAAACGACTAGCATAGCAACAAGGAAATTGACGAAAACCAAACCTCTTTTTTTTCTCAAAAGGAAAGAAAAAAAGAAATCCATGCTTTTTTTAAAAACGTGGGATGTCGTTGCCCGGTAGCGTAACGTCTCTCCGAAGATATTCACACGACTCGACGACATCCCCCGCGAGGGCGTGCAACCCCACGCGGCGCCCGCCACGTGTCGCCCCTCCCCCGCGGCTCTTTCCGGCTTCCCCCGAACTACCCAAACTGCCCTTACCTACACGCCTTGCCGCTCCCGGACGCCACCCCGAATTCCCCCTTTTGCCCCTCCAGCTCGCGTGCCCACGCACGCGGGCCGCATGATTTCCTCTCTTTTAACTCGACAGTTATGCCCTCGGAATCTCGCCCAAAACAACGCTTAAAACCACTCCACTCTTCCACTCTCTCTCTCTCTCTCTCTTCCGGCCAGTCGTAACGGTCATCTCCGATCGCGCTCTCCCTCGATTCTCGCGACGAAATCCTCTCTTCTACGCCGACGTTCCTGACGAATTCCTGCTGCTCCGGAGTCGGCTCAGCTCCCTCTTGATGGTGGCTTGATTTGCAGGGAGCCGCGGTTTCTCCCCCCTCGCATGTGATTCCGGTGGCCGGCTTCCACCGCGCGCGATGGTGGCTGCAGTTTCGACGCCGGTGAACCCTAATAAGGCGGCTGCGGCGGCGGCGGCGGCGGCGAGGGCGGCGGGTCGAGGAGGAGGAGGAGGAGGAGGCGGCGCGGCTCGCGCGAGGCCTTCGAGGCCGCCGCTGCTGCCTTCCGAGCCGGACAATGCGCTCGCCCCGCGCCGGCCTAAGGGCCGAGAGGTCACTTCTCGCTACCTGTCCTCCTCCGCTTCTTCTACCACGACGACGAATACTACTACTACTACCACCACGTCTTCTTCCGCTTCGTCCACGTCCTCTTCCGCGTCGTCTTGCTCCTCCTCCAGGAGGTGCCCGTCGCCTCTGGTTTCGAGGACGAGGGCGACGGCGGCGGCGACGCCGAGCTCCGCGGCGGCTAGGCGGTCCCAGTCGGCGGAGAGGCGACCGGTGACACCCCGGCCTAACACGGCTGATTCGAGGAGCGGCGGCGGCGGCGGGAAGGGCGGTGAGATGACCGCGGCGCAGAAGTTGCTGTTCACTTCCGCTCGGAGCTTGTCCGTGTCGTTCCAGGGAGAGTCGTACTCGCTTCCGGTCAGCAAAGCGAAGTCTGCGCCGGCTCCGAGCAGCACGAGGAAAGGGACGCCGGAGAGGCGGAAACCTGTGACCGCGGCGACTCCGCGGAGGGATCATTTGGAGAATTCTAAGCCGGCGGAGAAGCAGAGGTGGCCGGGAAGGTCGAGACAGGAGAATTTCCTGAGCAGGAGTGTGGATTTCGGTGACGATAGAAGGAGGACGGGCGGATCTAGGGGGAATGTAGTTAGGGCATTGCAGACATCAATGATGATCGACGTTAGGGCTTCACTGGATGGACGATTGCGTGACTCTGATTCAAGTGATCATGTGCTGGGAAAAGCTAACGAGGTGAACGGTCAAAGAGATTCAGGTTTGGAAGTATCCAACGGACGCACCGACTGTAGTTCTTCTGATAATGAGAGCGTGTCTTCTGGTAGCACTAAAGGAGGAGTTCAGGAATGTGATGGTGGACAAGAACAGCATGGGCCTAGAGGAGTTGTGGTGCCGGCAAGGTTTTGGCAAGAGACAATTAACAGGGTGCGACGTCAACCGGAGGTCGGCACCCCGTTGTTGACTAGCCCCGTGCTAAAAATGGGCTCCACACCAAAACTTGTCGTGCCTAAGAAGCCTGGTTTCGATAGCCCAGTCTCTTCTCCGAAAGGGCTTATGAGTTGCCGGGGACAGGCATCTCCCATCCGTGGGGCAGTTCGACCAGCATCGCCAAGTAAACTTACTCATTTGGCGGTATCATCACCTAGAGGACTAAGCCCCTCTTGGGCGAGGAATGCTTTGGCAGGAACTCCTCTCGATATTTGTGCGAATAATATACCTTCCATCTTGAGTTTTGCTGCTGAGGCTAGGAGAGGGAAGATTGGGGAGAACCGTATAGTTGAAGCCCACGTTTTGAGACTGCTGCATAACCGTCTTTTGCAATGGCGTTTTGTTAATGCCAGAGCAGATGAAGCACTGACTGTCCAGACATTGGACGCAGAGGTATTACTACTTAAGCCAAATTTTGTCCTAAAAGGGTGAAAATTTTAATCTGGACTGCTACACATTGAGATGCCGTGTTTCATCATCACTAAGTGGTTTTAGTAGGTTCATCAGAAGGGCAAAATGTACTTCTGAAAACATTTTGCTTTTGGTTTATGCTGAATTTTGTGTACTGGATTGGTCATTTCAGATTAGTCATTAGCACTGTCGGAAGTGAAATTAATCAATTGTCATGCATAAGTATAGGATCCATAGACATGCATCGAATGAATTTGGGTTGGGCATAATTTTGTTTCTGGAGCTTCATTTTTATTTCATGGAAGCAATGTACACAGGGAGCTTGAAAAAAAAAATGAATTGAAGAAAGGGGGAACATGGCATGTGATATGCTTGACCATGCAAGATTGGCTTTTGTATGGATTGCTTTGGCCCCTAGAACCTCCCTTTTTTAAGATCAAAGGAAGTGGAAGACAATAGCCAAACCCAAGACCTAAATCTTGGTGAGGCTGGATCTCCACCAAGCCAAACCTGTGTTCTTTTACTTTTGTGCATAATTCTCCATGAAGAAATGCCCATTTTGGCACTCGGATATAGGGTAAACCTATCATGATGGTTGCATTGAACTAGTGAAAATACTAGGCAAACTGTTGCTGGTTAGTATTTGAGCTTGACTGGGTGGTTGGTCCATGAAATTGCTCCATGAATTGAGTGCATGGTGCTTATATTGAAGTTTAAATAAATGTAATGCTAAATTCTTGCTGAAAGATACAGGGGAATCTCTATATGTTTATATAGTTTAGAAAATATAGGCACACACATGTGTAGGCAAATAAGTTGATTACAAATCTTATTTTTCTTCTTAATCTGACTGGTCAGTTAATGAGAGAGTACTGGGTGGTTTTGCAGTGAATTCTCTCTCTTAATTGACAGGAGGGGCAGGTCAAAATGTGCACACAGTATGTTGGAGATTTGTTATTTTGAAGCGAGTCTGTGAAAGTTATTTATATGCTTATAATGAACTTGGTACCACAGAAAAAAGATGGGTGTAATTTTGATAAAATTTGGTGGTAATTGAAGTGATGAGCAATAACAAAAGAATGTCCTAAATGTTACTAAACCTGTTTGATCAGAGAATAATACAGGAAGAAACAATTATCTAGATTCTGGAATAGTTAGACAAGTCAAGACTTGTGAGGGGAATGAGAAGCCATCCTAAAGGACTCTTGGTAAATTTGTGATATATGGATCCAAAGATGGACACTGGAGCTACAGACTATTGATGTTGGAATTAAAAGCTTAAGTGAAAATGTTTTGATCCTTCAGTTATTAATGGAGAAAGAATTGAGTACTGCTGACATTATCATCATGTTACTGGCAGCGGAAAATTATTGCCACTGGAACTGGAAAACTTAGGGTATTGGTGCGAAAAGAAATCCAAAAGCTTCACATGAAGATGCTACTACCTCTCATAATGTTTAAGGGTGATATGATGAATATCGTCTCATTGATAAAACAGAGGTCTCTATTGAGCATCAGTATTAGGGGCATGAGATTGAATGAGGAATCCATTTGAAGATGTATTTGCTAGACTTTCACTTCACATGGACGCTTAAACTGAGTATGCTTGAGTTAAGCTTTGTTCTGTTATTAATTTATGTAACGGCATGACACTGAGTAGTTTAAAGAAATTCACGTGTTGTGCATCTGTGGGTTCTCCTGAACACACCCTGGAATAGGGGAGGTATACCATTCTTCCAGCCTCTTGTGTACTTGAGACGTGATCTAGTAGCAATGACTGCATCCGTTTAGCCTAACTGTGTAATACCTTGCTTCTATATTCTTAACTTTATTATGAGTAGTGTTAGATCTATCGGGGTTTTCTCAACAGTTCAATGTCTAAAGAAGAACTTATGTCCCTTTCATCCTCTATTTTGCCAGAGAAGCATCTACAGTGCCTGGATGAGCATCTTCAAGCTTCGAGAATCTGTTAAAGCCAAAAGAATCGAGTTACAGTTGCAGAGGCAAATTCTGAAGTTAACCTCTGTTGTCCATGGACAAGTAAGATCTGCTTGTAAAATAACTGTTGTAGTTCAGATGTGGCTACATTAAAACATGCCTTTATTGATCCATTATCAAGCTTGAAAGTGGAGGGACTAGCCCGGAGAAGTTGTATTAGTGCAGAATTTAAAAATATCTCTGGTGAATTGAGTATTGTGAACTTTAGAGTGTGTTTGAATTTGCTCTTGTGTTTAACCATTAGCTCTTACTTGCTTTTAGTGTTTGAGTCCTTTTGGATACTGAATAAATTTTTTAAAAGTAAATGAATACTAGTATGAAATAGTCAAAGCATATTAATTTCCTGTTCCCTCTGTAACTTTTGGAATCACTTGTCGTATACTTGAGTGGAGAGAAGATCTTTTCACTGTTATTTTCCCCCATCTCCTATAAGTTTTAATTTGATGTTTACGCTCCTGGAGAACAGATTAGATATTTGGAAGAATGGGCTTCAATGGATCAGGACTACTCAAATTCTTTGTCAGGAGCCAATGAAGCCTTGCGGGCTAGCACCCTTCGCCTTCCTGTCATTGGAGGGGCAAGGGTATGTGCTAAAATTTGTCACTAAACTCCTGACAGAATCATTGCTTTAAATGGGCATCAAGATGGGTTAATGACATTCTTTGATATTCAGGTTGACCTACAGAAAATGAAGAATGCTATTTCTTCGGCAGTTGAGGTAATGCAGACCATGGCGTCCTCCATCTGCTTATTTTCTTCAGAGGTAATCTTTATTTCCTTATGAAAATGAGTTATTTTACTTTCCAATTTGATACATAAGTCTCTGTTTGGTGAAGCCTGTGGTAGAAGGGAATCTTGAGGACATGGTACTTAGTGGGTGATGAGGATTTCTTTTGTTTGGGTTTAAGTGCTTCACCTCTCTTAGGGAGAGCGTTCATGTGCTGACGGATCTGTCTTATACATGTTTTTATGTACTCCTATATGAAGTGGCATGATGTGCTTCTCTTTATTTTCTTAGCTAGTTGCTGACTTCTTGTGATAAGAGTTTGTTGCTCTGAATATTCTACTATTTCATACATGGTCTTGCTAAAGTATACTTTACAGGAAATAATTTAATTTTCCAAGATACTGATTGTGCATAAGGCATCGGAAATTGTAAGTTTCTATAATTGGTTGGTAACAAGTGTCCCTAGGACACTCGTTAACAATCCTTCATGAAATGTCAGAATAGAACATAACTACAATCAAGTGGCTTGCAGTAAGTTGACATTTTAGAAATTTATGACTTTGTCATGACCATGGTTTAACAAAATTGTAGTCTTTTGAGTTGTACTATTTTACTTTGGGTAATGCTCGCTCCCCATTTTAGTTGGTGGGATTAGCTCAGTTTAGTACCTGAAAAGAAAATCTATTATTCTCTTTGTTCTTTGTGTTCAATACTACAGCATATGGTAGTGCTTTCTCTGACCTAATTTTGCCAAAACTTAAAAACCTCCCTTTATTTATTTGTTGGCTCAAAATGGTCCCTTACTTATGTCACTGTTAGTGCTCAATCAAACTATGGAGTGAGGAGAACCGCTAATATGATAGTTAGGGATGGCTACTCAATTCTATTTTCAACTCCTTAAAAGGACCACGGGCCTTCACTGATAAGAAGAACCTCTTATTTTGGTTGCAATGTAGACATCTGCGAGGACCTTCACTGATAAGAACTGCTCCAATGAGTTTTGCTCCACACACTGTTTTTGGCTGGTTTTCAACTAAAGCTATTTCTGAGACATCTGCATTGGCCTTTGTTTTAGATAAAGTCCATGTGAAACCCACCATTCAATAACTCATAAAATAACTCTCTATCTCCCTGTCAATGTTATAATTGACTTCATGCTCATTTACTTTATTATAAAATTGTAAATAGGTTGGGAATGTTAATGATCTCATAGCTGAACTCGCGAGGGTAACATCACAAGAACGTGGCATGTTGGATCAAGGCAGAGATCTCTTGTCAACGATTGCTGCCATGCAGGTAATGTTATTCGATATCATTTTATTTCCTACATGTGGAATTTGGAGTTGAAACTGCATTGATGATGATGCTAAACTCGTACTAGTGTTGTGTCACAAGTCCCTGGGGAACTCATAGTAGCAGTAGTAATAATAATTGAGAGAGAGAGAGAGAGAGAGAGTAACCATGAGCTAGTCCTATAATTTCCTTGCCCTCTTCCAAATTGAGACTAGCCAGTATATAGACTGATTAATTGAGTTAATTGACAGGTAAATGAAAGTAGCCTGAGAACCCACCTTTTACAAGTACAGTTTGCACCCTCAACCTCAAGCTTTTCAGCGGAAACATGATACTGATACTGTTTGAAGCTAACATCTCACAACAGTACTATGATTTTGCGATTTGGGGGTAAAGAAGCATGGAACATTCCGTTTTGGGATGATGATCCATGGGAAGGAGAAGGCATGCAGCAACGGGCATTATGAGTGTGCCAAAGTAAGGGCCGTGGTTTCAACATCTAGTCTAGATTCTAGGTTCTACACGTATTGTCTATAGGGTACTTGCCGCATAGATCTTCGGCATGTCTACAAGGAAGTGTATATAAGTCATGTTTCCTTTCGTTTTCTAGAGCTGGCCTGGGAACAGAAAAGGAATGGAGAAGAAATACAGACTTGTAGTCGGTTGCTTCTTTTTCTGCTCTCTAGGGTACTTGCCGCATAGATCTTCGGCATGTTTTGTAAAAAGCATATACAGTAGTCCATTGTGAAGTTTCAGTCCTCAAAGATTTTCTGCCTGTAGTCTTTGGAGGCAATCTCCATTTGTATTAGCGGCTCTAACCACTTCATAGTTTCGCCTTGACCAAGGCTGTAGAATTTCATTTACCTTAATCTTTCTCATTGCCTTTTGAATGTTATAGAATCATCGACATGAATAAGATCTTACATACCACGTCTTCAATAAGATCTTACATACCACATCTTCCTTGGTCGATAGCCTCAGATGCATACGATCGTCAATCAATCTTGGCTACCGGTTTGGGTCGTTGTTGCGTGATAGCATTCTCATATATCGACATTTCATCAGATTGACCGTGTTAAGCCGACTAAGGAAATGTGCTTTCTGGACTGATAATCAAATACACCTCCTGTAAGGCTTAATGGCCTTGGTTTGCAGAGGCTAAAAACACTTCAATTTGGTTCAGCATTTGGAATGCTCATTTGGGCTCTAAAGGGGTTTGGCCAAATGCCGTGATGTTTGGTTCATATTTTTGAGGATTTTGGGGAGATGCAATTGCATCTCCAAGGGGGTTGAAAAGCCTTTAGGGGAATAGAGGGGGAGAGGTCCATTGGGAAGTTGCATTTTCGGAATGCAACTTCCACTGTTCATCACTGTTCATCTCCACTGGAGAGAAGCCGATCGGAGGCCAACGACCGCCGGTCAAGGGGTTGCGTGCGCCGGCGACCGTCGGCCAAGGGTTGCCTGACCCCGACAACCGTCGCCGGACCTCAGGCGACGCCTGGGTCGTGTGACCCCGGCGGCTAAATCTGGTCATTCGGCGGTCTGGTGGCCGAACTTCAAAAAAGAAAATAGATTTTTTTTTTAATTTAATAAAAGTCATTTACAAATGCAAATTTTACAAAACGGTATTTTGGCCAAAGTTGTATTTTAATGCAAATTTTACCAAATGATATTTGCATTTCGGAAAACCCCCTTCGGTTTTTGGTAAATGCATTTCCCAAAAGCCGAACCAAACGGACCTATAAATCAATCTATTAAGTTGTTTAGAACGAGCCTTGAATGGAATTTGTTGTGTCAATCTACAAAGTGATGAGATAATCACCTGATATTCCTGACGTTAGTCTTGTCCTACTAATATACAGTGCAGCCGACAAAACATTTTCCTTTTGCTCAATTAATAAAAGTTAATTTACATATAATTTCCTGCAAAAACTTAAAACATACTATCTAAAGTGAAAACAAAATCGTAAAATAAATTATATATGCTCACATGCATGAACAATCGCCCGTTTTGAAAAGCTTGGAGTCATGAGACGAATAAAATCGAAGCCACTCTAGAACAGGGTTTGAAATTGCGGGGATGTTTCCATGTTTTTGGCGCGTGCTAAAAAGTTATATTTCTTACAGATCATTATGAAATTATATTTCGTGGGATGTTGTGTATTCTGGGACGTGAAAAACGTGCGTTCAACCCACCAAACCAGAGGAGCCCATTTTCCGAGCGTTGGTCAGTCTCGACGTCCCGTACGGTCAAGAGGTGCAGAGAACTTGGCCCTTAGCGTAGCGCAGAAGGCATCTCCTTGGCCTTACTAGATTTGTGAGCTGCACCTTCCTACAGTAGAAATGCTAGGTCGTCAAAAGGAGATGAAGGAAAGTATGCCCCAACTGTCTGTGGAAAAAGAAGAAGAAGGAGCTCTGATTACACTCTTTTTCTTTCTTGTTCTCTCGTCCTACTTTTCTGAAAATTTGAACTTTCCCCGGACTCTAGAATGTTAGTTTTGATTGCTTTCATGATGACTAAACCGATACCCTTATATTAATGTTACTTCAATCGCACGATGCCAATATAACAGTGATGAAGTTAGGATTTCGAGTGGGTGCCAAGATTTTAACTGTGGTGCAGCAAATATTTTTTTAATTATTTTTGTTATCAACGGGTATCTCAAAAGAAATCGGCTGACAAATTAGTTAAACTTAAAAAGTCCATTTTCTTAAAAATCTTTTTGTAGTTTTCCCACAATCAGTAAACCAACAAGTTCCTTGATTTAGAAAAAAAAATCCCTCTAAGATGGCAAATGTATTATGTAAAATTTGTAAAAAAGAAATCACCAATTGCCCAAAATGAGTAAGAATAAGAAACTGTAGCGTTAATAAGTGTCAAACTTATAATTCTGAAAAAGGAAAAAGAAAGCACTGAACATTCCGTAGTGTGTTGGTGAGGGTTGAAGAAAAAATAGCTAGGAGAAGAAATCGTACGTCAAAAAGTTTATCATTACTTTGGAAATTATTAAAGGGTTAATAACTTGAAAAACCTAAACTGATACACATGTAACAAATTTATCTCAAACTAATTTTTTTATCATTAAAAACCTTAAACCAATATACTTATAACAAATTTACCCCAAATGGTCACAAAAAACCCTAAATCAGTATACTTATGACCAAAAACTAATTTTTTTGACTGCTAAAAACCTCAAACTTGTATATTTGTAACAAATATATCATCAATTGAATTAAATTAATACCACAAAAAACCATAAAACTAGTCTAACGTGACAAATGGAGAGCAAAACCTCAAATCGATACACCCCGTCAATTATTACATGTCATCCAATTTAACATTTTAATAGTAATACTTAATGGAAAGTAATAAATGGTAAATTTTATCATAAGTGTATGAATTTGAGGTAAATTTATAAAAAATATGGCAGTTTAGATTTTTTTAATTTGGGGTAAATTTATCATAAGTATATCAGTTTAGAATTTTTCGTGGCATTAATTTATTCTCAAATGATAAGGGTTCCTCTTTTTGAAAAAAATCTAAATTTGCTTCCAACGCGAATTTGATACAAAGGTTCTCTTTTTGGTCATCTTTTCTTTAAAGAAGATGAGATCCTCACATCAAACCAAAAAAGAAAAGAAAAAATCATTTTTAAACGACAAAAAAGATTAGATCCGTACAACAAGCTAATAAAAGCAACAAAAGCAAAAAGATACAGATTGACCGAACACCCCATTTATACAAAAGGTGATTGGACCTTTTGAAACTCAATTCTTTTTCACAAAAAAAGTAATAAGGCTCAAGCTCCCAATCCATATTCCCAAAAGGAAAAAAAAAAAAAAAAACACAGAAGTAGTAGCTTTCGATGTAATCAAATGAAGATCAAATTTGTCTACGTTAGTTCCAGGTCAGCAAATCCCACTCTACTCATCTAGCACGTAACTCCGAGTGTCCAAAAAGTTCACATGACAGAATCGGCGTCTCTAAATTTCGGGACACGGAAAGTGGTGCGAGCTATGAGAAGAAAAAGGGAATATGGTCACACGAACATCTCCCCTCTCTCTCTCTCTCTCTCCACTTGCTGCCCTGTGGCCTACCACGGCCAACCCAAGTTGCCGACTTCCTACTAAGAAAATGGCTGGTTCTTTTCTCATTTCTCGGCCGACCAGGCGATCCATTTAATAATACAAGTGATGCCGCTGTCGCTGTGGTTCCTTCTGTTGGCCAAATTGCGCCACTGATGAGTGGTTGAATGGCGGCATTTTTGACTCGTTCTCGCAGCCTCTCTTTTGCTCGCCACGCCACTTGGCCGCAGCCTCGGCCACTGAAAAAATGGGGTCGCCTTTGTTTACTTGAGCTGGATAAGGGGAACCCGATTAGAAAAAAGGGGTATTGAACTTTCAGTGATTAGGTATTCATTAAGGCACTTTTCTAGGGTTTCATTTTACGGTCAAGAATCAAAGTCGGTACGTGGATGGGCGACCAGCAGAAGGTTGCGCGAGTGAGGAATTTCGTTTGGTCATCCCGTGGGTAATGTGCACAGATGGGGAGCCCCACCTAAATCATGCATTGCTCATGGCTCTCGCCATCTTCTTTTGTGCCTGATTAGACCACTTTCTATTTTGGTCTAGGAGCATCGTTTGTGTAGATGAATTGCTAAAAGGACGGCGAGATAAGTTCCAATGCGACAACATGATTTTCTAATTATGATTTTAGTACAAAAAATAATTCCCCCTGTCGTGAGTAGTGGGGAATGTGCCTTATCTAGCTTAGGTATATACTTTAGTTGAATCGAGCCCAAACAACCAAGCTTGACTCGGCCTATGTGCTCGACACTTGAAACTTGACTGGAACTAGATTGAGGATTAAAATTTATGCTCTGGTTCATCTCAATTGGAATTAATCGTGAAAGAATTTGAGCTTCCTTAGTATTTTCAACTTTGAAATATACCTGCATTATTTGAACTTGGGTAAGATTGAGGTCAAGCTCGCAATACTACGGAAGCTCAACTAGGCTCACAACCTTGTTGAGCTAAGAATCAACGAACTTGAGCAGGAGTAGACAGATACTCAAGTAGCTCAGGCTCGACTTGATTCAAAATCAGATAAATTGATCTCGAGTAACCATTAAACAGAGCTTGAGTTACTCATAAGTAGCTCAACTTAATTCATCTTGTAAGTTTAGATGAGCATTTTTTTACCCAAAAAAAAAAAAAAGAAAGTCCAGATGAGCATTCATTCTTTCTTGGAAAAGTACTCAATCAAAGCGAATACGTGGGCGGTTGAACAGAGTTTCCAATGAGGGTTTTTTCTCTCCAAAAGTTTCTCAAAGCCGAATGCGATTTAAAACTTCTTGATTCTTTGTATCTTCTAATTATCTCCTCATTATAAGAAAGATCTTGATATTTTCTCCACAATAATAGCCGCCGCCTAGACATCACCTCCGCAAAAACATTGATTATTTGCATAATTTTATATCGAATATCAGCATTAATTTTCTTTCTACTATTAAATTCAAAATCTAAATGGTCAATCACAAATTTAATAGGCATTAAAATCATTTCTTTACCTTTTATGTGGTGATAATTCCCAATTTTATTTCCATAAATACTCCATACATTAAGGCAACTATATAAATTTTCAATAGTTTCCTTTCTTAATTTGATTTAATTTTTCAGAATGTTAAAAATATTCACTTCGATTGCTACTTTTCTTTCTGTCTGTCTTTTGTCTATTTTCTTTCATATTGTTTAAATGTTCGTTTTCAAGTTTTTTTCCACCATCTTCAAGGTCCAATATGGCCGTCAGTAAGGAAAGTTATTATTGACACATGCATTTTATCTCTATATATAAATTTTTAAATATAAAGTTCCATATATCGTGCAAAACTATAGTTTGTTTAAGAGAATAAAGAATAGAGATACTATAATATAATTCGTCATAAATTTTCTCCAACGATGATTATGATTATTTATCAAGTGTACTAACTAGACGGTCAAATCCATTCTGGTTCATGAAAATTTGAAAACATAAGGAAGTACTTACCCCATTTTCCATTACAATGAAAAAAGATTTGAGATTCCGTAGATCTATACCTATTTTATAGTAGAGCTAAAAATTTTAAGATTCCATTTGTTGGATCAATAATGTTCAAACACACTATTTTCGCACGGAAGAATACATGCATTAATTCCATTAGGTTAAATCTCTCACCGTTTAAAAAATTAGCTTATTTTTAATTTAATTTAAATAAAATTTGTATTAAAATTCAGATATGGACCAAAATGACATCATTTTAACTTTATATTTAGTATTTTAATATAGATAGAGAAAATATATATATATATATATATATTTTTATTTTTTTTTAAAAAAGCTACATCAGCATTTACCGCTAGCTAACTTGAACAGAGTAGTTAAAGACTTGATTGCACCAAATTGACAAGTTTTTAGAATTTAATTGTACTTTTTTATAAGTTTTATAATTCAATTATACTTTCGTGACAAGTTTTAGTATTTTCAAAGCACTTATCCTAAAAAAGAAAAGAAAGAAAGGAAAATGAGAAATTAGAAAAGAAAAGAACAAAAGAATTAAATTTTATTTTAAAAAATTATGCGCGTTAGCATCAATCACGCCAATGCGTAGGATGGCCAGGCGTCACGTAAAAGATTTCCAATCAAAATTTGCTGGATGGACTATAATGACAAATTGTCAAAAAGTTTAGGATCTAATTATTATAATTAAAAAAATTATAATCTATTTGACTTGATAAATGCAGTAGATTTAAGATTTTTTCGGTAATTTTCCTCCAAAATTTACCAAGTTCATATCCTCTATCCCCAATGTGTCATGATATGAGCGAGTAAAATAAAGCCTACGCGTGCTTTAAGTCGAGTGGATCCAAACTCGCAAAAACCCCATCTTTTTTCCATGACCCCAAATCACAAGCTCGATAACGGGTCGGATCAAATTTTCGATGGGAAATCACTAATCCCCCATATGTGACAAAACGGGGGGAAAACCCATGTTCGCTTTCGTGAGCATGACCAACCCAAAACCAGATGCTTCGAACGCGACCCTCTTTCCGGGGTCCTCATCAGATGGCCCGGCTGTCGCCGTCGCCATCGCCGTCGCCATCGTCGTCGTCGCCGTCGTCGCCACGAGCCGTGTCTCTCGCCATGTTGCCCCATGCGCGTCCGGGGACGACCGGGTCCAGCATTCACACACGCTCCCCGCGGTTTCGCCTTCCACCGCTAAATAAGGCAAACGACTTCGTCCAGACCCGATCGCTCAACCGATCGGTAACCGGACTGGACCCACACCACTTGCGCGCGCGTCACTGAATCGTATAATCAAATATTCTAATCCCCGCCGAAACGTGGGAAGCAAGTTGGGGGGTCGAATATTGAAATCGAAATGAAACACAAATTCCTCCAATCGATCGATGGCAATCGCCGCCATAACCGACCGAAACGGCTTTCGACGGGTCAACGCTGCCGCCGGAGACCGGGGGACCTCGTGCAGCTTCCGGGAACGTCCGGATTCGCACGCTTCGCATCGCTGGAACCGGTGGAGAAGCGACCGGATCAGCCGCGGGCTGACCGACCGATTCTTCTCGCCCGGGCGCGACCCCACTCGGGAAGTTTCGTGCTTTCTTCACAGCTTTTGGCAGCGAATTTGAACGACGCTATTGTAATATGCAAAGATGGAAAACGTGGGAAGCGAAGCGGGGCGAAGTAAATGGAAACCGAAATGAATTGAATTTCAACCAATCAATGAATCAAACTTGCCTTCGAACGAACTAAAGCAATGCTAACTACCCACAGTTGAAGCTGAGTATGTACACCTCCTTCCCCCCAAGAAAGAACTCCAGCATCACCCAGCAAACGAAAAGAGAAAGAACAAAAAAACAATCGTTTCTAGTATAATTCTCTATTCCTATCTGAAACTCGATCGAATTCCCCGATCCAAGTCGCCGGGTTTTGGTGTGGTTTCCGTGCGTTTTCGATCCGACCCAGTTCAGGCCGCTTCCGTCTTCACCGCCGGCGCCAGGAACCGGGGCTTCTTGGAGGGGTGCGGGCTCTCCACCTCGTCGTCGACCCCGCCGGAGACGACGAACCTGGGGGAGAACTCCGGGAGCGCCGGGATGTTCAGATCGAACTCGCGGTGCCCCTGGCTCTGCGTGTGCGTGGACCCCACGCCCTCCGACACGCTCACCCCGCTGGCGGCCGGGGCGGCGGCGGCGGCGGAGGGGGCGGAGAAGGAGGCGGGGGCGGGGGCCTCGTAGTGGCACCGCTTGTGCCCGCCGAGCGCCTGGCCGGTGGGGAAGCTCTTGTGGCAGATCGAGCACTCGTGGACCTTCCCGGACACGCCGGAGGAGGTCGTCGCCGCGGAGGTGCTCGAGGTGGTCGGCTGGTCGTCCCCAGCGGCGGCGGCCGCGGCGGAGGAGGCGAGCTTGCGGTGGCTGGCCTTGTGGCCGCCCAGGGCCTGATAAGAAGGGAAGCCCTTGTCGCAGACGGGGCACTTGTAGGTCACCTTGGCCGCCTCGGAAGCGACCGCGGGGGGAGGCGGCGGGGGGAGGGTCCGGCCGGCGCCGCCGCGGGCGAGCATGATGAGGCAGAGGGCGAGGTACTCGTCCTCGGAGGGCGGGTTGTGGGGGCGCTTGGAGCGCTTGCGCTTGGTCCAGGGCTCGGCGAGCGGGAGGTCGTAGGCGGCGGCGGAGGAGGAGGAGGAGGCCGGCGGCGGCGGCGGCGGCGGCGGCGGGGGAGGAGTCCTTCATGAATTGGAACGGAGCGGAGGGAGCGGTGGGGGAGCTGAGGGCCTCCAAAGCCATGGCTAACACTGAGGAGGAGAGAGAGATTGAGGGTGAGGGTGAGGGTGGCGGTTGGGTGTGGGATTTTAGAGAGAGAAACTTGGGAGTGGTGTTGATTCTGAGGTGTTCTTCTTCGATGGAAGTGAATGAGTGAACTGAGGTCTTGAGGCTTTATATAATACAAAACGCGATGAGAGAGAAAGAGGGAGAGAGGAAGTTGCGTGACAAGTGGAGGGAAGGAGAGGGGGGAGGAGAGTGAAGTGGGGAAAGCTGTGTGAGCGTGTGTTTTGCGTTCACATTATTCCGTTTTCATTAGCGAAGTGGGGTTTACATCTGGCCCTCCCATTTTTCAGTCCTATTTTGCTTGGGCCAACTAAAAAAAAAAAAGAAAAAAAAAAAAAAGAAGAGAAATTACATCGAGAAATTAAAATGAAATTGAGATGGGGTGTTTTTTGGGTTGGTGAGATTTAGGCGGTGAGAGTTCTTGAGTTTGGTGGACCGCCAGCAATTTTGCTGAAAGTCTTTATCCATGGAGAGCTTCTTTCTTCTCTTTCGGGCCAAAAACGTGTATCGTGAATAACCTGCCCGCACCAAATCTCTCTCCCCCCCCCGTCTCTCCAGATCCACCACGTGCACTCATGCTTATCCTCGACTCACCGCTGTTTGGAAAATCGGTCCATCGATTCACATCTAACGAGAAAAATTAGAGCACACACCGCCAGTGAAAAGAAATATTCACTCGTGCAGCCTTCTCCACCGTTGATTCAAGGGTCGATCTCAAAATCGACGGTGAACGACGCTGTTCCTGAGAATTTTCCTTTTTATATCGTCGACGTAGGCCGTAATTAGTCGTACAACAAATGGGTTTCGGATGCGTATTCGGATAAGAGAGACGTGTCCAATTACGGCCGCTACAGGGATCCACGAGGAAAGCACCGGGCGAAATTTGATGAACGAACATCAGTTTCGGATCCTTGTTATATGTGATTGGGAGGATTATCATAGTTAATTGAGATCCACTTAGGGGGGGAGTACCTGCCTTATTATGTCTTCTGTATTTTAAAGAGTGAGTTGGGTCAAATCCAAAGAGAGAGAGGAGAGAGAGAGAGAGACGGGGTCCAAGTCAAAAAGGGCATACCAAGTCTCTCAACCGCCCCAACCCAACGCGGTTCGGAAGATTCCTCACCAGCTGCCGCCGGCGACGGCAGCCACCTTTGCTGCCCCCCCAATCGGCAAGCTCAGTCGCTCCGTCGCCGCCCTTCCAAATCATGGGCCCCGTGTGGGTGTAATTAGATATATATCGACCTTGATTAGCATGTTAATTAGAGCAGCAGAGCTTCGAGAGAGTGGGAAAAGGGGGCGAATGAATTCGGTCCGCCCGGTCTTTGCTTTTCCTTGGGGTCCGCGGCGACGGTCGAAAGTCAAACGTCAAGCAGTTGACTGAGCTCAGAGGGGGCGGTGTGCGTAACAAGAAGCAAAGTGGACCGGTTCTCTCTTCCATACCGTATGAGGTGGCAAAATTTGACGTCATATATACCTTGCTTCAAGAATTCATTTCATTTAAAGTTTTTTTTTTTTGGTAACTGAGGAACCGCCGAAGATTCCCTTTTGCTTACGCTAATCGGGGTCACACCACCCTTCAATGCCCGGTAGCACCATCAGATGTCGTCACAAGTCACTATTTAGACGTCATGGAATGCAACGAGAGAATTCCAACCCTCGACCTCAGCAATGAGGGAGAGTGTGCACAAATGCGCTGCCCATGAGTGCGTTCATTTTAAGGTTAATATAAAAAAAAACCTTAAATCGATATACATTTGCGACAAATTTACCCTCCATTAATTTCTATTAAATTATAATAATATCACAAAAAATCAAGAATTGTGACATCAGTCAACCGTCACGTGTTCTCTAATTCAGCAATTTGATAGTAAAATTTAATAGAAATTAATAGAGAGTAGTAAACTTATTTAAAATGTACCGATTTGGGGTTTTTGATAGTTAAAAAATAATTTAAAATAAATTTATACAAATTTGAGATTTTTTTATTATATTAATCATTCATTTTATGTTATTCTGTTACGTTCTATTTTGAGTAGGGTTTCGCCAAAATTTAGTATTCCTTGGAGAGAAGTAGGAGTGCTGCTTCGCGGAGGTTCGCGACAAAAAAAGAGAGGTGCGTGCGCGGAACTTTCTCGTCTCCATCGAGAAAAGTCGCGTTTTGGTTTCGCCTCTCCCGGTGTGGAGGAGTCGTAGCAGTTCAGTTCCAACTTCCGCTGAAATTTCACCCCTCTCTCTCTCTCTCTCTCTCTAGAAGATTATCCCCGCTTCACCACGCCACAGATTCCCCATTGTAATCTGGAAAAAAAAAGAGAGGGTAATTTACACGTGCAATTTCAACCCAGCAAGGAACAAAAACGCAGTCGCCGTCCTCGCTCGTTGGTCTATTTTTTGAAAGGTAAATGAATATTATCCATATATTATAGATAAAGGAAAGGAATTATTGAAAAACCCTAAACTTATTATATTTTTGTTATTTTGGTCCTAAACATTTTGATTGTGTTGATTGAATCATAAATATTTTCACGTTTTGTTAATTGAGTTTATTAAGTCAATTTTGACTGGAAATTACTAACGTAAACACTACTCATCCTACATGGCACAATCAGCTCTAGCGTAAACAATTCTAAATAACATTTTAATATTTTTTCAATTTATTTATTTTCTTCTCTTTTCTTTTTGATTTTACCGTGGCCAACAAGGGTCACCAGGCCCTCGCTAGAGCAATGAAGACCATGCCAACCATTGTAAAATTAATAAAAAAAATTGATAAAAAGTAAAAATTATCAACATTTGTCGTGTCATGTAAAATAATCAACGTTCATGTTAGCGGTTTTCTGATCATAAATGGTCGAGTCGGCTCAATTGACATAACGTAAAAATGTTTAAAATTCAATTGACATTATCAAAATGTTTGGTATTAAATCGACAAAAATATAATAGGTTTTAAGACTTTTTTGATAGTTTTTTTCTTATATTATGTGTCCAATACACCTATCTAAATTAAAAGAATGCATGACTAATTTTGAGTGGAAAACATGCTACCCTAGTCGCAACAAAAGAGCAAAATTTTCGTTCAATCCAATTTGAAAGGACTTCCCCACCCACCATATTGATTAATGGTTGGTGGTTCATATATTAGGGACATCATCCACATGGCAAATTCACTAATCATAAATGTGGACGATATCGATGCTTGTATCATATCATTCGAAAAGGTGATTAGAGAAAATCATGACCAGTCATATAAACATGCGAGTCGATGGATCCTTTCATACGTGTGAAGGCAAAAACTAAAGCAAAAATGCATAAGTTTGCACTTATGGGGATAAAGATATCTTCACTTTTTAGATGGTACCGAAAAAAGTATCCAAACCTTTGCTTGATTCACATTCTTACACGCGTCATGCAACGTTTAACTTAAACGCGGCTAACAACAATTGCATGTGCGAAAAACACGTTGGCAAGGGGACATGACACTGACATCCTTTCTGGCAAACACAACTCAATGTTGCTTTTGAGTTTTCCGAATTAAAGATGCATTTGCACCGACAAAGGAAAGAAAAAAAGATGAACAGCCCCCGAATTAAAAGAGTTTACATTCTTGGATCCTTCATTTCTTTTGCCCTAAATTGGAGATTATGTTTCACAATCGATAATTCAAGTGAATTCATCACCTTACATGGACATAAAAATCAACGGCATTGGCCCATTTCCATGCAGAACTTTTCGTGCATCATTTTAAATGATCGAAAATTGGGAGTATTTTAATCTTGCGGGCTTAAGTCGATAGCATTTGTTTTTTTCGTCGTGGGTGATACTGATCACATTGTAACGTGCGTACTAATTAAAAAAATAAAAGCGCACTATAAATTCGTACTTTACATAGGCCAGTCTCTAGCGAGCTAGGGGAGTTGTACCGTCACACCATCTCTATCTACCCTTCATACTTATCCGATGCACAAAAAATACTACTTCTTCAATCTAGGGCAGAATACCATCCGTCAGCGTCCACGTGGACCAGTGAGAGTTGAGGGTTTGACTGTTCGAAATAAAAAAAAATATGGAAAGACAGGCGTGGATACTTGGGAAGTGCTGACGCAGGACCTGTTGCAGCCGCCGGTTTGGTCAGACTCGGATGACCGCGGGGAAGATCATCTAACAAATCGATTTATATTTAAAAAAATTATCGACTCTTAGGTAAAAGAAAAAAAAAAAGAAGAAGAATCTAATTCATGAAACTTGGATAGTTGACCTTTTCAAAGACCTCGCAAAGGAAATAGTACCCCTCACGCTATCCCAAACCGAAGTTAACGAAGTGGGTATGTCGTGAAAATCGTGTCGGTTGTCTTGATGAAGTATGCGATGATGAATCGTGTTGGTTGGCTCAATAAAATATTCGATGATTAATTCATCGTCGAGTGTAATTGTGTCATTAAAATTGATTTATTTATGGTGCATTTATTTCGCGAATTTTTTTTTTTTGACATCTAGTACGCTTAGTTAATGAGTCAATGTAAAATATTTTAGTAATCACCAAAAAGTGTTCTCATACTAAAACTTAAATTTAGGAAAATGAATTCCTCTTTGAAAAAAACAAAAAAACATTTTACCAAATATTTTCCTAGTTTTTGCGTCCTTATTTAACAAAAGTTTTATTCTTATTCCTTGCTTCTCATTTCTCCTTCTTCCTCTGATGGTTGTGTGCCTTGGCAATGGCCAACAGCCTGGCGATTGGCCATGATGCGGGGCGGCGAGCTTAAGGCTCGGCTGATCCAGACAAGCCTAAGCTAGGTACCTTATAAATCCCAAACCGAATTTAACAAGGTGGGTACGTCTTGAAAATCGTGCTAGCTATCTTGATGAACAATTAGACAAGGGAAAGGTTAAAAAACAAAAAATCTAAATTATTATATCAGTATTAATTCAGTATTAAACATTTCAGTTATGCTAATTTAGTTTTAAATATTTTCATATTTGTATCAATTTAGCTCATTCTATTAATTTAGATCGGAAATCGCTAACAGGAACGTTGATCATCCTATATGGCATGAATCGACGTTGATGAACATTTTTAATAATAATTTAATAAAATTTGAACTTTTAATTTTCTTTTGTTTTCTTTTTTCCTCAATTATTTTGGTCGAACCCTTGCCAACCCTCACCCAGGGCCTTCGCGCCCTTGCCCACGGTCAATGAGGCCACAATGACCTCAATCGGGGCCATCGTGACGTTGCCTTCTCTAAGCAAGGTGGCCTTGGCCCAAGGCCAAATCCAACGAGGGTTTGTTGGCCCTTGCTGGCCAAAGTGAAGGAAAAAAATTAAATAAAAAGAAAAGAATAAAAAATTATTTTAAAAAATGCCCGTGTCAATGTCAATCGTGACATATAGAGTAGTCGACGTCTATTAGCGATTTTTGACCTAAATCAATCAAATGGATTCAATAGGTATTAATGTGAAAATGTTTAAAACTAAATTTGTGTGATTAAAAAGTTTTATGATTGAATTAATACCTAATGCAATAGATTTAGGAATTCTTTTTATATTGTTCCATGATCAATTCATAGTCGAGTTTAATCATGTAGTTGGGGATTGAGCGATTTAACCTGAGTAACCAAGGATGGTATAAGGTATTCATTCACATACACGTTACATGATACATGAACTGCACATCGGTATCATACTCATTGTATGCTAATATGGGTTTTTTTAAAATTTGTTTACATACTCGATGCCTCTAAGAGGCATTGACCTAATTGTAAGAAAAAAGGTTTATTATTACATCTAATATATGTCAATAATCACTGGTTGCATAGCATATTTTCTTATGTGAATGGCGTAATAGGTGACAAGAAGTATTCTTTCACGATCAACAAAAAAGATAAAATAAACAAATAGTTAAAAGTGTATATCCGCTCAAATAAAAATATGATTCTTCATGACTTGCTCTTAGTAGAAAGTTTATGGACAACAAGGATCAATTTTGCGTTCTCAATTATATATTCCCTTTTGGGTTCTTGCTAAAGTATCATTTCAATGAAAGTTGTTTTTAAGCGAAGAAAAATTAACTGGAATTATTACATATACTTATTTCACATCGTGCCCAAGGAACGGGTAATTTACAAGTACAGATAATAACTGAAGGCAAATCCTATTACCTCCGATTTGACCTCTCACTTTAAAAAAGTGAGTGTAAATGCAAAGTTACGTTCTCGCAGCATTTACCATGCAATGCAATAGTGATAATATTATAAGCGGCGCAATCAATCCTTATCGGGAGTCGGATACAATCCACTTATTTTAATATTAATAACTTTCACGTCATTTTGCATTTTAAGTTCAATTTTAGCTAGCATGGCTCTTGTCAACTGTAGCAACCCTCTATTTACTCGTCCAGTGATAGATAAAAAGATCATCGAATAAGACAAAGACCAATTTAGGTAATTTAGTTATACCGAACATCGCCCTTGTTTGACTAATCTTGCTGTTCGTCAGTCAGTCGAAGGCATCGAAATAGTAGCCATCTCCATTGGCAGGATCGATGGATCCGATTGCCAAATCAGCAAGCATGATTTAGCACCGCGAATTCGTCCCATCAGATCGCGGGCGGCCTGAGTCATCCGTCCATGTACCAAGTAGAGGTAAAAACGGGAGGTGTTCATGAACGTGGGCACGGAGTTGGGATCGACGATGATAGCCTGCATTTCGCAAGAGGATTAGCTCGAAGTGGTGTGGTGAAGTCATCATTCTCACGATCCGCCTCCTTTGTATCAAAGCCAATAATTGATTGGTACATGCTCTTAATAAATTACTATCAGAGCTAATGATTGATTGGTGCTTTACCCTTAATTTGTTTCAATATTTGGTGAATATCTTATGAATGAATCTAATGACTAACATGATTTCTGGGTAGGTAAGCGTTATGTGATAGCAACGTGATTCCGGTAGCAACCTCCATGGTTCAATTTGGAGAAATGGAATGTGAGAGATTTAAATTGTGAAAAGGGAATATGATGGAAAGATTGTTAGGATGCACGTATGAGTTATGTTAGAAATTCATATGTTTGAGAATTTAATTAATATTATTCTAATCGGTGTATAACTTATTGATTTAAATTTTTAAGAAGAAGTGGGTTTCATAGGATATATTAATGAGTTCAGATTTGAACTTCTTTTTTATGATTCCGAGGAGGATATTAGATTTCTATTGGGTGGTCTAAATAGTGTGGTCATCCACGATTTGTTTGTTGATGCATTGGGGCTTCCGTGAGATACAAGTACAACAGGTAAGGTTGGTACCAGCTAACTCCACGTGTAATATTTAAATTTGCAAAATGAAGGGTCAATTGATGACAGATGAATACCGTTAATGTGTCCCAACAAGTTGTCAGGATTTGGGTTCCGTGCGATATTCAAATTATGATATTATATTAAGCCGTGTTATCTCGGAGCTTTTCATTAAAGTTTATCTTGAGTGCGTGTCAATTAGGGTCGTTCCGGGTTTTTCAAGTTCTGCTTCCGTAGTGGTGTCCAATCGCGAAAATTTGTTTGGAAAACGAAACTTTTTGATAGAAGGCATCGCTGTAAAATCCTGTATTAAAATGCTTCCAATCTGATGTTGGACTTTTGACAACAAAGGGCAGCTCAGTCAGCCCCTCAACAACTGGGGCAAACACTAAATTTCACGAAATATTTGGGGCTAAATCCCGAGAACTCCACAAATTTTCACTTGAGAGAAAGAAATACCCTAATCCAAAAGGTTCGCCAATTTTTAAATGAGACAAAAAGAGATTTCCACCTTTAAGTTTTGAATGTGAAAATCATGCAAAAAAGATCATAAATTTATTGCATTTGTGTTAAATCAATTTTAAACATTTTAATTGTGACAATTTAATTTTAAATCTTTTGATAATTCTAAGATCATCTGACAAAAATTTATCATTGACAGAGAAAGAAAGCCACTAAAGAATTCGACAAACGTCGATTTTCGGCAGATGTAAGGGGTGTGCATAACAACGTTTCTATACCGGGGAACTATTTCTTTTTAGAAATAGTTTTTTTTCTATTTCTACTCTGGGAACAATTTCTGAGTAACACGTGGGTGGTGGGTCCTCACGTGCCTCCCCAGGGTTTACAATTTCTCACCAAAGTAAAAAAAAAAAAAAAAAAAAAAACAATTTAAGGTAAAATTGTTTCCTAATTATACAAACTTTATATTCTTGTAATAGAAAAAGAATAGAAATGCGTTTAGTAAAAATTTATAAATTTTTGCATTTATTTGTTTTTTCTTCTTACTCACGGACCACCAATTGCCACTTGCCGCCGCACGACAGCTGCACGGACGTCGCACGACCGCCGCATGATTGCCGCACGATCGAAAAAAAAATTATTTGTAGAAATTGTTCTCGGGAACAAGAAGCTATTATTTTTGTTTTTTGTTTTTGTTCCAAATCTATTCCCCAGCCACTTTTCTATTCTGAAGAATAGAAAAATAAATTAGTGTTATCAAACAGATTTCTATTCTTTTTTTTTTTTTGTTCCGAGGAACAAACAATATATATTTATTTGTTTGTTGTTATCATTAGTCTTCATAAATGTGAAGAATATTGCGCAGCCCAAGACCAAACACTATTGGAGCTTAACGAGATTCTGCAAGTTGTCAAGATTGAAGATGTAATTGAGCCAAGTTTGATTAGCCATGCAACAATGCTGATTGAAATGCTGCCGGAGTTCTTTGTCAACCGAGGAAATCTTGACCAGATAAGGATTGCTAGTCACATTGGGCCGAGAACGAGGATGAAGATAACATGGCGCCTTCGATGCGCTGGATTTGTTGTCCTCGAGGGAAGCGAGGTGATCATCCACTTTCTGAGATGATCAGCCTCGATCTCTTTGTCTATCACATTGATCATCCTCTGTCTTGGTCCGTCGGTTTGTCTGTCTGTGTTCTTTCTCTCTCCGCCCCTCTCGCCCTATGTGATCTTTTAATCAATAATGTAGAATGATCTTTCACTTTTGCTCTTTTAGTCCATTTCCCATAATAATAATCCAAAACATAAAAAATAAAAAAGAATTATCCTTTCCTCCTTGAAAAAATCTTACAAAGCAGTTTCAATACCAAATTGTTTCAGCTGACCATACTTCACAAATTGTCTCATAGTGTCCATCTCTCTCTGTCCATGTCTTCTCCCCATCTTCTGCACAGTCTCTTCTACATAGTTTTCTTCTCCGCCATGGATAATCTTGCCGTTCTTCACCCGAAGTGGGACGCATACAAGAAAGCCACTAAAGAATTCAATACACGTCGATTTTCAGCAGATGTAAGGGGTGCGCATAGCAACGTTTCTATTCTTGAGAACTATTTATTTTTAAAAATAGTTTTTTTTATATCTACTCTGGGAATAATTTTTGAGTAAAATAAGGTGTTTCCTAATTATACAAAATTTTTATTCTTAGAATAGAAAAAGAATAGAAATACGTTTGGTAAAAATTTATAAATTTTTGTATCTATTTGTTTTTTCTTCTTACTCACAGATCGCCGACCGCCGCTTGTCGCCCCACGATAGCTGCACAGACGTCGCACGACCGCTGCACGATCGAAAAAAAATTTATTTCTAAAAATTGTTCTTGAGAACAATAAGCTATTCTTTTTTTTTTTTTTTTCCAAATCTATTCTCAGCCACTTTTCTATTTCGGGGAATAGAAAAATAAATTGGCGTTATCAGATAGATTTCTATTCTTTTTTTGTTCCGAGAAACAAAAAATATATATTTATTTGTTTGTTGTTATTTTTAGTCTTCAGAAACACGAAGAATATCGCGTAGCTCAAGACCTAACACTATTGGAGCTTAACGAGATTCTGGAAGTTGTCAAGATTGAAGATGTAATTGAGCTGAGTTTGATTAGCCACACAACAATGCTGATTGAAATGCTGCCAGAGTTCTTTGTCAACCGAGGAAATCTTGACCGGATAAGGATTGCCGGTCACATTGGGCCGAGAACGAGGATGAGGATAACATCGCGCCTTTGACGGGCTGGATTTGTTGTCCTCGAGGGAAGTGAGGTGATCATATGCTTTCCCGGATGATGAGCCCCGATCTCTTTGTCTGTCACGTTGATCATCCTTTGTCTTAGTCCGTCGGTCCGTCTGTCTGTGTTTCTTTCTTTCTCTGCCCCTCTCGCCTTATGTGATCTTTTAGTCAATAATTCTTTCACTTTTGCTCTTTTAGTCAATTTCCCATAATAATAATCCAAAAAGTAAAAAATAGAAATGAATTATCCTTTCCTCCTTGAAGAAACTTACAGACCAATTTCGTTACCTGTAAAGCAAATTGTTTCAGTCGACCGTACTTCACAAATTGTCTCATAGTGTCCATCCTCTCTCTCTTCACGTCTTCTCCCCATCTTTTGCACAATCTCTTCTGCACAGTTTTCGTCTCCGCCATGGATAATGTTGCCATTCTTCACCCGAAGTGGGACGCATACAAGAAAGCCACTAAAGAATTCGACAAACGTCGATTTTCGGTAGATGTAAGGGGTGCGCATGGCAACATTTATATTTCGGGAAACTATTTCTTTTCAAAAATAAGTTTTTTCTATTTCTACACCGAGAGCAATTTCTGAGTAAAATAAGATATTATTTCTATTCTTGGAATTGAAATAGAATATAAATGCGTTTGGTAAAAATTAATAAATTTTTATATTTTTTTTTTTCTTCTTACTCATGAACCGCCGACCGTCGCTTGCCGCCGCATGATAGTTGCACGGACATCGCACAACCACCGCACGATCGTTGCACGACCGGGAAAAAAAATTATTTCTAGAAATTGTTCTTGGGAGCAAGAAATTATTATTATTATTATTATTTTTTTGTTTCTTGTTTTTGTTCCAAATCTATTCCCCAGTCATTTTTCTATTCCGGGGAATAGAAAAATAAATTGGCGTTATCAAACGGATTTTTGTTCTTTTTTTGTTTTAGGAACAAACAATATATATTTATTTGTTTGTTATTATCTTTAGTCTTCAGAAACGCGAAGAACATAGCACAGCCCGAGACCTAACACTGTTGGAGCTTAACAAGATTCCGGAAGTTGTCAAGATTGAAGATATAATCGAGCTGAGTTTGATTAGCCACGCAACAATGCTAATTGAAATGCTGCCGGAGTTCTTCGTCAATCGAGGAAATCTTGACCAGATAAAGGATTGCCGATCACATTGGGCCGAGAACGAGGATGAGGATAACATTGCGCCTTCGACGGGCTAGATTTGTTGTCCTCGAGGGAAGCGAGGTGATTGTACGCTTTCCCGGATGATGAGCCCCGATCCCTTTGTCTGTCCCTCTTGCCTTATGTGATCTTTTAGTCAATAATGCGGCATGATCTTTCACTTTTGCTCTTTTAATCCTTTCCCATAATAATAATCCAAAAATAAAAAATAAAAATGAATTATCCTTTCCTCCTTGAAGAAATCTTACAGAGCAGTTTCGTTACCTGTAAAGCAAATTGTTTCAGTCGACCGTACTTCACAAATTGTCTCATAGTGTCCATCTCTCTCTCTTCACGTCTTCTTCCCATCTTCTGCACAGTCTCTTCTGCATAGTTTTCTTCTCCACCATGGATAATGTTGCCATTCTTCACTCGAAGTGGGACGCATACAAGAAAGCCACTAAATAATTTGACAAACGTTGATTTTCGGCAGATGTAAGGGGTGTGCATGGCAACGTTTCTATTCCAGGGAATTATTTATTTTCAGAAATAAATTTTTTTCTATTTCTACTTCAAGAACAATTTTTGAGTGAAATAAGGTACTTGGTAATTATACAAAATTTCTATTCTTGGAATAGAAAAAGAATAAAAATGCATTTAGTAAAAATTTATAAATTTTTGTATTTATTTATTTTTTCTTCTTACTCATGAACCGCCAACTGCCGCCACATGACAGCTGCATGGATGTCGCACAACCGCCGCACGATCGAAAAAAAATAATATTATTTCTAGAAATTGTTCTTGGGAACAACAAGCTATGTTTTTTTGTTTCTTGTTTTTGTTCCAAATCTATTCCCCAGCCACTTTTCTATTTTAGGAAATATAAAAATAAATTGGTGTTATCAAACAAATTTTTGTTCTTTTTTTATTCCGAGGAACAAACAATATACATTTATTTGTTTGTTGTTATCTTCAGTCTTCAGAAACGTGAAAAATATCGCGCAGCTCGAGACCTAACACCGTTGGAGCTTAACGAGATTCTAGAAGTCATTGAGCTGAGTTTGATTAGCCACGCAACAATGTTGATTGAAATGCTGTCAGATTTATTCGTCGACCGAGGAAATCTTGACCGTATAAGGATTGCTGGTCACGTTGGGCCGAGAATGAGGACGAGGATAACATCGCACCTTCAACGGGCTGGATTTGTTATCCTCAAGGGAAGCGAGGTGATCATACGCTTTCCCGGATGATGAGCCTTGGTCTTTCTGTCTGTCACGTTGATCATCCTTTGTCTCGGTCCGTCGGTCCGTCTGTCTATGTTTCTTTCTCTCTCTGCCCCTCTCGCCTTATGTGATCTTTTAGTCAATAATGCGGAATGATCTTTCACTTTTGCTCTTTTAGTCCATTTCCCATAATAATAATCCAAAAAATAAAAAATAAAAATGAATTATCCTTTCCTCCTTGAAGAAATCTTTTAGCCTTATGTCACGGGCTGATTGATCAACTTTCGATCACACATAGGCTGACTCGTGTGGGCTTAAGGTTTTTACCCCTAATCAGCCTTTCAACACTCACTCACAAGGGTCTCACTCGTGTGGGCTTAAGGTTTTTACGCCTAAGCAGCCTTTCAACACTCACTCACAAGGGTCTCAGAGAGATAGACTTCTAGAGAGAGAAGTTCTGGATTTGTATTTACTTGAAAATGAGATGATTTACAATGAGGGGGAATACCTCTTTATATACAAGCACAATGCAAACCGCATCCGTAGATCGCCCTTAGATCTAACGGTAGAGATTGTATCTCTTCAACTACTAGCTACCCGCATTTATTACATAACGGTACAATTACTTTACCGCTCGCCCCAAGAGTATTCTAGAAGACTTGAGAAAACCCTAGTAGATGGGATAAGCCAAGGGTCGGATGTGTCACGCCCGTCCCGTAGGAACCTCTTGGACATACTTTCTTTCGGGCCGTGACATTACATGGAACGATACCACTAGTATAAATAATTTCTGAATTTTTTTTTTTTAAATTGGAGTTTTTTCTCTTCTTTCCTTCCTTTTTTTTTTCCAATTGTGGGGGTCCAGGTGAGGGCACATGACCCGGACTTGTAAAAGAAATAATAATAAAAAAATGATATTAAAATTTTACAAAATTTGTTAACATGAGCACCAATCATATTAAGTAGGATGGCCAATGTCCATGTTAGTGATTTCCAATTAACAATTTTCAAATAAACTACATCGATAAATCGTTAAAAAGATCAATACTCAATTGACACAATTGAAATATTTAAAATTGAATTAGTATAAGTGTAATAAGTTTAGAATTTCTTGGGTAAATTCCCCGCTTTTAGTCCATCCAAATTGATGCGGTACGTGATGGCATGACTTAAAGATGCTATGGACAAATTAGGAGAAGGCTAATGACAACTTTTCTTTAAAGCGCAATGTTTCCGATTTCTCTTAATCGGCACTCATCTACTTCGCGTACATATATAGGTTACCGCAGTACTTCTCTCAACTGATCAATTTCTATAAAGTGTTAGTATTAGTGTTATGTAATCTTGCTTCGGCGGAAAAGTTAACAGCAGCTCTCAGGTAAAAATTAATCGGTCATTTTTGGGTAATTTGGAAAACCCGAGGTATATTAATCTTACGGAGAAGAAATTCAGCTTTTTTTTTTTCTGGTTCCTTATGGGAAATGGCAGAGATTCATAATGCTTCTGATACACAATATCATCGTCCATTTAAATCAATCATCGGGTGGTATATATATTGTCGACTAAGACGGAAAAGATAAGTATGTCAATGCCATACTTTGCCCGTAGTAATTTGCGCATGTGAACGGACAATACCTTGTGTGATTAGGGACGCCTAAAAATTTTGCAAGCTTTAATTAGTCTTTGCACTTCAATGGTTTGCTCTATCTTCGGTTCTTTGTGTGGGCTTTCAAGTTTCAACTAACGAGGTTACAAAAGAAGAGGAAGAAAACTACAAGGTGACAAAAGCGCAAGGAAAGGAGAAAGGAACAAGGTGGGCTTGGCCCGAAGTGAAATTTTTCGGCCCAAGTCTACAGAGCCCATCTGGGATGGAAACTATGTATCTCGTCTCCATCGCCGTGGTAGACAAATAATGGATGCAATTTTTAACTTTACATTCACAGATTAAGGTAGCCCAGATTGATCGAATGACATGATACCATGTAGTTACACCCCAATGGACACTACTAAAGTACCCTGTCTTGGCACATTTAATATTGGATAGTGAATTGTGGTGTTTTTGAATGTAACCTGTCTTTTTTTCTTCACCAGTATCGTACCTTAGAATTTTCCCAGCCGAGCTTCCCATGCGAGCTACCCATCTGCTCTTTCCCGCAATGAAGATAAAAAGGAGGCCCTAATGAACAAATAAGAAGGTCTGAATGCACCCCTCTCCCGTGTCCATATAAATCGAATGGCGCATTTATACATAATGGTAAAGGGGCTTCGGTGATCAGAGAAATGACTGAAAAAAAAATCAGTGAATTAATCCTCGTGAATTAGGGTCAGATTCTGAAGTACCAGGCTTGATGGTGCATGGGTCCTCTCCTGGGGACAGATCTGGCTTAGCTTCCAATGGCTGAACTTCAGGTGTTACAACAGAGTTCCATCCATTCTTGCCTGGAAAATGGGAGCCACCAAGCATTCGAGATACTTTTTCCGTGCCAGACAATGTCTTGGATCTTGACCCACGATTTTCGTCTGAGCTCGCTTCAAACTGGAATCGAAATGGCTTATTGGCTCAACTGAATTATTTTTCGAGCGGCACTTAGGACATTGCCATTTCCCTAGTGGAATCCGCTGGAAATGGAAAACCATAAAATGAGACAACTAAATTATCTCAATTGAGTACGATAAGACAAATGACATCAATTAATGCATCTAACTCAAGGCAAGACCCCTCAAATAGCTATGAACTACCTTGAGAGGAGGATCAAGGTACTCAATATGAAAGGTCGGGACAGCTATCACAACATAACAAGTTGCCTCCAAGATCACAAATAACGCCTTCATAGTAATATAGCAAGACAAAATGTTACAAAAACCACTAGTCAGAGAACAATAGATGGTCCTCAAAAAGTCCTCATCATCAAAATGATACGAATCCTCAAGACATCTAATTGACACAAAAGAGGATAAACCTGTAGACAAAATTTTGCCTATGGTCACTATTATGATTCAACTAGGGTTTAGTTTAAATATAAAGGAAAACTAGAAGGTGCCTCATGACTTAAGAAACAACATAGTTACGAATAAATAGAAGTGGCATGTGATGCCAAAGCAATTAACAATATATTATCCCATCAATTCCTTTCCATTAACCAAATCCTGTCCACATGGCAGCTTTCTTCACTTACATTTCAACACCCAGTTTTTGTTACTTATGTCATTCGTCAATGAACAAGTTCATCTTCAAAATTCTTCCTCACATTTGCAGCTACCATGTGGCCTAAGAATGTCATGAACCAATTGAAAATATGAGTGATACTCCAATGTGGCTAAAACCCTGTAACTGCAATGCATCACTCTAGTGTAAGAAATATCCAAAGACATAGCCAAACCAACAACAATGTATTCAGGGCGGAAAAAAAAGGATACAAGGGTTCAAGAGAATTCACAAATTAGATTGAAGGAATGAAGACATTCAGTTTAAGACCAAAAACATAGTGTTCAAAACAGTTTAACAGAAACATGAAGAAAAATACTTTTAAGATGGGATAAGAAGTATCACAAAATTTTACGAATAGGACTAAAACATAGAAATGCATGATAGAATTGCTTAACCAAGAGAATGACTAGATATAATCTAATCTAATGACAACAAAAAGACAAGCAAAATAATTCCCTACATAAGAGATACAAATACTGGCATAAGATGGGTATTAAGGACAAGCTATTCGGATGAAGACTACAACAAGATCCATTTAGTTCAAAACTAACAATTTCAACCCAAGTCCACCCATTTTAGATTTTCATCATCCCACTTACTCTCGACTATCCATATACAAAACTCAAAGTTGGATAATAATCACCAACAAAGCATTTCAAGGTGGGCAATAACATTACATCTCAACTGGATCATCAAAAAGTGAGATTGCATTAGGTTCACTGTAGTAGCAACACAATGCAATCTATTTCTAGTTAAATTCCCAGTCATGACTAAAGTGAGTGGAAGAGTAACCTAGTCTCCCAACATTAAATATATAAGAGCGAAACTTATTACCTTCTCTGAAACCACTCTTGAACCTCCAAGGTTGAGTTTTTCTTCAACAACTCTGCTAGTTGTTGTCCAAGAGACGAACAAATTTTAGTCTTTAAGAGTTGAAACTATCATTTTATGTATAGCACACAAATGAAAGAAAGTTTGCATCTACTTTCTCTGATTACATTCTTTGGATATTTAAGAATATATTACAATGACGTCCAAAAACAAGTAAACAGACAAGTATCAAAATGTTGCTACAGGATACAAAGAAGCCTTTGAGCAGCTTTAGCATCTTGGTTGTTCATCTCAACATTGGAACAAAAATGGCATTTTAAAGATCAAATGAATCTCAGTGTCAGAGACTGCAGGAGAGAGAGATAGATAGATTATATAGATCTAGAAGAAAAAACATAAAGAAGCATAAATAAGATTTTTATCATACAATTTGCAGCATATATTGCTCTCATTTCTATCAATTGTCCATTCTTTAAACCCAATTGCTTCACAATGTACTCATGCTTATTCTGAACCACAATCAATAACTTAAGAGCAAAAGAAGGTAGATTCCTAAATAAAATCTAACAAAAAATAGTAGATAACTAGTAACAGAGATTGTGTAGTCTAAGTTAGCAAAAAAATTGTTTGATTAAGGAATATGCAATGATAATGACCACAGAAGGTCAATCCTGCACAAAGTGAGAGTATCATAAACTTCATGTTTTTAATTAATGAAATCATTCTATAAAATTAAACAAGCATCATACCTTATGTGAGGTGTTTCCAGTGTGTGAAGACACTTTTCTTTTTTGCTTTTCACTGTCGCCCTTCAACCGAGTATATGGTATACCTTTTGGTTTTCTTCGAAGGGGATCAAGTATTCGAATTTCATAGTTTTCTACATCTTCAAATTCATCGTTTCTCTCTAAGAAATTAATATGATCATTATCCATCAAAGATTGCAATTTTTTTTTTTTTTTGATATGGGAGTGAAGATGTAGCAAGGTTATAGTCGCAAGTTCCTCCGTAACATTATTATTTGTACTAATATTCATAACATTGAAAGATAATTGCATCAACCTCTTTAAGAGGAATGTTTTTGACTTTACTGCAGCATGAGAGCTTTGTCGAACATTATAATAAACCCCTTGTTTTGGTGCTTTTGTCTATCTCTTCAAAATGTATTGTGAAGGAATGCTTCTAACATTTACAACATTTGTCAAGATGCATAAAATATGCCTACACAACCATCCTTGCATTTCAAATAACTTGTAACTACATGTAATGGTTAAATCACTCAAAGTAAAATGACTATGCATTCTTTCACTACTTTTAGTTGCCATGATATAAGTGTACAATGGCCCATCAGTTTTCGATCTACAAATAAACACGAACAAAACATGTAAGAACTCATCCTGAAAATTCCTATAAAAGACATGAGTGTTTCAAAATTCTACTATTTCCAACTGCAATCTGCGGCTTTTCTCGAGCACACTCAAAATCATCAACAACTTTAGAGTTGCACATTTTTTCTGTTTGTTTTTTATAATGACTAACAAATTTAGAAAAAGTCATAGTCTTACATGCCATATCTTGAAGGACATTATTTGTTCTATCATTTCTTTGTATAGATATGATTTCTGCAGAAAAAGTATCTCGGCCAAACATAGGACACATTTATGATATAACGGTACATGCTGTCCAATCACTTGTGGTCCCTCAAGCTCCATTCTTGATACATATTTTTTCAAACATTCTCCATTTTCAATTCAGATTCACAATGATATAAAAGCTTATGCCAATATTTATCGCAAAAACTCGACTTTTCCAAGAAGATGCCCAATATGATGCGTAACATTTTTCCTAATATACCATACAATAAATGGTGATTAGTATTTGGAAGAACAGTCTTAATGGCATTTGCCATGACATGATCTTGATCGGTGAAACTAGTCTTGGGTGCTTTGTTAACCATTGCCTTTAAAATAGATTGAAATGCCCAGATGAAAGAAGCAATTATTTCATCCAATAAAAATACGCAACCAAAGAGGATATTATTCCAATGATGATTCAAGTTAACAAAAGGAGCACATATCATATTGTACTTATTTGTACGATAAGTTGTATCAAATACCACTATGCCTCCAAAATTTTCATAATCTAGCTTGGATACACTATCATATTAGAAAAAGTTGATTAATCTCTGTTCCTCATCTAATTGAAATGTATAAGAAAAATTGCTTACATTTGATTGTAACAAATTAAAATAGTTAATGAGACTTTGACAATCATATGCACTAATCAAGTTCATTCTCTTTAATTTTGACAATCACGTAAAGTAAAGCCAATATTCTCCGGTCCCCTTACTTCACCACTAAGGTAGGAATACGTTTTTGTAGCTCTTATACCAGCTCTAGCCATAGGAGTCAAAATACTTTTGTTAGTATTCGTCATGTGTCGGTATGATTGTATGAAGTGTTTCTGTTTATCATCGATGAAATGATGATTATGAACATCCTTAAACTTGTCCACTATCCATACTCCATTTTCGATTTTGAATTTTATATAAGCTTAACATCCAGTTCTCTTCACAATCCTATAAACATCTCTTTATTTATGAGATGAGATTGGTGAAGAGTGTCATTCACAATTACAAAATAATGTGCATATTTGTAATATTCATTTACTATTGTTAGCCTTTTGTCATTTTCTTACTCCAAATCCTTTGAAAATTGCATATGCATTATATGTCTTATATGCTTTATCATCATTAGCAAATGTCATGCCAATTCTAAATTGAAATTCTTTATCAACATTATGCACAATAATATTATCCTTTGCGGCCTTTACAAATTTTTGAAAGAAAAAATCCAATCATTTAAAGAAGGCCGATAAATGGAAAACTAACTTTAATTCTAAAAGGATGAGTTATACCCATTTATCCTTAAAACAAGTTGAGCTAGTAGTAGAGTACTCAAAATAATTTGTCGAAAATTTGTACAAATGTAAGTTAATGACTTTAAAAGATTGTGAACTGTGCATATTTCAATCATAGTAGAAAATGCCATACCCACTTATCTACGGGGCACTCTTGATTTTGTTCTCACTCTTGGTTTTACAGCTAGCATAAACTTTACTTTCTCTAGTTGCAAGTTCAACATACCACCATGAACATGCTTGCCATTACATAATGAATTCAGTATAAGAGTTTTCAAAGAGACAACCCACGATAAAAAATTCAGATTTAGTTTCACACAGTTGAAGTAGCTTATGAATGAATGATCAATAGCTCAAAAACAAACAAATGAAGCCATACATTGAACAATTTGGCAGAAAAAAAATCTAGACAAATAGCCAAACTTTGTCAGAACCCATCAAAGACTTCCGAGGGAAGGGAAAAAAGAAAACTTACAAGATAAGGAGGAAAGAGAAATGAACTGTTAACAATAATCATCACATGAAAACTTAAGATGGATATTGACACGAAAGTATGAATCAAATCCATCATTTTGGTCAATGTCAACACAAATAAGAATAATCCCAAGCTTAAATACCAATGTAAATGCTAAAGCATGAAAATGTAAAAGCTTAAAATTAGAGATAATCCAAGTTCCTTTAATGAGAGTTTGCTACCTTATCTATGACTTTTAGAAATGATACTACCAAATGCTAATACTTGGTCCATATGGGAGTGTAAGAGTAATTTCAAGAAGAACATAAACTAAAAAGGTAATTGTACATTCAATTTCATGAATTTGAAAGCATGACGTTCGCTAAAAAGAACTATATAGGGAAGTATCAGAGAAAACAAAACCATATAAGAAATTTAAAAGGACAATGGAAAACAAAGAATGCACTCTTATAATCATTGCATTGCCGCTACAAAAATGAGCTCGTCATGCACTTGTTCTTTTGGATTGAATTCTTTGTGATAGAAATTTGGGTGTCTTGCACACAAGTTCTTATGAAAATTGTTATTTAGGAGAGCAAGTTTACCTTTTAAAACTTCTCTCAAAATCTACATCATATCGAACAGCACTGTCCAAAACAATATTATTGCTCAAAGCTGAAGTTATTAGGAAGAAGTACATAAATTTAAATGACTTTTAATCAAATGAACAATCGACATCCGCTTCTCTTATTCTAAAGTTTCCAGCCTTAACATTATAAGAGAATGCAATTAAGATAAAATACCTTGTTGGCCATTTCACTTGAATGTTGGCCATTTCACTTGGATGTGCTGTATATGCTTCTCTTCTCTGTAAGAAACAACTTTTCTGACACTCTTTCCCAAACCAAGAGCCACTTCCTCCTCACTTTGATATTTCCCCCATCTACAAAACACAAGTGATTATAAAAAAACATTAAGAGCAAGAATCTTGAAAGATGGAGGCCCATATTTTCTCCTTATTTAAAGTTACAGAACAATCATTCTAATAAATGATTTATTTCTCCTACCAAAGAAAAGGAGAAAGGATCCATTCCTTTTTTTTTTTCCCAAATGATAAGTATTGATAATCTAGCGTTCAAAAACTAGGGGGTTATTTCTTCAAAGCAACTAGAAGGGTAATAGCTATCACCACCCATTTCAAGCCATTCTCATCACCATGACAAAGTTTAGTGACATCACAGATTTAATGCAGTTGCAGAGAGCAAAGATTAGGTTATAATTTTCATAATGTGAGTGTAGGACATATATGAAAAGGATTCAAAGTGCAAAAGGTTATAAGAGTATTATAGTTTTCACATCAACAATGATCCTGGCACTAAAGAATGATCACTTTATTACCAATTGTAAAGTAACTTCACGGAGAGTGAGAATTATAAATTATTCTCAATAACTGAAGAAACACCCTTACTAGAAGGATGAAGAAATAAACCATGAGATAGAAGCAATAGCTGATTAAAGGGAGCTCAAATAAAGTCAAAGACCTCTACAAGACAAGGGGAGAGATGCCTCAATTTCATTTGTTGCCAGACCTGGTCCAAACATTTTGGATCCCAGATATATACATTCCTATCTAGTTAAAAAGAAAAAAAATTATTCTGTCCCAACGAAAAAAATTAAGCTAAAAAATCATGCCACATTTCTTTGAAGAATTATACAGTATTAAAGGCAAATAAGAAAGGGTAAGAAAGGAAAAAAAATTGAAATTAACCTGTATTACCTCACTCAGAGATGTCTGTCCCATTTATTTCTTCAAGAACAGTAATAACACTATCCTCTTTCTTCACTGAGTTTGCAACACATACATCCTCGCTCAAAACAGAAGGTGATTCGCCTTTGCCGCGCTCTTCCATTAGCTCATCGTTCCATTCGAGGGACTGATATGTAAACATGGAGATAATTCACTATCCTCTTTCTTCACAAGTTTGCAACACATACATCCTCGCTCAAAATAGGAGGTGATTCGCCTCCCCTGCGTTCTTCCATCAGCTCATTGTTCCATTCGAGGGACTAATATGTAAACATGGAGAAAATTATCTCGAGAAATCAATATTATTTGAGCGAAAATTTCATTAAACTTATTGAAGTAAAATACATTAAAAGAGCACCCAGATCAAGGCAAAATTCATCAATCCTGTGGAGAAATATTTTTCATTGTAGATTCCTAATGCAATTATTCATCATTTCCACTTACGTTTTATATCAAATCACAAACTACGCAATTATGTTTTAAATCAACTTCTTAGCTACCAAAGGATTCACACTACAATCACTAAGAGATAACTTCTTTGTCCCAACCTCCCTCCCTCCCCCCGAAAAAAAAAAAAAAAAAAAAAAAAATTCACTAGACCCAAGTTCATTCAAAGAGAAAATTGTGCCATTCTCCAAATCACACCATAAGTTATGAAACAACAAAATTTTAATTTACTAGTCATTACTTTTGCATGAAAAAGGTACATAAAAGAATCAGTTCGTAAAGTTGCAACTAGCGAAACATCCACATAAAGGTGTTCAAAACTCAAGCAATTAAGCAAAATATCCCACGTTCACTGAGCCAGACAAATCATTCTCTCCCTTAGTGCATTCAGTGGAAGTCCTTTGTAAAATTTGAAAGCAAGAAAAGCATTAGAATGTTTGCACTTAGTCGAAGCCCAAAAGAAGGGCCTATAAATGGACATACTTAGTACCAACACAGTAATGCTTTTCTTGCTTTAAGTTGTGCCTCCTGCCTCTTGATTGGAGCAAGTGCAGACAATGGACAATTATCACTCATGTGCTCTTCCTCATAGCAACAATAATAAGGTTAAAACTTTCATACCAAAGGTCACGATGACAAATACTCCGGTGGGAATGGCAAGATGTGACTTGCTTCAGGAGTCAAAAGGGCCGACGAAGAACTCTCCTCCTCAGCCTCCTGATAAGCTCTCCGACTCTGACTCGACTTAGAAGCCAAAGCAGCCACTATGACCAAGCCTCCATGCCTCTTGAAACAAAGGCGATATAAAAGAAAAAAAGGCAAAGGAGAAAGAGAGGTCTCATGGTACCCATATGCCTCTCTCTCCTCCGCCACAATATTCCTCATGGCTATCACGGCGTCGCCGAAACCCCAAAACTTAGCATTGCCACTAGTATATCTAGCCTTGCAAATCTCTTTTGCTTCAAAATCCTTGGCTACGTACTCGAGCTTGAAATCAGGACCGAATAAAGAGTAGAAGAAAAAGAAGCTTGAGAGGCTAGTCGGCAGTCGACAATTTCTAGAGCTGCAGCTAGAAAGTCGATGACGGCGATGAGGACAGAGGCGAGGAGGGAAGCACTTAGGGTCAGTGAGAGGGCTTGAGACATTGAGGAGGGGAGCGCTTGGGGTGAGTGAGAGGGTCGGGACAAAGATGAGAGGAGTGCTTGAGGAAGAGAGGCAAGAGCGAGAAGAAGAAGTGCACGCTTCGTTGAAAAAAGGAGAGAGAAAATGCAATAGGCAGTAAAGCAGAGGAGAGAGAAAAAATAGGCTTTTAGTTTATTTTTTTAATTCACATCAACGGACACGTGTCAACTTGTTAGTGGGCCAGCTAAGTTTACACGCACCACGTAGGACGATGACATGGTGATTAACAACTAGTGAATATTTTCTCACCTCTGAGACTTGTTCCTATTTCAAATCACCGTCATTGTGGACAACTTTGTTTTGAGTGACCATCAACTCCGCCAAGGGTCAAAATGTTGGCCTAACTGCGAACGTATACAAGTTGAATGTGCATTATGCTTGCATTTCGAAGGATTTTTAGCCTAAAAAATGATGTGTCAATCCAAAAGCACATGAATTATGTGCAATCAGGTCAAAATCCCTGAATAAAAAAACATAAGAAGGAAGAACATTATGGACTGATAATACACATGGCAAAACGATTTCCGATGCGGATTTTAAAAATAAAGGCACTCTCTTATGAACTAAGGGGCACTTGATAAATACCTAATTAGGGAAAATTTGTCATTTTCAATTCATTGGTTGTTTTGTATTTTATGTAATCAATCAATTGAAAATCAATATATTTCTATTTTGGATACAGTTAAAAGTGTTCACAGACGCTTGTGAACAAGACCCTTCTTATAATTGGATACATTTAATTGAAATCTCATATTTCTCGAACTAAAAACACCTTCAAATTGTGCGCGGAATACACGACCGAATTGCACTTGTCAACCTTCCGGCCTAACATTTTTTGTCGCCAATCAGCTAGGGGTCACTTGGAATAAAGATGTCCATTGTGGAGGGTTATTTAAAATAAGTGGCAAGTACTGGGGCAATTTGAAATTATGATCTTAGTCAGGGGGATTTTTTAGATTTTTCTGTCAACAAAGTGATAATTACTCGAAAGAACGATTTCGTACTGGAAATTTGCTGTTAGGCCCTTTTTAGTGTTTTTTTTTTTTTGGTCTGAAGCCCTTTTTAGTTGAATTAAAAAGAAAAGCTACGATGAGTATACACAGTCGAAGTTCTCCAGCGGTTCTCTCGCTTTGTTCCCCGATTCCGATTCCTTTTTTCTCCGATCACTTTCCAGGAAGAAAGGCAAAATGCTGTCCCTTCAAAAGCTCGCGGCGTGCCTCTCCGCTCCTCTGTCGCGGAGAATCGAAGCCCGCAGCATAACCCGAGCCCCTCCGGGAACGATCGCCGCCGCCCATCGCCGCCGGGGCACGGCCGGGAGGGCGAATCGGGGGCTGAGCTTGAGCTCCGGGATGGCGGCGAGATTCGAGCACAGTAATGGCGTGCGGAAAGTGGCGAAGGCGGGTAAGTTTTTTAGGCTTTCGGGTCCTGGTTTAGTGGCGAGTCAACGAGTCGCGAGTCCGCCTCCGCCTGTGTTGGCACGGTGGAGGCGATGGGGTAGCCGGCGGGAATTTCCTTCCCCCCCCGGACCGGGATCCGGTGGATCGGGTCGATTCACAGCTCGGGTCCGAATAAGTAAATACCCGGTTTTAGACATCGAATATATATATTTTTTCTTTGATCACTTTCGTCGATTTTGTCCTTTCGAAAAATCGATTTTGCAGTTTGCAGTTGCACCTCAAAAAAAAAAATTGGCTATTGTGTGTGTGTGTTTTATTTATTTATTATTGCCTATTGTTTTAACTTTTGAAAATATATATATGAAATTGCGAATCTAAATGACTAAAATTCGATTGAACAGAAGATTTTCCTTCTCAGATAACTTGGAATTCGTCGTGGTTCGAGCGATGTTAGCTTGTAATTGCATTTTCTTTTAATGAGATGCCGTTTTCAATCCTAAATTCTTGCACCTACCCAAGTGAGATCAAATTGCTCTAATCCTAAGCAACATGTTTAATTGGGTTTTACAAGGGAGGGCAAATGGGTCTTCCCAATATTAAAGTGAAATTCGATAATTTTCCTGTTCGTGGAAATATCGGCCAAAGTGAAAAAGCGGACATCGTGATTTCCATGCCTAATGTTTTTTTCCTCCCCCTTTTGACTTTTGGACGGGCGGCGTGAAAAATGGACATGTCCTAATGGCCATTTGATGTCGGGAGGGGTTGGTGGAATTTCCTTTGGTCCAACTTTTCCTCGGCCTTTATATCGTTTGGTAAGCTCGGTCGTCCCGTCATTCGACGACAGAGCAACGTTCGCCCTCTCCCTCTCCCTCTCCCTCTCCCTCTCTCTTTCTCTTCGTGTCGCTGACGGCCCAATATTCCTTTTGGCTGCTTTGGCATCTGCTCCGAGCCAGCGCGAGATCAACACATGGCGTCCCAAGGCGGTCAGGACCCTCGTCTCGCCAAGATCGCCTCTTCGATCCGCGTCATCCCAGATTTCCCCAAGCCAGGTACCGCTTTCTGATGTGCAAAAGGGCTTTTTGGGTTCCGCGGTTTCGCTTTGTTGCAAAATGGGGTGGCCTTTGAATCTCTCTTCCTTTATCGTGTTCTTGGTTTTTGGTTTTGAACCTGGGCCACCTTGTTTTTGCGCTTTTTTCTTCCCCCGTTTTTTAAAGTGATTTCGTTGATGTCTCGAGGAACCCACTTGCCCTTTTCACCTGAGAAAAGATGGTGGATTGACCGAATGTATTTGGGGGTGTCTGAGGATATGGTTGTGATAATCGGGTTGCTTTGTTTTTTGGCAGGGATTATGTTTCAGGATATAACGACGTTGCTTCTTAATCCTGAGGCGTTTAAGGATACTATTGATCTGTTTGTCGAGAGGTACAGAGAGCAAAATATCTCTGTTGTGGCAGGTAACTCTGGTTATGCTTGCATTCTTTTTCCATTGCTCTCTTTCTAGTCAAGAGTCAAATGTATACAGCTGCTAAGCAGCTAATGAGAGGGCGACGAATCTATATTGGTTTCTCATGTTAAGTATGTAAAGGACAGCCTTGGGGTTCAACTTCTGCTACAGATACACGTTGGACTGCCTTCGGTGCTGTGACATTTTGCTTACTAGTAAAACACTTTCAATAATCATTAGAGGATTGTTATTTACCAGTCTAGGGGCTTTTAGACAGTCAGAATTGCCATCTATGAGAAAATTTAGGTGCAGTTACTTCATCTTAATAAATAGGCAAAGATCGGTTCAGACACTGTGCAAAGTCAACAGTAGCTTCAGTCATATACAAATCTGTTTGTGCATTGTCACATGAGCATGTCAATAGCAACATTGAATGAGAATTCTTTAAGGGATCTACTGATTTACCATTTTGTTTCTCAAATTTATATGTACTTATGTGCTCAAACTTTCAACTAGCTTTTGCCAGTTCATGCAATGGCATGTAGATACACTGTAGAAATATTAAAGTAGAACCCAGAAACAGATTTATGATGATTATGATTTATTTGAGTATTGTGAAATGATCGCAACATTGCTAGATGGGGTGATAATACGAATGATATTCTTGTCTCGCCTTTTTCTTGTGTTACCAATTCTTCAATTGCTGCTATCACTTTCTTGATTGAAAGTAGGAGAAGGGCATGTACTCATTGTCAATCTAACTCTTTGCCTCTAGTGAAGCTGGAGTGCATCAAAAGCAGGCTTCTCCTTTGGACGATAAAATAGGCTATGTCCATTATTGCATGTACCTTCGAGTTTCTTTATGCTCGGTAAAAGCTAAAATTCAAGGAAGGGAGGATGCAGCACTCTACAGTTGTTTGGCTAATCATGGAGATTTGGTGGTGTTTATCCAAAACAAAAATGATGCGGAGATTAGTTAGTTGCTTTAGCATAAATCTGATCCATGCTTCTACATTATTATGTAGAGTTGGTATTTATATTGTAGCTTAAAACTTTCAGAGTGGTTGGCTATGCACTTTTCAACATTTTTCCGGATCAGCTTGAATATTCTTTTCCTTGCGCTTCTGGTATATAATTTTCTTTTTTCCATGTCGTGGATTTAACTGTTCTCTCACCTGTGCCAAGGATGGTTTGCATCTCTTGAGCTTTCTCAGATTCCATCAGTCATGTTAAGTTGTATTAATATTTAACTACTACATGCTGGTTAATTATGTCTACAGATGATATGCTCATATTTTTATTTTATGTTGAATGACATGCTGCAGGTGTTGAAGCAAGAGGATTTATTTTTGGCCCTCCCATTGCATTGGCTATTGGTGCAAAATTTGTCCCAATGAGAAAACCCAACAAATTACCTGGTATATTTTGTTGACTGAACTGCTTTCACAAATTAATGGCCTATGTTGCCAGTAGTTGGTTGTTGGCAATTGCTCTTTATTTGATGGAACAGCATAGTCATCTTCCATGAAATGTTTTCAGTTTATCAAGAAGATTTTGAGATTATTTGGTCTCTCATTATGGATACAGTAATTCGAAAACTGTTGAATGCAAATATGAATTTCTTTGCTATAGGAACTGCATGTATTGGTAAATCGTTTGACCTGATGACTGGTGTGCGGTAAGGATATCGTGTACATTAATATTCTTTAGTTCTTGCCAGTTTTTCTAGTGAAAACATAACATCAGTTTCACTTAGGGCAGTGTATAGCAACTGTTATAGAAGCCGCTTCTTCTGGTGAGGAATGGAATCCAGTTATATAGTTACATGTAGATGGCTCAGTGCTGTATATGAGGCTTTTCTCCTTTAATATTAGAATCCCCATTGCCTCTGTAATATTCAAGTGTCAATGTGATGCACCTTAAAGTGTCCCTTGAATCTACTTGATGCATATGCCTCAACAGTGCTGGGATCATAGTTTGGCTGCTGCCTTGGTGCCTTCTCTGGTAGGATAATGTTTAATCATACTGCAACAAAAAGACGTACCTATGTGGGACCATTACACTGTGTATTACCACATACTGTCTTTTATGTCTAAAATTGATCCTATTGTTTGTCCTTTTTGATCATCCTCAAGTGGGGGATTCCCTCATGGTATTGCTTTTGATAACTTCAGGGGAAGTCATCTCAGAGGAGTACTCGTTGGAATATGGAACAGACAAGATGGAGATGCATGTAGGAGCTGTGCAACAGGGGGACCGTGCCTTGATAGTAGATGACCTTATAGCAACGGGTGGAACATTGTGTGCAGCAATCAAGCTTATTGGTATTATATTTTGGCTCTGTTCTTCTTTAATCTACATGGACATGATATTTGCTGGAACTTTGTTATTCTTGTCCGGTTTAGTTGAATGGAAATTGGGTCTTTACCCCCATTATTCTATCACTTGCATGAGAAGGTTTCCGTATGCTCATTGGAATGGTTCATTCTTCATTGGCCAGCCAATCTATATGGAGTCTGATGTGTTCCCTACAAAGTAGTTTGAAGGAATGTAAGACGGCGTTGATGATAGCATTCAGTTTAATGAATGAACTGATCTCTGCCCCTGTATATGTTCATTGTTTTTTATATTGATCTTGGTTCTTGGGACTATCTAGTGCATGCGCATGCAATGGACACATGCGTCCTGTTTTCTGCCTTATTACGCTCTTGAATATCTAGTCTTGGAGCGGAGAGTAGAAGTGGTTTTTTTTTTTTTCTTTGTATCTTTATGTATCTTTCTGCATATTTGCAACCGTTTCCTCTCTTCAGAGAGTCTGTGCACTCATCCTGGGAGGTTTTCTTGCAGAGCGTGTTGGGGCAGAAGTGGTTGAATGTGCATGTGCCATTGAATTACCGGAGCTAAAGGTATGCACTTATATCCTTGGCACAATGTCTTGATAAACTGTTGATTGTTAGTGCAATGGAACTCATTGCTGCAACTGAATGAAGAGCGATTGTGGGGTAGAATTTTAGGTCCCAAGCAGAAAGGTAATTCTCAAAGAGGGTTGAACAATCAAATCTTTCATCTCTATGTTTGTAGGTTGGCGAACTATAATAGATTTGTTGTAATAGGGTGTAGTTTTCGTGTAAATATGATAGAAGGATACAGTTAGTAGGTTATTGGGTGAAAAAAAAATAGAAGGATATGGTTGATCAATATGTAATGATTGATGATATCAAAAAGTTTGCCAGTACATTTACGCCTTTGAAATAGGAAAGAAATACTGCAACCAACTAAAATGTTACTGTGGTTTGAACTTATCGGTCTATGGAGGGGATTTTTCCTGTCCTCTTGAATATTCAGTATCTGCAGGAAAAAGAAGCCACTTTGAACTATATTTCCTTAAGCTTGATGTATTGATAGGTCATATATCTTAGTAAATTACCCAAACAAAAAGTTGCTGTTTGGCTGTATGCTTTTCTAGTAATGGAAAAAACAACCAAGGAAATAATGTCTGTGGCAAAGATGAAGGACCGAAAGAATATCTGTAAGTCACAAGTGACCACTGACCACTAAGAAATTGCTCACATGTGTGCTTAATGGCAAAGAAGAGAGCAAGTGTGAATAAATGTACTCATCTCATAGGGATTGTATTCTGTTTAAATGTGTATGGAACTGATTTCTCAGAAGATAACATTAGTTCCTTATCACTTTTATATATTTTGTCTGTGCTCCATACACTCAGCATTGGTGTCATAGTACTTTCTGATTTATCGTAGCCCAATCTTTGTCAAATGAAGAATTAGTTTTCCAAAATAAAATGAAAAAACACTTGCACTCTAAGTTTAAACCTCATTTTATATGATTACTAACACTTGACTATGGTCAAAAGTTTCTCGTTCCTATTGTTTTTCATTTAATTTTTCTTCATTTTTTGCTTCAGGGTCGAGATCGGTTGGGTGACAAGCCACTATTTGTTCTCGTGAGTTCAGATATTTAGAAAGCGGTAGCGGTGAAACACCAGATCAGTGAACCATTCCTGGTGCTTATCTTGAGCTGGAGATTAATGAAGATCGCCAGATCCAGTGCATGTTTCGCTGGTAATAAAACATTTATTTTACCTTTTAATGAGGAGGTATGGTTTCGCTAGTTTTCTTTTCTTTTCTGTTTTTCCAGACTGTTCTTTCCTCCTTGCTTTCTCCCATGAGAGCTTGTGGGGAGCTCAAGGTCGGAACCTGGGACATGCACAAAGTCCCAAGGAAGATGACCATAATTCATGTCTGATTATGTGATGTAAACTCACATTTCAATTTAAACAGCTTTACTCTGTTTGCGATTGAATTATTATGTGGACATGAAGATGTCTTCCTTTTAGATAACTGTTTTAATGAAATTTAAGGTGATCATGATCTGCATCTTTCTGCTACAGATTAGAACATTCATATTTTGCATATCGTATGATGCCGCTAGCTAATTGGTGAACCAGCTGAATGTCATGAGATTTTAATCGTCTGTGTCCTTTCAAAATGCCCGGGCTGTCGAGTCAAAAAAATTTTACAAAGAGAATGCACCATTAGCTTGCTTGCTTTCCCGTTGTATAATTCAACTGCATCAATACGATCATTCAATGGCCATTCACAGATTGGCCGCCAGACCATGGCCGCCAAGGCAAATTGGGATCTGAATTTGAGCTCTGGGATGACGATGAGCTTCGAGCACAGTAATGGTGTGCAGAAAGGGGCCAAGGCAGGTAAGTTTTAGGCTTTTGGTTCTGGTTTGGTGGCGATTCTAGAAGTGACGAGTCCTCTCACTGTCGCTGTCATCCATCGTCTTTTTGAAGAATCGATTTTGCAGTTTGCAGTCACAAAAAAAAATTGCCTTTTGTTTTAACTTTTGAAAATATATACGAAAATGTGAATCTAAGCGACTTATATTTGATCAAACAAAAGAATTTCCCCTTTCAAATAACTAAAAGTCGGCACGGTTCACTTTTAGTTGCATTTTTTTTAATGAAATGTCTCTTTCTTTTAAATATATTCGTCCGTAAAATCTTGAATTCTCGCGCTTTACCAAAAAAATCGAAACGTACCACTCAAGTCCTGAACAAAATATTGATATTTTGTAACATTTGACTTTGGACGGGCGGCGTGAACAATGGACATTTGATGTTCGGGGATGATGAATTTCCTGGCCAACTTTTCCTCAATATTTTATAGTGTATGTTGAGCTCGATCGTCCATTCAGTCGACGACGAGCTATCTCTCTCTCTCCCCCCCCTGTGTCGCTGACAACCTAATTTTTTTTCGGCCTCTGCTTCGAGCCGGCAAGAGATCAACACATGGAGTCCAAAGTAGGGGTGATCGGAACTGGTTATTATTTTTTCCCTCACTAAAGAGTGTCTGTGCATGATGGGATAAATCAACAAATCTTAAGATATTCACGAAACAATAATGAGTAAAAAGTCATTGTGCCATAACTTGTGTTGTCATTGGACGAGATAGCATTTAGTTCACATTTTATTATTTTTTAAAGAAATAATTAGAAAAAAAATATATATTCCCTTTTAGAATCGAAAACCGGACTGCCCAGATATCGATTTTACTTTTAGGAATGAGAATTGGACCGATACTTTCAAGAATCGAACCAAATTGGTTGGTCCAAATGGTCCGTTTTGCACACCCCTAACCCAAAAGCGGTCCAAACCCTCTTCTCGTTAAAATCAACTCCTTGATATGCGACATCCCAAATTTCCCCAAGCCAGGTTACCCTTGAATTTGCGGAGACTTTTAGGCTCGTTTGGTAACCATCAAACAGGCCAAATTCGACTCTTTGTTCCCGGAATCGGTTTGGGCCTAGAATCACGTTTGGTAAAATTTTTATTCCTAGGAACAAATTTGTTCCCAGGAACAGATTGGAAATAAAATCAAGAACAAAAAAAAAGTTGATTCTTGTTCCGGAAACGTATTTGAGAATCAAAAATCAAAATTTTGTTTCTTCCTTCGGCCATCTCGCGACCGCCATCTACCACCGCCCGCCACCGTCCGCCCGCCCGTCACCGCCGCCGCCGCCGCCGCCGTCCCGCCGCCGCCGGCCGCCGTCCGCCGCCGCCGCCGCCGGTCCGGCGAGCTCGCCGGAGGCTCGCCAGACCAGGGCGAGGTCCGGCGAGCTCGCCGGAGGCAAGCCCAGCCACCGGCGAGCTCGCCGGAGGCTTGCCCAGCCACCGGCGAGGCTCGGCCTCCCCAGATCTGGCGAGGCCGAGCCTCGGCGGGCTAGGCGAGCCTCGCCGGATGCCGGCGAGGCCGGCCGAGCCTCGCCGAGGGGCGGCGACGCTCCGGTGAGGTCGCCGGCCCTCGTCACGGTCGCCGGCCGGTCCCGGCAAGAAGAAGAAGAAGAAGATGAGAAAAGAAAAAAAGAAAAAAAAAAAAAAAAAAAAAAAAGAAAAAAGGAAAATGAAAAGAAAAAATGAAAAAAAAAAAAAAAAGAAAAAAAGAAAAGAAAACAAAGGAAAAAAGTAAAAAAATTATTTAAAAATTAAAAGAAATTGATTTGGAACAGAATTAATGAACACCGTACCAAACGCAATTCTATTCCGAATCAAAAATTTTGGACGACCAAACGGCTTAAAATACTTAGAATCGGTTCAGGAACGAATAATAAAAGAATCGGTTCGATCGAATCGGCTCGAATTTGCGGAGACTTCTAGATTCCGTGGTTTTGCTAGTGATGATCTACAATGGGCCGCTTTTTGTCGCAAATGGGTGGTCTTGATCTCTCGTCCTTCATGGAGTCTTGGTTTGGTTTGACCTTAGCCGCCTTCCTCTCTCTCTTTTTTTTTTTTTCATTTTTTTTTTTTTGTTGGGGGTGGTGGTGTTAATACTATTATCCTTGATGCCTCGAGAAGGCTACTTGCCTCTTGACCTGAAAAAAAGTGGTAAATTGAACAACTGTATTTGTGTTGCGAAAGTAAGTGATTAAATAATAAAATAAACAAGATAAGAAAATAAATCAAATACTAGATTTAGTTTGGTTGGGTAATTCACGTCTATGGGGGAGGCAACAACAAATTTCATCAAAGATCAAGCGATATAACGAAAATTATAATGATACTCGAGTCATTCAAACACTTTCAGTATTTTCTAGTCCTTAATTATACATAATAATTTTCACAATATTTAACCCTACAATTTCTCAAGAATTAATTTCTCAATCTTACAAAGGAATCAACAAATCTTATCACAAGATTTTCATGGCTTGAACACTAACTTCATGGGATGCAATTTAGGAGTAGAAGCTCCTCTTGGATAATCTTCATGGAGACATCCACTTTTCTATAAGCAAGAATTCAATTCAAAATAGGAATTCTCTTTATAGAAAACTTTCTCAAATTAGGAAATCATTCAACTAGGAAACCTATTTAAAACAGGAAACCTACTTGAATTAAAAAAACTTTACTTTTTGAGCTCAAACTTGAAGATATATTTTCAACAATCTATACAATGACTTGATGTTTGAGTCAAGTCATAATCATTTTATTGAATATCTTAACTTTGCTACTACTCTCCCACAATCCTTAATGGGCCCAACCATTATAGATATCTTCCAAGTCCAAGCTGCGCTGCCGACGAGCTGGCTATACATGTACTTTTTTATATTGGCCTATGAATGCCATAACCATGGACCTCATTAGAACACTAACTCCACTTGCACCCTTAACTGCTCTATAAGTATTTTTTAACAGAAACCTCTTTAACCATAGATAAAGAAAAACTATCGTTGCATCTATATGTTAATATCAATAGTTACAACAACTATTGGCTCTACAAACTCCACCTCATTACAAGTACCATTGGTGTTGATTATCGCGCTAGTACTCGCTACCTTAAGAGTTTTTGGTAGCAACTCTACCTTGAACCGGATACTATCTAGATTCGTATAAACTTTGCTATAATCACATAGCCAGAAATACTAGAGACTCACTAAAAGTCACTTCTTACTAATAATAGATGAATTCAATTCCAAGCACCATGACCCATACTTTATGCACAACCTTTGAACATACACTTTGTTGCCCTCCAATCGAGTTTATCATCATTTACTCGAACATAATATTAGCAATTAAATATTTTAAGAATGGAATAACTAGTAACGTTACCCGACCATATTTCTTTGGGATCTTAGCCATACTAGTACTAAGGATCATTTTATGAGTCGTCTCTATTAATGTTTTGCTCATCAACTTTGCAACTTATTGTGGTTCACTAGCATGAGTGCGCTATTTCACTATGCCTTCCTTCATACATGATTCATTGAATAGCTCTAAGCAAAACTTCATACTAATGTTAGTCTATACATGCTTGGTTGTCTTATCACTCTTCTTTTTGATCAAAACTCTCAACTATTTAATCTTGATAATAACATCAAATGTGTACTTAAGCACAAACACCTATGCCTTCATCCAATAATCATCTATAATTGTTAGTGAAAATCTAGCACTCTACCAATTAAAAAAAAAACACGATAACTTGTGAATATTCAAGTGAATTAACTCTACATTTTCTGTGGTTTTTTTTTTATAATGGTATTGAACTGCACTTCTTGCCATTAATCTAAGTCATAACACTTGTATACATTTAGTTCATTAGTAACATAACCACACAATATATTTCTTTCATTTAGAACCTTCAGATTTATTTCACCAATGTACCTCAAATGCATATATCACAATTAAGACTCTCGAATAGATATATCTGACGTTTTTGCAATGAAATTCGTTATAAGTAAATGACCACTACAGATTTGCTGGAAAGTCACATGGGTGCTTTAAAGAGATCAACGGTGAATAAAGGTACTCATCTCGTGGGGATTGTTTTCCAAATGTGTATAGAACCAATTTCTCAGAAGATAACACGAATTCCTCGTAACTTTTACATATTTTGTCTGTGCTCGATACAGTCAGCATTGGTGTCATGATAGTTTCTTATTTATCATAGCCCAATCTTTGACAAATGAAGAAATAGTTTCACCCCCCCAAAAAAACACGTGCGCTCTAATTTTGAACCTCTTTTTTTTTTTTATTTTTATTATGAATACCAACATACAACTAACATACAACTAAGGTCAACCCTTTGCGTAGTTTCTTGTTCCGTGATTATTTTTCATTTATTTTTCATTTTATTCTTCTTCTTTTTTTGCTTCAGGGTCAAGATCGGTTGGGTGACAAACCACTATCTGCTCCGGGAAGTTTTGATATTTAGAACGCGGTAGCAGTGAAACACCAACTCATGTTTAGATCAGCGAACCGTTCCTGTTGCTGCACTTGAGCTAAAGATTATCAAAGATCTCTAGATCCTGTGGATGTTTCGCCGGTAATAAAACTTTTATTTTACTTTTCGGCGAGGAGGCATGGTTTGCCTAGTTTTTTTTTTCTTTTTCAGTTTTTCCGGACGGTTTTTGCCTCCTTGTTTTCTCCCATGAGAGCTTGTGGGGAGCTCAGGGTTGGAACCTGGGACTTGCACAAGAGTCTAAAGGAAGATGACCATATTTTTTGTCTGATTATGTGGTGTAAACTCGCCTTTCGATTTAAACGGCTTTACTCAGTTTGCGATTGAGTAATTATGTGGACGTGAAGAATGAAGATGGGAGCTTCTTCCTTTTAAATAACTGTTTAAATGAAATTTAATTTGATCATGATCTGCATCTTTCTGCTACAGATCAGAACATTCCTCATATTTTGCTTATTGTTTACTATGCCACTAGTAAATCGGTGAACCAGCTGAATGTCGTGAGAGTGTAATCCATCTGTGTCCTATTGAAATGCCCGAGTTGTCGAGTTGAAATCCTGTGATCTTTTTTAAAGAGAATGTGCTGTTAGCTTGCTTGCGTTCCTATTGTGTAATTCAGCTAAATCAATACGATCATTCAATGGCCATTTGTAGATTGGCAGTCTATCGTAGCAGAACTTTTGAACTTCTTATTGAGCTTCCTGCTCGAATACTTAGATCTAATGGAAAGTCGGAATGATTTACTCTTTTCATCTTTCATGATTGTACTACTGATTAGAGGTGATTGGTTTTTGGTTTGGTCAGGTTATAAGGTAGAACTGGGAATTGGACTGGAAGGATTGGTTTCCAATTTTGGCAATTGGGGATTGGACCGTTTGATCTTAGGATTGGGAACCAGACCGGACCAAAACCGGACCGTTGTTCCTTTTCGGTCTAGTCCGGTCCGATCCAAAGGAACCAACCACTTTTTTTTTTTTTTTTGTTCACTAAAGAGTGGTCATGCACAATCCAAGAGAGTGATAAATCTTAAGACATTGATGGAAGCGACAATGAGTGAAGAGTTATTGTGTCGTAGCTTGTGGTACCATTAGATGAGGTAGTATTTAGTTCACAATTTAGTAAATTTTTTAAGAAACAATTAAAAAAAGTTATGTAGTCGATCTGGTCTAATTCCCTCTTGGAATTGGGAACCAGACCGCTTGGACACCAGTTCCACTTTTAGGAACCCAGAACTAGACTGACAATCCCAAAAATTTGATTGCATTGGCTGGTCTGGTCCAGTTTGGGTGGTTCTCGATTTGGGTAGTCCAATTTGCATACCCCTATTATTGATGCACAATGAAAGTTGACGGAGAGAAAATAGTTGGAGCAAATCGAATTCAATAACTCAAGACGATATATCCTCGATTGCGGTTCTCAGATTTAGTCGTCAAATGTAATGTTTCTATTCTTTAGCGTTACGGATTGTTTAAACCATCTTCTGTATGACGCGCAAACTGTGAGGACTGCTCCCACGGGAGCGTAGTCAAAGTCAAACATCATATGTATTTCGACCTCCAGTGGCCAAATAATTGGAAAAACGCTGTTATAGTATAGTTCCCACGATTTTAGAGAAACTTTGTGTTTTCTATGGTATTCCTCTTGAAAAGTTATGCGAAAGAGAAACATATTTCACCAAAAAATTGTCAAAACAATGAGATACGCACTCCGAAAGATTTGCTTTCTCAAACTCAATGCAAGAGGACAAAGACGTGAAAAGTTCCTACGATTTTCAAGAAATTTCGTGTTTTTCATGGCTTTCATCTCAAAAAAGTTTGCGAAAGAATGCTTCTATAGCATGATTCCTACAATCTTGGAGAAACTTCGTATTTTCCATGGCATTGCTCTCAAAAAGTCACGTGGCAAACAAATGCTGTGGTGAACTATCATAGCTACAATTCAGTCCATTCCATGAGTACTATGTAGGAATGCATGGATCACCATGGTAGCTAGCTCTGATCACGCCCTGTGCTTTCTTGACGTCATACATGGTATTAACTAAATCGCCACATAAAGAGCTACAATCATAAGGAAATCAAAGAGTATTGAGACAAAAAATTAAGTGGGAGCATAGATTTAATTATACAATCATCAAGAAAAGTTGGTGAATTTGGAAGCTGCGCCATAGTGAAAAGCCCGATGGCATTGAGCAGAGGTTGTAGACTAGAGCAGGCCATCACAATAACAGTCAAGTTCAAATTATGTCCATTTATCGGCAATGAGGTTATGATAATTGGCTTTAGGTTCTCGAGCATGACAATTTCCACGAATTCATGTTGTACGCATACTGTGCGTTCTTTGCATTGGCCCTTTTTAGTTGCAATTCCACAAAGTGAAAGCATATGTACCAGACAGCAGTGGAGTTGCCTAAGGTCCAGAACTAACTCAAAGGATCAGTGACATTTTTTGTACTTGTGTGGCTGTCATCGAAACTTCGGGCAGAGCCTTATGGGCATCCTTGCTTGTACTTGTCACAATGGCCGTCGTGTTGTTGACCGATGACCACCCTCCGCTATAAGTTTTATTGTTCCAAATGTGATCATGTACATCTTGTGGATGCCCACTAATGCCGAAGCCAGTCAAATAATCATAACATTAAGTGCAAAACGATGAACAAGCGACACAAATTAGTTTGGGATTAACAGCATGTTTTTAATTGTTCATGCGGTTGCATCATGCGAAAACACATGTTTAATAAAATGTGAATACACTAACATGTCATTTATAGAGGGATGAATGCGGTCAACATCCAATATCATGGGGAATAACAAAGAAATTCACCTGTATGTGTCTATGCTTCCTAAATTATATCTCCAGTCGGTTACAAGTGCCCCAGAATTGATCTAGTAAGTTGATTATCTAGCAGCTGCAACTCGGGAGCTAATACGAATGGATTTTCCGACGTGGCATTTACCAAGCAAATTTGTATATAATCTCATGGAAGAGTGTAAACAATCTCTTCATATATATAAGATGAAGAGTTGATCGTGATCCAATAGTTAACATCAATACGGAGGTCAATTGCCAGGGTTTGATTCTCGCAATCATAATTCCCATACCAAAATGAAGCCCCGTCTAATATGTGTTGCCATTTTTTGCAACTGGCATTAATGTGTAACAATTCTTGGTTCCATTGGGGAACATCCTAAAATTCCTTTATTGTTGTTGGTTGTTTTGGTAGATGACCGGGTAGACACTTGCATGTTTGTTTTGGAGTCGACAAACCCCTCATCGGCCTTGTAGGCTATGTTGAGCTGATCATCATGGTAATTATTAGGTGCCCTACAACCGATTCTTGTGAAACCTAAATCGAGGTCAAGTCAAATCACTTGCTTCGAAATATAAATGGTGTTATGAGTTTCTTGATTCTTTGCAATGTCCCTTAAAGATTTTATCTAATATCATCACCACTGTATCAACTAAATAGAAATTTCAGCAATGAAAATTACAGGTGTAATAACTGGCTTGATAATTGTAAGTTGAAAAGAAGCTCTGATGAATAAACGGATGATACAGGCATCGAGAGAAGCTTGAAAACAGAGATGTCCTTTGCAAAAATAAAGCAAGCTAAAAGGTTGATACATTGCCAAGTCTCCGATATTTAAGAGGATTCCTAAATATTTCCTAGAGATTCTGAAGGAGCTTTAACTTTGCTAAAGTCCTGAACATAGTTTTAAAACCGTCAAGACTTCTTGAGCTCAACTCTGCCTACGTACTCATGCTCATTTCTTAAATAAATTGGAGAATGACCAGCTTTTATCTTCCGCTTGAAAGGTCGATCGCCAACGGAAAGAAAGGTAAACACTTAATCATCACCGTGCCCTTTTGAAAATTCCCTTCCATGTAAGTGCGAGTTTTGGTTAACTCGTGTTGCATTTCTAGGTCACGTGATTTCGGGCGAAAGACTCTTTGTTGACTTGACCAAGATTGAAGCGGTTATCAACTGGTCAAGACCGACAACCGTGACAAAGATCATAAGTTTTTGGGTTTGGTAAGTTACTACAGAAGGTTTGTGGAAGGGTTTTCAGCTTTAGCCTTGCCATTGACTCGACTATTGAAGAAATAAGAAAATTTATGTGGACAGACAAGTGCGAGTATAGTTTCCAAGAGTTTAAGCAGAAGTTGACTACCGCACCTATGCTGACCATACCATCTGGTCTTGGAGGATACGAGATCTAGAGTGATGTGTCGTTTAGAGGACTAGGTTGTGTGCTAATGCAACATGGTGGGGTTGTTGCATACGTGTCCCGTTAGTTGAGACCTCATGAACTGAATTATCCGATGCATGACTTAGAACTAGCAGCAATCATTTTCGCTCTAAAGATTTGGAGACATTATTTGTGTGAAGAAAGATTTCAAATCTTCACTGACCATCAAAGTCTCAAGTATCTATTCTCTTAGAATGAGTTGAATATGAGACAGCGTCGCTGGATGGAACTTATGAAGGACTACGATTGTGATATTTTGTATCATCTTGGAAATGGCGAACAAGGTCGCAGATGCACTGAGTCAGAAGTCTTCAGTTGCGCATATGATGGTTAAGGAATTGACTTTACTTGAGAAAGCTCGAGATTCGGTTTTCAAATTTGAGGTAAGCCACCCTCAAAATTGAGCTGTAAGTGCATATCATAATCAAGACACTTTGGTGGACAAACCCAAAGATTCAGAAGATCCTAGAAGAGAATACCGAAAAGAAGAAGGCTAACTTTCAGATTTCTGAGAATGGAAACACTAAGGTTCCGAGGGTGATTGTGTGTACCTGACGATGCAAAGCTTAAAGAAGAGATTTTATTAGAAGCCCATCGTAATAGTTACAGCATTCATTCTAACGGTAGTACAAGGATGTATCCGAATTTGCGTCAACACTATTGGTGGTTCGGTATAAAGGTGGATATCGCCAAGCATGTCGCCAAGTGTCTAACGTGTCAGCAAGTAAAGGTGCAACATTGTAAGCCGGGGGACTTTTGCAATCTCTCGAAATTCTCAAGTAGAAATGGGAGCACATCACAATGGACTTTGTGAGGGGCTTACCAAGGAGTTAGAGGGGTAATGATTCCATTTGGGTAGTGGTCGATAGACTGACAAAGTCGGCTCACTTCATCGCAATACGAAAGAACCTTGATTTGGACAGGCATGTAGGGTTGTACGTGCGTCAGATTGTTCGTTTGCATGGAGTGCTGGTGACGATTACATCAGACCGAGACCTAAGGTTTACAGCTGCCTTTGAAAGAGTTTACAGGTTGCCTTAGGAACGAAGCTGCAGTATAGTACGGCCTATCATTCTTAGACGGATGGCCAGTCTAAGAGGACGATTCAAACCCTCGAAGACATGTTGCGAGCTTGCGTGTTGGATTTTAAGGGAAGTTGGGAGGAACAGCTTCATTTTGTCGAGTTTGCCTAAAATAACAGTTACCAGCAGAGTATTCATATGACTCCTTTTGAAGCGTTGTATGGCAAAGCATGCAGAACGCCAGTGTTTTGGGATAAGGTTGGAGAATGAAATATCACAGGCCTAGAGTTAGTCCAGCAGTCAGTGGATGCAATTGCTGTCATTAGGGACAGATTAAAGACCGCTCAGAGTCACTAGAAAAGTCATGCTGATAAATGTCAAAGGCCATTGGAATTCCAAGTTGGTGAGCACGTCTTTCTGAAGGTGTTACCAATGAGGGGTACTTCACGCTTCGGTGAAAAGGGAAAGCTGAGTCCGAGGTATGTATGTACCTTTGAGATTCTGGAAAGAATAGGGATTCTAGCGTATCGTCTTGCATTGCCGCCGAGATTGGCGCAAGTGTATGATGTCTTTCATGTGTCGATGTTGAGGAAGTATGAACCTGACCTGACCCACATACTGGAATTTTGAAAAATTAGACGTGGATGACAGAATGTCATACGTGGAAAGAACGGTTCAGATTGTAGATCGGAAGGAACATGTTCTGCGTACCAAGACGATCCCATTAGTTAAAGTGGTCTGACAACACTACGACATAGAAGGAGCAACCTAGGAAAGTGAAGATTGGATGAGACGACTGTTCCCCCACCTTTTTGTTTAAAAATTTGTAATTGTTTAAATTTTGAGGACGAAAGTTTTATAAGAGGGGAAGAGTTGTGACATTCTGAATTTCCATTTCAGTTTTCAATTGAATGAATCGAGCTTTTCATCAACGTGCCTATAGTTCTATTCTCTGAGCTGATCACTTACGAGATAACTAGTCAATATGGTGAAACCATTAAAGGAATTTAACGCAATAGATTTGAGAGTTCGACTAGAAATTGACTACTCGACCATACTAATTTGCAAGGGTCATTATGGCATATTTAAAAATCGATTAGAGATCGAAGATAAGTTGACTCTACCGAGCCATGTGATTAAGTGTGGGTGATTCCAACTAATTGCAAAATTCTCGTTAATCGGCACTAGACCAATTTTTCTATCATTTTGGTACCTTGTGTTTGCATTTGAAATTTCGAGATTTTCACGACAACTGAGAGTGGCCAATGTGTCGAAGATGTACAATGTGGCTCGAAAATAATCGACCATGAGTCAATTACACTAAAAATTCATAAAAGCTACCTAGTAGGCTAAGTCACACTAAAATCGTGTTAGATTAAAATTAACCACGAATTTGAACTCGATTTCAAAATTTTGATCATGTCACGATTTATTTTAGGACCGTCGACTCATCCTTTGAAGTTTTTTTTGCAAATTGAGATTTTTGGCAAAATTTCAAAGTAGGGCCGTTTTTGATCGGAAAAATCAAAGGGCTGTTTTTTTTATCGCATTTTTGGGATTCAAGTTGGTTCAATTGGTGAGGAAAAAATGTTAATTTTGATGAGGACACCTTGGTGGGATTTGTGGACATCAAATTGGATCCAATTGGAGGGGAATTAGGTTCAATTTGGGGGAAAAGGTTCTAAAATTCATAGGCCATGGGGGAAAGAACATTTGGACCACTTGGTGAAGCTTCTAAGGGAAGTCTTGGGCTGCTAAGGAGCCATGGATGACAGCCATGGCTGGTGGGGCATTGCTAAGGGACAAAGGGGATAGAATGGAAGGCTTTGGAGGCTTTGAGGGACCCTCCACTCTTCAGCTGTCTCATTCTTCTTCAGCAGACTTGCTTTCTCCATTTTCAGACCTCTTGAAGCTTAGAAATTGTAGAGAAACCGAGCAGCCCCTTCCCCCTAGCCGTCGCATGCCCGCCGGAGCTCCTTGCCACCACCGCACGCTGCTTGCGAGCCCAGCTTGGCGTTCCACTCACCCGCACACTCGTGTGCCGTCGTCCCTATCCTGGCCATCCCCTGAGTCGTTCCTCATCGCCGTTGAGCTCCCCAGACCACCGTCCAAGTTGTCGGAGCAGCCGCCATCGCCCACCGTCGTTCGCAGCAACCTCCTCCAGCCCATCTCGCTATTTCCAGCCCAAGCCAAGCCTGCACCAGCTCTCTTAGCCCAGCAACCAAAACCAAAAGCAACAAGGGCTTTGTGACTTCAAGACCCATTTTCAGGCCTGTTCGGTCCTTGTTTGGTGTTGCACGCCTAGAGGTTTGTTGCCCATCTCCTCGTTACCGTCATCGTGGACTCACTGGATCGCTAAACTGGTGAGTTTACTTGCTAAATTCTTCTTAGAGAGTTAATGACATTTTAAGGGTGATTAGTTTAGGCTAAGTATGGTTTAGGTGGTTAGTTATAATGGATTAGCGATTTAATTATCCGTTTGTGCATGTTAGGTGGTTAGAACGGATAGATTAGAGACTAGATAAGTTGTGCTATTTACCTAAATAGGTTCGGAAATCTTCTCGGCATGTTCGGGTGGTTAATTAAGCATTTCTAGCATAAGTTTGCATTTTTGACAATTAATTGTATTTACTTAATTATTTTTGGTATTTATTTAATTATTTATTATTTTCCGAAAATTATACTGGGATAGTCGGTGACCAGTATTTCGTGCTGATTACAATGGTGTGCTTGGTTTATTTAGTTGAATACTATTTTGTGCAAATTGAATGGTGATTGTAATTTTGTGTATTTATCCCAAAATTGTGTAATTTTGGTATTTAATAAAAAAATACCGGGGCATTGGTTTTTAATGCCAAAAATATTTTTTTGGCACTATATTAAATAGTGGGATATTTTTTAAAAGAAATATATAGTATTTTGGCTCAGACTAACCGTGTAACCACATACGATTATTTTTATCGGATATCTTTAACACAATGATATTAGGCCAAGTTCATTATTTTAATTGAGGAATGGGTGTGCAAAACATAGTGTCCTTGGCCGGGATTGATTTATCGTGTGTCAGCTTATGTGAGCATTAAATCGTCAACTTGTGTGAACATTATTGAATCGTCAGCTTGTGTGAGCAATGATCGTTTATTAGCTTGTGAGAGCAACGATCTATATATCAGCTTGTGAGAGCAACGATCTAAATATCAGCTTGTGAATGATTGTTTATCAGCTTGTGCTAGCTACTATCTATCTATATATCAGCTTGTGAGAGCTATTACTCTTTATTTCAGCTTGTGTGAGCAATGATTGTATCGATGAATTGATAGATGGTATTGATTGATAGATGGTATCGATGGTATCGAATCGATTGGACTGAATTGATTGGTTGAGATATGAACTGTACTGACGTGTAGGAGGGAATTAAGGCGAGGTAAGTTTTCTGACTTATGTGTATAGCTACCTCTAGGTGTATTTCCTTCCTAGTTGGAGTTTATAGGGTGAACTTGCTAAGATATTGTCTCACCCCGTCGTGAGCTCAACCTTTTCAGGTCCTTAGATGATGGTTCCTCCGGAATGTTTTGGCCAACCCAAGAGGATTACCGAGCAGGTCACCGATATCCCTGTTCTTGGGAGCCACGGAGTCTGGGTCTATGAACTTGTGAGGCCATTGTTTGGGTCAATGCGGGTTTACCCTAGAGGGTACTCCATCAATTTAGAGCATGGTATCGTCGTAGGCTTAATGGACACAGAGAGGGTCCCCTGCAGGATTGTGAGGTCCCTGTGTCAGTGTTAGAAGTCGCTTTTGGCACGGGTACAGCTGACCCTCTCGGTGGTACAGTGGTGGACCAAAATCCCCAAGAGACCTCAGAGTTTTTAGTTGGGGATTCGTGTGCCTAGAGGATTTGTAGGCTTTTCTACTTGGAGAGACTTTTGACTTAGCCTTTTGTTGTATATAAACTGGGGTGTTTATAAAAGTGTTTTGGTTGTGATTATGTTTCCTACTTTCCTATCCCGTGTTAGTTGTCGTCGGGGGTATTGTTTTGCTTCCACATGTGTATTAAAATGAATGGGTTGACGATGCATCCTGGGACGTCACAAATTTATTGACCACTGAGGGATGGACACGTGCTCGAGGATCATGGCGTGACACTAGCCGATGAGGATCGCATGACCCAAGGGACTGTTGCCAGAGGTTGCCCGACCTTAAGGGATTGCCACTTAGGTCTCGCGAGACCTAGGCAAGGGCCGCTTGAGTTGTGCAACCCTAGGCAATAGTTGCTTGGGTCACGCATCCTCATCGAGGGTTGCTCGAGATTAGGCGACCTGAGTCGATAGCACAAGATTTTGCTCACCAACGGCCTAAGTCATTTGCCAACATCAGCGAATGGTTTGAATTTTTCTAATAAAAAATACATAAAATGCAGCCAAAGCCTCTTACAAAGTCTATTTTGCAAAACACTACTTGAACCCAAAGTTGCTTTACAAAGAGTTCTTTTAATCAAATGCAATTTGTATTTCCCCATAGAGCTTTGACTTTTAGCATTTCCATTACACCAAAGCTTATTTCCAAAGTTAAATTAAACCCAACCTATAATCTAATAAAAAATTAAATTGATTTGCTCTTTTCATCTTTAATGATTGTATTGCCAATGCGCGATGAAAGTTGATAGAGAGAAAATGGTTGAAGCAAATCGAATTTGACAACTCAAGATGATAAATCCTCAATTGCAGTTCTCAGAGTTAGTCATCAAATGTAGTGTCCTACTCTTAAAGCATTAGTAAACCGTACTTTGTGTTTGATTATTCAATTTGATGTGAAGGACTTTTGATTTTTGGATGCATTAAAAGTAGATCAATCAAACGAATGAAATAGGTTGAGTTTGTGTGGTTCTAAAATAGGCTTAATCCAAATTGATCCATTGACCCTCATATGGACTTATATCTATGCTATACAATTTTAGAGACCCATTCTCAATCTGGTTTTCACCTTACTGATGTTCCTCCGTGAGCCTCTCTCTCTCTCTCTCTCAATTTGTGTTATTGTGTCTCTCTTTTTTAGTAGTGAAACTTGATTTTTCCTTTTCAATGTTGCCCTTTTGATTAACATGAATTACAAATAGTAATAATGTAGGCTTATTAAAATCAATATTTAGTAAGACTTTTGGTGCTCTAGATCCATAAAAGTCAGTTTTTAAAATATTAATTAACTCCACATACGACCCAATTTATTAAATTTAAATTTCTTTTTGTCATAACACTAAAAATGGGTTAAAATTTGGGTTTTCGATCCATATCACATCTCTAATTTAAAACATTAACTTTGAAAAGAGAAATAATTGGCCAACTGTCTTTAATTTACTATGAGAATAACAATTTACTTAGGATCACAAAAAACTAAATACAAATGATAATAAATTATTATGGGGTGCATTTTTTTAAAAATCCGTGACTTATAATAAGTTGTTATTCTCACAATAGTGCAAAAATTATTACTTTAGGAAAGGCCGTTTGAAAATATGTCTTAAAAAGAAAAAAAAAGGTCATTTTCACCGTAATCTTATGATAAACATAGGCAGCTAATGGCATGGAGACTTTGAGACAGGTATCTACTTCGACACGATCAAGAATCTCGTGGAACACGAGTCTTGCGCTTTTAAAGCGTTATTATTATGAACCGACATTATCGCTAATCGATGATTATGTTGGCCCTAGGGGTCTATATCAACTATTTCATTCTAGACTCAAAAGTCAATTCCCATTTTTAATACCAAACTCAAGATTCAAAAAATATATTTTTACATTGAAGCCAATGGGGGAAAAACAAGCAGTAGACCGTGGTTAACATGAATTTGCCTTAATAATTATGCATCGTTGACATGACATCTATAGAATATAGTAGGGCGAAGGGTTTTTAAAATTTGACATTGATTATCTCTTATTTTTAATTTGGAACCATGTACTCTTTTAGAAGTTTATATTAGGGAACTCATTAGCCATTTCTAACTTTATCTATATGTTGTACTTGCTCACTCATTTGCAGGCACATAACTTTGGACTGATGTTATAATTTTGACACTGATTTTTTGGAATATAATTCAGTTATATAAGACGCTTTATATTTGGTGTGATTTAATGTAAAAATGGACTTGATTTATCAAATTAGTCATATAACATTCTCGATGATTATATATAAGCTCCGAGGCATGTTGTCATTTAGATTAGTCATCAAGACGAACTTAAAATTATGCGACATCGTTTGCTACAAAGTGAACAAAACCATGTTTCCCAGCTCATATTTCCGATTTAAAGCTTGAGAAATCTCAAGGTGTTCTCGAAACATGACAACTTCATTTATTGACATGTTTGTGACGCGGGCATTGCGCAGTGCCATAAGTTTCTTTATTTCCTTAAAGAAAATTTCTAAGGTGATTGTATGCGAGTAATTGAATGTACAGCTTGAGCTTGGTGTGAAGGGGTCATAACCGAAGTTGCCATATATGTCTTTTCTTTGATCTTATTTTATTTTATTTTATTATGTTTGACGCCCAAAGCTGCTATATAATACAGATATATTTTTTTTTATTTGTTTCTTTTTGAGAGATCGAGTACATGTTCAAACGTGCGAAATTCAGTCTGACCTAACAAATTTTGGTAGGCGCAACTGACTTTATCTGTCCTTAGGTAGATGCCAATAACTTAGTTAGAAACTCCTCAACTTCCTTTTAGTACATGGACTGAAATTCATTCACACGCATGTTACACCTTTTTTGCACAGTTTAATCGATTATTTTGGTCAATCATTAGGACATGACGTCGACAAAATTCGTAAAAAAGTTGATTATTAAAATAGAATTGAATTTTACCAATTGTTTAACCAATTGGGCCCACTTCATTATTTTGGCACAAGTTCCGGTATTAGATTGGATGAAGCCCTGACCAAAATCAACACTTACAGAAGTATAATGAATAAAAGGATGATAGGATACAGACTTTATGATATTTTTTAGGATCATTCTAATCGTAGGAAAGAAAATCACAAGACGTGAGGAGGTGATTCGCGAAGTGAGCATACAAGGATTTCGAGAATAGATTAACTTGATGCCGTTGATTTTCTAGAGAGATAATATCAAATACTCTCCTTACATTTGGCCCCAATATCACTTTTCATTCGTTTATTTTCTGGAGAGATAATATCAAATGTCCTCCTTACATTTGGCCCAATATCACTTTTCATTCTCTATGTTAGAAAAGTCAACTTTATATCATCTTTGACAAAATCTCACGAGCAAATGATAGTCGTAAAACATCTCCCTAGCTCTCAACTCATCGAACACAAACCCTATCTTACAAAATGATAGTTGTAAGACCACGGTCTTTTACAAAGACTGAGGGCTTACATAACTTTTAAAGTATTTATAGTATGAATGAAATATGAAAAAATTCGAAATGTCCAAAGTTCATGCATAGTAAAAGAGCCAGTGAGAAGAAAAGAAATCCATATGCTATTTAGCATATATTATTAAGGGAAAATTTTATGTGTAATCAACAACTTTTTCATAATTTTGAGAGTAAACAAAAAACCTACCCACGCATGGCTGCGTTGGTGGGGCGTTCCCCTTGAACCAAGAGGTCAAGAGTTTGACCCCCATGTATGCTCCATGATTTAAGTGGGGGGTCCCGGTGGTAGGTTGCTGAGCTAATCTTCCCCGAGATATAGTCGGTGATGTGTTCCCGTAAGATGTAAGTTAGGTCGAATCCTCGGTATCAAAAAAAAAAAACAACAACAAAATCTTTAAAGGAATTACTATTGGGAAGAGTTATGCATATGATGAAATTTCCCATAATTGGTTGCAATACTATTAAAATCCTCTTTTTTTTAGTGAAATTCATGATATTGAATGAGGCAAGCATAACATCTTATTTGAAAGCAAGAATAGTTGGAGAGTGCCAAAAAAGTTTTCCTTGCAAGGAGAATGATCAACTTTTTGCTATCTAAAGTTTTATGCGTCAACCTTAGAGTTTAGACACAACTCATAGAGAATGGTTTTTATTATATATTTATATTACATATTATTGTGTTCATTAAAGATTTGATATCATTTGCCTATAGTTGAGGGGCTCTGTACCCATGTATAATCCCCTAAACTGTTCTATTTAATTAATCAATTAAGTTTCAGCTCCGTACCCATGTATAATCCCCTAAACTGTTCTATTTAATCAATCAATTAAGTTTCACTAGTTATCCATCTAATACTGACCCCACAAAAAAAAAAAAAAAATTAACTCTCGTCTCCCCTATCACTTTTTCAAACCAATAGGAGCCACTCCACCCTCTAGCCACACCACTGCCATCATCAACGCCATGTGTTGTCACACCGCTGCCTACCATTGCTATGATACATGTCGTCCACATAAGATTTGGTCTAGCTCAACTCCGGCCCCAAAATACATGAGCTCCCCCATCTTCCACTCTGTGGCATGGCTCTCTGATGTGTGCATTCCTTACAACCCAAGATCCAATGGGAATGCGGCACATTAGGTGCACTCCCAAGTGCCCGGTGCACTTATTAACACGACCTTAGTGTTTTCTCATGAATTTGACCTTTCCCACCAAACTTTGCACTCGCAACATTCCCAAAATCATTTTTCTTTTTGTTCTTTCTTTAAAAAAGCAAGTCACAACTTCTGTCTAAGTGCCGCCCTTGATCAACCAACCCACCCCGGAAAGAGAGAAGCAAAAGGAGGAAGGCGTGGCAAGACAAGGGATGGCAACGTGGCACGCGTTGGGTGGAAAGGCAGAATTATATTTTTGCTGTTGGTGGTTGAAAACTTTGAAATTCTCAGAGTCCACAGAGGAGCTGTAACTTGTTGGGGGGTTTTTTAAGTTTAACGTGGGGGAGACAACAATGGTACTTGACGCCAAGCGACAGCTTTTGGGAAGAGACAAGACAACAAAACCCTAAAAAAAAATCCCTGATCTCTAATGAATCGTGCAGGCCTCAAGGAATATAATCTGATTTTCTTTTCTGTGTCATCTCGACTCTCTGGCATTGCCTTCTCTAGATTTTATTCGCCTTGTCTGTGATATAGAGCTCCCCAGTTTCTCGTCACCTGAATGGAGTTACAGTTTGAAAGGTCGTGCCCGTGCTATGGGCGGTTCATGGGGTTGGCATCTAATGATTAGCCTCTTTCTTTATTATTTGATTAGGGGGATCCGCACGATTATGTCTTCGGACATTATCCTAAGAATTTTATATATGTTATAGAATCTTCGATTTCAGTTATAACAACTGAAGCATTTTTATGTTACTATCTTATATCATTATAGCCCCACCAAAATTCAAAAAGTCATAAAAATCTCTTTACATGAGATAATAAATAACTAAGACACAGGTTGGTTAAAACTTTACTCATGATATAGGTAATTGTGGTCTCATAAAAGAAAATGTGACCTCTTTATTACAAGACTACCACTATGAATGTTTGAGCTACAGCTATTCAAGTACCTATATGTATATGAAACTTGTCAACATAGTCCCACCGAGATGTGGAAAGTCAGGAATTCTATTTATATGAGGTAGCAAATACCTAAGTTACAAGTTGGCCAAAGGTTTGCTTACAATTTAGCTCAAACTTGTTATCTGAGTTAAGACAATGTGAGCACTTCAATATAGAGCTACCGTGCTTAGTGGTATTGATCGACACAACCTATTGCTACACGCATATATATACCATGGGCAATCAAGTATACTTGAATTTTTGACTGGGTAAACCTTTTTACATTTATCAAACTAAAAATATAGTTAGAAAGTTAAACTTAAAAACTTAAGTTATTGGGTGAAGAAAGACTACATGCATGTAAGGCTTCGACAAATCTCTTGATCTAGTGATCTAGATTAAACACCCTTTACGTGCAAATGAGATGAAAATTAACTCGTGGAATAAAGCATAAGACAGATAAGAAGCACACACGAATTAAAATATCAATTGGATCATAAAGAATTGACGTTTGGCTCCAATGGCATGTTAGAAATTATGATTCAAAAATTCAAACCATTAGGTGAAAGGAAGCTACATGCGCACAAAGTCTAAACAAACCCCATTAAAAAGTAATATGGCATTACTTTAATGGATATAATACATCTTAATTGATTTGAACATATTCTAACATGCATAGTTCTGTAGATCAACATAATGTAAAACTCATCAAGTCAGGTGACCGGTCATAAACATATTGTGTCCATCATATTTGCGCGAATGTTTTATAATCCACGCATTGGCTTTTCTCATATTATGTTTGATCAATATATCGACAAATCAAAATTTCAGGCAATTATGTCTAACAAGAAATATGATTTACTAAGTAACACATTGAGTTTCATTTTGACCATTATTAATTGAATAATGTACCTATTTTGAACGACTCATGAAATTAAACTTACTAATTGTTGTGGTAAACCATATATATGGGTTTTCAAATGAGTGGATCATATTCGACCACTCAATAGGAGCATACCACATCATTTAATAGACTAATTTTTCTAAATGAATCTCAATATTTCTTGCAGGAGTTTTATGAAAACTAATAAACTGATTTTGCATAGGCTTAATCTAAAAGGGATATGATGACAAAACTAATCACAGTATACAAATTATAAAGAATATTGTGTTTTTAAGTGAGACTCGGTGTGTATTCCACATATTCTTGAAATATGATTGATGTGATCTGAACCTTATACGATACTTGCTCCACTCTAGCATTATTTAAATCCATTGTATACAGCATTGAAGTAGGTACGACACGTTTATTACACGGGAATGCGAATGTGGGTCCTCTCGGGGGCAGTTTCCAAGAACAAACGAAACAGAGAAGATCTCATCGAAGTTCCTCCACAAGAAGAACCGAGTCTATTACAAAAAAGAGAGAATAGAGAAAATTAATTGCGAAGAGGTCTTTCCTAGACGCGTGGAACTGATGAAAGCTTGAAAACCGCCGGAATCTTGGGAGGGATAGGAAGGGGACAGTTGTTTGTGGAGAATTGTTTTGGAGTTTCCGTCTTGAGATACCGTACTTGCAGTTTGTGTGTTCGTGAGAGAGAGAGAGAGAGAGAGAGAGAGAGAGAGAGAGAGAGATTATTAACGATAGACAGAGATTAGAGTACATGTGGGTTCTTATGACTAGGGTTTAATCTTAATGAGTGAGATTTCAAGCTAGGTTTAAGATTTTGGGAAGATGCTGTGTTGGGTCCAAGGATATCTATCACTGGCCTTTTGATCTGAGGTGCATGCATTTGGAGTCATCAATCAAAGGGATTTTTATATTGAGCATATGTCAATGTTAATAAACTTTGTGGGAACAATCTTTGATTATAAAGAAAATCTAACGATGGATCATATAAAAAATACGGTACATCGCCTTGTTCCTACTTGTGAAAATGTTATTTTTTATTCGTCCTAATAGAAAGTAAAATGTATGTACCTGAAATGGGATTTGACAAAAAGTATCGCTAGACATGAGATAATGTTGATAAGATTAGTGTCAAGTCCTTCGGTAGACATTCTCTTTTATAAAAGTCTACTGCAACCATTGCTAATCATTTGTCTTCCACGATTTAATTACTACTATTACTATAGTGTCGTCCTCGTCGTCATTATTATTATTATTATTATTATTATTATTGCAGGAAGCTAAATGAAATAGCTTTGCTCATGGACTTCGCCCATTTCTGGAGCTTCATCAACGGCAAACTCCATTATATATCAACAGGATTAGAGGATTCATGAGAAGTTTACTCCCTTTCACTGCATGATCCTAAAGGATTGAGGTAAAGCCGCGCAATCGATCCTGAGACTTTGTCGAGAAGTGTTCTGATTAGTTGATCTCGCAACATTCTCTAAACCTTTGCTTTCTTGCTGTCATTTCCCTTTCTTGGTTGGCAAAATATTAGGAATAAATAATTGTACAGTCACTCCTATGAATTGTTACACATTGTAACCCTAGCTCATTAATATCCCTCCTTGATCCCAACACCAACGTTATCGACTCGAGAATTTATAGGCATGTCATGTCTTAATAAAGAAAGATCATTGATATCCCTTGCCGATCATTTTTGCATGGAAGTATGGTATAGAATCGGTTCATCATTTAAAAAATTAAGAGGACTGATCTTATGAAAAGAAGCATTTCTGTATACTTAATTAGTCACCATTTTCATGAGGTTTTGTCCTAATCTTTACCGAAACTCGTATAATTATCAATATAACACAAGAAAGGCCGTTCAGAACTCCGTGAATGCTTTTCTAAATTCATGCATTACATACATAAGGTCAGTACATCTTAATTAGCTTTTAGAAGTAACCCTCGGGCAATATTAATTTGAATTCTGATGCACTCTTATTAAATAACTTCCTAGGAATTTTAAAGTCATGGCCGACGTCCGACTCTAATAATTCTTTTGTTTAATTTTCCATCACATATTCGTATACGACATGGGACGAGTTGAGTGTTTTTCTTTCGATGAAGAGATGAAAACTGCCCTTTTCATTGTGCGGTTCAATGCCAACTTGTCAAGACGATAAGGTGCGTTTGCTTTGTTGTACACGGGTGGCTCGTTATGATTTTTCTATTCTATGAAGAGATCTCGTTTAACCTTGGAGGCCTTGGTTTTAGGATTCGGATCGATCTTGTAAATGATCAGAATCTGTCAGATTAAGCCATCCTGGGACGACAATGAGCGGGTTGTTCGCTCTCTGTCAGGCTACAGGTACTCTTTATAGAAATCGACTCACTCACACGATCATGCCGTCCCTCGATCTCCTCTTCTTTAATCTCTCTCTCTCTCTCTCTTCACTATTATATTTAACTATCCCACACGTTCTCAAAAATTCCAATACGGACACTTTAGTCTCCTCTCCCTGCGTGCTTTCGCTCTAATTCTGCATGATTAAATGATGTTACTTAGCACTAATGATAGCAGCATGTGGGGATTTGTCTTTGAATCAGGAGTTAACAGTTCAATGGTTATCCAAGCACTCACCAATGCCGATATTCATGTTGAGTCTGACGAGTTTCCCCAAAGAATTCTAGTCTTAAGGAAGTACTTGCGCCCGTTTTTCGACATATTTCAGGTCTCGGCTCAATTTGAAGACTCAATCCAAGTAAAAAAGAAGGAAAACACCCAAGCTGTAACCTTGCAAATTAACTTGTAGATTACTTATGGTCTGGACACTGTAAATCGGTGCATTTGTTTTTGCAGTCACCATTTCTCACCCATATATGATTTAGAGTTGGAGTCTTCTTCTTATGTATGCCTTACCGACGCTAGTTCATTAGGGTTTCACTCATTGCACATTGGTTTTTGACCTATCTGTACCAGATGTCCACTAAAAGAGTAACAAATACTTTTAACTGAATCCTTTTTATATTGGCACACAAGTCGTTTTTTTTTTTTTAATATATACTTTCAACTCTGCTAATTCTTTCAAAAGGGCCTTCTCTTTCGAGACGCAAACATCAACTGAGTCATGTTAGTTTTACAGGCTTTTTTCTCTTTTTTAAATGGGCATTGTCAACATTATCAGCTTTGCTTAGTCACCTCCTAATGATTGCCGTTAGACCCTTTTCATTATTTATAAACGTATGCTTAACAAGTCTAAGGAGTCTGACAAGTCATCGAATTTCTCCCTTATTTTAAGTACACAATTGCATGAACTTGGCTATCTCTGAGTTGTCTTTTGCCTGATACTCGGTCCCACAGTAGACTCCTGATGAGAGAAGGGGGGGTTTAGTTTCATGAATCTAACCACCCTTTACATTCCAATCAAATCATTAAACAAGAAATGAACAAGAGAATTCAATATACAAATGAAGTCAATCCCTCAATGCCTTTCCTTGTGGGGTGGTGCTTGTTGGGCAATGACTAATTGGGTATAAATATGTCTCGACATATTTTGCTCAGTTCTCAGGCAAGGGGCTTCTCAACTACTAAACCCCCTAAGGAATATTTGTTTTTTCTCAGTTGAGCAAAGAGAAGTCAGGGCAATGGAGAGCTTGGGAAGCTTTGCCGATGGAGAACTGGACTTGCTGAGAATATTGTTCTCCAACGATGAGCCTGATCAGTACCCTTTTGCGAGTAGCATTCTTGAAGACAGACCGAACTTTCAGATCCCGCCGACTCTTGTTGTCAATCCCGATAAAGCCTTATCGGGCATGGACTACATGGGAGGGGTTCACGAGAGTTTGTATTGTTCTTCAGTCTCTGATCTTGACTCTTTTAATCTGCAATGCTTCTCAGAGAGCAGCTTTTCTAGTGCTTGCAGCGACAGTTTTCTTAATGTTCCCGTTCCAAGCCTCGAGAACTATGGCACCTGTAATTATGTGTCAGTTGCTAGTGATCAAGTCTCTGTGTTCATGGATGTTTGTGTGAATGGAGGGAACGATGACTCCTTTTTCACGGATCAAGAGACTGTGTGCTTAGGAGAGAACATGACTGGCGAGGCCGAAATCAAGGACAGCGACAATGTTCAGCCTCAAGAAATTTCTGCTCCAGTCAAGGCATTGCCACTGAAAAGAAAGCCTGTCAGATCAGGCAAGATAGCCTCAAAGAATGATAAAACAGACGTTGAAATGCCCGAGAAGCCAAAGAAAAAACCACGCCTCTCCTCAGATGTAAGTACATCGAAGTGCTTGTTTAGTTGATATTGACATTAAGTTAGTCATCTTGTTTTCAGAAAAACAATGAAACTCTCTGCTTTGCAGTAAATTACACGGAAAACAGCCTTCCTTGAAAAGAATCTAGATTCTACATCATACTCCTTTCTTGTTTTTCCCAAATAGCGGATTCGACCCAAAATACTAAAAAAGGGAATATGCTTATGGAAGCCGTCTGGATTGAGTTTTCTTTTTCTCAATCATATATGCTTAAACAGTAAGAATCTTCCAAGGAGCAAAATGTAGGTTTTTCACATCGACAGTTTCCATGTCCTTTAGACTAATTCCGAAGCTGCACAAATCCCACACACAGACATCTAGTCCAGTAAGAATTTTCTAAAAGACGCGTAAAATTGCAGGTGCAGAAAACCCGAAAGAAGAACATGCCAGTGAAAAAGAAACAGAAGCTCACTTCCCTCGATGACGACAACGAAGAGAGCAATGTCAAGGAAGAAGGACCGAGCTCCAGTACTTGCAGTTCTGAGGATGATGTCTCTTCTCAGGAGCTCAAAGATTCAAAGACCTCTGAATCTCTCAGTTCTGATGTGAAAACGAGAGCTGGTAGAGGAGCCGCCACTGATCCTCAGAGCCTCTATGCAAGGGTAAATAATCTCTTAATATATTTCCCCTCAATGTAGATAGTGCACTCATTGATCCAATTTTAGTTGGGTCATCGATTTGATGTTCTTCTTTTTTGAATCCTTCGCAGAAAAGGCGCGAGAGAATTAATGAAAGACTGAAGATCTTGCAGAACCTCATTCCTAATGGAACCAAGGTATTTAGCATGCTCGGTCTGACAGATCTCTCGTCCATTTTGACAAAAACTTACGAAGGAGAAATCAAATAAGCAGTGCATGATTTAGTACCAATCAATAGCAACAGTATTGTGTTTGATGTGGCAGGTTGACATCAGTACAATGCTTGAAGAAGCAGTGCAATATGTGAAGTTTCTGCAGCTCCAAATTAAGGTTTGTGGAGAGTCTTGAGACGTGAATCATAATAACTGTTCATGATCATTTTGGATTACAGATATGACATACTCTGCATTAGACAAATCTTAGCATTTTCAACCGTTTCTTTTGTTTCCAGCTCTTGAGCTCTGATGATCTGTGGATGTATGCTCCTATTGCCTACAATGGAAAAGACATTGGCCTGGACAAGATTATTTTTCCTCAACTATGACGTGCCAGGAGCTTGGGATTTCTTTAATGCAGATTTGTCGAAGACACGGCACAGGATTCATTATACATAAAAATATCTAAACTCTTCTCTGGGTGCAAAGATAAGCACCCATTTCGAAACATGTCGATTACATACCAATTTTTTTCTTAGTCATGTCTGATATACGTTTTGTTCTGAATAAATAACAGCTTAAATTACATCAAACACATGCTTATCAAAAAGCAGGTGATCACAGGAAAGATGGTCCTGTTCATGGAACTACATTAAATGTTGTTCCTTCTCCACATCTATGAGTTCTTTTATTTATTGATTGGGTTCTGAAGAGAAGGATCTTATTAAATTTATGGGTGATATCCTCATGAAGGATTCATGTAACTTGAGAGTTTCAACTGCATTTAATGGACAAGTTCATTGAACATCTGTCATATTCTTAAACAAATTTCACACTCTTGGAGTGATTATTTCCGTACATTTCAAATCCATGGGCTAGAGCTTGAGTCAACGAGAAAATCATGAATTATTTAAGAGGAAACTAAGAAGAATCAGCTTGATATATGCATTGAATTAGCATTAAGAAACTGGACTAGCAAGCGTATACATTGCATGTCATTGCACCAAAGAGAAGGAAAATAGAAAGGCAAAAAAAAAAAAAAACCTTCCAAAGGAAAAACATTACCTAACTGGTTTTGTGTAGCGTTTCTGAAAGCATTATTAAATAAAATCCATAAAATTCTCTGACAAAATGACCACGCCATGGACCTAAGACATGAGAACATCGGCTTCAAACTCGAGTCATTCAAGTGATGATGCTGCAACTTCACTATTTCTCCAACACTTTTAGAAGTACCGCAATGCGATGTTTTTATACTTTTGGACCGTGGTATGTATTGGGGATGCATACTAATGTTGCAAAACTAAAAGCAACAATCAAAATAATCAAAGTCGAAACCTTCAAATAAGATAAGAAAAATAATCAGCTCAAAGCAAATTACCAATAGCAACATACCCTAAGCCCCATAGTGGGAAAGCATGAGGTCAATCCAACACATGATATATAGGAATGAGCTCATTAACCTAGCATTCATTTTCCATCTCTATCAGGAAGCATCTCGCAGGTTCTGGTTGTTTTACATGAAATGTTCGTTTGATAAATGTTTTTTCTTATCAGAAATTAAGGACAACGATTGCAACACGATTTTGTCCAATGTACTTGGCGATGCATTCTTTGTGGAGACCAAAAACCGAGAGTTTATCAGCATAAGGCACGAAATGAGCAAGGATTGGCGGATTACTAAATTAGATGATGGAATTAGAAAGCACTCATCGGTCAGGTTGACATGTCCATGATGCCAGTGTTGGTTGTTTGGTGGTGGTTATCAGGATTAGGCGCATAAACACAATAACATAGAGAGTAAATGTGAGAAAAATAAATTGAGACACATGGTTTATTTTGTTGACCCTTTAACTAGGGCTACATTGATGTGAATCGTTGCGGAAGGATCGTTCTATGAAGGCCCAGATGGTGCGAATTGCAAACCTCGATCTCCAATCAAACCTGTGATTGGCAACCTCGGTATGAACGTGACCTGTTGACAAACACGTGTCAACCAACCAACGTTATAGACACCACGAGCGAAAGAATTCTCTATCTCACTCGATAAGTCGAATTGACCGCCACAAGAGAAACTTGATTAGGTCAAGTCCTCAAAAGAACAGTAAAAAGAGGACCTCTCAATTCTTTTCGTAAAAAAAATAAAATATATCTGTCCCCAAAGAAATTTGGCAAATCCTTTATATAGGCTGCCACACAAACCCTAAAAACCAACCCTAAAAATCTAATGCGTTATATTCTAAAATATTCCTATTTTAGAATATTCTTAAACAAGAATATATATAAATTGACTTGGTCAATTATTTGGTGACAAGATAATTAAATTGCACCAAGATTTCCAAGATCCTTCAAGATTTGATCCAAGGTCATTTTCACGCCAAAGGTCACGACCCATGACGCCAACGGCTTGCCTGAATTGTTTGGCCCGCGCTCGAGTAATCGAACCAGTAGGAATAGACAATGGGTCCCTAGCACCTCCTCCTCGATATGACTCGATGTCCACATCATACATCCAACAAAGGATTCCATTATGTGTGACATCCTGAATTTCAGGTTTTGTTTTCAATGGAATGAGTCGGGCTTTTTATTGATGCACCTATAGTCTTTTCTCTGAACTGATCGCTCACGAGATAACTGGTCTATATAATGAAGCCGTTAAGGGATTTTAACGCAATAGACTTGAGAATTCGATCAGAAATCGACTGCTCAACCGTGCTAATTTGCAAGGGTCATTACGGCATAGTTAAAAATCGATTAGAGACCGGAGATAGGTCAACTTGACAAAGGTATGTGATTAAGTGTAGGTGATTCCAGCTAATTGCACAATTTTTGTCGATTAGCAATAGACCTATTTCTCTGTCGTTTTGATACTATGTGTCCGTATTTGAAACCTCAAGATTTTCACGACAATTGAGAGTCACAAATGTGTTGAATATGCACTTTGTGGTTCGAAAATAATCAACCACGGGTTAAAATCGTTAAAAGTTCCTAAAAACTACTCGGTAGATTATGACGTGCTAAAATCGTGCCCAATTGAAATTAATCGCGAAATTGAACCTGATTTCAGAAATTGAAGGTTTTGTCATGTCACATTTTATTTTAGGAGCGTCGACTCATCCTTCAAAGATTTTTCTGCAAACTAAGATTTTTGTGGAAATTCAAAGTAAGGTTATTTTGGACCGGAAAGTTCGAGGACCGTTTTTGGTCACACTTTTGGGATTCAAGTTGGACAAATTGATGAGGAAAAATGTTAATTGGGATGATGGCACCTTGGTGGGAATTATAGACATCAAATTTGGTCCAATTGAGGGAGAATTGATGGGGATTTGATTGAACTTGAGGCAAAATGTACAAAATTCGTAGCCAATGAGGGGTGCAACATTTGGACAGCCATCTTGGCTTGCTAAGGAAGTTGGAGAGAGAGAAATGACTGAGGATGACAGCCAAGGGTGGTGGGGGCAGCCACTTGAGTGTTTGGCCAAGTGTTGAAGGCTAGAGAGGCCATTTGAGGTCCCCCTCTCCAGCAGCCTTCTTCTTCCTCTTCCTCCCTTCTTTCTCCATTGTTGTGGCCTTGAGAAATCTTGAGAGAACTTGTCACGCCCCGAACCCCAAGTGCGCGCACATCCCATTGCGGTCGATCAAATATGCGACATCCCAGGATACGTCACCGACCCATTCATTTCTTTACACATGCGGAAGCGAAACAAATCCCCCGACAACATTTAACTTGGGATAGAAAAGCAAGCAATCAATCACAATACCAAACACTCATTTACAAACACATAGGTTTAAATACAACACTAGATTGTCTACAAAATAGACCAGCTCGACAAAAGGGGAACTATCCTAAAACCAACTAGCATGACATGTTCTCCAACCCTTATGACTTCACCTCTGCAACTCAAGGCCAACCAAAGTTATCTGGCCGCTCCATCCACCAAGGACTTGAAATTTTAATCCCACAACTGGGATGAGATATTGTCCCAGCAAGTTCAACCCCCTAAACCCCTATTAGAAAGAAAATACACCCCGGGTGGCCTAGCCGCATCACATATAAGACTTACCTCGTCTTAATTCCTTCACGTAGATTAGCACAATTTGTATCACACAATCTCAGGTAGTAATAGTAATTCAAACAATTGGAATGACGTCACTTTCATATAAATCATCATCGTACTTAGCACGCATTTCAACTATTATTCACTGCCACACAAGGGCATAGCCTATTCGCAGTTCAGCTATCTACTGGCATATAGCCAGGCATCGCCTCCCCACCTTGGAGCGCGGCTTCGTCAGTACGTCGACGGCATTCCCAAAGGAGCATGGAGGTCCAAAATCAACTGCAACCCGCATCCGTTGTAAGGGACATTCCATATAGGGGCAAATCCGGCTCAACAGCCCAAGACGATCTCCTCTTAATTATCACACAACAATTCATATTCGGCCTAAGACATTTTGCATTTCACTCAATGCTTCCACTTAAAATAGTGATCCCGGCCATTTTTTTTCATATTAAAAATAGTCCAAAAATTAACCATGTGTGGGGACACGTTAATTTCAATCCAGAAAATCAATATCTCACTTTTTTAAACCCCACTATTTAATAACTGAAAATCCAATGTTTGCATTAAAACCCGACACTTGGGTTTTTTATGAATAAAATCTCTATTTATCACAATCAACACTCAATTTGCCATATACATTCATCAAACTTAAATTCTAAATGCACAAATGGCGATTAGCATGAAATTCTAACAAAATAAGGTCTCGACGAAATTTTCGGAATTTAATAAATAATTAAATTTATTCCGAAAATTAATTAAATAATAATATCCATATTTTTCAAAATCCACACTCAATTTATAATATCCAACCATCAATTTCAAAATCCGAATACACAGCGATCGGCACAAAATTATGAGCAATTGAGGAGGTAAGAAATAATTTTTGTTTTTTTTTATAAATAATAATATTTTAATAATTTCGTAATATAATATATTATTAAGAATTCCAGAATTTCGAAACATTTAAGTAAATCAAAAATAAAACCTATTATGTCACATCAAGGCTTATATTAAAATAAACATACTTAACGTTAAACTAAACACACTTTAACTTAATTAAACATCCTAATCTAATCCTCAACTAAATAAACTAATCTAACCACCTAAACTTACTTAACTTAGACTAAGCATACTTAGGGCATCATTAACCGTCTAATCAAGATTTAGTGAGCTAAACTCACCCTATTAGCAAGCCGAGCAAACCAAAACGATGAGGACATCGAGGGGATCGACTTTTCTCAATGCGGGCCGAGCATCCGGGGCCGGGAAGCCAGCCAAAACGAGCCAAACGTCCATTGCCATACCCATTTTTCTAGCTGCTATTTAGGACCGATGGAGGGCTGCACGGTGGTTGGTTGGGCACGAAACCGGCGAAGAAGGGCGATGGCAACTTGGGCGGTGCAGACGGCAACTCCAACGGGTCTTCGGCGGTGGTTGGCAATGACGAGCAATGACGGACGAAGGAGATGGAGGCTCGGGGTTGCATGGACAGCGGCTAGGCGGAGCGGAGAGGCGAGCTGGCCGACGAGCGGTGAGCGAGCGAGCGCGCGTGCGCGGTCGGGCGGAGTGGCGGCGACAACAAACGAACGGCGAGGGCTCCAAATGGCATGCGTGCGTGCGGGTGTAGGGGGCTCCGGTCGCTGGTTTTTGCTTTTCCTCTTCCCTCCCAACCGGTTCCAAGGTTGAAGAAGAAGGTGATGGGACCTCCTCACTTTTTGAGAACCAATTAACACTTACCACTTGTCAAACTCTCCTTCAATTTGGCCCAACCACCATGACATTACCTGATATCACACTCCACTATCCCAAATCTTCCGCAACCTTTCTCCAATTGGTGCAGTTCCTTTTTCCGCTGTGGCATAAAAATCTTGTATATTAAATTCTTTAATTCTCATCAATTCTCTTCCAATTGAGTCCAAATTAAAGTTCATAATTTAATCCAATGTCCTTAATAAAATTTGTGACACACTATGACTTCCAATTTCATAATTCAATCTCAATCTCAAGGTTAATTTCACTTTGGCACGATACTAGCGCATCCTGATCTATTGGGTAGCTTCTAGAAATTTTCATGCATTTGACTTGTGGCTGATTAATTCAAGTCACAATGTACATCTTTGACACATTGGCAACTTTCGGTTGTCGAGATAATCTCAAGATTTTAAATAAGGACACGGGGTACCTAATCGACAGAAAAGTCGGTCTAGTGCCAATCGACAAAATTGTGCTATCTAGTGGAATCACCCACACTCGATCACATGCCTCTGTCGAGTCGACCTATCTCCGGTCTCTAATCAATTTTTATTTGTGCCATAATGACCCTTGCAAATTAGCTCGGTTGAAAGGTCGCTTCCTGATCAAATTCTTGAGTCTGATGCATTAGAATCTCTTCACGGCTTCACCTGGTAGACTAGTTTTCACATAAGTGGCCGACTCAAGGAAAAGAACTATATGCGTGCCAACGAAATGCCCGTCTCAATTTATTGAAAATAGAATTAGAAAATCGGGATGTCACAACTTTTCCCCTCTTATAAAAATTTCGTTTTTGAAATTTAAACCATTAAAATTCTTCTTCAAAATGGTGGGGTATTGTCGTCTCATCAATTTTGATCCTTCATTCTACTTCGCAATGCTATCCAAGATCCTCGGTGCTGTTGAAACATTTCCAAATTAACCAGACCAACTGTTGATTCCCAAAAAGGCTAAGCACTTGTCCAATTTTACAAAAATGAAATTAATTTTTTTTCCCTTTCCACTTAGCGGCTAACTGCCGCTTCGGGGATTCAAACCCCCGATTTCAGACCGATCGCTTCTTTCCCGGGTACCACTCGGCTAAAGGTGCTGACGTTGCTCCAATCTGCTTTCTTTTCCCTTTTTTTTTAAAGCCAAATTTCTCCTTTGATCTCAAACTCAAAATATTCCATCGATTAAATAGTTCTGGCTCTCCTTTCATAACGATTCGAGACGTCCCTATCCTAGGCGACATCTGAGGAAGAACTGGATTCTCAACCTGAAATTCAAAGGTTTCCGACGCTTAACCGCATAATTTTCTCGGCAGTTCTAAGCGGTCCTTAATCTGTCACTAATATTTGCAACTGCTTCCGTTGACTATTGAATTGACTCAAGGCTGTGACCTCTCATTCCTTGATCTGAACTCAACAACCGAAGTTCTGAACACTCTGCTTTGCACTAATTAAAAAGAAATTATCTGACTGATATGCTGAAACTGGGAACCTCTGGTTAAGATCCGATATAACTCTAACACTGATCTTGGCAACTGCAATCACTAACTACTGTACTGACCCTGGCCTGTGATATTTCTTTCCCTAACTTCATCTCAACAATTGAAATTCTGCATTCTCTGCTATGCACTGCTTAAGAAAGAACCATCTGAAAGCTCTGCCAACTTGGAACACCTAATCTAGATTTGAAATATAATGCATTTCCGGCACTTCATGTAGATGATTTGTATGATATACACACACTTCAGTATACCTATTCTAATCGAAATCTTTTCGTGCTGCACTAAGGTGAGTTGACTCTGTTCATTTGTCGACCAACACCCTATAAGGAATCAATACTCTTCTCAACTCCTTAATAACCTGTCATGACATTCCATAATGTTATACTTCCATTACCACACAAGACTCTCTCAAGTGCTTGAAAAATTTTTCCTGGCTTACATTACCAAATTCTCACTTACTGATACATCCAACACTTACAATTTGTTCGCGATATCTATTTTCATACCAATCTACCAATCCCGATGATGTAGATTCTGACTCATCTTTGTACTATTTGGACAACACTGAAGTTGTTATGATGAGCTTCCCATAAGATCTCTTCTTTAATCTCTGTATCGTCAATTACACACAATCGTCATCAGAACCTTAGCGTTCTGTCTTCAGAAATCTGAAAATCAACCTCTCTCTCATCTGCATTCTCTTATAGAGTCTTCTGAATTTCTGGATCTGTCCACTGAAGCATTTTGATTCTGATTTGTGCTCTCGGCTCAATTCTGAGGGTGGTCACAAGATTCAAAATGTGGCCTACCTTAGATTTAAAAATCGAATTTCAAACTTTCTTAAATAAGATCAAATCCTTAAGTATCAACTGTGCAACTAAGGACTCTCAACTCAGTGCATCTGCGACTTTGCTCACCTTTCTAGAGTGATACAAAATATCATAGTCATAATCCTTAACGAGTTCCATCCAGCGACGCTATCTCATATTCAATTCCTGAGGTATCAACTGATGGGACGCATATGCAATAACCCTATCATGCTGTATCAACACACAACCCAATCCTTTAAACGACGCATCACCGTAGATCTCGAATCCTACTGGACCAAATGGAATAGTAAGCACAGGTGCAGTAGTTAGCTTCTGCTTAAGCTCTTGGAAATTACTCTCGCACTTATCCGACCATACAAACTTTTCTTCCTTCTTTAGTAATCTGGTCAATGGTGATGTTAACACCGAAAACCCTTCTACAAATTGTCTGTAATACTTTGCTAAACCTAGAAAACTTTTGATCTCTGTCGCTACAGTCAATCTCGGCCAACTGATCATTGCTTCGATCTTGGACGGGGTCTATGAAGATTCCTTCTCCGAAATCACCTGACCTAGGGACGCAACACGAGTCATTCAAAACTCGCATCTGCTAAGCTTATTGTAACATCCAAAGGTACTAAAGGTCTGAAGTACCATCCCCAAATGTCTCTCGTGCTCCTCGGCAGTCTTTGAACACACCAGGATAACTTCAATGATTACGATCACAACTGATTCAAGTATCCTTAAACATTCTGCTCATTAGGCCCAAACAAACAGGTAAGGTGTCCATCAAATCACACGGCATTATAGTGAACTCAAAATTGCCGTATCGAGTGTGAGATGCTAAATTCAGTATGTCTTTCTTCCTGATCCTCAACTGATGATACCTTGACCTCAAGTCGATTTTGGAGAATATCGACGTACAAACGCAACGAACTAACTTTCTTCTTCACGAATAGAATAGGTGCTCCCCAAGGTGATGCATTAGAACATATGAATCCCCTATCCAACAATTCCTACATCTGCACCTTCAATTCTTTTAACTCGAGTAACACCATCCGGTAAGGAGCCTTAGCGACTGGCTCTATTTTGGATGCTAACTCAATCACGAACTATATTCCTCTTTCTGACAGTAGACTTAACAATTCTTCATGAAACATCTTAGGAAACTTTTGTACCACGATTATGTTCTCTATATTCGGCTCCTCAACTGACGCACCCATTATAGTTGCCACGTAGATTCGGTAACCAACAACTAGAACCAGGTCGTCTTCAGTGACGAATAACAAGGATTGAAGTTCCCCTTCGACTTTTAGTGATTCAAAACTTTCGCACGCTAACTGAACAAACTGAATTATATCACTAACACGATTCAAAACAACAGAAAGCTCCTTGAGCCAAACCTATAAAGGACTTCCAAGTCATACTTAAGCAAACCCCTTCAAGTACAACTATAGTTAGAGATTCATATTTCTATTACTTTATTACCAATCCGAAAGTCCTACAACCTTCACTAAAAATTCTGCTGCACTACTCTGATAAAAACATCTCAAAAACATTCTTTCCTTGATTGATGCATGGTTGATCCCTTCATGCTCCTCTAGCCATCTTAGTGGCGTCTTATCTGCAGTAACAGTGCTTACGCTCTCTTGAACTTACACGAACAGTTCCTAACCCGATGGTCGTGCTGGCCACATTCAAATCATGTTCCCCTTTTACTCTGACACTGGGCTGACTCAAGCCTCCTTTCCACAAACTCGGCACACAATCGGTGAGTCCTCTACCTCCCATCAAGGAACATCATGCACCCTTCCTTACACTGAGGTCCGTTCCAAGTACCCCACTAAATGTCCTGAAGCATGTTTCCTCTGTTCTATCTTATCAACGGTGATGTCAGGAACAGCTGTGATTCCATCTGTCTATACGGACAATCTTTGATCAAAAGACTGTACTGGCGACCCTTGTAACAAGTCATTTCTCTCTTACAGCACAGAATAGATGCATGTCTTTTCTTACAGACACGACACACATTAATCAAGTTGAGCATTGACTTTTCCAATTCTACTCTTCCAGTTGGTTGAAATATGGCACATTTTTTCTAACATCGACCTTTCTCCCCAATCGATTTCCCTCTCTGTCTAAACTGAACATTGACTCAAATACGGTGGCTTGATCCTCGATCACAACTCCAGATTAGGCCTCAACAGGCGTGACAACAACAACGGTCACAACATTGGCAGCGGTAGAAACAACGGCAACAGCAACAGCTCGGTCTTGAGCTTACTGACCCAACGAGCTTCCAAGGAACACTAGCGCCTGAACAATCCCATCAAACCTAGGATCGCTCGATGCTGCTACACTCTTAGTACCGACTTGCAGCGTTACTCTCACACTCTCGCCAATCTAAGCCTGCGCTTTACTTCGGGTACCAACTCTTGTCAACGTCCTACCCTGAGGTACATGTCCTATCGACCTCTTCCAAGGAGTTCTCCACTTCTGGTCATTCATCCTACAAGCTCTTTAAAGACACTAGTTTTCCGATTCCAACATCAGGTTGAAATTTGAGTGATCCCACAAACACACTACCAATCAGCTAGCAACCACATGCATCAGCATATTAAAAGTCTTTCCTACTAACTATCCCATGACTCATCGCACCTTATCACTCCATACTCAAACCATGCTCTGATACCACTTAAACGGGGATTTCACGCCTCAAACCCCGAGCGCGCGCACATCCCATTGCGGTCGATCAAATATGCGACATCCCAAGATACGTCGCTGACCCATTCATTTCTTTATGCATGCGGAAGCGAAACAAATCCCCTGACAACATTTAACTTTGGATAGAAAAGTAGGCAATCAATCACAATACCAAACACTCATTTACAAACACATAGGTTTAAATACAACACTGGACTGTCTACAAAATAGACCAGCTCGACAAAAGGGGAACTATCCTAAAACCAACTAGCTGGACACGTTCTCCAACCCTTATGACTTCATCTCTGCAACTCCTCAAGGCCAACCAAAGTTATCTGGCCACTCCATCCACCAAGGACCTGAAATTTTAATCCCACAACTGGGATGAGACATTGTCTCAGCAAGTTCAACCCCCTAAATCCCTATTAGAAAGAAAATACACCCCGGGTGGCCTAGCCACATCACATAGAAGACTTACCTCGTCTCAATTCCTTCTTGCAAATTAGCATAATTTGTATCACACAATCTTAGGTAGTAATAATAATTCAAACAATTGGAACGCCATCACTTTCATATAAATCATCATCGTACTTAGAACGCATTCCAATTATTATTCACTACCACACAAGGTCATAGCCTATTCGCAGTTCGGCTATCTACTAGCATATAGCTAGGCATCGCCTCCTCACCTTGGAGCGCGGCTTCGTCAGTACGTCGACGGCATTCCTGAAGGAGCATGGATCCAGAATCAACTACGACCCGCATCCATTGTAAAAGACATCCCATATAGGGGCAAATTCGGCTCAACAGCCCAGGACGATCTCCTCTTAATTATCACACAACAATTCCTATTCGGCCTAGGACACTTTGCATTTCACTCAATGCTTCCACTTAAAATAGTGATTCCGACCATTTTTCTTCATATTAAAAATAGTCTAGAAATTAACCACATGTGGGGACACGTTAATTTCAATCCAGAAAATCAATATCTCACTTTTTTAAATCCCACTATTTAATAATTGAAAATCCAATGTTTGCATTAAAACCCGACACTTGGGTTTTTTATGAATAAAATCTCTATCTATCACAATCAACACTCAATTTGCCACATGCATTCATCAAACTCAAATTCTAAATGCACAGCGGCGATCAGCACGAAATTCTGACAAAATAAGGTCTCGACGAAATGTTCGAAATTTAATAAATAATTAAATTTATTTAGAAAATTAATTAAATAATAATATCCATATTTTCATAATCCACACTCGATTTATAATATCCAACCATCAATTTCAAAATCCGAATACACAGTAACGATCGGCACGAAATTTTGAGCAATTGAGGTCATAAATAATTTTTCAGCTTTTTTTAATAAATAATAATATTTTAATAATTTCGTAATATAATATATTATTAAGAATTTCAGAATTTCGAAACATTTAAGTAAATCAAAAATAAAACCCTATTATGTCACATCAAGGCTTATATTAAAATAAACATACTTAACGTTAAACTAAACACACTTTAACTTAATTATACATCATAATCTAATCCTCAACCAAATAAACTAATCTAACCACCTAAACTTGCTTAACTTAGACTAAGCATATTTAGGGCATCATTAACCGTCTAATCAAGATTTAGTGAGCTAAACTCACCCGATTAGCAAACCGAGCAAACCAAAACGACGAGGACTTCAAGGGGATCGACTTTTCTCAAGGCGGACCGAGCATCCGGGGTCGAGAAGCCGGCCAAAACGGGCCAAACGTTCGTTGCCATACCCATTTTTCCAGCTGCTATTTGGGGCCGACGGAGGGCTGCACGACGGTCAGTTGGGCACGAAACCGGCGGAGAAGGGTGACGGTAGCTTGGGCGGTGCAGAGGGCAGCTCCAAAGGGTCTTCGGTGGTGGCTGGCGATGACGAGCAATGACGGATGAAGGAGATGGAGGCTTGGGGTCGCACGGACAGCGGCTCGGCGGAGCAAAGAGGCGAGCTGGCTGGCGAGTAGGCGAGCGAGCAGCGCACGCGCGGTCGGGCGGAGTGGCGGCGACTACGGACAAATGGTGAGGGCTCCGACTGGCGTGTGTGTGTGCGGGCGTAGGGGGCTCCAGTCACTGGTTTCTGCTTTTCCTCTTCCCTCCCAACTGGTTCCAAGGTTGAAGAAGATGGTGAAGGGGCCTCCTCACTTTTTGAGGACCAATTAGCACTTGCCACTTGTCAAGCTCTCCTTCAATTTGACCTAACCACCATGACATCACCTAATGTCACACTCCACTATCCCAAATCTTCCACAACCTTTCTCCAATTGGTGCAATTCCTTTTTCCGCCGTGGCATAAAAATCTTGTATATTAAATTCTTCAATTCCCATCAATTTTCTTCCAATTGAGTCCAAATTAAAGTTCATAATTTAATCCAATGTTCCTAATAAAATTTGTGACACACCATGACTTCCAATTTCAGAATTCGATCTCAATCTCACGGTTAATTTCACTTTGGCATGATACTAGCGCATCTTGATCTACCGGGTAGCTTTTAGAAACTTTCATGCATTTGACATGTGGCTGATTAATTCGAGTCACAATATACATATTTGACACATTGGCGACTTTCGGTTTTCGAGGTAATCTCAAGATTTTAAATACGGACACAAGGTACCCAATCGACAGAAAATTCGGTCTAGTGCCGATTGACAAAATTGTGCTATCTAGTGGAATCACCCACACTCGATCACATGCCTTTGTCGAGTCGACCTATCTATGGTTTCTAATCGATTTTTATTTGTGCCATAATGACCCTTGCAAATTAGCTCGGTTGAAAGGTCGCTTCGATCAAATTCTTGAGTCTGATGCATTAGAATCTCTTCACGGCTTCACTTGGTAGACTAGTTTTCACATGAGTGGCCGACTCAAGGAAAAGAACTATATGCGTGCCAACGAAATGCCCGTCTCAATTTATTGAAAATAGAATTGGAAAATCGGGATGTCACAAAACTAGAGGAGGACCAATAGTAGTTGCGCCATTGTCGCCATCCAAATTGTTGAACTCTTTTCCCCCTATTTTCTCCTTCTTCCTGCTTTTGCTCCAACTGACCTTTCTCCAAAAACCTGAGTTGTTTGTTGCCTTCCCGTGAGAATTAGTCTTCATGCCACCCACCATCATGCTCAAAAGGCCCAAACCATTCAAGAGGACCCAACCGCTCACCGAATGGAGCCACTAGCCGGAAGAAATCGCTCGCCGGTCCGTCGATTTGCCTAGCAGCTTGCATTGCTTCGCCTGTTTCGACCGTTTCAGCCATTTTCCCCCATTTTGACCCAGCCTCCACTTATTCCAACCACCAGTAAGTCTCCCTTGACCCCCAAGTGCTGCCGGTCGCCGACCAACCCCTCGTCGGAGCTCCGGCTAAGCTGCCCAACTCCATTTCTCCTCCGCAGTCTAGTTTTTGGGAGTTTCAAAGGGAGGCAATGGTTGTTGTTGCTTGCTGTTTCAGCCCCGGTACCATCTTGGATCATTGTGGTTGAAGTCCTCGAGCATAGTCACCGTCGTCGCCGCCGCGTCCATGTCTCCAGCCCGTTTAACAGGTGAGTTTAGCTCATGATCATTCAATTAGTGCCTAAACTTGCTTAGGGTTGGTTTAGTTAGATTTAATTCTAGCTTAGGAGATTTTAATTAAGTTGTATTAGTCCTAAGATAGGTGGTTAGATGAATGAATTAGATTAGTTTAGCTTAATTTTGCTTTATTTTCTTAATGATGCTTTGCATTTAATTAAGCATTGTTTGCCTTAATTAATTGATTTTTATTTTAATTAATGTTTTGTTTAATTTCTGAATTTAATTTATTAAATATTGAATTATGGAAATTCACTGTTCAAGCGACACTATTCACAAATACTGTTCACGTGCACTGTTCACGCGCATTGTTCATTCAAAATGCAAAAAGTGGTCAAATTTTATGTGTATTGATTTTATGAAGTGAATGGATGTGTAAATGCATGAGCATCTCGCATGAATTGAGTGATTTCCATAAAAAGAGGAAAATAGGTTGTTCGAGAGACATTGAAAGTGGACCACTTTTATGAGAAAATGGAGTTGTAGTAGTGTTCTTGCGTGATCAAAAGTTAAATCGTCACCCAATGGAAGTTTGGGGGCAATACCTGACGGAGTCGGAAGCCGGTCGCTGTAGATTCTGGATCGATGTCCCTTTTTGGGATACCGTCTAAACGGAAGTTCTCGACGTAGCCATGCCCGACGGAGCGAGACGAAGCTCGATTTCTATCGGTAGCCTGACGGAAGTCGGATAATCGTTGACTGGAAAGTTAGCCATGGCCAGGAGGTCATTAATAACTAGGAAGTTGATTAAATCGCTAACGGGGAAGTTAGCTGTACCATCAATTGGGAGTTGACCGTGGCCAATGGGCCGTAAGAATTGGAACACACTTGAGTGTAGAGATGGTTGGGCCTTATTATGAGGAAAAATTGTGCGGCATTGATATGGGATGTGTCATAACGATTTTACCTTATAATCAGGACCCGTGTGATCGATTGATGCATGATAGGTGACGCACTAAAGTGCAAGAGCGTATGAGAATCATGGCATCCTTGGTTATGCACGCATAAATTAATAACATGCAGGGTGTAGCAATGGCCGTGTGAGATTGCTTGTGACGCAACTCGTATGTGATTGATAAACTGCATCATCTAATGGCCATGTGCATTGTGTGTATCGTGCTGACTTATAACGTGCAAGGTATGGCAGACCAGGTAAAGTTGTATGCGAACCGAAAGGTAAGTATGCTATCACTGCCAAAACTTGTGTACGGCGCTCACTTTAGTGCCAAAAGTTTCCGTCGAATCACTTAAGTGCCAAAAAATTTGAAAAATGATCATTTTAGTGCTAACTTCGATTAGATTGACTAAAAATCCGATGTCATTTTTTTATTAATTTTTGAAGCTGATGTGGCTCACCGGAGAGTATACAATCAACATCTAAACCACAAAACGATGTCGTTTGGCGTCTTTCCCCCAAATCGAAACCCTAAATCTCCAAATTGAAAGAGAGAGAGAGAGAGAGAGAGAGAGAGAGAGAGAGAGAGAGAAGGCATGTCATCTTCTTCTTCCTCGAAGGCCAACACCAGCAGTGACACCAGTAACACACTAGCAACAGTGCACCAGCGGCACCTTCAACTCCTCTTCCTCCTCCTCCTCCTCCACCCTTGCAATGCACCAACGGCACTTTCGACCCCTTTTTTTCCTCCTCCTCCTCCGCCCTCACAATGCACCCAGCGGCACCTTCGACTCCTCTTCTTCCTCCTCCTCCTCTACCCTTGCTTCCTATTCTTCTTGTCACTTCTTACTTGAGCAACAATCTTAGTCTCTCCTCGCTCACTTGGTTGAGCAACTACAATGGTGGCCGAGTGATGGTGGCCAAGTGATGGCGAGCGAACGATTGTGGCTGAGTGGCGGAAACCATAATTTCAATCCCCATATGAGCTATATATTGTCATTTCTATGAGGATGTCCATGTATAATGGCAAAACAACATTGTTTTTTGAGGAGGATAGAAAACGACATTTTTTTAAAGCCACCATAACTTCTTCTTTATTAAAATATAAAAGCCACGTAATTAATCTGACTAGAATATCTCATCGGTGGCACCAAAGTGATCGTTTTTTCTCTAATTTTACACTTAAGTGATCCGACGGAAACTTTTGGCACCAAAGTAAGTGTCGTACACAAGTTTTGGCATTGATAGTGTATTTACCCCGCCAACCGATTATTGATTGTTGGTTGTTAGTCGTTACTTTGTTTTTTGGGGTGGTTCTAGAGAGATACCCCGATTATTGATTGTTGGTTATTAGTCGTTACTTTGTTTTTAGGGTGTGAACTTGTTGAGATTTATATTTCACCTTATCGTGGGTTACCATTTTCAAGTCCCTAGTGAGAAGAACCCGGAGCTTGTGAAGGAAGGGTCAGGAGCATGGATGGCCTAGAGGTTTCTTTTTGAAATAGACTTCTTGTACATAGACCTTAGGGTTGGCCTCTATGTATAAACTAGATTGTTTATAAAGTGTATTTGATTTGAAATTGGTTGTCATGCTTTTCTATCACACGTCTGTTGTTTGTCAAAGGATTGGTTAATTCGCTCCCACATGTGCAATAAAATGAATGGGTCGGCGACACATCCTGGGAAAGTTGCAAAATTTTAGTTGACCACCGAGGAATATGCGCACACTTGAGGTTTGGGGCGTGACATTATGGATGTATTTAATAACCATTTTGTTTCCAAAAATAATTTCTGCTCAAAAATGATTTTTTTTTTTTCTAATTATGTTCCCTAGACGAGATTCCAAGCATTCAAATGTATTTGACAACTACACAAAATTTTTATTCCCGGAATAGGAAAAAAAAGGATTATGTTTGGTACAACTCTTAATTTTTTTGTGACATAGAATTTTAAAATTTTTTTACAATTTTTTTAAATTTTTTTTTTTTAATTTTTTTTAGATTTTCTTTTTTTTTTTTTTTTTTTTCCCTCTCTTCTTCTTCCTCCTCTAGCTAGTCACCAGATCTCGATAATGGTTAGCGACCAACCAAAAATGAGAGTCAACGACCTTGCCAACCTAGGGGGAGCCTCAATGGCCCCTAGCGAGGTTCTAGCGAGGTCACTAAACCTTGTCTTTGGTCGGTCACTTGCCATCATTGAAGCCCGATGATCAACTAGAGGAGGAAAAAGAAGAAGAAAAGGAAAAAAAAGAAAATGGTTAGTTTCAGAAATTGTTCACTAGAATAAAGAAGTAATTTTTTTTTTTATTGTTTCTATTTCAAATCTATTCCTTGGCCACCGATCTGTTCTCAATAATAGAAAAATTAGTTGATGTTATCAAATGGATTTATGTTCTTTTTTTTGTTCCGAGGAATAAAGAACAAAAATAGTGAGAAATTAGCTAGTTACCAAGCATGGCTTATAATTAATACATCTCACCCCTCTATGTTACTCTAAATTACAAGAGGAAGAGATTATATGTAAGCAGCACAAGAAAACCGAAGAGTCAAGAAAGCTTTGGGCCACTCTGTAGATATTCACAAGCCTAAGCCCAAACTACTAATAAAGTACATGCCCAAACTATAAAAGATCTATACCTGCTCACCAAGAAACAGGATTCTCATGCCTTCCTGTTAATGAAGAATTTGAGGCGCGCCTCAACAGTAGTGGTGCGACTTTGTGGCAGTGGCTTATGGATATCGCTCATTGACAATGTTAATAAAAAAAGTTTCTTAAAAATAAATTTTGGGAAATGTTAAAATAACTCATGCGCTACATGTTGATACTCATTTCATATATAAACTTTAATTTCGTATCAATTTGGTTTTTGTACTCTTTAAATCGAACCAATTTAGTGCTTCTACTTAATTTAGTTTAGTTGACATCTATCGTGACAATCTAACTCAGCTGTGGGAATCATGTCTTACTGATTTTAATGACCATATTGGCAAAATCTAGAAGTAGATGAAAAAAAATCTAGAGCTGGGAAGGAAAGAGGGGCAGAAAGAGGCGTCAAGGTGGCGCTTGCGCCCTTCTCCATCATTATCCCTAGCCGAGATCCTGGTGAAGTAGGGGTGTGCAATGGGAATTGCCCAAACCTACAACCGCCTGGACTAAATTGGATTAGTCGGTTTTGGATGGTTCCCACGGGTGGCAGTCCGATTCTCGATTCCTATTCTTGGGAATGGTGGCCGATCGATCTAGTTCCAAATTCTAGGGTGGGAATCGGACCGACCAAACCGGACTAACTATATATATAAATATATATTTTTATTTTTTAAAATATTTTAATAAATCCTAACTTTCCCAATTTCCCTCAATCAGGTTGTGTCCTCAAGGTGTAATTTCTTGCATCGGTCAGCCTAGACAAACTCTCTTTCATCGTGGTCTAGCAATTGGCTAAAGCTTTATTTTCCAAATCCTTGGCGACAAATCAGCATATTCAGAGAAAAGAACAAATCAAACCAGCTTAGGGCGTCGATTAGTCTTATGCTGTTGTCCCACGCAATTACGTGAAAGGAAAAAATTGACATAATATGTCATTTTGGAAGGTACGTATCCTATGCAAAAACAAAAGAAAGCACTTCGACCTGCTAAGTCCTCATGGACTTAGATGCTGCACTTCGACTTGGTAATTTGTTGAGAATGAATTAGAAAAAAGTTCTAGCTTTCTTGCATTAGTTATTAGCAAGGTGAGGGGACAATTCCATAATCTTGCGCCGGGACACTTAAGTCTTATAACTTTAAAATGGTACATAAGTGCCATCATCGGAGTAAAATGAGACACTTAAGTGCCACTCCGGCGAAAATCCGGCCAAATGGTTGACGTGGCAATTTTCCGGCGAGTTTAGTCCAAAACGGCGTCGTTTGCACGATGACGTGGCGGAGAAACGCAAAAACAGCGCCATTTCGCGTCTACGTGTAAATAATAATATAAAAATTAATTAAATTATAAAGTATTCAAAAAATTAAAAAAAATTTAAAAATTAAGAAAAATTTAAAAATTAAGAAAAATTTAAAAGTTTTAAAAAATTAAGAAAATTTAAATTGACCAATTCCACTGAGCTGAACTGGATCGGTTTGTTGGTCCGATTCCTGGTTCTAGGACCTAACTAGTTCGGTCCCTAGTCTAAGAAACTAGAACTGGTCCTCTTAATCCAGTTCCCGGTTCCACTTTGGAATCGGATTGGACTAGAAACCAATCACCCCTATGGTGAAGACAAGTTATGGTGAAGGCAAGTGGCTCTCCACTCTTTCCCTCCATTCTATTTTATTTTTATTTTTATTATAGGTTCACTAACACGTGCAACAAATCAAATTGACAAGAATTGCTAGATCGATTCAATCCAAAGAGTGTAAGGATTAGAGAACTACAATATGAGGACTATTTTCACATTATCCTTCAACTTACTACATTTCGGGATTGAGAACTATAATACAACTTCATCAATTGAGAATCTCTATAACGTTCTACATTTCAACATTTTCACCAAAATTTATAGTTTATATAATAAAGAGATGTGATTTTACGAAAAGTTACATTGCACGACAATGTGTCAAGGAACAACAATTATAAGAAAACAGAAAACAATCCAATTCATAAAAGGCGGGGGATATTAAAGAACATTGAGCTTTCATGCTTAGACTTTAATCGCAAGTGAGGAAGCGCCGATCGCCCATCGTGCTTGAAACAACAATACATGCTGGCTCACTTGATGGCTGATCGTCATGATCCCTGTATGGAAACCACCACCATTTTCCATGGATAGCAACATCAATTTTGTGGGAAAAAAATAAAGCTTGGACCATACAAATCGTCAATGTAATTAAAGATGCCGTTGCTGGTAGTGAAAATGAAGTTGATATCGACAGTGCAAGTTTTAATATAGGATCATGATGGTCCACCACCAAGTGAGCCACTATAAACATTGCAAATATTGTTGCTTCAAGCATGCGATCAATCTCAGTCACAAAGATGCCCCGATATCAAGTATGTACCACGCACTCAACTTGTGCTCCAAACTTGGTGAATTATTTTAGACTCAAATTGGTCAGCTGAAAAGAGGCTCTTTGCGGAAAATACAATAGGCGAGTCTCGAATTTATAGGATTTGATGTCCCTCTCATGCATGCAGAAGTGCTGAAGTAACTACTCAGAACTCAGAAGTAGAAGCATCTCCAAATGAATGTGATCTAACAACCATATATCTCCTCCCCAAGCATTGTATTGTGCATTGAGAATCCCATGATTTTGTTGTGGCATGGCTTTGCTGTTATCTGTTGCTGCAGTACTTTCTTGCCTATGGTTTCCGTGCTTGTCATGATTCGCCAAAACCTAAAACTTCTCGTTCTCATGTGACCTGAGAAAGTGGGTCATTCATGTATGATCTGTGAAGCAAAAATGGAAAATGTTTAGGTAACGGGTGAATTAGAGAGCCCCTGCAAGATGTGTGATATACATGCATTGTGCAATGTAAAATGTGCCCATTTTGTAATGGTAATCACAAAAATAGTAGCACTGGAGGTCAAGCCTTTTCCAGTTCAGGCGATTCCGTTAGAAACTTTCTTTCGAAGGCATGCGATACATAAGCAACGGCAGATAGATTGGAAACCCACCATGTGACACCAAAAAAGAATTTCGAGAGATCAATTCGAACAAAGCCTAGAGATTGGTTGAGTGATCATGTTGGGCTGAGCTCCGAGTAGAACTAGGCTCGACTCTCCTAAGATTGAATTCTCCTAGGCTCAGACTGAACATTCAAGCCCCGTTTTAGATATTGTATAATCAAACATTAGAATCAATTGGAGCTTCAATTATCTTATTTTGAAACTACTTCTGTTTAGGATGAATATGACCCTCAACTTCAAGTCTAGATCTTGTGAAATTCTCTTAAGATCAAAATGAAAACAATTATAAGTAAATTAGATTATTTCAATTTCAATACAGCAACAATTACGTACACAGGCTGAAGATTAAGTAATGAATTTCTTTTATCAAGATCATTTTTGCAAAACTACACAAAAATCTTCATTTTCTGTATTTTCTTGGGTGAGAAAAAAACTGTCATTTTCAGGTGGGTGAAGTTTGAGCAAAGCTCATATTGGCCCTTGGTTTTGATTGCTAATGGATGTTGTCTGTTAAGTTTGAGCAAAGCTCATATTGGCCCTTGGTTTTGATTGCTAATGGATGTTGTCTGTTAAGACTAACTCATGTTATAGTTGTTGCTCGGGAGAAGTACACTATCAGTGCCATAACTTGTGTACGACGCTCACTTTGGTGCCAAAAGTTTCCGTCGGATTACTTAAGTGCCAAATCGGAGGAAAAACGATTACTTTGGTGCCACCGGCGACAAATTCTGGCCAAATGATTACATGTCTTTTATATTTTAAAAAAAAAAAAAATCAAGAAGCCTTTTAAACGACGCCGTTTTCCGTCTTCCTTAAGAAAATGACGTCATTTTGCTGTCCTACGTGAATGGCCTCACAAAAACGATGCCGCACAACTCATTTAGGGATTTTTTTATTTATTTATTTAGGGATTGAAATTAGGGATTTTTTGTCCGCCGTTGCTCGGCCACCGTCGCTCGGCCGCCGTCCCTCAACCTCCATTGTAGTTGCCTGCTATAGCAAGACAAAAGAAAAAAAAAATGGTGTTGTTGTGTTGACAAGGTGATTGAAAATGGGGGAAAATTACTGGAAGAGGGTGGAGGCGAGTGCGTGGTTTCTTTTCTGGAAAACTACTTGTGTTCTACTGGTGCGCTGCTGGTGTTGCTAGTGCTGTTCTTCGGCTGCTGGTGTTGCTGGTGCTATTCTTTGGGGAAGAAGGTGACGCCTTCTCTCTCTCAATTTGGAGATTTAGGGTTTTGAATTTAGGAAAAAGACACAAAACAACGTCATTTCGTTGTTTAAATGCTGACTATACTCTTCGGCGAGCCACATCAGCTTAAAAAATTAATAAAAAATTACCACGTCGGATTTCCGGCCAACCAGATCGGAGTTGGCATCAAAATGAGCGCTTTTCAAGCTTTTTGGCATTACACAAGTTGATGGTACTGATAGTCATGGCACTGATAGTGTACTTCTCCCATTGTTGCTCTTTGTCCTTTTGTTCAGGCTAGCTTGTGGTACGTTTTGTTCGGTCTCACTGGGAGTATTGTGATTATTGCTGTTGATTTTTTTTTTTTAATAAATGTGATCATGTTATGCTAAATCATCAATGCATTATATTATATTGGCATACTATTAGTTGCAGGAAAAAGCACTGGATCCGGTTCAATTTAGAAATGATTAGGTTCTCGATTCTCTAACCTAAATAGGGTCACAACCGGTTCGACTCCCAATTCCAAAATCAAAATTGCCAAATCCACTCGAGATTTGATTTTTAAGTCTCTTTCAAAAAAAAAAAAAAAAAGAAAAATCTTTTGCATTCATTGGAAATTGAAGTAAAAACAACAAAACTACTCGAGGAACAAATGTTTTCGTAATGAAATAATGCAATTTTTTTTTTATTATAAGAATTTGGCCCCAAACATAAATTTGTGTTGTTCGAGGTTCCAATTATTTGGATATGGTTCCGGCTTTTGGAATGGGAACGGGTATACCCCAGAGATATCACCCCCTTTTGCTTGGATTGAGTTTGTCATTAATTCTTAATTGCTCTGTACTATTTGCTTTTGCTCTATTGCCTTTCAAAGCATACATCGTCGCTGTCCCAGTCATATGTTTCCTTTGGTCTAATAGACATCTGATGCTGCGATTATAACTCAAACCATGTGTCTTTGGCAACTTATTTGCATTGTTAGGTCCAGCTCCTCATGTTAAGTATTTGACAAGATGATAGATATGTATGGTAAGATGAGTGATTGGAAAAGACATTGCCATCGGAGACTTTGCTAAGCAGTATAGATAATGATTTAGATAATGATTACAAAAGTTGACTACCCTCACCTATTGATTTAGATAATGATTTGGATGTAGGGATCATTGGTCATAGAATGGATTGGTTCCCACACTAGAATCTGAAAGCGGATTGGACATGATTGATTCCCAATATGTAGAATTGAGGATTGACCCTGTCCATCTTGAAACTGGACCGAGTCGGACTGGCCAATCCCAATCCAGTTCCTAGGTTGTCTTAGAAACAGACGATGCTCTTTTATTTTTTATTTTTTATTTTCTTTCTTAAAAATTCCTAATTATATTAAAAGTTACTCTAATGTATGATAAATTTACTAATCACGAGGGAGTTACTAATAAAAGAAGATATTATTTTTCATAAATAATCTATACTTTTTCTCCTTACTGATATTCAAATATATATATATATAATTTGGCTAGTTCTGCCGGTTTGGTTTGATTAGGTTTATTTTTCAAGTTGGATCATGACCGATGAACACACCTATTTTGATGGGTTTGATGAAAGCATCAACGACGACTCGGTTTATTGTGCATTATGATGAAGTGTCGGAACGACTTGGATAGATGCATAAACAACAATGAAGTCGTCGTCGGTTTTGATGGAGTTGCAATTGGATCTGCATTTGACTTTCCAGTGGAGGAAGAAAAAAACTGGAAAGACGTTCATGGTGAAGTTTGCTGATCTCTCCTTTTGAGTAGGGGTAGAGAACTTTGTAAGTAAAGGAGGAGATAGCCATTGATGTAGCTTATTTACCATTGTCCCTACATGACTTATATGTCTTTTCTTTGATTTTGATGTGGCTTGGATATTATTGTCTCAGTTATTTAAAAAACTAATTTTATTACAAACCCTCCTCTTTCTCGAGTCTTACTTCATACCCAGAAAAAAAAAAAAAGATCCTGTTACTCAAATAATTAGCTTCGATATTATATGATGTGTAAATGTAAGCTAAAGACTTTTTAATTTTTTTTTTCCCATTTAGGGCGTGATTTCAACCATAAGAGAAAAATAAATTGTTTTCGATGGGAAAAATATTCATCTCCAAAAAGGTTTTAAGTTTGTGTTTTACTCGAATTTTGAAGAAATAGCCTGACTTCTCTGAAAAATATTTTGAAAAAGTTAGTGCCTTTTAGATATATATATGTTGGTAAGGTAAAATATATATTGACTTTTTGACCAACAACATCCAAAAGTACTGTCATTTTCCTCAATAACGACTTCTCTGAAAAAGTATTTTGAAAAAATGGAAACACAAATAGCCAAACGGGGGCAACTTTTCATATACATTTACCCTCATTTATGAACAAAAAAATCATTTAACTCGTTTTCATTTATTTGTTAATAAGCTAAACAACATTAGATTATACCAAGTCATTTTCACTAAACAACATGGCTCATGTTTATAAGCTGGTTATATAGTTTGTTTATTTCATCGATATTTGATACATTTCAACTTGTAAGTTACATGGTTAAGATGAGAATCAATAATAGTAGGTCGTTAATTCTTGATTACGATAAAAAGAGCTACTTTGTTTATTAATTCATAACAATACTAATTATTTGTTGGACGTAGTAAGTTCTAATTATTAAAAGACAAAGAAAAATTTCAAAATGTGTCAGTAGCTCTAAATACATTATTTGAGAGAGCTAATTAAATTGAAAAAAAAAAATTCAAGAACTTGGTGGTGCCTCTATTGCTAAGATTAAGACTAACTATTTTGAGATATATGTGTATTTAAAACCCGAATGGTGGGCAAATTGATTATGCATTTAGGTGGCAATTCAACTGGTTAGCTCAAAGTTCAACCGATTTTTGCAGATAGCGAAAGTTTAATATAATGGCATACAATGTTTTCATCGCGCATATATATACACGTTTAAGTGAAGACGGTCATTCCACGTTCCATTCTTAGGATCGAATTTAACCTCTTAATGGGCTAGTCGAGTGACTGTAAGGTCTATTAGCCCGTCAACTAACGTGCCAAACTAGGGCAGTTCGGTCCAAATAATGGTTCGGTTCACCGATTCATCAGTTGAACCGCTGGCCAAACCAGTTCATTCCATGTTATCCGAATCTGGATGAATAATCCAACCCCTCGGGTTGAAAAACCTTGGAAATAGATACTAAATAGAGAGGTGCGAGACTTACAAAAAAAAAAAAAAAAAAAACAAATGAAAAACAGAAAGATAAGAGAGCCCAGAAGGTGGTGATTGCGCAACATTGGAGAATTAAAAAGGTGAGGGCAATAGTGTCGATTCTGTCGAATTGGCTCCACGTACTCCATTTCCTCTCCGGTTTCTTCTCCTTTCCGGGATGATTGCCATATATGGCCCCACATTGAAACGTCACCTCCAATTTTCTAATGCCGATGAATCCAAAGTCTCTCCTAATTTTCTTATGTCACTTTCCTTTCACTTCTGGTGATGTTGCAAAAGGTACTACTAATCAATTGGTTGGCTAATCAATTGCCGAAAACCGGTCCATCCTGATTGGTAAACATGACGTTTTGGCGCATTAACATCTCTAAGATCTTCTGTCCGCCTAGTGAAAACAAAATACCCCATCACAAAGGACATACACAATGCGATAGACAAAGCTCGCATTTGTCCTGACATGAAGTTAAGAAAGTTCAAAGAGATTCCCAAAATATCGCAAGTTTGGATGCAATTTTCCTCAAGCGATTTTTTCTAGGACCTAATAAGTTTAGGACAATCATCTTAATCCATCGCTCTCGTCCACATCCATTTGAACTGTACCTCGACCTCACTATAGTTTGCATAATTTTGCCATTGCAGCTCCAATTACGATAATATCATCTAAAACCGATATGAAGTACAGGTCAAACTCAACCAATTTTTGGGATTTGCAAGGTGTTTCACAGCCCGTCCGATAGTGGGTGTTTACCACCTGTAGCCTTGGCTCATCCAAAAAAGTTTTTTTTTTTTTTTTTTTTGAAACGGAAAAAGTTGGGGATGTGGAAATGGGCCTCTTCAAACGAGATCATGGGCCTGGCTTGGGGGGACAAAAAGCCCAAGAAGTAAGGCGCGCGGTGGGCTAATTAACAGGGGCACGTGCGTCCTTTCGCTGTTCCGGTTTACTCCGACTCGGAGGTGTAATTCCACCATTGCCCTCCGTTCCCACAAAAGGGAAGACCGTAGCGCGTGCACCGCACCCCTCTCCGCAGCCATGGCCGCGTCCGAGCAGCCTCTGAAGAAGCGCAAGCTCTACGAGCCCCAGCCGGAACCGCCCCCGACGCCGCCGCCGCCGCCCCACCAGCCGCCGCCGCCCCGCCGCCCCCGCCCCGCCCCAAACCCTAGCCCGTCCCGACCCCGCCTCCGCCGCGCCGCCCCCGGGGCCGCCGTCCCAGGAGGAAATCGCCGCGAGGAGGCGGAACAGGGAAGCGATTCGGGGCGTGTACGAGGCCTACAAGCGGATTAGGTTTTGCATTGGCCAGAAGGAGCCGCGCCCCGCGCCCGAATTGGAGCCGGCTTATCTGTCCCTCATTGCCGCCGCGCGAGGTGAGAGTTGATTTCGCTTTCTCGATTGACTCCGCTTGTAAGGATTGATTCTTAGTTTGTGTAGTGACTGGTGGAGTGAGGTGATTGCGTCATGTCTGTTCGATTGTTGAGTTTGGTAATGGTGATAATATCTAATGTCTAAGTGCTCTTTTGTTCTTTCCCCTAGATAAAATTTGATCTTGTTGATCGAGCAAAAAGGGTTCTTCTAAGTTATTTGCGGTGCTCTACTATTTTCTCACATTATGTTGAATTATCAGCAGCGTACTCTCCTTGGGTTGAAAATTCTCTAGGGATTGAAGCAAAAAGTATAACCTTGTTGTTGATTTTGTTCTCCCTAACTAGAGGACGGAAGTCGTTTGATTTTCTATATTCAAGACTCTTGTATTGACTTGTCTTTTGGAACTAGCTGCTGGCTTTAGAAGATCAATTGGTATGAAAAGCAATTTCCTTTGTTAAATAGACATAGATATGGGAACTTTCTCTGAGTACATTCATTTAGAAAGGGTTCAGAAAAAAATTTTGTTGAACATATATGCAGTTAATTGAAATGTAATTTGGTCTATGCGGATCAACTTAACCTTTTAAAGCCGAGTTTACATTTGTGTTTCTCGCAAGTTTTGTTAAACATCATCGCTTTTCTGGATCCAAATGAAATTTGATGACCTAGACATTATTCTTTGTTAATTTTGGACATTTATGTAGCTTTTCACCTGATGAGAAATTTCCCAAAAGTCATTTGTCTGGATCCCTTATGAACTTATTTCTCAGAAAAATGTGTTTCTTAATAGGCTGGAAGTTTAATTCACTGATATAAGTGGCATGGGGGATTCTGGCCTGATATATTCGAGAGATGTAAGGAGTTGATTGAATTAAAGAGTTTAAGAACTTAATTATTCTGTCATAAATATAAAGTGGTGGATGATTTTGATACAGAAACTTTAAATTGACAATGCTAATATGCTTTAGATCCCAAGGAGAAGCATTTTGTGATGCAAAAAGTTGTTTGTTGATTGTTTGATTCCAGATTTTTGAGATATTTGTTAGTTGTGGATCACAATGAAGGATCTATTCTACTTTCAACAATGAAAAAAAAAAAAAAAATTTGACCCAAAAGATTAATCTGGTTTCTTATCTGGTGATCACAAGATTTCTTGCTTCATTTCGACCTCTAGCTGGCTGTTATCTTGTTGTTTGAGGATTTTCTTTTACTATGGTATTTTAGAACTCAAACTTGTGCATGTTTGCATTTTCTGGGCTTCTATGTTTTTTGCGCTGTGTGTGATCCATCTCATCCATCTAGTATGGGAGATCAATCTATGCGTGTATCCTGGAAGATGTCCTGACCGTGCCATATGAAGTTATTGTTCGTTTTTTGCTTCCAATTATCCTGCCTCTTCATTTAAAGGCACATGAGTCGGCAGGAATGCTTCACTCCTTTTTCTCTACACAGGTTGTTCTAGTGTGCAACAGATTGTGGTTGATCTTATTCCACGATATGCATCATACTGTCCGACAGCTCTTGAAGCTGCAGCAAAAGTCTTAGTCAATATGTACAATTGGAACCTTGCAATTATGACCAAGGGAGGGGATGCTGATGGAATTGCATTTCAGACTACTAAAGCCTGCATTCTTGGTCTAGTTGATGTTTGCTGCGCAGCTTCTTCATTGGCACCAACATCATCTGTTATCCGAGGCATATGCATGGCCGTTTTTAACAATGTTCTCAACTTTTTCATATCCTCTTTTGAGGGAAGTAGTATTGTCCAGATCATTGGTAAACAAAATTTGAGGATGCCAGATTCTGATGAGATCTTTTCTGAGCTCAAGCTAAAATGTTTAGATGGAGATGATTCTCCACTAAATAGATTGTCTAAGTTGCGTGCACTGAGTGCCCTTCGGATCTTCTGTGCTTGTACTAAGAACATGCTCGAGGCTTGTTTTGAGCTCCTTAACTCCTCTATTAAGGAAGGAACTCAAAACGGAGGATTTTATTTCCTAAATCAGGTAACGAGCAGGCTTGATGCTGATGATGTGGCTTGCCTTATGGATGACTCAAGTGATGAAGCTAAGTCATGTACAGGTTCTGTTAGAACCAGCAGACACAGGAATGAGGTTGTGAGTGTGGACCTACCATTAGATGGCAAAAGTTCCTCTATGAATGGATCTTTGGTTCCGAAGAATTGCTTGTTAGGACTGGTAATACTTGGATCTCTTCTCTTCATCCCGTCATTATCTTTATTTCAGCATTAGTTTTTGCTCTTTACTGTATTTTGCTAGTGGCAGCTTTTTGTTAGGAGTGTTCATAGGCAATGCTTTACCGGCTGGAGTGTGCTACTTGCATTGTCTTGCCCCTTCAGAACTATAAATTTCTGGATTCTGCTACTTACTAGAATGAAAAGTGATTTACATAATGCTATTGTTGTTCTGTGTTGTGGTTCTTTTATGATGTCACATTTAATTTCATTCTGCTGCTAACTAATGGATATTTTGCTGAAAATGAACTTGGGAGAACTTTTATAACTGTAAGGCATTTCTGGTCTCTGTTCACAGCATTTCACAATTGCCTTTGAAGGATGGATGATCTTGTTAGAATCATGCACATATCTTGGTTTAGCAAAATGATTTGATCAAATAGGTGAAGGGGTATGTGTTCAAACTGAAGTTGACAATAAGTTGTAAGGGATTAGTTTAATAAATGTCTTCAGGGTAGTTCAATGTTCTAGCAGCGAGGGCTTGTAGCTACATGCTAGACAGGGACTAGAGAGTTCTTGAACCGCCAAACAATCTTAAACATTTATTTTCTTACTGAAGACTGTCTTAAGTATCTTGGTTGAAATCGTGTAAAGTTGGGACCTGTGAGGTTGGACTTGCCTGCTCAGTTGACTCAGTTGGCTTTCCATTATGGTCAAACCTGGTCCAATCCATATTTTCAATGAAGATGCAAACCGTATAACCAAACTGAATTTCAAATTGGACTTCCCCCATATTAAAATATTGATGACAAGGATAACTTTTTGTTGAACATGCCAAATGTTTGATGAAGTTGTGTATCTTTTACATGTGAGTTGATGATGTGCCTGCTGAATTATCTTTTTATGGTTTCTCAGTGGTAGCGTCTGTTGACTAGCTTTTCAATGCAGGCAATTGCCAGAGATTCATCCTTGAGAACTTGGATTGTTAGGAAGTGCAAGACATTAAAAAGATTGGCATCTTCTAAAGCTATGTCAGAAACATTATCTGCCTTTGAAGGCTGCTTAGAGTCTCTGAGTGAACTGGTCAACTTAGAGGAGAGTCTAGGAGAGAGTGATGAAGATGATTTTAATCCATGCACATCTTTTAGTGGACATTATTTGAGGCGTGGGGTTTCTAATCAGTGTTCTATCCCCAGCAAATCATCTTGGGAAGATGATAATGTAAGATCTCATAATGGATCATGCAGTGAAGATTTTAGCCATAAATACCCTAATCGACATTTAGAACCTCAGGCTTGTGAGGTTCCTCTTGAGATGGATCATCACTCTAAGATTGGTGATCATGGTCGCTCAGGATCCAGGTCCTCGTGCCTTGAGATTGTAGAAAATGGTGAATTTTCAGGTAGCATATCTTCTTGCACACCCAGAGATGTGCCCGAGCGCCAGTTGGTTTCACCTGGCAACAGATCCCAATCATATTTCAGGACTAATTCTTTGAAAGGCAGGAAGGACTTTTCTTATATTGACTCTAATCACGTCCTTAAAGCAGAGGCAACCTCACCTCACATGAGATCATCTGCTGGAAGTGCACCAAATAGTTTTTCCCCTAAAGGTAATTATGCGGTACCAAGTGGCTTTCCGAGTCAAATGGTTTGGTTCTCAGATGGTGAACCGGCAGCTATGGATGTATACTCTGCTTCTAACCAGCTGTGGGTGGGTGCTTTGGGTCATGATGTATCTGAAGCTCATGTGAGATTTGAGGCAGATAAATTTGGTCCTGTCGAACATTTATTTTTCTATCCAAGAAAACGGTTTGCACTGGTTGAGTATAGAAATATCATGGATTCTATTAGGGCTCGGAATCATATGCGAAGACATCTTCCATGGTGCATTAAGTTTTTGGACATAGGACTAGGAACTAGGGGATCTGTAAATGGTGTGGCCGTTGGTTATAGCAATTTTGTTTATATCGGGAATGTTTTGGGTCAGTGGATGAAGGACGAGTTACTGAATGAATCAAGGAAAGCACTTTACAAAGGTCCTTATACAGTTACAGATCTAGGCAATGAAGGTGCGATGCTACTGGAGTTTGAAACTCCTGAGGAAGCTTCTGCTGTGATGACTCATCTAAGACAGTATCGAATGGAAATGATTAAACGCCTGCCACCAGGGCCAAGTAATTTTAGAATATCTCCCATTGATACTCCAGGATCTTCAAGAAGCAATAACTATGCAAGCTTTTCTAACAATAATATTGGCTCACCTCAGTCTCAGAGAGTGCCTCAGAGCCCTGCTGGCAGCTCTAGGATGTCTCCCCTACATTCTTTACTCTCTTCGTTGCGTTCTAAGTATAATGTTGGAAACTGGCAATCTGCAACCTTGAGAGGAGAAAATAAAATGCCATCAAGCACTCTTTGGATACAGCATCCCCCAAATGCCAACTCTTACATCATGGATGATGAAATATTGGCCATTTGCAAACTTGCTATTGGCAATGTAGGCTCCATCATTCAGGTGACCCGCAATAATACGAATGTGGGATGTGGCTGGGTGGTTGAATGCAGCAGCGTTGATGCTGCCATTTCTGTTTTGAGAAATCTTCAGGCCTGTCCTCAGATGTTCCTTCAGATTGAATTCAGGTTTGGGCTGTGTTATTGGATTCTTCTGATCAAATCTACTTTCTTTGTTCTTTATTATTGTTGTCATTGCAGCTGTTGTTTTAAAATGTCTCTCCATCTCTCACACAATCAAAATCAAAGAAAGAGTCCAAATGTGGAGGCTTTTGTTATAAAAGCTAGACCATAACTTTGCATTGTTGAGGATAAAATCTGTTACGAGTGGTCGCAAGTTGTGTATGCTTTCTGAAAATCTGTTTCTGAGGTAGTTTATTATCTGCTAGTGTTTTTGGAATGGGAATATCTGCCTTTAATTCTTCCATATCAGCTTTTAGGGAAATTCCCTACCTTTTGAACTTTTTTTTTTTTTTTGGGGGATTTCTGAACAGTCAATTGGCAAAGCAACAAGTCCCTCCTGTCTCATTAAATCCAGAGAGTAGTTCAATGGGTTTAGTCTCCCCAAGGTTGAGAACTGAGAAAAATGGAACCGCATTAGAAGCTGCACAATGGGATGCTTCTGTTGGTGCTGAGCAGAACATGGCGGTGGATTCTTCACAATGTGGTATTTATTTATGTTCACTAAGTCATCTCCCATTTAAAAGCGGGAATTGTGTATTGACTCCCAATCTTGCAGGTCCACCTGTGGTTTCTTGTACAAATGGAGGAGCATGGATGTACAACAAGCCTGAAGTTGAACAGCAGTCAGCTTCTGGGAGCATATCATGCATGCCAGTCGCAGCACAAGGACCGGTTCTGGCACCTCAGCAAATTCCAGCATCTCCATACATGAGACCCATGTATTTTACCCCGCCCAATCCGTGGGATGTACAGGGTTCTAGTCATCACATGCCTCTGAATCCAATAACAGGGTCAGTTCAAAGTAATTTTCAAACCAATGCCGTTGCTGCCCCTTATCCTCCTCCTTCTGTGACCCCTCTGGCACAGATACAGGGAAACATGGTGAGGAATGACCAAACTTTTATCCCTCCTGTGCCTTTGACATCCCAACCACCTCAGCCTGATATGCCACCTCCGCTACCTCCATCTCCCCCTCCTTTACCTCAGTCACAACCACCTTCAGCCCCCCCTCCACCAAATTCTCCTCCCCCTCCTCCACCTCCTCCCCCTGTGGGAGAATCCTCCAACGAGAAAAGGTCAGGACATGATCCTCAGTACAAGTGGCAGGGAAAATTATCTAAAAGTGGAGTTCACTACTGCACAATTCATGCATTCAGAGTGGATTCAAATACGTGCAAATATTCAAATGGCCTCTCTGAACCTACTGAGTAAGAATGTTGTCGCCATTTTGCATCAACTTCTTGGGGGTGAACTAATCACTAAGGTTGTTTTCATGCTGATATTTTGTGCAGGTGGCCCGTTAAACTAGATATGACAAAACGTACTGATTTTCGGCATGTAAGGTCAACATTTACCAGTACTCCGCCACATAGGGTGAGTGCGCTACTTCTTGTTCCTTGTTCTTTCATTTGCTATCTTACATTTGATTTTATTTTCTGGCCTACCTTGGAAATCTTGTGTTTTCATGGTTCCACCCACGCTAATTACCTTGAAGTTCTAAAACTTTCAATTCACCCTTGACTTTGCTGTCAGATTCAAATGTATCCCTTCTTAAATAATTGGTCAGTCTGACAATATGACCTCTAAGAAGTAGTTATTGGGGCATTAAAATAATGCCTCATCAACTAGAAAGAAGAAAGAAAGGCAAGAGTAATTGCTAGTCATATGGTTCATACCTGTCCAGTTTTATATAATGGTCCAGATCTGTGTATACTATTTGTATGTGCAACCTATATTAAAATTGTAGAAATAAAAGTTGGGGGTAGATCAGAAAGTTAGGTATAAAATAAAGTAAAGAAATCCATAAAGATTAGATTTACTAGCTACTTGGGGGTAGTTTTTTAAGTTTTCAAGGTTGAAGAAAAGCAATTGTGTGTATACAATCGTGCCTGTCTGGTTTCAACTGCGATTTCTTTGTTTGTTAAACTGCTACTTCTGGATTTTGATTGTATAGAGCTTTCAAAGTTTGGTATAGAATGAGAAAAATCCTGGAAGTATGGGAGATTTTCAGTTAGTGTAGTCTTTCTAACGATGCTTGCAAGATAAGCCAAACTGTCTTTGTGAGTATATAATTAGGCCTGGGTTGTTCAAAATGTGGAACTTAAGTTTGACAAGGTGCCACCTCAGGATTGGAATTGTAAACCGATCTTTTGCTAGGAGAAATTTTAGTTTGTTGCCAGAAAGTCCGGATCCAAGCAAGGAAGGTATTGTTCTAGATAATTCTGTCTGTTGCTGATGTCCCTTGAGCAGCTACTTATGCTGAACACTTTGAAGCCTTAGGTTAAGGAGGATACCTAGCATCAACTTTTGCCCTTGATTTTTGTCATCAAACCTGTTGCACTTCATTTTTCTCACTGTGCAGCTTAATCAGTGAATTTGGTTTGTTACAAATGGGTAATGCTGGAGATTTGATGTTTTAACCTGCCGCAGGTTAAAATTGTTAATGTGTTTATATTGAAGTGTGCTATTAATCTCTCCTTTGGGCAGTTAATCATTGCATTGGTACCTTATTTTTGATTTGCTGTGATGTGCATCTGGAACAATGCTGTAGCAATATATTTGCTTATAACTTGGTCATATTAATATCAAGGTTAAGTATATGAGTTCCTTAAGAGCTCTGGTTAAGTATACTTAATGAGGTAGGTTTCAATTTCCAAAGCATTGACCACACATAGCATGGTTGCAAGCTTTCCTCATAACTAGTGTGGGGTGCTTGTTACCAAAATCCTTGATATTGTTAAATTCCAAAAATTTAATTAATGCTGAGAAAAGAGAAATTTCTTTCAACACCCGTAATAGTTGTTTCAGAACTCTTAATGGTATTCTCATTGGTTGCCCCTGTGATGCAGAGAGAAGTGTGCCAGCTGATCCCGTCTTCTGCAGCTGACTGTAAAGGCGTAAGTTGATAACTTGTCTTCTTTATTATATTCTAACAACTGATCAAATCATGAAAACCAATTGAACTTTTTTATCCATACCCCTTTTTATGGTAGAAATTGATTGGATTGTAGATCCATCGAAGTTTTTCCTTTTCAAAAAATGGCATGGACCTGGCCTAAGAATCTATTTGTTTATGACAAATCAGCAAGGGACACTTAATAATGGTGAAAATCTTTTTCGCTTAATGGCGACATGTTTAGATTGTTCTAGTCTATTCTAAAAAATGAAAATCTAAACCATTGTACTGATCATAAAAGAAATTTAATGTATTCTAGACACACCTGATTTGAAGCAGAAAAATGGTAGTTTGGACAACTATAAGCAAATTCTCGCAAATCCCTAACATTTCAATTGTGTTTATCAGCTTCCATTGCGTTTCATTGATTACAAATCTTTATATTATTTGTGTATCCTCACGTAGTGGTGTGAATTCATATTGATCATGGATGTGCCCCCTTGTGAAACATTTGCTTAAGGTCTTACCATTGTTTTTTTTTTTTTTTTTTTTTTTTTTTTTTTTAACTCTTTTCAGTTTCAGGATTTTATATCGTACTTGAAGCAGAGGGAATGTGCCGGAGTTATTAAAATTCCTGCTGTAAATTCCATATGGGCAAGGCTCCTGTTTATTCTTCCTTATTCACAGGACATTTGTTCTCTGCTCTCGATCGCTCCTAATCCAGTCGACTGCCTTCTTGTGTTGGTTTTGCCAAAAGAAACGAACTTTGAGTGGGTGTGATCTTATTAAGTTAATGGCAGTTTGAGAGCTTGTACATTAATGCCTTGCAGATGGTTGCTTCACATTGTCGTGTGACATGTAATGAGGAAGGCACTGCCCAGAAAAAGTAAATTCTGTTGGCATTGGCAATCATCTGTGCCTTTGTGAGTGGGGGGTCAGATCTGGCTCCAATAATGCTCGATGGCATGTTGGAGAATTAGTTTAACCAGTTCTGTGTACATTGTACGTTGTACAGCAACCATCGTGAAAAAAATTTTGCTTCCTGGTATCAGCAGGTACTTCTGGAACTTACAGATTGCTTACCGTTTGAGTTTATGGGGAGCTTTCAGGTCCTCAGGATCTGACAGCACACTTTTGAACTTTTCTAGTTGATAAAGTATAGTATGGTTCAGGCTTGCAAACTCTCTAGCATTACTGTGGCTGGAGGTAAGAGTTAATGGAGCAATATCTTCATTTTGCTTTTACATAAAGAACCATCTGCTTTTGTTTAAAATAGTAGTTTTGAATCTTCCTCAAAGACTTTAAAATGTATGGCTTCTTATCTAGCCTCCTAGCTGATAGTGGCCCTTTGAGGTTTGTTTTGGGATATGGATCCTCTGACTAAGAGGGATTAGTCCCTACTGATAAATGGCAGAAGACATTTAGAATTGTGGCTGTGAGGTGCAGCATAGACTATCGATGAATTCCAGTCTTTTGGTGCTTTATACCACACGGTAAACAGTCTTGTACATGCACATAAAAATTTAGTGGACTTACGTAGGCTTTTCTTTTTCCCGAGGACATGGTTTTTTTTTTTTTTCTTAGGCAATATGATTTTGATGGATGAACAGTTTTTTATTGATGCATGTTTGCATTTTGTTTACGACACTGTTATGTTAGTTGATTTACATTATTTTTGAGGAAGTTGCAAAGAAGACTTGGATCTTTCCCCTGAGGAATAGGAAAATGTTCATAGAAAGGAAGCGATGGAATACCCTAACAGCATGGATGGATTTTAAGTTCATGAAATGGGTTCTTCTTGTTTACCTCCGACGACTTTGGTTCCCTCTCACGTACAATGACTTCTTGTGTCAGGTTTCCTTAACAAAGAAAATAGAAGTGTTTCAGATTCTATGTCCTTGTAGTTACATTGTATTTGCTTCCTTCTGTACTTACTTGTAAATGTTGTGAAGATTGAGAACTGAAAAGGCCCTGATACAGCTATCTCCAGTGTGGCCGGCGTGCTTGGGAGAATGAAAGGCTGCCCACAGTCGAAGAAGATAAGTCTTTTAACGGATCCTTCCTCTTCTACTGAACCGGCCAAATCTGTGTCGCATTCGTTCTGGCTCCTAGATGTTTTTGCTCATGTGACGCTGATTGGAAAAGAGAAGTTTCTTATGGAGGGAGTTGTTTGTACATTTGTTTAGGTCAAGTTCGAGTTCTTAGGATTTTAAAGGTGTCTCAAAGCTAGATCTTTGCTCCCTTTTAGTTTTATCTCTGTATTCATTCTTTACATCTTTAGCATGAAAATCAATTGACCCTCTTCTCATTTTAGTTGGAGACGTGCACGATTGATGAGAGCATGCTCTTTTGCGCGCCCCTTTGAAAATCTATGGGCTCGCGACATCGCACGCTTGTTCTAGAAGTTATAGGATGCTGAACAGTGAGCACGACATGCCTATAATTGCTTCCTCATGTGGTTCGTATTACGTTTGTTTCGCTGTTCAATTTATAGCTTAAGCTAGTGGTCGAAAAGCCTTGTGCGTATCAGGTGACTAATCCATGCCCTTGCTATATTCAGGGATGTCGTGTTCGTTCGATTTCATGTGGCAACGAGCTCAATACTATTAACATAATGTAATATGACTTTCACTTTTCATCCTCATCGTTTCTCATTAAGCCTTTGAAATCTAAATTTTGTTGGGCGTGAAACACTCGAATATTCAAATTACCATGTAACTTCTAATTTTTCAAATGTTTTTTTAAATATTTATGACATATTGTCCTTTCGAAAGATCTTGGATGTAAATTTGAGTGGACAGATGCCTAAACAAATTTCTTTTTTTTTGCCAAAATCATGGACTTAAATGAAATAACTTTTTATAAGTAGAAAAGGAAGGTTTTTGGATGGCGCAAAATAATAAAATAAGACTGCTCCTTTGTTTTATAGAAAAAATAAATAATTTAAAATATATATTTCTAAAATCATTGCTCATATCGTTTGAAATATTTAGACAATAATTTTTTAGTATTGATAAAATTTTACACTTAAATATTTTAATGAATAATGATGAAAATATTTTTCATTCATTTATTTTTATAAGTGATCCAAGAGATTACTTATTTTCTGTAAAATAAACCTATTTGAAGTTTCTTTTTGTTTCGTTGAAAACGAATGATTTAGAAGACATTTTCCAAAAAAAAATGATTATTTGTATTGATTATGAACGAAGTTTTTCGTTGTTCATGAAAGCATTTTTATATAAATTATTTTTCATAATGAATATAATTGGGAAAATTTTAAATAAAGGCGCGAAGTACTTTTAAATTCTTGAATAAAGACTTCAAGTGATTTTGTTTCAAATAAGAGCTTAAAATACTATCATTTTCTCAAACAAGAGCTTGAAGTGGATTTTGTATTAAAGAAAGGTAAGTAATTATATATGTTTTAAATAAATACCTAACTTTCCAGCTGGTCAAAGACATTTTAATTATTTACTTTTTTAAAGATTTTTTTTCCTTTTTTTTTTCTTTTTTTTCCTTTTTTGGGTTTTTCTTTCTTCTTCATTATTGGTCAGCTAACCACAACAATGTTGAAAAAGGGCTGGGCAAGGGTCACCTCACCCATGCCAACGAGGCAACCCTTGCCTTGAGGAGGCCGCCCTCGTGGCCATCAGTGAGACTAGCCCTTGATAGGAGTTGGCGAGGGACAACCTCATCTTAGGGATAGACTACCCTCATGGCTATTAGCAAAGTCGACCCTCACTAAATCAAGGCGAGGGTTGCTAAGGCCTCATTGACCTTGGGTGAGGTCGACCATTGCCAAGATCTGACAAGGTGGCCTTGTTGACCCTTATAAAAGGTTGGCGAAGGTGCACGGGCCCTTGCTGGCCTTTTACTAGCAGCTGGCAGCTGTTGGCCCTCGCTAGAAAGAAAAAACAAAGAAAAGTGAAAAAGAAGAAGAAAAAAGAATAAAAAATAATTAAAACTTAAAATTGTAATTGAATGGAAACACCTTTAATTACTTGGAATATTTAGCCAACCACCAATATCAAACCCTTATCTAAAACAATTATATTACTTTAGAATCTTATTTAAAATAATCATAGCCACTTTAAATTCTTATTTAAAATAAGTTTCGCTTAAATTTTCCTTTAAGAAAATGAGAGTACTTTTCCAATGAGATAAATCGGAATTGGCACTCAAGTAATTGCTTTTTTCAAATTTGTCATACTCAAGTGAGTGAGTCTTTATTTAAAATTTTCCTAAATTGTTTTTAGGATAATATTTGTGGACGTATTTTCTTTACAAAATAAACCGAGCCTAAATAAAAAGCCGAAAAAGAAAACTATAAATAAGGATCGCCCGCCACCCCCTCCTTGCGCATCACGCAGGCGCTCACGTGGACGCGCGTCCTAAAACCACCCGCAGGCACACACTCTCTCTCTCTCTCTCTCTCGCGCAGTCTCTTCAAATTCTCCGAGCGCAACGCTCGCCTTCCTTCCTGCCTTCTCCAATTCCCATCATCGCCTCCTCCATTCGATCCCCAGGCATGTCGAACCGACGCTCGCACGCTCCGACCCGGCACGAACCCGGCGCCAGGTCTCCCGCCAAGCCGCAGCCGCGGTTCGTCCCCAAATCGCCGCACGGCGAGGCCTCCCGGGCCGCTGGCTCCGCCGCCACGCTCTCGGGCTCCCTCCGGGGGCCCCCGGCCTCGGATCGATCGGGGGATGCCGCTCCCCGCCGGCGAGGGCGGCGGCGGAGGGTGGTTCCCGTCCGGGGCCTCGGGTGGCCGCTTCGTGAGGTACTTGCCCCAGGACGAGGCCGTGGCGAGCGGGCTCGGCGCCGAGGAGGGAGGGCTGGATCCGGTGGAGTCGCAGCGGGTGGTGGATCTTCTGAACAGAGAGCTCTCGCGGTTGCTCAAGCTCAGGCCGAGAGAGTTCTGGAGAGAAGGTACGGGTGGGCTGCGATTGAATTTGAACGCTCGTTTTCTCTGATGATGAACTGCGTGCGATAGTGTCTTGAGTCCTGATAGTGTTAGCGGGCTATGATTTTGTTTTATGGAGTTTTTTTGGGGTGGGGGATGCCACCAGAATTCGATAGGAATAGAGTGGAGAAATGGAGAGAAGAATAATGATTAAGAAAGAGTTCGGAGAAGGAGAAGATTAGCAGAGATGTTATAAGTAGAATAAGGTTTAAGAGGAAGAAGAAGAGAAAATTTTAGAGAGGAGATAGACTATGAAAAAGTCTTCGTGTTGAGTTTCCAATCCCTTATACTAGAGCATATGGGCTTCTATGAATAATGACTAAATAAACCGGGAAAAACGAAAGTAAATATGCTAAAATTTTGCCTTGCAATGTGTGATTTTCTGAAAGCAGAGAGATTCCTAATCATTGGCCCTCGCCATTTGGCCCTTAAAACAGAACACCTCAGGTCATAAATGGGTCCTTCCAACTTGTGGTCTAACTAATCATACCGCATGTAATATGTCTTGATCGTAGTAAATGTGATTGTCTGTAGTAGAGAATGTCATTTCATGGTTACATCAATTGCACATGGATAAGAAAACATTAATCAGCCCAAAAAGAAAAAAATTTCATCTAAAGTGATTGTAACTAGAAAACCTTTCATTGTAACAATGAATAGTCAATTGCTCTCTTATTCAATATCTCTTCCAACTCGAGTTCTCATGGTGAATTGGCTTTACTTGTTGCTTTTTGAATGTCAAAGGGCCCCTCATCTTATTTAAGCTCTGCTGTAATTGAGGAACTTTTCAGGAAGTAAATGTTGAAGAGCTAGAGAATTTCCCTCATAGGCTTATATGTCCTTAAAAAATTAAGATGAAGTTGATGGGGACAAGAATATCAAGCACTAAGCATTCATTACTGACTCTCATTATTTTGGTTTAATGTTGGCTTCTTCTACTGCTTTGTGTATGAGAAAGGGAGTGAACATATTTTTAAGATATTTTATTATTGAGAAGTGGACGCAACATAAATGCAGGAGAACAAAAAGATTTCTCTCATTACAAGGCTTGAGTTTCATCATAAAAGCAGGAGAACGGTAGCTGATAAAAAATTATTTACACCACTTGCAGCAAACTACTGATTCAAACAGAGTATTAACGGGTTCTAATGCTATTGCATTACTCTCTCTTCACTTAGATTACATCTAAGTAGCAAAAGAGAGGTCAAAATTTTTCTCCAGCTCTCTTTTCTCTTCTCTGCCCTTGGAATTTATCCCTGCACCACCCTTCATTTCCTTTTTCTTAACTTACATCTAAGTAGCTAATGACAGATAGATATTTTCTTCTAATTGTTTTCCTTTCTCATCTCTCCCTTTCTCTTACTTTTCCTTTCTTTGCAACTATTGAAGTTAGTGCTTGTTTTTGTTCTAAAAGTTTAAGCAGTTAGAGAATAGTGTGGAATGCATTTTATATCTTGAATCTCCTCCTCAAACGGAACTGTGATTGAAGTGTTAAGTGTAGAAACTCGATTCATGTGCTGTGGCTGGGTGTGGGTGGACAAATTCTATAGATGCCCATGATGCCTAAAGAAGGGAAATCTACAAATCTTTGCCTTTCATATAATGCTTTTACTTAGTTAATAAAAGATTTTACTAAAGTAACGATTCTAGTACATCAGAAATATACAAAAGAAGAAAGAAAGAAAATTAAAAACAGAGAAAAGGAAAAAAGAAAAAGAACACATGACAAGACTGTATGGAGTCAGAACAACATGTCCAAAGCTGAAAAAGAGCACTGCACAGAAGCCACTGAAGATTATAAACAATTTTTTTTTCCAAATGCTTAAGTTGTTGGAAAAGGTTTAAAATGGTATATATCATATTTTTAGCACTTTTCCTCTCACGAAACACAAGATGTGGACTTAACTACATCAATGAGATGATCAGGGATAGCATTACATACATAATATCAGGAATAATTGGCAGAATAAAGATGACAGGATGCCAACATTCAAACTAGCGTCTTGTAATGGATACAACATTGAAGTTGAGAGTGTAATTGTTTTTTCTAAGTGGTTAAGCTTTTAGAGAACAGTGCAGAAGATATACTTTTATAGCGACTAAAGTTCATATATATAGTTTTAGTATCTCCATGTAAATATTGCTCGAGATGTATTGTTCTTGTATTCCTATGTAAGGTATATAATTTTTTTTTTTTTTAATTGCCATATTCAGCCAAGTTTCGCAAGATTGTTGATTTTGTAATGGATTTTGTTAACAATTTTATTAGGGGCACTTGTTAAGCAACCAATTAAGGAATCTATTCATTGTCCAATGGATTTGTTGCTCTTGTTTTATATGCAATCATTGTCTTGAAAATTGAAATATTCCAAATAAAGTATACTTAACAAGTGTCCTAGAGCACTTTTTAACAAGAACTAATTGTAATTGCAAAATTAATGTTCTGGTATATACTTAAGATTATCTTCTGGAAAAAGCATTGTCTAATGGGTTAATTATCTTTCTGTTTTATCCCTTCTTTTATTTTCAGTGGCTACTGACACTTCATTGCACGAATTCCTGGATAGCTTCCTAAAATATAGAAGCAGATGGTATGACTTCCCTCATCGTGGCGCCAAAGGAATGGTTGCAGGGGTTATTGTTGGAGAGCTTGAGTTGAGTCATCGTGTTTTCATGGTTCTATATCGAATGTAAGGATCTCTTCTAAGGTCGCAGGTTTCATTCCATTTTCTTCTTTTGATTTTTCATGATCATGATCCTTATGGTCATTTCTTGCCTTTATTTCCCCTGGTGCAGATCCTCCAATAGAGATCCCGGTGCACAAGCTGCTGATGCCCTGAGTACAAATGATCATGAAGGTTGGTTGTACTACACCCTCCTTAATTTGATTGTACATGGCTTGATATTGTGTAAATGGGATTCTAAGGTTGGGTTGTTTATCTGCTAATTGATTTTTATCTTGCAGCATGAAAAAGAAACATTCTTTTCATAAGCTCTTAAATGTGACCAATTTTATTGAGGTATTTGTGTCTGCAATAAGGTCTAATTTATTGTGAATCCCAGTGGATAATGGGGTTTGAGTATCTTTAGGTAGTTATACAAGGATATGATCTTCATAAATGACCCCTTTGTAGCCACCTTTAGTTTCCTCAGATATCCGGGCAGTTTTTGATTTTACTGACAATATGCTGCATTAAAGCACAAGCCCTTTATAAAGCTTATCTCATGTAATAAAGATCCCTGACTAGGAAAGCATGACTCATTAGTTATAACTGGGTAAGCATGAATATTTTCCCCCCTCTTTTTATTTTTTTAATAATGAATTGGGGAACCATTGAGTTACTTGCAATATTCTTTGTTTCATGTTTCATTCTTGATGTTAAAAAATATGACATCCTTAATGGCCGCAACACACTAAAAGGGTCTCATTTGAGCTTTGTCACACCTCTAATGAGGATTTCCTTATTACATGAGATCAAATGCTATTCAGGTATTTTATTTGTTCACGTATGTGTCATTAAGTAATTCGACCTGTAGTTCTTTTGCAGGAAAAGAAGTTGCTTGACTTGCCTAAATTGTTAGATATATGTGCCATATATGGCCATGAAAATGAAGATCTGACAAGATTGCTGGTGAGCATTTTAAGGACATCAGGGTTACTCGATGACCTATGTAATAATGCTGCAATGCAAAAGTCTGTCCCTTTGGAGTCTTTTTTATGGAACTCTCAATCACCATCTGAAATATATCTCCTCCTTTTTGTCCCCCTTTCGTGCTTTCCTTGGGCAGGTGTTTTGAGGTACTTCTATCAGGCATACTCAGCGAGTTAGAGCACTTGACAATTGTTTTTAACCAAGAATTTTTGTCTTCTGTTATGAAATATTACTCTATTAAAGAAATAGAAGGGTGAGAACTATCAAAATTTAAAGAAATGAATTAGAAGTTTGTGACTTTAGTGGAATGAAACATGTGAAATAGCAAGAAAGTGATGGTCATACTTAGATACAATATGCTTGCTCCCTCAGGGATCATCAGTGGTGGGTAATTAGATGATCAATTAATTCTATGTGTAAGTTTCACCATTACATACCAACAATCAGATATTACAGGTTTAAGTTTCTTCACTAGATTATCGAAGGTTTCAAGATACTCTATTGAATCCATTTGTTGCCCCAGTATTGTCTTAGTTTATTGATTAGCACTTATTGCTTATTAGCATGTCTCTACAAGTGCATGTAATAAACCATTTACATGATTATTTTTCTAGGTTTGCAATGCTTTGAAGGTGCAACCTTGGATCCATGATAATTTGATAAGTATGGTGTCCCACTTCCTGAGTATAGTCCAAACAATGTATGATAGATGCAGCGCATCTTTGGAGGTACTATTTCTGATCATCTGATTACAGCAGGACTGTTAAGAGCTTATATGTTAGTTCTTCATTAAAAAGAATCTTCTCCTTCTAGCAGAGTCCTGCATTAAAATATTTACTTTCTTTCTAGCAGTCAGTATGTCCACTTCCTCTAAGCATTATCATGTATTTTAAGTACTTTTTGAGTTTTTTTTTTACGGTTAATACCACAAAACACCTCAAACTATGCCCATTGAGATAAAAATACTGCCAACTTTCTTTCTTTCTTTTTTTTTTTGTATCACAAAGGTTAAGTCCTAAACTTGTTTATTATGACACAAATACCCCAAACCTTTTTTGGTATCATAAAAAACCCCAAACTTATACCACTGTAACAAATATACCCTCGATGAAACTAAAATAGATGGTATATATGTCACACATGTATAAATATAGTTTTTGTCGAGAAAAAAAATAAAATTGGGGATATTTGTGTCACAATGGGCAAGTTTAGGGTTTTTTTTTTTTTGACACAAACAAAAGTTTGAGGTATTTGTGTCACAATGGGCATAGTTTGGGGTTTTTTGTGGTATTAACCATTTTATCATTTTATGCTACAGTAGTCACTCTTAGTCCCCAACATATAACCTCTTTGCTTAATTTCTTTTCACAGTTTCTACTTTACATACTCAGTTGATTCAGTCTTGTTTGTGATGTTGTTGTGTCTCTATTATAACTTCTTCATAAAAGTTTCCCAAGACATGGAGGCATTTTCTACTTGCAGATCATCACATATCACTATCGACTTTCTGGTTGAAATTTTGTGCAGTTGCTGTTTTCTTCTGGAAGCCATGAAGATCATGTAGTCAATCAGCGTTGCTCAGACTTTTTGGAGGTGATGGTCTCTTTTATACTAGAAAGATAGATTGGAGTCCATGACCCTAATGTGTCTTGTCTTGTCTGATAATTTTTAATTTGCTTCTTTGTGGCTTTACATATCTCCTGAAAGGATGAACTGAAATATATAAAACTGTGACTTTGTTCTAATTTGCTTGTTTGTTGTGAAAGGAATTATATCAGTTGTGGCCTTTTACTTTGAGTATACATGAGTTACTTATGGCATGCAGGATGAGAAGGTTGAAATGGAATTTTCCCTTGTTGCATTAAACAAGGAGCAAGCGTTAATTTTGAATGAATTCTAGCAAGTTAATTACACAAGAAATAATTTTCTTGCATTACTTTCCCGCAATGGATGGAAACTGTATTGAGGTTCTCTTTGTGATTGTGCGTATTTGCTGTTTTGTTGATAGGTCATGGACTTTATAAATGATGCAGTTTCATCTATGGACGCTTTTGTGAGTGCATACAAACTCGCAGGAATGCTCTTCTCATGCCCTGTTGAAACAAGGTAGTTATGCTTATATTTTAAGAAAGAGAATGTGGGTACAACTAGAAGCAATGAATGATTAAATTCAATTCCACATGAGATATTATCTTATTCAAATTTTTTGCTCAATCCAGCTTCATTAACTTCGCCTCAGTGGGAAAATTGGTTATGTGAATCGTTTTAGGTGGTTAGCATAGTTGGTTCTTAGAATCCCTGACTATGTGCTTATCTGTGTTCTTCCTTCACTTCTTTTTTTAAGTTAAAAATCAGGTCACCTCTGTAAAATGGATCAGGAATTGTTTGCTATTGTTCATGTTCTTCAACCCTCTGCTAATTTTGGTTTTCTATCCAATGGTTTAAGCACTTGGTGTCAACTTTATTGCATTCCAAATGAAAACTTTAGGAGAGTTCACTTTGCTTCTTACACCAGCCAACTAATTCATGCAGTTATGGGAATGAAGAATTGCTCCCTACCCTTGTGAAACTACATGATTCCTTTCTTCCATCATTAAGGAGGGGTTTCAGAGTCATCTTTTCATCAAGAGAAGATAGTGCAAAGTCCAATGTCTCTATTAGTTTGAAAATGTTATCGATGAGAATAGTTGCATTTGGTTGGAAATTACTCAATGCTTGTTATCTTAGTGATGAATTGTTTGAAGATGGCCATTACATGCCTCCTGCCACTAAGATGTTCCCAGCAAAAGTAGAAGATCCTGTCATAAGGGCAGATATTGTAATTCAAACTTTTAGGGAGTTGAACAGTTTTTCTCTCCAAGAACAGGGGAGTCAGAATATTGAGACATTTCTTCAAAGTGTCGAGAAGAATTACCAAGTAATGAGCAGACTTAGGAGCTTGCAAGATGGAGGTATGTGGTCCGAGTACTTTGAATTCTGTGATTTTCTCCTCCAATGCAGTCAGCTTTGTATCTGGTCTTGCTGTAGCCCTAGCATGAGCATATTGGCATTCTTCTGATGAATTTCAGCATACTATGTTAGTTACCTCATACCTAATGTAAGAGGCACGAGCCGCACAAATTAGTGTTATGTACACTGGATGACATAGAGTTCAGCTGCATCTTTCAGCAGTATCATCTGTAAATTCTTGTAAATATTCGGGAACATAGATTTCTCGTGATGTCTTCCTGGCATGATAATTTCAGGCAGAATAGACCAAATACTCGCACAGGCATTGATGATGATTCCTATTAAAGTAGTTGAGTGAGAGCCATGGAAGGAAGAAGTTAGATGCATCCAAAGTTTGGATTTGCCAAGTTACTCTTGGTGTCGCAGGGTTAATTCTACCTGTCGATTTAAATAAAATGTTAGCCTTTATCCCAGGAAAAGAAAGTCTACTATTAGGAAGGATTAAAGTTGGTGTGAGATGTGGTGGATGATTTTGCTGTAACTTGAAATTTTGATGCTGTGTTAGTTTTTCGTCTGCCATTACATTAATGTTTTCTGTGCTCGTCTTTTAAAAAAAGAAAAGGAAAATTAGCCCCTGAAGATTCTTCTATCACTATTACCTCTGGTAGAGAAGCTTCTTAAGTGTGCAATAGAAGAGTTCCATCAGGCAATTTTTTGAATTAGTATTTTTGTTATGTAATGTATTTCTCTAGTAACTTGGACAATTTTGTTTCTGGAAAAAAAGAGAAGGTGATTGAAGTGGAGTTTTATGGAATTATCTCCATTATCTAGAACTGGTCACTTGATTTGTGTTTGCCTTACTGTATGAAAAGCATGTTTCTTAAAAACATACGATAGCTCTCTTTAATAGCCTCCATCTATGTAATGCAAATGCAGGATGGATATACATGGATGAGGAACAATTTCAATATTTATCTAGGATATTGATGTCTTATCTACCCATAAGTAGCAAGGAATCACCTCATGCACCCTTCAGTAAGACCAGCAACGAGGTCCAGGTGGATGAAAACTCTGCAATTCTGGAGTCCAAGATTAGTCAAATTAGGGACCTCTTCCCTGATTATGGTAAAGGATACCTAGCTGCTTGCCTGGAAGTGTATGATGAGAATCCAGAGGAGGTGATTCAGAGAATTCTAGAAGGAACTCTTCATGAAGATCTTCAGTCTTTGGACCCTTCACTAGAGACCATTACAGTACAAAAGACTACATCCACTTTAGAGACTGATGATAAAGGGAAGGGGAAGGTTAATGACAAAGGGAAAGGAAAGTTATCAGAATCTGTATTTGCCCCTTCTTCATACGTTGCGCCTGTAGTTCAGGAGCAACGGGATGGGGGCTCATCACTGTCATCCTCATATTCAGCTGGAAGGTATGTAAGGAAGTCTCAAGCTGACACACCCAATTCCAATATTTTAGATCACAGAAATGAAAAAGATTCAGCTAGGACATCTGCCTTGATTTCACAATACGAGTATGAAGACGAGTATGATGATTCTTTCGATGATCTTGGCCTGGGAGGGGTTGAATCGGGATTTGAGGAAAATGAAATACTCAGTGACAAAATCAACTCAAGCGTGGGCAAGTCAAGTGGGGCAGGTGCTGGGCACCCAGTCCAAGATGCACAGAATGCAAAATGGGGTTCTAGGAAGAAACCTCAATACTATGTCAAGGATGGAAAGAATTACAGTTACAAGGTTGAGGGCGCTATTGCTGTGGCAAATGCCGGTGAAGCATCGTTGGTCACCCAGGTACAAAGTGAATTGATTTACGGTCTTGGACGAGGTGGGAACCTTCCCTTGGGTGCAGTTAAGAAACTGATGGAGTCTCAGAATGAACAAGAAAGTCATTCTGATCTTCCTGAGACAGAAGGAAGAGGTGGGAGTTCCAATTCAAGGGGTAGGGGTAGAAGAGGCGGCGGAAGGCACAGAGAGTCAAATGAGCAGGAAGACAGTGAACGGTCTGATGCTTCTGAGGCAAACACAAGAGGAGGTTCTGGAAACCAGAGGGGAAGAGGAAGAGGAAGAGGAGGCGGAAGAAATAATTATAGGAAGGATAGAGCCATGAATAAGCACTTCTCTGGCTTGAGTGGTTATTAGTGGCAATCACACCTTGCTTGGCTTGTCTTTGATGGGCAAGCATTCTTGTTTCTTGATGATGCATCTCTTGCATAGAATCAAGCACTGTCGGAGTTAAAATTGTGGGAAACTAGAGGCAGAGCTAGTTGATATTCTGATCTAAGAATGTTTTGAAGGTTTACATTCTCTTGGCTGCAGATGAAACACATGCTTTGAAGGGATGTCATTTGCGTGGCTCAATGCAAACATGAGGTTATTCGAAATACTTGGAAGTGGTATAATTTCCATAGGTACAATGAACAAGCACCTTTGTTTCCTTCCCAAGATTTCAGACAATCTCAACAATCGATTTTTTGTCTGCCAGGGAATTGGAGGACAGTAAAATGCAGGTATTCGAGTGTACATTTGATGGCCGTGAGGTAGGGGGACTTTGAAGCATAGTGTGCGATGAGTCGAGGAATATTTTTGCTTAATCTTATATTGTCTCTGTGACTGTAAGTATGCTTTCCATACAAAGAAAATCTCATCCATATCATACCTTAGACAATGTTTTCCCTGAGGTTTGAATGAAGCATTTAAGGAACAAGAGCTTGGTATCAGACTCGATATATATCTTCCTCCTCCCCCGTCTAATTTCAACTCAAGAAAAAGTATCTTGTTCCTCACATGATCACTTGGTCATCATCGTTTAAGATATAAGCAATTCGTACTGGTTAGGTGCGGACTTTCAGTCTCTCTCAAGATTAGAAGCAACCTGCCGTATTTCATTCGTTGACTTTGCGGGTAATTCAAAGGATTATATGATCCGTCACAAGTTGATGAGTAATATAGAAAAATCCTAGGCTTATTTTCTTTCGAGTCTTTTTCTCAAAATAACGCAGAGAGAGAAGTGGAAGCGAACCGGAAGGCAAGCATGTGTTGCGTACGTTTCTTATGGGGATGGAGACTTGTTCCCCAGGGAACTGTAAATGTAGACTCCAAGGAAACTAATAGAATCCGCAATTTCGACCAAATATTTTAATCCTCAATTGACTCCGTTCGCAAGTCATTTCAGTAACCATCGACCATCTTTCGTTAGCTATTGAAGTGGCGACACCCGATGCTCAATGGGTCCAATTTGTTAACTGATTTGAGAGAGATTTTAACTTCAATGAGTTGATAGAGATGGGTAGAACGTATACAACACACGGGCTAGACTCGAGTAAAAACTGAAGAGACACCGGTGCATTGTCGAGAAGTATTCTCATTCACAGAACTCGACATTGCCCGGGCCTGGAACGTGGTTGTTACCTACAGCAAACTTTGATATTGCATCGGTTCTAGACCTTACGTCACCATGACTGGTTGATGATGTCAACTTACATCGTTCAATGATCAACTCAGGCTGTCAAGCGTTAAACATAACTAAAAGATTTCGGGATTGCGATGACGCAATGATCATGTCACCTTACATCATTCAATGATCCACTCAGGTTGTCAAGCGTCAGACATAACTAAAAGATTCCGGAATTGCGGTTCGCCTCCGGCTGTCTGCTTTCGCCAGCTTAGGATTTGCTGTATAACACGTGGGCAAAGCTAACCCAAGTTGCTTGTCGTCTGAGCGTGCTCGCAAGTTGCCAAGTTGATTCATTCCGAACCACGACATGCACAGTCCAAACTAACGCCAAGGATTAAAATGTCGAGAAAGAGCAGGATAAGTCCTGATTTCAACCTTTTGTGAAAGAACCCTATTTTGTCAAATAAAACATGCAGAGTCCCCATTTCTTTGGCAAGGCAAAAGACTTTCGAGTTGGTAAGAATGTGAATTTCCCGCACCGTACCAAAAACTTCGTTGACAAACAGGCATAATTACTAATTATCCCCACTTTTGTAAACTTAGATATATCAACACTAATTAGGATATGTTTGGTTCAATATTTTGAAAGTCTATTGATAAAATGCAAAGCAGTTTAACTTAAAAGGTTTTTGGTAACTGTAAAAGCCGTTTAATAAATTACGCTTTAAAAAACAACTTTAAAAAAAGGTAGAAAACATACTTAAAAAAACTCTTGATTAATTAATATTATTTTTATTTTTATTTTTAGTTGTTTAGAATTAAAAAAAATAATATATGCAATTTCTTAAATATAATTTTTGTCAATAATGCTAAAAAAATTAAATATATATATATATATATATTTTTTTAAATCTTTTTTTTTTTTTTAAAAGACCATAGACTTGACACCAGTGGCCATCGGTTAAGGTCTCCTAAGATTGGGCGACCTCCAGCGCGACCCTCTACGAGGGTAGTGTGACCTAGGCAACACACGACCCAGGCAACCATTGCCTAGGTTGCACAACCTAGATCACCCTAGATTGTGCCAACTCCGGTGGGTCTCACCAAGGTCGCGCAACCCTCGCTAAAGGTTGCCATCAACAGCCGTCAGCTGTAGCCTCTCACTTGATCCTCTTTTAATTAAATAAGTAACGAGATAAAATAAAAAAATTTGAAGAATCAGTAAGAATAATTTTGAAAGAAAAAAATGAATTTTCGCATTTGAGTTAATGCTGAAAGCCTAAAACTGATTCTTATTAATGTTGACTTTCACTTGAAACTTCATTAAAAATGATTACCAAACATTTCAACATTTTCTTAAACGTAATCTCTATCAGGATGTTGATTTCATATTGCTATAAGATCGTTGACAACCACCCCCCCAAAAAAAAACATAAAACCTCAAAACAAAAAATCTCCTGAAAGAAGTTCTATCCTTACGTTTCCAGGTTCATTGCTTAACGCGCTCGACTCGCTTCAGATTTTTGTCCTAATTAATTGGAATTCCAACATCATGAACTGAAGTGATTGATGTAATTCAATTTATTCATCCATTTCACTCCCATTTCTACGGGGCAGCAGATGGGAGTAACGACAGAGAATAAAGAATGGCATACACCTTTTTCAACTGATAGTGTAATAAGAGTGTAAACTTTTTTAAACATGGGCAATTGGCAATAAGTGCCCAAATCACGTATATGAAAGCAGAATCTAAAATGGGACCTATGGAGTACGTGACCAAGTTCAGATTACGGCAGAAAAGTACAAATTGGTAGTGAGCGCTACCCAATTCAGAGTTCATCGTCGGCTGCACCCACTGCAAATCGCCCAACGTTTCTACCCTGCATTGTCGGGCAAAAGAGAAAAGGGATGCGTTAATTTCCGGACCTCCGGACGATTCGAAAAAACACACTCTTGTGGAGCAACAGGAAGTAAAGGAATTGAAGAGAAGGGCTCTATATGCTAGTGTCTATCACAAGTAAGACAATTCAATGTGTTCCTATCAGTATCAATAACTAAATTTGCAACGCTCATGGAATAACCATCTCGAGTAACAAAAGTGACCATAGGGAACCAAACCATAAATTTTAAGACAACAAAAGAACTGTTCTGAACCCAAGATGGAGGTGTTGTTATTCTATCAGTCGACCTATAAGTACACCTACCCAGACTATGCGGCTACTTTGGCACCCTAAGTAAGAATCAGGATCTAGAGTAAGGACAAAGTTACCTCGGACAACATGCGCTGCTTGTTCAAGAATTGGGTCCTCGCCTTGTTATGGACTGAGTTTGGGGACCTGAACAACCTCTGTAACAGCAAATGAATAGCCATTAGACTAAATAGGCAAGAAGAAAGCCAAGGCGGAAAAAGATAAAAATAGGAGGAATGTACATAGGGCCATAACAAATGAGAAAGATTCAAGCTACAAAAAAACCAGACTCAAGTTTCTTTAGATGTACGACGCATTAAGTTGCAATTTATTGCAAAAGATAGTGACTATACCAGTCATCCCATTATACTTCAAGGAGATAAGATATAACAACCTAATTGCTAAGCCAAGAAGCCATTGCATTCTCCAAAATAATCACCATCTTAATGAGAACAAACACAGTACAATCCTCCAGAAGAGGATTCCAAGTTCCACGAGTGCCCCACAAAACAATTGACCAAGACAATCGCATGCCACCTCTGACAAACAAAACTTGCATGAAACTAAATATCTACCCTTCTTGACGATTTTTTGGGGAAAAGAAAGAGGTGATTGCAATGACTTCATCAAGTAAATATGAGAGTTACGAGTTTACAAAGCATTTACTTTTTGGTTTCAGATGCAAAAGTAACGGCAACACATGCCAGGACACAAAAGAGGTAGCGTATCATGAAAAATTGCATTGCCACTCCATTTGGCAACCATCATTCCAAATTTGATATGGAAAAAAACAATTGAGTAAACCATATCAGCAAGCAACTCTGCTAGATGGGCTATACAAACCTTTTCACCACTAGACATTTGGTGTTCAGCTCCTAAATTATACTTTTTCTTCGGAGCAAAGCTAAAAATATCATGAAGGAGCTCGTTCTCCTGAACAGTAGATAAAAGTTCCATCAGAAGGTGCCAAAATGCAAGCAAAACTAGGAATTCAACCTACAGTTTAGAGAAGACATCTCAAACCTGCATGTGCTTCACAAAACCACCACCGAGGAAGTGCTTCAGAAAGTTCAACTGTTAAAAAAAAATTTATTACACCACTTGCGACTGATTGAAGAAACTCATCCAGTAAATCAGAAGACAATTAAAACAAGGATAAGAAAGTACAAAAACCTGTATCAACTGACACCACTCTGATGTCCGTAAAGCATCTCCACCTATCTTCATTGAGGCCTCAGGAGAGTATCCATACTATCATAAAAGGACAGCATAAGAAAACTTTGAACCAGAACACACAAAAAAGAATCTCAAGACAAAAAAATCACCTCAAGAAAATCCAGGATATCCTTAAACAGGTTGCGCTGGCTATTTAGATCTTTCTTGGCAGAACCTTTACCGCCTGCTTCCACTGCAAGGTTTCTGACTTGGTTCAAAACTTTTCCTTTCAAACCATGCATGTGCGCCAACTCCTTTCCCTCTTGAGTGGAGCTGCCACCAGCATCTTTAACTTGAGAACAGAACTTTTCAAGGCTTCCCATCTCAAAAATCACAGCCAATGCCTCCCCAGCAGCAATGCGGACTGATCGGTCATCCTTATCTAGTAATCCAGATAAATATGAAATAGACCTGCATATCAAGAGGGAGATCATCCTTTATGAAAATATCCGCCATCCAGAGTCTCAACAAATTCCCCCAAGCACAAGTTATTGATTTCACTCTCCATTGGAGATCTTTAGCCAATGGTAAGTCAATTGCAATAATCACAAAGAAATAACTATGTCCAGATCTTCACATACTCTTGCCAATATTTTGGATCAAGTCTCAAACCATCTATGGATGTAAGGAGAAAAGCCCAAGCAGAAACCATAGCTGTTATTATTGCCGGAGAAGGTTTAACACCAGCCACCTTAATTGGAAAGCAAACTGGTCGTTAGTTGCTGGAAAGAAGACCAGGAATGGAGTAAAACAAAATATGAAAAGCATGACATACAAAACAAGCGAGGAGCAGTGAACTTCTCAGAATATTATCTCGTACAAATGTTCCACATTCCCATGCTGATTTGAGAAGCATGAAGCTTCAGACAATGATGTGCACTATGCAACTCAGACACAAAGGAGAAGAAACAATACTTACATTGGAACCAAGTTTTGGGTGCACCAGCTGCCACATAATTTGCATTGACCTCTCTGTCTCAGCAGGATCATTTCCTCCAACAAAGGTGACAATAGCCAGACACTCCAACAACTGGAATTTAAGAGGCACACAGATACCAAGTTTAGCCAGATAAGGAGTAACAAAACCAGATAACTCTAGTGCCCAAAATTGAGTTATACCGCAGATATTTTGGAGGAATCAGCTCCTATTTTGAGAGCCTGTGATAGTGTAGGAAAAATTTCTTCCAGAATCTCCCGAGCATTATCACCACAACCAATGGTCAAAGCCAACAGCCCTAAGACAAGAAATTCCAAATAGATTAAACCAAATTTCCCACGAAAGATCATACGTCAAACATGAGATTCACTACATACTCACCAATAGCATGTGATGCCAATGATACCTCTTTGGCAGAACCCTTCTTTATTGAAGTTATGCACAAATGCAGTAAGGTAGCAAATCTGGACGCCAAAGAATTATTTCTCAAATTCAGTTAATCACAAAACAGACAGAAAAAAGATGGATTTACATGTGCCACATCAAGAGTCAACAATGAAAAAAATGATATGCTAAAATTACCTATCATCTTTTCACACAGTTTAATTGTGATCTGCATATATAGATTCGAGAGCTTCTCCAAGATAAATAACTCTAACAAAGCACAAAGAAAAAATTTCAAAGCTATTTCATATGACTTATCACATCTAAAATCCAGAATGTGATTTAAATCTATGCAAGTATCATCTTCTCAATTCGATACAGGTAACTTTGGGCCAACAGAATGGTTGGAATAAAAGATTAAGATGCTCACTTCTTTTCCACAGACTCGCGCTGCAGGCCACTATTGAAAGCCTCAATTATTGTTGACAATGCTTTCTCCCGTGTAGAACCTCTTCATTCAGAAGACAACATCGAAAAAACGCAAATATTAGTCCAGGGGTCAGCATAGTGACTGATCATTGTTCAAGCGAAGCAGAACAAAACCAGAAAGAAACACTAGTTTCTAAAATGGAAATACTTAGCATCTAAAGATACCTCCTTTATTAAAGACGCACAATGAGACAAGACTTTGCGTCACAGACAATGTTTAAAACAGCAGTAACCAACAGAAATTGGCTATAAATGGTCCAAAAGCTGCACGATATAGATTACCTCTTCTCATACAAAGCATCAAGAGCTTGATCAAGCAAGCTATCTTTATCAAGCTGTACTTCCTCGTTCGCACTGACTGACACGTGGTCCGAACGGGCAGTCGACGTCGAACTTACACTACTATTATCATCATCACTATCCAACATTGCAGCATGTTTACGCTGCGAGCTACCTGTTTTGCAAGAACCCAATTCATCAACACCACAATTCACACAAAAGAAGTGAAAAAAAAGAACTGGATGAAATATCCATATGAAACCCACGGAAAGATAACAGCAACAGGAATCAATCTACCCAAATTCACATCAATTCGCAACCATCAACTGCAGCCATATAAAGAATCTTGGCCAAAAAATAAAAAGATGCAACAACAAAAGAAATTAATTCCGAATTTCACCAATCGCACATCTACCTAAAAAGAAAAGAAAAAACCTAGGACCCAACCATGATCAAGAACCTGAACCCACGACCAAAAACAAAACTTTGATCGAGAAACACAACAAGGAGCCAAAAAGAAAAGTGGGTTCCGGAACTCACGCTTCCCCATTGCTGCTTCCGCAACGACGCCGGCTCCGGGGGAAGAAATACACACGAAACTCCTACCGATTCCCGCTGTGTTTCCTTTTTCCTATAGTCAGAAAGAGGGAATACAGGGTTGACTAAAAATCTGAGGATGGGAAGACTTGGCAAGCAAGAGAGCGATGGAATCGAGCTGGACGAAGACGAGGCAACACAACAGCAGGCTCAGATCGAGGGATGAAGTATCCATTAATCGTTTCAAGAAAGAAAGAAAGAGAGAGAGATCGACTCTTAGATCGAGCGAACGAGAGCGAGCGAGAGAGAGAGGATTTAGGGGGGGAGCGGCCTCGCGTTCGACGCAAAATAAGAGGAGGAAGCAAGCGAAGGCAAGCGGCGAAAGATTTAACGTAACTGGGTACGATTCCTGAACTCGCAAGAAGACACGCAAAAAATAAAAAATAAAATATTTAAAAAAAATACGTAAAGGGTAAAAAAGGAGGGGAAAATCAAAAAAAAAAAAAAAAATTCTGGGTGTTTCTGAGAAAAGTGAAATAAAAAGAAAATATTTGAAAAATAAAATAAAATAAAAATAAATAAAAAGAAAATAAAGGGAGAAATGAGAATTGGTGGGGGAGGCGGATTATTCGAATTGACGATATTCCGGTGGATCAGAATATTCGGAGGCGAGGCGAGGGAGGGGAGGGAACGAGCGGCTCCGGAACGAACTACGTGGCGTCGTTTCGGCGCAGCAGCGTTCGGAAACACGGAGAGAAACGCGTGCGTTTTTGGACGGCGTGGGTTTCGTTAAGGAAAGGAGAAAGGCGCCGCGGGCTTTTCCTCGGAGGTCTCTGTCCCTGTCGGGAGGGGGGTAGAGGTTTCTAGGAGAGTCCAGCGGCTGTAAAAATAGGGCAAAAGTCTCCCTCTATATTACGCCAAAATAAAAATTACATTAATCTCGCGCGTCATGTTGTCATCCTTCCTTGCATTTACATTAATACTAACCGCTTGATTTTACGCATATGTAATAATTATTCATTGCATTCGTTCGATCGCGTGACGATCGTGTACACGCGCAGCACATGCCCCCACATCAACAGAGAATTAGGGAAGGTTTTAGTGAATTTTTGCTTGATGTTTCTCGATCGATATAAGATCATCAATTTGAAGGAGAGGAAGATCGTGACCCTCCCAAGGTGACGTGGATATTTTGCCATGCCTAATCCAGGAGAATTTTTTCTTTTTTAATCATTCAAGAGAAGTATGGATATAGAATATTGTTGTAAGGTCAAAGCTTTTCAAATTGGTATTATAATTGATGGAGTAGGACAATGTTTACACTGTTGTTTGTTAAATGGGTGAAATTTACACGACGTTAATTATGTTATTGAATTCTCCCATATGACCAATAATCATATAAACTAAATTGATTGACCATATTTAGCATGCGTTTTATGCGAGAAGTATTTGGCAAAAATGTTTATTTTCATTAAAACTACTTCTCTACTCTTACACATTTCCCTTATCTGAAAATAGTTTTTTTTATAGTTAGCAATGGGAAAACTTATGGAATTGTAGAAGGAATTATACTTGGAAATGAAATATGTATTTGCAAGATAATTAAATGTTGCGGGCTCATTTGGCTTATATATGTATTCACATACGAAGCATCTCTGACGTCATATTTTACAAAAATTGTATTTATCTTAACTCCAATTTTGCATTTTACGACATGTTGTACATATATATGATAAAATCGAAGTAATTTTACTCTGTATAGTATAACAATTTGCAAGCACACAAGTCAATTTTTCTCTTCATGTTATTCCATTGATATATGAGTATATTTTCTTCTACAGATATATCATTTCACATGTTATGTATAACATGGTCAATTTTGTGTAAAACTACAAACATAATTACTTTCTCATTCTCATGGAGCCAATTTGACTAACTACATTAGTCTTACTAAATAGATGCAATATCTACAGCTATAAAAAATTATTGTTTCTTTTTTAAAGAATATTTGCTTACTCTTACAGGTCAAATTTAGTTCCTATATTGTCAAGAGATCTTCCCTTAATATTTTTAAGCTTTTTTGGTTTTTTTGCAAAACTCTTAAATTTTCATTGGCAATGAACTGACTCCTTACATTTAAATTTAATGAAACTTAGGACGCGTGCGTGACAACATTTCTATTTCTCAATTTCTCTATTTTTCTGTTCCCTAAAATAGGTTTGGAATAGAAATCTATTTAGTAACGCATTTAAATTTTATATTTCTGAAATAGATTTTTATTCTAAAACAGATTTCTATTTCTATTCCAGAAAGAGATTTGAAGTAAAAATCAGAAGTAAAAATTTGTAACTTTTCTATTTCTAGAACAGAAATTAGAATTAAAAATTTTCTCATCGTTCACTTTTATTACCGCCCATCGCCCACCAGCTGCTCGTGGGATGTTGAACGCTTGCCACTTGCTACCGCTCGCTAACTGCCTGCCACCAACTGCCCGCCACCGAACTCCGGTTGCCGTCGTCAATCGTCGGCCGTTAGATGCCCATTGGTTGTCGCCCGCTCATCGCCAACCACTAGACATCGGAGGCCCACCACCGACCATTGGATGTTTGCTGCCAACTGCCCATTGCTTGCCACCGACTATTGGATGTCGGCCGCCCGTCACCACTCGCCGGACTTCGGTCATTGGTCGTCGGCCGCCAACCGCCAACCGCTAGTTGTCGGACTCTGAACATCGAATGTTGAACTTTGGATGTTGGATGCCAATCATCGGCTAGTTGGACACCGAACGCTAAACTCTAGACGTCGAATGTCGAATGCTGGTCGTTGATCGCCGAATGCTAGACTCCAGACTCTAGCCACTCGCCGTCGATTGCCAAACGTCAGACTTCGGCCATCATATGCCAATCGTTGCCGCTCCTAGAAATAGAAATTTTATTCTTTTACCGAACAAATTTTTATTCTAAAAATAAAATTTTGAATCGTTATCAATCGCGTTTTAACTTTGTTCGTAAACTCATCAAAAAATAGAAATTAGAAAATCAATTTCTAGCCAGAAATTAAGAAATTAATTTCTAGTCAAAAATTTTATCATGTTTGCCCTTAACGAGTAAAAGCCACTTTTAGCATAATGTATTAGATTACATTGTCTTTCTTACACGTCACCAAAGAACAACCCAAGAAATGCGTCTTTTTATCAGGATGATGGGACCGAGGATGCTCCGCCACGATCCGCGCTACGGTCATCTGCCTTTATAAGGTCCGCACACGCATCTCTTTTCTAAAGTTTTTCGTTAGTAATTACAGTCAAATATACCTCCCACAAATTATCCTCTCTCTCTCTCTCTCTGGAATATGTGGTGCTGAGGAGAGAGAGAGAGAGAGAGAGAGAGGAGCACCAACGTAGGGCAGCAGTTTGATAGTCGCAGCGGAGGTGGGTGGCGGCGGCAATGGTGGATCAAGCAGTGGTGACCGACGACTGGTAGGCCGAGGACGGTGTGGACTTGGAGGGAGGGCGGTGGGTTGGTCATGATTCGGGAGTAGGCTGTATGTTACATGGAAGAAGGAAGACTGGATGGCACATGTCAACATCGGGCCAAGTGGGGTAAGTGACGCAAGCAGTGACTGTAACATAGGATCCTCTTCCATTCAATTTCGAGGAGAATCTAACCATCTCTTTTTGTTCCTTTCTTCCCTCTCCAATTTTAGGATAGCTAGGTCTTGGACTTACAACTTTAAATCAAATCCGTCACAATCAATTCCCAATTTTCGAAGTCGGGGCTTTTTCTTGTCTACATTTTTGTTTCTTTTGATTAATGTATATGTGAAAGTTTGGTTTCGGCCACACGCCGATTTCGCTACTGCAGATTCGATTTGAGGATGGTAACGTTACCGAAATCTGCCTTCTCCCACGTGCAGGCCAAGGTCATGAACACGATTCCAACAGGTCTAAAATTGTAAAAGCCGCAAAGGGTCTAATTTCAATACGATCCATTATCCCTCTTGTGCATTCAATGCGGGTCTTTTATCCTATGGACAACGCCCCTGATTTAGGGTTGTAATCCGAGTTGAAACGGAGACTTTTGTACACATGGTGACTAGCCTACGTTTTCTTTGGGCTTTCCTTAATTTATGGAATCATCACTAGGCACCTAATTATAGATAAGGAAATGGAAAAATTACTAAAAAAGTACTAAATCTATTATATCGGCACTCATTCAATTCTAAATTTATCAATTTAAGTAATATAGTTATAAATATTTTGACAATATACCAATTTAACCTACACTTTTGGATAATCCAACTAATTTTAACCGAAAATTGCTGAAGTGGCAATGGTCTAATCAATGTCAATAATCTTACGTGACATAATTGACACTAATATAAATAACTTTTAAATCTTTTTAATTCCTTTCTTCATTTTCCTCTTTCTTTTTCTTTTTTCTTTTTTTCCTTTTACTCTCTGCCAGGCTACACAAAAAGAGTTGAGAACCAAGCGAAAGATTTCCCTTTAGCATGGAAAGGCCGTATCAATAATTATGATTTTATCTGAGGGACAATTCCTCTCGTTCATTGACAACCAAATATTCTCTTTGATTTACCAATGGCTCTTAACAATGAACACACGTCTTCATCTTAATTTTCTTGAAAAGAAATTCGTTTGAAGGAAGAGCCAACAGGCAGAGAAAGATAGATGAGGAGAAAGAGAGGCACACCATCGCCATCTCCGTGTCCCTACTCTTCCAAGCTGAAACCTACTCGCCGCCACCTTCCTCGCACTTCATATGCACGACTTCGACGGGCTACACCACAAGGAGCTCATACCCGCTTTCCGCACCAACGACGAGCTCTCGCCCAACTGGATCTACTCCGTCCTCCCCGACCCCAAGCTCCGGCAATGGCTCATGGCGTCGGACATGGTGGCTCTCATCCTCAAGGCAAGCATTGCCCTCTAGAAGGAGCCTAAGCAAGAAGACCCAGATCTCCCCCGGTCTTGGAAGTCAACTTGGACGAATGACCACATCAGACACCAAAGCAAAGAGTTCGAGGTCACAAGCGATTCACTGTACTGTCCACCGGACAAGAAAAATGCAGATATTATCTACGATCCGAATGCAGCTCGTGGTTCATTCATTTAATATGAAATTAAGCACGATTTATGAGACTGCAAAGTTGGAAAGGACTAACTCCGTAAATTATATATATATATTGTTATTAAATTCAATTTGCTGGTTGACTGAAGTCATTTTCCTTTAATTGGCTGACTTCCCACAACACTGGAAAAAAGTGTGAAACATTTCCCGATAAACTATTTTCTGTCAAACAATCAGAATCCAAAAGGAAAATGCTTCATATTTTTTGTTATAAATCCGATCAGTAAACGAAGTGATTATACTTCGGTAAACAAATCATGGGAATCTCTAGATGCGGGACAGTACCATATTTCACGATGCGGTGAATGCTTTCAAATATGAAGATTCCATGCAAACGGGTAGAATTTACAATCTATTCAATCCCCCTCATCTGTACAGACTATCCGGGGTTCGCTAATCCCTTGGGCCACTGGAAAAACATCCGATTATATACAGAAAAGCAAACAGTCGATTGCCCACGACCATTACCCCTTTACCTTTCTTTTGGCCAACTTGTGATTAGTCAGAGTTACCTTCTCCAAGGCACGCCATCAAGTCCTTTAGCTGCCAGCAAAATCGTCAGTTGAATAAGTCATAGTTTGAATAACCAATTTTAAATAACAAAAGCATTGAGATCCTACCTCTTCTTCCAATTGCTGTATCTTATCATCTTTTGCTCTCAAGGCACTTCTTTCCCTGTGCAAACAATGGCCATCACAAACTAGAATACATATATACTTAAGTATTGCCATTTTATGCCAATCAATGAGGAACAAGTGTCTGAGGGAATTTCCATGATTCTCGAAAGAGATATGCATGCAGTTAAACTTTCTCACTTCTATATCAAACGGAAAAGTTACTTATTTTCAGAACAAAATCCTTAATACCATCTGAGAACTTAGTCTAAGAATCTGCAATTGCAATTGCAATGCTTGCGTAAAAGCTAGAGGAAAGAATCTTCAAGCAAAAGGAGAAAATTCTTCAGGTAGAAGATGAAACAATTGCTTTCAATGCTGAAATTTTCCTTCAGTTAGAAAAAATTTAGAACCTGTGTCTGTTACCCATAGCCAAGGCATTCTACCGATTATTTAACAGGGCATCGAGTTACCATAAACAAACCATGAGAAAGTCACAGTAAATGAAAAGGCCATAATACCATTGTCATAAAAAAGATCTAGACACCTCTATCTAGGTATTACAGAATTGACCCTCGTTGCTCAAGTGTATGCTTAGCTTCCATCTAACTAACCTGCTTGCTATTGTGTTTAGTGCTAAACTATGCATACAACATACCTCTCTTCAGCCTCTAAAAGCTTTGCTTTCCATATCCCCTGATTTTCCATAAGATTCTCATTGAGCTACATGAAAAATCAAATCCAATTTCAGTAAAAAAAAAAAAAAAAAAAAAGATACATGACAGGATATCTATCAACAACTCTTTAAATCTAAACTTACTTCATCAAGAAATTTCTTCTCTCTGACACATTCGTCCAGCTTAGCCTGTTTTTTCTGCACTTTACTATTAGTGCCTAAAGTCATCTCAACAGCTTCAGAAATTTCCCTTTCAGTTTCTTCTTCAAATTCTTGAAGCAAAGTCTCATAATACTACAGCCATAAAAGAAGAATAACTTAAGAACTACTCTTGCATATTTTTTCAAAATAATTGAATCAACATACTAAGAACCCAGTCAATAAATCTGTCAGAATAAAAGTTCTAAATCAGACACTCACTAGTTTCTGATTCTCAAGTTGAGTGGCAAGCAAATCCTCATACTCCTTAACAATCTGCATAAAAAGTTGAAACAAAATGCATTCATTTGCCTGAGAAACAAGTGAAACATCGAAAGAAAGAATTAAAGTAGACTTTAGAAATCATTACAAATTCCACTTTGCTAGTAAGAAGAGCTTCATTGAGTCCAGAATCAGCACAATTACAGCTTCCACAACCATCTCTAGAGTGCGTACAGTGGGAATTCAACGCAACTAATTTTCCATCAGTTTTGGATTGTATGAGCCGATGCACATAGTTGTCACCGGCATAATCCCAAACACGTTGAGTTTCCAACTCAAGAGAATAACAGTGGTGCGTTTCTTTCCAGTGCACTCTGGCATGTCCTCCTTTATACCTGATCAATGGTTGTGTTAGGCGTTCATGCTTTATGGAGGAAGAACGTGAAATTAAAAGAACGTAAAAAGGAGAAATACAATATTAAATGAATGGTTCGTTACCTTCCACATCCAACAAAACCACATATAACACACATCCAAAGATTTTCTGCTGTTTGACAAACAAAACATATTGACTTCTCTGGTTGTTGCTGGCAATAGCGACAGACCTAAAACAAATGAAATCCATTAATTTTTGTCTCAAGAAGACACCAAATATGATTCAAAACTAGTACCTTCGATCTTTTATAATAACCTCCCAAATAACTCTAAACAAGATCACCAAGCTAATAGTTTAGGAGAAAAATAACTAAATAACTTACTGGACAAGAAGAATCACTCCATTTCGAAATACAAGAAATATGGAAAGAATGGTTGCAGATGGTTGTCAGAATGCCACTCGTGTCCTGGTCTAACCTCTCTGCAAAATTACCCATGTAATAGCATGTCATGTTTAAAGATGACTAAACAACTTGATTTGAACGAGAAACATTCCCTAGTGACCTGACAAGAAAAGATATAGTCCAATTTGAGCACCGCCAAAGACAAGAGACTAAAAGCAGGTAAATATAATAGCACAAGCACAAAATTCTTAAGCCGCGTCATATGTTAGCTCAGCATGGTTTGCTAAGCGAAGCATCTCCAAAAGATTGGAGTCAGGACTTCACAAGACAGGGTCCCCGAGACAGTAAAAAAAGGAGAAGGAATTTAAAAAGATAGGCAAAGCTAAGCTACCTAAGTCACACTCGGTGAAGAGACTCGAAAAGAAAAGTGTAGCTAATCAGCAAGCCATGTGACGCAGTCTAGGGTCTGCTGTATGGAGAATACTTCAGAGCACAAGCACCCCAAATCAAATTTGAAGAACTATTACTCTTACTCTAAAGCCAAGAACCTAAAGCCAATCACTTGTATGCATGGAAAGTTTGTGCAAGCAAAAGCCATTACTCAAGAGAAATGACAAACATACCTAGACAGACTGGACATGATGGCTGCTCACTTGTGGCCACTGGAGAAGTCTGTGGCAGCTCAACTGAACCTTTATAACCAGTGTACTGTACATCGACGGTGTAAAGAATGCGGCAAACCTCTACCTACATAAAGCATTTTGCATAAAAGTCTTAAGGAAATGTTAAATGGAATAATTCAACATAAATAGAGAGAAAAGGAGTACTTAAAGAGAACAACGTACTTCCAGAGAATTAAAACGCCTCCTATTAAAATACCGGTAAAAGTTATCTGTAATATCTTGACCATCCATTCGTATCAAGATACTATATCGGTCTTCCATCCCGTCAGTTCTAAACACCAACAAGACATCAGAACAACATATTCGATGAACAAGCACAAGCAAAGTCAATCAATTGAAAATGGAGCAAAGTAGTCCAAGATTGAACCTGACAATTCGCATCTCCAGTATATGATGAATAAATGAAGCACAGAACCGGCAAAAGTCGGCATACGTCATGTGATCAGGCACTCCAAACACGCAGATAAGAGGCTTTCTTCCAACCTAAACAAAAGGCACAAAAATGTTATGCCAACCATCAAGTCTGACACTACTCATTCCTTGTTCCATTGACTCGCAGACCAAAACAGAGCAAAGAATGCACTGAACAAAAGCAACAGCCACAAACCCGGCATCGCACTAAATAACTAACAATACCAAACCACCACCTCTAACTCAAACCCCTTCCTATATCAGCACAATTTCTCCAACAGAATCATCGAACTAAGCAAACGAAGACACGTTTAGAATCATTCCACGCCACAATTCTTAGAATATCAAACGATCCAAGCTCATAGGGAATGCCGGGTTACCGGGAGATCGGAGGATGAGGAAGAGACGGCGTCGTCCGGGAAGAGGTGCATAACGCCGCGAGTCTCTTCAATCCTAGGGTTTCCGGAGGAGAAACAAAAAGCCTGAGTCATGCCGCCGCTGCCGCCGAGGGAGGAGGAGGTTGAGGCAGGGTCGGCGGCGGGCACCGGGACGGGAGGCGAAGGGAAGATTTCCTCTTGCGAAGTGCCGGCGGCAGCCGAGGCCGTCGACGATGACATGGTCGGTTTCTTGTGCAGCGGAAAACAAGGTCGGTGGATTTTGGTCTTCTTCTTCTTCTGAATTTTGTAAAGTTGCACACGAATCATCCCCAAGAAGAAGAAGAAGAAGAAGAAGAAAATTTGTACAAGATTATAAAGATAAATATGAAATAATTTTATGGCAAATAAATATCTTTTTACACTAATGCTAACAAAATATATTTTAATCGCATAAAATTCAGGATCTCTTTGTTCACGCCCTTTCTTATATGAGTTCCGGAATTAATATTTTTCAATCAATTATTCAATATTTAGATTTTTTTTTTAAATTATATATAGTTGACATGGTTGTTATGAATGATGAAGAGCTTCCGATACACAATTTTGATTTGATACATCTTAAAGTCTTGGATTATATTAATTAATGAAAGGAGATTATTAAATCAATATCGAGACTTTACACACATATATATAAAGGGGAGAAAAAAGAAAAGTGTTTCGAGATTATTTTTAAATGAGGTGGTTGATAAGATAGATTAAATTGAAATCTCAAATTTTAACCTTGCAAGAGATGAGATAGAATTATCACTTTACGCATTTCTTCATTAATTAAAAATTTATATAATAATTAATTAAGAATATTTGGAAGAGAAAAATAAGTTTATAATTCCTATCAAATATGAGGTTTTCGTTGTTTTGTTTTGTTATACTTTACTTATATTCTAATGATTACTTTTAGACTTTTGCTTTGCACTCACCTCTAAAGTGGTTTTATCTTTGTGCCTAATGTTCCTACCTTAACTCCATGAGAAAGTAAAGATTCAAACCTCTTACCTCTCCTTTCCTACATGGGAAGGATGGTCACTAAAATAAATCCAGTGATTTAAAAAATCTCTTTAACTTATATAACAATATAGATGATTAGAATGTATTGATAATTTTATAAAAATTCCATCCATCTTTTGAGCCCAACATGCACGCACCTAGCTAGACAGTGCATCCACGAACAATCTTTTGCGTAGTTGGATCGGCACTAATTCCACATCCATTTTGGCAGTGCACACCCTCTCCAAACGATTGGCTAATAAAAGTATCTTCATTTAGGGTATTTTGAGGAAATGACACAACAAATGAGGGCATTTTCTTAATCCAAAGTTTTTGTTTTTGTTTTTTTTTTAAAACAATAGTGTCATGACAACAAGTGACGAGAAAAGGGCCAACAAAGATCCCATTGGGCCGAAAACTAAGATGACCGCTTGACTTTAACCATAGATGGGCCAACGCATCTGGGGTGCAAAACAAAAGGGCTGAAATCTTTCGTGTTGTTTTTGGTCCAAAGAAATCTTTCGTGCTCGAAAGCAACTTTTCGAAACTTTAACTGAGAGCAAAAGTCGATAAGATGCAGCAATTGGAATATGGGCAAAATCTGACTAGAAGTGCTGGGGAGATAAGATGGAAACGCCGGGTCATCAGTGGCTAATTGAGAAAACACAAATATTTTGCTAGGCCGAAAAATTGTTTGCCTCCATATTTTGTGTGTTTTCTTGCTTGTATTCATTGAAGTTGAAAAATAAATACAGTTAGAAAGTTGGGAGATATTCGGATCACGAATGTGACCTTTTAGTTAGTTTTCTCCTTTATTGTCTTTGATTACCGGATGTGCATTTCTACTCTACTCCAATCCTCATCCTCTTTTTCAAGAGCGAGAAAGATATTAAATTGATTCACTAAAAATAAATGGAGTAAGGAATGTTGCATTTGCCTTCATGCTTGAATATGCAAGAAAACAATAATATCTATGCAAGTATCTAATCAAATTTATCTACGATGTTCGTTAGTCATATGGTTATCCCCATAATTAATGGTCAATGGATGAAAAGAAGATGAAAAATTTGCCCCAAAAATCGTTACCAAAAAAAAAAAAAAAAAAAAAAAAAAAAATTGCCCCAAAAATACATCTCATCGTTCTCATTTTGCTTTTCCTTTCTTCTTCTTTCTTGTTCTTAATTTTTTAATAGGGAAGGGGAAGGGAAAGGAAAAACAAATAAATAAAATAAAATAAAAAAGAAAAAATTATGAAAAAATTCAAAGAATATTAAAAAAATATTTTAAAAATGCCACCTCAACATCGGTAGTACCATGTTAATGCATGTTAGCCAAAATTAGCTGGATGGACTAAAGAGACACAAATGCAAAAAGTTTAAGATTAAATTGGCAAAAAAAAAAAAGTTAAGGACTGAATTGACATAATAACAATAGGTTTATGATTTTTTGGATAATTTCCCTCAAGTAATCAAAAAGGCATGCAATATCAACTAATCTTCAATCCATTCAATTGGCTACCTCTATGGATGATCAAATATGTCGAATAATATATTCTCCACCGTTTTCCCTTTTTTTTATCTCTATTCTTTGACGGTTGCATGTGAGGTTGTCAACTCTACATTCGCAATTCCTTCATGTTGTTGATCACATATCAATAACTAAAAATCGGACATTTTTGGTGCAAACAGGCTCAAAGATTAGAGGGACCAATCTTTAACAAAAACGGCAACAAAAGAGTTCTTCAATGCAAACCGCTAGATTAACGTGAATCAATACATGGCAGAATATCAGGACTAGAGATAGCATATATGGATCGATTTGAACAATAAATCAAGTAGTCACGGCATGTAGATGCCTCGGCCATAGTCTAAGATCATTGGAAACAGAGACAACGTAAGTGAGTTGAACAGGTACATTACACAACGATCATTCCAGACACCAAATCTAAAAATTGTATTCCGACGTCCCGACGTCGTTCAGGCATTTAGCGAACACTTGGTGATTGGTTCAAACACAGAACACAAAGTCATAATCGAAGTGTCAATTCCGATCCAGACAATTGCAATGACATCAGGACGTCTTTAAACATGGCAACAGATCCACAATCTCCGTTCTAATCGAACTCGAAGCCTTAATCACAAATCTCGAATTCAACTTAGTAAAACAAAGCAATGATGTACATACCTCGGAATCTGTCTCTGGCCACGAGGCGTTGTCACAGATGATCGGGGTCCGCGAAGAAGTTGCGAACGAGTCAATGAGCTTTACGGGAATTCACGACCTGAAAACATAGACAGACAGATTGAGTTCAGCGTGACGATACTGGAAACGAATTAAGGACATCGGAAATCGAGAGTGAAGCAAAAGAACCGCTTCGGGAGCCTTTGATCAATGTCTAGATTATCTCTCTCGCTTTTGTGTTTTCTCCCAAAATCGACTCCTCTGGTCAACAAGCCAAATGGAGCTACAAACGGCAGCCGAATTGACCATGGAGAGATCTTGGTCGCCGCGAAGGATCAGGATCGGGACTGACGAACGAGCCTTGAGCACGCGATCTCACCGCTTCGAGATTTCTGCATGCAAAAACATAGAGCGGCGAAGATAGATGACGGTGATGGTTCTCCGGCCATTGAAGATGACGGAAAGCAAACCGAGAGGATTTTCGATTCGTAGGTAGTGGACGTCGAGTTCTCACTTCTTTGAAGGATGTGTGTGTACGAACGCCTCTCTTGAAATCCGTAACTCCGGCAGCATGCGGCGGAAAGTGGTCGCCGGCGAATGCGGGTGACCAGAGACGGCGGATTTCAGCGTTGATCGGTGTCCTCGAAGCTCATTTTGGGTTCGATCTCTCCCCTCTTGTGCTCTTTCTTTTTTGGACCTGGGCTTTGCATGGGCTCTCTCTATCTCATGAATTTATTATTTTCATGGGCTTGCTGTGCTGCTGAAGTCCAAGTGATGCGGATGCGCCGCGCTCATGTTCTTTTGATCAAATGGGCATGAAGCCCTTTTTTTTTTTTTTTTAAAATAAAGTTTTTGGTTATTTTTATTGTTTTGTTATCGTTTTAAATGCAAATTGGCAAAAATTCAGGTGTCAATAGTGAGGAATGATGAGGAATTGAGCAAGTTCCTAGGTTGTGTGACCATTGCTTATGGAGGAGTGTTGCATTACATTCACCGAACTCTTTTGCTGAAGAAGATGGGCAAAGGGAAAGGAGGGAAAAAAATGGAAAGAAAAAGAAAAAAATTAATAAATAATTGAAAAAAAATTAAAAAATATTCACATTAGCGCTAGCCTTATCATGCAAGATAGTCAGTATCCGTGTTAGTAATTTGCAAGACAGTTAGTATCCATGTTAGTTATTTTGACTTAAATTGACAGAATGAAGCTTGTTTGGATGGGTTTAGGTTTCAGAACTTGTTAAAAATGCTGCGAGAGACATCAAGAAGAACAAGATTGTCTTGAGGCACATCCAGCTTGCAATGAGGAGCGATAAGGAAGTGATCCTGGGTGCTGTGACCATTGCTAACGGAGGAGTGTTGCCCTACACTCACCAAACTCTATCGCTGAGATAGACAAAGGGAGGGGAGAAAAAAAAAAGAAAAGGAAAAAGAAAAGATTAAATTTATGCAAAATTGAAAAAATTATTTGAAAGTTTTAAAAATGTCAACGTTATTCTCAACCGTGTCACGTAAGGTGGTCAAAGTTCACATTCTCAATTTCCAACTTAAAGTGGCTAAATGAAGCTTGTTTGGATGGGTTTAGGTGTTGGAATTTGCTAGAAATGCCGCAGGAGACAACACGAAGAGCAGGATTGTCCTGAGGCACATCCAATTGTAGTGAGGAACGATGAGGATTTGAGCAAGCCCCTAGGTTCTGTGACCATTGGTAATGGAGGAGTGTTGCCCTACATTCACTAAAATCTATTGCCAGAGAAGATGAGCAAAGGGAAGGGAGATAAAAAGGAAAAGAAAAATTAATAAAAATTTTGCAAATTTATTTAAAATTTTAAAAATGTTTACAGTAATGTCAGTTACGCTATATAAGATGGCCGACGTCCATGTTAGCAATTTTCAACCTAAATTGACTAGATAGATTCAATTAGTATTAATATGAAAAAGTTCAAAATTAAATTGGTACAATTAAAAGATTTATGATTAAATTTAAAACTTTTTTTGGGTACTTTCTTAAATTCTACCCATGTGCATAAAATCTACGTATTTGACCGCACTCACTGCATGATGAAATATGGTACTCTCTCGCGCGAGGTTTTTGTGACTTTTTAACTGAAATAACTTCCCTTGTTTACTGTTCGGATTTATTATGTAAAATACGAAGCATTTTCCTTATAGGCTCTGTTTTTTTGAAAGAAATATTTTATTGGAAATTGTTTTTCCCTTTTTCCAGTGTCGTGGAAAATAATCCAATACAAGAAAAAGGACTTCAGTTAACCAGAAAATTGAATTCAATCATAAAAGAACTTTCTAATTTAAAAAGTAAAAATCATTTTCCAACTTCACAGTTCCATGTATCATAGTCAATTTCTCACTACACGAATGAACCGCGAGTTGCTTTCAAATCGAAGATAAAGTCTACATTTTTATTTTTATTTTGGGATTTAAATTGAGAAAAGCTTGCACGGGGGACCGTACAGTGAATTGTTGGTGACCTCGGACTTTTTGCTCCTGTATTTGACGTCACGTCCGTCGAAGTTCAATTCCAAGGCCGGAGAGATCTGCGTCTTCCTCCGCCTGCGGGCCCCGACCTCGCTTAGGCATCTTCCAGAGAGCGACACCGCCCTCGAAGATGAGAGCCGCCATGCCCGATCACGAGCCGTCGTCGGAGCCTGGGGCTCAGGGAGGAAGAAGTAGGATCTAGTTGAGCGAGAACTCGCCGTCGGTGCGGAAAGCAGGTATGAGCTCCTCGTGGTTTAGCCTATCGGAGTTTGCATATGAAGCACGGGAAAGGTGGCGGCAAGTAGGTTTCGACTAGGAGGACTTGGGACACGAAGTCAGGGATGTTCACGAATCGAATTCCTATTCATGAGAATTAAGGTAAAGACGTCTGTTCTTTGACAAGCGTGATTGGTCGCCGGACGAAAACATTTTGGTTGGTTGTGATTGAATGAGGGGAATTGTCCATAAGGTAACATCACAATTATTGGTACGGCCCTTGCCACGTAAAAGGGAACTTTTTGCATGTTCTGGGTTCTCAACTTCTTTGGCGCACTTCCTTTTTCTCCTTTTTCTTTCTATTTTTTTTTTTGGTAAAAACCTTTTTCTTTTCATTTTTCTCTTCTTTTTAGAAAAAAGATGAAAGAAAAGTTACAAATTATCCACATTGGTTCCGCCCGTACCATGTACGAGCGTTGACTAGACCCAAATGACTAAATTGAAAAATTCTCAAAAAACTTAGGACTAAATTGACATATTTAAAAATTTTAGAATAAAATTGACAAATTAACAGAAAAATTAGAATTAAATTGATCAATTTGAAATTTTTACAATTGAAGTACAATACATTTAGGAGTTTTATGGTAATTCGCCCATAAGGAAAAGCACCTATAGTTCCATTTTACTTTAAAAGTCCAAGCCTTGAGTAAACCCACCGGTCCATGGATCGTGAGACTTAGCCCGACCAGCTACGGCTCTCTTCGTAATTCGTATATTTACTTCCTCTCATCTATTTTCTAACATTTAAAGTTCAATAATAAATGGAATGTAAAGATTGGGAGATAATAGAGTATAATTGAAAATGCTTTCTCTAGGTTATTAATCTTCTCTTCTTTTATTTTTTTCAAGTTTAAGTTCAATAATAGATGAAACTTTCATATAATTTCTCTTTATTTATTTTCTAACCTTTGAATCAACTAAAAGATAAAAATTGACAGATGAAAAATTATTCCACTAAAAATTTATTAATCGAATGTGTATCAAGTGGCAAAATTATGCCATATGTTATGTCACATGGTAATCAAAGAGATAAAATGAAATGTCACATAATTATCGTTAGAGCGAAGATTCTCGCACCTTCTGCTCTAATTATATATGAGTCAACCACTGAGATAACTGAGATAAAGAGTTAAAAGAGAGAAGTATCTTGCACTCCATCATCTCTTCTAGTCTAACCCCTTCTAAACATCCGGTTTATTTTCTTCCGGTCCTACTTTTTAGGCCAAACCAAAGGTAAGAGGCCAATTCAATGCTGGCTTTCCTTCAAATGTTGTATGCTACAATTTCTTTGATTGGGGTCTTACTCGTTTAGTTGTCTCTATTTGTTGTGGTTATTTGCCATCCTTTGTTTTTTGACATATAACTAAATTGTAGTTGTGGTGACTAATATCAAAGAAAGACCCGTGTCAAAGGGCTTGTGAGTTCTGGAGATACCACATAATTGAATCCATTGAGAGTCGACTACAAGCTCGACACTTGCTTCGGCCCGTCTAGGCCCTATTGAAATAGTTTGATATCTATACATAATTAGAGATTGATTTGAAAAAGAAATGATTATTGGATATAAAAGAAGTGATTGTTGACATGAAAGGAAGTGGTACTTGATCATAAAAAGTGATGATAGTTCCGATAAGCTACCTATTCCTTGGAGATGTGTGGGTTGTTTATTTGTAAATAGTACCAAATCAAATATTGCCTTAACAAGTTTATTTTCTTCATTGTAAACTCGCTTCTCTGTAATTTTTGTGTATATCCTAGAGGTATATTTGTTTTTAACTTAGTAGCAACAATGTTTGAGGCAAATAATATCTAAGGACATTGATAGTCATCACGCACCAATAAACTATAAACTACCGATAGTTGTTCATCAGCAATCAAATTTCCCGACAAGCCCGCCTATAAAAGTTCAATTTTCATATGCAATCAATTAGTCCCAAATCCAAGTCAGGGAATCCACTTATAAGTAAAAAGGGCCATGGCAACCATGCGCGTGCGCTAAAAGTGGAAGGGGAGACTCCAAAGGAGTCCTCCACTCTCAATGTCTTCCATATCAAATCAAGTGAGAGATTAACTTACAAAGGTCATCGAGGGTGTCGAGTCCAGACTCTGGAACGAATTTTCCAACTGAAGATAAGATAGGGAGTCACTCCCACCTTTTTTAATAATAGAAAAAGAAAAGACTCCCCAACTTTTAGTAGTGACCCGTGACTTCACCCCTCTCCTCGTCAAAACGTACATCATATCCCTCCATCAAAAGTGCATCCAAGCTTAAATATTTATTGATTTCACACAAAAGTCTCGGGTAATTCTTTAAGCCAGCCTTCTTGGATTCTCTCTTTAGCTAGACAATTAACTCATCGGCTCATCGCCAATCAAGGGATTAGTTACGTGTTAACTCATCATGAATGCACGGGGAGGTACATGGTCAAAACGAAAACTTTCACATCGGTTTTAAAAGGTTACGACGTAGCCAATACCTCAGTCCCAAGACGTTATACAGACTTATCCGAGATCTCATGTCTCTTGAAACATGGTCGGGCAGATTCTCCCCTTCTCACAACCGCATGAAGTGGACTTTACATGGTACTTGCAAGACTCAGAGAAATTGAGAAGAAAGATATGGATAAGATAATAGGTTCTATGAACAATCAAACCGGCCACTAGATCCCCATTAAATATTCCTCCACAGTCGCAGATCTCTCCCTTCCTCTCTCTCTCTCTCTCTCTCTCTCTCTCGTCGTTGTTTCAAGTAGAAGACAGTGTTGGAGATTGGGGCCCCTGCCCTTCCATGATGCTTCACCTTCAAGACCACTATCCGGAGGTTCCTCCATGTTTTTGGTGGGGGCCGAAAAGAAGAAAGTTCCTTTTGGGGGCCAAAAAGGAAATAAAAGAGAAAAAGTCGAAGTGCCAATCGCACGTTGTGCAACACATGTTGCTAATCATTTTGCTTCTTTCCAAGTTTTGAGCATCCAAGAGGTGATTGAAGGAAGCAAAGGGTTTTGAACAGTTTAGGGTTTTTGCAGCTTTGAAGTAGACTGCCACTACAGTGATAAGAAATGGGGACATGAACTTGACAGAAAGGATGTTGAGTTTTCTGCCTGATGTTCTTCCTTTTGTTGCAAGAAGGATAAGGGTCTCCAATCACTGCCGATTTCTTTGTTGGATATCTACGCGAAGTGAGCAATTTTGATGTCGATAAATCACATAAGCCATCATCCCATTTAGGCATCAGTTAACACAACATATTTCATAAAGCCATAAAAGAAAAGAGAGAGGGAATGACTAAAGGACTAACAAAGCAGGTTTTGCCACATATTTGAAAAAAATACATAGGTTAAAAGGAATTTTATAGTTGAAACACGTATGTCGTAATTTATTAGATCAAGCCGATCATGCAATATATTACTAAACATTGTGGAGCTCACATTGGACCTCATTAAATGTACACTAAGTCATTTACTTGTATATTTTGATTTGTTCTTTTTCCTCTTACCCTTTATGAAATGGAATCTTCTGACTTCCCAATTAGTTACCATCAATGCTAGGAAATTGTTTAATATGCTTATTCCATCTTGTTAAAAATAGAATAGTCTATACAAAGCTAGAAAGCTTTAAAGGCAAAAATTGAATTGGACTAGTACTGATCAGTTCCGCTCCAATGGATTTGCTAGGGTCAAGAAAAGGGACTAACACCTTTAGACTAGCGAAGCTTATTTGATGGAAGACTACCTCCACTGAATCAGATTCCCCTTCATATAATACCACTAACTAAGATTGTCTCAGAGATTTGGGCACTGTATGCTCTCCAGCTGTTTTGCTGAGCATTGCAGCAAAGAGATATTGCTCATGCTCGAGCATTCGATTTAAGATGGTATCGGAGTCAGAAGTAACATGTGAGATCCTTGGAATCGTTTTCCTTCCATCCATTTATAAAGTCTCTCTCAATACATTGAGGTTCTCAAATATTTTTAGCCTACACAAAGTGAATTCACATGATTCTTGATTTTTGTCATTTCAACATCTGCCGCATGATGTCTTTCCTCTCTCAGCATATCTCTCTATATAATAATGGAAACTCAAAAGGAATTTTGATCTTAAATTGTTAATATTATAATGTACAAAACTCACCTGTGTCATTAAGAGGAAAAATTACCCTATGAATCTTAAATGTTTGATACCGAGTGTAGTTGAGCTCAGACATTTCAAAAAGTGAAATTAAAGTATTCTGAAATCTATGAAATCAAGTCCTAATCTTGTCACTGGTAGTGTCCATGGGCAAGAAAAACCCCTATACTTTTCACATAATTGTTGTCAAAATCATGCTAAATTTGATGAAAGTTCCGAGTTTCCGGTGATGCGCATATTTCGAAAAATTTAGGATTTAATTGTGCATTTTAAAAATTTTGGATTCAATTGCATTTTGCACAAAAGTCTTAAGAGTTTCAGAGTAATCTTTTCTTAAGATGAATCATGATCATATGCAAACAATTCCTTAAATCTTTAACACTTTAAAGATTAAATCTGAATGTCTTTATTCTCATAACAGTTTATCTTTTGCCATAAGACAAATTTTCTTACGCAAATTTTTGAAATTTCCGATAATACTTAAGTTTTGGCTAGAAAGTAAAAATGGTATATTTTACTTATACTTAAACAAACAAGCTCGAAAATAATAATGTTTTAACTCGACAAACTTATCTTTTTTTTTCTCCTCTAAATTCTATCTCAACATAGGGGGGTGCTTTCTCTGCCCTGGCTCAATGTAATAAGAAGAGATCCTATAAAAATCATATCGAATGACAGCGTTTGCGAGCTTCCCATCACATTGATCGGATCGATCTACAGTGTCTTCCTCCTTATCTTCATCGTCGGCCAAACGACAGCCCCTTGTGTATTGCCTGGCAACATCACTCAATTTTGCTCCGCTACATGCAATGACACCAGCGCCATGAAAGCGAGATGGTGTGGGAGGGTGCCGTCCCATCAACGTTATCCATGAATGAATGGCGGGATTTACAGGCAAGCGTTTAGGACAAATGATCAGTCCTGTCGGCCTCGACTTCCCATTGAAGAAGAGACTTTCGAAATTGAAGGAATCAACTGCACAGTACAGTGGACTTTTGGAATTGTACAAACTTCTAAATTGTTCCGATACGATGTTTTGTATCTTGGTAGGATTATTTCACTAAAGCTAACTTTTTAAGATAAGTTGAAGAAGCTCTGAAGAAACTAAACCATAGAGATGAATCGTCTCCTTCTTTAATCTCAATCTCTACTTTGTCGCAAAATCATGACTCACCTCCATTGCAATTCTAATTCTCACCACATCCGATTTACATCTCCACCAAACCCTATCAATTAATCCCCTCTCTCTCTCTCTTCACCATCGTGCCCTTAGCCACGCCCCCCTCCATGTGGGATGGTCTCGAGGTCGAACCGCCACCATGTATCGAGGTCCTACCACCATCAACCTCCCTCTCTACCATCGTGCCCTTAGCCACACCTTCCTACCCCAATCTCAATAACGGCCTTACCATGGCCATTGAGATCTTGCCTCGTTTCGGCTCTTGCTTGCGAACATGGAGGAGCCCACACCTCTAGACCTTGAAGGACATCTTTCCTGACCTAGGGAGAGCTCGAGGCCGACATTAAGCGGAGACAGAGGGCGCGAGAGAGTGAGAGAGTGAGAGAGAGAAGGGGAGGAGACAAAAAGTCTGCGAGTACCGACTGACGCTAAATTTCAGTGAAACCGTATTGCTAATGTGCCATTATTCCCTGGAAGACGAAATCTCCAATCTAACGTGGTTTTTAACAGTTGAGAGGCATCATTCTGAATGACATCAACTTTACAAAAAGGAAATTGTCCTCCCAGCATTTTCCATTTCTCTTTCTCTTTATCTAATGACCCAACCAGTCCAAGCAATTATTAGCATACAGAGAAGAAAAGCCCTCAACTTAGCACTATAAATAGCACTCTCAACCCCTTCCAGAACACTTACCTACTTGCCCCCAAAAATGCCCATTTCCCCCTCAGAATTGCCTGTAAACTCCCGTGTGTCCTCTTTCTAAACCACACCCATGAACCACAACCTCTTGGACGCCCTCAACGTCCGAGTCGTCGGGGACGGCGACCGGATCCTCGTCCTCGCTCATGGCTTCGGGACCGACCAATCCGCGTGGCAGCGTGTCCTGCCCTACTTCCTCTCGCACTATCGCATCATCCTCTATGATCTCGTGTGCGCCGGCAGCGTGAATCCGGGGTACTTCAATTTCCGGCGGTACTCCACGCTTGACGGCTACGTTGATGACTTGCTCTCCATTCTCGACACCCTATGCATTGACCGTTGCGCGTATGTCGGGCACTCAGTGTCGGCAATGATTGGAATCCTAGCCGCCATCCGCCGCCCGCACCTCTTCACCAAGCTTGTCCTCATCGGAGCCGCTCCAAGGTATGCACAATCGGGACTCAAGTAGACTCGAATCAATTGGTTGTGGAATATAAGTGAAATGATTTACGATTCTATTGATAATGGTAGGAGAATAAATGATATCAGAGCACGATGTCATATGTGAGAATTTGCAAGTCCTCGTTAACTGAGCTATTTTATCTGAGAATTTTTGTCGCCTCAATTGAAGATTTTCGTGCGTACATAAGGACGAGTACTAAATTAGTTCAATGTCAAAGTGGATTTTTTGACTTCTATGCCAAGCACTAAGAACGTGTGTTATTAGGTTCTTGAACGATGAAGATTACCATTGCGGGTTCGAGCAAGAGCAGATCGAGCAAGTTTTCACGGCGATGCAGTCGAATTACGAGGCGTGGGTGAACGGTCACGCGCCCTTAGCTGTGGGTTCCGATGTTCCGACCGCCGTCCGCGAGTTCAGCCGGACCTTGTTCAACATGAGGCCCGACATATCTCTCTTCGTGCTGCGCACGGTGTTCAATAGCGACCTAAGGGGTGTGCTGGGCCTCGTGACGGTGCCCTGTTGCATAATTCAGACCGCTCACGACGTTCTGCTGCCGGCGTCAGCGGCGACCTATTTGATGAACCACTTGGGCGGTCCGACCACGATGGAGGTGGTGGACACGGAGGGCCACTTGCCGCATCTCACTGCACCAGGACGATTGGCTCAGGTGCTCCGGCAAGTGCTTTCGGGTTGATCGGTGTAGGCGTCACCACAAGACCTGTTGCGGTTTGAGATGACTGTTGTGAAGAGACATAAATACTTTTTTTTAGAGAGCTAGGGTTTTGATTGAAGGGGAACGGGATCGAGCCGAGAAGAAAAACGCCGATATTTCAATTCGTGGACTCGAGAAGGGGCTCGAGAAGGGGAAAGCTTTTTGACTTTGGTGGAACTGATGATGAAGGGATATGTAACAGGAACATGGGTCCAAGATCATGAACAAAACCCTCTTTTTTCCCCTTGAATTTGCAATGTGATCAGTTGTGTTAAATCATCAAAAATTGCACGATCAATACTCTTGTAGGAAAGGATTGGTTTCATTTGGATTTCGGATAAAAAAAAAGAAGAAGAAAAGGAAACGAGAGACAAAATTCAAGCGTCTAGGTTCCAATTCAAGATAAAATGTCCTGCAAATCATTGAATGATATTATTTTATCAAGACTATTTTAAAAAAGAAGAAGAAAAAGCACAAAAAAAAAAAAATTTTAAACTTATATTGTATCGATACTAATTTAGTCCTTAATTTCTTAGTTAAACCAATTTAGTTCTAAATTTTTTCACAATAGTACAAATTTATTCAATTTAGTCAATTTAGGCTGCAAATTGCTAATGTGAATGCCGGTCATCCTATGTGATATAGCCAGTGCGACATGAACAATTTTAAATAATATTTTAATATTTTTTTCTTTCTTGCTTTTTTTTGTTCACTTTGGCCAGCAAGGGTCATCAGAAACCCTCGCTAACCATTGGACGACTGCAATGACCTTGCCCTCGCTAGCAAGCAGCAAGCCAAAATCGGGGGAAAAAAAGAACGAAAAAAAATTAAAATATTCAATATTATTAAACTATAATTAAAAGTATCTACGTCGGTATTGACTGTCCAACGTCTACATCAATGATTTTCGGCTTAAAATGGCTAAATGTACTTAATTGATATCTATATGAAAAGATTTAGGATTACATTAGTCCAATTAAAAAATTTAAAATTGAATTGATGTTAATACAATATATGTCGGACTTTATTAATACTATCTTGTTAAAAAAATCTGGATAGACTCTCACAACTCCTCTCGATGTCTTGGGAGAGAATTGGAGAATCCACAACCTGCAGATCTCACCCTTCACCTTTCACTCTCTTTGTACATTGACCGCAAATGATTGCTTTGTCAACATCAACAAGCATGCACGTTGGAAAAGACCCCCCTCATTGCCCGTGGTTTAGTGCGGACAATCCCCAATTTCCTATCCGATCGGGATGTTACTGCTCCTTCACATCCCCTCGCATTAGGGGAAAATCCAGTAATCACCTTTTTCGTGTCAAGCAAACAGATTGGGCCAATATATCATAGGCGGCTTAAATACTGATCTTACATGACATTATGAAATGATGCCAAAAAGTTAACGAATCTCATAATTAAATCAATACAAGTGAATGAAATTACCAAAGAAATAAACAAATAAATGATTAAAAAAATACCAAAGATTTAGTATTAGTGCTTATTTCACAGAGAGCCGGTCATAAATAATTCACTAATTGATCCTAGGCTCATGGTTTCAAGCAAGAAAACGCCTTGATTGGACAAAAATTTGTCGCGTGTTCCTGTTCCTTTGCACGGCTAAAACTGAGTGCTCCACCTTTTTTGTTCTTTTTTGTGTGGCTGAAACGAGTCTACTGTGCAGCACCTCCTTAAGGATTCCCACTACACGGTCAACGTTGCATTTGATTCGCTCCCACGGTCAACCTTGGATAATTGATTTGCGCTCTGTTCGTCTCCCAAATAATATTTTTGACAAAATAAGTTAAATTTTTCGACATTTGATGCACAAAAAATAAATTAGTCAAATCATTAAAAAAATAACCTTCAAAATAAGAGAAAATGACTTTCTTTTTTCTCTTGTCAAAAAAATAATCATCATCCTTCTTTCTCCTAACTTTGCACTCTGGCACATTTCAACCATCACTCGCTTTCACTCTTTCCCCCCAATCTTCTCACGACCTCCACTCAGATCATCAGCCAAGCTTCTTCGGACGCAACAGCCTTATCCCACGTCTCAAAATCTCCAATGAAACATAGCAAATTTCAATATCGATCTTCAAGTCAACCCATAGTTGATTTATAAAGGAACCTTCGTAGCAAAGTTCAACCTTCAAGTCAAGCCCAAAACTTGCATTTTGAAAAATAGCGCATAAATTACCATCCAACCTTCCTTCGAAGTTATCATCGGGAACTGTTGTCTTCTTTGCATAACAAAGAGAAACACGGAGACAACACAACAGGTAAGGAAAGTCACTGTCCTTGGTAGCTATGGGAACTCGTCGAAGGAGATCTCACACTTAATGTCAATAATTTGTTAAAATGTTTATCATTGAACAAACTTGATCCGAATTGAATTGCGGATCAAGTTAAATACCCAAGAAAGAATCCAAGGCCAAGTTTAGTTAGTTTTCCTAATATCTTTTGGGGTCTTCGGCTCTTGAGGTGGGAAAGTCCAACATGAACTTTGAATCTGACATTGACTAGGTCAACGTGCCAGGCAACAAAAGAAAACAATAGAAAAGTCTTTCATGCCAAAATTCAATGTTGACTTCCTTTGACCAATTTATTCCCACGTCCTTAGGTGGTGACTTACACATATAAATATTCTTAGTGTTTATTTTTAGGGGCACCAAGCAGAGTAACCCATGATTATTTGAAATTGGTTCTCATCCTATTGTCAAAGTTCTCATTGCAAATTGTCGGAGAATTGTCAAGAATGGCATCTTGATTGGTTAGAATTTGATGGCTAGATCTTGTAGTAAGATTTATTAATTCTTTCATGAGATTGAAAGATTATTTCGCGAGAATTTGTGGGACAAAATACTACGCGAGTTATTGGGTATAATTGGAATTTTGGGAAACACTAAAGGCTTATTTGGTAACCATCCAAATAGTGCCAAATTCTATTCTTTTGTTTCCGGAAGTAGTTTTCGAACAGAATCGCATTTGGTAAAATTTTTGTTCCCGAGAACAGATTTGGAGTAGAATCAAGAATAAAAAAAAAAAAAAAAAGTTTATTATTTGTTCCCAGAACAATTCTAGAATCAAGTCTACCTAATTTTTTCTTTTTCCTCCTCTTTCTTCTTTTATTTTTTTCCCTCTCTTATTCCATCTGCCACTACTGTCGCCATTGCCGTTTGCCGCCACCGTTGCCCCCCGCCGATCGCCGTCGTCCGCCGCCCACCGCCACCGGTTGCCGGTGAAATCGCCTAGCTACCAGCGAGGCCGAGCCTCGCCTATCTGGGCATGGCTCGGCCGAGCTCGCCTAGCTGCCAACGGGGCTCAACCTCTTCAGGCCACTGCAAGGTCAGCATAGAATGGCCAAGGCAAGGCCAACCTTGCGGTGGCCCGGCGAGGTCGAGCCCTGCCGACGGCTTGGGCGAGCTCGGCCTCACTAGAACTGGGCGAGGCCGCTCGCCTAGATGCCGATGAGGCTCAGTCGATGACTAGGGGTGAGCGGTTCCCGGTTCCTTATAGGTTTCGCTTGGAACTTGGAACCTACCCTCGAGTATAGGTCCCTCATTTTTTGGAACCTGGAATCTACCCGTCAAAACCAAGAACCTAGAATCTACCCTATCACAGGTTCCAAGGTCAGTTCTAGGTTCCAACAAGTTCTTCTTCTTCTTTTTTCTTTTTTTTTTTCATTTTCAAATTTGAACTATAACGAAGAAGGAAAGAGACAAACCAAAGCTTCTATGTCCATAAAAGAACATTAGACTATTAATTCAAAACCCAACAACATTTTGTTGAGATTCAAAGGTAACATAGCTTTCAAAGAACGCATTGGTGTGATGAATGAGTAGTGACACATACTAGACTCATCCAAACTAACTAATAAGTAAACAGGTCACGTATATGCACATAATCACATATAATGGCCATTGGCCTGTTCACTTGTAGCAATTTGTAGCGTTGTCCATCTTGACCAACGAGATGCACATAACAGATACCAAAGACAAAAAAAGAAAAAAGAACCTCAATAAATTACCACGTAACAGGCAAATCCAAAGTTTAGGCCTCAAAAGCAATCATGGAAGACGAGTGAAATTACAAACAAACTAACAAATTGGACAGCCATGAAAAAAATTCTTATCATCTCTTTTGTGAAAATCACCACCCTGCAAAAAAGCAAAGAAAAAGAAAAATAACAAAAAATCAATGAAAAATCCAATGGTGAGAAAGATAATATTTAGAGAAATGTATGTGAAATGTTAACCAAAGAAAAGATCAAAGGATGGACAACATGGTAAGTACAACCTTAAAACTATATCACAAGAAAAGCAATCGCGAGCATCAGCCCTATATCCTACAGCATAAAGAAAGGTAACTAACCAAAAGAACCTATTTAGCCTTAAACAATCATAAAGGCCAAACTTTCTCTAGAACAAAGCTCTTACATTAACAAACAAACATACCTGAGCCATAGAGCCTCTAATGATCCGATGGAAAAATGACCCCTTCAAGTGCAGTGGCCTCCCTGTCTTCTGGCCAATTCCCTTCTCTCCAGTATAGAGTGCTTGGAAATTTTCTGCCGTCTTTGGAGCAGCTTCAGGAAAAAGCCGTTGAACCGGATTCACAAGAAAGCCAATCAACAGATAAGGATTGTGAAGAATCTATAGCAAATTTTAAAAGAAATGCAATAACTTAGAGCATATAGATGTTAAAAAAATTTAAGATTCGCATTCACAAATGAGTACCTAAAAAACCATTCTTTCAGCAGGGTCCCCATCAATGGAGACATCCATAAAAACCAAAAAGATCCTTCTTCTTCATCATCTACTCTGACTCTAAAACAGCTCACAATCAAGGACCTAATGGAATAGTAAAAAGCTAGAGTGACATTTCATAAGAGAAAAGAGAATAGAAGACATGTCATTATCCTCTCAAGGGTTCGATACATTTACTGTACCAAAATCTTTTAGGTAAATAATGCAACTCAAACGATTATGTGTAACCAAACTGCATGCTAGATATCAATCAAACATATCGTGTGAAGGACAAAAAATAATAGCATAAAAATCAAAGAGATGCGGATAGATTGTTAATCAAGTCAGTTACTAATTCTTAAGTAGTTATGGCTCGATTACAAGATGTAACATCAGCAACAAGGGCCCCTTCCCTGAAAAATGAAAATTCAGTACAAGACGAGCAAATATGCTTGCTCATGACTTAAAAACACATCCCATCATTTGATTTGAGGAAAGGGCAGTGGATCAATAGCTCACCTCGTAGATGTGCTTCATCAAAAAACAAGTATAATTAGATCGCATAAGTATTACAAGCCCCATAAGATCTACTTGACACGAACTAGACAAGTTATGCCTCATCACAAAACAAAAGTCACAAAGCAAAATGCAAATGGCGACCGCCAACTTGAAGAACCCAACTCAAGTGCCCGTGAATTATAATCTCCAGGTTAAAACCATCCAAATTAGCTTATCCTTACAAGCATATCGAGACAAAGACTTGGGACGAGCATCGTCGACTAGTGAGTAGCGTCAAGGGCCGACTAAGCCAGCGGTGTTGGGGGCGGCTGGTCGAGCGGCGACCCGGGGGGAGTGGTGTCGAGGGTGACCGAGCGAGTAGCGTTGGGGGCAGCTGCGCGAGTGGCGAGCGGCCTCCACCAAGGGGATGAGCGGTGTCCACTGGTGGCGTCGATGGTGAGCGGCTGAGCAACAAGACAAGCGAGGAGTGACGGCATCGAGGGAGCAAGAGGCAAGGGCGAGACGAGCGCAGGGCGACTAGTGTCTAGCGGCGTCTGGCGGTGACGTCGAGGGCGAGCAGTGTCGCCGACAGGCAGAGGCAGAGAACGAGAGGGTCCGATTCGGTTCTTCGGTTCCCGGTTCTACCCGGGAACCGTGCTCACCCCTTGCTAGAGGAAGGAAGAAGAAGAACCAGGAACCGTGCTCACCCCTTGCAAGAAGAAGGAAGAAGAAGAGGAGGAGGAGGAGGAGAAGGGGGTTTCGATTGAAAGAGAGAGAAGAAAAGAAAAAAGTAGGGGGAGAGGGGGCAGGAAGTGACGTGAGGAGAAAAAAGGGGAGAAAAGAAAGAGAGAGAGAGAGAGAAAAAAAAAAGAAAGGGGAAAGGGGAAATCGGCAAAAGGGGGAAATCACGAGGTGGGAGGGGGTTTAGGGTTTTTTTTTTTTAACCTAACCGGTTTTGGTTCCGAGAATGCCAGTTCCCAGAAAAAGAGAACCGGGAACCGGAACCGGTCTCTTTAGAATCGGGAACCAAACCGAACCTTGTGGTTGGTTCTCCAGTTCCCGGTTCTACCCGGGGACCAAGCTCACCCCTAGAGGCATGGCCTCGCCGAGGGCCGACGGCACTCTAGTGAGGTCGTCGGCTTTCATCCGGCCGACCGTCGAAGAAGAAGAAGAAGAAGAAGAAGAAGAAGAAAGGAAGAAAAGAAAAAAATTAATATAATTATTTTTAAAAAATGATTTGAAAGATTTGACCAAATAATCGACTTTTTAAGAAAAGTCAACTAAATGGTTGACTTTTGGTTAAACTTTCGATCAAAAAATGGAAAAAAAATGTACAAATACATTTCTTTTAATGCCAATTTGAATTTTTTGTCAAAAATTTCATAAAATTCAATTAAGAACCTTGATTTCTGAATTTTTCAGTTTTAGGTTTTAAACCGACCAAAAAATAAAATTATTTTTATTCTAATCATAGTTAGGTGTAGTTCCTTCTTTGACATTTAACTTAGGGACTATTTCAAATTTGTTTGTGCATTCAATTTCACAATTTACCTAATCAAAATACAAATTGCCGTTTTGAGCCATAATTAGGGGATCAAAATCGATCATTCATAACTTGCAAACGGATGATTGTTTCTCACTTATTTTCTTAAGATAAATCAAAATCTAAAATCGATTTTGGAAAATTCACACTAGAACTTATCAATTTGAAGGATTTTATCTTCTCAAGCATTAGAAAGTCAAGCAATTAAGGTTCAATCATCAAACTTCGAATTGACCCATTCATGGTTATGGTTTAATTTCATAAATCTAAATCCAATTTTAACATTAGGATTAGATCTATTTTTGACCTAAGCTTGAGCGCTTCAATTCAAGGTCAATTTAAATGCGATAAGTGATCTTACACATGGGTAGTTCATTAGACAGGGCAATTGTGCACTAATTGAATTCAATTTTAGTTAATTTGCAATTTTGCCCATTGAATTGCAAATTTTACTATGTCAGCCTTTTAAGCCTAATTCTAAGCACCTATGGTTTTGACTCGTTATTTTTCATGATAATCATTCAATTAGATCAATAAGAGACCCCTAAATCATGTTAATAAGGTTTGATTAGCTTAATTGTACCTTAATTGGCCGATTTCTTCTTAAATAGGGTAAAATTCATCTTCAATTTAGTCATTTAGGGACCAAATTGCATAAATTTTAAACCCACAAGGGTCCGAAGTGGACGAAACAATAAGAATCAGACCAAACCAGTCAAAATCAAGTCGAATCGAATCGAACCGATTTGACCTGTCTGATTAGTTACCAGCAAGACTACCTAGTTCAAGCCCTTGTTGACCTATTCTTGACCTCCGGCGACTGGTTCCAGGATCCTCTCAATGTCAATTTCACTTATGCACCTTCAATTTCCAAAACTTTTACAAATTAATTATCGAATTTCATCAAATTGTAAATTAACCCATAATCGGACATTTTGACACAATTCCCGATTTTGGCTTGGGTTTTTGCAAATTAAACCCACTAAATCAATTACCCAATACCTCGAGATCATGATAGAGCTTTCAAAATTGATTTTTAACCTTTGGATCGAAATTTTGACTGTCGAATTGAAACGACAACTGAAATCGCTTTATTTTGGGAGTATATAAGTGAAATTTTTCCTCCATTTTAGAGAGGGCTTTATTATGCATGAAAATCTCTCTCTCTCTCTCTCTCTCTCTCTCTCTCAAAATTGTCGCTAGTTTCGCTCCTCACCGGCAGCTAGTTGATCGGAGCCGCCAACTAAGAGGTCCCTCGGCTCCTCCTTTCCTAGTTCGCTACCATAGGTTATCGAAGAGGTAGCCATAGCGTCCATTTGGTAGCTTCTCAGTTGTGGCACCAAAAATCGGCAATCAAGTTGGTCTATTCCCCAATCGGTCGGTTCAATCGGATTGGCATTGATCACCGATCTTCCTCTCGAACAAGATCTCGTCCTTGGAGGTTCGAGAAGATTCGATCAAAGTTCCAGCGAAAATTCTACTCGATCATGATCGAAATCGAGAAAAATCGCAATAAAAGGTAATTTCTTGATCTCAAACCCCGTGAAACGAGGTTAGATTAGCCGGCCGGGGCTAGGGTTCAATTTCAAGTAAATACGTGATGATTAGATGTTAAATAATGGATTTGGATAATGATTTGTTGCAATTAAGTGTTCTTGAATGAAGAACTTGAATGATTGAGCTTGATTTTGCTTAAATCAGCAATTTTGTAGCCTTAGGACGGACTTACTGTTTTGGCCAAAATGAGATTCGAAACAACCTTGTTTCAACTCAAGTTCTCTTAGGATTAGATAATAGATATCCTGAACTTCGAAATGATAGGTTGCATGCCTCAATCAAGTATCGTTTGACACTTGAAAAATATCTCTGAAGATGAGCGATTCTGCTGTAGTTCAATTGGATTTTCTATTGCTCCAAAATGAGACTTTACTATTTTTGTGTAGCCTTATGTGATGATTTTTGGATAATCTTGTCTTTATGAGTTTTGTTTTAAATCATTTTGTACACATCTTGTAATTTTTTCATGATTTTTGGATGTTCTTAACTAGGTCAAATCTACTCAGATCCAAGCCTAGGTCAATCTGTTCCGTATTGATATCTAATTTTGTCATTTGTCTGCTGATTCTTCTGTTAAGTTCTCGAAGAACTTTCCTTCATGAAAGTTTCTTGTAATTGTGTGCAGAATATATGTAATTTTTTCATGATTTTTGGATGAGTTTAATTAGGTCAAAATTGCTTAAATCTGAACATAGGATAGTTTGTCTTGTATTAGTCTAAATTCTGTTTTGATAAAATTGAGTCCATAAATGAGCTTGTTTGGTCTCAAATTCTCCATGAGAGTTGAAATACATGGTAAATATGTTTAATTGATACATTTTTTGCAAAAGTCTTAACTTGGCAAGTGAGTCAATTGCATGGTTAAATGTTAAAATATGCTGCAACAACACATAGTTTAAATGTGCATCTCTGTTTTATCATTTTTGCTGCAATTCATGCAATCACATTTAGACTTCAAACTCTTTAGGAGAAACATTCATCATTGCATGTTCTATATGTAGGATTTTTCATAGGATTTTTTCACGTCTTATGATGGCTAAAATCATGCATGTTCTGTGAAATTAATGTTGGAATGAAATCTTGCCATAAAGGCATTTTATCATGCTTGTTTGGTTCTTTTAGAGATCAAATCTTACAATAATATCCTTTTGACACTTCAACTACATGTTACAATATTTGAGTACATGTTCACGTCATTGCATTTGAATGTCATTTTGCACATTAAATTTGTATCACTAAAGTGTTCATTATATTTAAGATTCATAAGCATATCATTAGGAATCTTGAATCATTTTATAATGTCATTAAAATTATATGACATTTTGCATGTCGATCTAGAATTAGATGATTATCCAAACTTTCCATTGCATTTGATCCTAAGTTTCATGTGATTTCTTCATGTCATTTGCGCATTATTTGAATGACTTTGAAGTTTTCTAATACATGCTTGTGTTCTGTTTTTTTTAGTTACCGGCATGTGCACCATTAAAGATCTCAATCTTAGAGCACTTAATTGACCTAGTTTAGACTTGAGCCCTTCTAGAAAGTCATAAGGCATACTTAGAGGTTTCCAATGTTGCTAATTTCACACAAATCACTCATCGTTTGCACCATTTTCCATTTTTTCAAAACTAGATCAGAATCAAGACATGAGATCAAATTTGGACTCCTGATCTAAACCCTATTTGGACAGACCTTTGATATTTTTATTCCATTTTTTCTATTAGGATTCTACACTTGACCTTTTAATGAAACTTGTTTGTCAACGTATTAACTATGTTGTGTGAAAATTTGGTTAATTTTTAGATTTATTTTGATAGGATAAATCCTTGTCATATTGGCTGAGTGTCATGTTGTTTTGATAAATTTCTAACATGTTGTTGCTCATTGTTTGATTTTTGTAAAATCATGTGTAGCTCGTTTAGGAAAGCTTCTTTCATAAAAGTCGTTCATTATCACGTCATACATATTATGGAATTTTTTCATAGCTAGATTGTCAATAGGTATTGCTCAATTTTGTTGTCTTTACATGCTTGTTCTGAAATTTCATGATATAAACTAATTGTGATTGTTTAGTTATACCTTTTAGGTTACTTTGTGTATGAAATTAGGCCATGCCATCTTCATAGAAGCTATTCTAAATGCTTTGATCTTTAAACAATTGGCCTTTGGAACATGTGATGTTTCCCAAAAATAATTTTTAAGAAATTCTTTTCCAAAGGTCGATTTGGCTTAAGGAAAAGTCATGGTTTGGACCATATTCAAAATGCCTACAACGCTTATGAGTGCATTTATGCGAGCTCCGGGCTAGCCTTGACAATTGAATATATTCCATAACTTAGATATTCCTTAATCCTAAATATTTTCAAATCTTTTTTTTTTTTTAAGTCCTTTGACATCATGAAAGTCACGGTTTGAATTGTATTCAAAATGGCTACAATGCCTGTAAGTGCATTTATGTGAGCCTCGGGTTAGTCTTGGCAATTGAATGCCTTTAATAACCGAAACATCACTTTGTCTCAAAACTTTTCATAAATGATTTCCAAATATGTTTTTGAAATATCACATGTACCCTCCATGCATACAATCTCGTCATTCATTTAGAAATACCTGCGTTTGTGATTGGTGCATGCTTTTAGTAATAAAAGACACGCCGACGGTTCACTTTCTTGCTTGATTGGTTTGGAAACAAGGTCCAAAAGACTTGCATGATTGTTTAATTCTCGCAAATGCACGTGATTTATAGATGAATGGTGGGGTCGATGCATGATATCAAGAGAAATCTTGGGATCACATAGATCGATTCATTATGAGACTTATAAGTGTTATTAGCCATGCGAAAATATAATTGATCAATAATGGTTATAAGTCATAAAAAATGAATTGGCTAGGTATCTTAATGAGACCTACACATGAAAAATAAAGGCTGACATCGAGACCCCAAAATCTAATTTTTGCATTAAAATTTCTTTAAGTGATTGATCTTGACATGATATCGTGTTTTTTTTATTGTTTTGATATGTATGCTTATTTCTTTCCATCGTATGCACCTAGTTATAGATTTCCTAGGTTAAATTTAGAATAGGATCTCGAAAATGGAGAAAGTGCGACAACGGTGGAGGTTAATGTCCATTTCAACCATTATCATGTATTATTCATTTCCCCGACCTATGTTTCGAGTTCTCTTTGTTATATAAAGTCCGACAAGTTGTGGGTTTTCTCTTTTCCTTTTATTTTTTTCAATTGTGTTTCTCTTTTATATTTTCTAAGATTGCATGGTAGATTTACTACTTTCCTTGATTGTTTACTTTCTGTCTCGTAATTTTAATTCCATCGATCGCTTTCTTTTCTTGTTTTCTAGAAAATAGAATAATATGAAAATGACTAACCACACATGATTGCTTAGTTTAGTATTAACGATCCCGAAAATGTAAACAAAAACGCATGAACATATTAGGAAAACACAACATATTATTTAAGTACCGAAAGTGCGCTAATAGAAATAGTAGCGTTACTCAAGTCCCCAAACCTAGATATTTGGTTATGTAGAAATTGAAGAAACACTCCCGACCATCAATTGGGTTTTTTAGCCGACCCCCAAAACGAGACTAGTGGCGACTCCCACCTTATTTTAAGGTTGTCATAAACAACTAGACCGTATAAATGACCCCGTCGCGCGGGGTACGAGTTTCAATGAAACTCACTGTGGTTTAGCATACTTGATATGGAAGTACCTCAAATGATGAAGTGATGCCATTCTTATGAGCGAAGCATATTGTCGAGAGGGTTATCATGGTAAAGATACCCTTAAATCCAATATCCACACCGGACCTCTTCTCCTGAGGTGTGTTGCTCGTGTGAATATGGATCGCGATACTCCACTGTCACGCGAGGTACAAGCTTAGGAGAGCTCGCGATCTCATGAAGGGAACTCACGAAAGGTTTGATCTGAAAGGTGAGATGATGACGTCTTTTGAAAAATGAGCCGTGAAGAAACTCTTGTAGTTAAGTACCCCTAAATCCGACCTTTCTTCCTTTTCTCTTCTCATGATGGTGAGGGATCGAGGGCGGAGAGATCGGGCCGCAACAAGCACTAGTATCGCTAATATCATGATAATAGTGTGTCTCTTTTGAAAAACAAAAATAATTTTTTTTCACCAAAAATATTTTCCATTGTCATTTTCTCGGAAAATATTTTTTAGATATGTTATATTTTCTGCGAAAGAAACGAAACTTGATATATGTGTGTGTGCGCGCTCGTGCGTGTATGTGCGCATAACTAGCACAAGAAGTTCAAGCATGAAATTTTTAAAGGTGATTTGGGAATCAAAGTCCAACTAGGTTTTTTCTTGAAAGCCCCATCCCATAAGGACCGGTTTACTCCGATCAGGCTAAGTTCCATACACGGCCTCAAACTCAAGATATAATTTGACAAATAATATATCACATCATTTAAAACAAAATAAACTTTCTAAATCAATTTCCAATGCACTTTGTATTATTCTTAGGATTTTTTTTCAAGGTACTCCTGAACATTACTTTACTTGATCAGAAAAAATTAATGGCATTAAGTCACTGAATTACTATGATTGGTTATTATCCCATATTTACCAACACGGTGTTGCACACGTACATAACTTGTCATTCAAGATTAAAAAAAAAAAGGTATATTGACCCTTAATTTACTTAAAAAGTAAGGGCCCGTTTGTTTATGTTTTTTTTTTTTTTTTTAAACACTTTTTCTGTTTTTTTTTTCGTTCTTTTGCTCCTTAACAAAAAAAAATGAAACAAAAACACAAATTTTGTGTTTCTTTGTTTCAAACACTTTTGAGAAACACTTTTTTTTCTTTTTCTCTTATTTTCTTGTTCTTTTTCTTTTGGCCGGCGGCCTCGCCCGGCCCACGGCGAGGCTCGCCGCCCCCGGCGAGGCCGAGGCTCGCCGTCCCCGCCGAGGCCGAGGCTCGCCGTAGCCGGGCGAGGGTCGGCCTCGCCATGGCCGGGCAAGCTCGAGCTCGCCCGGATCCGGCGAGGCCGAGGCTCGCCGGCCGGGCGGGCGAGGTCGGCCTCGCCGGATCCGGGCGAGCTCGCCCGCCCATGGCGAGGCCGACCTCGCGCCGGCGGGCGAGCTCGATCTCACCCCAGATCCGGGCGAGGCCGAGGCTCGCGGCCGGGCGAGCTCGATCTCGCCCGATCCAGCGAGGCCAACCTCGCCCGGCCGGCGAGCCTCGGCCTCGCCTAGCGGTGGCCGGCGAGGCCGCGCCTGCCCGCCGCCGGGCGAGCTCGGCCTCGCCGGCCCGCCGCCGGCCATGGCCGAGGCCGGCGACCGACCAAAAGAAAAAAATAAAAAGGAAAAAGAAAAAAAGAAAAAAAGGAAAAATAAGAAAAAATAAAAGAAATAAAAAAATTATCCAAATTTACCAAACATGTTTCTGTTTATTTTTTATTCCCTAAACAAGTTTACCAAACACGTTTTTTTGTTCAAAATTGTTCCCCCTAATGTAAACACTTTTTTCTATTTCTCGTTCCCCTGGAACAATTTTTAAACAGAAACACAAACAAACGCACCCTAAGTTGATCACTACCATTTCTATTTCTATTTTTGGACGAATCTCTGAACAAAAAATACATTTGATAATGATACAAAATTCATATTCTTGGAATAAAAATACATTTGATAATGATACAAAATTCATATTCTTGGAATAAAAATTCATTTGATGACAACACATAATTTCTCCCTCTCGAATAGTGCCAGGCAATGTCGAGGCAAATAGCAATGGTGGCAATCGATTTCTACTAGTAGTGAGAGCGAGTAATGAAAAGAGTTTCTATTTCATTTTTTTTCAGAAATAAAAAAAGTAAAAAATTGTAATTTCTAATTTCTATTACAAATCTATTTTTGCAGTGAAACTTTATTTCATAAATAGAAAATGAAATTGCACTATCAAACGGATTCTTGTTTTCGGAACAGAAAAATTGAAGAATAAAGAAAAAAAAATGGTTACCATACACGCCCTAATTAAGTACCTAAAAGTATATCGATCATTGATTTTTTTTCTTTTGGTCAGAAGATTGATCATTGACGAAGTACCTATTATTGAGTATTTTCTTTTAATTTGTGGAAAAAAAATAGGGACTCAATTTTTACTTTGAATTTCAAATGAAATACCCTCTTTTTTTTTTCCATCGAGCAAATTGAAATAACTAAATAAATGAATAATAAATAAACGAAACCAGCGACAGCAAAATATCATTTCCGGTTCTCGATTTCCTGCTCCGCTTGCTTGGTCCGTGGGAAACAGCCTGAAATTTTCTAAGGGTTTTAGCTAAACCCTACGCAGTACGCACCTCCTCCCTCCTTCTCTGTTTCTCTCTCTCTCTTCTTCAACCTTCGCCATCTCCAATCGCCGAGAAGATTCTTCCGGATTCTCCGCCGTCGCCGATCGGAAAAAGCATGACCGGCAAAGGACCATCGCTCTTCTCCGATTTCGGAAAGAAGGCAAAAGGTACCTCTCTCTCTCTCTCTCTCTGCGCGTGCGCGTGCGCGCTTCTGGTTTTTGAGGTTTTGACTCGATTCTTCGTTCGCAGACTTGCTCGCGAAGGACTACAGCTCCGATCAGAAGTTCACTCTCGCCAGCGACAGCGAGACCGGGCTGGTAATCGATGCCGCTTCGCTTTCTTTCCCTTGATTCCGTGCGCTTCGGTCTTGTGCTCGGACGCCTCGCGTTTGCTTCGCGTTTTGGTTATTGTTATCTTCGAGTTTTCCTGATTTCATTTGTTTCGGTTCGTGTCCGTTCGCGATTGCCGCCGAACTCGCGCAATGTCCCAGTTTCGTTTTGCGAATCGCCTCGTGCGCTCCTGACGCTGCTCTTGCCGTGTTTTCGCCGTGCGCTGAATGTATATCAATCGAGGGCGGCGAAGCTAGTCAGGGAGGATTTAGCAGTGTTATTTCTTTTTGGTCGCTTGAGTTAGGAGCTCATGTCTGTTACAGCAAGTTGCGAATGTCTGCAATTTTATTGCGACAAGCAAGATTTACTGCTGGGGTGTGCGGAAAACTTTGTCGAATCTACCATTTGCATCAAAGTCTTAATTAGACAGATGGAAGAATGTAATAGCCTTGGATTCAATTTTTCCTGCATTAGCAATGGCTCTTTATTCTCTTTTGTGAGAAGAATGGTATGGGGAAAAAAACTAGTATTAATTAAGGCAAAGAGGGGAAAGCTTCTGTACAGAAAGAAGTCTTAAAAATATAGATGGAAAAATGGAATAGCCTTGAATTCAATTTTGCCTGCATTGGTAATGGCTCTTTCTTCTCTTTTGTGAGAAGAATGGCATGGAAAAAAAAAAAACTAGTATTAAATAAGACAGAGGGGAAGGCTTCTATACAGAGGGAAAGGGGTGAAGAATATATTGCTGATGAAGTTTGCTGCAATATTTTATTGTTGGTATGAAGAAATGGGGTCAATGCTGCTTTGCTGTCTTCCCAGAATGAGTGATGGTAAAATTAATACATGAAAATGTGAAGCAATTTTGCATCTAAATCCATGCCTAGGCAAGTAAAAATTGATGCTTGTCCATGCTTTTTTTCCTCAAAGATGTAAGCAGGATTGACACATAGCTTCTTGAATACTTTCTCTAGAAAGAATGAATTTTCGATGTTCTTTGTTGCATCATCAGCTGCATACAATAGACAATTAGTCGAGTCAAATGGTAAAAGAATGAACAGCTTACGAGGCATTGTGTGGTTGAGCTAGTGTTCAATCTGTGCATGATTTATTGAAAAAGAATCATTTGATTTTATTCTTTTCATTTTCCATCCTTTCCAAGCAACTCCTTCCACTTTCTTTCTCTTTTTTTAACAGTGTAAGAGTTAGGATGCTGAGAACAGCATAGGGCTACACTTATCTCATATGTCAGGCGTCTAACGTGTTTCCTTGACCTAATTGATTTATGGTTCTTCCATGGTGACCATGAATGCATTCTTGTTTTGCATTGTGTTGGAGGCATCTGCTTTTGCTTTACTGATCAGCCCTGTGCCTTGATATTTTGTTTTCTCTTTTTACTATTGCTTTCTTTGTGAAATTATACAGTTGGGTGGTTCATCTCTTTTTCCTGAGTTGTGAGAGTGATGTAAATATTAACTTAATTTCTTTAGGTCCTTAGCTCGACTGTGGGGAAGAATGGAGCTCTGTCCTCTGGGAATGTGACAGTACAATACAAGCGAGATAACACCGTGCTTGATGTCAAAGTTGACACAGAATCAAATGTAGTTCCTCATCTTTTGCTTCTCAAAGTTTGGGTTGAATGTCGTCTTCTTTTCTAATAAGAAATTCACTAGTGCAGCAGATCTCAACCACCCTCATCATCACAGACATCTTGCCATCAACAAGAGCTATTGCTTCCTTGAAGCTACCTGATTATGACGCTGGCAAGGTACCAACTCTGCTAAGCATGAGCTTCCCCAGTTATTGCTACAAGGAGAGAATTTCTGACATTCTATTGCTGTTTCTTTAGTTGGAGGCACAATATTTTCATGAACATGCAACTTTCAGCATGGCCGTCACAGCATCTCAGTCCCCTGTTGTTGATGTATCTGCGACAATTGGCACGCCAAGCATTGCTTTTGGGGCAGAGACAAGTTACACAACAGATTCTCATAAATTTGTGAAGTATAATGCTGGGGTCAGCATGACAAAGCCTATTTCCAATGCATCTGTTATCTTGTGAGTATGTCTAGTATTGGCATCTTAACCATAGCTTGATGGTGAAAACTTTGTGTGCTTGAGATCATTAGTTTTAGTTCCGATAACGTTGAAGAATGGCTTATTGATTTTGATACAAGAATAATTAAAGAGATTATTTTTAAAAAAAAAATTTGGACACCCTCCTAAGGTGACAAGAAGTTTTAATCACAGGAGAGATTAACTTTCTATTGAATTTTTATTGATGGGTGATATATCATGGCCTCCATATGGTTCCTTTAAGCCGTGCCAGATACCTTTTGACGAAGAATAACATAGCCTCTTCTTTATATAGGGCTGATAAAGGTGACTCGCTGAGGTTTTCTTATATGCACCACCTAGATCAGCTGAACAGGGGAGCTGTTGTGGGTGAAATTAGTAGGAAGTTCTCCACGAATGAGAACACCCTCACTGTTGGATGTTCCTACTTGGTTGACCCCAACACAATTGTGAAGGCAAAACTCAACAATCATGGCAATCTTGGGGCTCTTCTACGGCATGAGCTCAAACCGAAGTCCTACTTAATTATTTCTGGAGCTTTCGACACCAAGGCCCTGGATAAATATCCCAAATTCGGGTTGGCACTTTCTCTTAAGCCTTGAGAGGTCCTCTGTGAATGATTACGATACTGATGCTGCAGCAGATAGAACACATACATCTCTTGATATTGTTGGTGATACCAGACTGCAACTTCTGCTATGGGTTTTCTCCTTTTTTCCAGTTGTTAGCGACTAGGTTAAGTGAATTTGATTTTTGCCGGTGATTTTCCAGGCCTGTGGTAATGTAGCTCCATTGACATATTGAAATTCCCCTTTCCTACAAGTTTGAGAGGGTTCTGATTGAAAGAGCCAGAAATTCGTACTCTCTTCCTCTCAATCTGATAATCCGTGTTTGCAAGGGGTTTACTCAATATTATATCTGCAAGGGGTTTGCACATTTTATGTAAAACAAATAAATGCATTTCCAAGTCTACACACCAAATCCTGCACCAGTCCTTTCTTCCTTGTATCATTTTTTGTTAGCTGATATATGGGAAATGAGACCGAATTGAGGGTTTGGCCTATGTCCGGCAAGAAGATGCCCGGTGCTGATGGAAATTCCGAAACTTTTACAAACCCCTTCTGTTTCTTGCTTCCCAGGTTTTCGCGCATTTTCCGTTGGAGCATGATTCAGCACATACGATCCACAAGCGACGATTTGCAGTTGACAAAGAACATACGTGATTTATGTTGAAGGCTGTCGTTTTGGATGTCAGATTTAGACCTTGGAAGCTTTGAAATTGTGAATCGACTGGTGCAATGGGTCTGCACATTTTATGCAACAGCACGAAATGCACTTTCTACCCTATACTTTTAAATGCGGTATCCATCAAAAACTTTTGATTAGTGAAGAAAACGGCCTAGTGACTGAGTTTTTATCGGCAAAGACCAGACCTGATCATGAGCAAGGTCGGCTGCCTGCGCACGCAGTCTTCCCCATTTTGGTGGGTTTGGCCTAATAGTATCATAGTTATTAAGTCCAAGCCTAATCTGAGAAATAATGCGTATCTTTCCTTTTCGTCAGCATCGGGAGGGGAGAGTAAGTTAGGCCCAACCTTACCACCCGACACGGGCTCGGGCTGGTCCACTGATCACCACTAGGAGAAGATGCACCCTAAAGGATGCGACTTTGCACTATAACGCAATAGCTCAAGTTTTTGATATTTGCAAAGTGAATTACCGTGTCACAGAAATGTCCTCTATTGCTAATCTTAATGCTCAAACCACCCTTTTCGCTCGGCATCTTTCCCTGAAGCATGAAGTGCAATATCCGCATTTGGACAACAGCAGAAACTTCCCGTGTTTTTCAGTTGAGTACCATCCCGACCTAGGCAAATCCGAACTGGACTAATAGAATCCAGAGCACTTTTCTGGCCATGAAAGCCAAATGCCATCACCTTAAAGTCACCATCATCCGCTCAACATCTTTGGTGAACGACCTTAGATTCGTTTGTTTATGATCCAACGACAATCGATTCCCCGAATCATTTCTTCGAGGATCAAGAGGTTCCTTTCTTTACTTTTTTGCATGTTGAGGAATTCCTAAGCATTCGTCGACCTCAAGACTTTCCCATCTAACTCCTTTCTCTTCTTTGAATTGACCGGTTGGCGAGTGCTCCAAAGATCAATTTATAGTCCAACATGAAACTAAGACTGAGAAATTCTTGCCCAAACCTGAATCCTAGTAGATGGGGTCAATCATGTCCGTGGATCATGTGGATTTAAATCAATGAGCGAGAATGCGCATGGTTCATAAACTTGATCCTTGATCTATGCAGAATTGATCAGAAACATTATGAAGCAGCTCTTGTTGAACTCGTTCAGCTCAACAACCACAATGGAAAACATTGGTGGAATACAAATTTCTTCCCCATGAATGGTTGGATAGATGACTTCTAGATTTTGATTGGAGTTACTATTCTTGTTGAAATGCACGCATAATTCCAACAATGCATGTTGAAGATATTGTCACTGATACTAATTGATCTCGATCGATCTTGATTGTGGGAAATTATTTTTGGATATCATGTATATCTTTTTGTGATATTATGTATATTTTTCTTTCCTTATACATTTGAACCTCTTGTATATCTTTTTGTAAGATTATGTATATTTTTCTTTCCTTATACATTTGGAACTCTTGTATTATAAACAAGGTTGTAATTATATATTAAAAGATTAAGAAAGCAATATGCAATTTTTCCAAATCCCAATGACTTTCTACTTTTCTAACATGATATGAGAACCTCCCGCCTAGGCCTAGCTTCCGCAACGCCAACATCTTGATTCTCTTTAGGGAGGTATCATATGAAAGAATCAAGATTCAAATTATGGCATCTTTGAGGGCGATGAACAATCTCAACAATCAAAGAGGAGACGATGTCCCTGCAGAACACCAGATAAATCCATAAGAGAATGAGGGTCAATTCGACCCTATACAACCCAATTCAGGGCTCCAACCTAGACATATTTTTTTAGGTCCATACACTTAGTGGGTACATGTGCTAGTCTAGTGAACGAGGCCCAACTCAGAACCCTAGTCCCGTGGAGCCTGGAAAGAACAGCGGGTCAAAAGAAAGCCCACCACATCCGCCACATGTTGCCAGGCCTGGCCCTCCTTATGGGTCAAGTTGATCCTTTCTGGGTCATAGTGGGCTAGGTCCATCGGGTTTTCGAGGCAATCCCTACCCAACCTATAGACTCAAATTTTTCCTTGGAGACTTGTTGTACACATCCGTCACCAATGGACCCAAACTATGCCTCATCTTGCAGAAACTTCCGAGACCGGAAAACTACTCCTTATGATCTCACGAGCTCCAGCAAGCGCTTGTGACCAAGGATAAAGAAGGACTTTTGGATAGTACCATCCCGATTCCGGCCGACGACCAACTTGCACAACAATGGAGGAAATGCAATCAACTCGTTTGAACCTAGATAGGAAATTGCCTCACTCCGGAGGTCGCTGCTGGAATACCCCGACCAAAGACGTGAAATTTTTTTGGGAAAACCTACGAGAGATGTATGGGAAATTGGATAGGGCCAAGATTTTCTCATTGAATCACGCCCTATCGAAGCTCAAGTAAGGGAATTTGTTAATCTCAGTCATCTTCAACTAATTTTCTGCCTTATGGAATGAACTTGAAATGGCGAAAGAGAAACTAGAGGGACCAGAGACAACTTTGGCTCAATACCAAGCAATGAAAGAGGGGGAGGAAGTGGCAAGGTTCCTACTTGTGCTAAATGAGTCATACTTACCATTTTGAAACCAAATTTTGGCCATGGACCCTATTCCTCCGCTTGACCACATATATCATATTGCTCTTCAAGAATAATCCTAAAGAATGGCGTCGTTCGAGTATGTGAAGATGGATGACCACGTCGTTCTTGCGGCCAAAGCTTTGCCTTAGCAATAAACGGCGATGTCAAGGTTCGGCCATGGAGGACAACCGAGAAACCCAAGCACGACGCTAGGGATACATGAAGAAGAAGATGCCCTTTACTTCTCTCTAATGGACAACCAGGATACATTTACACGATCAAACAACTCGGGATACACACAAGAAATGAACGGGCGACATCTGATCTTGGGATCGGACAATGTAGGCTCTTTAGTGAGATGGGACGACTCACCTTTTGTCCTTGCCACGCCCTAACCTGATAGTCCACATCAGGCTACGTTAACACCCACCTAGAAGCAATCGAACGGCTGGAATCCTGCCACATCATCAAATAAAGCTAATCCCAACTAAAGGAAAGGTAAATTTTTTTATTCTTGCAGAAAACCTTACCACATTAAATAAAATTATTGGAAATTGCATGGAAGACCAGGAAAAAATAAGGACCAAGACCTTTCTGTTGCAGCAAATTATCAATAATGATCAGTTCCAACGAATCATGAGGGCTTTAAATCATATGGGAATTCAAGAAAAGATGGCTAGTTATGTAGGTATTTTGTATTGTTTGATGAGCAATAGTTTGAACAAAGCATATATTATTGATTCAAGTGCTAGTGATCACATAATCTGTAACGAACGTTTCTTTTCAAAAATAGACAATTCATTACCTCATACCTCCGTTTGTCTTCCAAATGGTAGTGATACTTTGGTTGCTAAAATTGGGGATGTTGAGCGTAGCCCTTCCATCAAATTTAACCTCATTTCCATGTCTAAAATTTGTGAAGACAACTCCTGTCAGGTCATTTTTTATTCCAATGTCTGTCTCTTTTAGGTCCCTTCGATTGGGACATTGATGGACTCGGGTAGAAATTACCAGGGGCTCTATTTCTGGACAATGGGTGCGTTTGGGAACTGCTTTGGAAAGGGTTTTGGGGGGCTAAAGGTCTTTGGGCCAAAATGGAGGTGTTTGGAAACTACTTTTGAAAGGGCTTATGGGGGAAGCTAGCATTTGCAAGGCTGAAAGCCCAAGGCAGGTCTTAGGCTGCCTTGGGCTTTCAGCATTCTTGGAATGCCCAAGGTACTGTTCATCGTATTATTCATCGTCTTCCTTCTCCGGCCACGCCGCTGATCAGAGACAAGCTTGAGAGGCCGGCGAGGTCACGGCTGAGGTCGGTGAAGGTCGCGACGATCGTCACCGGCGAGTCGCGGCAACCGCTCGCGAGTCCCGCGACAGCACGCGAGTCACGTCGCTGCGACCCAGCTCTGGTTCGCGCTCTTTGGGTCGCACGAACTCAGGCGCGACCCAGATCTGGGTCACCAGAGGTCGCAAGACCTCGCGGCGACTGGCACGATCCAGATCTAGTCGCTGCGAGGTTGCGCGACCTTCGTGTTGGACGCAAATTGCACAACCCCAAGATCTCCATAACCAAAACAAGAACATGCATAATTGAGTAGAAAGATTAACGCACCTGTTTTGGGATCCATCGAACATAAAGCGGAAGCAGAATAAATATTACCCACATATATCAAGGGGATCCACGCATCAAGTCCTTCTCCTCTATTGCCCTCCGTATCACCGGCTCAATGAGGCGGCCCCTCACGTGCAAACGTTAGGTAAACGCCCTTATGTGAGGATACATGTGAGAATTAGGGTTAGATGAGAGATTTGAGCACTATTTATAGAGTTTCTAGTCATGCTCCCTAATTACGGGCCAAACTCAACTCAGCCCACGCTAACCATCCCCATATTTGACTAATTAAGAAATATTCTATCTCACATTAGACCAACCCCGTTTTACGGTAACCGTAAAAACAGTAAATTACAATATCAATTAATTTAGTCCACATCAAGAAAACTCTTACATTCTCCCACTTGGACTATATTAATTGAAATCGTACCTTATGTGTGCACTTTGGTCTAGAGATAATTCTTAATAGTCAATCCTATCCCATAAAGTCTTAAACACCGAATCATGGCGGAATCGCATGTATACAAACAGAGCCTTCCATGGTCACGAATGTTCTCAACTTTATTGATATGGATTCAATATGGTAGTGTGGCAAATGGATAACATCTCTCATAGAGAGATCCCATTTGTCAGTCACCATTCTCTTAACTTTAGGTGTCACAAAAACTTGTGCCACTAGAGAATGTTTTATGGTTCCAATGAACCCACATATGTCTTGTCCTTATGGTTAACCTTTCTTTATATATCACAAGACATATGCACAAGGCTAATAACCGGATGCCCGGATGCCCTAGCCTTCACTCAAGGTTTATACAAAACCTTGAGACTTTATCAATATGTATTCAACACAAGAACAACACATATTCAAAATTACTTTATTGAATGCAAAAAGTTGATACATATCAAAACCGTTACTAAATGTAACGAACCACGATGTGAACTTTATCATAATAAAGCCAAGATAGCTCCCACTAAACAACGATCCGAAGATACTCCTAGTCCCATGCTAATGACATGTCACTTAAATACACATGGGCGTAGGCCTTTAGTTAGTGGATCTCGTAAATCACATCATCTCGTGAAAATATGTTATATTATAAGTCACATTTCGTACCGTTTCTTTATGGTCAAAAATTTTGACCACCATATATTTAGACCCTTGAGACCTCTCGTAGTAAATAAATAATACTACAAATTTGTTATCTCAATACAACCGTATGGATCTATCCATAAAGTTAAAACGATCAACTCCTTCATGAGGTTCTAGAGCCTAAAAGAATGTTACTAACACTGCTTACACAGTAGAAGATGACATAGAACTTTATTTACTGCACTTCCTACTAACATAAATCTGTATTCTGTTATTGATTGTATGTCATCAGAATAGCCAGCAAAGTTTACATCTAAATACCCCACTAACTGCAAGAATTGTACATGTCTATAAATTAGCATATAATCTCTTGTTTTCTTTAAGTACCTTTAGATCTTCTTGGCAGCAACCCAGTGATCGCATCATGGATTTGATCGATATCTACCTAGAAGTCCCATCGCAAATGCGATATTTAATCTAGTGCAAAATCAAAGCATATATTATACTTTTAAGTGCACTGACACAAGGTACTCCATTTAATTAGATTTTCTCAATATCTAAATAAGGACAATGTGATAGATTTAGTCCATCACCCTTAACAATAGGAGCAATTCCTGGCTTGCAATGATGTATATTGAATATTTCCAATATACAATCAAGAAATGTCCTCCGAGAAAATCTAATATAATATGGCAAAAAAAAATCCTTACAAATCTCAAGTACAAAGGATATAAGATGTCTCAAGGTCACAACTTGTAAGCAAAACATTATGTACATAAAGTATGAGAAAAATAAATTTCCTCCCACCGACCTTGCAAGATATTGAATTACTTTGTTCCCAATTGAACAAAATAATAACACTATGAAACTTTAATAATATTGTCTGGAAACTTGTTTAAGACCATGAATTATAACTTTTCGGTCTACACACAAGTTTACTTGAATCTGCTGCAAAATCAGACAGTTGCACTATATAGATTTTGTATCTATTTGGCATAACTCCATATCAAAATAAGTTATTAATGCCACATTCACTCGAAAGAATCTTTAAAAATACTAGAAATAAATATTTATTTCTTTACTATTAACTATCCACCCTCTTTCGAGTAAAAACTTTAGCTACTAATTTGGCTTTAAACTTCACAATTTTTCTTTGAAATCCTTTTAATTTTGTACGCCAATTTGCAACTAATAAACTTGTGATCTTTAGACAAGTCGAAGTTTTCAAACATGTTTCATAGATTGTATATCGCCTTTTATGGCATCTAATCACATACTTGATTGAGAATAAGAAACGACATTTATAAATATGTCATAATCATGCTCTCACAAACAGACTATATAGTCTAATGGTATAACTGATCGTCTTTCCTTAACAAATCTCCTTAATAAAGCTGTAACCACTTCATTCTGCACTTGAGAGGTTTAAGAAATTTCATTATAAACTATATCAAGAATAGTATCTTGAACCTCAACAAGTTTAGTCTATGGTACAGGAGATTCCACAATTGTTTGTACCGCAATTGTTTATATAGGTAAAGACAAAGACACAGTAACATCCATCATACTATTATCTTTAATAGTCTGAGAGCAGCTATCCTCTATAATTACGTCAATCTTTATAAACTTTAGAGTATGTGATTCCATAATTCTTGTACCTTCTTTAGGGTCATAAAATCAATGCCCCTTTAACAATCTAGATAAGATACGAATAATTCAAGTGGATCTAAATTCCAAAGCATCTAATATTGGATTAGATAATCTCACTTCGCATAACACCTCTAAATTTAATATGATTCAAATAATCTATGTCCAAAGTGTATAACTCAAAAGAAGTTTATGAAACAACTTTGATAAGAAACACATTTTGTATGTGAAAAAGTTGCTTTCATAATATCAGCCCACAAAAAACCAGATAAATTAGTCTTACTAATTATATTCATCACCATGTTCAATATGGTGCATTTATGCCTTTCGGCCAAATCTTTTTATCAAAATTTTCAGGTATAGTAATTAAATTACTACCCCAGAATCTACCAAGTATTTGACAAATGATCCTTTAAGCAATTTCGCATTGTCATACTTGCCAAAATACTCACGGCCACTGTTAAGCCTAACAATCTTTTAATCATATACGAGATGTATATGTCATTAGGACTTAAACACAATTTTTTTGCAGATGTGTCATAATTTCAATATCAGATAAGACATAATTTCAAGCAACTAAGGCTTCCATCATCTTATAGCAGTGCAGTCTGCAGGCAAACCTCTTTTCAAGTATTCTAGAATAGAACGCTTCATGGACAGTAAACAAATTTAATTGCTCTTTTCTCAAGCAACAAATCATATGTCCACAACTTAAAATTTGAAGCAGTAAAAACCTCAATAATATTGGAGTTATTAATCACAGAAAAGATGACTGAAAACCAAGCAATGTATATAATTAGCATCATGTGAGTACCGTGTAACTTGACGTACAAGTACACATCCAGAGAGTTACATGCAAAATCACATAATTACCTTTGGGCAGAATACATGACATGCAATTGTACACTCCCCACATGATAAGGGTTATGAGAATATATTCCAATCTTCGTGAATTCATCACCTTTGGGCATATGAACCATTAGGATCGGTCACTCCTCCACCACACTATCATGTATCCCTCCATGAACTAATACACAATCACCTCCTTTGGGAGTATGACCACGCATTAAATCAGAGACATCCCAATCATCATACGAGACCGAAATTTCTCAAACCCAATCAAGCGTGCCACTTTGGCGCCACTACTCAATTGAATCATTGAAATTCTCTCATACCGTGGATATAAACTTTACTCCTCACATACACCATATGCATGTGATTTTGACTTTAGTGATAGGGGCATCATATCACCAAAATCACATATCATGCTAATTACATTGCTTTATTCATTAATAAAATCTTTATTTATACATATATTGATAAATAAAGATTATATATATAACGAACCCGAAAGACATTCCAATGAGATCAACGATCACAAGAACACGAGAAACTTCTCATAACATAGAAGCAATCATCTTTTGTGCACCCCAATTACCGATTATTATAACAACATTAAAGAATGCCGATCCAAAGGATCCCTCACAAGTTAATATCAATAGCAATACGGGTACTCATTGACAAGCTTGTTGCTCATGAGTTTCATATGGCAAAACATGACTCCAAGGCCAACAATCGATTTATTAGCCAATTTTTAAATAACCAAAGGGCCGATTAATTGAGTCAAATCGAGAACCAAATATCTAAAAATTCAACAAGAGATACTATTGCTCTGCATAAATATTGACATACTCCCTTACCATAAAAAACTATTTAACTCGATAGACATTAACAAGTGACCGATGAGTTCATGTACAATATGTAGTAACTTAATTGACATGCATTACCCACATTCAAAGAAATGTGTTAATCAGTACAATCGGTTTGGTCACGAGTCCTTAAGTTGTCCATCATTCAAAGATTACCAGTGTGTAAAGGAGTAAACTTGAGTAACAAAAGTTTCATAATCTTTATTGTTTCTTATCGCCCAATACATAACTCAAATACAATCTCATATGAATTGTATCGCATTAAGCCGCCTTTCAGTTCACAATAAAGTTTGATTTTTGTTGATGAATCACACATTTTATTATGTGATAACATACTAGTAACTCATCACCTATTTCCAAAATCACAGAAAATACAAGAAAAATACGCAAAAATACACGTATTTAGGGTTTCGTATGTATTTTCACATCCATAAAATTATCAAATATGTAAAATACATACACCACGACGTAGAGGACGGCCATACGAATCCAACGCCACCAGCCACGCGCAAATCTGACGCTCCACGCGCCCTCACGCGCCGCCTGAGTGCGCGGAGCGTGGAGATCACGCGCGGGGCGCGTTCGACGCCCAGGAGGCGCGTGGCCGCGCGTGGAGGCGCGTGCAGCCTCCCCCGGCGACGCGCCGCCGACCCTCTTGCTCGCCTCGTCGAGCCCAGTCCGAATTTGTGATTTAATTTAATTTTTATTGAATAAAAATCTCGAAAATCACAAATTAGGGCAAAAACTTTATGCGTTCAAGCTCTAGGGTTACGGTTGCTCTGATACCACATGTTGGACGCAAATTGCACAACCCCAAGATCTCCATAACCAAAACAAGAACATGCATAATTGAGTAGAAAGATTAACGCACCTGTTTTGGGATCCATCGAACATAAAGCGGAAGCAGAATAAATATTACCCACATATATCAAGGGGATCCACGCACAAGTCCTTCTCCTCTATTGCCCTCCGTATCACTCGGCTCAATGAGGCGGCCCCCTCCACGTGCAGCGTTAGGTAAACGCTCCTTAGGTGAGGATACATGTGAGAATTAGGGTTAGATGAGAGACTTGAGCACTATTTATAGAGTTTCTAGCCAGGTCCTCTCATTACGGCCAGCTCAACTCGGCCCACACTAGCCACCCATATATTAGACTAATTAAGAAACATTCTATCTCACCTTAGACCAAACCCTGTTTTACGGTAACCGTAAAAACAGTAAATTACAATATCAATTAATTTAGTCCACATCAGGAAAACTCTTACACTTCGATGACCAGATCTGGTCTCGGCAAGGTCGCGCGACCTTCGGCAACCAGATATGGGTTGCGCCAGTCGCTGCAAGGTCACGCGACCTCCGGCAACCCAGATCTGAGTCATGCCGGTCGCCGTGAGGTCGCCCGACCTCCGGCGGACCCAAATTTGGGTCGGGCGACCTCAGTGAAGGGCCACCGGGGGTCGCCCGACCCTAGGCGACCCTCGCCGGAGGTCTTCCGACCTTGGGCGGCCCTCGCCGGTCCTCTCCGGGGGCTGCCTGAGGCCGCCGGCAGCCGCCTGCCTTGCTGGTCAATTTTTTTTATTTTTCTTTTGATAATTTTTTTTTATCACCAAAGCCCTTTGCAAATATAATTTCTCCAAACACCACTTTACTCAAAGGTACTTCAAATGGGCTTTCAAACTACAATTTACCAAACACGCTTTGCATTTTGGAAAATACTTTTAACTCAAAGGTCTTTGCATTTTCTTAAAGACTTTCCCCAAAAGCCTTCCCAAACGCACCCAACATTTCCAAAGAACTTTCCTTTCAATAAAAGCATCTTGTGTAATGCCAGTTATAATAAATCTCATCAACGGCTAGGCCATAGTGCCACTTTTCCTCATCCCTAGTGCTCTATATGCCCATTAGCTAAGCAATGTCGAATGCCCTTTCCACATAGCACATCACATGCTAATCAAGCCTTCTCACTTTTGCACATGGACATCTGAGGCTCATATCACACTCCACATCTTGATGGGTCACACTTCTTTCTCACAATTATGGATAATCACACTCAAGCAACTTGGGTTTTTCTTATTCAATCCAAGACCCAAGTATTTGCTCATTTAAAGAATTTTCTTATTATGATTAAAAATCAGCTTAACAAATTCATGCAACGGATACACACTGATAATGCCCATGAATTTTTTAATCATGAATGCTTGCATTCTTCATGTAAGTTTTTGTGTCCACACTCCTCAATATAATGGGATTGTAGAAAGAAAACACCATTATTGGTTAGAAGTTGCTTGAGCCCTTAAGTATCAAGCCTCAATTCTAGAAATATTCTGGGGAGATTAAACGGCCTACCTTATCAATCGAATGTCATCTTGTATTCTCGATGGAAGGACTCCTTTTGAGTTATTATATGAGAAATGTCTAGATATTTGTTGCCTTCGTGTTTTTAGATGTTTATGCTATATATCTACCATGGGTCCTTAGGACAAATTGGGTCCTCATGCCCTACAGTGTGTATTTATGGGATATCCTACTCTTCAAAAGGGATATTTGGTTCTTGATCCATCCACTGAAAGATTCTTCGTCAATAGAGTTGTCATCTTTCATGAAGATACTTTTCCTTTCCAAGATAAGCTTTCTTCATATCAACAAGACGATCATGCTACATCTCATCGTCCTTTTTTGAACAAAGATGATCCTCCACGGGCATTGATGATTATACTTCTACAAGTTATATCACCTATAGCACCTTTTGATGTCAATACATGAGTTACACCGAATATGGATAATTGAGCATCCAGTCATCCCTCATCAACACTATATGAGAGACCTGAATCTTCGAAATCTCCTATTCCAACGAACAATCCTTCTATTGGTTCACAAGTTGATGTTCCCTCTGTACTAGTGAACCCTCAGCGATCAAGACACACAATTCGACCACTGACATGGATAGCGGACTACATTTGTTCCTCCTTGAAGAAAATTGGTACACAATATCCTATTTTTTCTTATGTTAGTTTTGCTCATCTCTCCCGTGAACATATATGTTGCATTAGTAGAATTTCTAAGCACCAAGGACCCTCATCTTATGAGGAAGCTACCAAGGATCCTCACTGGCAACAAGCTATGGATGATGAATTAGAAGGTCTCATGGAAAACAAAACTTGGGATATTGTTTGTTTACCTACCCATCACAAACCCATAGGCTACAAATGGGTATACAAAATCAAATACATAGTAGATGAGTCCATTGAAGTTATAAAGCCAAATTAGTTGTGAAAGGATTCACGCAAAGGGAAGGATTTGACTATATGTAAACTTTCTCTCCCATTACCAAAGAAGTCACAGTGCAGTCTTTTCTTTCCATTATTGCTATTCATGACAGGCCTCTTCATCAAATGGACATCCATAATGCTTTTCTTCATGGCAATCTTGAAGAATAAATTTATATGGATATTTCATCAGGATTTCGCAACAGAGGGAGATAGCGTGTGTCATCTCCATAAATCTTTATATGAGCTCAAACAATCTTTTCATTAATGGTATGTCAAATTCACTTATGCACTTGTGACTACAAAGTTCAAGCAATCTAGGCATGACTATGCTTTATTCACATGAAAACTAGGTATATCGTTAATCTACTTACTTATATATGTTGACAATATACTCATTATGGGAAATGATGCATTTGCCATTGAGAGATTTAAGAAGTATCTGTATTCTACATTTCATATTAAGGATTTGGGATCTCCCAAATGCTTCCTTAGGATAGAAATTGCATGGTCAAATAAGGGCATCTATCTTAGCCAACAAATATTAGTGTTAGAAATTATATCGAAAGCAAGTTTGTCGGGATCTAAGCCAAATGTTATTCCAATCAAGCAGAATATTAGGTTAACAACAGTTGAATATGACAAAGGATTTTCACTCATAAACAAGGACCATTTGTTTAAAGATCCTTCTGCTTATCAAAGACTCATTTGAAAATTTATTTATTTGACCATGACTCGGCCAAATATTTGGTATGTGTATAGATTCTGAGCCATTTTATACACGCTTCGAATAGTCACATAAATGCAGTATTGAAGGTCATAAAATACTTGAAAGGGTGTCCCAGATTGGGAATATTGCTATCTCGAGACAACAATATGGAGATGATAGCATACTGTGACACGGATTATGCTACTTGTTTCATGAGTAGAAAATCGATCACAAGTTTCTATGTAAAATAGAGAGATTTTCTACTTTCATGGAAGACGAAGAAACAATCAATCATTTATTTATCATTCGTCGAGGCAAAATATCAGGCAATAGCGAAAACTAATTGTGAGATGGTCTGGATAAGAAGCCTTCTTCAAGGCCTTGACGTACGGGTAAAAGAACCCACTATCTTATTTTGTCATAATGAAGTTGCATTTATACTTGTAATGAACCCAATGTTCCATGAAAGGACAAAGCGCATAGAAGTTTATTGTCACTTCATCCAAGACAAGATTTAGAGTGGATGATCAAAACAAGAGGAATAAAAACGATAGAGCAACCCGTAGACATTTTTACCAAGGTTTTATGTTGAAGGTAACATTTGTATCTACTAAGGAAGCTAGGCATCCTTGATTTATATAGATTGTCAAGCTTGATGGGAAGTGTTGAAAATATTGTTGCTAATATTAATTGATCTCAATTGATCTTGATCATGGGGAATATTGTTTGGATATTATGTATATCTTTTTGGGATATTATATATATTTCCTTATACATTTAGACTTCTTGTAAAATAAATAGGGTTGTAATTACATGTTAAAAGATTAATAAAGCAATATATAATTTTCTCAAATCCCGATAGCTTTGTACTTTTCTGACAATGCACTCCGTAAAACCTTTTGTAATTTTAAGAAAGAATATTAGCAAGGAAATGGGAACACATAAGGGATTATGTGTTATATATATATATTTATTTATTTATTTATCAAGGGAAAATCTTTTTTCATTTGGAAAACGACGCATGATAAGCCTAAAAAACTTGCTACTGAGACCAGACCTCATAAAGTATGACGTTAATCGTTGTGAGTTATGAGTTAAATCAAATTGTTGGAGCTAACCTCAGTCGATTGAGATGCCAAGAAATTTCGGTTCAGAAACTAGAGGTCATCATTTCAAATCTCAATAATTATATATGCAAATGGCTCTAAACTACGATCATTAGCCAATCGAGGTTCTGCTTTGCACACATCTCTCGATAGCCAAAAAAAAAGCATCAATATTCTCGAGGAAAACCAATGTGATTATGCCACGTGTCCCTCATCTTTCTACTTTATTTTCTTTCACGCCTTCTTTTATGTTGTTGACTTTTCATGTGGACCTTCCGGTAGATAGCTTCCCCCAATTTTATTTTTATTTTTTTGTGGCGAACTTATTTATTGATGATGTGGTTCCCGTTTACGGTAAAGAGGAGGGTGCCCAGAAATAATTACATTGGACCATTTACAATTTACGCACGCAGGTCTTAACTTCGCGAAATCTGAAAGCATGCCTAACAAAAAGAAAAAGAAACAAAAAAAACTGAAAAGCATGCCAAAAGTCAATTCATGACGTCACCTGATAAAGAATGGACTAGGATTATTGGCACGAAATTGAATGAAAAACACTTTTTATGTTCGCTCCCAACTTATTGAAAAAAATTTAGATTTCAAAAACTCATGGAAAATTGCTAAATGACTTTTTCGGATTTTAATATTTGCATATTTGAAGGGCCCATTTGTATATGTCACTTGAATTTTTGATAACTTATAAAAAAATATATATTACTCTTTATGTCTGAACATTTACGTATTGTGAAAATTTCGAACGTCTTTAGATTAAGAAAGTTAAAGTGCGCAAGTCGCAATATTTTCATTAAGTAAAAGTTAAAATGTAAAAGCCGATCGATATATCCAATAGAATCAATGCAACAAGATAAAAAGCTAAAAAAAAAAAGAAAAGAAGATAAAATCAATTCGAATGAAATCTTTTGTTTTAAAGAGTGTTCTCGCTATAAAGTCAAAAAGCACTCTCTTTCGAACTCGAACAGACTGCTAACAAAGCATTCCCGCTCGCAATTTAGCAATGCAACGGCAAGATAAAGACACGTGCTTCACATCCCAAAATCGCCTGCATGCCAGCAATCGATCTTCGTAATTCATCCAAGAAAATAAAATAAAATAAAATAAAAAACCACTAGGCTATGGCGGACAGCTAAGTTTTTTTTTCTTTTTCTTTTTTTGGTCGAAGATAGCTAAGTTTTTTTTTTTTTTTTTTTTTTTGAGCAAGAAAAGATAGCTAAGTTGACTATGAATGTTATTCAATGCCCACTGTTTTAGAAACAATTTTTTTTTTTTTTTTGGGATGGAGGGGACCTACAAATACCCCGACAATCCAATCCTTAAGGAAAAAAAAAAAAAAAGCAACCATTGAATCATAAAAGATATACAAATAATTTAAAATAATTATCACGTACCGCATTTTGTGATGAATTGATCTCTCCAATGAATGACATTGATAATTCATGAACTTTGACTAAATGTTCAATGTGGTTCATGAGTTTTTAATTTATTCAATGTGATCCATAAATTTTAACCTAATATATAATGTGATCAATGAGCTTTCAGTTTGTTCGACATAGATGTAATCCTTAAACTTGACAACATTAAATATTTTCATATGATTTGTGAACTAAGTTAAATAAATTTAGAGATTAAATTGAATAAGTTTAGGAACCATACTAAATAAATCGAAAGTTAGAGATCATGTTACAGATTAGATTAAAATTTATGAATCATATTATTTATTGGATTTTGCAATTTTTTCAGGATCCAGAGTTAATGAATCATGACGTCACGGCAGCTCCTTTTTGACCTTATATTGGGGGGTGTTCTTGACCACCATGCGGGTGATCCAAGGTCGAATTAGTGTTAGAAAAGAGTCAAAAGCCCAAAAAATGGTCAAATGACAAAGCGATGAGATTAGTCAAAAAAGCAACAACGTAAGCAATGATTTGCGGTAACTAAATCCATCCAATCTCACCTTTAATCATGTCAAAAAAGCCAAATTTAGCCTCGGCACGCCATCGATTTCGCCTAATTGTTTGGAGAATGCCTTCACACGATATAATCATGGCCAGAACCATAAAGGATGCTGCTTCCTTCTTGAATCCAATAATTAAAAAGCGGTCAAGTACTTTTAGTTTTCTTATAGCCGAAGAATCTCTTTAAGTATTAGTTTTACTTTCCACTTTTTCACCTCCCTTTTCGAATTTTACGGCTCGTGCATTTTGGACTTCATTGATAAAAATTACACGAAGCTTTTCTAAATATATAAAATGGTATAGAAAACATGATATTTTTTTTTGCCATATTAGCAGCTCTTATTAAACTTGTTCAGCTCAATAACCACAATGACAGACATTGGTGGAAAACAAATTTCTTACCCGTGAATAATTGGATACATGACTTGTGATTTTGATAGGAGTTATCATTCTTGTTGAAAAGCATGCGTTATTCCAACGACGCACTCCATAAAAACCTTTCTTAATTTTAAGAAATAATTTTAGCAAAGAAATTGGTACATATAAGGAATTGGCTATATACTTCTCAAGGGAAAATCTTTTTTCATTTGGAAAACGGCGCATGATAAGCCTAAAAAACTTGGTAGTGAGACACCATAAAATATGACATTAATAGTCGAGAGTTATGATTTAACTCAAATTGCCAGAATTAACCTCAAGTCGATTGGAACGTCAAAAATTTTGCCATCCACTCAAATCTCAATAATTATATGCAGACAGCTTTGAATTACAACTATCAGCTAATTGAGCCTTTGCTCCACATACGTCTCTTGATTATCTCCTGGCCCCTCACAAAAAAAAAAAAAATGCATCGAAATGCCCAAGGAAAACTAGTATGATTATGCCACGTGTCCGCCTCATCTTTCCACTTTATGTTCTTTCATCTTCATGCCCTATTTTTTGTTGTTGACTTTTCACGTGGACCTTCCGGTAAGCTTGCTTCCCACATTCTCCCTCGTGTGAACTTATTTCTTAATGGATGTGACTCCCGTTTACAAGGAAAGAGAAAGGTGCCCAGAAATAATTACACTGGACCATTTACAATGTACACGCGCAGGCCTTAACTTCGTGAAAAGCAAGCCGATGGTAAATTCTATGACGTCACCTGATAAAGAATAGACTAAAATTATCGGGCACGAAATTGAATGAAAAACGCTTTTTGCGTTGCCTCCTAAATTATCGAAAAAATATTAGATTCCAAAATCTCGGGAAATGCTAAATGACTTTTTCGTATATTAAAATTTGTTTATTTTGATACCCGTTTGTTCAATGTTATTCAAATTTAAAATGAAAAAAAAAGAAGATATATCTATATATTGGATATCTCCCGATTTTTTTTTTTTTGTCAGAGGATATCTCCCAATTAAATAAGTTAAAGTGTGCAAATTGCAACATTTTGATTAAGTAAAAGTTAAAATGTAAAAGCTGATAGATATATCCATGCAACAAGACAAAAAGCTATTAAAAAAGAGAGGGTAAAATCAGTTCAAGGAGATTCGTTGTTTTAAAAGGAGTGTCCTCACCATAAAGTCAAAAAGCAATCTCTTTCGAACTCGAACAGCCGCTAGCAAAGCATTCCCGCTCGCAATTTAGCAAATCGACGGCAAGATAAAGACACGTGCTTCGCATCACAAGATCGCGTGCGTGCCAGCAATCGACCTTTGTAATTCATCCAAGAAAAACAAAAAAGCACGGGCCATGACAGACAGCTAAGTTTTTCTTCTTGTCGAAGACAGCTAAGTTGACTCTGTCTGTTATTCAATGCCTACCGTTTTAGAAACAAATTTTTTTCCTGTGATTTTTTTTTTTTTTTTTGGGGGCTGCAAATACCCTGAAAATCCAATCCCTAAATATCAAATATCACATTATGTGATGACGACAATGTCACAAAATGCACTATTGTACGACGTTTTTATAAGTATGAATTGATTTTTAGTGAATGACATAAATAGTTTATAAATTTTAACTCAATGTATAACGTGTACTTGAATTTTTAATTTATTCAATATGATTTTTTATAAACTTTTAACTTAATGTGTAATATGGTTCATGAATTTTCAATTTGTTCAATATGATCCATGAATTTTTTATACATGTGCGGTTTATTCTCCGGACTTGAATTAAATAAATGATAATATCGAACATTTTCATATAGTTTAATGATTAAGTTGAATATGAATCAAAAGTTCATAAGTCACATTAAAATTTAAGGCCACATTGCACATTGGTTTAAAATTCAAAGTCACATGCATATTGGTCTAAAGTTCAAAGACCATATTAAATAAATTAAAAGTTCAGAAATCACGTTTATGATCACATTACTTATTAAATCAAAGTTCATGGAATATTTTTGTTACTATTGATTTTTTTTTTCTTTTCAATGTATATCAACTTGAATTTTGCATTTTTTAAACTAAAGTTAATGAATAATTTTGACTTTGTGGTAGCGGGGTGTTCTTGAGCACCGTGCGGATAATCCAAGATCGAATAAGTGTTAAAAAAGAGTCAAAAGCCCAAAAAAGGGGTCGAATGAAAAAAGCGATGAGATTTTCCACCAAAAAAATAAAAAAGGATGAGATTAGTCAAAAAAGCAACAACACAAGGAATGATTTGTGGTAACTAAATCCATCCAATCCCACCTTTAATCATGTCAAAAAAAGCCAAATTTAGCTTCAGTACACCATCAATTTCGCCTCATTGTTTGGAGAATGTCTTCACACGATATAATCATGGCCAGAACTATCGAGGATGCTGCTTCATTCTCGAATCCAATAATTAAAATGCGGTCAAGTACTTTGTAGTTTTCTTATAGCCGAAGGATCTCTTTAAGTATCAGTCTTCCTTTCCATTTTTTTACTTTCCTTTTCAAATAATTTTACGGCTCATGCATTTAGGCCTTTGTTAATAAAAATTACACGAAACTTTTCGAAACATATAACACTGATATATAGAACTTGCATATGACTTCTTTTTTTTTTTTTTCCATATTAACCATAAGGTCAATACATAACATTTCACTTATATCGAAAATAAAAATGACCATTCGCTTCCATCATTTATGTTTTTTAATTAACGTAGTTGAGAGAAATTGTGCATCAGTAGGATTTCGAAATGGATGAGGCACTTGAATATTGGGAATTTGAAAAAAAAAAAATCTATAATGAGATGTAATCGACATACATACATAGGTTATTATTGAATTGTATTTGTTAATGCCTTTTTAGCATTTGAAATCTCACTTTTATGCAATGGCTATTTTGGAGGATAATATATGAGGAAAATAATACAAGTAGTCCATGAACTTTGGGTTAATGTGCAGTTTGATCTATGAACACATGCAATATAATTCATGAACTTTTAATTTGTTCAATATGATTCATGAATTTTTTTACCCTAAACATTTGGTACATGTTAAATACAATTTCTCAATTATATGATAATGTTGAATGTACTCTCTAGTCTTGAATTAGTGGAAAGATTATATTGAATATTTTCATATAGTTAATGGACTATATTGGACATGTACCAAAAGTTTAACGCCTACTTTGAACAAATTAAAAGTTTATAGATTACATTGTATGTACGGTTAAAATTCAAGGCTATAACGAACAAATTAAAAGTTTAGAAATCAAATTACATAGCAAGCCAAAGTTCAGCAACTGCTTGTGTCATATTATTGGCATTTTAAGATGTCTAGGGTTTTCTATAGTTTTAATTGTCGGATGCTATCTTTTATTCAACGCAACCAATGGTACGAAAAGTCAACTCTAACATAAGAAACGTCGAGTTCGTTGGGGTCGGGGCAAAGGCTTACGTAATACCTGCCCATTTTGAAAATATTTGACACGTGGCACAAGCTGGTCCTTTTACTCCTATATTCTTATAGACATGAAAGTGATTACATTTTCTTTTGCAAATAAGTTGTACCATGGCAAAAAAAGAGGAATTCCTTTTAAGTTTATCTATAGTTTAAAAAGAATTTACGTAGTCAATGCGACCTTTAAATTAGTTAAAATAATTCTATAACATATATCCATTTAAGTTTTAGTACAAAAAGTATTTTTTTTTCGTGATATTAAGTAGATAAAGATTTGTAAAAACTCGCACAAAAATGGCCTTGGTACACAATCTCCCAAACAGGAGACCCCATTTATTTGGAAACAATGGCGAAATCAACTAAATCCACTCCCAAGTGAGTTCGGTACAATTCAATGATTATTTGAGACTGACGCTCTTATTTTCTAGTGAGTTCAAGCTACTCAAATATTTTCTTGCGATGAATTTTAGCACGCCGGTGTTTAGCTTCATAAACTCATGAATCTACTCAATTTTTTATTAGTTCTAATGATGGATACAAAAATTTACACCCAAGCTCAAGCTTGACTTCATTTATAAGTAGATCGGAGTTGAGTTGAGCCAAAAAAAATGTCAAGTTTTTAGTTAGATCAAGCTTAGGCCGCTTACTTAACACCTAATCCACCTTGAGTGGAATTTCAACAGCCGTGTAAGTAAGTCGAGTCGAGCTCTACCTTGATATCGACAAGAGATGGAATAGGATTCGGATATCAAATCTTCGGACCAACAAATTGTACGTAGTGGAAATTACTCATCATTATTAAGCATACTATTAAAGGAAAAAACCACTAAAACCCAAAACTATGCTCAATATAACATATTTACCATAAACTTTTTCTTATGATACAAAAAATCTAAACTTATACCTGTATTGCATATTTACATTTCATCAATGCATCATTAAAAATCTACTTACATGGATGAAAAAAAGCAAATGGTATTGACCATAAACTCATGTGGTGTAAGTGAAATAAAAACGACGTTGTCTTAACTGAAAAATTATAAGACGAAATTTTAACAGAGGATAAATGTATCAAAATTCAATATAAATATTTCACACTGATATATTTTTTAGGATTTTTTATATATAAATATATCATAATAGGAATATTCTGAGGTTTTCGGTAACTTTAAATATCATCCTAGATTGTGAAACTACTCTATGGTAAAATTGGAGCATAGAAATTGCAGAGAGACAAAGCTAAACCAAGAAATTCAAAAAACGGCAGGAGAGAGAGAGAGAGAATCTGTTTCTCTCTCCTCCAATTTCAAAGGTGCACCCCCCTCCTCCCTGGACACTGGCCAGCCCTCTCTGCAACAACCAGCTCATGCCTTCAGCCTTCCCCCTATCACCATCATCTAGAGTCATAGACCCCCACCTTTCTCCCTCTCCCCTCTTACCTCTCTCTCTCACTCTCTCACAGTCAATTTTTGCATACCAAGACAACGAAACGTCGTTCCCCCAAATCACCATCACCACCCCCTACTTCACCCCCTCTCCCCCCCCGCTCCTCGTAAATCCCAGTCCCCGCTTTTTTTTTTTTTTCTTCCTCCCCCTCGTCGTCGTCGTCGCCGTCGCTGCCTTCCGCGTCCACCCCCAATCTCCTCGGACGCGTCGCCGTCGGAGTCGTCGCATTCCCATCTTCCACGGACGGCGACGCCCGCTGCGGGGTCGCCGCTTCGGGATTCGCGGTTTCCCCCCTCCTCTCTCTGTGTGAGTCCTCCGATGGCCTCGTCTCGCCGCTTTCACGCTCGGCTTTTTTTTTTGCCCTGTCTCTTTGCGTTCGTCCTTGCCACTGTAATTTTCTGTCGCCGAGACAATTCGAATATGGGAAGAAAAAGGGTGGTGCCCGCGTCGTCTTCGATTTTTGGCTTTTCGGGTTTTCTTGTTTTTGGGCTTTTGAATTTGTTCCGGTCTGCTTTGCTTCGGGGGATCTGAGTTTTTCCGCTTTTCCTGACGGAATGTGCGTTTCGATCGTGGGTTTAAGTTTTTTTGCTTAGTTGCGAAAGGCGCTTTACTGCTGCTTGCTATTGCTTTTTGCGGTCGTTATGTTGAACTATCCGCGAATGCGATGCCGTGAATTGCATTTGGGCTGATTCTGGAGAAATTCTTGCTTACAATTTGCATTGTTGACAGTGTTCTGTCCCGCTTCCGCTGAAGGTTTCGACCATGAAAGAAGAGCACTTGGAGAAGTGACGCTGTTCCCTCGTTTCCCCCCATCTCGTACTGTTTGAATTCGCGCTTGTTTTTTCTCCGAGGCGAAGTTATGTTGTGCGCTTGCTCCGGAGAGCAGTTCAAAATCGAGGATCCGCCCCAGTCGCCACAGTCCTTAGCCACGAGGGATTTCTCCGCAAGCGGTCTTTCGTCGAGGACTGGCGACTGGGAATCTAAATTCGAGGATACCCAAGTTGATGAAGTCGAATCTACTCTTAAAGAAGCTCTCTCCTTGAATTATGAGGTGAATTATTCGTAATTCTAGATCACTTTAACCCGATGACCAGTCAGTGGGTATATTAATTTTCAATAGTTGGATTGAATTTTGCTTCGTCTGTTTTGCTTCAGGAAGCGAGGGCTTTGTTGGGCAGACTAGAATATCAAAGAGGAAATTATGATGCTGCCCTTCAGGTATTTCAGGGCATCGATATCAAAGCCTTAACCCCGCGGATGAAAAAGGCTATTACAGAGAGAACCCGCCAAAGAAAACCCCGTTCGAGAGGTGATAATGTTCCTGTAAATGTTTTGTCATTACATTCCGTGAGCCTGCTTCTCGAAGCAATCTTGCTCAAAGCTAGATCTCTGGAAGGACTTGGGCGTTATATAGGTATTGCATTGCCATTTTCCTTTCCTTTTTCTATGTTGTTACTGTATCCTCAAGTCTATTCAAGAAGCTGTATCTATTTCCAGCTCAGACTACAAGACTCATGGACGCATTAAGCATTGATAGTCCTGGACCTTCTCAAACCTCTTATTTATTTATTTATTTGCACGATTAGGTAAGTTGTGCAGTTTAGTAATTCATAGGATGTTTCATTAGATGAGATAGAGTTTGGCTACAATAATCTCTGTAATTATATGATCCCACTGTGTATAGATGGAGATAGACTTTATTTTTTCCTATGATTGTTCAGAATAACTATATACTTCCCCTTCCACCAGAGGCTGCAAAGGAGTGCAAGATAATTTTGGATATAGTTGAGTCAGCGCTGCCTAATGGAATGCGCGAGGGGATTGCTGATGATTGCAAATTGCAGGAGATGTTTCACAAAGCTCTAGAGTTGCAGCCTGATCTTTGGATAAGGGCAGGCTTACTTGATGAAGCCATCGCTGCTTACCGCAGAGCTCTAATGAGACCGTGGAATCTGCATCCTCAGAAATTGGCCACGGTGCAGAAGGAATTAGCTTCCATATTACTTTATGGTGGGGTTGAAGCTAGCCTTCCGCTTCAATTACCATCATGGGCCCCAACCGCCCCAAAAAGTAACATGGAAGAAGCCATCCTTTTGCTGCTGCTATTCATGAGAAAGGTGATATTTGGTGAGATAGATTGGGATGGTGACATCATTAATCATCTATCATATGCTCTCTCAGTCACCGGACAGTATGAATTATTGGCAACTCATTATGAGCAGGTCCTTCCTGGGGTATACACTCGAGCAGAGAGATGGTACTTTCTGGCACTATGCTATGCTGCTGCTGGACATAATGATACAGCATTGAACCTTTTAAAGAAGATTTCGGGCTCTTCAGAAGCAAAGCACAAGCCCCACATTCCTTCCCTTTTGCTGGGTGCAAAGCTTTGTTCCCAAGGCTTGAAGCATGCAAATGATGGTGTAAAATTTGCACGTGAAGTCATTGAGCTCACTACTACTTGTGCAAAGCATTTCTCGAGTCAAGCCCATAAATTTCTTGGAATCTGCTATGGTAATGCTGCGCGATTATCCGTTTCTGATTCTGAAAGAATTCTACTGCAGAGAGAGTCTTTGAATTATCTAAATCATGCTGTTCTTTCTGGAAAGGATGATCCAGAAATAATGTACAACCTTGCACTAGAAAATGCTGTTCAAAGAAATCTGGAGGCAGCTTTTGAGAGTGCATTGATGTACTCAGACACGGAAGCTGGAAACTCCGGAAGATGTTGCAAGCTATTAACACTCATACTTTCTTCGGAGCAGCGATATATTGATGCTGAAAGTGTACTTGATTTTGCTTTGGATGAAGCTGGAAAGTCGGACCAACTAGAACTTCTTCGGTTGAAAGCTGTGCTTCAGATAACTCGGGAAAAGCCCCAGCAGGCAATAGAAACCTACAGAATTTTGCTAGCTATGATTCAAGCTCAAAGGGAAATTGAAGCAAAGACTTCAGATCAAGTGAAACGAGTTACCTCTGAGGTGTGTATTCTCAACAGTTTTCTGGTATAGTCAATGCACCTCCAAAAAGAGACAATCTCATCTTCCCACGATCAATTTCTGATATTGGTTTTTTATAGATAGCTGGACTAATCAGGTATAAAATTGTGTAGTCCTTGCATTAGGAAGCAAGCAGTGTTTGCCTTGAATGATAGTAACTCAAATCAGTTATATTAGTCATCTTGCTTTTTCTTTCGTTGATACGCATATGCTCAAAATGTTATTTTCCTGGAGTTGCTATAGACAACGTCCATGAAGGATCTTGCTTGACTTCCATTGGTAAACTACCACTGTTTGAGCTATTACTGTGTAGGTTTCCCTTTCTCTTCATTGTGAAAGGTTTCTCTAAGAGATATCAAACCGAGAGGAGCACTATTGTGTACTGATATCTATTTTGCCTTCCTCTTCAGGCACAAGACGAAAGAAATCTGGAAATTTCAGTTTGGCAGGATTTGGCCCTTCTTTATGCTAGACTTGGTTCATGGGCCGATGCAGAAACTTGTTTGGGCAGAGCCAAGTCAATCCACTTCTTTTCTCCCAGAAGCTGGCACACGACAGGTAAGCTTTCTGTTTAATAGGGCATAAAGGGCTAAAAAAAGTGGTGCTCGTAAATTTTACTGTCTTTGCCTTCCATGAAACAATTTCAGGTTTGGTATTTGAAGCTCAATCATTGTACAAGGAAGCTCTTGTCTCCTTTTCGCTGTCCTTGTCGTTGGAACCAGATTATGTCCCTAGCATTGTTTCAACCGCAGAGGTGCTGATGAAACTTGGTTCCCATTCCCTCCCCATTGCAAGAAGCTTCTTGATGAGCGCATTGCGCAAAGAACCTACGAATCATGAAACATGGTTCAATCTTGGAAAGCTCTCCAAGATGGAGGGCTCCCTACATCAAGCGGCAGATTTTTTCCAAGCTGCATATGAGCTGCAGCTCTCAGCTCCCATTGAAAACTTTGTATAGAGATCTTTCCATTGTCGAGGGCCATCACCAAAAGCAGTTAGCGAGAGCTTACTACATGGCGGGGAAACTGTTGGCCGTTCGATTTACTGCTCTTTACTGGCCTATCAGATGAAATGGCATCACAAGCCCTTATCTGCTGGAGTACATGCTTCATTGTGCTAAATTGATGCTTCTCCAGGGCAGGGGTTCGAACAGGCATTCCTCTGTCTTGACATGAAAGAATTATCCGACGCCTGCAATTATTTGCGTATTTACGCTGTAAAATAATACTCATTGCAGGTGATGGAGGAATTGCTGGTGATCAGTTGATCTAGAAAACCTTTTGACTCTTTTGTAATTATGTGCATTCTTTCAGTTCCATGCCTTGATTGATTGAGGTCGCAAGTTGCAAGCTCGTTCAAAAAACTGTTTTAAACCTGGCGAACTTCCAGAAATTCATCTGAAAGTGGTCCCTCCTGGGTGTCCTGGCTTCAAATTAGGAATTCTTGCATGGATCAGTCACAGAGCGCAAATCACAGCCGTTAGGAACATGCTGAGGTGCATGTGGGATCTAACAAATCAATGGTTGAGATACATCTAGACTATTATGCGCCGGATCATTTCCGATTGAGAAAGAGAAACAGATTTTAGACAGCCTCAGGAGACTCCGAAGCTATGCAAGATAACCAATTCGTACACTACAGGCTTTGTAAACTGTCGATGCTGAGCTCTTTTTAATTTACCTTTTCCTTATTGATTACATGCGACGGCCACCCTGAAGTTCTTGTCAAAGCGAATGGCAGTGGCTGACGATAAGCCAGTGCATTTCTAAGCAATAAATCGTCGGTCAGTAGGGACTTTCTAATGAAGCCCACGACCAGGATTCCGGAGAGCACTCGTACATAAAAATCAAACCAATCTGGAGTTTTTTCAAATGCCATACACCACGTCTTACAACTTTTCAGAAAAGAGATCTTCGAGATTATTTTATTCCACAGGCCCAGAAACACGATGCCGGAGCAAAAGATATTCCTTTTTTCATCCAGCATCTTCCAAACAGATTCAGAATTTACAGAAAGCAAAATCCCACCAACAGTCCATCCAAACAGATTCAGAATTTACAGATAGCAGATTTCCACCCACTAGCAAAATTACAATTTACAACCTCAAAAAAAAAAAAAAAAAAAAACGACAATTATGATAATAGTAAAGAGAAGCTGGAGGAAAAGACCAGATCTGGATTGCCAAAATCATGCCTCAGCCCATCGACCACTGCACCAGAGGATGCAACAAGAGAAGAGTCAGAAGCAAGTGCTAAAGTTTTTGAGTTATGCTAAGGAAATAAACTATATCTACAGAGACAACAAAATGTACATACTCTTCTCTATGGAAAGTACAATGGCTGCAAGACAGCCATTTAGATAAAACTTTAAAAAGGAAAAGTGGAAAGGATATAATCGAGAGAGAGGACAAAGGGTCCGTAGTTCAGCTATAATTTGTTGCGGTTGACAAGTACATAACTAAGAAATGAGCAGCAAAGAGCAAGATTATTGCACCACAACCTTAAGAACTGGTTCGCCATTATTGGTAGCTGGAGATTGCTTGTTCATCGCCTGTATCTGCGCACGTGCAGCTCTTCCTGCAGCGGACTTGTCAAATTCTTCTTGCCTGAAATTCAGAGCAATTCATTAAGAGAAGCATCAAGTAGATTTGTCATTCTCTATCCCACGACATATTCCCACACTTCAGTAAGAAAACTTTAAGCATCCTCAAGGTACTTCTCTAGAGTGCAATATGCAACTGATGTTAAAATATTCAATATGCAATATCACAATGATAAATTTAGATATAAGCTCCATTAAATGACTTAACGACGCTCCCACTTCACACACACAAACAGAAAGTTCAATGATTACACCCGGTCAGTTTCGTTCATGCAGAATCGTCAGCAAATGAACTCAGGATTACTCATCAACAAGGAACGGGGCAAACTGGTTTCGACAATCCAAATTCATAAGCAGTGAAAACTAAAGATTCCTGAATGTCTAAAAGAGACAAAGTCAAATCGGCACTCGAGGTTCCCAAACGTCGAGCGATTCTTCGTGATCATGCAAAACAAGACCCTATTCATTGAGTCGGTACTGGTAAAGGCATAGGAATCGGGGCTATAAGGCGGGGCTCGACTCAAAAAGGCCCAATGCAAAAATTTGGAGAAGGGCTAAAAGTGCAGCCTGAATGAAAGAACACCCACTGAGGATAACAACACATAGCTCAAATAGAAATGCATGACCAGGGTTCTACAGTCACAGAAAGGCGAAAATTAATTTACAAGCTACCAGTCAATCAAACAAGAAACGGCGACAATCTCCAGAGAAGCTGATGAATCCCGAGACCCAATACGCGCGCAATAAAACCAAGCCAATCCATCCAATTCAAGCGGGCAACAGCTAAAACACACGGTATCTTCAGAGGGTCGACGCTAAACCCGGGAACCGATCCATAATTCGAACAATCCTATCAAGTTCGACGAGCATCAGCCGCCGCGACGACGCGAGCAAATCAAAACACAGACCGAAAGAGACAAAAAAAGAGACGACAGAAAGAAAGACGGAATCCGACTGCGATCGGGGAAGCTCCACGAGAACGAATGGATCGGAGTAAACGAGGAGCGATCCTCTCGCAGCCGCCTCGGCGGGAGAAACGGAGAAGAGAAAAGAAGAGAGGGAATTTTGCCTTCTCTGGGCGGCCTCGGCGGCCCTGGCGCGGGCTTCGGCGGAGGCCAGCTGGTCCTCCTCCCGGCGCCGCTGCTTGTTGCCGCCGTCGAAGCAGGCGCACCAACCCATCCTCCCCCTCCCTCCGCCTCCGAGGATTGCCGTTATGGATGAATTCCCCGTGGAAATGGATGCGAAGCTTCTCCTCCTCCTTTTTGACTCGTCTGCCCCCCCTCTTTTTGGGAAACTCGGCGCACGCGTCTTCCGATGGCTCCGCGGGCTTTGCGCCAATCATGGCGCGCCACGTCTGTCCTTGAAATGATGCGTGGGAAAAAAAAAAAGAAAAAAGATCCTCGGGTTGCACGTTTCGACAGCACGTCACGCTATATGCAGCTTCGCGGTCGGACTTCAACGAATCCGGCCTTTTTTACCGACCGAGCAATGAGCGTCCGTCTCCATGTCGCTACACGCATATTCCTGGCTGGCTACACCCGTTAACTCGACATCTCTCCTTCTAACAAAAATAATTATCAAAATATTTTTATCTTTAAATTTTTTAATTGAGTCTATTCGATCAATTTTGATTGAAAATCACCGACATGAATTTTGTCCATCTTATATGACATAGCTGGTACACCATAAATAGATTTAGGCTTAGAACCAGAGAAGATGGAGTCAGTTTCCTACTACGATAGGTGAACCTCTTGAACAAGTAGTTTTTTTAGCATAAAACTACTCAAACTTTTAGTTCATAATTTAAAGACACTCAGAGATGCGAGGATAGTAACATTTTTAACTTACATTTATACCAGAAGAAGAAAAAGTGTTTAGAAGAACATTGAGGATTTTCACAAACACTCATTTTACTTCAAGGGACTATGCCCAACATATTACATTATTCTTACATTTTATAGGCATTAAGAGGTTAAAAACAAATAAGAACTAGCGAGTCCTAAAACAGACAGAGGCTCTGAAAAATCTGGTCGGGAATTATTCATGGTGATATGAATAGTAAAAATAGTAATTCCCCGCTTTTTCATGAGTCCTGAAGGATCCTAGAGTGTCAATAGGCAAATTTGGCTAAGGCCAATTAGATGATTGAGTATAGTAGGAGGTGTCCATTCTTAGGGATAAGGATAGAGGTCATTGATCGTAGGGGTCTTAAATAAGAGGGCCCCCCATTGGGCATAGGGGTCTTGTGATAATTGAGCAGGATCATCATGTCTTGACTTATGGTATGAGGCTATAATGATCCCATGTAATAGGTATAGTGTAATTCCATATATCTGCTGGGATGGTCTTGTTCTCCTAGCATAAGATTCCTTGAAGCTCTATATAATGATGTTCACAGCAACCGACAGGGCCTAGACATGATTTATAAATACGGACTTCCTTCAGGTGTGCTTGAGGCTTATATGATGTGGTTCCTATACATTGTGGAAATCGGTAATGGTGCCATTGTTTCTTACAAAAACCCATGGTTGTCAAAGAAACATAATTGTACGAATTTCTGAGTCTAGTTGGACAGTTCTTAGTTTTTTTCTATAGAAGGTTTCTAAATTTATTTATATATTTTTCTTCTTTTATCTTTGTTTTTTTTTTTCGTGGTTAGCGAGAGTCACCAACCTTTACCGTTGTAAGCAAGGGCCGGCCAATGCTTGACGGTTGCAAGCGAGGGCTTTGCGGCCTTGCGTAGACCATTGTTGCTACAAACGAGGTCGTGTAGCTTGGATCTTGATTAAATAAAGAAAATAATAATAATAAAAATAAAAATATCGAAAAATATTAAAATATTATTAAGAGTTATTTATGTTTGCGCCAACTGTGCATGTAAAAAATAACCGATGTCCACATCAGTGATTTTCAACCAAAATTGATAAAATTAACTTTATTGACAAAACATGGAAATATTTATTATTAAATTGTCAAAATTAAAATGTTTATAATTGAATTGACAAAATTACAATAAATTTATAATTTTTTGAATAATTTTTTTCTCTTCTCCTTTGCAGTGGTACAGTTCAAATTAGATATATACGTTTCGAGGACATCTACTAATCTCGTGAATCAAGCAATAAATAAATAAAAGAACCAATGAATCAGATAAAAGGCGAGCAAAATTCAGATGTAAGAGGCTTAGAACGGTGCAGAATTCGAGTTCCTTGAGTTTGCATTTTTCCTCCGCCAACATCTTTGGTGTCCTTCGCACCATCTCGGCATCGATCCTCACGGTATTCTTTTTTTTATTATTTAATGTACGAGTTGACATTTTTCATTTATACTTACATTCTCGTTCAACGTCAGTGGAATTCTCAAAAGTTGATGTTCCACGCGAATTAGATTTCGCAACAGAATATTTTTTCACCGAAATTTTTTTTCCAATTTTATTAAAAAAGATAAGTTTTATGACAATTCAGACAAGAACATAAGTACACAAGAAAATCAATAACTTCACTTCAAATCAAACTCTACAAATGCAAATTATATCGGAATTTAATCAACATCAAATCTTGAAAAATGCAGTCATCTCAATCGAATCAATAATAAACAAAATACTTTAGAATTTAATTGACAACAAAATATGCGATGTGACGCCTCGATAAAAATGTACGATTAAGAAACACATCGAAACTTAATTGACGACGCGAGCAAAATTAAAAGAACAATACGAGAAAAGTAGAGATAAAATGCTAGATCTATTTATTTATGCACAAGGTCTTGATTAGACAAATGATGGTAATTATAATTGTCTCAAAGCAGTTTTTTTTTTATACGATTGTAGCCATCTTATCTCCACATTTCTTGTACCCATACTCTCATGATGTCATGATCTCATCTCTAAAAAGTTGCTCCCTTAGAATCACGTTTTGCCTAGTCCACTCATTTCCATTGCCTCATTCTCCAGTGACTTCAAACTCATTATTGCATCTTGACACTCTTTATGCATCCGGCTTTTTCTCGAGGCTTTGATCGGTAATCCATCACCCTTTCTAATGGTCATCTTCGTCAACCATCTTAAATGATACGGCATTATGTATCTACAATTCTACAATCGATGATCATCGAGGTGCATCAGTGTCGATAATAGTCATTGTGGCTGGAGGTATACATTGTAGTCGAGCCACATGCTTATTATTCCCATCGATGGCAGGGCCAGTTACTGATGCAACAAGTTCAATTTTCATCCTCCTACTATTCTTAAATCACGAGAGGACGAGCGAAACGACTCGTTTTGACCAGGCACGTTCCCACCATTCTCTCCCCGCGTCTCCTTTCTTCCTCGTCACTTTCGCTGCGAACAGAGTGCGAATTGCTACCGCCCCGCCACCGCCTCCTCCTCCGTCGCCGGCGCCGGAAAGTCGCTCGGACTCGAGAGCGGGGTCGGCAATGAGCTCGAAGCCCTTCGACTCGGCGTCGCCGCTCGAGCCTATCTCGATAGACGCCTCCCTCACGCTCGTGCCGCGCGTGCGGCTCACTCTCACCGTGCACCCGGCCAACCCCTCCCACACCAGTTCCGTCGACGACTGGCAGCTCAAGAAGGCCTTGCTCGACTTCCTCAGGAGCTCCCTCGCGGCGCCGCTCTCCGTCCCCGACGGCGACCTCGAGGTGCGGCGCGTGAAGGACGTCCGGAAGCGGCGGCGCGACGAGCCGGTCGGGTACGGCTCGCTCGTGATCCGCGACCTGGGCTTCCTGAAGGGCTCCAGGGGCTCGCGCGCTGCGCAGGAAGAGGAGGAGGAGGGCGGGGAGGAGGGGGTTAGGGTTTTGGAGGAGAAGTACGCGGATTGGAAGAGGTATCTGGTGGAGAAGATGAACGGGATGGATCTGGTGCTTGGGGGTGTGAAGTTCGTGCTGAGTGCCGAGATGCCGGTCTCGGATAGTTTCGAAGGGATGAGGAAGGAGTGGGAGGAGTTCTACGCCTTTGGGAATCGAGGTGGCGATTTACTCTGTCGCGTGCGTATGCGTTTGTGTGTTTTTGGGATTGAGAATCGCGAAAATGGCTCTCCAATGCAAGGCGTTTGCTTTTTTGTGTATGAGAGTTGTGCAATCGAGTAGTAACGAATGTCTTGCAGGGAATTCGAGAGGTGGAAGGCAAGAGCCGGATACGATCGTGTTGCGGGGACTGCCGTCAAGGTGGTTTGCCGAGCCTAGGGTGTCGTCGAAGCCATCGATGTTGGTCACGCATACGATCTTTTCTACATTTGGAAGTATAAGGTAGCGTTGAAGTTTTTTCTCAGAGTTCTTCAAGTATGATGTCGAGATTGATGTTTGTGGGATTGGGTTGAGATGTTCATTTGAGAATGCAAAAGTTTTAGCCTTTGCATGAATGATGCTTTTAATACCAGTTCAAGGTTTGAAATTCTTTATTTTGATGGCTGAGGGTATGAACTGAAGTATTGTTATCTGTATCCCTCCTTTTGGTTTTTTGCATGCTCCTAAGCAATTTTCCAATGTGCAGTAAAAGATGAGTATTTTCCTTGCGTTTGATAGGAATATCAGTGTGGCTGATGATGACGACTTCGGTTGGGAGAGAGATGAGGATACAGATGGCCTAGTTTCAGGTCTGCATTGCAAGATTGTGGTCCAATTTGAAAAGCACAGGGATTTCCACAATGCTATGAAAGCTTTATGTGGCCGATCATTGGAAAAGGTTTGAACATGGTCTTATATATGTCCTTTAAATTTGGGCTAGTTCCGTGTGATTACACTCCCATATGAATCACTTAGTTGAGCATCTCATGCATCATCTATTCTGTTTCTCCATGATCTTGTAGCATTCTTGCTTTTGGCATGAGATCTGGGCATTTATAAGTAGATTGAACCATGTACTTTTTCTGCATATACCTTGAGGTTTTTGTCATTACCAAAAGTAGGGGGATATCCTTGGATAAATTCATTTACATTGGATGAAGATGATCCGCACATCTCTTTTAAAATATTTGCTATGATAAGGGTAAACTTCTTTTGGCCCTGAGGTGAAATAAGACAAGATTGGTTAGTTCCATTGAAGTTTGTACGGACAGTACAATGGGCAAGCTCTAAGCCTTGGCTTAGTAGCTACCTCCGGGAGATTGGGGGAGGGAACAAAACTTATCAAGAGAAAGGAAAGAAGGGACCCTAATACAGGCATCGAACATAGGTAGCACATGGCGAAGTAATATTTATTTTGTTATAAAGTAACATAAGAATTTTCAATTCTAAAGTACCGATATTTTTATCATATCATTGGGACTATCAATATTAATATTCCAAATTGCCAGTGTACCGTAAAAAAACCGGCATTCAAAATCACAGATCTCTAATTGACGAGATAATGTATATTTGTATCCCGTCATGGACATCTAAAGCATGTCCTCATGAGGAATAATCTCTTGGTTAGCAAGTGCATGGAAAGCGCCTTGATGCTTGTTTGATGCGCATGCCTTGCTGTTCCCAGCATTATATATGTTCATAAATTTACTCAGATCCTCCTGTCATCTAGCTCAGTTGCTTTCTGCCTTTTTTGTCAATATTTTGCCTTTAGGGGTTATTTCTACTGGTTGAGTTTAGTGTGACTGTCAGTGTGCTAAATAGCTTCTTAGGAAGTAAAAGCCCCGGTTTGAACGAGACACTCAGATCCTTCTTAGGTATTGATTAACTTCTATTAATTTGTTACGTGCTCAGCAGTGACTAACATTGTGTGCTCGAGCAGCAAGGGTCACGATTGAGAGCTGACTATGAGGTTTCCTGGGACAAGGATGGCTTTTTCCGGAACTCGAGAAGTGAAACTCAAGAGAAAAGCAGCAGGATGACTTCACTGGCTTCAGGACCATACAGAAGCCAAGTTCCGAAACACATTTCTCGCTACAGCCCTGAGAGAACTCGGCCAAAGAGATTTAGGGTGAGTATTCTTCCTCTCATGTCTATTTTCTTTTGAACTGAGTATTAAAATGGCATGCGTCTTCTTGACTTTTTCCATTTTAGCAAGTTTAGCGGTCGACGTGATAATTTGTAAATTAAGTTCTTTTCCTTGTACCAAATGCAGGAATAAGGTGAGGGCTTTGCGTAATCTTCCCAATTCCGCATCTCTACGCGAAGTTATGAATTCTTGGGAATTTGACGAGGGGTATCCATCTTTTCGTCTTCTGAACGCAACTTGTAACGATAGCCTTCAGTACTTGATGAGACATCACCCCACCACATTTAATGAGTGCTCATGTTTACCATATTTATGGTGGAGTCTGACTTTTTATGACCAATTTATCCAAAACATGTATAGTGGCAACACTTTCTTCGCTTCCTCAGTGAACACTCATCATAGATTTCACCTTTCTTGTCTGCTTTACCTATTAATAGTCGGGAGATGCATATTTTAAGAAAATTTTTGAGTCACGGTTAGCCTATTCGGATCCAGTGTATAGAAGCAGTCGGATCATGTGGTGCCCGTACTACTGACAGCTAGATAAAGTTTGGGTCTTGCATACGAAAGTCTATCCAATATAGGCGAGTGCAAATTATTTGTCTGGGAAGAAGGTGATGCAAACGAGACGACAGTCAATTTGGGATTTGAAAAATGCCGGCTTTTCTCTTGTTCTGCAACTTCTAGATGGTAGCAACCTTCTGCGCTGGCCAATAGTTGGTAGCTTGGGACAGGGTTCTCTCTACCCGACGGCAATAGACGTTAAGTTTTGGATTTCCTGGAATTGGAAGATGGAAATAATGTGGTATCCACATTCGTAGCATCGAAGAAACTTGGATTTTCAGGATTAAAAAAGACTACTGCGCGGAGAATGTTCTCGATATGCATAACGGGAATTCAATTTAATCTGATAACCATGAGAGGAAATGGACTGAATGTGCTTTGTCCCTTGGAAAACTAGTTGATGTGGAGGGCCACAAGATGGTAAAGCCAGAAATACTAGGGCAAATACTCCTCCCTGTGGACGGATGCGTACCTTGTTCGGCCGTATTCTAGCCTGTACAACGATGAATTTCTAGAGATGCGATGCTACCTTTGGCTAGAACACCAACCCTGACGTCAAGTATTAAGGGTAAGTGATTCGCGCTAGTGTGACATGAAGGCTGCTTCCAATGATTCCCGCATGTGGATCGTTCCCAGTTGCTAGTTCAATGCGGACCAGTATTTGCTTGCTGTTTAAGACAAGAAGTGCATGTCTCGGTTGCTTTGTTGATAGCTTCAGACGGATGGACCCGATTGATGATGCTCTCTCTGCCCTTTGATTGCATTGGTGATCTTGGCCGAAGTGTATAGAACTCTCTGCCGAAGCTTTAAAACTCAATCTTTCACTGATGTCTCGTCTGCATCTTTGCTTTTGGGAGTGTTATTAGATGATCCGTTCAAAAGGATTGTGGAGAAGTCCGTCCATATAACAAACAAAAAACATGTACATCTTAAATCTTATCCTGAACAGAAGCTGTCTTTACAAAGCAAACTTCCTGGTGGAGCTATAGGAGCTGCTCTCTGTCTAGCCCCAGGACAACCAAAATGGCTCGTAAGTCATTATTTACAATTGAGAGGCATTTTATGAGGACATGTCCAGAAAGAAGAGAAGGACCTCCCAACAGCCAAGACATATAAAATTCGTTTATGTAAACCCTAACCCTACATGTGATTTGGAGAGTAAATCCCTTTTTTCTCTGCAAAATGAACAATTATCGTCTCTGTGACCCAAAAAAGGGACTGAGAAGTTAGATCCAATTAAGAGTATATCACGGAAATTTGGTCATTTTCACCGGCTTTTACAATGCCCATCTTGTCACGTCCTGCCATTTTCTTCTCTGTTATTGCTCCTGGGAGGAGAATATGCTCCACCAATTCTCGCTATGACCTTATTCTCACTCACCCTCTTGCCAGAAGTTTCCATCTTCTTCTTCTTCCTCGGGACAGTCGAGCTCCTTCCTCTCAGTGCAGGAACCATGTACCACCCGAGGGAAGTGCACACGATTGCGAATGACCTCCCAAACAAAGCCAACAGCAACAAGATCATGATCATAGCCAAAGGCACATAACAAGATGGCCTCCTCCACGAGAAGCTCCTCCTCTTTGCCGCCTCATTCAATTCCACCTTGGGTTGATCCGCTGCTCTCACCTCCTCTGGACACTCGACCGTGGTTTCCGAATAACGGATCGCACTCGCAATCTTCTTCCTCGCCTCACTCCTCTCTGCCTTCTTCTTCTCCTTGTTCTGATGATGATGATGATGATGATGGTGATGATGGTGATGATCCTTCGCCTTCACGACGACCGGCACGAAGTCGTCCGAGCTTGACGCAACGAACCGGACGAAGGCTATGTCCCGCGACCCGCTCTGCAGGTATATCTCCTTCCTCTTCTCCTCAAGGTCGGCCACAAGGGCCGAGAACTTGTCGAGCCCCCGGTTCGCATACGGGTTCTTGCTCTCCTTCCCGATATAGCCGTTGCTGCTCCTCCTGAGCAAGCGGTGCCTCCTGGGTTTTCCAGGGGATCTAGGGAAGTTGTTCCAATAGGGCTCATCATCTTCTTCTCCTTCTTCAGGTTGAAAAGTGCCGCAGATGAACGAGCTGAGCATCTGGTATCGAATACGTGAAGTTCTCGGTGGGAGGACTAAACTGATCTGATGTGGTTTCTGATAGAATGGATTTGGAGTTTGGATTGGAGGATGAGAGAGACAGGCACTTATCAAGAGGGTGTAGATTGCTGAGACACCAGGAAGAGCCAACTAAGTCAAATTAATGGTTTGAAAAGAATAACATAGGCATTAGAAGCTTCTCTCACATAAATTCTGCACAGGGTTTTCCTTCTTGAGGGGGGAAGAAATCAAAGCTGCGCCACATTTTGAAATTGGTTTCTAGTGACTCTATTGCATGTCATTAATGACCATCGCAAAATGCACATCATCTAGAAGAAATCTGGCGTGCACCCAAATCACATGGGCCGAGAATGACGTGAACTGTGGAATTTTGCGAGCTGTACATAAGGTCAACATGATCTAACGACTAAGATCAATTGAGGTTGCTTGAATCTGATGGATGTAAAAGTCTTTCCTTTTATTCAATTCATCGGTAAAATTTCGACGGTTCTTGAAGTCGGATGGGAGACTTGCTTTGATTGTGTTTATTTCATTCTACATAATACATCCCATTCATGCATACTAAGATCAACGTCACGTCTTCTTTATTTGGTCATTTGGTTGCTGGGACAAGCAATTAAATTCGTCAAGAGACCTACCAGCTTTGACCCTCAATGATATTATAAGTGTTTCCATTTTCTGTTTTTGGCTTAATTAATCGATGCCTCATCCTAGCAAAATAATTTCTCACGAAATCCTTAGACTCGACATAAATGGTCCGCCCATCGTCACGCTTGATTTGTTTTCGGACGTACGAAAGGGGTGTACTTAGTATGGTGCACAGAAAACTCCCGGAGCATGCGAGGTACGGCCCAAGAAATTTCACAGCATATTACTTCCCTTTCATGGGAATAATCATTTCCCAAATTGTTCCCTAAAAAGAGATGCGCTAATTTACTTTACTTTTTTTGACCAAAAAAATTTATTTTACTTTTTATTTAGAGGAATATAAAGAACGCGTGAATTTACTACCATCTCTCTCTCTCTCTCTCTCTCTCTCTCTCTCTCTAGGAGTTGGACAAGTCTTCACGCTAAAAACCAGAAGCGTGACTTGCAGAGCAGGGCGGAGGTCAACTGCGTTGTGCTTGGTCCGGTCAACTTGTATGTGCAGAATCTGATGAAGTATGAACAGATAACAACAACAAAAAGAATAAATAAAGAAGGGGGGAAATAGTCAAAAAAGAGTTCCAAAATTCAGGTTCATAGTCCCATGTAGCGGATTGATTTAAGTACTAAGATTGTCTAAGCGCATATCTTTACAACCAATTCGATAGCTATCAATTCACAGAAGAAATCGCTATAGAAGTTAGATAGTGCAGTTGATAATCATGTGCTCCGTTTGGATTTCATGCTTCAAGAATTTCACCCCAATTAAATCCCTATTCAACATAAATCATTCTGATTAATTAGGCTTGGCCCGTGGGAGGTGAATTTAACAGAAATTCATATATAATTTCATCTTATGATACTAATGAATAAAGTACTACTACAAAGACATTACTTCTCGGGGGATTCTCATTCAAATAGTTTACTCTTGTTTGGCTCTCACGCGTAAATTGAGGTAATATTTTTTTTTTTTCTTTTTTTTGGCTTATCCTGCTGCATCTAGAAGGTCTTCCATGAGGCAAGTAGCTATGAACTCAAAAGTGAATAGTAAACAGGCCTTAATACCCACCCTCCATGTCGTTTCAACCTATATCGAATCCACTCCTCACGGCTCTTTTAAGCGGGCAGTGCCTGACACGAAGTCAAATCCTGCTTGAATCAGATCTATATTAAAAGTCGATGACCACGTGACGTGTGCTCCATATATAAAGAAGTTTACATGATTAATGATTATGATTATAGGTGATTCATCGATCATTATTCGAAAATAATGATTTTAGGATGATCCGAAACAGTAGATATTATTTTAGATCATGATTAATCGGATTGGAATTGCAAGTTATCGGCCAACCAAATCTCAAACCCTAAAAGATAGTTATCGGCCAACCAAATCTCAAATCCTAAAAGATATACTTTTTAACTCCCATGAAATGTAATTTTTACCAGAGGTCCCTCAACTCTAAACCTGATTATAACGCAATGACGATGCTAAAGGACTTCTGCTTTAACGGGATCTAACCTGAGACTTTTTCGATGATCTCCTATAAATCTAAACGATATCTTGATTTGGACAGAAAATTAAAAATGGATTTCACTTAGCTTGAAGCCAAATCGTACACAAACTAAGAGTCATAACAATTGGGCAGAACAGCTCATACAGAAAGCGACTGATTTAGCTTTGCAAGAGATTGTATAAACATGTACCACACATTACTTGGACTTCTATTATAATTACGTCAAAGCATGGAAATGACATTCAAATAATGCATCAAAAAAATCTTCACTTGACAGTAACAAGTGTGGTTAGCAACACCTAACGAGTGTTCTCAAGTCATTCACGGTTGACTTGACATGCCATACAACTCCGAGAAAGATCCAAGACTTTACATCTGAATTTAAGCATTTGCCACAACAAAGTGTAGGTAACAACACCTAACGAGTGTTTTTGAGTCATTCAAGGCTCTCAAATTTCTACAGCTTACATAGCAAAGTCACGATTAAGCAATTTTTAAACTCAAGGAACCCCACCTAATTCATTTTTTATACTGCAAGGATGCCAAAATCCAAAGAGTTGGTTAGTTCCCTGATTTTCGATGAGCACGTTGTGATTATCCGGAGATATTGATTGGAGGAAAGATTTGAAGCAGCGATCTTTTCACCTGCATACTTTGCAGTTTCCACCTCATGGCCATCACACAAAGCAACTTCGAGCTGCAAGTTGATCAGAATATTTTTCAACTGCATGATGAGAGAGAGAGAGAGAGAGACTAAGCATATGCAGAAAACATGACATCTGAAGGTGACATACAAGCTCAACAACAGAAGCTTGTAAAGAGATTGACAACTCAACTTCACCTTCTTCCCATTAATTATCATCATCTTTGTCATCCTTCATGTACTTCTCCTGCACTGCTGCCACTGTGAGACTGGTTTGTTAAGGAAATCTCACTAACCTTATGAGATTGCAGAAGGACTAATGCCATTGTAAGGCTCAATGATCACAACAGTCACACACCGTACAAAGTGAGTAAAACAGTGGATGGAAACTAAAATCTGAACTCAGATACTCCTGGAGCAGTGCACAAACTTAACGCCTACCAATGTTCCTTACATGGTTACATAAGAACTGCAATAGCAAGACTTCGTGCCAAATGGAAGTTCACAGGCCACCCCCCGTTCTAAACAGCAGATAGTCAGTCAACCATCACATGGTTTTCAAAAGTGTTTTCAAGAATAAATGACCTAACTTCATCCCAGAACAAGCCAATCTCTTCCCTCCATGCATAGACCCATGATTTGCAATATCTATTACTTGGAGTGGTAAGCCAAATATTATGTTTCTTTGGACTAGAAAATGACACATCATTAAACAAAATTGACCGACGATTGCATCATGTTGCACCAAAAGGACTACTGTTTTCTATAACAGGCATATAAGAGAAACATCAAACATGAACCATGAGATTGGGTGGAGCTTCCAAAGAAAAGGATATCTGTAGTAGTCCCAATCAACCGGACTAATGGCTATCTTGCTAAATTCAACAGCACTAGGTTCAATACTAGCAAATATATAGCCATTGCTCTTGTCTATCAGCTTCACGAGGTTCCCAACACTTTCTTTGTCCTGGAAAGCACCATTTTGAGTTAGAAAATGAAACCAAAGAGGCTTTTAATGGAACCTTTCAATGAGATATTGCTTTTTTCACCTTTCTTGGAATTATTCCAAACTTAAATACCATTTTAAACATGGGGACCAAGGACGTGCACATATACCTGGATATCCAGAGTTGTAAAATTGACAAGACTATAATCTTCTATCACATTGCAAAGTTCCTTCGTAAGCTTCCTAGGATAACAATCAAAACAGCTCCAAGTCAGTAAATTTGCGATCAGTTGGATCCAGGACAGGAGATACAAGACACAATAATCAGTGTGCACCACTATAAAGGAGATCTGCTTATCCTACTTGGCCAGAAAACGTTTAAACTTCTTAGACATGAGGTGTTCAATGGGTTGTGGGATACCAGACAAGAAACGTGATAAAGTAGAGTACACACAACATTCCTTTCCAAATAAAAAATGTAAGGCAGCAGGAAGATCATCATCGCATTGGTATAAAACAACGGGCAGGCACATCACAGAATCTGATCACCTTTTACCAATGCAAGCACATACTAATTACATAGTATGACTTGGATGATACAGATAAGGGCACTGACGATCAGGGTTAAATGAAATTTAAATGCCTAACTCCAAACTCAAGATTATTGCAAGAATCCATGAAATATAATAGAAAATAAACTAGGAAGGTATATATATGCAACATAATGATTCCTAGACACATGCCACTTATTTACACAAAATCACACCTGTACTTTGCAGAGCGAGGATCCTGGTCAAGATGTTGCTGTAGATAGGATAAATCTTGCACATCCGTGTAAAAATCGAGATTAAAAGCTGCAAAATGTCTGCAAACCGTCAGCATTATTTCACTGGAATTTACAATCAGTAAGTGAACTCTATATAGCTGCAGCACCTAGCTTCCCATAGCTCTCAATAAGATCGATCTTAGACAAGACATTGATGTGTGGGAGTTCCAGATGTAGCATGGTCGATAGAGAGAGAAGCAGAGCACTTATATATTTGCCTGGATCACTGCATAGATGGGAATCAATTAAATGCACTGCGGTCAACTGCATGAGAGTAGAAACATGTTTTGGTTAGTCAAATTGGGAGATTTGCCCCACAAGTAGATCAAATTGATAAGTTAGAATGTAGTGATACATACACGAAGGTTCAACTTCTTTACAAGTTTCTCTATAAGTCTCTTGGCATTTGAGTGAAGAAAAAATAACTCCACCTGGCCAGGGAAATCAAAGAGAAGATAGTGATCTGCAGAAATATTAAGTGGCAGGTAAATTATTGGGCAATAAAGTATATAAAGAAAAACTAAAAATATACAGAATAGAGCATGGAGACATGCATAATGACATGCTAATAGGGAAAGAGGGGGTGAAGAGAGAGAGGTGTTGGGGGAACAAGAAATTCACAGAACATGTCATATCAAACACAATAAGCTACATACGTAGCTTTTATTTTAGCCTTAAAGTATCACAAAAGTTGTCACAAAACTAGACTATATTCCAAACATGACTTGCTTAAAACATGAACCTGCAGTTGATTTACAAAGGTGAGCCTTGAGTGGCAAGTCCAACTTCATCACTTACTAAAGTAGGCAGAGCTGCACAGAAACTATTCAACCTGCCCTATAAGCAAATCACCCTCCTTACTATTCTTAGCAGCCGCACCGAAAATGCCAGAGCCCTCATAAGCAAATCACCCTTCATTTGTTTATAATTTTTTTTATAGGATTATCTGCGTATGCACTCAAAGGTATAAAGACCCAACAATCAACAGCAATGTGGTGAACCATTACATACTTTTTAAAAAAATGATGTTTGAAGAACAACAGTACTCTCTATCAGCAATGAGCTAAGTCACAGAACAGTTCTCCATCATTCCCTCTCATGTGTAAGTTGCCATTTGGTCTTAACATAGAGCAAAAATATTGCTAATGAAGGACCAATAGACTTGAACACATATAGTACTCTGTTTATTTTACTGTTCCAAGGTCTCAGAGCTCAAAGCAAGAATTCAAACTTCAGATGGATTAACTGAAGTCTAGTATTCTTTAATCGTAGTACATTCTCTCTCTTGTTATTTTGCATATTACTCCTGCTATTATGTTGCTATTCCCATTTTCTGTTTGACATGGTTACATCTACCTCATGTTTTTCCAGGGAAAGGCCCATCTTATACGGGAGTAGAGAGTGAAGGGACCTGTTTAGCACACCTCACAAGCTAATTGCTTGCTGGTTTAAGATTTTAGATCAATTAGTGTAATCTCACATGATTTCTATGTGAGATTTCTATCCAACACACCAGAATAATCTATTCAATTGGTCAGGGATGCCAACACTGTCATTTCCAAAGCATTAGGATCTCATCCTCTAATAGATGAAGATAACAAACCAGAAAAAGGAAACTCGCTTTAACAGAATATAACATGAAAAGAATGCCAAATTCATCTGGCAGTTTATTTACATGTACAGAAAGCAACATCTATCATCCTTGTATACCAACCTTTTAAAAGAGGTTTCAGCTTAGATTGCAGCCAATCAATGTTCTTCTCTAGGTAATCCATACAGTACACAAGACCTGGTCCAACATAATAATAAAGGAATGTGAATGGAAGCAACAAAATATAAATCATAGTTAAATCACATAAGGAAGGGATCCTCAGGGAAAATGTAGAATCTGATTTTCCACAGTGGAAGCTGTTTGTTTGTGTGTTGCATATGGAAAAAGAAAAACACCTAGTTGCATGTTTGTAAGATATCTTAAATAAAGTCTTTTGCATAACATGTCTAGGTGCCTCTGTTGTTAATTACTGAAAAGGGATTTCCAAAGAAAGTGAAACAGAAACTGCATGGTCACCTCCATTAGGCCCAAGAGAATGCTCCATCATCACGTCGCTTAGTTTGATAAGTTCCTCAATATTTACAGCGCATTCATACCTATTCTCATGTTAAGGGCAATACATGGACAACAATTTCCACTTGTTAGCGACAACCTGGGATTCAACATGTAATTAATGAAGGTATAAAAAGGATACGGCAACATATCATTGGCAGGATCCATATTAATGACAGCAACTTTCCTGCAAGCCAACAAAATACAATAATTCCTTAACTAAATCAAAGCAAGTGAATACAATAATTTTCCAGGAACTGATATGATGTATGTAGCAATAAGAACAGAAATCACAAATCACATTGAATTTCCTGTCTCCTATTGTTTTCATATCTCCTTTTACCACAATCTCAAGGTAGAAAGCTACACTAAGAGGCACATAGGTTAATCATATTGGTACAATGAGTCTCTATTGCCAATGAAGGTATAATATATCAAGCATGGAGGGCTAAAATTAAGGAAAATTCCCTGGATTCTGACATTTCATAGCCATGTATCATTATAAATAGTAGGTGGAGTTTTGCTCTCACATTTTGTATTATGCATATCCTTACATGCTGGTGACTCCTCCTTAAAACGAATCAAAAGAACACTTCTGCATACGTAGTGCACTCTATTTACATGCCAGTGACTTGTGCGCCAAAAGCACACCTCAAATCACAACCATGAGTTTGGTGGTGGAAGTATTTTGCAAACAAGTGATTAGTACAAAAACACATGAATAGATTTGAACTCACCCACTTGATTGTTGACAATTCAAAAGCCAGAAACAGTAAAGGCCAACATGTGACATGCATAAACAGTCAAAAAAGTTGTGTAACCAGCTAAGATCAGGACGAGTGAACTTTACAAAAATCCACATATAAATGATCAAACACCACTGCAAGTGTGGAATGCCTTCATAAAGCTTAATATACATGCGCCGGCAAACCACGACACTCTTAGGAAGATGGCTATTTTAGACTCCAAAGCTTGTACAGGGCAATGCATTATCAGGTACAGGAGAAAACCTTCTTAACAACAAACTAGTTGGCAGCAACTAAAACCCGATAAAATGAGGTCATGTGCATTGTACTTAGTTTTCTGTGGTTGTTATTATCGCCAAGAAAGTTAAACTTTCAGTTACCAAACATTTGTGTCCTACACAGGTGTACTGCAATCAAGTATCACAGTCACCGGCCACAACCACCCTAAAACCTCACAAGACTGCTAACAATCAGGCAGGAATAGAGTAAGCTATCTAGCTGTGAAGAAACGTAACTTGCTCCCGAAGATGGGGGTACATAAGGGTGAATCTGATGTTCGTCATTCCATATCTTGAAAGGAATACATATCCAAATTCCAAAGATAGATAAAAAGAACAAGCTGACACATACAGAGAGTGAGAATACCTTCCGATGAGTTGGAGGAACTGAGACATGCCATTACAATAAGTAGTCTTTCCTGATCCTGGAGGACCAATAACCACTTGCCCAAACACCATCTTCTCTCCCTCCTCTTCCTTCCTCTCAGCCTCTTTCTCTGCAGGTAAAGTTTTCCTCATCATAAAATGGAATACCATATGAAGTTTACAAAAAGTTCCTTAAACATAGTTGCTTCTAACGAACAAAAGATGATCCCAAATTTGCTCGTTCTTCGTTAATTAAGTAAACATTTTTTCTTATCACCAAAAGAAAGATGGGTACTTGCCAACTTTATTAGTCACTAAAACAGGGACTGTTTTGTTCATTGCCACAGAATCAAGAAGATGGAATCCCATTCCAAGCAATCAAATTCCTTGAGGGGGGATTTCTGTTACACTTTTTTTTTTTGGCATCTACTATAAAAATGAACGGAAATATTGACGTGAATTGCAAGCAAATAGTTCATCAATGGTCGAACAAAAAAATTTATAATCAGAAAGCCACAGATGGAGAATAAAGAAACGGTTGTGAAGATTTCTCTGCAATGTCCACGTCACTGTCCTCTCAAAGAAGTATATTCGCAATTCACCCAAGCATTTTCCCAAACACCTTCTGTGCAAGTCCACAAGCGCCCAACGAAGAGCAATACAAGCCTCTCGCACCAGCCGTGCCCAACAAAGCTATCGAGAAACGAGCAAGAATCGCGTTCTCTCTCCATTCCCACTCCAACATCAACCAAACAAGCGCCACCACAACTCATTTCGCTTCAGAAATGCGAAATCTCGCAATCAACGGACCGACCGTCAGACATAAGGAAAAGGAAAGCCACAAAAGATATAAAAAACCGAAATCACCTCCGCGGCGCGGCGCGGCGCAAAAAGGTGAAATTCCAGGGGCAGCCGCTGCGGCCGGCGACGCAGACGGTGAGCAAAATAAGCGGAAGCGAACGGACCTCGAATCCTACGAGAGCGCAAGCTAGTGCGATGGCGGTTTCGCGCGGGTGCGTCGGAGAGATGGAGAGAGAATTTAGGGTTCTAGGGAGCGGATCGTTCGGGTTTCCTATGGCGTCTGCGTCCTGCAGTCGAAGAACGAAGCGAAGGGACTGGACTACTCGAGAGCTTGGCTGCGTGAGTCAGCACTGGAACCTCGTCTCGTCGGCACGGCCCGACCCGACTCCGATTGAGTCGGTTTCCAGGGAGTGCCGGCCCGGTTTCAATTCTTAGTGTCTAAATTGGTCATAAGCAAGACGTTAAAAAGTTTTGACAGCCCGGAAATAGACGGGCTAGAGGGTAGTTATCCCCTCGATAAAATTAAATAACCCGCAGGCCACATACCCCTTTCGGGGGTAGGAAAGCTACCCTGAATTCCAGCGGCCTTTCCCGGTGAAATATCCGGGCGCGGAGCGCAAAAAAGGAAGGGGGGATCGATGTGTGACCGAGTTAACTACATATGTTCTTTTAATTTTCTTCAAAAAGACAAAAATGATCAGCTTTTTTTTTTAATTTCTTCATGACATAAGGGAGCAAGTAGTGTGAAAAAATAGTGACCTTTTTATTGGATTGGACTAGTGGTTCGGTCCAATTCTCGATCGTAGGACCAATTCGTCTGATTCCCGATTCCCAATTCCACCTCGAAAACAAACCGGAAATCGATCTCCATAATAATTTTTGAAGGAAACTAGTGGTGCGGTGGTGTAGTGAGAACTAAGGTAGCCGATAGATTGAGACGGAAAGATCTTGGGCATTGAATTTCAGCCGACTTTACCTGCTGCCCAGAAGCTACGTTCGGACAAGCAAAAAACAAAATATATGCTCCGTTCATTTTGTAGAAAGTGTGGCATTTTCGGAAATGGTTTTCCAAAAAGCTATATTTTTAGGAAAATAATCATATTTTCTAATATTCAGTTGAAATTAAAAAATGAACTAAAAAATATTTTTTGCCGTTCAATAAGGGAAATATTTTCCTGCATGTACTCATTTTCAATAATTATTTTATTTTATTTTAAAATCATCTTTTAATTTTTCATTTTTTTCCTTTTTATTTTTATTTTTCATTCTCTTTTTCTTCTTTTTCCTTGGCCTTGGCCTATTATTGACTATGACAATGGCTGGCAACTAGCCATTGGCGAGCTCCTGCCTCGCCCTAGGCTGGCGAGGCTTGAGCTCGCTCAAGGCTAGTGAGCTTAGGCCTTGCCCAAGATCGCTAGAGCCTCGCCGCCCTTTGACAACCTCAAGTGAAGCTCAAGCCCCGCCTAACTTGCTGACCTCGAGTGAGGCTTGAGTCCCGCCCAACTTGTTCAGGTCCATTAGTGTCTGTGTCCTGCAGTCGAAGAAAGGAAGCGAAAGAACTAGACTACTACTCAAGAGCTCGGCTCAGTGAGTAAGCAAAACTCGTCTCGTCGGCATGGCCCAACCTGACTCTGGCTCTGACTTGGCTGATGGGTTTTTTCTTTCATTGAGTCATAATTTTCGAAGGAAACTGTTGGTGGCAATGGCGATGGTGGTGATGGTGACGGTGGCGCAGCGGGAACGAAGGTAGCTAATAGATTGAGATGGAAAGATCCCAGCCGTCGAATTTGAGCTATGTTGAACCGGTTCGTCTATTTTCTTCAAAAATTACTAGAAATTACATTCAGATGAGTGAACAATGAAATATAAAATGTTTTAAAGGGACGCCCAACAAATTAGGTTGTATTTGGTAATGCTCCCAGGAACATGTGTTTTTATTCTTTTGTTCCCGCGAGTAGAAATAGAATAGAAATGCATTTAGTAAGTTTTTTGTTTTTAGGAATACATTTGTTCCTGAGAATAGATTGGGAACAAAAATAAAAAAAAAAAGTTATTTCTTATTCCTAACAACTCAAGAAATAAGAATCAAGCTTTTTTTTTTTTTTTTTTTCTCTCTCTTCCTCCCTTCTTCCCCTAGCTAGTCGTTGGCCTCGGCATCGGCCGGTGACTGGCCAGATTAGGCTCAACAACCTTACCAGAGCCTCGTCGGCCCTCGGTGAGGTCATCCCGAGCTCGCCGTGGCTGGGAAGGCTCCCCCAAGCCTCATTGAGGTTGGGCGAGGCTTGGCCTCACCTTGGTCGAGCGAGGTTGACCTCGCGGTGGGACCTCGTCGGTGGCCAAGTGAGGTTGCCTCGCCCAGTCACGGCGAGGCTTGGGGTGACCTCGTCGGTGGCCGGCGACCTTACTAGCTCTTGTCTAGCTGGTTGGTAGGAAGGAGAAGAAAAAGAAAAAAAGAAAAAGAAAAATGTAATAAAATTATTAATAAATTAAAAGAAATTTTAAATCATAAAAATTTATGGGGTTGTACCAAATGCATTTCTCCCCTGAAAACAGAAATTTTGTATAGTTATCAAACGCGTTTAAATACTTAGAAATTGTTTCTGAAAAACAATTGTTCCAAAGAACAGAAACATTATTAAATGCATATTTAAAAGTCAAATGGGATAATCACACAATAGGTCCATCAACTTTGATCCATTGTGCAATGTGATTTATGAACTTTTAATTTGTTTAATATGATCATTGAGATTTTAATTTGTTCAATGTGATCTATGGACTTTTGTACATGTTAAATGTAGCTCTTGAATTATATTGAAAGTGTTCAATTTTGTCATTTCATTAATTCAAGATCAGAGACAATATTAAATATTTTCATATAGTTCAAAGACTGTATTATATATTGGGTTAAAATTTAGGGACCATTCATATCACTTTTCCAAGTCAAATTTAATGATGTTTTACGGTGTCACCTTTCTTGTTAAGACCGGAGCATTGCAAAGCTTTTTAAACTATCGGTATTTGAATGCTTTAAAAAATTTTAAATTTACAAAGTTAATTTTTTGGTTAACACAGGAGGTAATAAAATTTTTAGAAACCATCTAACTAAAAAAGATTCAAAATTTTTCAAATTTTGTTCTTGGTTACGACGGATTGTAGCTGTTGCTCGTGGTAATTGAAAAATAAAATATTACGATGTTCTTGTCCTTTCCTATTACGAATCATCGTAACATGTTGTAAATCGTCATAATCGAGAAAAGAATTCCAAATTTAGGATGATTTTTGCAATTTGTCCCGATTAAAAATTGCAACTCTTCTTTACCAAAAAAAAAAATAAAAATTGCAACTCTTTGTAAATCGTCGTAGTCGAGAATATAACCAAATTTACCACGTTTGGTTCTTGGTTATAACAGACCGTGATAAACTTTTGAAAACATCGTTATTCAAAAATCCAAATTTATTACGTGTTCTTCTTGGATATGATGCCTCGTCGTAAAAAATTTCCAAATGCTCGTCAGTTTGAAAATACGGTAATGTTTTGTTCTTTGTTACAATGGACCATCGTAGATCTTCGGAAATGGTCATAATTTAAAATATTCAAATTTATGACATTTGTGCTTGGTTTAGATCAATCATTGTAACTCTCCTTAAATGGTCGTAATTGAAAATAATATCCATATTTAAAATGTTTTATACTTAGTTATGACAGATCTTCGTAAACTTTTTGGTATGCCGTAGTTATTAAAATTCCATTGTCTTAGTAGGATCTGTAAGACCCTTGTTTGTTTTAGAGAATTCGAGAATGAAATCCAAATTTAGTTCTTGATTACAAAGAACCGCTGTAATTATTTGTAAACCATCTTAACTAATATAAGTCCAAATACTTGATAAGCACCGTAATTATTTGTAAACCGTCTTAACTAAAATAAATCCAAATATTCGATAAGCGCCCTAATTATTTCATTACAACTTAACTGCCTCTCTCATTCTAACAACACTCTCATCCCCAGAGGTTATAGGCCGTCCGTCACTGATCAGGCTTCTGGACTTGTCTCGGAACTGCCTAACCAGAGGTCTCCTTGGAATTAGGCAACTCGAGATTTTCGACGACGTTGGACCTCTACGAAAATAATTAGGAGGTGGAATTCCAGATGATTTAGATGACTGCGTTGCATTGCTACTATTGAAGGTGGGAGGCAATTTCTCCCGTGAGTCCATTACTCAATCGATCCGATTGTTGGGCAGGCATCGTGGTACTAGATCTTTCGAGCAACAATTCTTTCATGGAGATTCCAGAGTTCTTAGATGTGTTTCGTCCATTCAAAGTGCCGAATTTGTCGAAGTCAATCAATGCCCACAAAATCCTAAAGTCCCCTAGTTTGGAAAATAATTCAAAGACTGACGATCAAGCGTGATTGATTAGCTGGCTGCCCCACCTTTGCTGCGAAGGCCCTGGGCGAGGCCGTTGGGGCCTCGTCGACTGTGACATCCTGGAATTCAAGCCCTCTAAGGGATAAATAAATGTGAATTTCGTCAATGCATTGTTGGTTGATCTCACTCGGAATTAATCACTCCTGAGATATTGACCTTGAGGGAAAAGGCTAATGAGGACAGAACTCGTACAGCTAAAGAACTTGACTTGGGAAAACGATTTGACCATGAGACTTGCGTGAGGATGATCCTATAGATAGGCAGGCCGATTTCAAGGACAACTAGAAGTCGATTCGCGGACAAAACATAATGGAACGACATGTGATTCCGTTTACTGTTATTGAACCTACAAACAACCCTAGGTTGATCATCAGTAATCGTGTACTTTGAAATAAGAATCTATCATCCGCAATTTCATATAGTCAAGGACGTCCATGTGTCAAGAATCCTCAAAGCTGCCCGTCAGTTTGAGTTGTACCCAAAATGGCATTGGGTGAAATTGACACGACAAGAGAGCTTAGGATTGGACTTCAAATTATCATGAATGTCCAGGATGGACTTTGGATGAAGCTACTTCGACAGTCGACAACGCCAGTTAGGCCGAGTGTTTGGAAAAGGGATTTTCAAACCGAGGAAACGAGCCTATGAGGACGTGGCCGAGCAAGACCAATGTGGCCTTAGGCCCAAGGTGGGATAGCCATAATGATGGGCCCAAAGCAAGCAAGTGAGCCCATTGGGCCCAAACCAACTATTCCTCCTTCCAAGCCCATTACCAAACTTTAAGCCCATTTGAGCCCAATCAATTCTCAAGCCCATTCCTATTCATAGCCCAGCACATTTCTTAGGCCCATACATCAATTTCAACCTAAGGGTATGGGGAAATTGTGCAAGATGAAATGACCAAATTGCCCATAAAAGCATTTGGATAAGGGCAAAGGAAGAGAGAGAAAGATGAGGTCATGTGCATGGGGATTTAGGACATGCTTTTTGGCCTTCTAGAAGAGTGCAGTAGCCCTCACATCACTCTCTCTCTCCCCTCCTTTGGCCCTCTCTCGACCGACCTCTCTCTCTCTCTCCTCGTTTTCCCTTTCTTCTTCCTTTTGCTCCTGCAGATCTTCATGTGAAAACCGGAGTTGATTGTTGGCTTCCCAGATGAATCAACTCCCGTGCCACCCATCATTGTCTTTAGGACACCCAGATCGTTTGCCCTAACTTGGCCGTTCACCGGTCGGAGCCGCTGGATGACCCACCGGCCGGCCAGAAGCCAGCGTTAGTCCGAGCATCTAGTCCTATTTTGCTCCAGCTGACCTTTCTCCAAAAACCCGAGTTAAAAATGGTCTTCCCGTGAGAATCAGCCTTCGTATGGATGAGCCTAGCCGCTCGCCAAACGGAGCCGCCGGCCAACCCGTATGCCGGTGAGAAGCCGCCACTCGCCGACCACCTAAAGTCCGCCCAGTTTCGCTTGTTTTGCGTTTTCTTTGTGTTTTCTCCCATTATAACCGTTCCTCCACCCAGCTTAGCCACCAGGCTAACCCGCCGCCGGTTGCCAATTAACCCCTCGTCGAAGCTCTGATCAATCGCCCAACTCCGTTTCTCCATCGACAGTGCTATTTTTCAGAGTTTCAGTGGGATTCCGAGTTGTAGTTGCTGTTTTGAGCTTGGGACTGCCTTGGATTGTCGTGGTAGAGGTCCCGGTGTGTAGCCACCGTCATCGCCGCTGCGTCCATGTCTCTGGCCCGTTTAACGGGTGAGTTTAGCTCATAATCCTTTGATTATTGCCTAAACTTGCTTAGGGTTGGTTTAATTTGTGTTAATTCTAGTTTAGGAGATTTAACTAAGCTATATTAGTCATAAGATAGGTGGTTAGATTAATGGCTAAGATTAGTTTAGTTTAATCTTACTTTATTGGCTTAAATATGGTTTATGTGCTTAATTAGGCTTGTTTAACCTTAATGGATTAATTGCTTACTTTAATTAGTATTTTTAATGAATTTTGAATTTAATTTATTAGTTATTAAATTTTGGAAATTTACTGTTCAGGCAACACTATTCACAAAACACCGTTCACGAAACACTGTGCACCCGAAAATAAAAAGAGCCTAATTTCATGTGTTTTGATCTTATGAGGTGATTTGAGTGTATAAATGCATGAGCATTTGCATCGATTGAGTGAATTTCATAAAAAAAGGGAAATAGGCTTTGTCTGAGGGACACCGAAATGGACCGCCTTTAGGGGAAAATGATTTGAAAGTGTATTTGTAAGCATTGTGTATTGGTTAAATGCTCATAGAGAAGAAGGGAGTCTTAGTAGTGAGCTTGCGTGATCAAAAGTTGAACCGTCATCCAATGGGAGTTTGGGGGCAATATTCGGCGGGAGTCGGAAGCCGGCCACAGTAGACTTTGGACCGATGTCCCTCTTTGGGATACCATTTGAATGGGAGTTCAAGTTGTAGCTGTACTCGACGGGACGGGATGAAGCCCGATTTTCATCGGTAGCCCGGCGGGAGTCGGATGATCACTGACTGGAAAGTTAGCCATGGCCGGGAGGTCATAAATTAATCAGATTGTCAACTGGGAGTTGACCATGGCCAATGGGCCATAAGAACTAGAGCACGTGTGACTGTTGAGTTGGTTGGGCCTTATTATGGGGTAAAATTGTGTGGCGCGGTATGGGACGTGTCATAACGATTTTACCTTATAATCGGGACTCGTGTAATCGAGTGATGCATGATAGGTGGCGCACTAAAGTACAAGAGCATATGTGAATCATGGCATCATTGGTTTTCATTGTGCATGAGTTTAACACATTGTTTATGGCACGCACGCATGAATCGATAACGTGTAGGGTGTGGCAATGGCTAGGTGAGATCGCTTGCGACGCGACTTGCATGTGATTGATGAACTGTATCATTTAATGGCCATGTGCATTGCGTGTATTGTGCTGAGATTCAATGTGCAAAGTATGGCATACTAGGTAAGGTTACATGCGAACCGACGATGTGGTTAGTGATTGACCTTGGTTGTTGTGATTTGTTGATTGTTGGTTGTTAGTCGTGGTAAGTTTGTGGGGTGGTTCTGGAGAGATACTCCTGAGTTGAGTTAGTGTTCTAATCGGGGGCTTAGGGGAGGACTCGCTGAGATTTATATATCATTGGTTATTGTATAACCACTTTTAGGTCATTAAGATGACAATTTTGTCAATAAGGTTTGGTATTCCTAAGGACTGAGATACTGTTGTGACGCACACACCGCTTCCCGGGTCGGGCATATTTGTATGAGAAGTATCTCACCACCATTTGGGTGGATGAGGGACCGGGGCAATGGATACCCCATAGGTTTTTGGCATGGTTCATTTGGAATGGAGATATGCTAATCGGTCATTTGCAAGGTTTTGACAGGCTACTTGGTAGGGGCCTCGGGGACGCTGACTGGGATCCCATGGAGTTGGACCCTCCTGATGATGCAGTGGAGAATCCTGGCCCCGCATCACCAGTGATTGACTCGTACGGCTCCAACTCTAAATCAACGGAGTCTGAGTCCCCTGAATCCGAGTGACTGTAGTGTGGAGCTCGAGGGTTCTTTCTGTGTATAGTTGGGTTAGCCTAAACTAGTTTTTTTTTTGTCTAGCTTAGAGGATGGATCGACCCCTCTGTTGGGCTTGTAAATTGGAAACGATCCTCCGTAGGTTAATCCAATATGAAAATGTAAAAATGTATATATATGAGTAAATGTTGTGTTTCTGTTGTTCATCTCACTATCCCTGTTTTCTTGCTTGATTGTCTATTGATGGGGAGATGGTTCGTTTTCCGCTTGCACATAATGAAAGATTAAAATGAAGGGTCGGTGATGTGTCTTAGGACGTCGCAAATTTTTAGTCGACCACTGAGGGATGTGCTCGCTTGAGGTTCGGGGCGTGATATCGACTGCTGGCGAGGCCGTGACGGCCCTCTTCCGCTTTGGGTGGCGTTGCTTGCGGCTGCCCAAAGTTGGATGCTTCCCAGAGTGGCCCCAATGGCCCCACTCAAGGCCTTCGTGGCCAAGGGCAAGGGTCACCGGTGATCCTTGCCGACCCTAAAGAAAAAAGAAAAAGAAAAGAAAAAGCAAAAAATAAAAATAAAAATAAAAAATTCAAAAAATAATTAAAAAATACTAAAATAATATTTTCTGGTGGTCACATTGGACAACTGGCAGCCACGTCAGCTTTTCCGAAGGGCCAAATTGAAAGCGGCACTCAAGTGATTGATGTTTCAAATTTGTGGCATCAAATGAGCGGAAAAAAAAAGTTTTGGCAAGAGCGCCGTACGAAAGTTTTGGCACTTGTACTGTACTTATCTAAGTTAAAATCATTTCATATTTGACTGATAAACCTGTTTCATCAATGAGAGACAACATTGTAAGGCATGTATGTATGTGTAACTAGTTATATTTCAATGTGAATTAAATTTCGGCCAATTTATAGTCGATAATTTCTCCACGTGAATAATAACTTCCATATGAAAATTAGTTACGTATTTATATTCCATGGTGAACTTGCTCCTGCAAAAAAGAATTGTACTAAGTAGGTCTTTTAACAAAGTAACGTTTCACCATGGGAAGTAGGTGCCTGCATATCGATGACTCCTAATTTTATCACGATGAAAGGTAACTTTACTTCTAAACTCTTTAAATTCAGTGACTCGTCCGTGCTGATAATCACTATTTATTTAGAGAAGTAAGTTCAAGCATACTGGTTATTAGTAATTTCTTGGCGTAGTTAGTATTTTTACCTTTAAAAGTTGCTCATTCATGTGTTAATGTATTCCCCGTGAAATAAGTGACTGTCGATATATCTATGATCAGTTTTATGTATATGTCATTAAGTGTTTTTTCCATAAAAAAGGCGATTTAGTAACTTTACCAAAACGTGAAAATAAAAGAAAGGACAGAAGTAAACTTCAGAAATATCAGTGTTGAATAATTTGTACTTGCACTCCTCGAAAATCCAATACACTAGAGTTGCACTTTGCTACTAAAGCATTCTTGGATAATTCCTACAAGGCACATCAACAGTCAATACGTGTTCTCGAATTACCGCATGCTAGAATGCTGAATCCAGAAGCTATACATCCTTATTCACCCTCCAGAGCAACCGTGTGGTCTTTGGAACAGAGATCAATTCCCAATATTGGATTATTTCGAAACAAAGCAACCGCGAGACATTCCCATTCAATCTGCAAAAACCGAGATTTCTTTTGAGTAAGATTCCCAATAACTAATCGATTGCAATTCCTCTTAATGAGCGTCATACTAATGGAAAGGAAAAAACAAGAAGCCGGACAACTTATGTGGGATTCAATTTAGAATACTATGGAACCAAAACGGAATTCTAAGCAAAGCAACAGTAGTCGAGAATATGTGTGCACCATAGTCCTCGCGCTAGTTTTGTTATGTACAGATACAGATGGAGAATAATGATGAACTATCATTTTGAGGAAAAAAGAATGATCGATCCTCTTCAGTTATAGATTTTACCTCTCCGCTTCCATTTGCGTTTGCTTAAAACAACCATAAATGTGTAACAGCTAAACAGAAGCTGTTAGTAGTTCATCTTCTCCATGTAAACCCAATGCAAAGAGTTTCTCCCTAATTTGTTGCAGCTGATTTGCACTTCCGCTGATGCTCATCCGTCTTCCAGGCACACTATACGAACAAGCAACTCCAATATTGAACACCATAACCGAACACTCTTGAAATATGTCATCGCTTTCGAAAAACCATTGCTGGGGACTACGGGGGTCTAAATGGCTCTCTCTTTCTTGAAGCAAAACATTGTCTGTAATTTCAAGTACTCATCTAGGCAAAGCTTTTGTGACAAAACTATGAATATCGCTAGGACTCAACCTTGTGAACATCTCCAGTAAGAGAATGCCGTAACTATAGACGTTCCCATCTCTTGAAACCTCGCATCCCATTGCATATTTATGCTCCGTTCGTTTCACGGAAAATAACTTCTAGGAAAATGTTTTCCGTATTTTCCGATGTTCGTTTCACGGAAAACCAATTACTCAAAGAAAATATTTTCCATCAATGAAAAATACTACCTTCAAAGATAAGGAAAATGTTTTCCACAACTTCTTCCTTTTACTAACACATTTTTGTTTTATTTTTATGCTTTTTTTCTTTTCTTTTCTTTTCTTTCTTTCCTTTTCATCTTTCTTCCTTAGCTTGGTTGGTGGCCGGCAACCGGCGACCGGCGACCGACCGCGGCCGCGAGCCAGCTCGAGCTTCGCCCTAGGCCGGTGAGGCTCGCCTAGCCCGATTTGTGGAAGCCGAGCTCGGGCCTCGTCGGCTTGGGGCGGAGCTCGGCCTCGCCGGATCCGGCGAGCCGGGCGGGGCTCGGGCCTCGCCCGAACCGGCTGGCCGAGGTCTAGCGAGCCGCGAGCTCGCCGGATCTAGCGCGCGGAGCTCGGGCTCGCCGGATCGGGAGCCCAAGCTCCACCGCCGGATCCGGCGAGCTCACGGCTCGCGAAAGCCCGACGAATCTCCGGCGAGCTCGGGTGAGATCGGCCGAGCCTCGAGCTCGCCCGGATTTGGCGATTGGATCTTGGTCGGCCGCCGGGCGATCGGCCATCGTCGGGCGTGCGGCGGCGGAGGAAGGAGGAAGGAGGAGGAAGAAGGAGGAGGAAGGAGGAAGGAGAAGGAAAAGAAAAGGAAAAAATAAAAAGAAAAAGAAATAAAAAATAAAAAATTTGTTAGGAGTCATTAACGAACGGTGGAAAATGTTTTCCACTCAAAACTTAAGTTTCAAATGAACACCGAAAAATATAGCTATTTTCCTTAAAAATGACTTCTAGGAAAATGTTTTCCGGAGATGGCCCATTTTTCGTGAAACGAACAGACATTTAGATCATAGTGTAGGTCAAATTGGAGCGTGGATCTTCAAATCAAAATATAATGTGTTTAAAACTATAAGAGTTATCATTGGCTACCAAATATCACACATTGGGGTGGAGAGAGAGAGAGAGAGAGAGAGAGAGAGTGACAACTTGAATTTCAGTACTGTTTTCAATTGAATAAATTTGGCCTTTCATCGATGTGTTTACAGTGATATTTTCAGAGTTGATCACTCATGAGATAACTAGATTATCTGGTAAATTCATTAAGAGATTTTAATGTAATAGACTTGAGAATTCGACCAGAAGTCGACTACTTGACCATGTTAGTTTGCAATGGTCATTATGACATTGTTAAAATCGATCAGAGATTAGGGATAGGTCGATTCGACTAAGATGTGTGATCAAAGTGTGGGTGATTCCACATGATAGCAAAATTCTCGTCGAACGGCACTAGATTGATTTTTTGTCGTTTTGGGTACCCTGTGCCCATAATCGAAATCTTGAGATTTTCACAATCACCGAGAGTCGCTAATGTGTTGAGTGATTTTAGTGTGGCTCGAAAAAAATCGATCATGGGTCATTTGTACTAAAAATCTTTGAAAATTACCCGGTAGTTTAGGTAACGCTAAAAACGCGCCTAAGTGAAATTAACCGCGAATTTGAGTCCGATTTCAGAAATTGAAAGTTTTGTCAGATCACGATCTATTTTAGGAATGTCAACTCATCCTCCAAATAATTTTCAGAGATTTCGGGATTTTTACGGAAAATCGTTCTGACGTTGCGGAAAATTGGACGGAAATTCGGATGGGCCAAATTAAGGGAAATTGAGACTTCCAACCCGAGCCTTTGAGTGTCGGGGGATTGCAGAAAATTGTACGGAATTTTTCTCCATCGAAATCGGACCTCAATTTAAGAAATTGAGTAAGGAAATTGAATTTAATATAGTGAAATTTGAAGTTGGATATAAGGCTGAAAAATTTGGAATTTTAATTGGGATTATTTGGAGGAATTTTGGTGGAAAGTATTATGAGACATGGCATTCAATGGAAGGGCTAAACATGTGGACTTTTAGTGTTTTTCTCTCTTCTAGCTTGTTGGACAAGCTTGACCGACCCCCATCTTCTTCACGGCTTCTGCTTTAGCAAAGGATGAGTTGCTTCATCTTTTCTTCTAGATGAACCGCACGCTCAGTTCCCCACCACATCTGCCACTTCATCATCATTATCATTCACCATCATCCAACACCCCACCACCTTATGTTTTCCCAATCCACCGAAGCTTCAGTCAACATCCTTGCAAGTAGAGCTCCTTTGTTGACCATTTCCCCCACGCGTCCAGCAGCAAGTGAGCCCACCATCACTTGCCTTATTCCACCGAGCGTCCAACATCTTTGTTTGTGTCTTGCCAGTAGCAAAATGGAGTCAACAAACTGGTGAAGTTTGTCCCATCTTCTCTCACTCTTCGTTCAGTTCAATCCAGTGGCTAGCGAAGTCCACAAGCCAGCATCTTCGGCCCAGTTGCGTGTCTGCAGCCCACGATCAGCAGCCCGCATGTCTCTCTCCAATGGCCCAGCAAGTTTCGGGTTCATTCCACCGAAGACAAGCCCACGTGAATTGCAGCTCAGCCCATAAGAAGTTAGCCCAGTTCAGCAGCTCCATTGAAGCCCACGAGCCCAAAAGAATTCAGTCCATCAGCAACCCAGCGAAATCAGAAGCCCGCGAAGCCAAAGCCCATTCAAAGCCTAGCCCAAATCAAAAACAGATCTCAGATTGAGCTGAGATTTGTTGGGCCAAGTTTAGGCCTAGTCCAAGCCCGTTGGTGTTGTTGCGAGCCCAAATTCGGCCGCCATCGCGTCGTCATCGCGGTGAACCGGTCTCCACTTTTAATCAAGTGAGTTTTGCTTACTAATCCCTTATTAGTATGCTAATGATACTTAGGGGTTGATTAGATTTAATTAAGTGTAATTAGGTGGACATATTAGATTATAGTAATTATATTAGAGACTTATTAATGCATGTTAGGCAAATGGGTAGTGTAGTTAGCAAAGAAATAGGTCATGATATTTATTGAACGAGTATTGGTAATTTTCCGGGCTCGTATCGGCTTCCAATTAGGCATTACGGGCCTAAATTGGATTTATTGCATTTATTTAATATTTTCTGTGATTAATTAATTAATTAATTATTTTTCTGAAATTAGGCTAGGATAGTTGATCAAAATTTTATGCTGATTGTAGTGGTGCTCTTTGTTTGTTTAATTGAGTACTTGATTGTGCAAATTGAGTGCAAATAGTAGTTTTTGGGTATTTATTTCAGAAATTGATTAAATTTGGCAATTAAGTGGAAAATTACCGGGCGTCGGTCTACAGCACCAAAACTCTATTTTGGGACTGCTAAAATTAATGGGAGGTTTAAAAGTGAAAATCTTATATTTTGGCTAAGGCTGACCGTATACCTACGAACATGTATTTTTATTAGGAATGATAAAAATTGTGAATTGATTAAATGATCAATTATCAACATATTATGAAAGTATGGCTAGCAGCTTTTGGCAAATATATATATATATACATTTATCAGCGTACTATGAAAGTATAGCTGGTAGTTTCTGATGAGCATATATATAAAATAGTGGATCAATGGATCTGACAGCTTTTGGTGAGTATAATTTTTAGCGTTTTATGAAAGTATGTCTGGCAGCTTCTGGTGATCATATATAATATACTATATCAGAAATTGAGGTAGCTCTTGGCAAGCATATATATATATATATATATATATATATAGTATATTATCTCAGTATTTGAGGCAGCTTCTAGCGGGATATACTACCTATTATCGGCTTATAATAAGCAATCTTGGGTATGATAAGACTTATAGGTAGTATTGATTGAAATGGCCGAGAATAGTCATTGTTGACATGTAATTGACTGAGTCGATTGATTGATGATTCGATCTGATTGAATGATTTGATCTGATGTTGTGAGTTGATGTGGTTCCTGTATATCTGATATATACTGACTTGCAGGAAGGAATCGAGGCCAAGGTAAGTCCTCTGACTCGTGTTGTGTTTAGGCAGCCTCTAGAGTGTATTGGATTCCTAATTGGATCTTAGGGGGTAGAACTTGCTGAAACGTAATCTCATCTCGGTTGTGGAACAACATTTCAGGTGGAACCTGAGGAGGAAGAACCCGAAGAGGAGGATTCTGATGAGGAGCCAGATGAAGAAGATTCTAAAGAAGAGGATGATCTAGAGAAGGATCCAGAGTACGACCCGGATGAGGATGAGGATTGAGATCCCATCCTGTTTGCAAACATAGGTTGAGAACTGATGTGTGATAGTTTAGCTTTTAGTGAATAGTATTGTATTATATACTATGAGGTTTGGTTTGTATAAAAGTGTGGTTGTGGTTTTTCAATTGTGAAAAATATAGTCCTACTTTTCTATCCCAATTGTTTTACTGTCTGGGGATTATTTTATATGCTTCCGCATGCGTATTAAAAAGAAATGGTCGGCGATGTGTCCTGAGACGTCACTATTAAATTGACCAGGTGAGGGATGGGCACGCGTTCGAGGATCGGGGCGTGACATACAGAGCTCATCAGATTAACTACAGTATCAAGGGATGATCCAAGAAAGAATTTTGCCAATTTAAAGTCGCCAACATGGGCGATTATCTCTGCATCTAAGAGGATATTTCTTGGCTTTAGATCACAAAGAACAATGGGGATGTGGCATTGATAATGAAGATAATCTAGGGCCGAAGCAACATCAATAGCAATATTTAGTCTCTGAATGAAATTCAAATTTTTTGGGAGCTCATTCCCATGAGATGTTGCGTTTGGGTGTAGATATTGTTCTAGGCTTCCATTGTCCATGAATTGATAGACTAAGGCCTTAAAATCATTTCCTTGATAATTACTACCCGAGCAAACTATCAGTATCTTCAGAAGATTTTGATGTTTGATGTTCTTTAATGCTTTGCACTCCATCTTGAAGCTCTTTAGAGCATCACAACTAACTAAATGAAGCACCTTCATGGCAACAACAGTTCCATTGTCCTCTAGTACCCCCCCTTATAAATAGAACCAAAGCTTTGAACACCGATCAAATTCGTTGAAGAAAAACCAACTGTTGCTTTTAGGAGTGCTCCATAAGACACATTCGGACGTGAATCATTTGTTGAACTTGACACTGGTTCATTTACTTTCTTCTTTAACCAACAAAGATACATAAAAATAGAATAAGAGCTGCTCCAAAACTTAGAAAATAATAGAAGTAGACAATATCGCTATGTTTATCTTTATGCTCTTAGAGCTTTTGGAGATGCAGTTGGGGAGGTGAAATTTTCGTAGTCCGCCGTAAAGTTCATTGTTGCCAATAATAGAAGTATCGGTAGCATTCTTAAATACTCCTTCACGTGGCAGCATGCCTCCAAACTTATTGTAAGATAAATTCAGAAGTTTCAAGGAGTGAAATGCTGCTAAAATTTTTGGAAGAAGTTGCCCCCATTCTCAGTGACGTCATTGAAGTGCAATGACCTAAACTACTAGGGATTTCACCTACCAACAAATTGTTTGAGATGTCCAATGCAGTCAAAGCTTTCAAGTTGCCAACTTCTATAGTTAGATCCCCTGTCAAATGGTTACAAGACAAATTCAGAATGATTGCTAATGATGAGAGACCTATAAGCTATGGGGGTATGGCACCACTCAAATTGTTATAAGATAGATCAAGTAGATTAAGAGATTGACATTTTCATAGATGTGACAGAATTTGCCCATGAAAGTTGTTTCCCCCAAGATCTAGTTCAATCAACTTGGTTAAATTTCCCAAAGAAGATGGGATAGTCCCTCCCAAATTGTTATCATAAAAATACAATATCCCCACATCTTGTAGATTCCCCAAATTTGAGGGGAAAACACCTGAAAGCTAGTTGGCATGCATACAAAAATATCTTAGCTTGATTAAATTCCCCATTTCTTTTGGAATCTCGCCAGATATTTGATTCCCGCTTAAAGTAAATCTTGTGAGAGTGGTGGATAAATTACGTATGCATTTAGGTAACACCTCACTAAACTTGTTACACCCACCATGCATGTCCTCTAATTTGGTGCTATTAGTTAATGAGCAAAGGAACCTCAAGTCTTTAGGTTTTCCACTTCCAAGTTGATTAAAACCTAAGAAAAACCTTCTAAGTTTATATAAATTTTCCAAAGAAGGTACTTCTCCGGAAAATCTATTAACTTGAAGTTGAAGAGAGTCTAGCTTTGTGCAATTCAATATTGATGGAGGAATCGGCCCCTCAAGTTGGTTCCAAGCAACGATAAGAAATTCAAGATTTGGGACTTTGAGGCCTATGGCTACAGGAAGTGTCATGCCCCGATCCTGGAGCTCATGCCAATCCTTCCTCCTTGGTTGATTGAAGCGATGTCCCAGGACGTATCGCCGACCCATTCATTTTAAATGCGCATACGGAAGCATATATATAATCCCCAGACAACAGAACAATGGGATAGAAAAGTAGGGTTATATTTTTCACAACTGAAAGACCACAACCACACTTTTATACAAGCAAACCTCATAGTATATATATTACAATACAATACACAAAAGTATGATCTAACAACTATCAGTTCATCCGTTGGGTTTGCAAAACAAGGTGGGGGTTTCAATCCTCATCCGGGTCCTACTCTGGATCATCCTCGAGATCCTTCTCTGGCTCCTCTTCAGGTTCATCTTCAGGGTCTTGAAATGTTGTCCCACAATCGGGATAACACTACATCTCAGCAAGTTCTACTCCCTAAGACTCGATTAGTAAACCAATACGCTATCCGGGTTGCCTATGCAATTATATCACAGATCGATATCTCGATCAATCGACCTAGTCGATTACATGTCAAGCGGACCCTTCACCAGTTATTCCCTTTCAATCAATCAATTCACAACATCTGATCAAATCATCGAATCACATTAAATCCACACTCAGATCGAATCCTCAATCAATCGACTTAGTCGATTACATGTTAGTCGGACCATTTTCAAGTCATTTCACTCCTCATTGTATAACCTCCAATTGTATACTCAATCACAGAGCTACAGCAATGCTCTCGGGCGTCGTTTTCGCCAAAGTGACGTATGTAATGGACAACACTCGTGCGTTCTTTAAGGCATCGTTTTCACCAGTGATATCCTTAATCACCGAACCACGTATGTTCATAATGATGCATGTAGTAGACAGCACTCGTGCGTTCTTTAAGGCGCTATTTTTACTAGTGATTTCCTTATCATCGAACCACGTATGTCTATACTAATGCAAGTAATAGACAGCACTCGTACGTTCTTTAAGGCGCTGTTTTCACCAGTGATTTCCTTATCACTGAACCACATATGTCTATACCTCGTACCTGATCAGTCTCAGCCAAGAGTATTCCAATTCACTCTTACGATTCTTTCCGCTTTACAACTCATCAAAGCATTATCAATGCTAAATAACCATACTTGGCCATCTACCAATCAATCATTCAATTTCACTTAATTTCAATCAATCAAATTGCATAATTAATTCAATTCAACACAACGTAGAGCTTAAACAAATAAATGGACTACACCATGACAATCACCATAAAATTTCGATCGTCGACTATCCTAGCCTTATTTCCGAAAAATAAATAAATAATTAAATTAATTTCGAAAATTAATAAATAAATACTAAAAATCCAATTTAAGCCCGTAATGCCTTAATTGAAGCCCGAAAAGGGTCGGGAAAAATCCCGAGATGCATTCAATAAACAGGAATACATCTCTACTCGCTAATTGCACAATTCAATTGCCTAACATGCATCACAATTATCTAATAATCACTAATCTACTCTAATCTAACCACATAATTACACTTAATTAAATCTAATCAAATCTTAAGCATCATTAGCAAACTAAGAAAGCATTAGTGAGCAAAACTTTCTTGTGCAAAGCGAATACCGGAACACCGCGACGGTGGCCAAAATTCGAATTTTCGGCGACGTCGACGGACACTCAGGCCGGGTCAAGAAACCTTGCAAGCCCACAGAAGTTTCTGGGCTTAGACTTGGGCTTGGGCCTGCTGAAAATGGACTAAAATAAGCGGGCTTCGCTGAACTGGGCTGCTGTAATTTTCACGGGCTTCAAATAGCCCAACTGCTGGATTGAAAAGCAACTGAACTGGGCCGAGAACTTGGGCTGCTGCAGGGCTTCGTGATGGGCCAAACCTCACGTGTAAGTGGGCTGAGCTTGCTCCGAGTGGGTTGGGTGGAACTAGGCTTGCGGGGCCAAAATTCACGGGCTATAGTGGGGCTTCGAACGAACTGGATCGCTGGGCTCGCGCTGAGAAATTCCGAAGCAGCGAAGGAGGCGATGCTGGGCCAAAAGAGAGGAGATCGTGGACGCCGGCAGCTAGCGTCGAGCTGGGGGAGATGGACGCCGAAGGAGCTCCTCGGTGGAAGGAGACAAACAACACTGGAGCGGCAGAGTCTGGTCGCTGGCTTCGTGCGGCTGGCGTTGCGGACGAGATGTAGTCAACTTCGGTGAAGGAGACACCGGTTTGTTGACTTGGTTGGTTCGGTGGCCGACAAAACTCGGTGGAGAAGGGGGGCGATCAGCTGCAGCTTCGATGGGCCTGCTTCGTGGAGATGGAAGCTCGGTGGGGATTTTATTGTTGACTGAAGGAACCGAAATTGCTGGAGAACGCATGGAGGCTTCGGTCAATCTTCGGTGGATGAAGGTTGACCTGCAGAAGACAAATGGCGGTGGAGAGGGCAGGCGTGAAGTGGTGTGCTGGCGGTCGAGAGATGGGGCAGCAATTGTTTCGGTGAAAGCGTTGGCGTGGAGCTGCAGCAGGGGAATCGGTGGGGCGAATGGGCAGAGAAGACGAGCCAAAATGGGACAGCTGCAAGGGCTGGTTTCGGTGAAAGAAATAAAGAAAAGAAGTAAACAGAAGCTGATGAAGCCGATGGTGAAAATGGGGCGCACGAAGAAGGTGAAGACCGGCCAAGCATGCACGGCAAGTTGAAGAGAAAGGAGCAAAAGTCAAGCAATCCAATCCCTTAAATTGATTGCATGTTCCCTATTTCTTTCCAACTAAATATCCACCAATAATCAAATTTAAATACCAAAATTCCAGCCCTCCTCCTTAGCTTCGAATTTCACTTTAATTTGAGCTTCAAATTCATCACCCAATTCCCCAAATTGAGGTCCGATTTCGTTGAAGGAAAATCCCGTACTATTTTCCGCCAGTCCCCAACACTCAAATGCTCGGCTTGGAAGTCCAAATTTCTTTAATTTGGTCCGTTTGAATTTCCGCTAATTTTCCACAACGTCCGAAACGGTTTTCTGTAAAAATCTTGAAATCTCCGAAAATTCTTCGAAGTATGAGTCGACGTTCCTAAAATGACTCGTGACCCGACAAAACTTCCAATTTTTGAAATCGAATTCAAATTCACAATTATTTTCAATCAAACATGCTTTTAGTGTGATCTTACATATCGGGTAACTTTTAGGGATTCTTGATGCAACCAGCCTGTGGTCGATTTTCTTCGAACCACAACGAACCCATCTGACACATTGGCAACTCTCGGTGGTTGTGAAAATCTCAAGGTTTCAAATACGGACATAGGGTACCCAAAATGACATAAAATCGGTTTAGTGTCGATCGACGAGAATTTTGCAACCAGGTGGAATCACCCATACTTTGATCACCATCTTAGTTGAATCGACTTATCTCCATTTTTGATCGATTTTTAATTGTGCCACAATGACTCTTGCAGACTAGCACGGTCGAGCTATCGATTCCTGATTGAATTCTCAAGTTTATTGCATTTAAAATCCCTTAATGACTTCACTAGATAGGTTAGTTATTCCATGAGTGGTCATCTCAGAAAAAAACACTATAGTCACATTGATGAAAGGCCCGACTTCTCCAATTGAAATCAGAACTTGAAAATCAGGATGTCACAGGAAGAGTCCCTTGTATCCGATTGTCACTAGCCTCAAACACGGTGAGTGAAGAGAGATTGAGTAACAAAGATGGAATTGTACTTGATAACATGTTTCCTACAAAGGAAATCATTTGCAAGTTTGTTAGGTGGCCTAGAACTTGGGGAATGCTCCCGCCCAAGTTGTTATTAAATAAATAAAGTTCCTTCAGTGAAGATAAGTTCCCGATGGACCAAGGTACACTCCCGGTTAGATTGTTTTGATGCAAAGCGAACTTTTGTAGCTTTGCCATTGAACTGAGCTCTCCAGGAATTTCTCTAGTTAGTTCATTGTTCGAAAGCCAGAGGCTAAGTAGGTTTGAGCAACTCAAAATGTTTTTAGGAATTTCGCCAATTAATGAATTGTTGTTTAGTAGCAGCATACACAAGTAGTGCAACCAACTAAGCTCTCGAGGGATTTCTTGATTGAAGCTATTGTTTTGTAGCAACATCTTCCTTAAGAAGTTGAGATTTTTTAGATGAGGAGAGACTGATCCGGAGAGTTCTTGTGATTGCAAGTCCAAGACCGTAACCCTTTGGTGCTTGCGGCCGCATGTAATGCCATACCATTGGCAAAACCCAATGCTATTGTTCCATGAGTGAGTGTGCTGAAAGGATCTTTGGTTATGCTGGCTTTAAATGTGAGTAGCATGAGTCTGTCGGTTTCATTGGTGGTGGAGGAGACTTGGTTAAAGCATAGGGCAAGAACAATACCAAGAAGCAAGTGACATGATTGATGTTGGAGAAAACTCTTTTGATGTTTTTCTCCTTTAGAACAAAACAAGTTATGATCAAAACTTATCCAAAGTCTATTCTAAAGATTTCTAGAACAAAAGAGATTTACAGCAATGCATCAAAGTTTGAAGACTCTAAGAATCAAAGAGCAAATTTTTTTGTGTCAAAGTTCTTCCAATCATCACTTTGACAAATTCATGTTGATAGCCCATCAATCCCGCCGCCCATACAATCGATCTTGGTTTCCATAAATACAAGTGAAGAATGAAGACTTATCCACTCGGACGCCAATGAGAATAGACTTTGAGTCTTGATTATCTTTCTTTCTTTCAAGGGTTTTTGTCGCTCTTTCTTCTTCTTCTCTCTCCTCTGCTTCTCTCTCTTCTTCTTCTTTCTCCTCTCCTTTTCTCTCCTCTGCTTCTTTCTCCTATCGTTCCATTGATTCTGGAACAGAACGACTCAGCTTCTTCAATGCCATAGCAGAAATGGTGAGGTCATCCTCATCATCTTCATCCTCAATGATGAGAGCTCTTTTCTTTTTGGATGGAGCAACCATGGGCTCCTTCCCTTTTCTTTTCGCTGCAGAAGAGACTTGATGAGGCTTGGCAGGGGTTGTCTCCTTCACTTTCTCCAACGCCTTGTCAAGTTCTTTCAGTCCCACCACCATTTTGTCACACGATCAAACACAGAGAATTTGTGGAGGTTGAATATTCAAATATCTGAATAACTTTGACACAAGACCTGAATAAGGAAGTTGGCCCTTGTCCTTCACCATTGCTCTATACATGTGGAACAGAATAGTGTGAAGAAGAGAAAACTTTTTCCCAGCATTGATGGCATACATCAGCTTTGCCTCTGAGTTTGAAACATCAATTTTGGAAGTTGATTTCGGTCTGAGGCAATTGATCACAATCTTGTGAAGCAGAATGTTGAACGCACGCATCCTTGAGTAGGAAATCCTTCCCTCTGTCCTTCTATCTTTAACAAGTTCCAATGTGGCATGAGCAATAGAGACATTGATGGGTTGATATCTTCCTCTCTCAACCCCAATCACATCCGCCAGCATATCCACATCAACCACAAAGTCCTGATCTCGGACACTAAAAGAGATTCTATTTACATCCAAGAAACTAAGATCTAAATAGAAATATGCAGTTAATTGAGCATAGGCTTCTGTGGTGTCAAAACAGAACTGTTCAAGTTGAAGAAAGCTAAACTTTTCCCTCAAATTGACATTCACAGCATCAAGGAAATCAAAATCCACACTCCTAGGGTTTATCACCCCACGCTTCAACAATTTGGAGTATAGATCCTTCTGTTCCTTCGATCTAAACAAATTTGTCATTTTTCCTCAAATTTTCGCCGCAACACCAATTCTCGGTTGAAATTGGCTGTACAATTTGTCATCATCATTCCCATCGATCGGATTCAGTCCTCCAACACGCGGATCACTTGGGATATTTGCAAGGGTTTCTTCTACCAATCCCCTAGGAGCAATTCCCAAATGCTCCATTTTTTGCAAAAAGATGTATTCATTCCCATATCCCTTGTCCTTAAGAAACTCATCAATGTAGTTCAATGGAGTACCGGTCATCTTTAAGGCACGGTAAAAATTATAAATAAAAGAGGGCCTTTGAATTCTTACAGTATCTGCGTCTTCAATGATTTCTTCCTCTTGTTGATGACCAACACCCTGTGGACTAGTTGGTGGAGAATGACGTTGCTGAGAATGTTGTGGGCTCTGCTACTGACTTGGTGACTCCTCTTCCTCGGTGAGATCAAAGTGAGTAGGCCCCTCACTCATTCGCCGTGGTCCCTTACTTGCGATCCTCGAAGACTTTCTTGAAGACGACATCTTTCTCAGTCGTTGAAAGATTCCTTGCTTGACTTTCCCAAGAAAGATGACAACTTTTTCGAAGATTAAATAAGGAAGGAAGACAGGAATGGAAGATCGATGCTTTTTAGGGTTTTGGAGTTAAGCGAAGAGGAACCGACTGTATATAGCTCAGTCGAAAAGGGGGGAATACTAAACGTCGTAAAGGAAAGTGAAAAGATGCCTTTTTAAAAGATAACTGCCTTTTTCAAAAAATAGATAACTGCCATTTTAAAGAAAAACTAACTCTTTTTGAAAATGAAAAAATTGCACTTTTCACGGAAATTGAAGATAACAGAAATCAATTATAGATAGATGATCGTACCTTTCCGAGATGTAATATAAGAGAATAAAATAACTTACAGTCAAGAACTATGATTGTCTGAGTCTGAGAGTCTCTAGACTTTAACTTCTTCAAGTTTCAAGATGTTGAGTCTGGAACGGATGATTTCAAATTCATTTTTCTCCAAAGGCTTTGTAAATATATCCGCCGATTGGTTCTTTGAGTCAACAAACTGAATCGAAACTTCTCCATTTTGAACATGATCTCTAATGAAGTGATGTCGAATCTCTTTATGCTTTGCTCTTGAGTGAAGAATTGGATTTTTGGTAAGATTGATTGCACTGGTGTTGTCACAGTTAATCATCGTGCATGAATCTTCAATTCCAAAGTCTCTTAGCTGTTGTTTTATCTATAGAATTTGTGAACAACAACTTCCGAGAGCTACATACTCTGCTTCTGCTGTAGAAAGAGCTACTGTATTTTGCTTCCTTGAAAACCAAGACACTATCCTGCTTCTAAGTAACTGACAGGTACCCGATGTGCTCTTTCTATCAACTCTACAACCGGCTAGATATGCGTCTGAGTATCCAAGAAGAGTAAAGTTTCCCTTTTTAGGATACCAAAGACCGATGCTTGAAGTTGAAGCAATGTATTTGATAATACGCTTTGCAGCACTTAGATGAGATTCTTTAGGGTCTCCTTGAAATCTAGCACAAATGCAAATACTAAACAAAATGTCAGGTCTAGAAGCAGTAAGATAAAGAAGTGAACCAATGATACTCCTGTATAGCTTCTGGTCAACTTTCTTTCCTCCTTCATCTTTGTCTATCTTCAAGGAACTTGATATTAGTATATCAGTCTTTTTGCAATTTTTCAGTCCAAACTTTTTGACAAAATCATTAGCATATTTTTCTTGATGAATAAAAGTCCCTTCCTTCAATTGTTTCACTTGAAGTCCAAGAAAGAAGGTTAGTTCACCCATCATGCTCATTTCAAATTCATCCCGCATAGACTTAGAGAATTTCTTGCACAAACTTTCATTAGAGGATCCAAAATAATATCATCAACGTATATTTGAACAAGTAGAAAACTTTTGCTTTCTCTTTGATAAACAAAGTAGTGTCTACTTTATCTTTGACAAAGCCATTTTGAATTAAAAACTTACTCGGCTGTCGTACCAAGCTCGGGGTGCTTGCTTTAAACCATACAAGGCCTTTTCGATCCGAATGCGAGTCTGGCTTCCTTGGGTCTTCAAACCCGGAGGTTGTTCCACATAGACTTCCTCATGGATAAATCCATTCAGGAAAGCACTTTTGACGTCCATTTGAAATAACCTGAAATTTTTATAACAAGCAAAAGCAAGTAATAATCGAATTGCTTCTAACCTTACTACTGGTGCGTAAGTCTTGTCATAGTCTATCCCTTCTTCTTGCGTATATCCCTTGGTCACGAGTCTTGCTTTGTTACTTACGACTTTTCCTTTTTCGTTCATCTTGTTCCTGAAAACCCATTTAGCTCCAATAATAGATTTACCTTTTGGTTTAGGAGTCAACTCCTAGACATCATTAATGCTGAATTGTCTAAGTTCTTCTTGCATAGCTTCAATCCAGCTTTCATCAGATAAAGCTTCTTCTATGCTTTTGGGTTCTATTTAAGAAATAAGAGCCACAACACTAGTTCGCGCCTTTTGGATCTTGTGCGAATTCCTTCATTAATATCGCCAATAATGACATCTTTGGGATGACTGGACTTATGCTTCCAGTTACTGGTTGATTTGTCAGGTTGATGATCACTTCCTTCATTTGAATCTTCAATAACCACTTGTTGCGGGTCTTTCAGAGTCTGAGCTGCTTCTTGAGATTTAGACTTTGTAGAGTCTGGAGCAGTTTCAGATTCTTCAAGATGGGTCTGAATAGATTCATTTTGCATAGAATCCTGGAATTTGACATTAATTGATTCCTCCACTGATTGACTCTTCTTGTTGTAGACTCTGTAGGCTTTGCTTGAGGTAGAATATCCAAGGAAGATGCATTCGTATGATTTTTCTTCAAACTTACCAACTCGATCATTCGCATTTTTCAAAATAAAGCATTTACATCCAAACACATGAAAGTATGAAACAATAGGTTTTTTTCCTTTGAATAACTCATAGGGAGTTTTCTCTAAAATAGGCCTTAGAAAAACTCTATTGATAATATAACATGCTGTTGAAACTGCTTCAGCCCAAAATCGTGAAGAGATGTTACTTTCAATTAAAAGAGTTCTAGCCATTTCTTGAAGCGATCTATTCTTTCTTTCCACAACTCCATTTTGCTCTGGAGTATATGGAGAGGAGAACACATGCTGAAAACCAGATTCATCACAGAATTTTGTAAAATCTTGATTTTCAAATTCACCTCCATGGTCTGTTCTTATACTTGAGATAACATACCATTTTTCATTTTGAACCTTTTTAGCAAACTTTTCAAAGTAAGATAAGGTTTCAGACTTACTTGTTAGGAAATATACCCAAGTAAATCGTGACTAGTCATCCACAATTACTAGGCAATATTTCTTACCTCCAATGCTTTGAGTTCTGATTGGTCCGAAGAGATCCATCTGCAGAAGCTGCAGTACACCATTAGTAGAAACTTGATTTATTGGTTTAAAGGAATTTCTTACATGCTTTCCCAATACGCATGGTGTACATAAATCAGACTTTTGGTATGATAAATTGGGTAGACCACGAACAAGCTTCTTTGTTGAAATTTTGGCTATCTGCTTCATATTGATGTGCCCAATCTTTCTGTGCCATAAGCTTGCTTCGTTTTGAATTGAGATTAGACATTGCGATTCATCCGGTTTCACATCCAAGAGGTAGATATTTCCATGTCTTCGACCCATGAATTACTGAGTAGAATCTTTACTGGTTCCTGAACATATTCCCTCTTAAAAGTTGATTTTGAAACCAGTATCATACAGCTGACTAATACTGAGCAGATTGTAGTTGAGTCATTCCACTAGGGAAACATTGCTTATTTTGAGGTTTCAAATCTTTATAGTTCCAAATCCCACAATTCTTCCTTTGCTATTTCCTCAAAATGAGACTTTTCCACAATTTACTTGAACGAGCTTTATGAAGCAATTTGAATCTCCTGTCATATGTCTTGAGCATCCACTATCCAAATACCATTTTATATTTTTCTTGATAGTGACCTCAAATTCACTGTCTGAATCTGAGTCTGTTTTAGAGTTTGAATCTGAATCCGATTCCGATTGTGCCATCAGACATATATTGGCATAATCATTATCACTTTCTTTACACTCTGTGTCACTCCAAGTTTATGCTTTAAGAGCCTTTTGATAATTTTTTGCTTTTCCTTTCTTCTTCCTCAGAAGATGACAGTTGAGTCTGATGTGTCCCTTTTTCTTATATTCAAAGCAGACTACATCTTTGTTTGATTCATCATCCTCAACAGACTTAGTCTGTTACTTTTGAAAACTCTGTTGTTTTGGATTGAATCTTTTTCATTTTCTGTTCAGCTTTCTGAATCTTCTTATCATGAGAGCAAGCTCCTTATCATCCATGTCGTCTTCAGAATCTGTAATATCGGAATTATCATTGGATTTTAATGCAATGGATTTCTTACCTTTAGGATCTTCGTCTTCATTGATTCGTTCCACTTCATAAGACTGAAGAGTTCCAACCAACTTATCGACAGATAGTGGCGTGATCCTTTGTGTCTCTCTTATTGAAGTCTTTATGTGATTCCAATCCTTGGAGAGTCCACACAGTAGCTTGATACCTTCATGGGATCAGAAATTGGTTGACTTTGATTTTCAAGACCATTCACTGTTTCTGTAAAACGACTAAACATGTCAGTTATAGATTCTCCTGATTTCATTTTGAAGGCTTTGTATTGACCAAGGAGAATGTTTATTCTGGTTTTTTTCACTCGATTAGTTCCTTCATAGGTAATATGTAATCTATCCCAGACTTCTTTTGCTGTAACACAAGAAGATATTCTGTTATATTCAGTAGGTGACAAAGCACAATATAAAGAATAAATTGCTTTTGCATAAAGAGCTTGTCTCTTAATTATCTCTTCCTGAGTCATTTCACTAGACTCAACAGCTTCTTTTCCTCTCTCTGAGACAGATGCAGCTTTAGGAGTGATTCCTTTTTTTACAACGTCCCATTCCAGGGGATTCTTTGATCTTAGGAACGCTTTCATCTTGTTTTTCCAGATGTTGTAATCCTTTCCATCAAAGTAAGTTGGTCTGGTATTGCTTTGCGCTTCCACCAGCCCTAGAGCTAGCATACTAGCCATGGATCTTTAACTCTAAAGTAAAACACTTCAAACAAAGTGAGTACACAAGCTCTGATACCAATTGATATAACTAGTATAAGCACCTAGAGGGGGGTGAATATGTGTAAAAACAATTTCTCGAGATACGAAAGCAATACTAGGCAGACAATAGAAATGAAGTTCTCCTTTAGTCAACAAAACAAGTTATGATCAAAGTAAAGCAGAGAGTAGGGAAGAGAAAATTGAACACAAGGTTTATAGTGGTTCGGCTTATTCCAAGCCTACGTCCACTCTTCTGCATTGACAGCCCACCGGCTGGATTTCACTATGAACAAAAGAGATGTTACAGCAATGCTTTCCCTTGATTCCACGGTGTAGATACTCTACCACACTTCCTCAAGGTATCTCAAAATATAGACTCTCTTTTGCGTACAAGATTTCGCTCAGTAAATGAATTGACTAAGAATCAAAGAGCTTCAGACTTTGAAATTTTTCTATCGCGCATCTCTTCGAACAACCGGAACGTCTTCCTTATATACTTCTTTATGCCATCATACCCGTTGGCACTTACCAAAGGAATTCTTCCAATCTTCCCGTTGGATAGAATCAATTAGGAAGATCATTCGAGCTATTAAAGGAACATGTTGATAGCCCATCAATCCTGCTCGCCTGTACAATCAGGATCTTGGTTTCCATAAGTAGAACCTTCCAAGTATACTTCGCCAATCATCGGATCCTTAATCAATCTTGATTCGGATAAAGGAATCCATTACGTCATATCCAGCCAAGAGATCTTCTCCAGTCGATAAGGCCAAATCCTTAATGAATCACTCAATTCTGGATAGCCTTTCTTCAACGGATAAGAAACTGCCAATGAGAATAGACTTTGAGTCTTGAGTCTAGCAGCCCGGAGGTCTTCAGACTTTAAATAGTAGAGTCTGCAAATCTTCAGACTAGACTGATGGAAACGTTTTGTCAGCTTCAAAATATAAGGTTTTCTCCAACATATATATGGTATTCTGGTTGGAAATATCACCTACGAGATTGAATATCTTTATTGAAATCAATTTAGATACATCAAATCTTTTCGGAAGGCAAGTAAATTCGGAAAGAATCTACTTCTGGAAACCAAGATCCTGATTGTATAGGCGAATATGATTGATGGGCTTTCATTACAATCTTCAAATAGCTCGAGATCTCCTTGATCGATTCTATCCAACAGGTTGATTGGAAAATTCATTTGGAAAGTGCCAACGGTCGAGGAGGCATGAAGGAGTATTTAAAGAGGACTTTCCAGTTATTCGATAGAGTGCATAGAAGAGAAATTCCAAAGCCTGAAGTTTCCTATTCTCTCGTTACTTCTTACACTGAGCTCAAAGTTGTACTTAAAAAGAGAGAGACTTATAGTGTTACTTTGTGAGAGAGTAGTAGAGACTTTTCATTGTGAAGTTGAGATTACAGATTGTAAATTCTCTTTGATTCTGAGTGGAAACCAGCTAAGAGGCTATCGGCATGGGAGAGTGGACGTAGGCTTGATCTAAGCCAAACCACTATAGATTATGTGTTATTATTCTCTTCCCTGAACTCCTTTATTTTGTTTGTAGTTTAATTTAACTACTAAAGTTTGAACTTGCTCAAAGTCTTACTACTCTTCAGACTCAGATTCAAAAGAAATTTTTTTACTACTCTTTGCAAAAATTATTTTCACACCTATTCACCCCTTCTAAGTGTTCATACTAGCACTTACAATTGAAACCTGGTAAAATTCATGCTTATGAGTTTCATGACTCAAACTACAAGAAAGCGGGTAGATATGAAAGCAAGGCAAGAAGAAGCAATAGAAAGGATTAATGCTAGCGGAAACTGTGAGGAGGAGTCAATTTATATGGACAGCTTTTTGAAGCGTTTTTTTTTTGTTTTTTTGCCCTTCTTTTTGTGAGTATGATTGAGTGCTTTATAAAGAGAAAGAGAAAGAGAAAGAGAGTATGTCTCAGTCAATATAGAGTACCATTCAGTCCTCTATGGAAAGGGAAAAAAAAGATCAAGATATGATTAAGTGCTTTATAAAAAGAGAAAGAGAAAGAGTATGTCTCAGTCAATAAAGAGTACCATCTAGTCCTCTATGGAAAGGATAAAAGAAAGACCATCTTCACATTAAAGGAGCTCTCTTTCTCATTTTGAAAAGCGGTCACTTTGTCAATGAATTTTATTTATTTAAAACTTTTGGACCATAATTGGTTTGAAAGTAAAAATTGTTGCTAGAGTTGGTGGATTTTGGTTATTATAGCATAATTTTGCATAACGTTTGCTAGGAAAATGTTATTTTCTTTGGGCATTGCATTCATGTAATTTTCTCTTTGCTCGTATGAGGGAATTGAGTATTTCCCATATTATAAAAATGAGTAATAATTAATGGATACAATTAATACAAAATACTTACTTACAAGTAACTATAGATTATGATATGTATATTATACTTAATGAGTCAAATAGAGTTTCACTAATGATAATATGCCATGTGGCGCCACATCATGTAGCATAGTCACACAAGTCACACCACATAACACATACATGAATTCATGTACAACTATTGAGACATAAGAAATTACATATATATTTTATTAGAGATTTCACAATTGCATGATTTAACACAAGTAATCAACTAATTACTTTTTACTCATCATTAATTATTAATTAATAATAACCTCTTTATAAGAAGGTGTTAATTTTTTGCAATATCTTTTGAAGTGATTTTTTTTTCTATAGATAAGTCACAACAATTAGTGCCATTAAGTGAATAAGAAATTAACAAAATACTTACTTATAATGTTACATCCTGATTTTCCAATTCTGTTTTCAATTGAATGAGTCGGGCTTTTCATCGATGCACCTATAGTTCTTTTCCCTGAACTGATCACTCACGTGATAACTAGTCTATCGGTTGAAGCCGTTAAGGAATCTAAACGCAATAGACTTAAGAATTCAACCAGGAATCGACTACTCGGCCGTGCTAATTTGCAAGGGTCATTATGGCATTATCAAAATTGATCAGAGACCGAAGATAGGTCGATTCAACAGAGATATGGATTAGTGTGTGGGTGATTTCACCTAATTGCAAAATTTCTGTCAAACGACACTAGATCGATTTTTCTATCATTTATGTACCCTGTGTCCGTATTTGAAATCTCGAGATTTTCATGACAACCGAGAGTCACCAATGTGTTGAAAATGTACAATGTCGCTCGAAAATAATTGACCATGGGTCAATTACACTAAAGATTTCTAAAAGCTACCCGGTAGGTTAGGTCACGTTAAAATCACGCCAGATTAAAATTAACTGCAAATTTAAACCCGATTTCAGAAATTAAAAGTTCTATCATATCACGATTCATTTTTGGAATATTGACTTATCCTCCAAAGATTTTTCTGCAAACTAAGATTTTTGGTGAAAATTCAAAGTAGGGCCGTTTTGAATCGGGAAATTTAGAGGTCCATTTTTGTTCGCGTTTTTGGGATTCAAGTTGGACAAATTGATGAGGAAAAATGTTGTATTGGACGATGGTACCTTGCTTGAATTTGTGGACATTAAATTGAGCTCAATTGAAGGGGAATTGATTCAATTTGAGGGGGGTTTGGACCAAAATTCATAGGCCAAGGGTGTGCAACATTTATGACCTCATCTAAGGCTTGTTGGGGGAAGTTTTGGAGTGGATAAGGGCTACTAGTCAAGGCTGAAGTGGTGAGACATGTTGGATGAGCACAAAGGGGACATTTGTGTTGTCTAGAAGGTTTGGTGGTCCCCCTCTCTTCAGCCAGCATTTCTTCTTCTTCCTTTCAACCACCTTTCTCCATTGTTGTCCCATTTGAGCTTAGAAAACCAGAAGAAAATAGAGCAAGCTCCCCCTAGCCCGTTGACCACCGTCAAAGCCCCTTGCTGTTGTCGCACGCCCGTCGTGCCACCACGAGCCCGTCACACGTCGTCCTGCTCGTTCATGCCTCCTGTCGTGCCCAACTACCGTCCCGTATTGCTTGGCCGCCGTTCGTTGCCATCCAAGTTGCCGGAGCCACCGTCGAGCACCGCTTGGCCCCGTTGCTGCCTCCGCCTCCCATCCTGAGTTGTTTTAGCTGCTGGTTCAAGCTTTTCTTAGCCCAAGCAAAAGCCATCCAGCAGCTCGAGCAATGAGCTATTGGGCCCATTTTAGGTCCCTTCTAGGCCTTGGTTGGTTTCGTTGTGGGCTTGGTTGTTGCCCGTCTCTGCGTTGCCATCGTCGTGGACTCACCGGATCGCTAAATCGGTGAGTTTGCTTGCTAAACTCTACTTAGGGAGTTAATGATTCTTAGGGGGTGATTAGTTTAAGCTGATTAAGGTTTATGTGGTTTGTTAGAATGTATTAATGATTTAATGATTCGTTTGTGCATGTTAGGTGGTTAGATTCGATTAATTAAGGACTAGATAAGTTGTGCTATTTATCGAGATAGGTTTGGAAATTTTCTAGGCTCATTTAGGTTGTTAATTTACCATTTCCGGCCTAAGTTGGTATTTTTGGTATTTAATTGCATTTATTTAATTATTTTTGGTATTTATTTAATTATTTATTATTTTTCAAGAATTATATTGGGATAGCCGGTGATTGGAATTTCGTGCTGATTGCAATGTTGTGCTTAGTTTATGCAATTGAATGCTAAATGGTGCAAATTGAGTAGTAATTGTGATTTTGGACATTTATTCCAAAATTGTGGAATTTTGATATTTGATTGGAAAAATCTCGAGCGTTGGGTTTTGACACCGAAAATGGTTTTAAGGACCGGATCGAATCGTGGGATTTTAAAAGTGTGAATATTAATTTTTCTGGTTTAACTTGATCTGTCAGCTTGTGAGAGCATTGTCAGCTTGTGAGAACATTGATGTGTCAGCTTGTGTGAGCAATGATTTGTCAACTTGTGAACTTGTGAGAGCATGATCTGTCTTGTGAGAGCATCATTATGAGCATTGATCTGTTAGCTTGTGTGAGCAATAATCCATCTCAGCTTGGGTGAGTAGTAATTCCTAGCTACGCCAGAGGACCGATGTGTGTCGGTAGTTCATGCTTGTGTGAGCAATAATCGAATTGAATTATTGAGTATATGAATTGTACCGACATGCAGGAGGGAACTGAGGCAAGATAAGTCCTTTGTCTTGTGTGCATAGATTGCCTTTAGGCAATTGGAGTTTAAGGGGTGAACTTGCTGAGACATTATCTCACCCCATCGTGGGCTTAATCTTTTCAGATCCTTAGATGGCAGTTCCTTTGGAACGTTTTGGTCGGCCTATGAGGGTTACCGAGTGGAGTTTTGACTACCCTGTCCCGGGGGCTCACTAGGTTTATGAACTCGTGGTGACCACTCTCTAGGTCGATGAGAGCCTACCTTAGAGGATACCCCATCGATTCAGAGTGTGGTTTTGCCACGGATTCAATGGATACAGGGTAAGTCCCCTCCAGGGTTTTGAGATCCCCGCGGTGGTAGTCGATGCCGCTCTAGGCGAGAATGCAGCTAACCCTCCTGATGATGCTGTGGATGATGCTGTGGAGGACCCAAAGCCCCCGGAGCTTGTGGAGACTGAAGGATCGGCGAATGTGTCCGACTAATAGGTCTTATGATAGCTTCTTTTCAGAGCCGGTCTTTTGTAGACTCTTGTCTAGATGCTAGTGTTGTATATAAACTAGGATGTTTATAAAAGTGTTTTGGTTGTGAATATGTTTCATGCTTTTCTATCCTGTGTTAGTTGTTGTCAGGGGTATTGTTTTACTTCCGCATGTGCATTAAAATGAATGGGTCGGCGACGCATCTTGAGACGTTGCAAATTTTATCGACCACCGAGGGATGGGCACGCGCTCGAGGTTCGGGGCGTGATATACAAGTACTATGGATTATGATATGTATATTATTTATAATGAGTCAAATAAAGTTTCACTAGTGATACTATGCCATGTGGCGTCACATCACGTAGCATAGGCGCACAAGTCACACCACATAACATATACATGAAATTACATATATATATATATATATATATAGAGAGAGAGAGAGAGAGAGAGAGAGAGAGAGAGAGAGAGAGAGAGAGAGAGAGAGAGATTTCACAATTGCATGATTTAACACAAGTAATCAACTTATTATTTTTTACTCATCATTAATATTTAATTAATAATAACCTCTTTATAAGAAGGTGTTAATTTTTCGCAAGATCTTTTGAAGTGATTTTCTTTTCCTCTTTTAGAGAAATTTGTTTGGTAAAATTTTTGTTCTTGGGAACAAATTTCTGTTTCTTTGTTCTCGAGCATAGATTTGAAATAGAATTGAGAAATAAAAAAAAGTTGATTTTTTTTGTTCCTGGGAATAATTTCAAAATCAAGCCAACCCATTTTTTCTCTTTTCTCTTCTTTCTTCTTGTTCTTCTTCCTTCTCTTCTCTTCTTCAACCACTGCCGTTGCTGCTGCCACTGTCACACCCCGATCCTCCGAGCGCGTGCCCATCCCTCCTTGGTTAATTAAATAGTGACATTCCAGGACGCATTGTCGACCCATTCTTTTTAATGTGTAAGCGAATAATAAATCCCCAGACAACAATCAGATGTGATAGAAAAGTAGGGCCATTTTTACAAAACACATTTTTATAAACACACGGGTTTATACATATAAGCCTACCAAAAAGGAATCGGCTCTCAACAAAAAGGAATTGTCCTATGACTAACTAGTCAGACACGTTCACCGATTCCTTGGACTCCACCTCCATAAATTCCGGGCTTCGGTCCTTCACAACCACCATCTAAGGACTTGAAAATGATTATATAATAACCAGTGAAATAATGTCTTAGCAAGTCCACCCCCTAAACCCTTATTTGGAAGGAAATATGCCTCAAGGTGCCCTAGCCACATAATCACACAATGAGAGCAGGGAACTTACCTCACCTCAGTTCCTTCCTTCATGTTAGCATAGTTCACATCTCAAATGTATATATTCAAGGCACACAACAATGGAAACGTCTCATCAACTCAGTCAATCATGCGTTCCAATTGTTAAATTTGCCCTATAAGGGTACCACCTACTCATAAGTTCGGTGTTTATTGGCATAGCTAGGCATCATCTCACTACCATTGAGCACAACAACATCTATATCTTAATAGATGGCTTTCCCGAAGGGGTGTAGGTCCAGAATTTACTACGACTCGAGTCACCTACTCACAAGTTCAGTGTCCTTTTAGTGTAGCCAGGCATTGTCTCACTGCCATTGAGCACGACGACATTTATATCTTAATAGACGACTTCCCCGAAGGGGCGTAGGTCCAGAATCTACTGCGACTCGCGATCCAAAGAATGGATATCCCATATAGGGTAATGTTCGACTTAAAAGCTCGAGACGGGTTTTCATTAACCAACACACGATCAATCAATTTTGGCCTAGGATATCGTGCATTGCACTCAAATGTCTCCATTAAATGGTGATCCTGGCCTATTTTCTTCATATTAAAAACATCCGATGAAAATAATCGTGTGTAGATACACGGTCAGATCAAACTTGAAAAAATTCATAACCTCTAAATTAAAATCCCACCATTTTATATAGTATATAAAACCATTTTCGGTTTTAAAACCCGACACCTGAGATTTTCTGAATAAATATTGAAATTCACAATTTTTGGAATAAGTTACCAAAAATCCAATCAGCACTCAATTTGCACAAATTAATACCCAATTGCATAAATTGAACACACCATTGCAATTGGACACAAAATTCCTGGCCACCGGCTATCTATCTGTCTAATTTCTAAAATATTTAATAATTAAATAATTATCAAAATTAATTAAATAATACAATTAAATGCTAAAATTGCTAACCTAGGCTGAAATTGCCTAATTGAATATTGAGATGGTCCCGGAAAATTTCCGAACCAATCTAGATAATTAATACAACTTATCTAGGCCTTAATTAATCTAATCTAACCACCTAACATACAAAATTAGATATTTAAATAACTAATCTAATCTAACTAACCATCTAAACCTTAATTAACTTAATCTAATTACCCTCTAAGCATAATTAACTTACTAAGTGAGGTTTAGTGAGTTAACTCACTTGATTAATGATTCGCGACCACAACGATGGGGACGTGACGAGGATCGACAAACCCCAAAGCGGCAGCGCCAACGAGGGCTTGAAATGGGCCAAAAATGGCCCTGTAAGCCTCTACCACGAACTGGAAAAATCGATTCTGTTTTGGCTCGGTTCTGGAGCTACTGGTCAGCTTGGCTTGGGCTAGTCTTGGCTCAGTTATGGGTTGGGTTGAGTGGACTTCGGCGTGGCTGACTTCAAGTGAAACGATGGCGACGTTGGCAGAGAGATGTTGCTAGGGTCTTCGTGAAGCTTGCTGGCGTGAAGATCAGCAACTTCGATGGAGAACAGACGTCCAGGGAGTAGCGAAAGGAAAGGATTGAGCTTCCAAGTAGAAGAAAGAAGAGATAAAAACGTCAAGGAGGGATTCAGTGGTCTGGTGCTAGACAAACGGGAGAGAGAGAGAGGGTGAATGGACCGAGAATGTCGGCTAGGGAAAAGAACGTGAAAAAGAATAGAGAAAAAGAGAGAGAGGAAGAGAGAGTGACCGAAGGAGAGGGAGGGATAAGGGAGTAGGGGACGGTCAGCCATGAGGAGAACGTGTGGATAAGGATAAAGAGAAGAGGGAGAGATAAGGTTGAACAAAAGTCAATGAAATAAAGCAAAGAAAGACCAAGGTTGCAGGGGCATGTCGGTTGGGGAAATGAGAGAGAGAAAACCGTGTGCGAGAATGATCGAAGAGAGGGGGAGGGGAAAAATTATATAAAAGAAAACTCCTATACTTATCAAATCTTGGTCCCACAATTTTCAATCAATTCATTCGGTCCTAAAAATCCCCATACCGAAATACTTCGATCCTCACTTTCTTTGCACCAAATTTCCCCTACATAACAAGTCTTGGGTAGCAAAAGTGGCCATTTCCTTCAATTCCGAATTCCATTTCCCTTTTTCTTGGAATCTGATTTCTGAACATATCTCTTCGATTGACGTCCAATTTTGTCGAAGAAAAAGCCCACACCATTTCATTGTACCAAGTAGCTCACTTAGGAGGCCATTTCCTTCAAAATTGGCCAATCCGAATTTCCGTTCATTTTCCAAATCGTCTGAATTGATTTTCCGTAAAAATCCCGAACTCGTAAAAAATTCCTCGAAAGATGAGTTGACGTTTCTTAAATAACTCGTGACATGATAAAACTTTCAATTTTTGAAATCGGGTTCAAATTCGCGGTTAATTTCAACCGGACGCGATTTTAGCGTGACCTAGCTTACCGAGTAGCTTTTAGGAATTTTTGGCGCAATTGACTCGTGGTCAATTTTCTTTGAGCCACACGTACCTCTTCGACACATTGGCGACTCTCGATTGTCGTGAAAATCTCAAGGTTTCAAATACAAACACAAGGCGCCAAAACAATCGAGAAAATCGACCCCAGTCTTTGATCGACGAATTTTGTAATTTAGTGATATCATCCACCTTTAGCCACACATCTCAATCGAATCGACTTATCTCTGATCTCTGATTGATTTTTCAATTGTGCCGTAATGATCCTTATAGACTAGTATGGTCGAGCAATCGATTCCTGGTCGAATTCTCAAGTCTATTGCGTTTATATTCCTTAATGGCTTCACTTGATAAGCTAGTTATCTCGTGAGTGGCCATCTCAGAGAGAAGCACTATAGTCACTTCGATGAAAGGCTCAACTTATCGAAATTAGAACCTAAATATTAGGATGTCACAGTCGCTGCCGTTGGTTGCCAGTGACTAGTCTAGCAAGATCTGGCGAGCTTGCTGTAGGCTCACCTAGCCACCGACGAGTCAAGCCTCGCCAGATTTAGTGCAGTCAAGCCTTGCTGGTGGCTAGACAGACCTCACTTGGGCCTCCGCCGGGCACCAACCAACCTTGCCTAGCCGGGAAAGGCTCGGCCGAGCTCGCCTAGCCGACGACAGGGCTCGATCTCGTCAGGTCACCACGAGGTTGGCGTCGCCTAGCCATCGCGAAGCCAACCTCGCGGTGGCTCGGCGAGGTCGAGCCCCATCAGTAGCTAGGCGAGATTGACCAAGCCAGATTTGGGTAGGGCCGCTCGCCTAGCTGCGAATGAGGCTTGGCCGACGATGTGACATTTTGATTTTTCAATTTTATTTTCAATTGAATGAGTTGGGCTTTTTATTGACGCGCCTATAGTCTTTTTCTCTGAACTGATCACTCACGAGATAATTAGTCTATCTGGTGAAGCCGTTAAGGGATTTTAACGCTGTAGACTTGAGAATTCGACTAGAAATCGACTGCTCAATCGTACTAATCTATAAAGGTCAATACAGCATTGTCAAAATCGATCAGAGGTTGGAGATAGGTCGATTCGACTAAGGTATGTGATTAAAGTGGGGGTAATTCCACCTAATTGCAAAATTCTCATTGAATGACACTAAATTGATTTTTTTTTCTATCATTTCGTAATTTATGCTCGTATTTGAAATCTTGAGATTTTCACGACAATCGAAAGTCCCAATGAGTCGAAGATGCACAATGTGGCTCGAAAATAATCAACCACGGGTGAATTGCACCAAAAAATCCTAAAAGCTACCCGGTAGGTTAGGTCACGCTAAAATCACGCCTGGTTGAAATTAATCACGAATTTGAATCCGATTTCAGAAATTGAAAGTTCTGTCATGTCACGATTCATTTTTAGGAATGTCAACTCATCCTCCGAAATTTTTTCTACAAACCTGAGATTTTGACAAAAAATCAAATTTAGGCGTTTTTGGTCGTCAAGTTGGACTAATTGGTGAGGAAAAATCATGAGATGGACGAGGGCAACTTGACTGATTTTATGGGGGCTAAATTGAGCTCAATTGAAGAAGGATTGAATGAAATTGGAGGGGCAAAGGTTCAAAATTCGTAGCTAGGGGGTGCTGCAACATTTTGGGCTGTTTAGGAAGCTTCTTGAGGAAGCCTTGGTGTACCAAAGGGCTAAGGATGACAGCCAAGGATGGTGGGGCATAAAACTCAAGTGTTTAGATATTTGTGTGGCCCCCCCTCTTGCAGCAACCATCATCTTCCTCTCCTTCAGCTTCTTTCTCCATTGTTGAAGCCTTCGTGAGCTCAAGTATTCCAGAGAAACAGCCAGCTTTCCCCCTCTGACCATTGACTGCCCTCTGTCATTGTCGTGCACTATCCAGCGCCCGCATGCTCGCCAGAGTCGCTCGCTCATGCCAGCGTGCTCGTCCCACCGTGCCCATCATCCATACCATCTTGGTCGTTGTCTTGAGGCTCCTGGCCACCGTTGCAGCTCACCTGGCCGTTCGTCCAGCCGTTAGAGTCACTGCTGTGGTCCGCTGCAGCCTTCGCCGTCTCGCCTAGCCCTTTTTCGCACGAAGCTAAGCCTTGACCAGTCCTCTTTGGCCCTTGGGTAGAGGCTGAAGCTTAGCCCAGCTGAGAACTTCGAGGCCCGTTTTAAGGCCCGTCCGGACCTTCATTGGTGTCATGTGACATCCTAAAATTTACCGACTCTATTAGTGTAATTGGATTGTTAAGAGCTTGGATTATTTTCAAATTGGGCCAGAAGACAAGCCCGATGGGCCATGAGGAATGCGTGGGCTTAAGTAGTTAGCGGGCCACACGAGTTATGGAGATGGGCTCAGTTAGCCGAAAAATAGGTTATGGACTTGGGCTTGGCTTAGAGCGGGCCAAGAGTTGGGTTCATTAGAATAGTAAATTGAGTCTAGTGGGTCGTGAATGTCGTAGAATGAGCCTGGTGGGCTAGAGATGGGTATTTAGGCCTTAGTGTTTTCATTTCCAATTAAGTTTATAGATTACCGTTATGAGGATTTAATTAGAAATTTTATTAAAGACTTATAAGTGATTGTAATGCTATTATCAACTACTAACTTTAGTATTTCTCGCGATAAATTCTTGTTCGTAGATTAGTGCCGAGAGGTTAATGTGTCATGCGAACTCATAGATTTGTATAATTACAAGGGAATTGAAATTTAGTGGATTCGGAATGAAACTAAGTAAAAGACATTAGAAACTAATAAACCGACTAATGACACAGATTAGAAGTTAATCGTTATCGAATGCCAGAAGTCGATCATGAGGAATGGATCGTGCATGAGGGCCACGACACCTCTCTCTCTCTCTCTCTTCTCCCTTGGTTTTCCCCTCTAACCCGAAGCTACAAGGAAACATAATGATTAAGCTACTAATGATTACTCTCATTGGGATTACACATTTAGCCTCATTTCCCTCAAAGTTCACGTCATTTCCTCTCTCTCTCCAAAACAAACTGAAACCCTCTTCTCTTCTCTCTCTCTCTCTCTCTCTCTCTCTCTCTCGGCTCGAGCAGAAATGAAGCACAGCAGCTTCAGCGATTCTTCTTCTTCTTGCACGAGTTTAGGAGTAGATTCTTGGAGAGCTTTGAGTCACCAACGAAGCCAAGCAACGGTAAGGAAATGATAAGTTCCTAAATTAGAAGTTATCTGCTGTTTTGTCGAGGAAACTCGCAGAACTAGCTGAATGGTGGAGGATTAGGTGTGATGGTTCTATTTTGTGTTGAAATAGGCTAGATGAACTCTAGATTGAAGCTGTGAGTCCTTGCATGTCATGTTAAAGCTTTGGATGGTTTAAGAATTGAGTATGAGCAAGCTGAGTTGGTCGAGTAAGTTGGAAAGGTGACCGTTGAGTGAAGAAAGGTGTTGCATGTTGTTGTAGAGGAGTCAAGGTGCGAGTACTTGCCTTGAATCGATCCGTGGATGGCTGTATGTAAGCGAAGAGCTACTGTAGTTACTCTTAGATGCTGTTGGAGAAGTGTTGAAATACTAAAAGGGAAATTGTAGAGGAGCTAAATAGTTTAGTTGAGCTGTAGATGAATAAAATGGTTCAAAACATTCTGTTTTGGAAAAACAAAGATGGAAAACCCTTTAGTTATGCGTCGCTTAGGATTTTAATGATGTAGTTAAAGGAAAGAACAAGTTTACTTAAGAGAACACTAAGTAATATAGGTTTCGACCTCTAATTATAGTGAGGTTCATGCGAAAATGTATTGGCGAGAGCATTTCTCTTTGAAATAGTAAGCTGTTCTGCAGAAGATAGTAAAACCTTAGGCAGTTCTACGAATTTTCTGTAATTTTATAGAAATAATTGGACCTTAAACCCTTCATGGAAGTTGTAGGAAACATCTTTAGGAACAACATATCAAAATTTGAGAACAAACGGTCAAGGTTGTCAAGGTTCGAGTAGTGAAATGATTCTTCTTCTGTAGGTACTCAATCTGGAAAGTTGCTGCAGAATTTTAAGAAAGAAGACAGCAAATTATTGCTCTTTATAATTGAGATATAGACTTAGGTTTCTTCATAGAAAATGTTAATCTATGTCTCTTCTATAACATACTAAAATTTCGTAACATTCTGATAAGATTAGATGTACTTTCGGTGTCTGTGTTTGAAACTGCCAATATTAGCTTATATTTTGCCTTGATCCGAGAATGTGCAATGGTTGTTGTGTCTCTTGTACTTGAATTTCATGACATATATAGAGTCTAATGGTCTCATGATAGCGGTTAGTTTGTGCATGAGCATGCCTCTTCCATCATTTGAAGTGTGGTTATTGTATAGTCACCAATTACGGCTTGTGTGTGGAATGAGTGTGACCTGAGTGAAGTATTGTGTGAGCATGAGTCCTGCATTGTATGGCAGAGCGTGCAAAATGCCACTTTATTGGGATGAAATTGGGGAAAGAAAGATTACAGGCCCAGAGTTGGTTCAGTAGTCAGTGGATGCACTTGTAGTTATCAAAGGCAAATTAAAGACCGCTCAGAGCTGACAGAAGAGTTATGCAGATAAGCGTCAGAGGTCATTGGAATTCCAAGTTCATGATCACATTATTCTGAAAGTGTCATCAATGAGGGGAACTTCACGCTTTGGTAAGAAAGGAAAATTAAGTTTGAGGTACATAGGTCCATTTGAAATTCTTGAGAGAATTGGGACCCTAGTGTATCGTCTTGTGTTGCCGCCGAGATTAGTGCAAGTGCACGACATCTTTCATGTGTCGATGTTGAGGAAATATGAGCCTGACTTCGACCCACGTGCTTAATTTTGAGGAATTAGACGTGGATGACCGAGTGTCGTATATTGAAAGCCCAATTCAGATCGTAGATCGAAATGAACAAATTTTGCATGCAAAGACCATCCCGTTGGTCAAAGAGATTTGGCAACACCATGCCACTGAAGGAGCAACCTAGAAGAGTGAAGAGTCGATGAGACAATTGTATCCCCACCTTTTTGCTTAAGTATTATAATGGTTTAAATTTCGATGATGAAATTTTTATAAGAGGGGAAGAGTTGTGACATATCGAATTTTCTTTGTTTTCAATTAAATTAAATCGGGCCTTTCATCAACGAGCCTATAGTGTCGTTCTTAGAGCCGATCACTCTGAGATAACTAGACTACCAGGGGAAGTCATTAAGGGATTTTAATGCGATAGACTTGAGGATTCGACTAAGAATCAGCTACTCGACCATGTTCATCTGCAGAGATCATTACGACATTGTCAAAATCAACTAGAGATAAGAGATATGTCGGTTTGGCTGAGATATGGGTTAAACATTGGTGATTCCACTAAATTACAAAATTATCGTCAATTGGCACTAGTTGATTTTTCTGTCGTTTTGGGTACCTTGTGTTCGTATTTGAATCCTCGAAATTTTCACGACAACTGAGAGTGGTCAATGTGTCAAATAGGTTTATTATGGCTTAAACAAAATCGACCACGGGTTGTTTGCACTAAAAATTTCTGAAAGCTACCCGGTAGCCTAAGTCACGCTAAAAACGCGCCCGAGTGAAATTAACCGTGAATTTGAATCCAATTTCAGAAATTGAAAGTTCTATCATGTCACAAATCATTTTAGGATTGTCAAATCAGCCTCCAAAGATTTTTCTGTAAACCGAGACTTTTTGGGAAAAAGTCGTCACGGGGCCGTTTTCGGCCGGAAAATGCAGAGGACCGTTTTTTTATCGCGAAATTGGAATGCAAGCGGGTTATATTGGCGAGGAAAAATTCCAACTTGATTGAGGACTCGACGGTTGAATTTTTAGAAGTCGGATTGAATTGATTTAAGAATTATTTGGGTCCAAATTGAAGGAAAATTTGTGAAATTCGTATGTCCCATGGTCCATGACTTTTTGGACCCCTTCTTTAGCTTGTTGAGGAAGCTTGAGGCTGGAAATTGGGCTGTGGGAGCCAACTGCCAAGTAGGACCGGTCAAGGGAGCACATGGGGTCCTCCAAAGCAAGCTTGCCTCCTTGTCCTTCCCCCTCCTCATACCTGTCGACCACTCCTTCTTCTTCTCATTGTTTGTGGTATTTTGAGATCCCAAGAAACCCTAGAAAACCCACCAGCAAGCCAGTGGCATTGCCGGAACAGCTGCACGGCATTGCCTTGCCGTCGTTGCCCCCGCGGACCTCGTCTGGTCACCGCGAGCCACTATCACCCCAGCTGTCTCCTCCTCAGCTATTCGCCATCCCATGAGACTGCTGGAACACCGTCGGAGCTTGTACGTTGCCGTTTAGGCCTCCTCCACCACCGTGAAGTGCGGCCACCGCCAGCCCGGACCCGCGACTGGCCTTGCTTCCTGTTTCAACCCAAGCCAGCACCTCTCTTGACCTCAACCATCACTAGCATAGAACCAGAAATGATGGGCATTCACAGCACTGTTAGGCCATTTTTTGTGGCATTCCCGACCCCGAAAAGCGGTGCCCCTTTGGAGTTTATCAAGCCCCGCAGCGTCCCTGTCGATTTGATCCGAGCGGATCGCTTAACAAGTGTATTTAACTCATTAATCCTTGCTTAATAAGTTAATGACATTTAAGGGTTATTTAGTTTAGACTAAGTATCGATTAGGTGGATAGTTAGATTAGATTAGCGATTTAATTAATGGTTATTACATGTTAGGTGGTTAGAGTAATGTAGTTAGGGCCTAGACATGCTTTAGTATTTATCTAGAGTGGTTTGGGAATTTTCCGTGACTGTCTTGGCTTCCAATTAGGCTTTACGGTCCTAAGTTGCATTTATTGAAATTTATTCATTATTTTCCATAATTATTTTCCGGAAATTAGATCGGGATAGCTAGTGACCGGAATTTCGTGCTGATTGCAGTAGTGTGATCTGTTTATTTAATTGACTACTATTTTGTGCAATTTGACTGTGATTGGTGTTTGTGGATAATTATCCCAAAAAAGGGTAATCTTGGTAATTAATTGGAAAATTACCGAGCATCGGTTTATAGCGCCAAAAATACATTTTGAGACTGTTGAAACTAGTGGGAAGTTCAAAAGTGAAGGAAAAAGGCCAAGACATGATTTGAATTGAAGAATTTGATTGTGAGATACAAAGTCTTTGGCCGTAGATGAATAATCCTATGAGGTTAACATTCAGGTTAAGAAAACCATCTAATAAAGGTTGTGCCCATTGGGCCATAATTTACCACCTAATCAAGGTTGTGCTTGTTGAGCCGTAATTAACCACTATATAGAGGTTGTGCCTTTTGGGCCATAATCAACAACCTCATAGAGGCTGTGCCCACTAGGTCGTAATTTACCATCGCACTTGGAGCAGGTTGTGCCCATTGGGCCGTAATTCACCGCTAAACATTTAGTAGTAGGTTGTGCTCGAGTGTGGCCGCAATTAATAGTTGGGATGAGTAATTGAAATGATCATGAGATGATCTTGATGACATGTAATCTATTGAGTCGATTGGTCGACGATTCGATCTGATGTTGACTGATTGATGTGAATTGTAAGTATTTAAATTTTACTGACTTGCAGGAAGAATTTGAGGCAAAGGTAAGTCTTGTATCTCGTGTTTATGCATAAATAGCCCTTATGGCATATTTTCTTGCTAATTAGGGCTTAAGGGGTGGAACTCACTAAGATGTCGTCTCACCCGTTTGTGGGATAACTTTTTTTGGGTCCCTAGATTGCAATCGTAGACGACTGGAAGCCCTGGAGTCTGGGAAGGTGTAAATCGAAGAATCAGCGAACGTGTCTGACTAAAGGGTCATAGGATAGTTTCCTTTTTGTTAAGTCGATATTTTTGTAAACAACCTGGTTTTATATATAAACCCGTTTGTTTATAAAAGACTTGTTTTGATTTGAAAAATTGTGGCCCTACTCTTCTATCCCATTGAATTGTTGTCTGGGGATTATTATTTGCTTCTACATGCGCATATTAAAATGAATGGGTCGGTGATGCGTCTTGGGACGTCACTATTAATCGACCATGGAGGGATGGGCACGCGCTCAGAGGATCGGGGCGTGACAAGCTGGCCTGCACAGCTCATTCCTAGACCAAAAAGCCCCTTATAGAAGGCTTGAGGAGGTCCAATTCTTGGGTCCAATGGGGCACACGAATTTTGCAATGTTTTCCCTCAATTGGATGCCAATTCCTCCTTGAATCAATCCAATTCGGCTTCTAAAAATTCAACTGTCGAGTCCTCGATCAAATTGGTATTTTTCATTGCCAATAGATCCCACTTGCATTCCAATGTCGCGACCAAAAACAATCATATGAATTTTCTGGATAAAAACGGCCCTAGCTCGACTTTTTCCCAAAAAGTCTTGGTTTGTAGAAAAATCTTTGAAGATTAAGTCGACGTTCCTAAAATGACTTTTGACATGACAGAATTTTCATTTCTGAAATCTGATTCAAATCTGCAATTAATTTCGATCTCGCACAATTTTAGCATGACCTAGGCTACCGGGTAGCTTTTAGAAATTTTTAGTGCAAATGACCCATGGTCAATTTTCTTCGAGTCATAATGAACCTCTTCGACACATTAGTGACTCTCGGTTATCGTGAAAATCTTGAGGATTCAAATACGGGCATAGGGTACGAAACGACATAAAAATCATTCTAGTGCTGATCGACGAGAATTTCGTAATTTAGTGGAATCACCCATGCTTAGTCACATATCTCAGTCGAACCAACCTATCTCGGATTTCTAATGGATCTTACTATGTCGTAATGATCTCTGCAGAGAAGCATGGTTGAGTAGCCAATTCCTAGTCGAATTCTCAAGTCTTATTGCATTAAAATCCCTTGATGACTTCCTCAAGTAGTTTAGTTATCTCAGGAGTGATCAACTCTGAGAACAGTACTATAGGCGCGTTGATGAAAGGCCCGATTTAATTCACTTGAAAATAGCATTGAAAATTCGGGATATCATAGAGGGCAATAGAGGAGAAGGACTTGTGCGTAGATCATTGCTTTTCCACTTCCGCATCAAGAACGATGGATTCCAAAACAAGTGCGTTGATCTTTCTTCTCGATTATCTATGTTCTTGTTCTAGTTATGGAGATCATGGGATTGCACGTTTTACATCTTACAATCCATACAATGTGCCTGGAAGACAGATGAGCATAAGCGGAATTGCAAATTAGCTGCAACAAATTAAGGAGAAACTATTTGCATTTGGTTTACATGGAGAAGATGAACTTCTAACAACTTATGTTTAGCTGTCATACCTTTAAGGTAAAATCTATAACTGAAGAGGATCGATCATTCTTTTTTTCTTAAAATGATAGTTGATCATTATTCTCCATCTATATCTATGCATAACTAAACTAGAACTATGGTGCACGCACATTCGTCAATACAGTTACTTTACCTAAATTTCAGTTTTGGTGCCATAGTATTTCAAATTGAATCCAACATAAATTGCCTGGCTTTTTTCTTCTTTTTTTCATTTCATTAGTATGATGCTTATTAAGAGGCATTGGAATTGATTAGTTATTGGAAATCTTATTATGAAGAAAGCTTGGTTTCTATACACAGGGACGGGGAATGGCTCGCCGTTGCTTTCTTTCGAAGTTATCCAATGTCAGGAATTGATCTCCGTTCCTAAAACTATGTTTAGTTAGCTATAGACGAGACGGCTGTTCTAAAGGGTGAACAAGGACGCATGGCTTCTGGATTTGACTGTTGATGTTCACAGTAGGAATTATCCAAGAATGCTTTAGTAGAATGGTGTAACTGGAATGTATTGGATTTTTCTTGGTTGCAAGTGCAAATTATTCCACACTGATATTTCTGAAGTTTACCACTGTCCTTGCTTTAATTTCTTATTTTGGTAAAGTTATTAAATCGCCTTTTTCTTATGGGAAAACACTTAATGACATGCATAAACTTATAATGGATATATCGATAGTCACTTATTTCACAGGGAATTCATTAACACATAAATAAGCAACTTCTAAATGTAGATATTACTAACTACGTCAAGAAATTACTGATCATCAATATGCTTAAATTTACTTCTCTAGATAAATAGTGATTATTAGCATGGAGAAGTTACTGAGCTTGAAGAGTTTGGAAGTAAAGCTACATTTCATCAAGACAAAATTAGTAGTCATTGATATGCTTACGCCTACTTTCCATGGTGAAAAGTTACGCATTAAAAGACTAACTTTAGTACCAATTCTTTTAGGCCAGAGCAACAATTTAAATTCACCACTGAATATAAACGCCTAACTAATTTTCATATAGAAGTTATTAATCACATGGAGAAATCATCAACTATTAATCAGCTAAAAGTTAATTTGCATTAAAATATAACTAGTTATTAATACATGCATGCCTCACAATGTTGTCTCCGACCGATGAGTAGGTTAGGAATAAACTATGAAATGATTTTTACTGATTAAGCTGTGGTAACTCAAGTGATATTTATTAATGACAATGACCAGCTAACCAATCACGCTTGATCATCAGTCTTTGGATTATTTTCTAAAGTACGGGGACTTTAGGATTTTGCGGGCATTGGTTGACTTCAAGTCAACATCTAAAAAGCCATCTAGGTGGATACATCATCTATCCCTGAATACAAGCACTTGTATAGAAACAAGTCAAAGAACCTCTGCTATGTATGTCTATTGTTGCAGCCTGATTTTCGAGTCTATTTTCGATTGAATGAAATAGGCTTTTCATTGACACGCCTATGGCCTTTTTCTCTAAGTTGGCCACTCACAAGATAACTAGTCTATCAGGTGAAGCTGTGAAGGAATCTAAATGCAATAGACTTGAGAATTTGACTAGAAATCGACTGCTTGACGGTGCTAATCTACAAGCATCCATACGTCACCGTCAAAATCGATCAAAGAACAGAGATAGTTCGGTTTGACAGAGGCATGTGATTAAAGTGTGGGTGATTCCACTTGATTTTAAAATTCTTGTCGAGCGATACTAAACCAATTTTTCTGTCGTTTCTGTATCATGTGCCCATAATAAAAATCTTGAGATTTTCACGATAATTAAGAGTAGCCAATGTGTCAAAAATGCAGAATATGGCTCAAATATAATCGACCACGGGTCAAATGTGCTAAAAATTCTTAAAAGCTACTCAGTAGGTTAGATCACACTAAAATCGTGTCCGGTTGAAAATAACCACGAAATTGAACCCAATTTCAGAAATTAAAAGTTCTATCATGTCGCGATTTATTTGAGGAACGTCGACTCATTCTTTAAAGAATTTTTGGCTAGTTCAAATTTTTGGCAAAAAATCAAAATTGGACGATTTTGAACTAGGAAATTCGGAGCCCCGTTTTGTAGCACACTTTTGGCTGTCAAGTTAGATCGTATGGCAAGGAGAATTGTGGAATTTGGCAAGTTGGCCACTTAATTGGATGTAATTTGAGTGAAATTGGATTGAATTTGGGAGGGAAACGTTCAAAATTTGCAGCCATGAGGGGCTACAACATTTCGGCATCCTTGGGTGGCTTTTAGGGGAGGATTGGTGAGGGAAATTAGTTGAGGATAGGCTGTGGACTATTGGGGCAGCTATTCAAGTGTGTTGAGATCTTTTGGAGGAGCATTGAAGGCTTGTTCCCTCCTTTCCAATTGCAGCCTATCTCTTTCTTCTTCCTTGTTATTCTATGTCCAATGTTGCTGTCTTTGAAGCAGAAAACCAGCCAACAAGCCAGCAGAGAACTAGAGAGACCGAGCTAGCCTCTACTATCAACCGCAAGCCGCCTCCATCGCTGCCATTCCAGCGCTCGCCCGAGCCGCTTAAGCTGCACTCGTCTTCCTGCGCTCGTCACTCACACGTCCAGGTTGTCATTCACTGTCCGCCAAGCCTCTATCCAGCCAGTCGAGCCTCCATTGTCGCCGTTCCAGCCGCCCGAAACCGCCGCCGCCGGCCCCTACTCTTGTTGTCGTCCCGCCTGGCCTATTCTTGCTAAGCCGAGCCGCTCAACCAGCCCCTTCTAGCCCTTGGACAGAACCGAACTCACAGCCCAAGCTATGAGCTTCGTGGGCTATTTTAGCCCCTTCTGGACCTCCCTTGGCATTGCCGTTGACCCGAGTCTCGCTCGTCATCGCGCCGCCGTCGCCGTGAACTCACCGACTCGCTAATTCAGTGAGTTTACTTACTAAACCTTGCTTATGGGGTTAATCATTCTTAGGAGAGGTTTAGATTAGCTTAAGTGTGATTAGTGTATTGATTTAGCTTGTTTAGTTAATTAGATTAATTAGATAGGTTGATTAGGTGGTTAGTTAGTTCAATTAGGTAGTTTAATAAGTGTAGATGCGGCTAGATTAGTTGCATTATGTTTTAAGTTCGATTAGGTCGTTAGATTAGCATCTTTAGCTTAATTAGGCATTTATTGGCATTTATTGAATTAATTTGCATTTATTTTATTAATTTTGCAATTTATTTAAATATTTAATATTTTCCGAAAATTATACCGAGATAGCCGACTGTTATAATTTCGTGCTGATTGTCGTGGTGCAATTAGTTTATGCAATTAAGTGATGGTTGTAATTTTTGGGTTATTATTTCAAAATTGTGAAAATTTGGTATTTAATTAGAAAAAACTGGGTGTCGAGTTTTGACACCAAAAATATTTTTAAGTATTATATAAAATAGTGAGATTTTGAAAGGAGTCGGGTTTTGACACAGAAAATATTTTTAAGTACTATATAAAATAGTGAGATTTTGAAAGGAAGGATATCAATTTTTATGGTTCGATCTAACCATGTACCCACACACGATTATTTTACCGGGTGTTTTCAATATGAAGAAAAAAGGCCAAGCACATTATTTTAATTGAGACATTTGAGTATAAAGTATAATGTCCTTGGCCGGGATTGGATATGCATGGAATCGCTATCGGAACCCGTCACGAGCTTTTGAGCCTTATGATGCTCTTTTGGGAATGCCCTAAGTCAACGGATGCTAGTCATAGTGGAGGCTTGACCGATGCTCCTATGTGGAATGTCATCTAAATGTAGATGTTGTCGTGCTCGATGGTGCGAGACGACGCCCGGCTATGCTAGAAGACTGCTAACTGTTGAGTCATCTGTGGCTGTTGGGTCGTAATCAATTTGGACACATGAATGATTGAAATTGACACTGTTGATTATGGGACAAAATCGTGTGGTGCAGAATGGGACGTATCATAACGATTTGGCCTTATAATCGTGACCCCTGTGATTGATTGAGATATGAAGTGAAGCTTCCAATTATTGAGTGTTATTACTACATATGTCTGTTATATGAACTATACTAACATGCAGGAAGGAACTGAGGCGAGGTGAGTATCATTGGTTGTGCGGTTAGACTACCTCTAGGTGTATTTCCTTCCTAAGAAAGGTTTACGGCGTGAACTCGCTGAGACAACAAAGGCGAGGCTAATGCTGAGAATCCTTCCACGAACCTTCTGTAGTAACCTGCTAAACCCAAGAAACTTATGATCTCTATCACTGTCATCAGTCTTGGCCAATTGATAATTGCTTCGATCTTGGTTGGGTCCACGGAGATCCCTTTGCCTGAAATCACATGACCTAGCAACGCTACACGAGTTAACCAAAACTCGCCCTTACTAAACTTAACGTACAATCCATGATCTTGCAAAGTCTGAAGCACTGTCTTCAACTATCTTTCGTGCTCCTCTGAACTTCTCGAGTACACCAGGATATCGTCAATGAAAATGATTACAAACTGATCCAAATATTCCTTGAACACCCGGTTCATCATATCCATGAAAGCAGTTGGGGCATTTGTAAAACCAAACGGCATTATAGTGAACTCATAATGGCTATATCAAGTACGAAACGTTGTCTTCGGTATGTCTTCCTTTCTGATCCTCAGTTGATGATACCCTATCCTCAGGTTGATCTTAGAAAATATCGACGTTCCGTGCAACTGGTCAAACAAGTCATCGATCCTTGGCAGCAGGTACTTGTTCTTGATCGTCACTTGATTAAGTTAATGATAGTCGATGCACAGACGCAACGAACCATCTTTCTTCTTTACGAACAGAACTGGTGCTCCCCAAGATGATGCACTGGGACGTATGAATCCCTTATCCAACAACTCCTGCATTTGCAATTTTAGTTCTTTAACTCTGACAACGCTATGCGGTAAGGAGCCTTAGAGATTGGCTCCGTCCTGGGGGCCAACTCAATCACGAACTCAATCTCCCTCTTTGGTGGCAAGCCAAGCAATTCTTTTGGAAACACATCAGGAAACTCTTGTACAACTGCAATATCTTCCATCTTTGGTTCCTCAATTGTTGTATCTACGACAGTTGCCAAGTAACTTTGACAACCCCCGTCTAACAAATAGGTTGCCTCAAGCAACGAGATTAAGGTAATTGAGGGTCCTTCTTGACACCTAATAAACTCGAAACTTTTCCCTGCTAATGAGTTAAACTAGATCGCCTTGTGACAACAGTCGACAGTACCTCGTTGCTTGGTGAGCCAGTCCATGCTAATTATTACATCAAAATCATACATGGCTAGGACTATCAAATCTATCTTTCCCTCTTGCTCACCAATAACCAACTTGCAACTAGGACAACCAACTGTAGACAACACCTTATCCTTTAATAGTGTAGATATATTAACCACTGACTCTAACAACTCAGGACTCAACCTTACCAACTTAATGAACTACTTAGCTATAAATGAATGAGTAGCGTCGGGATCAAATAAAGCATAAGTAGCATGGTCGTTTAGTGAAACAGTACCTATGACCACATTAAGCAAGTCCTTTGCCTGTCCTCTGGTGACAGCATACACCCTTCCTTGAGAGGGAGGTTTATTCAATCCACCTTGCGATGCATTCTGTGGCGTGTACCCTCTGTTCTAACCCAATAGTGGTGGCGGTGGCAACTACTATAGTCCCATTGGTCTGCGGGGACAATCTCTAACCTGGTGGCCCTGTTGGCCACACCCATAGCAAGCACTCATCCTAGAATGGCACGGGGTTGATCCGTGTCGCCTTTTGTAGAAGCGACATACTCCACTATGGCTCGGTGCTGAGTTGCGTATCCCACCCTTCCAATTGGGCAGAATAGGGTACCTTCCTCCAGTTAGATTGAACGGTACCAGTGGATTCTTCAGCTCTAGTCTAAGGCCATTCCTAAACCTCCTAGCTCTATCATCTGGATCTTCTGCCAGCCTCGGGGCATACTGTGACAACTCGGCGAACTTGGCCTTATACTGGTCTACTGTCATCAAACCTTGATGGAGGCGCTGGAATTCTTCCATCTTTTGTTCCCTTGCACTATCGGAGAAGTACTTGTTGTTGAAAGCTCCAAGGAAGGTGTTCCACATTGCCTCTAGTGGCCTTCCACTAGGTACTTGCGTTGCCCTGCAATTGATACATTGCAAGGACAACCTTCTCTTCCTTAGTGCACCTCAGCAGTGCAAAGGCATTCTATAAGTCTTGGACCCAGAGTGTTGCAACCTCGGGGTCTCTCGCACTCGTGAAACTTGGCGGGTTTAGCTTCAAAAACCGTTCCACCAGCTTGTGCATTGGCCTCTCAGCAACCACGTTCCCAAGTGGAACTTCGAGAGGTGTACCGATAGCTACGGCAGCAGTGGTGATATTGATAGCAGTAGTGGCGGCGGTGGTAGCAGCAGCTGTAGTGGTGGTGGCGGCAGCTTGATTCTGGGCTTGCTACCCTACCATGTTCCCCAACGTCTCAAGCGCCTACACAATCCCCTCACTTTTAGGATCGCCAGGTGTTGTTACTCCAGCACTGACCTACGGCAGTGCTAATCCGCTTGTGCTGGCCTAAGCCGATGCTCTACCTCAACCACCTAGGGTATCGACCCTTGTCGGCGTCCTTCCTCGAGTAACGGATCCTATGGTTCTCTTTCTAGGCGTCCCCTGCTCTTGATCACTCATCTCGCAGACTCTCTACAAAGCCTACTCTCCAATTCCATACAAAATTAGAAATTGAGTGATCCCCACAAATTGATAGATAGGTTAACTCGTGAGGGGCCCATCTCAGAGTAAAACGACTATAGGCACGTCGACGAAATGCCCATTTCATTTTATCGGGATGGGGTCAAAATTCAGGATGTCAAAATTTGAGCTTCCCATGAAGTAAGGGTGTGGGCGATACATTGATTGACTTGAAGTCAACATCCCGACGACCCGCCTTTTCATAAATTTCAAGGCCAACTTACAGGGAAGTAATTGCGCAGACCATGACCCCTGGGACCATGTGCAATTACGGCCATTGAAATTGGTGGAATCTGCATGTTATCCACGTGATTGACTAGCTGTGATCGGCCCCGGTCCGCGTGGACTGTGATTGAACCGTGCCAAAGACAAGAATTTCACCCCGATATACACGCAGATGTGTATACATCAACATCACAGCGGCTCTCCCACGGCATTTATGGCAAGACAAAAAGTCTCTTCCAGAATCAATGAAAAGTAGTTGCAACTCAATGAATGGCAGTGCAGTCAAGGTGGACGGTCGACGGTTAATAGTTTCTCATTCACTGAATTGTACTTATTGTCGTGACTTGTCTGCGGAAACAAAGAAAAGAGAAGCCCTTCAAAAGATCTGAAAATTCAACACCTTATAAAGAGGTTATTACTCATTAGTTGTGTATGCTGAATAATAAGTAATTACATAATTACTTATGTTAACTAATACAAGAATAAGAATAAGAACTGTGAAATTTTAATAAAATGATGTGTAAATTGTTATGTCTCGGTAGTTGCGCATGAATTCACTTGGATGTGTCATGTGGCTTGACTCATGTGTCTATGTTATGTGGTGTGGCACCACGTGAAACTCTGTCAAACTCTATTACATGTTATAATTTATAACTACATGTAAGTAAATTTTTGCATTAATTGTATCAATTAATTATTACTCATTTTTATAATATGAGAAATACTCAATTCCATAATACGAGCAAGGAGAAAATTATATGAATGTAGTGCCCAAAGAGAATAACACTTTCCTAGCAAAAAGTTATGTGAATTTATCGCGTGTGGTACATTGTCAGATCGAACAAGAAAAATTGAACTGTGGGCTACCTAATAAACCTGACCATGCAAACACATCATCGATCAAGTCAACTTTTACCTTCCACCATATAGCCAAAGCACCAAAATCCCCTTTTAAAAATAAACTCAGTAACTCTTTTTTTTCTTTTTGTTCAAACCTTCTAAAATAAATTCGTATGGAATCCCATATTTGAAATTAACCCGCCAAACTTTGCACGCACCTCGTATAAAACATCCTTGTTTTATCGAGCACACAAAACTTGGCGTCCAAACCACTGGGATTCGCCCCAGTGGCCACCCTTCCAACATGGAAGGAGGAGGTGAGGGTTCAAATCCCCACCTTCTCAGGGGGGGGGTGGGGTGGTGACGAGTAAGTTTCGGGAGTGGGTTTCGACTCCCACACCACCGCAAGAGGCGGGGCAAAGAGTACGAGTGAGTGCGAGAATAAAAATAGAATGTGATTGACCAAAAAAAAAAAAAAAACCTGACTCAATATTTCTTTTCTACTTTATTTTCCAACCACCCTCTTTTGAAAACTAACCTTAGAAACCCTCTTTTGTTTTTCAAAACATTTAGAAATAAATTCATAGGTGCTCACGTACTCAAAATTAATCAATCAAAATTTGCACACACCCAGTTTACAACCTCATTGTTTTATTGGGCAAATAAGTTTTGGTATCCGGACCCGACACCTTATTTATTTTCTATTTATTAGTCCAAAAGGTCATGTTTTGTAATAACAATAAACAACCAACAAGGAGCAATCCACTTCATGATCTCACACATAAGCTCTCAGCATGCCACAAGTCCACCACATCACTAAATACACCTTATTTAGCAAGCACAACATCAAAAACGACCACAAAACCATAACCGGTCCTAATTGGCAGAAACCGGGCCATTCGCGCGTTTCCAAGTTTAAATCCAGAAACATAATCAAACGAGTTGAGAAAATTCTCAAATTTTAATATGTTATAAAGGACACATAAACAAAATTTTTTATGCAGACACCATGACCCAAATCCGTCTAGAATGAGAGCAGTAAATCACTCAAGTCGAGTCCAAAACTCGGTCTGTTTCCAGAAATAACGTTTTCCAAAATCAATTTGGTTCGAGGTTCAAAATATGTTTGTTTCGTCTGAAAGTTGACTATGTTAAATTAAAAGATGTAAGGAACAACTTTTATGAAGAAACAATTTCAAAAATCAATTTGAGCTTCCCATGAAGTAAGGGTGTGGGCGATACATTGATTGACTTGAAGTCAACATCCCGACGACCCGCCTTTTCATAAATTTCAAGGCCAACTTACAGGGAAGTAATTGCGCAGACCATGACCCCTGGGACCATGTGCAATTACGGCCATTGAAATTGGTGGAATCTGCATGTTATCCACGTGATTGACTAGCTGTGATCGGCCCCGGTCCGCGTGGACTGTGATTGAACCGTGCCAAAGACAAGAATTTCACCCCGATATACACGCAGATGTGTATACATCAACATCACAGCGGCTCTCCCACGGCATTTATGGCAAGACAAAAAGTCTCTTCCAGAATCAATGAAAAGTAGTGCAACTCAATGAATGGCAGTGCAGTCAAGGTGGACGGTCGACGGTTAATAGTTTCTCATTCACTGAATTGTACTTATTGTCGTGACTTGTCTGCGGAAACAAAGAAAAGAGAAGCCCTTCAAAAGATCTGAAAATTCAACACCTTATAAAGAGGTTATTACTCATTAGTTGTGTATGCTGAATAATAAGTAATTACATAATTACTTATGTTAACTAATACAAGAATAAGAATAAGAACTGTGAAATTTTAATAAAATGATGTGTAAATTGTTATGTCTCGGTAGTTGCGCATGAATTCACTTGGATGTGTCATGTGGCTTGACTCATGTGTCTATGTTACGTGGTGTGGCACCACGTGAAACTCTGTCAAACTCTATTACATGTTATAATTTATAACTATATGTAAGTAAATTTTTGCATTAATTGTATCCATTAATTATTACTCATTTTTATAATATGAGAAATACTCAATTCCATAATACGAGCAAAGAGAAAATATATGAATGCATTGCCCAAAGAGAATAACACTTTCCTAGCAAAAAGTTACGTGAATTTATGCTATAATAACAAAAATCCACCGACTATGACAACAATTTTTTCCTTTCAAACAATTCTACGGAAACCAGTAATGGTCCAAAAGTGTTAAATGGACAAAATTCACTCACTATAGTGACCGCTTATCGTAAAAGAGAGAGAGCCACTAGTTGCATTTTAATGGGAAGATACTATTCATTGACTGAGAGGTACTCCTCTTTTTCTTTTAATATAGCACTGAATGATACAAACAAAAAGAAGAACGAAAAGAAAAAAGAAAAAAAATGCTTCAAAAAGCTGTCCACGTAAAACGACTCCTCCTTATAAAACGACTCCGCCTAATAAATCTCTTCACAGTTTCCACTAGCATCGATCCTGCCTCTTGTTTCTTCTTGTTTGCTTTCTTATGTACCCGCTTTCTTGCGCTTGGAGTCATGAAACTCGGAAGCATGAATTTTGCAGAGTTTCGATTATGCTACTTGCTCCTTGGTTGACTTCAAGTTCACCACTGAATATAAAGGCTTAACTAATTTTCATATGGAAGTTATCAATCACGTGGAGAAATCATCAACTGTTAATCAGCTAAAAGTTAATTTGCGTTAAAATGTAACTAGTTATTAATACTTGCATGCCTCACGATGTTGTCTCCGACCGATGAGCCGGTTTGGAGTCAACGATGAAATGATTTTTACTGATTAAGCTGTGGTAACTCAAGTGATATTTATTAATGACAATGACCAGCTAATCAATCACGCTCGATCGTCAGTCTTTGGATTATTTTCTAAAGTGGGGGGACCTTAGATTTTGTGGGCATTGGTTGACTTCAAGTAAGCATCTGAAAAGCCGTCTAGGTGGATTCATCATCTATCCCTGAATACAAGCATTTGCATAGACACAAATCAAAGAACCTCTGCTATGTATGTCAACACCTTGACTAATCAATCTTACAGCATTCGGAAATGCGCAAGTACGTCTGGAGACAGAAACTGAGATATTAACAGGAACACCGCATATGCTTTATCGTGGGATTCTTGTCGCTTTACATGTCGTCCCCTCACTTTCATTCGCCTTTTGATTTCGAATGCATACTCTTAGGTGAATGAAGAGCTTGCAATTTCTAAAATCTCCTATGCTGTTTCTAGAAGAGACTCATGTCAGCACCCAACTGACATTTTTTAAGTGAAAGGCTATAATTCTTTTACAATCTATATTCCGTCAGATTGCTTTTTTCCTTATAAGCATGCCGCGGAAATTTTATTGATGATGCCTCAAATAGGAACTTTTATTATGTTTATATTGGTACTCTGATGCCTCTAAGCTGGGGCTGAAACCACTGTTGAGAACGACAGTTTAGAAGAACATTGAAAAGACTATATTGAAATTTCACATAAAAATTTAAGATTACATTATAAGGATTGAAATGTTTTGAGTTTATATTAGAACCCATATAATAGGTTTAGGATTGAAATGATCATTTCCTCAAATATAAATACTCAAGTAATATCTTACTGCCATAAGAATTGCACATTCGTTCCTAACTGTTGAGAGTAAAATTTCAAATTGCAAACCTATTAATTTTCTCGGTTCTTTTTCCGTGGAAGAAGGGAGACAACTTTAGCATTTGTGTGATCTGTGAACAAAGCAAGAGTTTCATTCGCAAGACAGTATCTCATGTAAGGGTTAATTTTTACGCACGACTCAGGTATAATTTGCATGTCATTTTTTAGTTTAAGATAGAAGTACCAAAGTCGTGACCATTTGTGTCACGCCCCAAACCCCGAGCGTGCGCACATTCCTCGGCGGTCGAGTAAAAAATTTTGCAACGTTCCTAGGACGCATCACCGACCCATTCGTTTTATACACATGCAAAAGCAAACTAAAAAACCTCAAATAACAATCAAACATGGGATAGAAAAACAAGACAATCAATTTAAACAAAACATCCTTTATAAACACATCCGGTCTATACACAAGTCTATGTCCATAAAGAAAACCCTAGGCCACCTATGCTCCAGACCCTTCAGCCTTGGGCTTCGAATTCTCTACACTAGGGACTTGAAAATTGTAAACCACGACGGGGTGAGACGATGCCTCAGCGAGTCTATACCCTAAACCCCGATTAGGAAGACAATTCACCTAGAGGTAGCCTAAGCACACATCAAAGAAGGCTTACCTCGCCTCGGCACCTCCTTACACGTCAACACAGTTCATATACTCAATGCATATAATAGATGCACACATTAATTGAAACGTCTCACTCAATCACAGGGGTCCCGATTATAGGGCTAAATCGTTGTGACAAGTCTTATTCCGTACCACACAATTTTATCCCATAATCTGGCGCATATATCTCAATCATTCACACGTTCCAATTGTTTACGGCCCCTTGGGCACGGCCTACTCACTGTTCGGCAATCTTCTGGCGTAGCCAGACATTATCTCACCCCATTGAGCACGGCAACGTCTATACTAGACGGCAATCCTAAAGGAGCATCGGTCCAGAATCTACTGTGATCGGCATTTGTTGTTTAGGGGCATCCCATTTAGGGGCAACGTCCACCCAACTTACATCGGGGACAGGTTCTCTTAACCACCACACGACCATTCAATTCTGGCCAAGGACATTATGCCTTGCACTCAAATGCCTCAATTAAGATTACAAACTTGGCATGTTTTCTTCGTATTAAAAATACTCAGTAAAATAATAGTGTGTGGGTACACAGTCAGATCGAACAAGAAAAATTGATATCATTTCTTTTAAAATCTCACTATTTGATATAGTATTTAAAGACATTTTCGGGGTCAAAACCCGACACCCGGTATTTTCCAATTAAATACCAAAATTTCACAATTTTGAAATAATTAATAAAAAATCACAATCACCACTTAATTACACAAATTATCATTCAATTGCACAAACTAATCACACCACAAAATGCCCATTTCATTTTATTGGGACAGAGTCGAAATTCACTATGTCACAATTTGAGCTTCCCATGAGGTAGTGGTGTGGGCGATACATTGATTGACTTGAAGTCAACATCCCAACGGCCCGCCTTTTCATTAATTTCTTGGCCAACTTACAGGGAAGTAATTGCGCAGACAATGGCCCCTTGGACCATGTGCAATTACAGCCATTGAAATTGGTGGAATCTGCGTGTTATCCACGTGATTGACCTGCTGTGATCGGCCCCGGTCCGCGTGGACTGTGATTGAACCGTGCCAAAGACAAGAATTTCACCCCGATATACACGCAGATGTGTATACATCAACATCACAGCGGCTCTCCCACGGCATTTATGGCAAGACAAAAAGTCTCTTCCAGAATCAATGGAAAGTAGTGCAACTCAATGAATGGCAGTGCAGTCAAGGTCGACGGTCGACGGTTGATAGTTTCTCATTCACTGAGTCGTACTTATTTTCGTGACTTGTCTGCGGAAACAAAGAAAAGAGAAGCCCTTCAAAAGACCTGAAAATTCAACACCTTATAAAGAGGTTATTACTCATTAGTTGTGTATGCTGAATAATAAGTAATTACATAATTACTTATGTTAACTAATACAAGAATAAGAATAAGAACTGTGAAATTTTAATAAAATGATGTGTAAATTGTTATGTCTCGGTAGTTGCGCATGAATTCACTTGGATGTGTCATGTGGCTTTACTCATGTGTCTATGTTACGTGGTGTGGCACCACGTGAAACTTTGTCAAACTCTATTACATGTTATAATTTATAACTATATGTAAGTAAATTTTTGCATTAATTGTATCAATTAATTATTACTCATTTTTATAATATGAGAAATACTCAATTCCATAATACGAGCAAAGAGAAAATTATATGAATGCAGTGCCCAAAGAGAATAACACTTTCCTAGCAAAAAGTTACTTGAATTTATGCTATAATAACCAAAATCCACCGACTACGACAACAATTTTTTCCTTTCAAACAATTCTACGGAAACCAGTAATGGTCCAAAAGTATTAAATGGACATAATTCACTCACTGTAGTGATCGCTTATCGTAAAAGAGAAAGAGAGCCACTAGTTGCATTTTAATGGGAAGATACTATTCATTGACTGAGAGGTACTCCGCTTTTTCTTTTAATATTGCACTGAATGATTCAAACGAAAAGAAGAACGAAAAGAAAAAAGAAAAAAAGTGCTTCAAAAAGCTGTCCACGTAAAACGACTCCTCCTTATAAAACGACTCCGCCTAATAATTCTCTTCACAGTTTCCACTAGCATCGATCCTGCCTCTTGTTTCTTCTTGCTTGCTTTCTTATGTACCCGCTTTCTTGCGCTTGGAGTCATGCAACTCGGAAGCATGAATTTTGCAGAGTTTCGATTATGCTACTTGCTCCTTGGTATTGTTCTTGCTTTGTGCTTTAACCAAGTGTCCTCCACCACCAATGAAACAGATAGACTCGCACTGCTAGCATTTAGAGTCGCCATAACTATAGATCCTTTTGGTATACTCAACTCATGGAATGATAGCATTGGGTTTTGCCAATGGTATGGTGTTACATGTGGCCACAAGCACCAGAGGGTCACTATCTTGGACTTGCAATCACAAGGACTCTCCGGATCAATCTCTCCTCATATCGGAAATCTCAGCTTCTTAAGGGAGATGTCGCTACAAAACAATAGCTTCAATCAAGAAATCCCACCACAACTTGGCCAGTTGCGCCGCTTGCATACCCTAGTTTTGCTCAACAATTCATTGGTTGGCAAAATTCCCAAAAACATATCAGGTTGCTCAGACCTAGTCAATCTCAACCTTCGGAACAATGAACTAACCGGAGAAATTCCTAAAGAGCTTGGTTCAATGCTGAAGCTACAAGCATTCGATGTGGGTTGGAACAATCTAATCGGGAGTGTGCCTTCCTTCATTGGGAACTTATCTTTACTGGAGTTCCTTTTTTTAACCCACAACAACTTGGGTGGGAGCATTCCCCAAGTTTTAGGCCACCTGACAAACTTGGAACTCATCGCTTTTGGAACAAACAAATTGTTAGGTACAATTCCATCTTCATTACTCAATCTCTCTTCACTCACTGTGTTTGATGTTGGATTAAACCAGATACATGGGACTCTTCCTACAAGCATAGGCCTCAAATTCCCAAATCTTGAATTTTTTAGCGTTTTTGGGAATCAACTTGAGGGGCCAATTCCTCCATCGATATCGAATTGTACACAGCTAGGCTCACTTCAACTTCAAGCTAATAGATTTTCTGGAAATGTACCTTCTATGGAGAATATGTATAGGCTTGCTGAGTTTGCTATCATTCATAATCAGCTTGGAAGTGGAGAACCTGGAGACTTGAGTTTTCTTTGCTCGTTAACTAACAGCACCAGATTACAGTTTCTGGCTGGTGAGATGAACAATTTTGGTGGGGTGTTACCTAAATGCATAGGTAATTTATCCATCACTCTCAATATATTTGCTTTTGACGAGAATCAAATATCTGGTGAGATTCCAGAAGAATTCAAGAACCTTATCCACTTGAGGGTTTTGTTTATGAATTCCAACCAGCTTTCAGGTGTTATCCCCTCAAATTTGGGGACTCTACAAGAGGTAGGGATGCTAAATTTATGTTGTAACAATCTGGGAGGGACTATCCCGTCTTCTTTTGGAAATTTAACGAAGTTGATTCAATTGGATCTTCGGGGTAACAACTTTCATGGGAAAATTCCTTCACATCTATCAAATTGCCGATCTCTTGATTATCTTGTTCTATCTAATAACAATCTAAGTGGTGCCATACCCTCCCAGCTTATTAGTCTCTCATCATTATCGATCATTCTAGACTTGTCTCATAACCATCTGACTGGGGCTCTACCCACAGAAGTTGGCAACTTAAGAGCTTTAACTGCGTTGGACGTCTCGAACAATTTGTTGGTAGGTGAAATCCCTAGTAGTTTAGGTCAATGCACTGCAATAACGTTATTGAGGATGGGGAGCAACTTCTTCCACGGGTCCATTCCTCAATCAATCAAATCATTAGGAGGCATTGAAGAACTGGATCTTTCACGCAACAATTTGTCAGGTCAGATTCCAGAATTTTTAACGACATTTCGCTCCTTGAAAATTTTGAATTTATCATACAATAATTTTGGAGGCATGTTGCCGCGTGAAGGAATCTTTAAGAATGTTACTGGTACTTCTATTATTGGGAATAATGAGCTTTGCGGTGGACTGCCAGAATTTCACCTCCCCGACTGCATCTCCAAAAGGTCCAAGAGCAAAAAGATAAACATAGCGATACTGTCTGCCTCTATTATTTCTGGAGTTCTAGGAGTAGCTCTTATTCTAAGTTTTATATATCTTTGTTGGTTCAAGAAGAAAGTAAATGAACCGGTTCCAAGTTCGATAAATGATTCACGTCCGAATGTGTCCTATGGAGCACTCCTAAAAGCAACAGACGGTTTTTCTTCAACGAATTTGATTGGTGTTGGAAGCTTTGGTTCCGTTTATAGGGGAGTACTTGAGGACAATGGAACTGTTGTTGCCGTGAAGGTACTCAATTTAGTTTGTCGTGGTGCTTTGAAAAGCTTCGAGGTGGAGTGCGAGGCATTAAAAAACATCAAACATCGAAATCTTCTGAAGATACTGACAGTTTGCTCGGGTATTGATTATCAAGGAAATGATTTTAAGGCCTTAGTCTATCAATTCATGGACAATGGAAGCTTGGAACGATATTTACACCCAAAAGCGACATCTCATGGGAATGAGCTCCCAAAAAAATTGAATTTCATTCGGAGAATAAATATTGCTATTGATGTTGCTTTTGCCTTGGATTATCTTCATTATCAATGCCACATCCCCATTGTTCATTGTGATCTAAAGCCAAGTAATATCCTCTTAGATGCTGAGATGGTCGCACATGTTGGCGACTTTGGATTGGCAAAATTCCTTCTTGGATCATCCCTTGATACTATAGCTAATAAGATGAGCTCTGTAGGCCTTAGAGGGACAATTGGTTATGCTCCTCCAGGTACTCTCTCTCTCCCTCCCTCCCTCCCTCCCTCCCCCTAATGTGATATTTGGTAGCCAATGATAACGCTTATAGTTTTAAACACCCTCCCTCCCTCCCTCCCCCTAATGTGATATTTGGTAGCCAATGATAACGCTTATAGTTTTAAACACATTATATTTTGATTTGAAGATTCACACTCCAATTTGACCTACATTGTGATCTCAATATGTGGCAGAATATGCAATGGGATGCGAGGTTTCAAGAGATGGGGACGTCTATAGTTACGGCATTCTCTTACTGGAGATGTTCACAGGGTTGAGTCCCACCGATAACATATTTAGAGATGATTTGACCCTTCATAGTTTTGTCGCAAAAGCTTTGCCTGGAGGAGTACTTGAAATTACAGATGGCGTTTTGCTTCAGGAAAGAGAGAGCCATTTAGGCCCCCGTAGTCCCCAGCAATGGCTTCTTGAAAGCGATGGCATATTTTTAGAGTGTTTGGTTATGGTGTTCAATATTGGAGTCGCTTGTTCATATAATGTGCCTGGAAGACGGATGAGCATCAGTGGAATTGCAAATCAGCTGCAACAGATTAGGGAGAAACTCTTTGCATTGGGTTTACATGGAGAAGATGAACTACTTACAGCTTCTGTTTAGCTGTTATACATTTATGGTTGTTCAAGCAAACGGAAGCGGACAGGTAAGATCTATAACTGAAGAGGATCGATCATTCTTTTTGCCTCAAATGATAGTTGATCATTATTCTACATCTGTATCTGTACATAACTAAACTATCACAAGGCCTATTGTGCATGCACATTCTCGGGTACTGTTGCTTTGCTTAGAATTCCGTTTTGGTTCCATAGTATTTTAAATTGAATCCAACATAAATTGTCTGGCTTCTTGTTTTTTGCTTTTCATTAGTATGATGCTCATTAAGAGGAATTGCAATCGATTAGTTATTGGAAATCTTATTCAAAAGAAAGCTTGATTTCTGCAGATTCAGTGGGAATGGCTTGCCGTTGCTTTGTCTCGAAATAATCCAATATCAGGAATTGATCTCTGTTCCAAAGACTATGTTTAGTCAGCTATAAACCATACGGTTGCTCTGGCGGTTGAATAAGGACGTATAGCTTCTGGATTCAGCATTCCAGCATGCGGTAATTCGAAAACACGTATTGACTGTCGACGTGTATAGTATGAATTATCCAAGAATGCTTTAGTAGCAAACTGTAACTCTAGTGCATTGGGATTTTCTAGGGTGCAAGTGGAAATTATTTAGCATTGATATTTTTGTAGTTTACTACTGTCCTTGCTTTTATTTTCGCATTTTGGTAAGGTTACTAAATCGTCTTATTTTTTTTTGGAAAAACACTTTATGACATGCATAAAACTTATAATAGATATATCGATAGTCACTTATTATTTCACAGGGGAATCGTTAACACATGAACAAGCAACTTTTAAGGGTAGAAATTACTAACTACGCCAAGAAATTGACCCATATGCTTAAACTTACTTCTCTAAATAAATAGTGATTATTAGCAAGGGGAAGTTATTGAATTTAAGGAGTTCGGAAGTAAAATTACTTTTCATCGTGAGAAAATTACTAGTCATTGATATGCACACACCTACTTTCCCCAGTGAAAAGTTACCATGTTAAAAGACTTACACCCTTTACTATAAACACATACCTTAATAGGTGGACAGTTAATTTTCCTCTTAGAAAGTACTATTCAAATTGAAATATAACTAGACATACATACATACATACATACACACATACATACATACATACATACGTACCTACGTACGTACGTACGTACATGCCTTCCAATGTTGTCTCTAACTGATGAGTAGGTTTATTCAAGTCAAACATCTGGAAGGCCATCTAGGTGGATCCATTATCCATCCGTTAATACACGCACTTGCCCAAAGAACTTGTGTTATGTATGCCAACATCTTCACTAATCAAGCTTCTATTCCGAAAATGCGCAAGTATGCTTGGAGACAAAGACGAGGCATTAATAGGAATATCACAAACGCTTTTATCATAGCATTCTGTCGCTCTACATGTCTTCCCCATTTTCATTCGCCTTCAAGAGATGCCTGTCACGCCCCGAACCCTAAGTGTGCAAACATCCCTCAACGATCAATTAAATTGTGACATTCCAAGACGCGTTTGTGATATCCGGATTTCGCCGGACCTCGAGTACGTAACAGTTCGCGACAGGTCGACGAGTATGTCGTTAGACTACGTCGTTGGCACCACTTGTGGATGCTCTTTGGTCATTACCATCGCCATACCGAGACGTCACGTTTCGTCACGTTCTTGCGATAGCTCCTCATCTAAAATCTTCTCGCTCAATGTGGCAAGCAAGACCAACATCTACTCCCAACGATGCGTCGCCAAGTTGTCTTTCATACAAGTTGTTTTCGACTCCATGCATACGTGAAAGTTGATGAAGAAAATGTCGAAGACCTCCCCCGTTCCCTCACGCCAACTCTCAACTGTCTCCAGCAAAGGACCGCTGACTAACATAGCTTCACGCACGCTTTTTCTCCTTGGATAGCCATGCATGCAGCCACGTTAAGCTGCCCATCTCCTCCATGCAACCGTTGAAGACGCTGACCCCAATTCTCCATGCACGTCTCTTTCTTTTTCGTTGGTCAGTAAAAGGAAGATGTTGACCTCAAGCATCTCCAGCCACGTTTCTTCCTTACGATTAACCAACAAAAGAGAAGATTTAGTTAATCGCCGCCACGGGGATTGCGAAAAAGTTGACCGAATGGTCAACAGGTGGAAGACGTAGGCGAATTGTGGCCATGTCTCATGCAAGAATTGAAGAAATGCGCTGTCTCCGCCCCTTTGCTGCCACCGAATGAAGAGTTGTTGACTTAATTAGTCAACAACAAGGAGCCACGTTCTTGCATGAAGAATGCAAGATGGCATGCACCAAGGGAAGGGACGTTGGCTGAAGGACATGCTCGCTCCAGCCGTCCTTCCCACGAGCAACCACGAGAATGTATTAATGTCGACTCAATTTGTCAACCGATTGAGGATTTCTTCTGGCGCCACGTTCACCCACGCGTCCCTATGGTGAACGGCCACAAAACCCTTGGTTGTTGACCACTAAAGTCAACAACAGCAAGCCAAAGGAAACTCCTTCTTCTTCCCTCTCTCGTCATCCTGAATTCTCCTTCTTTCCAGCGATATCTTCGGCAAACTTAACCCAGAAATTCTCTCACACCCTCTCGATCGTACTTTGCCACTCACTGCCGACCACCACTCCACCTGTGCTTCACCGACTACCGAGACCCACAGCTCGCGCCTCATCTGTCACGGCCCGAATCTCAAGCGCGCGCATATTCCTCAGTGGACGATAGAATTGCGATGTTCCAGGACGCATCGCCAACCTTTTCATTTATTTGCACATATGGAAGTGTATAAACAAATCATCAGACAACACAAATATGAGATAGAAAAGCAAGATACAATTTTCACAAAACACCTTTTATAAACGAATTGAATTTATATATAAAAGTCTACAAAAAGATCGGCTCTAAAAAAGAAGCTGTCCTACGACCTACTAGACGAACACATTCACCAATCCTTCAGACTCCATCTCCACAGGCTCCGGGGGCATCGGGTCCTCCACAACCCCATCAGGAGGGTCAGCTGCACCCTCGCGTAGAGCGGCATTGACTGAAATGGTAGGGATATCAAATCCCTGAAGGGGACCTACCCTATACCTACTGAGTCCATGGCGAAACCACGCCCTGAATCGATGACGTACCCTCTCAGATAGGCCCTCCTCGACCCAGATAGTGGTCACCACCAGCTCATAGACCCAATGACTCTCGGGGACAAGGACATCTATGCTCTACTCAAAAGCAGCCCGAGGCTGACCAAAACATTTCGGAGGAACCACCATCAAAGGAAAGAATTAGCCCATGACGGGGTGAGACAACGTCTCAGCAAGTTCACCCCCTAAACTCCAACTAGCAAGAAAATAAGCCTAGAGACGTTCTAACCACATAACCACACAATCACACAACCATAGAGATTCACCTTGTCTCAGATCCTCCCTGCATGTCAGTACAGTTCATATCACAGACATAAGCAGTGATAAAACTTAATCAATTGGAACGTCTCAACTTATAGCTAAATAAACACAAGGGTTCCGATTATAAGGGCCAAATCATTATGACACGTCTCATAGCATGCCACTCGATTTTGTCTCATAATCAGGCGCGGTTAAGACACTCAATCATGCATTCCAATTTTATCACGGCCCAACGGGCACGGCCTACTCGACGTTCGATAGTCTTTTGGTGTAACCAGGCATCGTCTCACCCCATTGAGCACGGCAATGTCTACCTCAAGACGGCAATCTCGAAGGAGCATCGGTCCAGAATCTATTACGACTAACAGCCGTTGACCAGGGGCATCCCATATAGGGGCAACATCCACCCAACTCACATCAAGGACGGGTTCTCATATCCATTCATGCACCCATCCAATCCTAGCTAAGACATTGTGCTTTGCACTTAAATGTCCCAATTAAAACAAAGTACTTGGCCCATTTTCTTTGTGTCACGCCCCGATCCTCGAGTGCGTGCCCATCCCTCGGTGGTCGATTAAATTGCGACATCCCAAGACGCGTCGCTGACCCATTTATTTTAATGCACATGCGGAAGCAAATAAATAAATTCCCAGACAACACCAAGATGGGATAGAAAAAGCAGGGCGCTAAATTTTGAAAATTACAACACACTTTTATACACAGCATACTAGGTTATATGCAATATTAGTCTATATTTACAGATCTACGAAAGACAGAAAGGCTATGGGGCCTCTAAGCATTCGAACCCTCAACCGAAGAATCCGGGGTCTCTGGCTCCAGTGAACTTGGGTCTACCACTGCACCACTAGGAGGGTCAACCGTACCCTTGTCAAAAGCGATCTCTAGCACCGACATAGGGATCTCAGATTCTGATAGGGGACTTTTCTCTGGGTCCATCTCGCTTGCGATGAAACCACAATCTGTATTGATGGGGTACCATCCGGGATAGACCCATATCAACCCAGACAATGGATCTCACGAATTCGTAGACCCAGGCTCCTTGGCCCCCAGGAAGAGGAATCAGAGAGACTTGTTCGGTGACCTTCGGTTGGCCAAAATGTTTAGGAGGAACTGCCATCTAAGAACTTGAAAATGTTAGCCCACGATGGGGTGAGATGATGTCTCAACAAGTTCATCCCCTAAACCCCGACTAGGAAGGAAATACGCCTTAAGGTTGCCTATGCACACACAAGATAGAGGACTTACCTTTACCTCAATTCCTTCTTGCAAGTTAGTACAATTCAAATTCTCAACCAATCAATTCAATTCAATTCACTGATCAACTCAGTCAATCCAACCAACGATCAATCGAAACCATTAGTACTATCCATCCATTCTATATGACCACAGCTCACACAAGCTAAAATAAACGGTCAATGCTCTCACAAGCTGTAATATATGATCATAACTCTCACAAGCTAATATAGATAGATAGTAGCTCGCACAAGTTGATAATATAGATCGTGCTCTCACAAGCTAATATAACAATCTTAGCTCACACAAGCTGATAAGATATACTGCTCTCACAAGCTGACGTATCAAAGCCCATAGGCTGATACAGTATACTGCTCTCACAAGCTGACGTGCAAAGGGGCCCAAAAGCTGATAAAATGTATACTGCTCTCACGAGCTGACATATCGAAGCACTTAGGCTGATACAATATACTACTCTTACAAACTGACGTGCAAAGAGGCTCAAAAGCTGATGATAACTATGCTTTCACAAGCTGACGTGCAAATATGCTCTCACAAGCAGATAATCACCAAGTTAAAAGTACCCGATAAAAATAATAGTGTGTGGGTATACGGTCGACTTGAGCAAAAAACACAATATCTTTCTTTTAGAAAGTCCCACTATTTAATATAGTCCATAAACACATTTTTGGCGTTGTAAGCCGACGCCTGGTAATTTCTAATTAAATACCAAAATTAACCAATTTTGGAATAAATGCCCAAAATTATAATTCTCACTCAATTTGCACAAATCAACACTTGATTAAATAAACCAATCATACCATCGCAATCAGCACAATATTCCGGTCACCGGCTATCCCGGTATAATTTCCAAAAAATAATAGATAATTAAATAAATACCAAAAATGATTAAATAAATACATTTAAATGCCAAAAATGTAAACTTAGGCCTGAAAAGCCTAATTAAATACCAAAACGGGCCCGAAAAATCCCAAACCAATCTAGATAAATAATACAACATATCTAGTTGCTAATTAAGCCAATCTAACCACTTAACATACACAAACGAGTAATTAAATCGCTAATCTGTTCTAACTAACCACCTAAACCATACTTAGCCTAAATTAATCAATCCTTAAGCATCATTAACTCCCTAAGTATATTTTAGTAAGTAAACTCACCGGTTTTTAAATCCAATGAGTCCATGACAACAGCAAGGCGGAGACGGGTGACAAACTCAGAAACGGCGACATCCTACAAGGCCTGGAAGCGGTCCAAAATGGGCCTTGAAGCCCATGAAGGCTTGTTGGCTTTGGCTTCTGGTTGATGGGCCAAGGGACTGGAACGGAGACCGGCTTGGGCTGGAAACAACACGAGACAGGCGGACGAGCTCCAATGTTGGATGGCGACGTTCGACGGTGGCTGAATGGCAACGACAAGGCTCTAGCTGAGGTTGACGTGGCCTGAGGAGGCTCAGGGGACAAGCATGATGACGTAGGATGAGCGGGACAAGCAGGCTGGCATGCGGAGCTCGCAGGCGGCGCGACGGTGAACGGCTGGCTTGGCGACGGTCGGACGGGCGTGCGGCGAGCAGGGGGTGGCTGGCTCGGTTTCTTTGCAACTTGGAGCTTTAAAACTCTTTGAAAATGGAGAATGCAAGCTAAGGAGGAAGAAGGGGTGACAACAAAGGCTTGGAGGAGGCCACTTTGCTTCCATTCTATCCCTTTGTCTCCAAGACAAGGCCCCACAGCCCTTCATTGTCTTCCTCAGCCTCTTGGCAGCCCACAAGCTTCTCTAGGAAGCCATTGAAGTGGTCCAAAGGTGGTGGACCAAGGGACCTACGAATTTGGCACCAATTTCCCGCAAATCCACTTCAATTTCCTCTTGAATTGATTCAATTTGGTCCCCATAAATTCCACCAAACTGTCCTTGACCAAATTGACATTTTTTCTCACCAATAGAACCAACTTCTATCTCAAAAACGCGATAAAAAATGGTCCCCTGAATTTTCCGGAGAAAAACGGCCCTATTTTGAATTTCCGTGAAAAATCTTGGTTTGCAGAAAAATATTCGAAGAATGAGTTGACGTTCCTAAAATGAATTGTGACATGACAGAACTTTCAATTTCAAATCGATTCAAATTCGCAATTAATTTCAATATGGCATGATTTTAGCGTGACCTAGCCTCTTTGGGTAGTTTTTATTTTGAGCCACAATGTACATCTTCGACACATTGGCGACTCTCGGTGGTCATGAAAATCTCGAGATTTCAAATACGGACACAGGATACCAAAACTATAGAAAAATCGATCTAATGCTGATCGGCGAGAATTTTGTAATCTGGTGGAATCACCCACCCTTTGATCACATATCTCAGTCGAATCGACCTATCTGATCCCTGATTGGTTTTTAACTGTGTCGTAATGATCTCTATAGATGAGTACGATCGAGTAATCGATTCCTGGTCGAATTTTGAAATCTATTGTGTTAAAATCCCTTAATGGCTTCACCTATTAGACTAGTTATCTCGTGAGTGATTAGCTCAGAGAATAGAACTATATGCACATCGATGAAAGACCCAATTCATTCAATTGAAAACAAAATTAGAATTTCAAGATGTCACAATTCTTCATCTCTTATAAAAATTTCATCCGCGAAATTTAAACCACTACAAATCTTTAAACAAAAAGGTGGGGGTATAGTCGTCTCATCGAATCTTCGCTTTCCCAAGTTGCTCCTTCTGTGCTGTGGTGTTGCCAGACCACTTTAACCAACGGAATCGTCTTGGTGCGTAGAACTTGTTCCTTGCGACACTCTGTCGTACACGTTTAATTCCTCAAAATTTAGCATGTGGGTCGGGTCAACAACGTCGACTGGGACGCCGAAAAAAGTACCATGAGCGACAGGCAACATAGGCATATTTTAATATGAAATGTTAGTCCCCAAACGGGGTGAGTACAGCCACTCGGCAGCAAAAGATTCATCAAACTATATCAAACATTACCATCAATATCCAGATTCATGCAATATAGACAAAAACAAGTAGTTAAAGAATAAGCATGCATCAAAATCATGATATTCTTCAATGCAATGGCAATTGTAGTCTCAATAGATCAAATACTACATGTCTAGTTTCACAAGTCTTGATCATAGTGCCAAACCGTAATGACATGTCCCATTACATGCCATACAACTTAGTCATATAACCAAACCACACACACATATAGTAAAATCATCCATTTTATCATTCAAAAGGGTTTCATCCCTCGGAGGACCAATGTTTGCATCCCTCCGGCATTCGCATCCCTCTAGCATCACGAAAGCCTCCGACATTCAGCCACTTAGGGCCACTTGGGCATTTGAAGCATATCACGCCTCCAAGCATCTTGTACCTCACCTGGCATCACGAGAAAAAATCCTCCGAGGCTCACCATGAAATGGTTACCCCGGCCCTCCGGATTTACGTACTGACTAGCATACAACCGGGCATCCCGAAGCTCCCGAGGAAAGACCTCCGACATTCAGCCACTTAGGGCCATCGGGCATCCACAAGGTATCGACTCATTCGATCCTTTGGGCATCCTGACTCCCAAGGCATTGCTGACCCGAGGGTCCAACGGCAACAATAAACATCTTAATTTCCAAAAAACACCTTTCAATGCAATAACAAGATGTCCCAAGAATCCTTCATCAAATCTCAATATTTCATAATATGCCAATGCCAGTATCATCATGTCACATAACAATTCAAGATAAACTCATCCTTGGGACAATTTGTGCAATTTCGAATCAAAACAGCTTAATCATTAAAATGCACAATTCTGGTAAAAATTTCGGAATAATTCCCAAATGAACTCAGAAAATTCTGAAATTTTGATATGTTATAGATGAGACCAAAAGAAAGAAATTTCTTGAAGGACACTAAGTCAAATTCGTTGTGTAAAAAGAGTAATACTTTGCTATTTCCTTTAAAGATTCTGCATTAACTTTCAGATTCAGTATCTACAGAAGAAAATTCGTTTCACCAACTAAATCTTGTCCGTTTGTCCTCAACTTTTGTTATTTTATTTCTAAGGATGTGTCCTACAACTTTCATTAAGGGTTTGAAGTCAAATTCTATCTATAAAATTACAGAAAATTCACGGAATCATCAAAGGTCGAGCTGTCCTCTACAAAACAGAGCATTGGTTTCAATAGATTCACTCCTATCTTCATGTTTTCACATTCTCATGGCTATAGCTAGATCTTAAACTCCATCTAATGGATGAAATCTTTAAATAAAATGGTTTCTTTCCTTGTTTTCATCATTATAAATCAAAAAGATACCATTAAAAGGACTTTCCATCTAACTTTCTTCGAAACAGAACCTGCACATACAATTTTCTTCATTCCTAATTCAATCAAGTCATTTGTTTCTATACAAATCTATCTTTCAACCCTTTAAGTCTCTTCCACAGCATCTAAGAACATTTTCATCAAGTTCTTATCAATAGATAAACCTCCCACAGCTCGGCTCAAGGCATACCTTCATCCTTAAACTCACTCATCTCAACATATACCACCTCCTTTCCCTCGGCAACCCTTTCCTCACCTTGCTCGATCCGTACAGCCATTTCACACTCAATTTTCGAAAAATACAAGGCCCTAATACAACATGAAATGGCTGGTGGTTTCTATCTATTACTCATTTAGTTCTATCCCACACAAAACAGCAACATCACATTCAATCCTCCACATTTCAGCATTGAATCTTCATCTCTATCATCCAACAACTCAACACACAGCTTCCTATTTTGTATTTTCTCACATCTACTAGCATTTCACCAAAAAATGTTAGCATGCAAAGACATAGGTTGATGAACTTCCACTTGCCTCAACTCCTAGCTTGCTCGGCAACCAAAAACAAAGGCTTGGGACTTCGAACATAGCTCAATCGGCGACGAGCATCGGCAGCGTCAACGGCGGCAGCTCGGACATGGCGGAAGGCGATCCTCCTCTTCCTCCCTCGCGGCTCACACTCGCGCGCCCGCTCTCTCGCTCGAACTCTCTTTCTCTCTCTCACTCGCTCGCCTGCTCGAACTCTCTCTCGCTCGCCCGCTCAAACTCTCTCTCGGTTTCTCTCTCTCACTTGCTTCATTCGAATGCTTTTGGCTTTCTTTGGTTAATTGATTTGTTAATTTTGCATGCAGGTGACAAGTGGCTCCAAGGAGAAGACAAGTGGCTTCAAGAAAAGAGCAAATGGAGGGTGGCGTGGCTCCCCATCCGGCTCTTTACCCCCTGCCTCTTTGGTCGACAGCCTTGTGGGCCTCTTGGGCTTGCTTGGGCCCAAAAAATTGAGGCCAAAATGTCCAATTTAAATGGCCCATAGTAAAATAATAATAAGCCCATAACTTCTACATAATTATTAGGCATTTTGGTTTCCATAGAAATCAATTAATATTCCCATAATCAATTTGCTTTATGTACAAGTACATGATTGAAACTCTTGCGTGAAGAAAGAATTTGGCAAGGCTACACTGGATCACGACAATGTACATAGGAGGTTTGGTCCAAGAGATAAAATAATGCGGCCATTGGTGCAATTGTCCATATGGCCATTCAAAGACGAATTTTTTTTTTCAAAAGTAAATATTTCGGGTCGTCGAGATTCTCGGATGCCACACAGCATGTCTTCAAGAGTTTGAATCGTCCTCTTGGACTGGTCATCCGTTCAAGGATGATATGTCGTACTGTACTACAGCTTCATTCCTAAGGTAGTTTGTAAACTTTTCCAAAAAGTAGCGGTGAATCTCGGGTCTCGGTCTGATGTAATCATCACCGGCACTCCTTTTGCACAGCGATGAAGTGAGCCGACTTCGTTAGTCTATCGACCACTACCCAAATGTAATCATTACCCCTTTGACTCCTTCGTAAGCCCGTCACAAAATCCATTGTGGTGTGTTCCCATTTCCACTCGAGAATCTCGAGAGGTTGTAGAAGTCCTCCCGGCTTACAATGTTGAGCCTTCACTTGCTGACACGTCAGACACTTAGCGACATGCTTGGTGATGTCCGCCTTCATACTGGACCACCAATAATGTTGATGTAGATTTTGATACATCTTAGTACTGTCAGGATGAATGCTGTAACTACTACGATGAGCTTTTGATAAGATCTCCTCTTTAAGCTCTGCATCATCAGGTACACACAATTGTCCTCGGATCCTCAGTGTTTCATCCTCAGAAATTTGAAAATTAGCCTTTCTCTTTTGATATCTTCTTGCAAGATCTTCTGAACATCCGAGTCTATCAATTGAAGCGTGTTGATTCTGATCTGCACATCTGACTCAATTTTGAGGGTGGCAATAAGATTCAAAAGGTGGCCTACCTCAAATTTGAATACCGAATCTTGAGCTCTTTCGAGTAAAACACATTCCTTAACCATCATCTGTTCACCTTGTTCGCCTTCCCAAGGTGATACAGAATATCATAATCATAGTCCTTCAGAAGTTTCATCTAGCGATATTGTCTCATATTTAACTTCTTCTGAGAAATAAATACTTGACACTTTGATGTTCAGTGAAGATCTAGAATCTTTTTCCACATAAATAATGTCTCCAAATCTTCAAAGCGAAAATGATTGCTGCGAGGTCTAAGTCATGCATCGGGTAATTTAGCTCATGAGGTCTTAACTGACAGGAGGCATATGCAACAACCCTACCATGTTGCATCAACACGCAACTCAGTCCTCTAAATGACGCATCGCTATAGATTTCGTATCCTCCAAGACCAGATAGAATGGTCAGCACAGGTGCGGTAGTCAACTTTTGCTTAAACTCTTGGAAACTATGCTCGCACTTGTCTATCCACACGAACTTCTCTTCCTTCTTCAAGAGTCAAGTCAACGGCGACGTCAAAGCTAAAAATCCTTCCACGAATCTTCTGTAGTAGCCTGCCAAACCTAGAAAACTTCTAAACTTTGACACTATTGTCGGTCTCAGCTAACTGATCACTTCTTCAATCTTGGACGGGTCCATGGAGATTCCTTCGCTTGAAATCACGTGGCCTAGGAATGCAACATGAATCAACCAAAACTCGCACTTGCTAAACTTAGTGTACAATCCATGAATCCTTAGGGTCTGAAGTACTATTCTCAAATGCCTCTCATGCTCCTCATCACTTCTCGAATACAATAGAATATCATCGATGAACACAATCACAAACTGATCACGATATTCCTTAAACACTTGGTTCATCAAATCCATAAAAGCAGCTAGAGCATTCGTCTATCCGAACGGCATTACAATGAACTCATAATGGCCGTATCGAGTACGAAACACTAACTTCAATATATCCTCCTTTCTGATGCTCAACTGATGATACCCTGTCCTTAAGTTGATCTTTGAAAATATCGACGCTCCTTGTAACTGGTCAAACAAGTCATCGATTCTCGGCAGTGGATACTTATTCTTGATTGTCACTTGATTGAGTTGACGATAGTCGATGCACAAGCGCAACAAACCATCTTTCTTTTTCACGAACAGAACTGGTGTTCCCCAAGGTGATGCCCTTGGACGTATGAATCCCTTATCCAACAATTCTTGCATCTGCACCTTCAGTTCTTTCAACTCAAATAACGACATCCAATAAGGAGCCTTAGAGATTGGCTTTGTCTCGAGTGCTAACTCGATCACGAACTCTATCTCTCTCTCTCTCTCTCTCTCTCTCGCGGTAGACTAGGCAATTTTTTCGGAAACACGTCTAGAAATTCTCGAACCATCGAAATATCTTCGATCTTCAGCTCCTCAATTGTCGTATCCATGACGGTTGCGAGGTAACCTTGACAACCCCTGTCTAACAAACAGGTTGCCTCAAGCGACGAGATTAAGGAAATCGAGGGTCCTCTTCGATTCCCAACAAATTTAAAACTTTCACCTTCTAACGGGTTAAACTGGATCACTTTATGATAACAGTCCATCTTAGCTCGTTGCTTGGTGAGCCAGTCTATGCCAATTATAAATTGAAGTCATACATGGCTAGGACTAACAACTCTAACTTGCAAACAGGACAACCCAATACAGCTAACACCTTATCCTTTAACGGTGTAGATATGCTAACTACTGACTCCAATAACTCAGGGTTCAATCCTATCAACTTAACGAATTGTACAGCTATAAATGAATGAGTCGCACAAAGATCAAATAAAGCATATGCAGCATGGTCATTCAATGAAACTGTACCTGTAACCACATCAAGCGAGTCCTCTGCCTGTCCTCTTGTGATGGCGTATACTTGTCCTTCCACTGGGGGTCTGTTTTGTCCTCCTTGCTATGCGATCTGTGGCCCAAACCTTCTGTTCTGACCTATCGACGGCGGTAACTGTTGAAATCCTCTCAGCCTTCTGGGATAGTCTCTGGCCATGTGACTCGGCTGGCCACACTCAAAACACGCACTCATCCTAAGATGGCACAGGGCTGAACCATGTCATCTTCCGCAGAAGTGACACGCGCCATTTTGATGCGGCGCCAACTTTCCAACTCACCCTTCCTGTTGGGCGAAACATGGAACCTTCCTCCGGTCATGAGCTTCTTCCCATATTAGTTCCCATCTCTATTCGAACTAAACCTCAATCCAGACGAGGTAGCTTGCTCATTCAAGCTCCTTTCTATCAGCTGGGCTCGATTATACACTTCATGATAGTCCTTTAGATCCAATGGCACCAGGGGATTCTTTAGTTGAAGGCCATTCTGTGTTAGAGAAAACTTCATTGAGTGTTTTGAAGCTGACAAAACGTTTCCATCAGTCTAGTTTGAAGACTTGCAGATTCTTCCATCAAAGTCTAAAGACGCTGAACTGCCAGACTCAAGACTCAAAGTCTATCCTCATTGACAGTTTCTAGACCGTCGAAGAAGGCTTATCCAGAACTGGATGTTTCGTTAAGGATTTGACTTTATCGACTGGAAAAGATCTCTTGGTTGGATACAGCATGTTGGAATCCATTATTCAAATCAAGATTGATTCAAGGATTTTGGATCCGTCGATTGACGAAGTATACCTGGAAGGTTCTAATTATGGAAACCTATATCCTGATTGTATGGGCGAGCAGGATTGATGGGCTATCATCATGTTCCTTAAGTAGCTCGAAGATCTTCCTAATTGATTCTGTCCAACAGGTAGATTGGAAGAATTCATTTGGTAAGTGCCAACGGGTATGATGGCATAAAGGAGTATATAAAGAAGACGTTCTAGTTATTCGAGTGCGTGCGCGATAGAAGAATTCCAAAGTCTGAAGCTCCTTATTCTTAGTCAATTAAACTGTTGAGCGAAATCTTGTACGCAAAAGAGAGTCTATATTTTTTAGAGACTTTGAGGAAGTGTAGTAAAGTCTCTACACTGTGGAATCAAGGAAGAGCTTTGCTGTAACAACTCTTTTGTTCATAGTGAAATCCAGCTAGTGGGCTGTTAGTGCGGAAGAGTGGACGTAGGCTTGGATTAAGCCGAACCACTATAAACTCTATGTTCATATTCTCTTCCCTACGTTCTTTTACTTTGATTGTAACTCATTTAGTTGACAAGAAACAAATTTTCTTTTCATAATCTATTATTAATTAGTGCTACACACTTATCTTGAAAATTTATTTTTACACCTATTCACCCCCCTCTAGGTGCTCATACTAGCTTTCACAATTGGTATCAAAGCTTGTGTACTCACTTAAGTTGAAGTGTTTTACTTCAGAGTTAAAGATCCATAACTAGTATGTTGGCTCCATGACTGGTTGAAGGGCAAAGCAATACCAGACCGCCTTATTTTGATGGAAAGGAATACAACATATGTAAAAACAAGAAGGCATTTCTAAGATCAAAGGATCCTCTGGAATGGGATGTGGTAGACAAAGGAATCATTCCTAAAGCTGCACCTGTCTCAGAAAGAGGAAAAGAAACTATTGAGTCTAGCGAAATGACTCAAGAAGAGATAACTAAGAGACAAGCTCTTGATGCAAAAGCAATTTATTCTTTATATTGTGTATTATCACTTACTGAATATAACAGAATATCTTCTTATGTTACAGCTAAAGAAGTCTGGGATAGATTACATATCACCTATGAAGAAACTGATCGAGTGAAAGAAACCAGAATCAACATTCTGCTCAGTCAATACGAAGCATTTAAAATGAAATCAGGAGAATCTATCACTGACATGTTTAGTCGTTTTACAGAAATCGTGAATGGTCTTGAAAATTAAGGTCAACCAATTTCTGATCCCATGAAAGTAAACAAGCTACTGCGTGGACTCTCCAAGGATTGGAATCATATAAAGACCTCAATAAGAGAGACACAAAGAATTATGCCACTTTCTATCGATGAATTGGTTGGGACTCTTCAGTCTTATGAAGTGGAGCGAATCAATGAAGATGAAGATGCCAAAGGTAAGAAATCCATTGCATTAAAATCTAATGATAATTCTGATGTCACATATTTTGAAGACGATATGGATGATGAAGAGCTTGCTCTCATAAGAAGAAGATTCAAAAAGCTAAACAGAAAGGGAAGAAGATTCAATCCAAAGAAACAAAGTTTTCAAAAGCAACGGTCTAATTCAGTTGAGGATGATGAATCCAATAAAGATGTAATTTGCTTTGAATGTAAGAAAAATGGACACATCAGACCCAACTGTCCCCTTCTGAGAAAAAAGAAAAGAAAAGTTGAGAAATATCAAAAGGCACTTAAAGCAGAAACTTGGAGTAATATAGAATGTGATGAAAGTGATGATGATTATGCCAATATTTGTCTTATGGCACAATCAGACTTAGATTCAAACTCCAAGATAGACTCAGATTTAGACAATGAATTCGAGGTAAGTAATTTGAATATTCCTTCTAAAGTCTCTAGATACATTGATGAATTGTGCCTTAGTCTCAAAACTTCTCTCAAAAGGATTTCCGAACTCAAAAGAAAATTCTGCACTAAAACAACAGGAAAATGTTTGGAAAGAAAATGTCAAAAGTCTAGACAAAAATGTTACTACTTTGAAAGAAAATGCAGGCAATCTTTCAAAAGAAAATACATTCTTGAAAAATGACATCTCAAATATTTCTAAAAGATTTTCTATAGGATCTGAGAAACTTGAAAAAATTCTTTCAGCACAAAGACCTTACTTCAACAAACCAGGTTTAGGAATGACTGCTGAAACCATTCCTCTAATTAATTTTCCTAAAGTAAAGGAAAGAATTAAGTAAAGAGCTACAAGAGATTCTTACAAAAATCATTTCCAAAAAGTTTTTGTAAAACCGGTGGTCGCAGTGCTCTTAGATGTTCTAAGTGCAATAGCTTAGATCATTTTGAGAAAGAATGTCCTATGGTTTGGAAACCTATTAAAAAGGTATGGCCAAAGATTGTATATTACACTAACATCAATGGACCCAAGAAAATATGGGTACCAAAGAAAACTTGAGTGTCTTTTCTAAATGCAGGTCACTATCAAGAAAAAGATTAAATGGTACCTGGATAGTGGATGCTCAAGGCATATGACAGGAGATTTAAATTGCTTCATAAAGTTTGTTTAAGATAATGGTGGAAAAGTTTCATTTGGAGGAAACTGTTAGGGAAATCCCTTATGATGTTTTGAAGATGACAAAATAAATCAAAGGCTACTAACATGTTTGATGGTTGAGTAATAGACCATGCAGATGATAGAACATGTAGAGGAAATTATCAAAGTCAGAAGATGGCCAGAAGACTGAACGTAACATATGTCTAGAGTATATTTTGAAGATTTCCAGACTTCTGTGTCAAAGTCTGAAGACTGCCAGACTCAAGACTTAAAGTCTGAAGATTGCCAGACTCAAGACTCAAAGTCTGAAGAAGGCCAGACTTTAGTGTCAAAGTCTGTTCTACATCGAAGTCCATCAACTCGACTAATTCCAGGCGAACGTGAATGCCGAACCGTAAGACCGAGACTCTATGCTTGAAGCCGAACCGGATACAAACCTTAAAGCTAAATCTGTTCAAAAGCAGAATATGTTCAGACTCAGATTGCAAAGTCTATCGTGCTCAGACTTAGATTGTAAAGTCTATGACTCTCAGACTTTACATCCAGATTTGACAGAACGTAACTCAAGCCCAATCATATAATGGCTAGTGATCTGGTTTGGATTCCACATCAAGATTGATTTGATTGATTCAATCTATTTGATTGACGATTGGATCTTGAAGACAATAACTTTCTATACGAAGAAGCTTTACTTATGGAAACCAAGATTTCGTTTGTATGGGCGATCGGAATCAATTTGGGATTCTACCTTTGTCACTCAACGGCTACCGAATCTTCTAGATACAGAGCTGTCCAATGGGTATATTGGAAGACGATTCTCCGGGATGCTGTCCAACGGCTAGTTTGGAAGTGGAGGAGTATTTAAGGAGATGAAGGACCGATGAGCAAGTAAGAGATAGAGCGTAGAATTTATAATTCCAAAGTCTGAGCGACCTTCGATCATACACTTGTCTTTGGAGAGCTTAAACGTTTGTGATCGTGAGAGAAATACCAAAAGAGTGACTTCGTGAGATAGTGTGATCTACTAAGTGTTTGCACTCAAAGTTGTAATCTCTTGTGATTGCATAGTGGAATCCAGCCAAGAAGGCTGTTAGCGTGGGAGAGTGGACGTAGGCTTGGATTAAGCCGAACCACTATAAATCTTGTGTTCTTATTCTCTTCCATAACTCCTTTGTTTGAAGTTTATTTTATTCTGCATATATTTGCCAAGATTTATTTTAAACACCTATTCACTCCCCTCTAGGTGTTCATACTAGCACTCTCAGAAACAGCAAAGGAAGAATTGTGGAATACGGAACTGTAAAGATTGGAAGCCTCACGATCAGTAATGTTTCCTTAGTGGAATGACTCAACTACAATTTGCTAAGTATCAGTCAGCTGTGCGACATCGGATTCAAAATCAATTTTCAAGAGGGAATATGTTCAGGAACCAGTAAAGACTCCCCTTAGTCTTTCACGGGTCGAAGACATGGGAATATCTACCTCTTGGATATCAAACCAGATGAAACCCAATGTCTAATCTCAATTCAAGAAACAAATTTATGGCACAAAAAACTTGGGCACATCAAAATTTCAGCAAATAGCCAAAATTTCAGCAAAGAAGCTTGTTCGTGGTCTACCCAATCTGTCATACCAAAAGTCTTATCTATGCACTCCATGCGTGTTGGGAAAATAGGTAAGAAACTCATTCAAACCAATAAATCAAATTTCCACTAATCGTGTACTGCAGTTCTTGCATATGGATCTCTTTGGACCAACCAGAACTCAGAGCATTGGAGGTAAGAAATAATGTTTAGTGATTGTGGATGATTATTCACGATTCACTTGGGTATATTTCCTAGCAAGTAAGTCTGAAACATTTTCTTATTTTACAAGTTTACTAAAAAGGTCCAAAATGAGAAAGGGTATGTTATTTCAAGTATACAGACAGACCATAGAGGTGAATTTGAAAATCAAGACTTTACAAAATTCTGTGATGAATCTGATTTTCAGCATGTGTTCTCTTCTCCATATACTCCAGAAGAAAATGGAGTCGTGGAAAGAAAGAATAGGTCGCTTCAAGAAATGGCTAGAACTCTTTTAATTGAAAGTAACATCTCTTCTCATTTTTGGGCTGAAGCTGTTTCTACAGCATGTTATATTATTAACAGTCTTTCTAAGGCCTATTCTGGAGAAAACTCCCTATGAGTTATTCAAAGGAAAGAAGTCCATTGTTTCATATTTTCATGTGTTTGGATGTAAATGTTTTATATTGAAAAATTCAAATGATCGAGTTGGTAAGTTTGAAGAAAAATCAGATGAAGGTATTTTCCTTGGATATTCTATCACAAGCAAAGCTTACAGAGTTTATAACAAGAAGACTCAATCTGTGGAGGAATCAATAAACGTCAAATTTCAAGACTTTATGCAAAATTAATCGATTCATACTCATCTTGAAGAATCCAAACCTGCTCCAGACTCTACAAAGTGTAAATCTCCAGAAGTAGCTCAACCTTCAGAAGACAAGCAACAAATGATCAACGAAGATTCAAATGAGGAAAAAGATCAACAGTCTGACAAATCAACCAGCAACTGGAAGCATAAGTCAAGTTATCCCAAAGATCTCATTATTGGTGATATTAATGAAGGAATTCACACAAGATCCAAAAGGCGCGAAGAGTCAAGTGCTGTAGCTCGTATTTCTAACATAGAATCCAAGAGCATAAAAGAAGCTTTAACTGATGAAAGCTGGATTGAAGCTATGCAAGAAGAACTCAGGCAATTTAGTATTAATGATGTCTGGGAATTGACTCCTAAACCGAAAGGTAAGTCTATCATTGGAGCTAAATGGGTTTTCAGGAACAAGATGAACAAGAAAGGAAAGGTCGTAAGAAACAAAGCAAGACTCGTGGCCAATGGATATATGCAAGAAGAAGGGATAGATTATGATGAGACTTACGCACCAATAGCAAGGTTAGAAGCAATTAGATTATTATTTTCTTTTGCTTGTCATAAGAATTTCAGGTTATTCCAAATGTACGTCAAAAGTGCTTTCCTAAATGGATTTATCCAAGAGGAAGTCTATGTGGAACAACCACCTGGTTTTGAAGACCCAAGAAAATCAGACTCTGTATTCATACTGAAAAATGCTTTATATGGTTTAAAGCAAGCGCCTCGAGCTTGGTACGACAGACCAAGTAAGTTTTTAATTCAGAACGGTTTTGTTAAAGGTAAAGTAGATACTACATTGTTTATCAAAAGAGAAAGCAAAAGTTTTCTACTTGTTCAAATTGATGTTGATGATATTATTTTTGGATCTTCTAATGAAAGTCTGTGCAAGAAATTCTCTAAGTTTATGCAAGATGAGTTTGAAATGAACATGATGGGTGAACTAACTTTCTTTCTCGGGCTTCAAATGAAACAACTAAAGGAGGGTATCTTTATTCATCAAGAAAAATATGCTAAAGAACTTGTCAAAAAGTTTGGACTAGAAAATTGCAAAATGACTGATATACCAATGTCAAGTTTTTTTGAAGCTGGACAAGGATGAAGAAAGAAAGAAAATTAACCAGAAGCTATACAAGAGTATCATTGGTTCACTTATTTATCTAATTGCTTCTAGACTTGACATTTTGTTTAGTGTTTGTATTTGTGCCCGATTTCAATCAGACCCTAAAGAATCTCATTTAAGTGCTGCAAAGTGTGTCATCAAATACATTGCCTCAACATCAAATTTGGGTCTTTGATATCCTAAAGAGTAACGCAGACCAAGCCGGATGCAGAGTTGATAGAAAGAGCACATCGGGCACCTGTTAACTACTTGGAAGCAAGACAGTGTCTTGGTTTTCAAGGAAACAAAGTACAGTAGCTCTTTCTACAGCAGAAGCAGAGTATGTAGCTCTTGGAAGTTGTTGTTCACAAATTCTGTGGATAAAACAACAGTTAAGAGACTTTGGAATTGAAGATTCATCCACTGAAATCAAACGTGACAACACCAGCGCAATCAATCTCACCAAGAATCCGATTCTTCACTCAAGAGCAAAATATATAGAGATTCGACATCATTTCATTAGAGATCATGTTCAAAATGAAGAAGTTTCGATTCAATTTATTGACTCAAAGAATCAACTGGCAGATATATTTACAAAGCCTTTGGAGAAAAACCTATGCACACACAAGATAGAGGACTTACCTTTGTCTCAGTTCCTTCCTACAAGTCAACATAGTTCATGATCTCAATCAATCCACTCAATTCAAATCAACCCATCGATCAATCAGTTAATCAGTTCAATTCCATACCCATATTACTATCTATCAATTCAATATGACCACTGCTCACACAAGCTGAAATAATCATTTAATGCTCTCACAAGCTATAATATATGGTTATAGCTCTCACAAGCTGATATAGATAGATAGTAGCTCGCACAAGCTAATAATATAGATCGTGCTCTCACAAGCTGATATAACGATCTTAGCTCACACAAGCTGATAAGGTATACTGCTCTCACAAGCTAATGTATCAAAGCCTATAGGCTAATACAGTATGCTGCTCTCACAAGCTAACGTGCATAGGGGCCCAAAAGCGGATAAAAATGTATACTGCTCTCACAAGCTAACGTATCAAAGCCCCTTGGCTGATACAGTATACTACTCTCACAAGCTAATATGCAAAGGGGCCCAAAAGCTGACGATAAATATGCTCGCACAAGCTGACATGCATATATGCTCTCACAAGTTGATAAATTACCAAGTTAAAAGTACCCGATAAAAATAATCGTATGTGGGTACACGATCGACCTAAGCCAAAAACACAATATATTTCTTTTAGAAAATCCCACTATTTAATATTGTCTATAAACACATTTTTGGTGTTGTAAATCGACACTCGGTATTTTCTAATTAAATATTGAACTTACCCATTTTAGAATAAATACCCGAAATTATAATTCTCACACAATTTGTAAAAATCAACACTCAATTAAATAAACTAATCCTACCATTGCAATCAGAACGAAATTCCAGTCACCGGCTATCCTGGTATAATTTTCGGAAAATAATAAATAATTAATAAATACAAAAAAATATTAAATAAATACATTTAAATGCCATAAATGCAAACTTAGGACGGAAAAGCCTAATTAAATACCGAAACGGGCCCGAAAAATTTCTGAACCTATCTAGATAAATAATACAACCTATCTAGTTGCTAATTAAGCCGATTTAACCACCTAACATGCAATAACGAGTAATTAAATCTCTAATACGTTCTAACTAACCACCTAAACATACTTAGCCTAAATTAATCAATCATTAAGCATCATTAACTCCATAAGCAGAGTTTAGTGAGTAAATTCACTGGGTTTGAAATCCGAGAAGTTCACGACGACGCCAAGGCGGAGACTGGCTTTCGGCTTCTGCTGCTGGGCCATGAGGGCTGCTTGGATAGCTAGCTTGGGCTGAAATGGTGAGGACGGGTGGGTGAGGCTACTGCGGGGTCGGCTGGTGCTAGACGGCTATAGATGGTGGCTGGACGACAACGAACGGCGAGCAAGCGAGCTCGATTCGATAGCCTGGGCGCAGACGACGGCTCTGGACCGAGGGACGGTCGCAGATGGCAGATGAGCTGGTGTGGGCTCGCGGCTAGCATGTGATTGGCCTGGCTACTTTAGACGGTGGTCGATGGCAAGGGAGGGGCTGCTGGCTGGTTTCCTCTACAATTATGAGCTCACAAAACACTCTCTAATGGAGAAAGCGGTTGAGGGAAGAAGATAGGGGACAACACAAGCTTGGAGGGGGCCACTTCTCTTCCAATCTATCTTGTTCTCCCTAAGACAAGGCCCCACATGGATTGGCTGTCTTCCTCAGCCATTTGCAATTGCCAAAGCTTCCTTGGCAAGCCAAAAATCTCGGTTTGTAGAAACGGCCCTAAAATGAATTGTGACATGAAAAAAAATTTCAATTTATGAAATCGAATTCGAATTCGCGGTGAATTTCAATCTGACGCGATTTTAGCGTAACCTAACCTACCAGGTAGCTTTTATAAATTTTTGGCGCAATTGACCCATGATTGATTTATTTCGAGTCATAATGTACATCTTCAATACATTGGCGACTCTCAATGATCGTGAAAATCTCGAGGTTTCAAATACGGGCATAGGGTGCCAAAACGACAAAAAAACAATCTAGTGCCGATCGACGATAATTTTGTAATTTGGTGGAATCACCAATACTTTGATCACCTATCTCAGTCGAAACGACCTATCTCTGATCTCTGATCAATTTTTAACTATACCATAATAATCTCTACAGATGAGCATGGTCGAGTAGTCGATTCCTGGTCGAATTCTCAAGTCTTTTGCATTAAAATCCCTTAATGGCTTCCCTAGATATTCTAGTTATCTCATGAGTGATCAGCTCAGAGAATAGCACTATAGGCGCGTCGATGAAAGGCCCGATTCATTTAATTGAAAACAGAACTAGAATTTCGACATGTCACAATCTGTCTATCCATTTATTTGGGCAAGATGGGTAGCAGGTGAAAAGTCAATATGAATTGATAGAAAACTAGAGAATATACCAATGTAAAATGTGTAATCCTTAATTTTCAACTTCGTGTTTCACTTGTTGAAATGAGTAAATCTCCATTACATTTAGAAAAAAAAAAATTGAAAACAGAAGATACATACTTCGACCTTAATCTTCACTTTCATCATAATCCGCAGGAAAAGTAGTTGGAATTCAATTATTTAAAACATATAAAAGATATAGAAAACATATCAAAAAAATGTATTTAACTTATTCTACCTTAGGACCTAGCAAAGGAATATTTCATAAAATATCGATTTTTAAACAAATTAGAAACTTAGATTGATTTTAAGAACCTTCATTATTAGTGATTGAATACTATTAAAAATAACTTCCGGATGGTTTTCCTTTGAGAACGAATATCAAGTAGAACGATCTACGTAATTTCATTGCAAATGAAATTCGAAGTTGTCATTGTAAGTCTCTTTCCTGCATTTGATATGGAAAAAAGCGAAACACTGTTATAACGTCAATACATAAATAGACAAACTACTCTATACCTTATTTAGTAAAATGAAATCATAAAGAGGTAGAGGAAAGATCACCATGGTTTCTTCGAGGAAAATGATGAGCTGGCGGTGCCGTAGGTCTTCAGAAAGGAACGGTGGATTCTCTACCTCTAATTTTCTCAAGGAAAGCGATTTAACTTGGGAGAATTAGAATTGGAACATATTTAGTTCCCTGTATTTTCCTCGTTAAATAAGTTGCTTCAAAAAGGAAGGGTGGCTTCTCCACCGTGTATTTTCCTTTTAACCAGTGGCTTCAAAAAGGAAAGGTGGCTTCTACACTGGGTATTTTCCTCCCTTGACCGCTTAGTTAATGAATGACAACGTATTTTCCTTGTTTAGGGAAAATTACAAATTCAATCTTAAATCAATTGTATGGATGCCAACTCAGTCCTTTGCCAATTATCCTAAATCTTTTTGTGAAATTCCAATATGATCATCTCGGCCAATTACAGTTAGAAATCTCTAACTTGGTTGTTTGAGTAAAATTGTTCATGCCATAGTACCCTACAAGACGATTGATAATAATTGGATTTTTTTTTTTGGGTCAGTTTTACTCTATTTCTACTCTACACTCACTCGCCGGACTTGTGCCCCCTCTTGCGGGCGTGGGAGTCACAACCCACTCTCGAAACTTACGCGTCCCTACCCCCATCCCCCCCTGAGAAGGTGGGGATTTGAACCCCTCACCTCCCCCTTCCATGTTGGACTTTAAATTAGTAATTTTTGGGGGTAATTGGCAAGAAGAACCATATTGAAATTCAATGCAAAGATTCAGGATTACATTAATAAAGTTGGAAAGTTTATGATAGAATTGGCATTTGTACGATTGGTTAAGAACTCAATTTTTAATTATCTCGCTCTTTAACCGCCTACCTTATCAATAATGAAAGTTTCTTGGTACCGAAATATCACTTGTGATACGTCAATAGAATCAAGGCCAATTTCACCTCTGTCAACTCAATTAACATGACAAAATTGACCTTTAATTACTATTGCTTTGCTGGATAGTGTTATTATGTATAGTACAGATCAAAATTGTTCATCAACCTATGACATGATCTCCGCTTCAACTTTCCGGTCAAGAGATCCGACATGTCTCCGAAACAAACTTCTCGTGTCGAATGTTTCTTGTAGTCGTCTAATGGAGCAGTTAACTCCATTAATCATTCATGAGCACATCTTGTCATCAATGAATCCTTTCCTTACATTTTACCATATGCCATTTCTACGGTTAGATTAGAACGACCTGGGAAGGATAATCTCCTTCTTCTTTAAGAAATCTCACCAAGTTGAACGTGCCAGGTCTTCGCAGTTGTCTGTTTTTCAATATCTGAATTTGCTCTGTTATTCTAGTAACAATCTCATCCCCACGGGTTATAGGCCTTTTGTCATTGACTAGACTTTTGGACTTGTCTTGGAGCCACCTAACCAGAGGTTTGGCCATGGAAGTAGGCAACTTGAGATTTTTGATGATGTTGGACATCTAGGAAAATGAGTTAGGAGGTGGAATTCTAGATGATTTAGGTGAATGTGTTGCATTGCTATTATTGAGGATGGAGGGCAATTTCTCCCCGGGATCCATTCCTCGATCGTTCAGGTTGTTGAGAGGCATTGGCAATCTTGTAAGGCTTCACTTGAGGAATGAGAGATTTCCATTTCGACGAAAGAATAAGCTCATACTTAGAGTTGATGGTCCCTTTAAAGTTATTGAGCGAATTGGTGACAATGCTTACAAGATTGACCTTCCCGGGTTCTGAGTTGGTCGATGGAGCTACGTTGGATGCTCTCGCATCATCCTTCTCAGGTTGTTTGAGATTTGTCCTCAAATCTAGAAAGTTATCATCCTCCAAGTAAGGAGAAAGGTCTCCGACGTTGAATGTTGCCAAAATTCCAAATTCTCCAGGAAGGTCAATCTTGTAAGCATTGTCACCAATTCGCTCAATAACTTTAAAGGGACCATTAGCTCTGGGCATGAGCTTGTTCTTTCGTCGAGATGGAAATCTTTCATTCCTCAAGCGAAGCCATACAAGATCGCCCGGTTGAAATTGAGTCTTCTTCCGATGTTGATTAGCTTTCTTCTTGTAAGATTCGTTGGCCTTTGCGATCTTGGATCGAATCTGCTTATGGAGCTTCTTCATTGATTCAGCTCTTTTTTTGCCATCAAAGCTTACTTGAGAGTTAGATGAAATTGGAATCAAATCAATGGATGTGAGAGGATTAATTCCATACACAACTTCAAATGGCGATCGACCAGTAGTATAACTTAGTGATCGATTATAAGCAAATTCAGCATGCACAAGCTTCAAATCTCAATCTTTCGTAGATTTACTCACCATACCACGAAGAAGAGTGGTTAGAGTACGATTTATTATCTTCCTCTGGCCATCGGTTTGTGGATGACAAGTTGTGCTGAATAAGAGTCTTGTACCAAGCATTCTCCATAGTGTCTTCCAGAAGTAGCTTAAGAACTTGGAATCACGATCCGACACAATGGTCTTTGGTACTCCATAAATGCGAATAATTTCTTTGAAATATAATTTAGCAATATGAGATGCATCATTGGTCTTGTGACATGGCACAAAATGAGCCATTTTAGAGAACTGATCGACGACCACCATGATAGCATATTTTCCTCTTTGATTTCTTGGTACAGCCACAATGAAATACATGCTAACATCTTCCCAGGGCTGCAATGGTACTAGAAGTGTGTGACAAGTTGCACACCTTGAGATGATAGCATGTGTGACATCCGAAAATTCCAGTTCTGTTTTCAATTAAATGAATCAGGCATTTCATTGACGCGCCTATAATGCTATTCTTTGAGCTGATCACTCACGAGATAATTAGAATATCTGGGGAAGTCATTAAGGGATTTTAACGCAAAAGACTTGAGAATTCGACCAGGAATCGATTACTCGACTGTGCTCATCTGCAGAGATTATTACGTCACAATTAAAAATCGATCAGGGATCAGAGATAGGTCGGTTCAACTAAGATAGGTGATCAAAGTGTGGGTGATTCCACCAAATTGCAAAATTCTCATTAATCAACACTAGGCCGATTTTTCGTCATTTTGGTACCCTGTGCCTGTATTTGAAATCTCGAGATTTTCACGACTACCGAGAGTTGCCAATGTGTCTAAGATGTACATTGTGGCTCGAAATAAATCAACCACGGGTCAATTGCACCAAATAATTTTAAAAGCTACCAAGTAGACTAGGTCACGCTAAAATCACGCCATATTGAAATTAACGGCGAATTTGAATTCGATTTTAGAAATTGAAAGTTCTCTCATGTCACGATTCATTTTAAGACCGTCGACTCATCCTCCAAAGATTTTTCTGCAAACTAGAATTTTTGGTGGAAATTCAAAATAGGGCCTTTTCGGCTGGAAAATTCAATGGACCATTTTTTATCACGTTTTTTATATGCAAGTTGATTATATTAGTGAGTAAAAGTGTCAATTTGATCGTGGACACCTTGGTTGAATTTATGGGGGCCACATTGGATCCAATTGGAGAGGATTTGAATCCAATTTTGGGGAAATTAAGTCCAAATTCGTAGGCCCCTTGGTCCCTCACTTTTGGACCATTTGGGACATGTTCTAGGGAGAGTTTGATGCACAAAATTGGCTAAGGAGGCCTGCCAATTGAGGTGGGGCCTTGTCAAGGGGATAGAGGAAGACTTTTGAGGCCAAGGGGACCCTCCACTTGGGCAACTGTCTTCATCTTCTTCCTCAGACCACCTTTCTCCATTTCTTGTCCACTTTTTTTTTTTTTTTGGTCAAATTTCTTGTCCACTTGAAGCTCCCAAAAACTAGAGAGAAGGCAAGCAGCCTCCCTCACCTACCGTCGCACACCCACTTACCGCCGTCGTGCCTTACTATTCCACCCACATCGCGTCATGTCCCTCGCACGAGACGCGTCTGCTCCATTCGTCGTTCCACTCCAGCCGCGACCCCAAGCCGTCCCCTGAGCCCGTCGAGCTCAGCCGGAGCCCCGTTGTCGCTGCTCCGTCGCCGTCCGCCTCCGCCAAGCGCTGCTGCAGCCATCTGCCAACCACCCTTGCCATTTCCAACCCAATCTGTCGCTCAGCTCCCTTCCTTAGCCCATCAACAGAAGCCAAAGCCAAAAGAACTAGCCGTGAGCTTCGAGGCCCACTTTGGACCACTTCTGGGCCTCGTAGGGTGCCGCCACTTCGGTGTTTGTCACTCGTCTTCGTCTTGCCGTTGTCGTGGACTCATTGGATTTCAATACCGGTGAGTTTACTCACTAAACTCTGCTTATGGAGTTAATGATGCTTAAGGGTTGATTAGTTTAGGCTCAGTATGGTTTATGTGGTTATTTAGAACGGATTAGTGATTTAATTACTCGTTATTGCATGTTAGGTGGTTAGATCGACTTAATTAGCAACTAGATAGGTTGTATTATTTATCTAGATAGGTTTGGAATTTTTCCCGGCCTGTTTCAGTATTTAATTTGGCTTTTACGGCCTAAGTTTGTATTTATGGTATTTAAATGTATTTATTTAATTAATCTTGGTATTTATTTAATTATTTATTATTTTTCGAAAATTATACCGGGATAGTTGGTGACCAGAATTTCGTGCTGATTGTAATGATATGATTGGTTTATTTAATTGAGTGTTGATTTGTAAATTAAGTGATAATTATAATTTTGGGTATTTTTTCCAAAATTGGGTGATTTCAGTATTTAATTAGAAAATACCGGGCGTCGGTTTACAACGCCAAAAATGTGTTTATGGACTATTTTAAATAGTGGGATTTTATAAAAGAAATATATTGTGTTTTTGGCTCAGGCCAACCGTGTATACACACAACTATTTTTATTGGGTACTTTTAACTTGGTTTATCAGCTTGTGAGAGCATATATGAATATCAGCTTGTGCGAGCATATTTATCGTCAACTTTTGGGACCCTTTGCATGTCAGCTTGTGAGAGCAGTATACTGTATTAGCCTATGGGCTTTGATATGTCAGCTTGTGAGAGCTGTATACATTTTATCCGCTTTTAGGCCCCTCTGCACGTCAGCTGGTGAGAACACGATCTATATTATCAGCTTATGCGAGCTACTATCTATCTATATCAGCTTATGAGAGCTATGACCATATATTGCAGCTTGTGAGAGCATTAAATGATTATTTCAGCTTGTGTGAGCAGTGGTCATATTGAATTGATAGATAGTACTGTTGGTATCGAATTAAGATGATTGACTGATTGATCGATGGGTTGATTTGAATTAAATGGGATTGATTGATTAAGATCATGAACTGTACAGACTTGTAGGAAGGCATTGATGCAAAGGTAAGTCCTCTATCTTGTGTGTGCATAGGTAGCCTTAAGGCGTATTTCCTTCCTAGTCGGAGTTTAGGGGGTAAACTTGCTGAGATATTGTCTCATCCCATCGTGAGATAACATTTTCAAGTCCTTAGATGTGTAAATGCGAGTATGAGCACCTAGAGGGGGTGAATAAGTGCGAAAATAAATTTTTGTAGAAAATAGTGTAAAACTTTACTTTTAACCTAAGTCTGTTTAACAGTAGACTTTGAAAAGGAAATGAGACTCTAACAATTCAATAAAGATACAAGCAAAGTAAATGAGTTTAGGGAAGAGAATAAGAACACAAGGTTTATAGTGGTTCAGCTTAATCCAAACCTATGTCCACTCTCCCGCATTGAAAGCCCACCGACTGGATTTTACTATGAATCCAAACCCAAATCAAACAATCCAAATCCAAACCAGTCACAACCAAACAACCAAACAAGAGTAAAGTCAAACAATAGTCAAATCTCAAATCTCAAATCTGCACCATCTCCCCCTTTTTGTCAGCGTTAAAAAAAGGTAGAGACAAAAAGAGAATTGAATAAAGTTAAGATTGTTTTGGAATGCGAACAAGCTGGAAATCTCCCATCAACTTGACAGTCTCTTCCAGCTTTTTCAAATCCTCCTTCAGTTGCGCCACTTCTTCACCCTTGGCAGTTGCTTGAACTTGAAGATTAAGGGCCTAAATTTGATCATGCAAAGAAACTGAAGAGGCTTGACTGGCATTCTGCATATTCTGAACTTCGCGTCCCAAGGCATAAATCTGTCCTCGCATCTCCATAAGAACATCAAGCAATCTTCGAAAGTCTGCTGAGTTGTCAGTCTGAGTGCTTGCTTCTGCATGTTCAGTTTGAGAAGTATTGGCAGATGATGGCATTTCAGCATGAGCACCCAAATTTGGAGATGAAACCTCATGACCTTCCTCAGGGAATTGAGAGGCATATACATCTTCTGGATCTGCAGGTGAACAGCTAACATCTTCACTAGTAAAAGCAATTGAAGAGGTACCTCTTTTCTCAGCAGCTCCTCATGTTTCAGTGCCTTCAGGCGGAGAGAAGTACTCTTCATGCTCTATCTCTTCTTGTTCTCCTCTGCCCTCTTCTTTTGCAGTTCTTTTTTCCTCTGCTTCTTTTCTCATCGATTCCCTCTCTTCACTCCTTTGTTCTGTCTCTTCTCTATCTTGATCCTCTCTCTCCTCTGTCTCTAGAACAAAACGTTGTAAACTTCTTAAAGCAAGAGCGGAAATGGTGACATCTTCCCCATCTTCTTCATCCTGCAAGATGAGTGTTCTCTTTCTTGGATGGAGCTGTCGTGGGCTCTTTTCCTTTCCGTTTTGCAGCCATAGAGACTTGGTGAGTCTTGACAGGGGTTTTCTCCTTAAATCGCTCCAAAGCCTTGTTCAGCTCCTTCAGACGCATTTTAGAAACCATCTTCAGTCCCACCACCATTTGATCACAGGTTCGAACACACAAAATATTGGGAGGCTGAATATTCAAATGTCTGAATAACTTAGTAACAAGTAATGAATAAGGAAGTTGGCCCTTGTCCTTCACCATCGATCTATACATGTGAAACATGATAATGTGTAGTAGAGAAAACTTTTTCCCAACGTTGATAGCATACATTAGCTTTGCTTCTAAGTTAGAGACATCAATCTTCAAAGTCGATTTAGGTCTTAGGCAATTGATCACAATCTTGTGAAGCAAAATATTTGAGGCATTCATCCTCAAGTATGAAATTCGTCCTTCCACCATTCCATCCCAAACAAGCTCTACCGTCGCACGACCAATAGACACACTAATTGATTGGAACACCCCTCTCTCTACTCCAATCACATCAGCCAGAGTGTTCATATCAACTACATAGTCCTGGTCTCTAACACTGAAAGAGAATCTATTTGCATCCAAAAATCTTAGATTTGAATAGAAATACGCAGTAAGTTCTGGATGAGCCGCTATTGTTTCAGAGCAAAATTGTTCAAGTTGAAGTAAAGTGAATTTCTCTCGCAACTTCACGTTCAGAGAGTCGAGAAAATCAAATTCCACACTCCTTGGGTTCATCACCCCTCGCTTCAGCAACTTAGAGTAAAGTCACTTGTGTTCCTCAGAACGAAACAGATCCGTCGTCCTTTTGCTTCGAATATACGCTGCAATACCCATTCCAGGCTTAAAATGAGTGAACATCTTTTCATCATCATTTCCATCAGGTTAATTATGTCCTTCAGCACGTGGATCACTAGGGATATTCGCAAAGGCTCTTTCTGCCGAGCCCACAAGAGCAATTCCCAAACGTTCCATCGTTCGCAAAAAGTGGGTTTCATTTCGGTACCCCTTTTCTTTCAAAAATTCATCAATAAAGTTCAATGCAAAGCCTCCATCCTTTAAGGCAGAGTAGAGTTTGTAGGTAAAAGCAAGCTTTTGAGTTCTTACAGGTTCTGCATCTTCAATAATTTCTTCCTCCGCTTATTGTTGAATATCCTGTGGTCTAGCATAAGGAGAATGACGTGGTTGAGAATGTTGTGAACTCTGTTGCTGTCTTGGAGATTCTTCTTCCTCGGTGAGGTCAAAATGCGTAGGACCCTCACACATATGCTGTGGTCCCCTATTTGCGATCCTTGAAGACTTTCTTTGGGAAGCCACTCTCACAGTCTTTAAGAGATTCCAAACTCAATTCGCGAGAAAGATGAGAACTTTGAAGATTAAACTAGAGAGTAAAAGTAAGAAAGTGATGTTCTATGCTTCTAGAGTTTGTAAAGAAGACGATCGGTATATAAGTCAGTCAAAACGAAGTATACGGATCGTCGTAAAAGGAAAAAATAGAAAATGCCTTTTAAAAAATAATTGCCTTTTTGAAAATAGATACCTGTTATTTCAAAAGATAACTTCTTTTTCGAAAAGGAATGATTGCAATAATTACGAAAACTGGGGAAGATAACATCAATCAATTATAGATTAATAAACAAACGTACCTTTTTGAGTTTTTTATCCGAAAGATAAATTTCTAAAATAGAATTAACTTACAGTCGTGATTCTTGATCTTCTAAGTCTAAGCATTTTTAGACTTTTTATCCATGAGTCTGAACTTCTTCAAACTTTAAGATATTAAGTCTGGATCGAATAAACTTGAATTGACTTTTCTCCAATGGCTTTGTAAAAATATCCGTCAACTGATTCTTTAAGTCTATGAATTGAATCAAGACTTCTCCATTTTGAACATGGTTTCTAATAAAATAATGTCGAATCTCTATATGTTTTGCTCTTGAATGAAGAATTGGATTCTTGGTGAGATTAATCGCGCTAGTGTTATCACATTTGATCACAGTGCATGAGTCTTCGATTCCAAAGTCTCTTAGCTGTTATTTTATCCACAAGATTTGAGAACAACTTCTTCCAAGAGCCACATACTCTGCTTCTGCTGTTGAGAGAGCTACGGTACTTTGCTTCCTTGAAAATCAAGATACTGTCCTGTTACCAAGCAATTGACAAGTGCCCGAGGTGCTCTTTCTATCAACTCTGCATCCTGCTAGGTCTGCATCTAAGTATCCAAGGAGAGTAAGGTCTCCTTTTTTAGGATACCAGAGACCTAAATTAGAGGTTGTTGTAACGTATTTGATAATGCGTTTTGCAGCACTTAAATGAGATTCTTTGGGATCTGATTGAAATCTGGCACAAATACAAACACTTTAACAAAGCCATTTTGGATTAAAAACTTACTTAACCTATCCTACCAAGCTCAAGGAGCTTGCTTTAAACCATATAGCACCTTTTTCAGTCTGAATACAAAATCTGGTTTCCTTGGGTCTTCAAAACTAGGAGGTTGTTCAACATAGACTTCCTCTTGGATAAATCCATTTAGGAAAGCGCTCGTGACGTCTATTTGGAATAACCTAAAATTCTTATAACAAGCAAAAGCAAGTAATAATCTAATTGCCTCTAACCTTGCTACTGGTGCGTAAGTCTCATCATAGTCTATCCCTTCTTCTTGCGTATATCCTTTGGCCACAAGTCTTACTTTGTTCCTTATGACTTTTCCTTTCTCGTTCATTTTGTTCCTGAAAACCCATTTAGCTCCAATAACAGATTTACCTTTTGGTTTATGAGTCAATTCCCAGACATCATTAATACTGAATTGCCTGAGTTCTTCTTGCATAACTTCAATCCAACTTTCATCAGTTAAAGCTTCTTCTATGCTCTTAGGTTCTATTTCAAGATAAGAGTCACAGCACTAGACCCTTCATGCCTTTTGGATCTTGTACGAATCCCTTCATCAATATCACCAATAATGAGTTCTTTGGGATGACTAGACTTGTGCTTCCAGTTGCTAGTTGATTTGACAAACTGCTGGTCTTTTTCTTCATTTGATCCTTCAATGATTGTTCGTTATTGATCTTCTGAAGTCTGAGCTGCTTCTGATGATTTAGACTTTGTAGAGTCTGGAGCAGGTTCAGATTCTTCAGGTTGAGTCTGAATTGATTGATTTTATATAAAGTCTTGAAATTTGACATTCATCAATTCTTCCACCGATTAAGTTTTTTTGTTATAAACTTTGTAAGCTTTGTTGGTGGTTGAATATCCAAGTAAGATGCCTTCGACTGATTTTTCTTCAAACTTACCAATTCAATCATTTGCATTTTTCAATATAAAACATTTACATCCAAACACATGAAAATAGGAAACAATTGGCTTCTTTCATTTGAACAACTCAAAAGGAGTTTTCTCCAGAATAGGTCTTAAGAAGACTCTATTAATAATATAAAATGCTATAAAAACTACTTCAGCCCAAAAACAAGAAGAAATGTTACTTTCAATTAAAAGAGTTCTAGCCATTTCTTGCAACAATCTATTATTCCTTTCCACAACTCCATTCTACTCTGGAGTGTATGGAGAGGAGAACACATGTTGAAAACCTGATTCATCACAGAATTTAGCAAAATCTTGATTTTCAAACTCACCTCCATGGTCTGTCCGTATACCTTAAATAACATCCCCTTTCTCATTCTGTACTTTCTTAGCAAGCTTTATGAAATAAGAAAAAGTTTTAGACTTACTTGCCAAGAAATATACCCAAGTAAATCGTGAATAATCATCCACTATTACTAGGCAATATTTCTTTCCACCAATGCTCTGAGTCCTAGTTGGTCCAAAAAGATCCATATGTAGGAGCTACAGTACACGATTAGTGGAAACTTGATTTATTGGATTGAAAGAACAACTAACCTATTTTCCCAACACGCATGGTGTGCATAAATCGGATTTTTGGTATGTCAAGTTGGGTAGTCCACGAACAAGCTTCTTTGCAGAGATCTTGGCTATTTGCTTCATGTTGATGTGGCCAAGTTTTCTATGCCAGATATTAGCTTCCTCTTGAATTGAAATTAGAAATTGGGATTTTTCTGGTTTGATGTCCAGAAGATAGATGTTCCCATCTCTTCATCACGTGAAAGTCTGAGAGGAGTCTTTACTGGTTCCAAAACATATTTCTTCTTGAAAGTTGATTTTAAAACCTGTGTCGCACAGTTGGCTGATACTCAGCAAGTTGTAGTTGAGTTCTTCCACTAAGGAAACATTATTGATTGTGAGACTTCCAATCTTTACGGTTTTACATCCGACAATTCTGCATTTACTATTTCCTCCAAAAAAAAAACTTTTCCACCATTAACTTACATAAGCGGTTTTACATCCGACAATTCTGCATTTACTATTTCCTCCAAAAAAAAAACTTTTCCACCATTAACTTACATAAGCTTTATGAAACAACTTGAGTCTCCTGTCATATGTCTTGAGCATCCACTATCCAAGTACCATTTGACCTTTTTCTTGATAGTGACTTGCATTTAAAAAAGAAACTCAAGCTTTCTTTGGTACCCATACTTTCTTGGGTCCAATGGAGTTAGTGCAATATACGGTCTTTACCCAAGCCTTCTTAACAGGTTTCCAAACCATAGGACATTCTTTTTCAAAATGTTCTGAGCTATTACACTTAGAACATTTTAGAGCACTACGACCTACAGTTTTTACAAAAAAATTTTGAAAATGATTTCTATAAAAATCTTTTGTAGGTCTTTGTTTGATTCTTTCCTTTACTTTTTGAAAATCAATTAGAGGAATGGTTTCAACATTCATTCTTAAGCCTGATTTGTTAAAATAAGGTCTTTGCGATGAAAGAATCTTTTCCGATTTCTCAGATCCTATAGAAAACCTTTTTGAGATGTTTGAAATATCATTTTTCAAAAGTGCATTTTCTTTAAAAGAGAGTCTGCATTTTCTTTCAATGTAATAACATTTTTATCTAAATTTTCGACATTTTCTTTCCAAACAATCTCCTGTTGCTTTAGTGCAGAATTTTCCCTTTTTAGTTCGGAAATCCTCTTGAGAGAGGTTTTAAGACTAAGACACAATTCATCAATATATTTAGAGACTTTAGTAAGAATTTTTAAATTACTTACCTTGATTTTTCTTGTCAGTCCGAGTCTAAATCTCGAGTCTGAATTTGATTTTGATTGTACCATTAGACAAATATTGACATAATCATCATCACTCTCTTCGCATTCGGTATCACTCCAAGTTTATGCTTTGAGAGCCTTTCTGTGTTTCTTAGCTTTTCCTTTATTTTTCTTTAGTAAGGGACAATTGGGTCTGATGTGTCTTTTTTTCTTGCATTCAAAACAAATCACATCTTTATTGGATTCATCGTTCTCTGCTAATTTATTTTGAGACTTTTGAGAACTTTCTTTCTTCCAATTGAATCTTCTTCCCCTTTTGTTCAGTTTTATGAACTTTCTTATCATGAGAACAAGCTCTTCATTAGTCATATCGTCTTCAGAATCTGTAATATCAGAGTCATCGTTAGATTTTAAAGCAATAAATTTTTTACCTTTGGGATCTTCATCTTCATTGATTTGCTCCACTTCATAAGAGTAAAGAGTGCCAACCAATTCGTCAACGGAGAGTGGCATGATCCTTTGTGTCTCCCTTATTGAGGTCTTTACATGATTCCAATCTTTGAAAAGTCCACGCAGCAGTTTGTTAATCTTCATGGGTCCAGAGATTGGTTGACCTTGATACTCAAGATCATTCACGATTTCTGTAAAACGACTAAACAAGTCAGTGATAGATTCTCCTGGTTTCATCTTGAAGGCTTCTTATTAACCGAGCAGACTATTGATTTTGGTTTTTTTCACTCGATCGGTTCCTTCATAGGTGATGTGCAACCTATCCCAGACTTCTTTAACTATTTCACAAGAAGATATTCTATTATATTCAGTAGGAGATAATACACAACATAAGGAATAAATTGTTTTTGCATCGAGATCTTTTCTTTTGGTTATCTCTTCTTGAGTCATCTCGCTGGACTCAACAGCTTCTTTTCCTCTTTCTAAGACTGTTGTAGCTTTAGGAATGATTCATTTGTCTACCACGTCCCATTCCAGAGGATCTTTTGATCTTAGGAATGCCTTCATCTTGTTTTTTCATATGATGTATTCCTTTCCATCAAAATAAGGCAGTCTGGTGTTGCTTTGCCCTTCAACCAAACCTGGAGCCAACATACTAGCCATGGATCGTTAACTCTGAAGTAAAAAACATTTTATCTTAAATGAGTACACATGCTCTGATACCAATTGTAAATGCTAGTATGAGCACCTAGAGGGGGTGAATAGGTGCGAAAATAAATTTTTGTAGAGAATAGTGTAAAACTTTACTTTTAACCTGAGTCTGTTTAACAATAGACTTTGAAAAGGAAATGAGACTCTAACAATTCAATAAAGTTATGAGCAAAGTAAAAGAGTTTAGGGAAGAGAATAAAAACACAAGGTTTATAGTGGTTCGGCTTAATCCAAGCCTACGTCTACTCTCCCGCACTGACATCTCACGGGCTGGATTTCACTATGAATCAAAAGAGTCGTTACAGTATCACGTCCTTGATTCCACAGTGTAGAAACTCAGCTACACATCCTCAAGGTCTCACAAATGTATAAACTCTCTTTTGAGTACAAGTTTACACTCAACAATTGAATTGGCAGAGAATAAGGAGTTTCAGACTTTGGAATTTATACTCCTCCATACCTTCGCGCGCACACTCAAATAACTAGAGCGTCTTCCTTATATACTCCTCCATACCTTCATAACCATTGGCACTTTCCAAAGGAGTTCTTCCAATCTACCCGTTGGACAAAATCAATTAGGGAGATCTCGAGTTACTTAAGGAATGTGATGATAGCCCACCAATCCTACTCGCCCATACAATCAGAATCTAGGTTTCCATAAGTAGAACCTTCCAAGTATGCTTCACCATTCAACGGATCTAAATTACCCGAATTAATTTCAAGACGAATAATAGATTCCAAGATGTTATCTCCAGCCGTGAAATCTTCTTTAGCCGATAGAATCAAATCCTTAAAGAAATACTCAATTCTGGATAAGTCTTCTTCGACGGTCTAAAAACTGTCGATGAGGGCAGACTTTGACTCTTGAGTCTGGCGGTCCAGCGGTTTTCAGACTTTGACTAAAGATTTTGCAAGTCTTCAGACTAGACTAATAGAAACATTTTGTCAGCTTCAAAATAAATAAGAAAGTTTTCTCCAACAAGATGGAGGTTCCTCTCGAACATTTTGGCCAACTAAAGAACGTCACTGAACAGGTCTCTTATATTCCTCTTCATGGGGGCCAGAGGGCATGGGTCTGCGAACTCGTGAGATCAATTTTCTGGGTTGATGCGGGTCTATCACAAATGGTACCCCATCAATACAGATCATGGTATCGCCACGAGCACGATGGACCCAGAGAAGGTCCCCTACCGAAATCTAAGATCCTATGTCGATGCCGGAGGTCGCTTTTGGTAAGGGTACAGCTGACCCTCCTGGTGGTGCAATGGTAGACTGGAACTCCCCGAAGCCAGAGACCTCGAAATCTTCGATTGAGGGTTCAAATGCTTAGAGGATCTATAGCCCCTCTACCTTTTGTAGACTTTTATATATATACTAGTATTGTATACGACTTAGTCTGATGTGTATAAAAGTGTGTTATGGTTTTCAAATTTTGACCCTGTTTTTCTATCCCATCTTTGTGTTGTCTGGGGATTTATTTATTCACTTCCGCATGTGCATTAAAATGAATGGGTCGGCAACGCATCCTAAGACGTCACAATTTAATCAACCATCGAGGGATGGGCACACGCTCGAGAATCAGGGCGTGACAGCATGCACATCTCCACTCATCTTTGGCCAATAGAAATGCTCTTGAAGAACCTCAAGAGTTTTGTTAATATCAAAATGACCAGCCAATCCTCCACCATGCACCTCTCGAATCAGCAATTCGCGAAAAGAACTCTTCGGCACACACAATCGATTTCCTTTAAAAAGAAACCCATCTTGCAAAGAATATGTACCTTGAACTCCCCGCTTGCAATTGTTGATGATGGATGAGAACTCCGCATCTTCAAAATAAAGTTCATTCATTAATTGAAATCCAAAAATCCTAGAGTCCAAAATAGTAAGCATAGAATATCTTCTCAATAAAGCATCTGCTACAACATTAGTGTGCCCAGGTTTATATTTTAAGACAAAAGAAAATGATTGAAGAAATTCTACCCATTTGCATGTCTCGAATTAAGCTTGCGTTGGCCACTAATAAACTTAAGCCCCTCATGATCAGAATGAAGGACAAATTGCTTTGGCCTCAAATAATTACTCCAATGATCAAGAGCTCAGACAATGGCATAAAACTCTTTGTCATAAGTCAAATAATTCCTCTTGGAATCGGATAACTCCTCGCTAAAATATGCCAATGGTTTTTGTGCTTGCACAAGAACAACGCCAATACCAACTACGCTTGCATCACACTCAACTTCAAATACTTTATCAAAATCAGGAAGTGCAAGAATAGGGGTCTCACAAAGTTTCTGCTTGATTACCTCAAATGCGTTTTGAGCAACCTTTGTCCATTCAAAAGCACCCTTTTCATGTATTCAGTTATAGGAGCCATGACGGTACTAAAGTTTTTGACAAAACGTCGATAGAAAGAAACAAGTCTGTGACATCCCAAATTTTCAACCCTATTTTTTGCTGAATAAATCGGGCATTTCATTAACACGCCTATAAGGCTTCTCAAAGCTGATCACTCTCGAGATAACTAGACTATCGAGGAAGCCATTAAGAATTTTAAGGCAAATAGACTTGAGAATTCGACCAAGAATCGAACTTCTCGACCGTGTCCATCTTTAGAGGTCATTACGACACAGATATAAATCGATTTGAGATCAGAGATAGGTCAGTTCGACTGAGATGTATGGCTAATCGTGGATGACGCCACTAAATTAGAAAATTCTCATCGATCGGCAACTAGACTGATTTTTTTATCGTTTTGGTGCCCTGTGTCCGTATTTGAATCCTCGAAATTTTCACAACTAAGAGTCGCCAATGTGTCGAGTGGGTTCGTTGTGGCTCGAAGAAAATCGACCACGATTCATTTGCACTAAAAAAATTTGAAAGTTATCCAGTGGCCTAAATCATGCTAAAAACGTGCCAAGTGAAATTAACTGTGAATTCAAGTCTAATTTCAGAAATTGAAAGTCTTGTCATGTCACGAGCTATTCTAGGAATGTCGACTCAGTCTCAGAAGATTTTTCAGAGATTCCGAGATTTTTACGGAAAATTGATTCGGACGTCGCGGAAAATTAACGGAAATTCAGATTGGCCGAATTGAAGAGATTTTCGACTTGCAAACCGAGCTATATGGCGAAGGGGACTTGCAGAAATTATGTAGACTTTTAATACACCAAAATTGGACTTTGAATTTGGGAATTTGTTGAAGAGATTGAAGACTAAAATATGAAATTCGGAGCCTAGGATGAGAGGGTGCATTAATTTCATCAAAATTTGGGTAATTGGTGGAAATTATATTGGGAAAGTATTAGGGGACATGGTATTCAATGGAGGGGATAAATCCATTGACTTTACCCCTTGATCCTATCTTTTTATTAAGCAAAACCAGCTGGCCTCCCGTCGTTGTCTGTCGCTCCCTCCGTCTCTATCTCTTCCTCTCTCCTTCACAACCTTGTTCTTCTGCTTTTGCTTTTAAAATTTTCTTTCCTCTCTCGGACGAGCTGTTCCTGCTCTCCTTCGTTTCCCTCCTTCGAACAACCCATATTCCACCGAGTTCCCCAGCTGAAGACGTCCAACGCTTGCTGCTCTTTGGTCAACACTCTCTCCACATAAGCCCTTTCGTTTGACCGCATATCCTCACGCCAGCTGCCCCACTTCACCGAAGCAACGTCGCCCCACACTCGGCCCAACTTTCCTTCGTGTCTTCATCTAGCTACTGCAAGACCAACATCTCCCCCGAAGCCACGACAAGTCCTTATTTGTTGCTTGCTCGGTCAACATTTAATTGAAGCCCTCAACCCACCGATGAAATCCACCGCAGACACCAGCAGCTTCGGTCTTCACGTCTGCAGCTTGACTTCGTTGCTGCTGCTGCCGCGAGGCCAACGCCAACAATGCCGCTTGAAGAAGCCACGTCTTCATCGAGTCAAATTTTCCCCTGCTAGCTTCGGTTGTTGACCGCCTGGCCCCCACACGAAGCCGCCCATCCCCACGAAGCCACTCCACCGATTCTGGTCCACCGTTTCATCTGTTGCCAAGTCCCAATCAACCGTTAGCCATTTTCCTCCGACGATTGACTCCTCCTGCCAGCTGCCGCGCGTCCCACAGCACCGAATCAACTCAGCAAGCAAGCCATTTCAGTCAGCTCCCATCGTCGCACGTCTTCAGCCCAGCATCACCGAAACAGAAGCCCAGCTTCTTCGTGCCGGCAACCCAAGAAGCCAGCCCATCTTCAGCAAATCAGCCAGCCCAGCTCAGCCCAGCTCAGCCCAGCGAAAATCTTTAGTGCAATCCAGCTTTGAAGCCCACGAAAATAGGTACACTTGTAGTTCAGCCCATTGGATTTTAAGCCCAGCGAAATTTGTTGGTCCAGCAGCCCATCTCAGCAAAGCCCAACAAAATTAGAAGCCAAGCCAAGCCCAAGCCCAGAAATTTCTGTGGGCTTGCGTGGCTTGTAGGTCCGGCCTAAGTGTCCGTCGACGCCAATGAAAGTCCGCCATCGCGTTGCCGTCATTGTGTCCCGGTCCCTGCTTTTAATCAAGTGAGTTTTGCTCACTAATGCTTTCTTAGTTTGCTAATTATGCTTAAGGGTTGGTTAGATTTAATTAAGTGCAATTAGGTGGTTAGATTAGTTTAAAACAATTAAATTAGTGACTTAATTATGCATGTTAGGTGGTTAGACTTAATCATTAGTAAGTAAAGACATACTTCTATTTATTGAATATATCTCGGGATTTTTCCCGACTCGTCTCGGCTTCCAATTAGGCATTATGGGCCTAAATTGGATTTTTATATTTATTTATTTATTTTTCAAAATTAATTATTTAATTATTTATTTTTTCCGGAAATTCAACCTATGGCCGGTGACCGGAATTTTGTGCTACTTGTCATGGTGCAGTCCGTTTATTTATTTGAACTCTACATTGTGTTGAATTGAATTGATTGTGTAATTTGAGGAATTATTCCTTAATTGACTGAAATTGAGTGAAATTGAATGATTGATTGGTAGATGGCTGAGTATGGTTATTTAGCATTGACAATGCTTTGATGAGTTGTAAAGTAGAGAAAATCGTGAGGTTGAACTGAGAATAATCTTGGCTGAGACCGATCATGTACGAGGTATAGACATATGTGGTTCAGTGATAAAGAAATCACTGGTGAAAACGGTGCCTCAAAGAGCGCATGAGTGATGTCTATTACCTGCATCAGTATAGACATACGTGGTTCGGTGATAAGGAAATCACTGGTGAAAACGGCGCCTTAAAGAACGCACGACTACTGTCTACTGCATGCCTCATTATGGACATACGTGGTTCGATGATCAAGGATATCACTAGTGAAAACAGCGCCTTAAAGAACGCACGAGTGCTGTCCACTATATACGTCATCTTGGCAAAAACAACGCTCGAGAGCATAAATGTGGCTCTATGACTAAGTGTACTATTGGAGGTTATATAGTGAGGAATGGAATGACCTAGAGGTGATCCGACTGACATGTAATCGACTAAGTCGATTGATCAATACTTTGATCCGATGTCGTGATTTGATGGAATAATTAATGTGATATATGAGGCATTTGTGTATAACCTTGATTTGCAGGTTGGGACTAAGGCCAAGGTAAGTCCTCTGACTCGTGCTGTGTTTAGGCAATTGTATGACGTATTGGTTTACTAATCGAGTCTTAAGGGGTAGAACTCACTAAGACGTGGTCTCATTGGCTATTGAATAACCATTTCAGGTCCGTAGAGGGACCGGAGGAGGATTACCTATTGGATGACCCTGATGACAAGCTAGAAGAAGATGAAGAGTTTGAAGAAAAAGAGCCCAGTGATGAAGCATCTCAGGAGGATCGGGATGATGATCCCGAGTACAACCCGAATGAGGACTGAGATCCCATCCCGTTTTGTGAAACTCGTGTACTTGTGAATAGGCGTTAGATCAAACCTATGTTAATAGTAATGTAAGATACTATGAGTTGTGCTGAGTATAAAAGTGTGGTTGTGAATTTCAATATGAAAAATATGGCATTCTTTTCTATCCCATTGTTTTATTATCTAGGGATTTATAACTGCTTCCGCATATGCAATATCAATGAAAGAGTCTGCGATACATAATCCTGGGATATCGCATTCTAAAATCGACCAAGTAGAAAGATGGGTGTGTCCCCGAGGATCGGGGCGTGACAAAGTCCATGAAAACTTCTTACATCAAAAATGGACTTCAGAACCTGCCAAGTCTTCATAGCTTCCACCTTGGCTTGATCAACAGAGATTCCATCTTTGGAAACCACATAACCAAGAAACACATTGCTTGGAGAGAAGAACTCACATTTCTCCATTTTAGCATATAGTTTTTGATCTCTCAAGACATTAAAGACCTGTTTTAAATGAGAGATATGCTCCTCCTCGTTCCTACTATAAACAAGAATATCGTCAAAATAAACAACGACAAATCGACCAATAAAGGAACGAAGAACCTTGTTCATAAGTCTCATGAAGGTACTCGGAGCATTTGATAATCCGAATGGCATAACCAACCACTCATAAAGGCCTCCCTTGGTCTTGAAAGCCGTCTTCCATTCATCACCTTGTCATATTCTGATTTGATGATAACCACTCCACAAATCTATCTTAACGGTGATGTTGTTGATGGCTCGGCTATCAACACACATTTGGTATGTACCATCCTTCTTAGGTACAAGTAGAGCTGGAACAGAATATGAACTCATGCTTTCTTGAACATATCCTTTGTCGATAAGTTCATCGACTTGTCTTTGCAACTCTTTTGTTTCCTCCAGGTTGCATCGATAAGCTGGCTTGTTTGGTAGTGGAGTACCGGGGATCAAATCAATTTGATGCTCAATACCTCTTATGGGAGGTAATCCAGGTGGCAAATCCTCCGGGAACACATTTGCAAATTCTTTCAACAAGCAATGCATTTTTGGATGTATGGGTCCCTCTATCTCACTATTTTTCTCGATCACAAGCAAAGCAAATACATTCTTTTGTTTGCTAATGGCTCTCTCAACCCGTGTCTCACTCAAGAACAAATTTTCCTTACAAGTGTTTCCCTCCCTAGGTTGATTATTATGTATCAAAGAAGGACTCAAGGGTGAAAGAGTAATGCATTATTGTTCCTTATGAAAAGAGTATTGTGTTTTTCCGACCATCATCCATAGGAATCACATCACATACAACCCGATCTCGATAGTTCTTCCCAATTGAAAATGATATAAGAACTCGTTTAGTTACCTTGATATCACTCCCTTGATTGAGCCATTGGAGCTTTTATGGTTGAGGATATTTCATTGTTGGAAGCTTCAGCTTGTCAACAAGAGTTGTCGAAGCAACATTGGTGCAGCTCCCACCATTAATGATCACCGAACATGCCTTTCCGTTAATAGTGCAACGGGTGTGAAATACATTCTCCCTTTGCTCTTTATCAGGAGAAACTTCAACATGTAATGCTCTTTGGATGATCAACATCTTGCCATCATCGACTTTCTCCACAACTTCTTCTTCTAGTTCAGATTCAGAAACATTTTGGTCTTGATTGCCCTCAACCTCTTGAAGCACCGAATTGATCTCCTCAATTTCTTGAAGAGTCATAACTCTCTGATTTGGACAATTTGCTTGAAAATGTCCAAAACCATGGCACTTAAAGCATTTCCTTGCATCGCCGTCAAACTTCTTTTGGACTTCTTTGGAAGGCTCTGCATTTTTTTCCTTGCCTTTGTCGTTTGTCAACGTACTCTCACCCTTACTTGAGGAAGTACCCTTAAAATAGGATGTCACCTTTGTTGAGGTTCTGGAGGAAAACCTCTTGCTCTTCAATTGTTTTTCAACTTTTATGGCTAACTTGCATACATCTTCAAAGGACCAATAAAGTTGAAGTTCAACCATATCAGCAATTTCTCGATTCATACCGCCAAGGAAACAAGCGATGGTTTGCTTAGGAACATGTGGAACTTCACACCTCATTTTGAGTTGTTCAAACTCACGAATGTATTCTTCAACACTCATCCCTTATTGTCTTAGGGAATTTGGTTTGAGGAACAAATCTTGCTTATAGGTGTTGGGCAAGAACCTCTTCTTCATCAACTTCTTGATTTTTTCCCAAGACTTGATTCGGCCTTTTCCTTCTCTTGCTCAGTGATGCTTTAGATTCTCCCACCATAGAGAAGCATATTTTGTCAGCTTTAGGATAGCAACCTTACATTTCTTCTCATCCGAATAGGACTTGAAGTCAAAAATTCGTTCGATTGTGTGTAGCCAATCCATAAAGTCATTGAGATTGAGATTACCGTGAAACTCAGGGACCTCCACTTTAATGTCTCTTTCATCCTCCTTATGCCTCCCTCTTCATCTTCGAATTTAATATTCAAAATCACTAGAGTTGTCTCCAGTGGAATCGGAATCGTCATTAGAACTTTGACGAGATTTAGAATCGTCACACCGATTTCGTTATTTGGACGCCTTGCTGGCTGTCCTTGTCTCGCCGGATTCTCTAGAAGATTAAGGACTTGCTCCATTTGTTGCTAAAGATTTTGGATTGCGCGATCGCACCTTTCGTTGTGCGCTTGCTCCAAAGTCAAGCCTCTTGGAACTTGATCAACCATAAGGAATTTGTAATAGAAGAAAGAAATGAATCACTCAAATGAGTTGAACCTTGAGCTCTGATACTAATCTTTTGATATGTGATGGGGGCAAGTGATTCTAGAACGGAAATTTTTCTTTTGGGATTTTTCTGGTTAAGTATATGAAGTAGTATATACGGGAAAGAAACGAAAGGGAATAAGAAAAGATAGAACGATCTCCTTCCAAGGTATAAAGGCCACGCCACAAACTGAAAATGAGGATCAAGATCTACAAAGTTCACCACCAAGGCCTAAAACTTTCACCAGCCAAGAATAAAGGACTTCGGGATAGGAGAAACTCACCACCAAGGCCTAAAGATTTCACCAGTCAAGGATAAAGGGCTTCTTGGCTCACCACCAAGGAGTGATCTACACTTCAAGGATAAAGAGACCGAAAGGAGTTATCCACTCTCTGAAGAAGTTCACTCAAGCAGAGGAAATCTCACCATTTTCATTCATCAAATTCGTATCTCCATACATTGGATAGTTTTCTCCTGTCTATAAGAGGATTTTAGACTTAGGAAATATAAAAAACAGACTTTAATGACCTAGGAACTTAAACCTTTGACTCTTGAAAACTACATAACAATAAAGACACATATGAACTTAGGAAATGCATTTATTAACACGGGAACTTGCATTCTCAAACCTTTAGCCTTCCGCATTCTTGAACCTTTAGCTTTCCAAAATTCGTGCTCCTCCCTTGACCAGAAAATAATTCTCCTGAAACTTCATTAATTGGTCACGCAAGATGTCCAAAATGGTCTCCCATTGATAGTTATCGACATACCCCAAAATATCGATAAGTAATTGACATTATTCATTCAAATGATCAATCGAAGCACATGATGCCCCCAAATTTCTTTCTTGGATTGGATAAGCTTTGATGGTTCTGAGTTGGTTGATAGAGCTACATTGGATGCTCCCGCATCAATTGAAGCATTAGATTTTTGAAGCAGCAATTTTTTCAAGGAGTTGTAGAGTTCTTAGAGGTATTTCGTTCCTTCAAAGTTCCAAATTTGTCTTGCAATAATTTTGTCAGGCTTCAAATCCATATCCAGAATTAAGGAAATAATTGGCCATTTCTTTCAGAATAAAAGACGTAATTAAAAAATAAATAATTTTGCATACCAATTAAACAAAGCCTTTCCTTGAATGAAAATCACAACGAAGTTCAATATATCACGAGTTAATAAAAAAATAGAAACTCTTAAATTCCGAATTAATAAACTTTATTCAAATAGTCTATAGTAAAGTCCCATGTCACCCTAATTCCCTCTCCACATGCATTTGATCAAACTTCCTCGTGTTCGAAATCCTAATACGATGAATGTCGTGAGGGTGGTGGATATATTACATCTATGCATTTAAGCACACTCGGCTGAAACTGTTGCGAGAAATGAACAATACCGCTAATTTTTGTGGCATTTTGCAGCAAGCAAAGGAAGTTCACGCCTCTGGGTCTTCCACTCTCTAGCTGATTCTTGTAGATGGTAAATGATCAAAGCTCATGCAGATTTTCCAGAGAAGGCTTTTTCCCTTTTAAGTCTGTTGATTGCAAGTTGACGTGACTTCAGCTTTGTATAATTCGATATTGACAGAGGAATCCGTCCCTCGAATAGGCTCCTGCCAAGCGGAGACTTGGAAGTGTGAAGGTAAAGTCTTTGGAAGACTTCCTCGTATTCGGTTGGCTCCTACCTCGAATTTAGAGAAGAGAAGAGTATTCAAGTTGGGATTGTACCAGACAAGTGATTCACTGCTACAGAAACATCCTGTGATTTCAGCTGGCAGCCTGGAATTGGGGGAATGCTTCCACTAAAGTTATTCCATCTGAGGTAAGCTCCCCAATGAAGATAAGTTCCCAATGGAGGAAGGCACACTCCTTATGAGATTATTTGCTTACAAAGAAAATCACTTTAGCTTCGATAATGAACTGATCTCTATAGAAATTTCTCCAGTTGGTTGTGTCCAGGGATGAGATCGACAAGGTTAGAGCAAACTAATATATTTTGGGAATTTCACCAACCAATGATTTGCATCCTCGTTGTAAGACACGCTGGTATGGTCCAACCAGCTGACATGTAGAGGGATTTCATGATTGAAACTGTTGTACCTAAGCCACAATTCCCTCAAGAAGTTGAAGTTTTCAATATGAGGACTGAGGAGAGGTCGACAAGAGTCTTTGTGCTTCCAAGTTCAGTACCAGGAGAGAAAGTCCTGTGCTCCCTATTTGAGAACCAGGACCCTTTGGTGCCTGTGACTGCATGTGCCACCGAATCACTAGCAAAAACCAATGCTATTGTTCTGCGAGTTGAGCACATTGAAGGGATGTCCGGTCATTCCAGCCCTAAAAGCTAGCAGCGCGAGTTTGCAGTTCTTTTTTATGTGGTGGAGTAGGCATGGTTAAAGCACATTGCAAGAACAAAACCGAGAAGCAAGCGGCATCAAAGTGACCTAGCACTTACAAGTTTCATGACCCAAAGGGGAAGTGGGTATATATGGAAGCAAGGCGAGAAGAAATACGAGATATATCATAGGAGATGATGTGTACTGATTCGAGTCATGCAGACAATTACAAGGCGGGGAACAGCTAGTGGCGAATGGAATCGCAAAACAGGGCCCCAAGTCGACAAAGTGATTATATTCTGCAATGCAAGTTCAGCCACTCAATAGATGAACAGCAGAATGGATACCCTTACTGTTGCTCACCTGAATAATGCACCACTTTTTTATCACCGCGTCGCAGCCCCTTTCACAGGAGGGCGGGCTTGATACAAAGAGGTACCACATAATTTTAGTTTATCCTTTTGTTTAGCCACCTTAATGTTCCTCTCACATGATCAATATATAGTTCAGCTGTTCTTTTCTTTGCTTTGTATTCCTTTCCATTTCTTTCAGGATAATCGCACGTTGAAGGTAGAAAGAAGCTACTCCGGAAGAATGTGTCCATTCGGAATGAAGAATAACAGTACTCGAAACGTATATCTCAAGAAGCTCGGTCAACTTCAGAATAGTTCTTGCAGCATATGATATCATCATGTAAAGATGATGGTGAAACATCGGCAGTGATTATCTCGTAAAGGCCAATGAAAATAGGGGAAGACATGTAAAGCGACAGAATGCTACGATAACAGTGTTGGTTTGTGAAAGACTGAAGATTCCGATTATAAATGGATAAACAAAACTCATGCATAGTCAAGACTGAATGCGCGAAAACGTGAAAAATTCTATACCAATCTCTAGCCACAGATGAAGTTGAAAAACCAAATACACAAAGCCTTGAACAATCGGTGAATGGGTACTTCTAGCTAGTTACCCTCTCGAAGTTGAAAGTGTGTTTTCGGATTATGAGAAAGTTTGGCTTAGATGACCTATTAATGTGCACCACTTCAAATTAACATCTTCCATCAAGACAGTTATCTTAAAATTAGGCAATCACCATAGTTATTACGCAATTTAATGCGGACAATAAGACATCAACGAAATTAATTAATGTGGGCAATAATAAATTGAATGGGATCACATTATTGATATTATAACAAAAAGCGTTTGTGATACTCCTATATAGCTCAGTTTTTGTCTTCAAGCATACTTGCGCATTTTCAAATGCTATAAGCTTGATTAGTAAAGATGTTGGCATACATAAAACAAGTTCTTTGGGCAAGGGCGTGTATTAAAGAATGGATGATGGATCCATCTAGATGGCTTTCCAGATGTTTGACTTGAAGTTAACCAGTGCCCACAAAATCTTGAAGTCCCCCTGGAAAATAAACAGAGACAAATGATGAAGCGTGATTGATGAGCAGGTCATAGTCATCAACGACTATCACTTGACTAACAACAGCTTAATCAGTTCAAATCATTCTATTGTTGATTGATAAACCTACTAATCAGTTAGAGACAAAATCGGAAGGCATGCGTATGTATGTATCTATCTCCAGTTACATTTCAATTTGAATAGTAACTTTCTAAGAGGAAAATTAACTGTCCACCTATTGATAGTTGATAATTTCTCCGCATGATTAATAACTCTCATATGAAATGAAGGTATGTGTATATACTGAGTGGTGAACATACTAAGTCGTTTAACACAGTAACTTTTTACCGGGGAAAGAAGTGTGTCTCCATTTCAATGACTACTAATTTTGTCATGAAAAAAATAACTTTACTTCCAAACTCCTCAAACTCAGTAACTTCTCCATGCTAAAAACCAATATTTATTTAGAGAAGTAAGTTTAAGTATATTGGTGATTAGTAATTTCTCGACTTAGTTAGTTTTACCTTCGAAAGTTGCTTATTCATGTATTAATGAATCCCCTTGTGAAATAAGTGGCTGTCGATATATCTCTTATAGGTTTTATGCATATGTCATTTAGTGTTTTCCCCATAAAAAAGGCAATTTACCGAAATGATTCCTACTATGCGCATCAACAGTCAATACGGGCTTCAGGTTACCGCATGCTAGAATGCTGAATCCAGAAAATATACGTCCTTATTCACCCATCAGAGTAACCGTATCGTCTATAGTAGAATCTTTTGAATAAATTTTCCAACAACTAATCAATTGTAATATCTCTTAATGAGAATCATACTAGTGGAAAAGAAAAACAAAAAAAAAAAAAAAGAGAAAATGAAGCGAGGCAATTTATGTTGGATTCAATTTAAAATACTGTGGCACCAAAACAGAATTCTAAGTAAACCAACCGTACTCAAGAATGGGTGTGCACCATAGGCCTTGTGCTAGCTTAGTTATGTATGGATACAGATGGAGAATAACGATCAACTACCATTTTTGACGAAAAAAGAATAATAGATGCTCTTCAGTCATAGATTTTACCTGTCTGATTCCGTTTGCTTATAAAACTCTAGGATAACAGCTAAACATAAGCTGTCGGTAGTTCATCTTCTCCATATAAACCCAATGCAAAGAGTTTTTCCCTAATCTGTTGCAGCTGATTTGCAATTCCGCTAATTTTCATCCGTCTTTCAGGCACACTGTATGAACAAGCAATTCCAATATTGTACAGCATAACCAAACAATCTCGATATATGTCATCGCTTTCAAAAAGCCAATGCTGGGGACTATAGAGACCTAAATGGCTCTCTCTCTCTTGAAGCAAAACGCTGTCTGTAATTTCAAGCACTCGTCCAGGCAAAGCTTTTGCAACAAAATTATGAAGAGTCAAATTGTCTCTGAATATGTCATCAGTGGGACAAGCCCCTGTGAACATCTCTAGTAAAAGAATGCCATAACTATAGACGTCACCTTCTCTTGAAACCTCGCATCCCATTGCATATTCTGTCACACATTTAGATCATAGTGCAAGTCAAATTGGAGTATGCATCTTCAAATCAAAACAAAATGTGGCTAAGATTATAAGAGTCATCATTAGCTACCAAACTTCATAGGAGAGATAGCTACCAAACTTCATAGGAGAGAGAGAGAGAGAGAGAGAGAGAGTACCAAGTGGAGCATAACCAATTGTCCCTCTAAGACCCATCGAGCTCATCTGATTAGCTACGGTATCAATGGATGATCCAAGAAGGAATTTCGTCAATCCAAAGTCGCCAACATGTGCAACCATCTCGGCATCTAAGAGGACATTGCTTGGCTTTAGATCACAATGAACAATGGGGATGTGGCATTGGTGATGAAGATAATCCAATGCGAAAGCAACATCAATAGCGATATTTATCCTCTGAATGAAATTCAAATTTCTTGGGAGCTTGTTCCCAAAAGATGATGTTGCATTTGGGTGTAGCCACCGCTCCAAGCTTCCATTTTCCATGAATTTATAGACCAACGCCTTAAAATCGTTTCCTTGATAATCACTACCTGAGCAAACTGCTAATATCTTCAAAAGATTTCGATGTCTAATGTTCTTAAATGCCTCGCACTCAACAAAAAAGCTCTTCAAAGCACCATGATGGACTAAATGAAGCACCTTCACAGCAACAATAATTCCATTGTCTTCGAGTATCCCCCGATAAACAGAACCGAAGCTCCCAACACCAATCAAATTCATTGAAGAAAAACCGTCGGTTGCTTTTAGGAGTGCTCCATATGACATGTTCGGATGTGAATCATTTCTCAAATTTGATATTGGTTCATTTACTTTCTTCTTCAACCAACAAAGATATATAAAAGCTATTCCAAAAACTCCAAAAATAATAGAAGCAGACAATATCACTATATTTCTCTCTCTACTCTTAGAGCTTTTGGAGATGCAGTTGGGGAGGTGAAATTCTGGTAGTCCACCACAGAGCTTATTGTTCCCAATAATAGAAGCACCGGTAACATTTTTAAAGACTCCTTCACGTGGCAACATGCCTTCAAAATTATTGTACGATAAATTCAGAAGATTCAAGAAACGAAATTCTGCTAAAAATGCTGGAATTTGACCTGACAAATTATTGCATGAAAGATCTAATTCTTCAATGCCTCTTAATGATGTGATTGATTGAGGAATGGAGCCGTGGAAGAGGTTGCCCCCCATCCTCATTGATGTCAATGCAGTGCAATCACCTAAATCGATTGGGATTTCACCTTCCAACAAATTGTTTGAAATGTCCAAAGCAGTCAAGGCTCTCAAGTTGCCAACTTCTATGGGTAGATCCCCCGTCAAATGGTTCCAAGACAAATTCAGAATAATTGCTAATGATGAGAGACCTATAAGCTGTGGGGGTATGGTACCACTCAAATTGTTGTCAGACAGGTCAAGTAGATTAAGAGACTGGCAATTTGATAGATTTGAAGGAATTTGCCCATGAAAGTGGTTTCCAGCAAGATATAGAGAAATCAACTTGGTTAGATTTCCCAAAGAAGATGGGATGGTCCCTCCTAGATTATTATCATTTAATTGCAACATCCCTACATCTTGTAGAGTATCCAAATTTGAGGGTATAGCACCTGAAAGCTGGTTATAACCCATAAGCAAATATCTCAGTTTGATAAAATTCCCCATTTCTTTTGGAATCTCACCAGAGATTTGATTTTTGCGTAGAGCAAATACTGTGAGGGTGGTGGATAAATTACGTATGCATTTAGGTAACACCCCACCAAACTTGTTATACCCACCACCCACAAACTCTAATTTGGTGCTATTAGTTAACGAGCAAAGGAAGCTCAAGTCTTCAGGTTTTCCACTTCCAAGCTGATTATAACCAACTAGAAACCTACTTAGCTTATACAACTTCTCCAAAAAAGGTACTTTCCCCGAAAACTGATTATCATTTAGTAGAAGCCAACCTAGCTTTGTGCAATTCGATAACGACGGAGGAATTGGCCCCTCAAGTTGGTTCGAAGAAATGCTAAAAGATTCAAGATTTGGGAGTTTAAGGCCTATGGCTGCAGGAAGAGTCCCCTCTATCTGGTTCTCTTCAGCTTCAAACACAACGAGGGAAGAGAGATTGAGTAACGAAGATGGAATTGTACCTGATAATATGTTACTTGCAATGTCAATCACTTGCAAGTTTGTCAAGTGGCCTAGAACTTGGGGAATGCTCCCGCCCAAGTTATTTTGGGTTAAATAAAGTTCCTTTAGTGAAGAAAAGTTCCCAATGAAGGAAGGCATGCTCCCGGTTAGGTTGTTCCCACCCAAACCGAATTCTTGTAGCTTTAGCATTGAACCGAGCTCTTCAGAATTTCTCCACTCAGTTTGTTGTTCGTGAGCCAGAGTACAACCAGGTTTGAGCAACCTGACATGTTTTTGGGAATTTCTCCAACCAATGAATTGTTGTGCAATCGTAGGATATGCAGGCGATGCAACTGGCCGAGTTGTGGAGGGATTTCTTGATTGAAGCTATTGTTTTGGAGCAACAATTCCCCTAAAAAGCTGAGGTTTCCAATATGAGGAGAGATTGATCCAGAGAGTCTTTGTGATTGCAAGTTCAAGACCGTAACTCTTTGGTGCCTACGGTCACACGTAATGCCATGCCACTGGCAAAACCCAATGCTATTGTTCCATGAGTTGAGCACACCAAAAGGATCTCCGGATATGCCTGCCTTAAATGCGAGCAACGCAAGTCTGTCTGTTTCATTGGTGGTGGAGGAGACTTGGTTAAAACACAGTGCAAGAGCAAACCCAAGAAACAAGTGGCGTGCTTGAAGCTCTGCAAAACTCATGCTTCCGAGTTTCATGACTTAAAGCACAAGAAAGCGGGTAGATATGAAAGCAGGGCAAGGAATCAAGAGGCTGGATCAATGCTAGAGGAAACTGTGAAGCGATTTGTAAGAAGGCGTCGATTTTTCTCAGACAGCGTTCTGAAGCACTTTTCTTGTTTCCGTTTTCGGTTCCTCGTTTTATGAGTAACATTCAGTGCTTTATAAAAAGAAAAGGACAGAGTGTCCTCCAGTCAATCGTCCAGTGCTTTATGGTAAGGAAAAGAGAAAGATTATCTTCCAACTGAAATGCAACCAGTGGCACTCTTTTCTTTTTAAGGAAAAAGTAGTCATTATCGGCAATGAGTTTTGTCCATTCAATACTTGCCGAACCGTAGAGTTGTTGAAATGAAAATTTGTTGTTATAGTCGGTGGATTTTGGTTATTATAGCATAATTTGGTATAGCTTTTGCTAGGAAAAGGTTATTCTCCTTGGGCACTTTATACATATAATTTTCTCACTGCATGTTTTATGGAATCGACTATTTCTCATGATATAAAGATGAGTAATAATTAATTGACACAATTAATGCAAATTACTTACTCACATGTAACTATAGATTACAACATATTATAATCATATCAAGTTATGTTATCTTTAACGAGTCACATAAAGTTTAACCAATGATAACTTGTCATGTGGCATCACATCGCGTAACACAGACACATGAGTCACGTCACATGACACAACCTCATGAATTCATGTGCAATTAAGGAGACGTAAGAAATTACACATCTTTTTATTAAAGATTTGAGGGCTCTTATTCTTTTATTCCTAATCATTTAGCATACTCAGTGATTAGCATAAGCCTCTTTATAAGAAGGCGTTAATTTCTTAGATCATTTGAAGGGCTTCTCTTTTCACTCTCTCTCTTTTTCTTTTTTTTTTTTTTTCCTGCAGACGTGTCGCCAGTGAATGAGAAACCACCATCAACCCTCGGCCGTCGACGTTGACCATTGATCGACTCTGGAAGACTTTTTGTCTGGCCAATTATGTTACGGAGAGCCACGGTGATGTTGATGTAGATACAACTGCGTGTATTTCAGGATAGAATTATTGACTTGGCATGGTCCGGTCGCAATCCGCAATGCTTTCAGTCACGTGGGCATCACCGCAAATTTCAATGGTTGGAATTGCCCGTTATCCATGGTCTGCGAAAGTATTCCCTCGTTGGATGGGCTGGAAATCTTCGAGAAGGCGGGTCTGGACGTTTCCTTCTAGTCAATTAGTGCATTGCCCACGCCATCGCTTTATAGGAAGCTCAATGATCACAACTTTAATAACTCTCGTCATAAATACTAAAAATTGACATGTAAATAACTCTCCCAATTGCGATCAAGTCGTGTGTAAAATTAAATCTTGCACTAGATATTGTCTTGCCAATGAAACTATTGCTCCATTCACAGAGCACAAAAGAAAGGGAAAAAAATGGAGAACGAGAGGCAGAGGCAGAATTCTTTCATTGAAATGTTGTTCCACGTGATCAATTTATGCCTATAATCTACACTACTAATTCAAAATACCTCACACATATAGCAAAAATTACAATAATGCAAAGCGCTTGTTGCACAACAATCCCTTGGAGGAAGGAGCCGCATCTAAATACTAGCTTGGTAAGCATCTTGTAGTAAGTGGAGTGGTTACGTAACCCTATAATTCATCCTCTCATGAGGTGGTTAAGGGAGAGCGAACCAAAAGGCCCTGCTCTACCTAAAAGGAGTTGGAGACTATTGTGCACCAATTGTGGTATGACAGAGTTGTAATTCATTAGTTATTATAGATGATCATCAAAGCTTTAAAAAAAAATGTATTTACTTTGACCTTACTTCAATTTCTTTCTTGACAAAGATGGAGTAGTTATCAATCAAGAGTGTATTGAGAAAACTCCTATTAAGTTTTGAAGTTAACAAAACTTTTATTTTCTTATTCTTATTCTTATTGTGTTATATCGTGGAATGATGTCAAAGTCTATTTTACATCAGAAGTCTTTTCCACTCTGACGATGATCCAGACTAAAACCAAGCCTAAAATGGAGATATAATCAAACTCAGGATTATTGATCTTTCAATAAGGATTCAATACGATCAAGACATATTTGGCTTTCTGGCAAAGAATCTCACTTACTTTTATTAAATATATTGATGAAATCAATCACGGATTGGTGAAATTAATTTCAAAGATAAATTCCTTTTTGGGAAATATCTACTTATGAAAACCGGTCATTGAATTTTCACCTCAATCTTCATACGGCTATAATATTTCCTTAATTGATTCTATCCAATGGGTTGATTGAAAGAAATTCCTTTGAAAAGTGCCAACGGTTAGAAAGGCATGGGAAAGTATTTAAAGAGGTCATTCAGTTCATTTGAGATAGTGCGTTAGAATTAAAATTCCAAAGTATGAAGCTTTACAAATCAATTGTTCTTCACTGATAAGTGCTTATAATTGTACTCAAGAGAGAAAAATACAAAGGAGTGACTTAGTGAGAGAAAAAAAACTCTTCACTAAGTGATCATACTGAAATTGCTGTAATTCTCTTTTGATTCATGGTGAAATTTAGCCAAAAGACTGTCAGCGAAGGAGAGTGGGCATAGGCTTGATCTAAGCCGAATTACTATAAATCTTGTGTTCAATTTCTGCTCTTAACTCCTTTAATTTGTTTGCTACCATATTTTTCTAAGTTCTGCTAATTTCCAAAACATTCTATTTAAATCTGAATCTATATTAGAAGTCTTGTGTCAGTCAGACTCTAGTTGAAGAAAATATCTTTTACTGCTAAATTTGTCTTTACATCTATTCACCCCTTCTAGATGGTAATACTAGCACTTTCATAATGCTTTTATAGAAAAAAAAAATGTGATTTTTCCTGTAGACATGTCACCGGTGAATGAGACACCACTATCAACCATTGGCCGTCGACGCTGACTATTCATTGACTCTGGAAGACTTTTTGTCTGGCCACTTAGGGTGCGCATGACAAAATTTCTGGAGTAGAAATTGATTTATGATTATAAATTAATTTCTTAATTTCTATTTCAAAACCTGAGAAGTTAAAAATTTTAAATGATTTCTTCTTTAAATCTATTTCTGGAATAGAAATCTGTTCTATAAATAGAAAAATCAAATCGTGGGTTACTAAACGGATTTCTGTTCCAAACTTATTTCAGAGAATAGAGAAACGGAGAAATAGAGAAGTAAAAATTTTATCATGTACGTTCTTATGTTGCGGGAGAGCCACGGTGATGTTGATGTAGATACAACTGCGTGTATTCCAGGATGGAATTATTGACTTGGCATGGTCCGGTCGCAATCCGCGTGTACCGGGGCCAATCAATGCTGTCGGTCATGTGGGCATCACCGCAAATTTCAATGGTTGGAATTGCACGTTATCCATGGTCTGCGAAAGTATACCCCTGTTGGGTGGGCTGGAAATCTTCGAGAAGGCGGGTCTGGACGTTTCCTTCAAGTCAATCAGTGCATTGCCCACGCCATCGCTTTATAGGAAGCTCAATGATCACAGCTTTAATAACTCTCGCCATAAATACTAAAAATTGACATGTAAATAACTCTCCCAATTGCGATCAAGTCGTGTGTAAAATTAAATCTTATATTGTCTTGCCAATGAAACTATCGCTCCATTCACAGAGCACAAAAGAAAGGGAAAAAAAATGGAGAACGAGAGGCAGAGGCAGAATCCTTTCATTGAAATGTTGTTCCATGTGATCGATTTATGCCTATAATCTACACTACTGATTCAAAGTACCTCACACATATAGCAAAAAAATTATAATAATGCAAAGCACTTGTTGCACAACAATCCCTTGGAGGAAGGAGCCAGATCTAAATACTGGCTTGGTAAGCATCTTGTAGTAAGGGGAGTGGTTACGTAACCCTAAAATCCATCCTTATGGGGTGGTTAAGGGAGAGTGAACCAAGGCCCCATATTCATTAGATGCCGTGCATACGAAAACGTTGAAACATGAACATACAAAACGGAAGGTAGTAGCGGGGACCTATTAAAACCCATTTGACAAGCCAAAGATCCGGGAACGCAAGGAGGACTACGAACGGATGTAGGTATTTTGGTCAAACATTTCGTCGAACACACCGAGGGCATCGGCCAAACGGAAGTTTCGCATTTATTGGAGACATGAAATTATACCACAATCAGCAAGCGAGGTTCAACTTTGTAGCGGAATAACCGATTATGCTCAGTAAGAACAAAATAACTGCAAGCATCGAATGCTAGGCGAGCCCACGCATGAAGAAAAACCCTCCACCCGGCCTTATTCGATTTTTCTTATACCTTTTAATGAAATTTTTTTACTTTTTTTATGACAATTTTGGAAAAATAAAGATCATACATTACGCTTTGCAATAATGAAAACACAATACCTTTTTAATAAAATAAGAAAAGAAAAATTCTTTCTTTCTTTCTTTTCTTCTTTCTTTTTCCCTTTTTTAACGACTAATTCCTAATTTTGTATGCGATTAAATGAGGTTTCTGATATGAGGAGAGATGGATCCAGAGAATCCTTGTGATCGCAATTTTAGGACCACGACCCTCTAGTTCCTATGGCTAAGGGTGTCAAAAATCGAATCAAACCAAATCGAAAAGTTTGATTTTTTTTTCCAGTTTGATTCTCATTCAATTTAGTTTTCATTAAAAACTGAATTTTTTTAACTAGTTCAGTTTTAATCGATTTGGTTAATCGAACTAAATCGATAAAATCTTAAAATTTTCATTTTATTTAAAAATATATTTTTTTGTGATTTTTCATTTTCTTTCATTTTCTTCTTTTTCATCATTGACTAGTCGCTAGCCGTAGTGGCGGGCAGCGACTGGCCAAAGGTGAGCTAGAGCCTCACCACAAGCTGGTGAGTCCAACCTCGCTGACTTGTGGTGAGGCTTTGCCTCGCTTGGTTAGGCGAGCTCGAGCTTGCCCAATGCCAGTGAGCTCGAGCCTTGCTAGATCTGGCCACTTGGGTGAGGCTCAACCTCACCTAAGGTCGCTAGAAGTTGACGAGGCTCTAGTAAGGCTTGAGCCTCACCCAGCTCGCTACTGTCAAGCAAGCTTGGCCTTTGCCACAGGCCGGCGAGGCTCAACCTCATCGGAATCAACTTGCCTTTGGTTAGTTGCCAGCCATCACTATGGCCAGCAATCGGCCAATGAAGAAGAAGAACAAGAATAAAAAAAAAAAGAATAAAAAATAGATTTCTAAAAAAAAAAAAATTAAAAGGAATGCATATTGGGAAAAAAAAAACAATACAAAAACAAAAGTACAAATTGAAAAACCGAACTAACCGAGATTTCGGTTCAATTCAGTTTCATTTTGGATTGAATTTATGTTTGGTAATAAATTTCCTTATCGGTTTAGGTTTGCTTCGGGTTTCCAAAAAACTTAACCAAATCGAACAAAAAGTTTGGTTTTTTTTCAATTTGGTTCTCATTCGATTCAGTTTTCATTAAAAACCGAAACTTTTTTAATCGGTTTAGTTAACCAAACCAAACTGATAAAATCTAAAAAAAATAATATATTATTTTATTTTATTTTTTAGAGTTAATACCATGAAAAACCCCAAACTAGTACACTTGTGACAATTTTATCTCAAACTAATTTTTTGACTATCAAAAATCCTAAACTTGTATGCCTTTAACAAATTTACTCGAAACTAGTACACTTGTAACAAATTTACCCTATGTTAATTTTTACTGTCAAATTATTAAATTGAATGGCACGTGACAATTGATTGGTTTAACAATGATTTTACCATCTATTTGTTACAGTTTTACAATTTTTGTAATTTTTTTGTGGTATTAATTCAATTTAACAGAGGGTATATTTGTCACAAATGTACCGGTTTAGGATTTTTGGCGGTTGAATAAATTAGTTTAAGGTAAATTTGTTACAAGTATACCAGTTTATGATTTTTAATGGTCAGTCGGGGTAAATTTGTTACAAATGTACTAGTATGCGGTTTTTCATAGTTAAAAAATTAGTTTGAGGTAAATTTGCCATACGTATACCAGTTTGAGGTAAATTTATCACACGTGTACCAATTTAAGATTTTTCTTGGTATTAATCTTTTTTTTAAATCTTTATTGTGATTTTTTTCTTTCTTTTTCTTTTTCTTCTTCATTGGTCAGTCATTGGCCACAATGGTGCCGAGCCTCGTCGGAGGTCACTAAACGTTGGCGAGGCTTTGGCAACCTTCGGTGAGGCTTGAGCCTCGTCCAGCTCGCCGGTGTCAAGTGAGCTCAGCCTTGCTGGAATCGGGCGAGCTTGAGCCTCACCGGCTTGTGGTGAGGCTCCAACTCACCTTTGGCCATTTGCCGGTTGCCACCATGGCCAGCGATCGACCAATGAAGAAGAAGAAGAAGAAGAAGAAAAGAAAATGAGAAAAAGAATAAAAACTTTATGCGGTTTGGTTTAATAAATTTCATTATCGTTCGGTTCGGTTCGATTTTCCAAAAAAACTCAATTGAACCAAACCATTTACCCCTACGTGGCCGCACGTAATGTCATACCATTGGCAAAACCCAATGCTATTATTTCATGAGTTGAGTATATCAAAAGGATCTTTAGCTATGCTAGCCTTATATGTGAGTAGCACGAATATGTATGTTTCATTGGTAATGGAGGAGATTTGGTTAAAGCATAGTGCAAGAACAATGCGAAGAAGCAAGTGGCGGGATTGAAACACTACATAACTAATGCTTACGAGTTCCATGACTCATGACTCAAAAGCACAAGAAAGTGGGTAGATATAAAAGTGAGGCGAGAAGAAACAAGGGAGGATCAATGCTATTGGAAACTATGAACAGATTTACAAGGAGGTGTCGATTTATGGGGAGGGCTTTTTAAAGCATTTTTTTTTCTTTTGGTTTCTTGTTTTTTCTTTAGTGAGTATCATCTATAGCTTTATAAAAAAAAAAGGACAGAGTATCTCTCAGTCAATAAAGACCTGTTTGTTTTTACTCTCAAGAACAACTGATTCTGTTCTTTTGTTCCTAGAAACCAAAAAAGAACAAAAATCCGTTTGGTAAATTTTTTGTTCATGGAAACAAAAATTTATTCTTTTGTTCCCAAGAATAAATTTAGAATAGAATCAAGAAATAGAAAAAAATATATTTTTGTTCTTGGGAAAAATTCCTAAAATCTAATTTTTTTTTCCTTCTCTTTCCTCTTCTTTTTCTTCCTTTTGGCTAGTCATCGGTCTCGGGCATGGCTAGCGATCAACCAAACAAGGACCAACGACCTTGCTAGAGCGCCATCGACCAAAGCCTCACCATGGGTAGCCGAGCCTTGTCGGTGGCTAGGCGAGACTGAGCCTCACGCAACCCCAGCCGACGCGAGGCTAGGTCTCGCCAAGCCAAGGTGAGGCCGACCTCACGCCACCTAGGCGAGGTTGAGGCTCACCGGTGGCTTGGAGAGGCTCACTTAGCCACCAACGAGGCTTGGCCTCGCCCAAATCTAGTGAGGCTAAGGCTCGCCGTGGCCAAACAAGCCTCCAAAGAGCTCATCGAACCTTGCCTAGCCGGTTGCTAGCCATGGCGATGGCCAATGACCGGCAACAAAGAAGGAGGAAGGAGAAGAGAAAAAGAAAAAGAAAAAAAGAGAAAAATAATAAAATATAATAAAAGTATAAAAAACTACAAGAAACAAAAAAATTTAAGAATCCTACCAAACACATTTCTATCTCAGAATAAAAGTTTTATAAAGTTACCAAACGCGTTCTTTTGCTCATAAATTATTCCGGAGAACAGAATTAGAAAAAAACCATTTATGATCAAAATTGTTCTCTGGAATAGAATCGTTACCAAACACGCCCTAAAAAGTATCACCCGGTGCTTTATGGAAAGGAAAAGAGAGATTATTTTCCCATTAACATGCAACTAGTATCTCTCTTTTCTCTCTCTCTCTCTCTCTCTCTCTCTCTCTCACACGAAAAGTGGTCACTATAGTCAATGAATTTTGTCCATTCACTACTTTTGGATCATAATTGGTTTCCATAGAATTGTTAGAAAGGAAAATTTGTTGTTATGGTTTATGATATTGTAGCAAATTTTCATGGAACTTTTGCTAGGAAAATGTTATTCTCTTTTAGCACTGCATTCATAGAATTTTCTCTCCGCACTTACTATGAAATTGAGTATTTCTCATTTTATAAAAATGACTAATAATTAATTGATACAATTAATGCAAAATACTTACTTACATGTAACTATAGATTATAATATGTATATTATATTTAACGAGTCAAACAAAGTTTGACCAATAATAATTTGCCATGTGGCGCCACATCACATAACATGGATACATGATTCTTGCCACATGAAGCAAACGCATGAATGTATGTTCAACTATTGAGACATAAGAAATTACAAATCTTTTTATTAAAGATTTCACAGTTATTATTCTAGTATGAGTTAACATAAGTAATTAAGTAATTACTTATTATTCAGCATTTAATTAGAAATAACCTCTTATAAGAAGGCGTTGATTTTTCAAATCTTTTGAAGGGCTTCTCTTTTCTTTTTCTTTTTCTGCGGACAAGTCACCGCAATGAGTGCCATTCAGTGAATGAGAAACTCTCACCCATCGACCGTCGACTGCACTGCCCATTCATTAAAATTAAAATTATATCTCTACATAAATAATATCTCAATTCTAACATAAGAAATTCAAAATAACAAAAAAAAAATAAAAATTTAATTCTATTAATTTAATCTTATTTTTATTGTTATATATTCGAATTTAATTATTTTTTATTAAAAAATTCAATATATAAATACAAATATATATTTATTATACATTTTAGGTATTTTAATATTTTGGTTATATTAGTATAGTCTATTATTTAATAAAATTTTATTAGAGAATGATGGGAGGGGAAAAAATAAAAGAGAAATAAATTAATAAAAGAGAGGAAAAAATTAAAAAAAAAATCAAATAAAATGAAGTAAGCAAGAATGTCGCAGAGATTTTCACTATCTCAATTTATAAAATTATTTGTTCATTTTGACTAACGTGTCGTCTATACCAAACAATGTAATGTAAATATATCCGACTTTATTACTATAATCACCGAACAGTAGATATGATATATTAAAATCCCCTCGATTTTATATCATATCATATTCATTCATATCTTGATTATAAATCTAAATGACTAAATGTAGAACAGTTTGCAACTGAGGTATAGAATTCTTTTGGCAGTAAGATATAACTTGGGCATTTATATTCAGGGAAATTATCTTTTCAATTATAAACCTATTGTATGATTCTAATATACTCTTAAATCTTTCAATTGTTCCAATATAATCATAAACCTTTGCGTGAAACTTCAATATAGCATTTCTGGTTAGTTTTCGCTGAAATTGCTGATGTGGCATCCAATCATCATCGGCCACCCTACATGGCACGACTGGTGACCTGACACGAACAACTTTAATCGAAACTACACCATTTTAGCTTAATTTTTCTGATTATTTTTTTTTCATTTTTTATTCCTAAATTCTTTCATACTATTCATCTTTTTGCAAACTCTAGTTCTCAACAGCGTTTCAGTATAGCTTAGAGGCATAAGAGCACCGACATAAACATAATAAAAGTCCCCACTTGAGGCATCACCAATAAAATTTCTGCCTTGGACCAAAGTTCATAAATCATTTATATCATTTTCCCTATCAAAAATTTGCAAGAAGTGGAGAAAATTAGGTGATAAATGTAGGTTTATCTAGCTTCGCTAGCATACAGTAGAGAGAACCACAACTAGTCCATCGATGTATGAGATAATGAGCAACATGAAATAACCTTGAATAAAATTAGTATTGTACACAACTTTGAGCATTTCTAATGTACTTATGCCGAATTTCGAGGACTAGATAAACTGCTTTTCTTGGAAATTCTAAGTACCACAACACAGTCTCATCTTGCCAATTGACTCTCTGATGAAAATAGATTGGATAAATATTCATAGATGACATGACTGATGAAACCGATATAAGCGCAAGACTTGAGATGAGACGATATGTGGATGCTTGATAGAACTAAACAAGACTTATTTATTTGTCAGTTGTGGGATGTGGAGCCTCAAAGCTCTCATCCATGCACGGGAAGGATGACCACTGGCGTTAGAAACCAAGACTCCAGGGAGTTTAACCAGTCTTTGACCACTGATTGGCCATTAGTGCTATTGTTGAGGATCATGAAAGAGAAACCAAACGTTATAGCATCTTGCATTACTTCGTAAATCGTTAGGCAAATGCCTTTGGCGGCCAGTGCATTTGTATGACTCCAAGTGAACGATTGGTCAGATCTCAGCTGATAAAACGATGGAACACTATGCCTCATTAAGTAAAAAGCCTTCAATTTGATTCCAATTCGGCGAAACCTCTAGGAAGCTATAGTTGGATTGGAAGGAGAGGACTTGATGCGTGAAGATATCATCATTTACATCCAGAAAGTCGTATGCTTTGGAAGAAGCTTGTACAGTTTGGGAAGGGGTTTTGATTGATCAAAAAGAAGAATCTACTTCAACTGATATGCCCTTAGGCACGGCCTTACATAACATAGAAATCACACTTGGAAAGGATGGACAATTAGCTAAAGCAGCGGGTGCTGTAGCGAAACTGATTGCAAAAGAGGGGAAATAGGCTGCATTAAAATTACCTTTTGGGGAGGTTCGTTTGATATCCAAAAACTGTTCAGCAACAGTCGGACAAGTGGGGAATGTTGAGATGAACCAGAAAAAGTTGGGTAGAGCCGGATCTAAATGTTGGCAGGAATGTCTTCCTTTATGCACACCAGCTGCTATTTCTCGCGAACCGGCTTGTCGAGAGTTTGCTTTTGTGGATACTCATATATTGATATTAAATACAACAATTTGCACTCCCAGGCTACTGGTTGACTCTGTCCCTCAAAAAAATGCGATTTGGCCCTATCTCCTTGGTGTTTTGTTGAATGTCCAATTTTGTTAAGGCAGACCAGGTTACTTGTTTCTGACAAGGTGAAACCTCAAATTAAGAAGCTCAGAGTTGAGAAGAATGACAAAACATAGCCATAGCCAAGAAAGAAGGTGAGAAAAATGCTCAACAGGGAAGACTCTGGCATGGTATTGACTACTGAGCAATAGGTGGATTCACAGACAGAATTGTGACAATTTTGCAAGGGACGAGGTGAAATTCTGTTTTACTACTGCGTCGGTCACATTTCCACTTTGATATGTATTAATTACACCTTTGATTGCATTAATCTTCAAAATCTATCAGTCTTCAAAGTAAACACACCCAACATTAAGCCATCTTGGGTTCAATCATTTCTTTAATGAAATACTTCTCTCCTGTAATCAAAATGACTTTCTCCAGTCATGTCTGCAATCCGCGTGTGGTCCACCTCTGAGAAACTTTACATCACTCTTGACTATGATCCACACAGGGAAGAGAGTAACACAGTCGCCAACATGACGTAACTCAGATCTCTATACATACTGGTCAATATTGCTGGAGACATGAACAACAATCACAGATGTCAAGAACAACCAATGCACCCAAAACAAGCAACACCGGTGCAGAGTTGCATTAGAACAGCTGGAGCAAGTTTGACAGAAGCAGGTGCAACAGATACGATCCAGCAGCTTGCTCCAACAATTTGAAGCTGCCCTGACCAAGACATCCGCAGTATTGGGCAGCTTTCTTTGGCTCCTGGTGGATTGTTTGCAGTCTCAGTTTAGTTACCAAAACCCTTTTCCCAAACTTCCAAGTAAAACTACCCTGCGGCCTTTAAGTTCAGCATAGTCTTGAAATATGCTTTTTCAGGCACCTGTTTTATCGTGAAGATAATGAGCTTATGTTGATGAAGAGAAGTAAAGATTTGAAATCAGCTTCATCACTTCTAATATATCTGCCAACCATTGCTACAAATAAGTACACGGATGAGACTGGAGCACCTTAAGGTGCATTTGATTAAGACAGTAGTTGGTTCTTACTTTCACTATATATATTGATTTCTTCTATTTAATTCTCAGTTTTTGAACACGTTTACTATTAACAGATGAACCATAGAAAAAAATGTGAAAAGCTTAGCTGCTCTGCAGGAGTCATACTTAAATCTGGTATAGCAAAACAGTTGTTTTGGCCGGACGCTTTTTTTATTCAAGCCTATAGTAGAAACTATCAGGTCATGTAGAGCTTACTCGTACCTCTCCTACAATATCAGATGTTACTTTCTCACGAACAGTTTCCAGTCAAATGATGCACATATAATGGGATGGAACCCCTGATTTGATGCTCTTTCCTGCAACCTATCATCAGACAGCCCATGAGAATATAAGTAAGCTGAAAGTAACAGCAGCATACAAATGGTCATGATGCCAATCCAAATTCGCTGCCACGCTGCAACATACATGCACTTATCTTATGAATTACCCATTGGAGAGGCCACTTCAGGGCAGCTTACGTATAAACCACATGTTCTTAAATAAAAATGTATTGTGCAAGAATTCTTGATATAACAGATGTTGATAAATAATAATTGAATTTTCTGCTTAAAATGACCTCATGCCTCTGAAGATCCAAGCTCAAAGGCAAGTTTGTCTAAGGCACCTTTTCTCAAAGGACATTCCTTTCCTGAAAAGTTTCATCCAGTCAAACTTCTCTTCGGCAACTCACGTGAACGACACTAGCATATTATCTAAATTAAATTCTTCCATGCCATTACAGATTCAATATAGCTCAATAAGCTTAAAAAACAAATCTTCTCTGCAAGCTTTATACTCTTAAAAGAACCAAGTCCGTGCTGTGAGGTCATCATCATCAATTTGTCTCTTCGCAAGTACCTGACAGGAAAGTCAACAGGAGAACTCAAAAAAGTGAATATCATTCTGATATCTCCATTTATATATATTCATTAAATCAGATCGATTTCAGGTAGCGCTTAGAGGCATAAGACGACCAATATAAACATAATAACAGTTCCTATTTGAGGCATCATCAACAAAATTGCTGCCGCATGCTCACAAGGAAAAACCAACCTGACAGAATATAGATTGGGATAGAAAGAAAGGCATCATGGTTAGCTTTGCATCAAACTCATTAATCAAGAGCCTTTCGCTTAATCAAGAATTTTAGCCTTTCGCTTCAAAAGGCCAGTTGGGTACTGATATGAGTCTCCTCTAGATGCTCCACTGGAAATTTAAAAATCTGCAAGATCTTCATTCATATAAGAGTTATGTATTCAAACTTGAAAGCTGGATGAAGATAAGGGAAGACATGTAAAGCGACAATAATGCTATGCTAAATATCACTAGACTAACGGCAGCATAATCAGTTCAAATCATTTCATAATTGATGGATAAACCCGATGATTTAGTCAAGATCACTTCATAGTTGATTGACAAACCTGCGTGTAAGTATGTATCAATAACTATTTTTATTTGAATGTGAATAGTAACTCTTCAAGAGGAAAATTAACTTTCCGCCTATTGATAGTTGATAATTTCTCTGGGTGATTTCCACCTAAAAACTGGTTAAGTGCTTATTACTCAGAGGTGAACTTAAAGTGCTGCTTTGGCAAAAAGAATAGTACTAAGTCAATCTTTTAACGTACTTCTCACCATGGAAAGTAAGTGCGTGTATATCAATGATTGCTAATTTTGTCACGATGAAAAGTAACTTTACTTTCAAACTACTTAAAATTGGTAACTTCTCCATGCTAGTAGTTACTTTTTATTTAGAGAAGTAAGCTTGAACGCATTTGTGGCTACTTATTTCTTGATGTAGTTAGAAATTTCCACATTAAAAAGTTGCTTATCCAGGTGATTAATGAATCCCTCGTGAAAAAAGTGACTACCAATCTGTAATAGGTTTTATGCATACCTGATTATGTGTTTTCCCTATATATATATAAAAACGGTGACTTAGTCAGTTTTCCTTAATGCCAAAATACAAGTAATGAACAGTAAGTAACTTCAGAAATAGCAGTGTTGAAAAATTTGCACTTGCACCCCCAGAAAAATTGAACACACTCAAGTTACACAATTCTACTAAAAGCATTATCGGATGATTCTTACCACGCAGATCAAGTGTCAGTTTGTGTCCTCGAATTACCGTATGCTAGAACGCTGAATCCAAAAACTATACATCCTTCCTTACCGCCAAAGCAACAATTTTGCTTGTAGCTGACTGAATATAGCTTTAGGAATCGAGATCAATTCCTGATATTGGATTATTTCGAAACAAAGCGATGGCGAGCCGTTCTTAGTCAATATGCATAAACCAAGCTGCCCTGTGAATAAGATTCCCGCCAGTTAATTGACTGCAATTCCTCTGAACGAGTATCCTACAACTGAAAAGAAAAAGACGAAGCAGGACAATTTATTCTGGATCCATTTTAGAATGCTATGGCACCAGAACGGAGTTTGAAGTTAACCAACAGTACGCAAGAATGTGTGTGTACCGCAGGCCATGTGCTAATTTGAATATGTATGAATACAGATGGGAAATGATGATCAACTATCATATTAAGGAAAAAGATTGATTGACTCTCATCGCAATTAAGATTTTACCTGTCCTTTTCTGTTTGCGTAAACAACCCTAATCGTGCAATAGCAATATCTAAACTGTTAGGCGTGCATCTTCTCCAGATAAACCCAATGCAAAGAGTTTCTCCCTAATTTGATGCAGCTGATTTGCAACTTCTCCGATACTCATCCGTCTTCTAGGCACTTCATAAGAACAAACAACTCCAACATTATACGCCATAGCCAAACACTCTTGAATTGTGCCATGGCTTTCAAGAAGGCAATGCCTAGAATCAAAGGGGCCCAAATGGCTCTCTATTTCTTCAAGCAAAATGTTGTCTGTAATTTCAAGCACTCGCTTTGGCAAAGCTTTTGCAACAAAATTATGAAGAGTTAAATTGTCTTTAAATGTGTCATTGGTGGGACTCAACCCTGTGAACAGCTCCAATAAGAGAATGCCGTAACTATAGACGTCACCTTCTCGTGAAACCTCGCACCCCATTGCATATTCTGCCATACATTTAGATCATAATGCAAGTCAAATTGAAGTGTGGATCATCAAATTAGAATCCATGTGCATAAGACTATAATAGTTATCATTAGCTACCATACGTAATGCGGAGAGAGAGAGAGAGAGAGAGTACCAGGTGGAGCATAACCAATTGTCCCTCTAAGACCCATTGAGCTCATTTGACTGGCTACAATATCAATGGATGATCCAAGAAGGAATTTCGCCAGTCCAAAGTCGCCAACATGTGCAACCATCTCAGCATTTAAAAGGATATTGCTTGGTTTTAGATCACAATGAACGATGGGGATGTGGCACTGGTGATGAAGATAATCCAGTGCAGAAGCAACATCAATGGCAATATTTATCCTCTGAATGAAATTTAAGTTTCTCGGGAGCTCGTTCCCATGAGATAATGCTGCATTCGGGTGGAGCCACCGCTCTAGGCTTCCATTTTCCATGAATTGATAGACTAATGCCTTAAAATCAGTTCCTTGATAATCACTACCCGAGCAAACTGTCAATATCTTCAAAAGATTTCGATGTCTAATAGTCTTTAATGTCTCACACTCGACTATAAAGCTTTTCAAAGCACCATGACGAACTAAATGAAGCACCTTTACAGCAACAACAATTCCATTGTCTTCAAGTTTCCCCCTATAAACAGAACCAAAGCTTCCAACACCAATCAAATTTGTTGAAGAAAAACCACCGGTTGCTTTTAGGAGTACTCGATAAGATATGTTTGGACATGAATCATCCATTGAACTTGAAATCGGTTCATTTACTTTCTTCTTCAACCAACAAAGATATATAAAAGCTAAAATAAGTGCTATTCCAAGAGCTCCAAAAGTAATGGAAGTGGACAATAACACTATGTTGATCTTTCTCCCATTGGAACTTTTAGCCACGCAATTGGGTAGGTGAAAGTCTGGTAGTCCGCCACAAAGCTTATTGTTCCCAATAATAGAGGTACCGGTAGTATTTTTAAAGACTCCTTCACGTGGCAACATGCCTTCAAAATTATTGTACGATAGATTCAAAAGTTTCAAGAAATGAAATACCTCTAAGAATTCTGGAATTTGACCAGACAAGTTGTTGCGTGAAAGATCTAGTTCTTCAATACTTCCTAAGGATTCAATTGATTGAGGAATTGAACCGTGGAAGAGGTTGCCCCCCATCCTCAGTATTGTCAATGTAGTGCAATCACCTAAACTAGTTGGGATTTCACCTACCAACAAATTGTCTAAGATATCCAAAGCAGTCAAAGCTCTCAAGTTGGCAACTTCTATGGGTAGAACCCCAGTCAAATGGTTATAAGACAAGTTCAAGATGATCGCTAATGATGAGAGACCTATAAGTTGCGGGGGTATGGCACCACTCAAATTGTTATTAGACAGGTCAAGCAAATTAAGAGATTGGCAATCTGATAGATGCAGAGGAATTTGCCCATGAAAGTTGTTCCCATCAAGATATAGTTGAATCAACTTGGTTAGATTTCCCCAAAAAGATGGGATAGTCCCTACTAGGTTGCTATAACTTAAGTGCAGTATTGCTAGATTTTGTAGATTCCCCAACTTTGAGGGAATAACACCTGAAAATGGGTTGAGACCCATAGCCAATAATCTCAAGTTGACAAAATTCCCGATTTCTTCTGGAATCTCACCAGATATTTGATTCTCACTTGAAGTAAATATTGTGAGAGTGGTGGATAAATTAGCTATGCATTTTGGTATCACCCCACCAAACTTGTTCCCGTGAATGCCCACATACTGTAATTTGGTGCTATTAGTTACCGAGCAAAGGAAGCTCAAGTCTTCAGGTTTTCCACTGCCAAGCTGATTAATATAGACTTGAAGCCAACTAAGCCTATGCAAATTTTCGAAAGAAGGTACTTTCCCTGAAAATTTGTTATCTCCAAGTTGAAGCTTATCTAGCTTTGTGCAATTTGATATTGAGGGAGGAATAGGCCCCTCAAGTTGGTTCCCAAGAACGCTAAAAAATTCAAGATCTAGGAGCTTGAGGCCTATGCTTGTAGGTAGAGTCCCCTGTAGTCGGTTGTTTCCAGCATCAAATTGAACTAGCGAAGAGAGATTAAGTAAAGAAGATGGAATTGTACCCGATAATATGTTTCCTCCGAAGGCAAAGACTTGCAAGTTTGTCAAGTGGCCTAGAACTTGTGGAATACTCCCGCCTAGGTTGTTCAGAGTTAAAGAAAGGAACTCCAAGGAAGATAAGTTTCCTATGGACGAAGGCACAATCCCAGTGATATTATTACTATACAAAGAAAAAAACCGCAGCTTTGATAATGAACCAATTTCTGTGGGAATTTCTCCGATTAGTTGGTTGAATTGAAGGACAAGGCTGACAAGGTTAGAGCATATTGATATGTTTTTGGGAATTTCTCCGACAAATGAATTGTTGGCTAGTAGTAAGATACGAAGGCGGCGTAACTGGCCAACTTGTGTAGGGATTTCATGACTGAGACTGTTGTTTTGGAGTCGTAATTCCCTTAAGAAGCTCAGATTCCCAATATGAGGAGATATTGATCCAGAGAGTCCATGTGATCGCAAATCCAGGACCGTGACCCTCTGGTGTCGCCGGCTGCATGTAACGCCATACCACTGGCAAAACCCAATACTATCATTCCATGAGTTGACCACGTCGAAAGGATCTTCAATGATGCCGGCCTTAAATGCGAGTAGCGCTAGTCTGTCCGTTTCATTGGTGGTGCAAAAGACTTGGTTAAAGCACAACGCAAGAGCAATAGCAAGAAGCAAGTGGCGGGATTGAAACTCTGCAGAACTCATCCTTGCGAGTTTCGTGACTCCAAGCCCAAGGAAGTGGGTTGATATGGAAGCAAGGCAAGAAGTAATGAAGAGATCGTTGAAGTAGATAATGTGGACATAAATAAAGTAATGAATTACTACTCTGCATGAAAGGTCCATAGCTCCAAATTGCAGAGACGACCATTATATAAACTCTTGCAGCCAACCTCCCATTATTGATATGGTCCCCAATAAAATCAACTCTATTATTCAATACGTCTGGCACATTTTTCCCCTACGAGTGGTCAGGGCTGATCATACGTAACCCACCGTAAGGCCATTGAAGTCCCACCTAGGTCATCAATGTTGGTAGAAAGGTCCTTTCGGTTCATAAGTATGGGTCCTTCTTTAGCTAGCTAAATTTGACATATGAAGCTTCCTTTCATTGCTTTTTCAATTTGATCGAGATAGGTGGCATGGAAAAGTCAATATGAGTAGCTAGAAAGGCACATAATTATGGAATTGCGAAACGTGTGATCGTTACAGCGCAATTTCGTTTTCCACTTATTGAAATGAGTAAATTTCCGTTGCATTTACAAGGAAAAAAAAACTGATAATGGATTCTTCAACTTTAATCTTCACTTTCATTATAATTCATGGAAAAAGCAGCAAAAAACTCAGTTATTTAAAAAATACAAAGATAAAGAAAATATATAAGAAACATGTACTATACACTATTGTGCCTTTGGGATGTTGCAAAGGAATTTTCTTGCAATATGTTATTTGTTCAACAGAATAGCAACTTAGATCGAGCTTTTAAAGAACCTTCATTATCAGTCGTGGAATATTGTCAAATAGAACTTCCACAGCCATGGTACTCCTTCGAGAATGAATACAAGAAATCGATTTATATAATTTCATTGCAAATAAAACCTTAAAGTTGTCATCGTTTGTCTCTGTCCTGCATTTGAAATAGCAAAATGCAAGATATTGTTACAATGTCCTAACATTTATATAAATGGACAAACTACCCTTTGACTTAATTAATAAAGGAATTTGGTAATACTGTTTTTATAATGAGAAAAAGTGCCAAAAAAGTAATAAACCTTTTGCCTTTGTGCCAATTTAGTCCTAAACCTTTTTTTGGTACCGATTCAATTCTAAACCATTTTAAGTTGTGCCAATTCAATCCTTTCCAACCAATTTTGGCCGGATTTTGCTGACTGAACGCCGGCCGGCTGACGTGGCCTGATCGGCGTTGACATGGACAACTTTTAATAATATTTTAATATTCTTTTTATTTTTTAAATATTTTTTAATTTTTTAATTTTATTTTATTTTTGTCTTTTTCCTCCGGCCGATCGCCGAGGTCCAGCGACCGGCCAGAGGTGACCACTGGCGAGGGCGGGGCCGATCTCGTCGGATCTGGCAAGGCAAGCCTCGCCCATGGCCGGCAAGGGTCGGCGAGGGCAAGGCTCGCCCATGGCCGATGAGGTTGGGCGAGCCTCGCCCATGGCCGCCTCGCCAAATCGGCCATGGGCGAGGCTCGCCCTCGCCGCCCTCGCCCAACCTTGCCGAGATTAGGCCATGGGCGAGCCTCACCCTCGCCGAATCTGGCAAGGTCGAGCCTCATCGGCCCTCGCCCATGGCCGGCGAGGCTCGACCTCGCCAGATCCGGCGAGGTCGGCCTAGCCCTCGTCGGCGGTCTAGCCGTCGCCGAACCTTGGTGACTAGCCGGAGGAAAAAGACAAAAATAAAATAAAAATATTTAAAAATATTAAAATATTATTAAAAGTTATTAAAATATTATTAAAATCAATCGTACCACATCGTACCACGCAGGCCGGCGTCCAGTCAGCAAAATCCAACCAAAATTGACCGGAAAGGACTAAATTGGCACAACTTAAAAAGATTTAGGACTGAATCAGCACCGAAAAAAGGTTTAGGACTAAATCGGCACAAAAATAAAAGATTTATGACTTTTTTGGCACTTTTCCCTTTTATAATGCGAGCATGAAAACTCCATCCCACCAAATTCAGAGGCAACCGCCAAGAAACAGCACCTTCCTACATATCTATAAGCTCATTATTGACATGGTCCCCAATTAATTTATATAAATGGACAGACTACCCTTTGACTTAATTAATAAAGGAATTTGGTAATACTGTTTTTTATAATGCGAGCATGAAAACTCCATCCCACCAAATTCAAAGGCAACCGCCAAGAAACAGCACCTTCCTACATATATATAAGCTCATTATTGACATGGTCCCCAATTAATTTTAACTCTATTTGTAGATACATGTCTATGTTTTGTCCAATCTCATTTTTTTCCCTTTCCAACTTTATTCAAAGCGTCTGCTATAATTTGCTATAATTTCAATTACCAGATTCATCGAAGTCCAACCATGGTCAATGTTGGATGAAAGGTCCTTTTGGTTGATAAATGTGGGTCCTTCATTACCTAGCTAAAACATGACATATGGACCTTTGTTTTCATTGCTTGTTCAACAATTGGTAGGGCCTCTTCTCGAGATACACTTTATAATTCGCACTTCGTTTACGGGCGTTTGCTATGAAATGCAGGCAGTGATAGACTTGTCAGCTAATATGAAGCACCCTCAACAGTGTGTGTAAATTCTTCCCATTGAAAAGCTACTAGTTTTGCGAGTAGTTGTCATTACAGCATTGTTTCGAATAATTTGTGCAAGGGAAATTTTTATTCTCTTTGGGCATTGCATCCACATAATTTTCTCTCTCTAGCGTAGAAATTGTTCCTGTTGACATTATCTTACATCGGTTATAAAAAAGGGCCGTTGGTCAGTTTATAAGTGTGAATGAAAGTCTCACCTCTTGAGATAACTTTTGAGGTGAGAGAGACTCAAGACAACTCAATTCCCAAGATGGTTGTGGCTTCAATCTAAGCTCAATATGTGAATAGAAGATGGTTACCAACAAGATTGTAAGGATAAACGTGTGAGTTGTCTTAGAGAAGTCCCATAATAGACAATTGATGTCGTTTTGAGTAATTAATCTATTATAATTGATTCACAACTCCTTAACTTAAAGTTTTTTATGAATGAGAGTCCAATTGAATATATTGACGAGCTCAGACTTAGACGCCCCCATGACAATCTCTTTAGGTGAAGGTGTTGAACTTCTGCTACATATGCCCAACAAATGATATCAAAGCTAAGAATTGATCGGTGGCCTACTTTCAATGTGTATCGGTGTTTGATGAATATCTTACAAAAAGGAAGTAATCTATTGATAAATTGATCAAACACCTCAAGAAAGAAATCTGCCGATCAAACACCTCAAGCGTAGTCACTTTAATCCCCAACCATTAATGATTTAAACCCAATTGGATGCTAATCGTCTATGCCTGTTGTCCACATAGGCAAGTACTGTTCATGTTCGGAATCTTTATTTTGGTCAACATCAACCTGTTCTTTCCACGTTGCTCTTCATCGGACATCACCTATCTTTTGAAGAACTTGATCGAGATAGGTAGAATGGCGAAGTCAACGCGAGTCATGCGAAACTATGGAATTATGGCATTGTAAAACGTGTAATTGTTGCTTTTTCAAATAAAAAAAAATCACTTATTGAAATCAGTAAATTTATATTTTATTTAGAAAAACACTATAACTCTATCTTAATTTTTCACTTTCATCATAATCCATGAAAAAAAGTAGTAAAATAAAGATAAGAAATTGAGATGTACAACCTCTGCAATGGATAAAATTGATCAGAAGGTACTATAACACTATGAAACCAACAAAAGAAAATATAATGAAAAATAGAGGTACATATGCATGACCAGAAGGAGATTTCTTCCGGCGGTAAGGTGTAACATAAGTAAATTCTTAGCCACAGACAAAAGGAAGAATTCAAAACCTAACTAGCATATTCCCTCTAATATTCACTAAGCATTTTCTAATCATATGTATTGACAATTCTCTATCTTATGCATGAATTGACTATTTTGCATCTCATAAGAATGAGTGGTAATTAATTGATACAATGAATGCAAAAGACTTAATTATATGTTTTGATAAATTATAACGCATTATAACCCTGTTGGTTTATAATATGTTTAATGAGCCAAATAAGTTTCGCCAATGATAATTTGGCATGTGACTTCAGATCACGAACATAGACACTACAACTGCACGAGCAACCACCAATACATAAAAAAACTACGGATGTTTTTTTCATTAAAAGATTTCACAATTCTCATTATTTTATAAGAAAACACAAACCATTAAGTAATCACTTACTATTTATCATATTTTATTAATTAGCAATGGCCTCTGCATATACCACATAGATAAGGATGAGAATTTTTATACATAAGGAAGAGAATTTCTATATTATTAAGGAAGAGAATTCATATACATTGCAAACTTTTTTCAGACGTGAGGAAGAGACTTCGCATACTCTGCAAAACTACGGCTTACATGGTTCACGACCTCAAGCGGAAGTGGGTATACATGAATGGGAAAAAAACAAGAGACGGGATAAGTACTAATGCAAACTGTGAAGAAATTTATATGAAGGTGTTCATTTTACATAAGAGCTTTTGAAGGGCTTTTCTTTCTTCTATTCTGCAGACCCGTTGAGTGGATATGAAACTATCAACCATCGGCCGTCGACCTTGACTGCACTGCCCATCCATCAAGTTGCACTACCTTACCATGTCTCCAACGGTTTCCAAGTATGGAAATGAGATGATAATTATATATCAATAAATGTCAGGGCATCAGAGTAGATGATCTTGACTCTGCAGTCATTGAACGGGGAAGCTGATCACACAGATTTTTTAAATTGACTCTGGAAGAGGCTAGTTCTCTGGCCATATATGTGGCGGGAACCGCTGCTGATGTTGATGTATGTACAATTCGCATGGACTGGGGCTGATTGCAGCTATCATTCATGAGGGTTTCATGCAGATCCCATAAATTTTAAGCTATGATTGCACGTGGTCCGTTGGGCATGGTCCGTCAAAGTATTTCTTGTGCTTTGGGGTAGACATTTGTGAGAAGCCTGGCTGTTGGGATTCTTACTTGAAGTCAATCACTGCGGTGGCTACTCCACTACTTTAGTACTTGATGAGATAAATGTAGACTCAAATGGTCACAACTTTAATACTCCCTTAGTTAATATTGGAAAAGGGCATGTAAAATCACGATCCAAATTGCAGCCGGAGCTGTGTGCAGAAATTAACCCTTGCATGAAATGTGTTTTGCCAATGAAACTCTCTAGTCCATTGACAGAGCACAAAAGAAAGGAAAGAAAAGGGGGAGAACAAGAGGCAGAGGCAGAATCCTTGCCTTGAAAGTTATTCCTTGTGATCAATTTATGCTAAAATCTCCACTAACGATCCAAAGTACCTCACAGATATCAATAGTTTGCAAGAAGTATAGACAATTAGGTGATAATGTAGTTTCATTTAGCTTCACTAGCATATGGTGAAGAGAATGATTATTAGTTCATCGATACATGAGATAATGAGCAACACAGAAGAACCCTGGACAATGTGTAGAAGCTCTTCAATTGCAATGGCATCGTTAACAGAGATCGGTGATGCTTTTAGTTGCTGGAGCAGATCTTTCCTTCTTGACCTCCTGGCAATAGTTGGTCTGCCAACGAACCTCTAAAACTTCAAACCTTATCGATATGATATTCACTGATCTCCAAGGAACTGAAATGAACATACATAGATTCATCTGCATAGGTAAAAATGTCAAAACAGATTACGCAAATGAGTTTGCATTTCATTTTTGAAAAGGAACTCAAAGGATCCTCTCAACTTGTGACTTTGATATTGCAGCAGATTAAGGCAGACTCAACATCTCCAAAACAAAATCTAAAACCAGGGATTGAAAGGTAAGTCAGTCAGAAACTTTTTGAGGCGACTCAGGAACATGGACATGGCCTTTGATTAAGTGTTAGTATTTATTTCACCCAAGTGGTCCTGAAAGCAACATAATTTGAATTTCCGTTTTTGTCTGGAAAAGTGGCTGCTGATCAAGACGCAGCATTTAATTAATATGCATCTACTCTGTGAAAGAAACGCAGCTGGCCGATGAATTACTTAGTTTTCAATTTGCTCCTCCATATAATATTACTACTTGCAGTCGGAATCTGTCTTGACCCATTTATCTCTAATTTCTTCCTGTTGTTTTCTTCCCCTACTGATTTTGACATTGGTTTATCGTCCACGTATTTCTCGATCAATGATGCTCGAGACTCATTTTGGGGATAGATTTGCTTGTGAATTATTGTCCTGAAAGAAGGGTTGGCTAATTAATTTGACTTCACCTACAATGACACTTTGTGCTGTTTCATTCCAAGCATGAGATAAAACATGACGGTGAAATGAGTATGAGAATAGACGAAGATCATCTCATTCTCATCTAATGGGAAAAGACTAGGCTTTGAAAGAATCTCCAACTAGATATTACATATGGAAGCCTACTTTTGATTCCTATTCGGCATAATTTACAGGAAGCTATAACTGGATTGGAAGTTGAGGACTCGATAATGTAAATTATTTTGGGCTGGGGTTATGGAGGATACATATGAAGCCAATGTATCGTGGACACAGAGAAAGCAACAAGACAAAGGAAATACGGGAGAAGAGAGAGAGAGAATATGAAGCAAAAGCTGAAGCACGCGTGTAAATGTGAAGGTCTTGCAGGATACACTTTCAGCCAGTTGCGTCTTGATTTCTCTCCCCCAATAATAACCATCTGGCCCTATTTTGTTCCTTCGGGTTTTGGAGAATGTCCAATTTTGTTAAGGCAGACTAGTTTTCTGAAAAGGTGAGACCTCGAATTAAGAAGCTCAGAGTTGAGTAGACTAACAGTGGTTGGAAACATAGCCATGGCCAAGAAAGAGGGGGAGAAAAATGATCAACAGGGAGGGCTCTGGCATAGTATTGACTGCTAAGTGATAGGTGGCTTCACAGACAGAATAGTGAGGTGAGATTTTGTTCACTGCCACTGGACCGGTCACATTACCACTTCCGTTATGTATCACTCCCCCTTCACTTGCAGTAGTCATTAACATCTGTCATTCTTCCAGCATTAAGCAGTCCCAGGTTCTATCTATACTCCAATGAAACTTTATCTAGAAAAGACAAAACAGACTTGATCTTGAAATACTTTCCTCCTGCAATCAAAATGACTTTCTGCAATCTGCGTGCGGTCCATTTCTGAGGAACTTTGTGCTGTTTACTATGGTACACTCAAGGAAGAGACCAAAATAACACAATCACCCAGATGACGTAACACAGATCTCTATACATACCGGTCAATATCGATGGAGACATGAACAACAGTTGCAGATATCAAAACAACAATGATGCAACCGTGACAAGCGAGGCCGGGGCAGCATTGCGTAAGAATGATCGCGCACCCCGATCATTCACATAGGAGCAAGTTTGGATGAATCGTGTGCAACAGATACGATCCAACGCCTTGCTCCTGCAACAGTACGAAGCTGCCTTTGACCAAGAAATCTGCAGGATGGGACGGCTTTTCTTCGGCTCCTGGTGGAATGTTTGCAGCCACAGTCAAGCTACCAAAGCCTTTATCCAAACTTCCAAACAATATTACCTTATTGAAATTCACTTTTTCAGGCACCTCTTGGGATGTGAAGATGATGAGCTTATGTTGATAAAGAGAAGGAGAGATTCGGAATCACCATCATCACTTCTAATATATTCCAACGGTTGCTACATAAAAGGGAGAAGTATACCATAAGTGCTTTAACTAGTGTATTGCACTCACTTTAGGGCCATAACTTTTCGCCAGTTCACTTAAATGCCAAAATCGGAGAGAAACAATTACTTAAATGCCTCCGATGAAAAATTCCCGCTAGAGAAATTATGCAACTTTTCTAATTAAAAATTTTATCTAAGGTGGCATTTTTTGACATTAAAGTGATCACATTTTCATTAAGATTGGCACTGAAATAATCACATTTTAACAACAATTTTTTTTTTTTTGGTATAAAACATTCTACACATTTTAATAACAATTGGTATTGAGGTAATCATTTTTTTACAATAACTAGTACTGAAGTAATCACTTCTAACTTGTTATACGATATCATTTAGAAATTTTTTTTACACTGAAGTAATTACTTTTTTATTAAGATTGGCTTCACTTTTTAATAACAATTGGCACTGAAGTGATCATTTTTATTTTTTTTGCAACGATTAGCATTAAAGCGATCTCTTTTTTAACTTGCTACACAATGTCTTTTAGAGACTATATGCTAACTGGGCACATCGGCAAGTCACGTAGGATTGAAAAATTAATAAAATATTATCACTTCAGATTTGCAGCGATTAAAATTAGAGTTAGCACTTAAGTAATCGTTTTTTGAAAAAGCAGTACTTAAGTGAGCCTCTAAAAAATTATGACACTAAAGTAAACGTTGTACACAAGTTAAAGGCAATCGTAGTATACTTCTCCCTACATAAAAGTATATGGATGACATAGGAGCATCTCAAGGTGCATTCGTTCACAACAGTTTTCGATTCTTACTTTCACTATAAATATCTAATGGTATGCATATTTTGATTTCTGCTATCTAATTTTCACTATCAGAAAATGTCTCGTCCTATCTACAGAATATCTTCCCTGTTTCTTGTCCTACTTAGGATTTCCTTCCTCTTCCACTTGCAATCAATGAAAATAAACATTCTGTTGCCTTCTAAATCAAACCCTTTCCATGCTTTAACAAGTTCCACCTAGTTCAACGAGGAAGCGAACCTTCTCTGCAAGCTTTATACTCTTACAAAACCAAACCCTTTGGCGTGAGGTCATCAAAAGGTTCAAACAACGCTTGTTTCGCTTCTATTTCTATTTGAACACTTCGATTGCACGAGACAGGAGGTGGCCGGAGGTCCCGTGACAGAGAGAGAGAGAGAGAGAGAGCCGTCTGAGAGCTAGGATTCATCTTTACAACCACCAATCGTACAGATAATTGCGCGTAACCTTGTCTTCTTGAGTTTAAGACACTAATAAAAAGTGAAAAGTTAAGAACATTGGTAAGATACATATGTACAAACTTTTTTTTCCCCAAGTCTCTGGCTTGTGTCATGCCCTAAATCCCAATTTTTCTCTGCCAAAGCGGACCGTGTCCTAGTCCCTTGAAAATATAAGTCTCTTTCCATCCGACGCACGCTCGATGAACAGTGCGCACACTCGTAGGAGTAGCTCCTAAAAAGCTTAAAGCTTAAGTGGCACGATAATAAATAAGCTAGAGCTAAATTAAATATTTCAAAAAAGAAAATATACCTCTTTTCACCCTTGTACTTTAATTTAGAATTTTCTTCTATAAGAATACATTTTTTTAGAGTAACCTTGAGCTTTATGAGTCATTTTTTATAATTCTGTCGAGTAACAAATTACTAATGATGCAAGGCAAGAACCTTGTTGAGGGAAAGGAATCCATTTTGGCAGTATGCGGAAAATTTGGGCGAGGTTCGGTTTAAATGTCGCTCTCATGATAGAGACATTCCTGGGGGCCTTCTGCTCGTCAAATCACATCTTTCCGAAATTAGAGGACGTGATATTGAAATATACCTTTTTCTTTGGTCCTTCGGAGTGATCTATCTAAATGTACGAATAATTACTGGAAAAAAAATTGCTAAACCTAATAAATGATGGAAATTCAGCCTTAAATTTTTCAATTTTACTAATTTAATTCTAAATATTTCAGTAATTTATCAATATGGTCTTCCCAATCAATTTTAGCTAGAAATCATTAAATTTGACTTTAAATCACATTTGTACGATATATGTGTCACGTATATTTTCAATTTCTATATTTCACAGTTTATTTACCCAAATTGCTCAAGGGAAAGTTCGTGACATTTATGCATATAACGCATCGTAACTTTTCTATGCCGTAATGTTGTCCCTAACAAAAAGTTCCCCACGTGGAAAGAAGTAAGTTTCTTCCGCAATCGCCTCTCGCCCTTTTTGTTTTCCATGAAGGTGAATAAGGTAAAAATAAAACACGCTATGTCCATGTTTTTAATCCGTTTGCATTCACTTTTTGCTTTTCACTTTGTACGTGAAAATGTCATTGGACCTTCTTTTTACCTTCAACTGTCCTTCCCCTTCCCTTTCCACTTCACGAAAAACTCCAGATGGATGCGCAACGTACGTAACAGTGGGATGCAAGAAACCTTTCTCGAACGATAAAAGAGTTCATATTTACAAATGTATATGCTTTGATACTTACCCGTGATCCAGGGAGATTACCATATTTAATTAAGATTTATTGGGTCCTTATGCTATATTTTTAGTGAAGATTTGATATTTTTGAAAAATATTTTACAAAAAGTCATTCTTTTGGTATTTGATTGAAATATGAAAGCAAAATAAAAATTATTTTCCATTGCTTGATCCTAGAGAGGGATACATCATTGTAAATAATCTTTTATTTTATTGTCCTATCGAACTCAGACTTGGGTGCTTAGATCTTGGAGTCAAACTTGGGGTACTTCTAGCTTAGATGCTTAAGTCCTAGACCCAACCTTAGGGTACTCAATTCGGCCGCCAAGTCCTCAACCCGGTTGCTAAGGACTCCGGTTTGAGCATCAAGACTAGACTCTAGCCCTAAGGGAGCAAGGCTTGGCCGCCAAAGTCCCCGAGCGGCCAAGCCCAATCATTGGGAACTCGAGTGTCGAAACCACGGTACCTTAGATTGGGAGCCAAGAGTTGAGTAGCTAGGCACAACCGTTGGGAACTCAGGCACGAGCACTGGAATCTCGAGCAAGGCCTCAAGATATTTGGGCCAAGCCTCTATGGATCCAAGCTCAACCATTAAGGAATGAGGCCCAACCTTACTAGTCTCGGGCCCAAGCGCTAGTGATTTAGGTGTAGTAGCTAGGTACCCGAGCATGGCAACTAGGGACCCTAGCATAGACACGTAAGTTTTGGACTGAGCCTTTGTGGACCCGAGCCAAATCATTAATGACTCAGGTACAGGGGTCGGGATCTCATGTTAGTCGTATTTTAAAAAATGATTTTCAATTTTCAAAAAGAAGAAATTATTTTCTTGGATTTTTTTATCATAATTATTTTCTTGAATTTAAATGCATGCTTTTCATTTACTATGAAAAAAATTTCTGTAAACTTATTTTTGTAAACAATCCAAAGCCAAAAAAGTAAAGTAACTATTTTCAGATAGGAAATTTTTCTCAAAACAAGGATCGTCGATGGGATTGGAGCTCTCAGCCCAAAAAAAGGAAAAAAGAAAGGTAATGTGATGTAAGAGAGAGGAAAGTAAAGTTGAAGAACGTGTATGCAAAGCGACATGATGGGGGAGAGCATTTGATGGACAATCATTGGGCCAACTCAGATGAGGTCCTTACAACAAACAGTTGGAGGACGATGCAGCTCCAGCTCGGTTCAGTGACTCCAATTATATTTCCCTCCCTGGTCCTCTCCTCCTTTCCATGCGCAATCCAGCTAAGTTTCTATTCCATGGCCCCTTTGCTTCTAGGGTCACATCTGCCAGATATTTTTCTGGTATGCAGCTTAAAGCATAGTAGTGCCCTTTGGAAAAGTTGATCATAGTAACCGGGGGCTGGTCCAGTTTAATTAGAGCAATCTATGATGAAATTACTAATGAATTTTTGAGAAGTTCAGCTTTTGGTTTCTTAGAATTTCTCACCAATATCATTGCTTCAATATTAGTTAAAATAGACGATTAAAAAGATCATGATAGATAAGAAAAAGGGAGTGGCTGAATTATTTTTCTCTAATTCTTACTCAGCTTAAGCTTCATGCTGCTCATCTTGTGTTTGGTCATTAAATAACCTAGAAGAAGGGGGGAAAAAGGTAAAACATGTCATAAAAGGTTTAGTTAGACCCTTCACCCAAAATGATTGTCCAATGCCACCACTTTAATCATCAACTTTCCAACCAACACTTGTTTTTTTGGCTTCCCTTTCTTATCCTCCATTCTCCTCTCTCCTTCTCCTTACACTCACAGACACAATCACAGAGAGAGAGAGAGAGAGAGAGAGAGAGAGAATGGCATTTGCAGGAACAACCCAGAAGTGCATGGCCTGTGAGAAGACAGTCTATCTGGTGGACAAGCTCACAGCTGACAATAGAATCTACCACAAGGCCTGCTTCAGATGCCACCATTGCAAAGGGACTCTCAAGGTATGCCATGATAAAAACTGTTAGATCTCAAGGATTTCTCAGTAATTAACAAATGATCAGATGTGAGTTTGATATATCCCCCAATTTAGAGGTCCAAGAGAGTTGCATTTCTGTAGATCATGGTCCAGACTAGTCCACTCAGCTCTTGAATTGATGCTTCAATTTGATGGTGTAGGCAAAGGATGCTTATTTCGTTGCTCCATTTAACTTTAATTTGTGCTCTTCTTCATGGAGTCATTAGTACAGGATGACATCCTGAATGATATTCGCTTGGGGGTTCCCTTTAGTTTGTAGAAATGTGTGGGGGCGAGTCCAAATTAGCCAGCAACTTTGCTGAGAACCTTAAGATCAGCCCCAATAACATTAGATCGAACTCATATAACAACCCTTTTGACTGATCATCCGTGCATGCAAGTTATGATGAATTGTCATGACCCACTAAGAAGCCGGGGTCACGCATGATTTATTCCCAGACATCATGATCATTATAATAGGGGACATTTTCAGGAAACAGATAGCTACAATTTATTGGTAAACAGAGGATTTAATGTACACTCTGGAAAACTTGCTAAAGCACATTGCACATGCAGCTTGGGAACTATAATTCATTCGAAGGAGTCTTGTACTGCCGGCCCCATTTCGATCAGCTCTTCAAGAGAACTGGCAGCCTCGAAAAAAGCTTTGAAGGTAAAAATTGAAGCACGCAAGTCATGCACTACTCTGTTTCTGTCCCTTTAAAATGGATCACTCTGATTCTTCCTTCATACAAAATGTCCTCTTAGGAACCCCCAAGATTGCAAAGCCAGAGAAACCTGTCGATGGAGAGGTAATTTCACCGCGACTATGGTCTTGCCTGAAAGTTTTGCAGTTAGGCTAAATCAGTCATTGTTCTCCTGAATAAATCTTCTTTGAACAGAGACCTGCAGCGACCAAAGTCTCCAGTATGTTCGGGGGAACGCGAGACAAATGTGTAGGCTGTAAGAGCACCGTCTACCCGACCGAAAAGGTAAGGATTTCCTGGTGTATTTATAGAACTTTTGATGTGAGGACATGACTTAATCCAAAGGCTGCTTCATTGAGATGGCAAAACTTCTCATTGAACTAGTTTGAGGACCCTCAAATTGCAAATTAAGTACAGCCATTTTCATCGACGTGCATACAGGTGACGGTTAATGGGACTCCATACCACAAGAGCTGCTTCAAATGCACCCACGGGGGGTGCGTGATCAGCCCATCCAACTACGTCGCGCACGAGGGGAAACTCTACTGCAGGCACCACCACACTCAGCTCATAAAGGAGAAGGGAAACCTCAGCCAACTCGAGGGCGATCATGAGAAGGAAACAATGGCTCCTGAATCATAAAACGCTTTGATCTTGCACTACCTTGTTCCTTGAGCTGTCACCACACTTTGTGCCCAGCGGATTTCAGGCTGGTCCAAAAACCTATTAGCTATTAGAGAATCTATGTCCATCTACTAAATTTGAGATGTGTGAGCCTTGACCGGTTTGACTTGGCTTCTGTTTTGCGATTGCGGATGATTTCTCGGGTTGGTTGTAAGCGTAGAATAAGTGGTGCTTGCTTCTTGACTTTGTGAAACCTCTGAGCTTGCTTTCTTTTCAGTCTTGTCCAGCGAGTGTGTCTAGCATCATCCCTATTTTTCATTCATTCGACTCACTTTTGTCAGTGTCCTTGAAGAGTCTTCATTTACCATGGTTGTGAATTCGAAGTGAAACTTCTCGACGAATGATAGCATGATTTAGTTCTGGGTTTGAAGAACATCTTGGGACTAATCCCCCTGTGATTCGAAACAAAGACACCTTTGCTTTAGCTGGTTCGACAAGAAACACCAAATATCCATGCTGATATGTCTGTTTACAGCTGAACAAACAGTTATTTTTTGTTGTTCCATGTGATTGAACTTGTCTAACTTTAGGTGATTCTTCGCAAAATCCATCAAGCAACAGAAACATTCTTTCTCTTTCGAATAATTTCAACTGGTGAAGGAAACTTTTGTCTTAAAGTGATGGAAGCATTAGACATTCCAATATCTTTGGTAGAGATGGTGAAGCTGAAGGGATTAGCACCCATTGCACAGACTTGCAGAGTTCTCTTCTGCAGGTCTGCTAGAGTTGTGACTGCATGCCAAAAGATCAAGCCAAGGCCTAATTTCATATATCTAAGAAATGTAGTAAGATAGAGGATACAGAATGTGAGAGATCAAGAAAGAGGTATACCCCAAGTGCCAAAACTTGGTAAAAATAAACACATAAGTGTAAAATTTCTCAAAGGTACATTTAAGTACCACTTTTTTTAAAATTGGACACTTAGGGCCTGTCTGGTTAAAAAAAATAGAAATCCATTTGATAACGTCAATTAATTTTTCTATTCTCCGAAAGAGAAAATTGGCTGGAAAATAGATTTAGAACAGAAATAAGAAGTAAAAAAAAAAATCTTGTTCCCGAGAACAATTTCTAGAAATAAGTTATTTTTTCTTTTCTTCTTCGTTGCTGCCCTTCGCCCCTAGCCGCCGCCCCTACTGTCCAGCCGACGCCACCGCCTGCTTGCCCTCGCCAGCTGATCATCGCCACCAACCACCAGCCGCTTCGCCGCTCGCCTGCCGCTGCTGCTTGCTTGCCGCCACCGCCTACCGCTAGCCGACTGTCATAGGTTGCCAACCTCTAGTGGGTCGGCTGCCGACCACTAACTACTGCCACTGACCTCTGACCACCGCTGCCACCCACCATCATTGCAGCCCACCGCTGATGACCATCAATGCCGCCACCGCCATCACCGCCACCAATGATCGTCGACGCCATTGTCCGATGGCGCGATCGGCGTCAATAAGGAAGAATAAGAAAAAAATTTATAAAAAAAAAAAAAAAAAAATCTACATTACAAAAAAATTTGTGAATCGTACCAAATGCATTCCTATGCTTTTTCTTTCGAGAATAGAAATTTTATGTACTTACCAAATGCATTCTTTTATTGGGAAATTATTTCGGAAAATAGAAATAGAAAAAACTATTTTTGAAAAGAATTTGTTTCTCGGAACAGAAGCGTCACCAAACGGACCCTTAAATGCCAACTTTGAAAAGTTGCCAGAAATTCGAATGTTGCATTATTTTATTAATAAAATCAGTCTACGTAACTTGTCGGAATGTTTGCTCACTATCTTTGTCATGGAACAATATTGTTTTGTCCCCAAATTTTATTTTTAATATAAATATTAATTAAATTAAATTTATAAAAAAAAAAACTAAATTATAAATAAATAAATAAATAAATGATAAGATCTAGGGCCGTGGAAGGCCTCGCCGCCCCACAATCGCCGAAACAGGTCGGCAATGGGAGGGCGAGGGTTGGTTGGTGTCACCAAGCCCTAGCCAATGGCCAAGGACCCTGGCCGACCATCAATGAAGGCTTGCAAGCCCTTGCCAAAATTTGAGGTGAGGGGTCACAGCTGTCCCCCAAATCACCCCCCAAATCGAGCGAGGGTTGTCGGCCCTCACAAAGATCTGGCCAAGGGACACCGCTTGGCTGGGGTGAGACCCTAGCCCAATTTAGGAGTGGCCTGCAACTCATTGCCTCAAATCTAGGTGAGGGCTCGCAAGCCTTCACCGGCGATCGACCAAGGTCGTCAACCACTAGTCGAGACCCGACAGCCTCAACCAACCCTCACCCCACCATCGCCGGCCCTTTCCGGAGATGGTGGGATGGCAGCAGCGGCAAAGGCCTCCATGGCCCCATATCCGATCTTTTTTTTATTTAGTTTTTTAAATTTAATTTAGTTAATACTTATATTAAAATCAAATTTAAACCAAAATGATGTCGTTTTGGGCTTATCTGACCACATTAACGCCACATGAATAATTTTTTGAAAAAAATTGGCACATCAATTAAAAATTTCGCCGGAAAAATGCCACATCAACAATTTACATGGAAATTCTCTTCGTTGGCATTTAAGTATATATTTTTTCTCCAATTTTGTCACTTAAGTGTTCCTTTTGGAAGTGTGGCACTTATGTGTTCACCCATACTAAATTTTGGCACTTGGAATGTTTAGCGCTCAAAAGATAAACAAGCATTTTTTTAGAAAAATCTAAACTTTTAGATGACAGAAGCTCAGCTTATGTTCTATAGCTTTGGAATCAATAAAGATGTTCTTTGAGAGGGTTTTCTACAAGGTCACGTAACTTATGTGACCACCTAGTCCGAAAATTCTATAGAAGTGTGATTGGATTTTCATCTTTCTACCACGATATCATGATAAATCCGATATTTATTATATCATAATAAATTGAGTATGTTAAATTTCCAAACTTTATTCACGTCTGACTCAAATAAAATTAGATTTAGATCCATTTGTTTCATGGATAATAAATGATTAGGAAAATATTTTCCTAAAAATAATTATTCATATCAATTGCAATAATTAATTAATGAAAAAAAAAAGTTCATTGTCAACAACAATTTATATATATATTTTTTATGAACTCGTATGAGATGAGATACGAAGTGGTCCAATTTTACTTATAGGAATCAACTGAAACATGGCAAGATTGTGTATATGTAAAACTATCATATTCCATACTTGATATGACATTACGAGACAAAATCACCAATACAACCCAACTTATTAGTACCAATATGTGAATGCCCATTTGAAATGGATTTCCTAAAAACTCCTCCACTGGCTCTTATGCATCCAGCTAAGGGGCTGTTTGATTGTTTGCGTGCTCGAGGTTTGCAACCTGACGTGTGGACATGTAACATTCTCATGCATGGGTTGTGCAAAGGAGGACATACAGAGGAAGCATATCAGCTCCTAAAGGAGATGGAAGGAAATGGATGCTTTCCAAATGGGGTCAATTATAACACAATAACCATAAAAAAGTTTTTCGTTTATTCATTTCTGAGTTAATACCTGAAAAACCCCAAACCGGTACATCCGTGATAGATTTATCCCAAACTAATTTTTTGACCATAAAAAAACCCTAAACCGATACACATTTGATAAATTTACACTTGCGATAAATTTACTATATATTAATTTTCATTAAATTTTACTGTCAAATTACTAAGTTGAATAATACATGTGACAATTGATTGGTGTACCAATTTACAATTTTACTCTCCATTTTTCACAGCTACACAATTTTTATGATTTTTTGTGGTATTAATCTAATTTAAAGATGATATATTTATCACAAAGGTTTAGGGTTTTTGGTAGTTGAATAAATTAATCTAGGAAAAATTTGTCATAATTATACCAGTTTAGAATTTTTTATGGTCAGTTGGGATAAATTTGTCACAAATGTACGGGTTTATGGTTTTTCATGGTCAAAAAATTAATTTTTGATAAATTTATCACTCGTGTATCAATTTGGGGATTTTCAAAATATTAACCCTTCATTTTTCTAAGCAATATAAGTGATCATTATTTTTTATAAAAAAATTAAAATTATTCATTTTCTGTGAAATAAACGAAGTTATAAATCAAACCTTTCTGTTGCTCAGTTGAGCTAAGACTATAAGTAGATTTTTTAGGTAATAGGATTTATTATTGAAATGGGTGTTAATGGCGTGACAACATTTTTGTCACTTTAAATAAACACAAGCATGTTTCCATCCAAAATGGAGTGAAAATAACCCCTTCCTAAATGAAAACCTTTAACTAATTGTAAACAACGTGGTAAATCACATCAATTCGCACGGCCATTGCATAGTTGGCAACACAATTCATGCTACAATTCACATAGGTTAACCTATGTAAAAAAATCAAAGAAAAAAAAGCTTATGTACAAAATTTGAGGGAAAATTTTTTAAAGCCGACCCACAATATACTTTCGCTACTCACATAGGCCCAATTTTGAGATTATTTATTTTGCAAAAAATGAATGATTTAAAAAATATTTTCTTAAAACATATGTGAGTACATTGGGTTCGCTCTCGTGAATGTAATTGGGCCTCGGGCTCTATACATGGTGTGCCTTCGCAATTCACGCTATTACTGGCCCAAAATCAATTAGAAGGCCCGACTCGGTGTGGCCTCCGAGTTTGAGGTGCTCTGCGAGTACATGCATGGGAATTGTACCAAGTGACTAGGCTCCTTTCACGCCCGCGAGCTAGAACGATTTCCCACTGAATTTATCATTTACGGCTTTATGCCCAAAAAGGAAAGATAAAAAAAAAATTAAAGACACGATCTTTGTAAATAAGAAAAAAATGACACAAATGATTTTTTGAATTTTCACTGAACGTGTAATGTCATTCATGAACTTTTAATTTGTAAAATGTAATCCATAATCTTTATACTAATACGTAACATTGTCTTTTAACTTTTAACTTATTCAATATGGTTTCCGAACTTTGGCGCATGTTCAAATTAGCCCCCGAACTCTATGAAAACTTTAAACTCGAATTAATGAAAGCATAATATTGATTATGTACATATAGTTTGAGGACTAAATTGACTATTTATCAAAAAAAAATTAAAAGTTTAGGGGCGACATTATATATTGAGTTAAAGTTCACAAACCATATTGAACAAATTAAAAAATCAAGGACGATATCTTATATTAGACCAAAGTGTATGAACCACTTGTGTTATAAAACTTTCGAATATCTTGAAAAAAGCATAACCTTTTGTATTCAGTAAACTTTCGCCACTATTTGTCTTACGGCTTAAGAAAAAGCACAATGTTTTACCTAATTTTGACACCCGCCAAGCTTTCCGTAAAAAGTGGTCGGGGTTTGGCTGAGATTGTCACCCTCCGTGTCCGACCACCACTAAAGCGTTGTCATTGGCGATGATCGCTTGTGAGCAGCGGAGTCGCTCTCAAGTTATTGTCCATTCCAAGCAAGGGCGGACATAACCCCAAAATATCATTTGCTTGGTTTATTCAATAGCCATTATAGATCCTAGAAAAAAGATTGTGATTCTACATGAAAGGCTTGGATTTTTATTTTTTTTCCATACCAACAAGGTGTCTTGGGCTCTTCGACCATCAGATGGCTCTGATTGATCTTTGCCAAGTGTTACATTGAGTAATTACCGAAGACATAAACATTTACATTTTAAGAAATGGCCTTAAGAAAATATGCGAATATTGTGAAATAAGATGTGATTGATAAATCACTGATGCTCTCATGCTATGAATGTCATCCTATTTGACACCATACGCATATATTAGCTCGCTTTTGATTGTCAATGACACCACAAGTCATTGTCATAAAATAGCTCCCGCTAGATCTAATGATCAAAAGGAGGACCTAGGCCCTAAAATTGGCTCTAAACCCACGGGGCAATTGGACCTTGGGTTGGACTCAGTCGGATGGATCAAGCTTTCTCGCTCGACATCCTGGCTCGATCGTCAGACGCATGATTAGGTCCCAGCTCTGCGTGTCATTTCGAGAGAGTGCTGATCCTTCATTTTGACGGGGGCACGCAAAACGAAACTGAAAAAAAAAAAAAAAAAAAAAAAAAAAAAAAAAAAAGGGCGTCCCGTCCCTCGTGCTGCCTATCCCGTCTCCGATCAAACACTTTAACCACGCGACACGTGCGCTGAACCTGGGCCATTCTTCCCCTGACAGGGGAGGCATTTGCATGCCTTCCATAGAAACCGAAAGAGATCACAAGCTTAAAAAACGCATCCCAACGCTAGATAAAATAAAGGGGCTCGCTCCATAAAATATTATATACTTTTTAAGAATTTATTTTACATAACACGAGATATTTTAATCAATTAATCAAACACTCATTAATAAAAAGAAAAAGTTAACACCACAAAAAAAAACCCCAACTAATACAGTTATAATAAATTCACTTCAAATTGTACCAAAATTTGTAATTGGTATATCAGTAACAAATTCCCTTAATTAATTTTTGGGTCACAAAAAACCTTCAAATTGAGTCAGATTTTATCGTGAAATTACTGAGCTTGACACACACAAGAATTTTCATATTAATTTGTGATAAATATTTACCTGTTTATTAATTTAGAATTTTTCATGATCTAATAACACATTCAAAATAAATTTATTATAAGTATATTAATTTGATTTTTTTGTGATGAAGAATTAATTTTCGAAAATTAGTACGAATATATCAACGGAAGATTTTTCGTCAAATTAATTCTTAATAAAATTAATGCGGATTGGAAACGAGGCCGCACGTGGAACGAGTCGCGCTCCGAACGAACCAGCCAATCAGGACACAGCTCATTACTGCTTTGGGCATTGTCATGCAAGATGTGGGGGCGACACGTAGCGAGACACGGTGGCAGAGAGTGGTGGTAACCGACCCGGGAGGGAGGGGGGCCCTCGGTTTCCGGGTCCACCGTCGATGGGCCCCACGGGAGCCAGCCAGGACAGGACAAGGGAAGCCCCAAACGGCTGAGCCAATGGGGGAGGATAGGTGTTCCCACGCATGTCCTCCAATCCCACACGCGTTCGTTCCTGCCGCGCCACGCCATTGGTTGCTCAGGAGTAGCCTCGCCTGATACATTATTTTCACACACAAATAGAAAAAAAAAAAAATTTGGCAAATTGAAATGTGGATGTGGGGCCCGTTCTCTCAAAAAGCACCGACTTCTAGCTTAAGGCCGAACCGTAGCCGAAATTTTATTTTGCCTTGTAAATAAAGATTAGTTGAGTCTCAATTTTTTGCGGAACTTTTTCTTATCTCGTAAAAAGTATTAATTTTGGATCGGGTACTTGAATTTAGCCCCCTTCGAGATTTTATTGAGTACACATGAAATGACACGTCAAATCTTTAATATTGTGATTAGGCAGAGATTTGATGGAAGCCAAATTTAGGTATTACTTTGTGTTTTTTCTTATGGGACCGCAAAAAAATTTGGCCAGAAGATTCGATTTTGAAGTGTGTACTCTTTTATGAGGCATAAAATTGGGCCGAAATTAGAATCCAATTTAAAGTTGGTGTTTTTTTTTAAGCGAAAAGAAGGGTTTGGGACAAATTTTACACTTGACTTGAATTGATGCTTTTTAAGGGAATTAAGCCTTAGATGTGCTATGTTGTAAAGTTATGCCCGCTCTAAAATTAAGTGAAATGACTTCCTAAAGGCTATTGTCAAAAACCTTTAAAAGCTACTCTATACATTTTTTCGTTGCAATTGTTGCAACAAAAATTCAATCATAATTATTTCACATTGCTTGACGTTAAGAGTTTTTATATTATATTATATTATATATATGGTTTCTCTTTATTTATCAACTTACACATTAGAATATACCTTTCTAACATAATAATGGAGGCCTCTATGTGATCTCTCTACTTGGCAGCAATATAGCGGTCGCGAAATAATAAAACATATAAAAAAGAAAATATCCAAGTAATATGGATTGGATAGGCGTTTGGAGGCATGCATGGACCAGCGCCCACCCACCTTCGAAAATCCCACATGTCCCCAGAGCTCCCAAGTCCCTTAAACACGTACCCTCGTACCCCCCACGTGTCACCTCTTCCTCACTCCTCCCCTCATGTTGCCCTCCTCCCATTGGCCCTTCCCTCTCCTCACTTTTCTCACTCTCTACCTCTTGAATCTCTCTCCTCTCTCCTCTCTCTGTCTCTCTCTTTATAACCCACCTCTCTCTTTCTCTCTCTTCCTCATCGCTCTTCAAATTTGCACTCGACACCCTGCAAATTTTCCCAAGAAAATCATCGCCCCCACCGAATACCGCCAGACGGAAAAAAAAAATGATCAAGACGTTGAGTCCTTACTCGACCACGCCGGCCGCCACGGCGAAGACGGCCGAGATCATGTCCCGGTACCGTCCCATTGCCCCGAAGCCCGAGACGGCCCCCTCGGCGGCGAGCTCGGCCGCCGAGAGCCCGACGTCCATGTCCCCGAAGATCCGGCAATCTCCGTACCTCCGGAACCTCTGGCCTCAGCTTCAGGCGAGGCCGACTCGCACCCGGAAGCGCGGGAGGACCGCCATCTCGCCGCCTGCCATCAAGAGGCCGAAGACTGCTGCCACAGCAGCGGCGGCGCTGGCGGGCGTTCCCTCCCCCTGCGCCCTGCCGCCGACGAAGAGCCTGTCTCTGCAGGTTTTCACTCACGGCCTCCCCCACATTCCTCTCGCCGGCCTGATGGAGAGCCCCCCTGTGGCCCTGGCGGCCGAGGCCGCAGCGGCGAGCAGCCCGAGGAGCCTCGTCACCCTCCCTCTCCTGCCGTGCTCGCCGGAGCTCAACTGCATGAACACTGTGCGGGGCGAGGATGCCGCCGCCGTGGACTTGAACGTCAAATCGGCCGTGGAAACGATCCCGAAGGAGAAGGACCTGCTCCTGCAGCTCCAGGGGCCTGCGTCCGGTAGCGGCAACGTGATATCTCCACGGCCCGTGCGGCCAGTCGGGTCGAGGATAAGCGTCGGGTGCATAAGCGAGGATCGGAGGCCAGACTCGCCGGCGCCGCGAGGGAGGCAGAAGCCGGAGGAAGTGGAGGAGGAGGTGGAGTCGGAGGCGCTGCCAGCGGTGATATCGGACTCGAAAAACCGGGTGAGGGTGGTGAACTCGGCGTACAAGGAGATGGTGGGGCAGCCGGAGTGCCCGTGGCTCGAGGCCATGGCGAGGCTGGGCGCCGCGGGGGGCCGGCGGATCGGAGGGGAGGTGGCGATCCGGATGTGCGACGAGGAGGCGAGGGTGCCGGTGTGGGCGGAAGGGTTCTCGTGCTGGGCGAGGATCGAGTGGGTGGGGAGCGGAGGCGAGAAGAGCTCGGTCAAAGCGTTCTGCGACGCCATCAGGCTGCGCTGCGACTCCAAGGACTACCTCTTCACCTGGAGGTTCCACACCAACGCCGCGAGGCCGTCGTCCGAGTTCAGCTCCAGCGCCGTCTGAATCAAATCTCCGTCGACTCTCTTCCCTTGCCTTCTTCTTCTTCTTCTTCTTCTTCTTCTTTTTTTACTGGTTAGAAAGTGTCGATTTGTATCCGTGCATATAGGGCTCTTTTAAGTCGTAAGTACTAAAGATGATTGTAGGGTTTTTTCATGTGCTCCTTCTTCTTCTATGTAAATATAAAGCATGTCAGAAGTATTATGAGATATCTTTTGCTTTCGATGGAGGCCTCTTTCTATACATTCTCGTGATCGGATTGAATGTACGAATGCCCTTTCGGGGACACGTTCGTGCTCGTGTGTAGAGCGTTTGCGAGCAGATGTTGGAGCGCAAGCGGTGAGAAGTTGGCAGAGATCGGACGGTTGGTTTTCTGCTCGAAGAACGCCTGATCTTCAAGTAGGAAAAAAGAAGGGTGTTGCAGATCCGATCTGATTGGGGCCTGATGTGCCCATGTTTTGTACGAGCCTCCTTCGACAGACAATGGGGGTCTGGTGCATGAACGTGGGTCTCGACCCCTGAGAGGAGTCGCGACACTTGTGCAGTCAACGAAGCCTATCGTGTAGTCCAAGATATCCTTTCCATGTATAAACAGGAATGTTTGATGCCCCCTATGAAGCGCTAAACCAAAGACGTAACTCAAAACCATCGGAGGATCTCCACAGGCAAAAACCTCGGTGGTATTCGAAATCCGTGGGTTAACGAGGCTTACTCAGCAGGCAAAACAAGGCTTATTTAGAATTCCTTTATCCCTAATATATATTTAATTAATGATGTGTCACCACCATATCACTCGCACATAAATTTATTATGGCAGGTCATAAGTTATGGATATTGCTCGCATGTAGACCTGATTTGAATTCTTAATATTAATTCTATTGCTCGCATGTAAATTTAAGGTGGGTCATGAGTTATGAACATTGCTCGCATTAAACTTAATTCGACGTTGCTAGTATGTAAACTTAATTTGAGTTCAAGGTTGACGTCCATGCTTTTAATTCACAAATCATGCTTTTAATTCAGACATCAAGGACGTTGAGGTAGCCGGAAAGTCGGGTCAGGACCAACCAAATACATTGAGCACGTTGAGGTTGATGTGTTTCGAGGTAGATGGTCTGCTACTTGATCTTTTGAGGGATAGGCCTTTCTGGCGCTTCTCGATATAATACAGGGCAAAATATGGCCAGCAAGAACAGATTTGAGGGACAGCCATCGAAATAGATTTTTCTCCTCCTCGATATAATACAGGGCAAAATATGGCCAGCCAGAACAGATTTGAGGGACAGCCATTGAAATAGATTTTTCTCCTCCAGGTATATGTATGACTTGCGTGCCAATGTCTAGTAATTATTGAAGGTCATGGATTTGAGAGAGAAGAAGCAGTTGCTTGAAGTATTATATTAAGAGACGTCAAATTTGAAACACTTAACAGTGTTGTTACCTCCAACATACGAAAACCCCAGAGTTTTTATATACAAGTTATTGGACTCCGGCTCATATGGACCCAAATAACCATGCTTTCACCTATTGGGCTTGCATGTGAACATATTATTTTGGACTATATTAATAATATATCCAACAGTAATGGGGTCATGCCGGAGGCTCGACTGCTTCGTGCCCCCGTCATTGCCATTGTTGCTGCCTCCATCTCCGGCCTTCGCCCCAGCCACCGCCACCTCCACCCTTCGCAGATGAGGATCATCTCTCTACCCATCTGATTCGGTGTCTTCAGGAATGGACAAACGGTTCCACCCACTATAGGTCGTACTTCCGGTCCAGCTTGAGTATGAGACTGTTTGAAATTCGAGCTCGACCTAGTTCAATTGATTGAACTGGTTTTCATATTGAACTCTGAACTCGAACCACTCCCAACTTGTCAAAGCCACCATTACCTTTCCAGGGCCACCACTAGCGACTCCTCCACCACTGGCACCATCATTTTATTTGAATATGAGAGTTCGATCATTTACCCTGAAAATATAAAATATTTTCGTCTCGACTCTCCTCCTCGATGACCTCGTGGAAGGCCGAGTTGATGGTGAAGGCCTAAAAATTGCTTGATGAGAGGGGAAACCTACAAATGGTTGGAAAGGCATTTGAGTGGAATCAAAGTTGTGATCTCAGATTCTAATACCGATCTAAAGTTATATGACTAACCATCCACTTCAAAAGGTTAATTCGTTAAAATATAGCGAGAATACATTTGCATGGTTCACACATTTTGGAGCGTCCTTCATTGCGCTTTTGCCAAAATGCATCTTTGGACTCGAAATCCAATGGACCGCATAAAAATGTTTTGAGTACGAGGATCCACTCCTCTAAAGCGCGCAACTAGAAAATGCACTGTAATATCGGGCTTGGATTCGGTTCGGGCTCAAACATCATAGGCCCGATAATCTCGGGCCGGGCTTCATTTTTTCAAAGGATCTCGGCCCGACCGGTCTGGGACGAGGATCCGTGGGGCCCCTAGGTTTTAACCGGACACTAAGGTAAATGTCAACTGAGCAAATTTTCAAATACGCCTGCTCTTTTTCTTTTCCTTTTTTATTATTATCTTTTTTCGCCTTTTGGGCCGGTTGTCAAAGTACCCTGATTTAGTTAGATGCTGACAAGGACAGCCATTTCGAAAAGATAGAGCGTTGTCGTTTTTGCTTTAGACTCTGCCAGGTCAAGAGGAAGTCTTCCTGAGAAAACTTAATTAATTTCTCGTCCTAAGACCAAACTTGATTGGCAAGCAACTTGCTTGGCAAGCAACTTGCTTGGCAAGGAGTTATCTACAGGACATTTATGTCATTATTTTAAATATTCCGAATGACGAATTATGATTATTTTTTCCGAACTCGAATCATTTGAGAATTTCACAATATATAAATGTTGACTAGTCAATTCATACTTGACCTTTTTTTAATAACTTTTTAAAATGTGTGATATTTTAAATTTTAAAGAGTTGCTTTTTCTTACTATAAACAACCGACCATTCAACATTAGTGTGGGTTATTTTTTTTCGTTTGTCATTTCAAATCTTAATTAGAGTTATTAATTGATTCATTGTAAGCAAGAAGAATGGGTTTTTCGAAATAAAATAAAATGGTCACATCAAGCAAATTGATGACTCGGGAAAATTGATTTCTCCTGACTCCGTTCGTTTCGCGGAAAATATTTTCAAGGAAAATGTTTTTCGAATTTTCCGGTATTCGTTTCACAGAAAATGAATTCAAGAGAAAATGTTTTCCACTTTTAAAAAGTGGAAAACATTTTCCTCACTGATCTCTTTTATCTCACACATCTACAAATCATCACTTCCTCCTCCCATTTCTTCTTCTTCTTTTCTTTTTTTATTCAAATTATTTCTAATTTTCTTTTTCTTTTCTTTCTTTTTTTTGTTTCACATCTTCTTCTTTCTTGACTAGTCGTCGGCTGTCACCAGGTGAACTCAAGGTTGTCGATCTCAAGCTTGCGCTCATTGATCTGGCGAGCCTCAAGCTTGATGCTCGTGCTCGCCAATCTGAGAAGTGGAAAATATTTTTCTTACCGAACACTGGAAAATATTTTTCTAAATATTTTTAGGTTTTAGCTGAACACCAGAAAATATTGTCATTTTTCTGGAAAATGACTTCTGGGAAAATATTTTCTGAAAATGGCCTATTTTTCATGAAACGAACGGACCCTATTGTATTGATTTCTCCTAAAGATTTCATTTCAATTGGAATTTGTTCATTCACCATGTATGAGGATCCCCACTCTAAGTTCACTAAATTTCATAGACAATTCATCTTTAACTAGTATAGCAAATTGGAAAATTATCCATATATTGGTACCTATGTTTAAGAAAGTTAATAACAACAATACGTATCTAGAAAACTAATTAATAAAATCAAATTAAGGAATGTCTGGGAGTACCAATTTTATGGGGCCCATCTACCATAAAAAAGTGCATGACTAATAATCGGAAGGCTTTTTCTTTTTCTTTTTCTTATTTCGTTCATGTTTCCTTATTCACAAATCACAAAACTATTGCAGGTGCTTTTCCTTTCTTATTGTCAATTAATTAATTTTACAAATTGGGTAAAAGTCACAAAAACCCGAAACCGGGGTAGGTTTTAGCTTCCTTACCTTACCTAAGCTAGGTTTAAAGGTTCACCTAGGTAGGTTCCGCTATTACCCAAAAGAGGTCTAGCCTCTCCAGCCTGGTGCACCAATGCCTATCCACTGTGGTGGGCTGCTTGGATTTGTCCGATACAAAGCCTAGGGGACACTGCACCAAATTGCCCTTATAGCCAACTCGATATTTTTCTTCCTGGGCTAGTAGGGAACACGGGCCACAGCCAAGCAAGATCTCCCATCTCAGGGTGGTTCTCCTGCCTATCTAGAGGACCCTTGAGTCTTTTAAGGATCTGCTTAGGTCCAAATGTTTCCTTATTCACAAATCAAAAAAACTATTGCAGGTGCTTTTCCTTTCTTATTGTCAATTAATTAATTTCGCAAATTGGGTAAAAGTCACAAAAACCCCAAAACTATAGTTCACAATGATACATTTAATTAAATTTTATTGTACACTTATGTGACACATATACTTCACCGTTAAAAATTCGTTTATGTTGACGCCGAAAAGCAAATGTCGTCAACATGATACTTATGTGGCTTAAGTGGAATAAAAGTGATGTTATTTTGACTGAAAAATCATATAGTGGAATATGATAGATGGCAAATGTTTCGCACATGTACAAATTTGAGGTAGTTTATGACACAAGAAATTTTTTTTATAAACATATCACAATGGACATAATTGTGATGTCACAAAAAATAATAATAAATGTGATAATGCTATAGTTTGGATTTTTCTAAGCTTTTTTTTCTTGCAAAATTTTTTCTCCATTTTGGATTGCACCATATCTTAGAATATGTAAATAAAAAATCAAATCTTCATTTAACAGTATACACTTTTAAGATAGTTGACAATAATCATATAAAATCTTACCTAATACTTTAAGGCCAAAGCCAAATCTTCCAAGCCTAAATCTTGCAAGCCAAAATCGTCCGAGCCAAACCATTTGACTCCACAACACATTAGGCGAAGGAAAATGTGGTTCAGCTTAGGCCACGTCTTCATGTTGGAAGAGTCAGTATAGTCACATAGACTCTCACATTACATGCTAATTCCATTAAATTTCCGATGCATTGATTGTTCGCCTTCAATTCAAAAGCATTTATGCTTTAGTCTTCATGTTCAAACTATTAGTATAGAGTCACACAGAATCTCACACCACATGCTGACTCCATTGAATTTACGATGCATTAATTGTTTGCCTTCATTTAAAAAGCATTTACTGCTCGTCAAAATTATAATGAATTTCGTCATTCATTTTTTTTTGTAAAATACCATTTATTAAGGGTTTATGACCGTTGCCAACATTAACGACATAGATGAAATCGAATTCATTACCGTACCAAAAAAATCGATTTATTTAATATCCACGGATTTTTCTTGCCAAAAGGGGGTAGGTAATAAATCGAAAATGCCCAATCCTCTTTCGTTTAAATACCAAAAAAAAAAAAAAAAAATTCCCTATTTTAATATAAATAAATAAAGAGAGACTTCCAATAGCTCGTTAACGTCCCGACCAACCTCCACCTGTACGGAGCTCTGTCCGGGTCGACTCAGTACCTCGCTCGCTCGCTCTGCGATTTCACGTTTTCCTCTCGAAGAAGAATCGAGGGGTCCTCTCTCCTCCGAGCTTCAATGGAGGATCCGACGACGGGCGGCGACGCTCTCTTCCCTCCCGACTTCGTGACCATCCACGACCTCAAGAAGCAATGGCTCCGGCGGCGGCCGCAGAGGCAGGAGCGGCTGGAGACGTGGCCGCGATCGCCCCATGGAAAGCCGCCGCAACAGCGGACTCCGCCCCCGCCGCTGTTCCCGCCTCTACCGGCGCAGAAGGACCGGCGGAAGCAGCCGGAACAGGAGCGGCCGCGGCGCCAGGCCGACGTCGAGCGGGAGAGAGTGAAGGGGGGCCCGAGGGACGAGTGCGATTCTGCCAATTGGTGGGCCGTTCGACGCAATGCGAGCGTCGAGGAGGGGAGTGGCGGTCGTCGGGCGATCGACTGGAACGGTCCGAAGCCCTCGGAGAAATCGAGCCGTGACGAATGCGCGGGTTTTGGCGCCGACGAGAAAGCGGAATCGGCCCTGGCGAAGGACCGGCGAAAGCAGCCGGAAAAAGAGCTTCCGCGAGGCGAAACCGATACCGAGCGCGAGAGAGTGAAAGCCAGTCCGACGAACGCGGCCGATTCTCGACCTTCTCCTACTAATTGTTCGGGCGTCCGACGCCATACCAGCGGCAGGGAGGGGAGTGATGGTGGTCGCGCGATCGACTCGAACGGTCCGAAGCCCTCGGAGAAATCGAGCCGCGGTGAATGCGCGGGTTTTGGCGGCGACGAGAAAGGTGATTCGACCTTGGCGAAGGACCGGCGAAAGCAGCCGGAACAAGAGCTTCCGCGAGGCGAAACCGATACCAAGGGCGAGAGAGTGAAAGCGAGCCCGACGAACGCGTCCGATTCTCGACCTTCTCCTGCTAATTGTTCGGCCGTCCGACGCCATACCAGCGGCAGGGAGGGGAGTGATGTTCGTCGGGCGATCGACTCGAACGGGCCGAAGCCCACGGGGAAATGGAGCCCTGGTGAATGCGCGGGTTTTGGCGCCGACGAGAAAGTGGAATCGGCCTCGGTGAAGGACCAGCGAAAACAGCCAGAGCAAGAGCTTCCGCAAGGCGAAACCAATACCAAGCGCGAGAGAGGGAAGGCGAGGCCGAGGAACGAGTCCGATTCTCGAACTTCTCCTGCTCAATGTTGGGCCGTTCTAAGCAATACAAGCGTCAAGGAGGGAACTGGTGCTCGTGAGGCGATCGACTCGGACGGTCCGAAGTCCTGGCAGAAATCGAGCCGCGGTAGATTCGCAGGTATTGGCACTGACGAGAAGGCGGAATGGGCCCCAGTTGCCGTGGTTTCTGCTGATGCCGAGAGTGCCGAGAAGGTGAAGAAAACCAAGGAGTCGAAGAAGAGGAGGAAGAACAACCAGAAGGGAAAGGGGAAGTTGAATAAGGACATAGTTAGGGCAAAGGAAATGGGGGCGAAGCCAGAGGAAGGTGAAATGAACACGCCAGTGGAGGAGGTGAAGAAGGAGAAGTTTCAGCGTGCCAGTTCTGAGGGACAGAATGTGATGCCGGAGAGCAAGGAACTGCGAGTGGAGGCAAAGCCGGAGGAAGTTGTAGCGCACATGACGGCAAAGGAGGCGAAGAAGCTGTTTCAGCCTGCTGGTTCGGAGAGCAAGGATGACATGCCGGAGAGCAAGGAAGTAGTGGGAGCAGAGGTTAAGAATGTTGCTGCGAATGCTAGTCATGTGAGGGCAAAAGCTGAGGGTTTGAATAAACAAGTATTGGTCATTAATTCAAAGGGGGAGATCGAGGCAAAATCGAGGAACTTGTCACTGCAGTATGACAGTAAAAGGAGTGGATTCCCGTTGGGGAGGCCTAATCGTGGAGATGGTAAGGGTTACAAGGAGGGGTTCGTAAGTAAGGAGCAACAAAGGAGAGTGATAAAGCCGAGTAGTGATATGGTTTGGGTTAGGAAAGAAGATATATCTGATGGTCATGCTGGTGAAAGTTCGAGCTAAGCTGGTTCTTTGACACTACTGGCTTTGTTTTTCATCTGCAGTGAGATTGCATTTGTTGAACTTACTTGCAATTTCTGCCTGTGACTTCAGTGTTCCTTCTATTTCACTGCTTTTCAATTCCTCCTATTATATTTGCTGCTATCCACAACTGCAATGCATTTAGCTATGAATAGTTAGTCTGGATTTCTGAACTATTTGGGTTGGATAGATGGAGATTGTACTGTTACATCAATCCATGTAACTGGGTTGGTGGCAATGGTCATCGTGAATATGAAGATGTTGATATTGTGTCATTTCTCATTTTATCTTTCCCATTTGGACCTGCTTCAGAATGGCGAAGTAATTGTTGGCATGATGTAGGTGTTTTCTTTATCCATATGCAGCATGAAGTGTGGCTGATTAACTCTCTTTGCCTGTACAGAAATTTAAGTTCTTAATCTACTGGCGATGCAGTCTACTTTGCTAAGGAAAATCATAGTTCACTATCCTTGTCGCAAGATTGATATGAAATTGGACAATCATTTGGTGTGGGAGATATAGGATCCTCAATAAATAGATTACATGGCAGATGATCAGGAGTGTGCAATGATTTCTTGTTGGATTAAGCAGATGTCAGGGCCATTCTGATGATGACTACTTTAATTAGGCTATCAAGATTAAAATTCCTTTTTAACCATGTTATTTTCATTCCCATGGAAGTTGTGAATGTCTATGTTATCATCTAATAAAGGCCTCTAGGTCCCCAGTGCATATTTATTTTCTTCTATTTGGGCCAGTAGTCCCCGGTGCATCTGATAACCAGAGTTTCTGTGGATAGTGCAAGTAATATTGGTGCTTCACTGTAGTGATATGCAGCTCGATACTATGTTCGTGTGTCATAAGAAATTGATATTGGAGAACTTGTAAAGTCCAACTTTTGGATTAAAGAATCCAACTTGAAATGCTATGTCCATGCAAGATCATTAATATGTATTTTAACATTTCTTCAGCAAATATGTGGAATAGGGAAAACAGAGATCCATTGATTGGAGGTTTTCTACTGTCACAGCATTAAGATGTATAGACAGCATTTTAAGCATGAAAGCTGTTGGTTGAAGGAACTCCAGAGTTGGTGGATAAGTGGGATCAAAACGGCCTCCACTTGATTGGTGGTTGGGGTGGTTGGTCTTTCCTTCTTTCCTTTTTATCGAACTCCTTAGGCTTCAAGAACATGCAGGGACAAAAGGAAATATCACAAAGATTGGAACTTTGCGTTTCATTAAATTCATCAAGCCTTTGAAAAAGACATAGTAGTGTGATGTTCTTCTATGGACCTAAGCCATTGTATATCTGCCAAAGTTGATCACCTCTTAAAATAGTTAAAGTTGAAAAGATACCTATCAGGATAAAAATGGATGTGGTAGTCTTTGATCGTTCTCTTGAGGCTGTTTGATGAAGGTCAGTATCTACAGATGCATCTGATATTTGGTTGATGAAAGAATGAAGATAGTCTATTAAAATCTTCTTGCATGCAGACCATCAGTAATGCAATCATAGTTCAGCGCACAGATATGAATTTTGATTGAGACGATTTGTCAACTGGGATTAATATTTCGTGTCCTATTTCATTTTCACTCATTTGCTGGTCGCTCAAGTAAATTGTCTCACTTCATACTAGTCTATAAAACTCGGCGCATGTTTATCAAGCAGTTATGCTGGAAATTGTCGAGGATTTACAATTACAGATGGTTGTAGGTACTTAAATTGGTAATCTCTCCTTGGCTAGTTAAGATGCTTATTGAGGCAATATCATTTCTGTGGCAATTGTACTGTATCGATTGGAAAACTCAAGATTATATACTTCGAGATTGTTTTCTGTAGGGCCTGTTGTTTGCTGTGTGGCTTGCATTTGGTTCCACCTGTTTCTGCACACGCGCATGCACGCTTTATATTAGAACAGCTTTGTGTACAGATTTGCTGAAGTTGTGGGGGAGGAAAGGATAGAGAATGTTTGGTAGAAGCAGAGTTAATGTGTAATGTGATTCATTGAGCCGATTCTTCTGTACTGTTTGGGATCATCCTGGCATAGCTCTTGCCTGTATATACTCGGTCATCTCAGCTCACTTTTGTAAATATCAACCTCTACTGCTTGCCTTTCTCTCTTCTTTTTTCTGTTCTGCTAAACCTTTTCATATCATCCATCAAGCTTCTAATCGATTTCGGGGGGATTAGCTAGATTTAGTTTTACGTTTCGACATTCTGTTTTGACAGTTCAGTTGGGCACAGGTGAGAGGCATCGGTGTTCATCATGGCACGCGCGCTTCTGCTAAGAACTTACGTCCTAAGGCGCTGATGTTTTTCTACTCTTGCCTTTTCATGATTACAATTTGAGTACAGTTGCTCCTTGTGCCGTTAGAAAGCTTCGGACGCTAGTTTCTAAATGTTCTTCCGAACCACATTTTCGATGTCGAGATCTTAAACTCAGGCTCGGGCCATCTTTTGACATCTTTTGATGGCTTAGGCGGCTGCACTTGGACCGGTCATCGGAAAACTTGAAATGAAGTCCCAGGAGTCAGCAATCGACACGGCCGTCTCTCTCGGTCGTAGTTCGTTTTGAGTTATTTTTCTCTCTTAGAGATACAGTCCAGTTTCAAAATTCATCAGGAACGGCCTGGCCTGCCTTTCTTATTTCTTATTTGTCTTGTTCTTTAGCTTAGTTTTTTTTTTTAAAAGAAAAGTTTACTCGTGAAATCTCTATTCGTTTGAGATCCGATTGATTTGATTCTTGATAGGTTGAAAAGCTCGTGACTTGGATTTTACAGAAAAAAATTTATGAATCGGACAAATTAGGAATTTCGCAAAAGTCATTGCGATTGGATGGTCCAGTACAAAATACATAATTTCTCATGATTTACCTGTCGGATTGGAGTGACCAAGGTATCGTTGGAAACCTCTCGCTGAATGCTACCCAGTGAAAGGAAGGAGACCGGACCCAAAAAAAAAAAAAAAAAAACAAAAAGAAAGGAAGGAGACCACCAAGTAAAAGAAACAAAGGGGGTGAATTGGCAAAATACATGGGTAAAGGAAAATTTCAAATCGATAGACTTCCGATAAATTTATTTTAAATTAATTTTTTTAACCATAAAAACTCTAGAATTTATTATAAATTTATCATAAATTAATTTTTTTATTATTAAAAATCTCAAATTTCATATATTAGTTTCATTCAAATTGAAAAAAATCCCAAATTTGTATATCCATCAACTCTTGTGTTATTCAATTCAGCAATTCGACAATAAAATTTAATGAAAAGTAATAAAAGATGAATTTGTCACAATATATCAATTTAGAGTTTTTGGTAGTAAAAAATTAATACAAATTTTGAGAAAGAGATGTTTCTACCAGCCATGTACCCAATTGACAAAATAAGGTGATGGCTTTATTTTTTGGTAACCCAAAGAACCCTGTAAGGAGATTGGCATAAAGTAAACCCTAGGGGGAGCAAGCGCCACAATCACAATCAAAGTAAGAATCCCTAACAACGCCTTTAGGATTCAAACTCCTCCCCTTCGTGAGGAGGGGAGAACCCCAAGTCAGCTGCGCCGCTGCGAGCGGTGGTGATGATGACATTTTTTGCAATGATTAGTATTACTCAAGGAGATTTCTTACATCCGATATGGGGTTTAGGATGTAGCACATTTTCCCTTCTAAAACAGCAACATGCTTGTTACTTGCATAGGGATACGCTCCTCGTTCAATATATAGTTTGTTTCATTTTCACCCCCTCACCATTCTAGAAATTTGTCAAAAACAGCACCTCGTTCCATCCTCATGCACCAATCATCACTTCCCACCTTTGTCAAATGGAGCTTTAGATTCCATAACCGCACCCCATTTAAATGCTCTTGTCCTGGCAACCATTTCCCACCCTAATTAAATTAGATTTTAGGTTTAGTTCATCCTCCCACACACCTACTAAAGTCGTGCATGATAATTATTCTATTTCTCCATTTTTCTATTTTTTGTTTTCGAAAATAGGTTTGAAATAGAAATTTATTTGGTGACACAATTTTATTTTTCTATTTCTGGAACAAATTTTTACTTCATAAAAATATTTGAAATAAAAATAAGAAATAAAAATTTTTAGTTTTTTTTTTTTTTTAAAAATTTTGGAATAAAAGTGATAAATAAAAACTCTTCTCATCATTCATTTTCATCATCGCTTGTTGGTCGCCTGTTGGTCACCCGCCACTTGCCCATTGCTTGCCACCCACCCATCACCACCAGTCACCCACCGCTGATTGCCCATCACCACCCGTTGATTGTCGAAAGCTTAATGCCCATCGTTGAATGCTGGCCACCTATTGTTGGCCGCCGAACACCCATCATTCGTTGCTAGACGCCCACTGTCGGTTTCCAGACACTCGGTGTTGGCCACCAGACACCTGTCAAACACCCGCCAACCACCGATCCCTAGCTACTGACTGCCATCCATTGCCACTCAAGAGGAATAAATTTTATGTCGTCATCAAACGAATTTCTATTCAAGAAACATAAATTTTTGTATTATTATCAAACGCGTATTTTTGCTCAAAAATTGGTTTAGGGAATAAAAAAAAAAATCTATTTCTAATCAGAAATTGATTTATGGAACATAATAATTATCATTTGTATCCTAAGGGGGTCCCCACTCTAAAACAACTTGTCTATTCCACTTGGGCCAAAATCATCAAAAGGAGTATCCAAATGACCATAAAGTGCGGAAACAGAGAGGTGATCTTTATTTGTGATTCATTCGAAAGGGGTACTTCCATTGATATGACACTTAAAAAGCCTCCCAAGGATTAAATTAGCGACTAAATGCACGTTAAAGTCAATCCCACGTGCAACACTTGCAAATGTTTCCACATAGTTAGCAAAAGGCGATTCACGAATATAGCAACTCGGACCATGGATGAGTGTCCCAAAGATCATCTCGTCGATTTGATTAGGTGGGATTCCATCCAATTATTTCGAATTGATCCAATCTCGTGGCAACCCTATACGATCTTTCTTGCCATTCTTGGTAGGTGGGCACTTATTACCAACCACTAAACCAGCGATGGTGGACCTTCCAAAGAAGAGTTGGGACTCTCCTACAAAAGATGGCGAGTACATGCAAAAGTGAAGGTGCTATAATGGTATGTTATAAACGGGTAGCATGGCTCGTTCACAGCTTGCAATGCCAAATCCATGCAAAGCATGCGTACAGCAGAAGTCCCACAAAAAAAGTGGTTTTGAGGGTGATTCTAAATCTCCATATAATGGTACCCACCCAAAAAATTACACAAAAATCTTGAACGAATCTGGTCCATCATATTGTCCTCTTTGATTTGTCAGTTTTGCCTGACTCAATATTGGATTTCGAATGATATCACTGTTCGTGGAGCTTGATATACAGAAATCAGACATACCAAATAATTATATAAAGTTGTCTCCTTTACATGGAGCACCTAGGAAAAAGATAATTTATTTTCTCGTGTCTGATGGGGGATGTACGGGATATTCATAAAAAAACGACGACCGATTCTTTCTTCTTCTTTTTTTCCGTGTAGATTTAAAGTAAAAGATAAAGCCTACCATGTTTTACTAAATATATAGAATGTTGATCCGCACGTTGCCGTTGAACCAAAAAGATTTTATCAATCACAACATTTTAAATCTTTTCTTTATACTAAAAAATTGACATTGTAACTTTCTTAATCAATTTTATAATTTTCGAATTTGTGGCATTGTCTATATATCTCAATTTATCTAAATACGTTATGAAAGCAAAGTTTGAATAGTTTTATATATGTATGTCAAGATACTATAGGATCCTTTCATCAAACAATGAAAAAATTCACTCCAAAAGTACATTTCTATGTAAGAACGAGATTCAATTTAGAATCGGAAGACCTATTAAAATGATTGATTCCGATACTATCCATGTTTTGTTATAATAAAACAAACGGATAAATGCTTGAATTATATCCCAAATTAACTCTAAATTTTTCGATTACTCGATTAGTTAAAAAAGGTAATTCATAAATTACGTGTCTCCTTTGCAAATAGTGAATTCATAATGATGTAAAGGACATACCGGCATGCAACCATTTCTGTTAAATCTCAATAGTTTGAACTTGATCTATTTAGGAACTTACATAGAAATTTGGACACTCATAAATTTTTAACATTAAAATTCGTAACCGCACTTCAATATGAGTGACCTAAGGTCATTCAAACATTTGATGAAAGACAGGGAATTAAATTAATATAGCTTGAAGATAAAGTAAAGTGGATTAGATAACATAAAAAGTGACATAAAGGAGGAGAAGAAACAAGGGGCAAAAGTGAGATTTAACATATGAAACAATTTTTTTTTTTTTTAAAAAAAAAGAGGGAGGAAGTGACATATGTAATATGTCCTCCTAAAAAATCTCCTCTAGTTTATAGAATAAATGAATGGATGTGCAAGTGTTTTTTTTCCTTCCATTTTTTGCCAAATGATGCATTAGTAACTGAAAAGGACGGGAAAAAAGGACATAAAAACATTTAAAAAGGATAAGAGTGAGTGGAAGTAGGTAATGGAAGGGAACGCACTAATATCTTTTCGCCAACAACATTTACATGCTTTTCTACGCACGATCATTTTTTATTAGCATATTCATTTTTATCTTTTAAGTTATGACATAAATATAATAATGACAACACCATATCCTTTATATTTTAACTTGAGATTTATGACAAACCAAGTCATTTCTTAGTGGTCCCAAATTAAAAAATATATCTAAATAAAATGAGACACTCAATTGAATTTTTATATCCACATTCGCTTGATTATGCTTGTAAAGTATAAAGAGGACCACATATTGAAAATCATAAATTAAAACAACAAAGCAAAATAATAAGTCCACACAATAAGCATTACGGCGGGCCATGGCATATGTTTTACTTCGATTATTGAATTCTAAGTGATATTAAGAAAAAAAATGTCAACTAAATTGTAGATATCACAAACAAATTAATTGGTTTTGTGCTAAAATTTAAAATAACTTGATAAAAATAGAAATTAACAGAAAAAAAATGATGAAAAATGAAAAAGAAAAGGAAGGAGTAGGTGAAGAAAACAAAGTCAAATTGCATCAATCCTACATTCCTATTGCTTTTCCTCCTATAACTCAACAAAGGAAAAGACTCTTCCCATCTTGTTCTATAAATTGATAGCTGGCAGAAATAGAGCTGGTACGCTCCCAATTTCACAATCAAGTGTGATATCATGAAATGGGCTCGAGCTCCCATGCCAATTTATTAAAACAAAAGCTTGACTCTGCAATAAAACCCAATAGCAGGTATGGTCATGAAATACCGAAATTGAAATATTGGTTCGGTCTTCGATACCGAGCCAATCGTATCAGTTTGATAGTGGCGGCAGCGGCGAGACTCAAATGGATCATATTGTGACCACCGGCACGGACCCCGATGTATGCTGGGGCTTCTTGAATCAACCATGACTTCCTTTTTACCACTTCATAATATGTGTTCTTCCAGCTGACCTCCTTCGTTTATTTATATATTTTCACGGTCCAATCCAACAAATGCATACATTTCATGCACAGGGAAAGGTACATGCGGCCAACTGGCAATTTTTTTTGATTCGCATACAAAAACGAAAATGATTTAAGAATGGGAAAGGATAGAGGAAAGGACAAAGCAAGTCTAGGATTTGAGTGTGATACGTTTGTTCTTTTCCCCCGGTCCTCTCCTTCTCTCTTTTCCAATACTGAAAAAGAACAGAGGGAGGGAGGGAGGGAGGGTGATTCTCACCTGGAAATTCTGCTTTCTCAATTTTTTGGAAAAAGAAAAATCTTGGGCATTGCTAAATTGCTCCTCTGTTCCTATAAAAAGTCCCTGTGGAGTTTTTGTAGAATCACAGAGATTCGCGACGATGAATAATACATCAACCTCGCAATCCAGTGGGGACTGTGAGTCTGGTTGGACTCTCGCGCTGGAGCAATGGCAGGGAGAAGAGCACAAGAACTACACTTACACGAGGTCGGGAAGAGGCAAAACCGAGAAGGAAGGAGAGGAGAATTCGTCCATGGTCTCTGACGCATCCTCCGGCCCTCCGTTCTATGAAGTCGAGGAGGACTCATACAATGAGAATGAGCGCTCTTCGTTCGGCCCTGGCTCGCGAAAGCTCAGTTTCGGGGGCGGCAAGAAGAAGGAGAAGGCAAAAGAGCATGGGAGAGAGGAGCAGCCGCAGCATTTGTGCTATGAGGATACTGCAACCTCCATTCCAATGAGCTTCAGCAAGGCAAGTCTCTTTTCTGTAGCATATTGGCTTAAACACTATCCCCCACATGTAGAAGCAATGTGAAAGAAGAGAAGTTTCTGATGGTTTGCCTCTTTGATGCTTTGCAGAAGAAATATTCTCAAATGGACAACGATGCAGCCAAGGCAAAGGTAAGAAAACTTAAATGTTCTCTAAGTGACCGTGGTGCATAGTTTCGGTTTCTTCAGTTTGCCTTCTGAAATAGGGTAAGCACTCTGCCATCCGATCTCTACAGGGTAAATCTGAGCTGGAGAAGCACCACCATGGGAAAGCTGCTTCCGAGAAAAAGGGTGAGACGGTTCGTCTTCATCGACATAAATCGCGTGAGCACGACTGAACCTCCGAGGGCTTGCTAACACGATCCTATTCTTTCTTTCTTCTCCCATTGTTCTGCAGGAGGTTTGAAAGGCAAGTTTTGGTAATACAAGGGTGTGACCTGTCTCGATGTAAAGAGGATGCTCAACCTGAGAGAAGATTGTGTCTTACCTTTTCTCTCTTTATCCGAACTTCTTTTTCTTTCCAACCTTTGACCTTCGGTGCAGGGGAAACCACCTGGGGCAAATAAAATATCTTTGTATGGTTGCTTTCTAGGTGTCCTAAAAGCCACATTCATCAGGCAGTCGCTAGTTCTGTATCTAAGGAATTCTTCTGTGGTTCTTTCGTATTATGCAAAAACAAAAATTTGCGGACCTGCAATTATAATATTGTATCCTGATTAGCAAGGGCGTTGCCCATGCCTGACCGCCGTCCCACATTTCGGTTCAAAACTTCCCGCCAGGAACGGAATAGCACATTTGCTAACAGGATAAGTTCGTCAACCTTCAAAAGCGAGCCGAAGTTTAGGAACGGGGAACGGGGAACGGGGTACTACGAAGGGCCCTTCTTGAGGAGATGCTTACATTTCCAAAAGAAGGAAAAGAAGAAATGCTCGTGGTTATCTAATGACAACAGGCGTATTTCTAACGCTGTACCAAAAATTTGAAAGCTAACACACCCAAAATTGGAAGAAAGAAAAATCTTCTGCCGTCATGGGCAGGAGATTCACCATCTAACATTTCTAGTTGGCTAGCAAATTTTCTAAAATCACCAGATCACTACTTTGCTGGTTGAACAATTTTACCAAAGCGACTACTCAGTACATAGGAATAATAAGAATGGGGGAGATGGATAGAAGGGTCGAGAGAGGACGATCGGTTTAGTCCCTTTCAGAACAGAGTGTATCCTCAACATAATAGCTCGAAACAGTACGCACCCTCTCTCTCTCTCTCAAAGCCACAAACGCAAACAACAGAGACGAGAATAAATGAGAAGGCCCAGCAAATCACGCACAAACAACAAAAGACAGTAGGAGAGAGGGGGTCAGAATCGAGCTGACCACTTCAATTTCTCCATCTGAACCGATGCCAGCCTAGCTTGAACTTGGACATCGCACGGGAAATCTCTTGGTGAGCAGAAGGCCTCCTCTCCTTGTGAGATAAACGGACAAACGTGGAGCGGGGGAAGGACCCAAAAGGTAAGTTTCGTTTTCCACCAGAAAGGCAGCAGACACAGCAACCTATCACTTCCCCCTGATAACTACCCACTAGCCAACTGAGAATACGATCTAAAATACATGATCAGCCGGTACAATAATTGAATTTTTTGTCCTGGTGGGGGGAACCCCATCTTTTATTTCATGTGGCTCCCATCACCAGAATCAGCAATCAGCAAAGCATATCTCGCCAAAGAAAAGTGAGAGGGAGAAAAAAAAACGAAGGCCCTGGCTTGTAGGAAAAGGACAAGACTCCATTCCATGTCTCATCAGGAGATACTTTTCTTCTCTCTTTTCTCTCCCCTGTAAAACCTTTGCCGACTTTGGTGTTGTCTAGACAAAGGTCACGACAAGGTTTGAGTCCTATGTGCATCTGATGGGAGGAAAACACAACTAGCTTCCACTCTGCATGTCTCGAAATCTATGTCCATGAAAACATCACTGACCTAAACATGTGAGCGGCAGAGGCTTCTCCAATGGTGCCAGAACTACTAACAATGACTATAGATGAGCTACCCAAAGGAGGAGGAACCCAGTCAATAGCATGTCATCAATTAGAGATTGTTATCTAGTGACTCCAGCTGCAACCAACTAGTCATTACACAACACCTCACCGTACCATGTTTCAGGGATGAACATAATCGAGCAAGTTCACGTGCGTAACAGTTACAATTAGCCACTAATGATTGCCACGAGGTTTCGACTACCAAAGGATAAGAAATTCTCCAATAGGATAGAGAAAGCTATCATGCTATCTATAGATGCCTCTTAACCTTTTGATGATCTGCCGAGAACATGAGCCCACTGTAACACCTCTGGCTTCCTCCAATCTGCATGGGTGTTCACAGCTGTCATTTTCCTTTCCCGATAGCAAAAGGGTTCATTTGTTCAATCTCAAATACATGATGGACAACAAAGCAGATAGCCTATCTATTCCATCAAGCACTTTGTGATCCCTCACTGCATACCTCTGGCATCTCTTCTCAAAAGCTTTATCTACAAACCCCTGAAATCCCTCCCTTACAGTAACCACTACAAACATACCATCGCCTCCATCAGAACACAATCATGATTAAGAAACAGATCTGAAGACATGAAAAGGACTCATCTGCTCAAGAAGGTGCAAATGTCCATGGTTGTTGGAGCAATGGGCAAGTCGAGAGGGTAAAGTGCAGAGGAGGAAGGCATGAAAACAAAGAAGACTATGTAGCTAACAGGAGAAGGGGAACATAATGGCCCTTGAAATTAAGCAAATGTTCAGGAAATCTAGTATGGCCAGCTAACTTAGATAAAGCAAATTGTTAATAAATAATTGCCTCAAAACCAGCAAACACATTAGCAAGAGTACAACTTGTGCAAAGCAAGCGATGGTGGACCTCCAACTGCATTATCCAAACTCTTTCATTCTTGCTTGGATCCTTAAAAGGGTGTCAATATTAATCTTCAAAATATGGAGAGAGAAGATTTTTAACAGTTCTTTGAAGATTGATAGACACAAAAATTCATGGAAACCTTGCCTGCCAATGAATGCATATATCTCAAGCAATGAAACTTGGATTAGATCAAAATTTAGAGACAAAATTGTAACATAAAGGTTAAAAAAAGAAAAGAATTGACTTAAGAAATACAATGAAGAACAAGCTGTAGGCCCCATGATCACAGGGAAGAAAGTGACCTGCTAAGGGACTGACTGTTGACCGAATTCTCCTTCCTAGGCTGCATAAAAACCATCTTGGCAAAAGCAGTCATGACCCGAAGATATGTCTGTGGACAGGTGCAGCTTCTAACGTTTTAACTACTTCCATCCAGGGTTTGTCTATAACCAAGATGGAATTCTTCGAAAGATGCCCAACAAACAAAAGAGGATCTCTGAAAGCAAAAAATTCAAAATTCTTTCTACTATTTTGTTTTGTATCTAATTCGTACGCTTGTAAACTACGCTTCAGTTTCCCATTTACAGGCGTATAATGTAACTTCCTCAATGTCGAATCCCGACCATTCATCAACTCTGCATCATCCTCCCGGTCCACAGGCAGTCCAAAGTCGATAATGCACATTGCCCTGGAGAGAAGCCAACAATTTAGTAAACATTTTTAGCTCAATTCCAATTTTCCCTGAGCCAAAATTGGCAATTTAACCAGAACAACCTAGTTTACATCAAGTAACTGCTACAGCAAAGGTAGATAAGCAGATAACACTATTCCGTTACTAACTCAATTAAGGTTTTTTTTTTCTCTTTTTCCTTCAGAAAGTATGTACTATTGTGAACCTGTGACTTTAGCAGGAGTTACTACTGGGGCAAGTGGGAACATATTATACACAACTTTTCAATTTCTGTCATTATTATGAAGCTCAAGTGACGTCTTTCTAAAAAGTCCGCAAATATGTCCGTACAAGTAGCTTACACAATCCTCTAATCAAAGAGACAGAAGAGGAGCCAAGCATCTTTTTCTTTGTTTTTTTTTTCTTCTCTCTCTCTCTTTTTTTTTTGGGGGGTGCAAAGAGAGTGAGTTTGCACAACCTGTTCACAGAATGCAGCAAGCAAATAATTAAATATGATGCAAATCACAACCATTTAATATCGATCTGAATTGGTAAACTGCTCAGATGAATTATTAAGTAAGGCTTATGCTAGAGAATCTGTGGTCACAAAACAAAGGAAGCAAGAGCATGAGTGATGCAAGATATGTGTAATTTTTTTTTTTTTTTTCGAATGTGATGTTCACAAGCGACAAGTAGCAACACCTTTCTGATCCTTTCATGGGAAAGGTAGTTGACCTTACTCCCAGATTCCTACAAATACGAGTATACAATAAAACACAATAAAAACTCGATGCATACCTGGCACTATATATAATGACTGATGATGAACATGAGGAGGGTGGAAAAGAAAGTCCCATCACCTCCCCAGGAAACTCCTGGAATCTTTTGGGTAGAGAGAATGTGTTTCGCATTGACCAGTCTCCTAATTGTTTGGCCTCTACATCAAGTACATACACCTGATTTGAGGATGTGGTGAATACTAGCACATTACTATTCAAAGGAGGAAATCCACCAGCAGTAACAGAGGCACCATCCAGTCTAGATATGAACCAGTGCTGCCTGTTCCGAATCAGATTTAACATCAGCACTTACATTTGGTATGAGAAACAACCGCAACAACATTTCAAATAAATAAGGCCTAGGACAGCATCTTTATAAACTTGCAGGACTATATAGATAAGACTGGCTATGGACAACATATACCAAAAGCCACATCTTCCATGGCACATGATAATCAGCAGCAAAAAGACTCGAAATCATATCGACACAAAATTGCCTGGATAACATGAAAAGACAACTGAAACGAATTTAGTTATCAAATGATCATGGACATAGTAGACACAACAAACCATTATATTCTCATCTAAAGACATTTGGATCAATGAATATCTCAAGCCTCATTTCACAAAGAATCAGGTAAACATAAGAAAATTCCATACCTTTGTAATTCAAGATTATACACATATACATCTCCAAAACAATTAATAGCAGCTAACCACTGCCCATCAGAGCTGGTAAACATTTTTGTTATTGGTGGCTCATCAGGAGATAATTCGTCGGAAGGCTCCTCGCGAGATGGTGTGAAGGTATATAGCAATTCTGAACTTCTGACATCCACAACCTATAGTGCCACAGAACACATCAAATGAAAAGATTAATTGTAAACCAGAGATCTGTTCATTTTCTATTCAAGCTAATTGTCTTTTACATGGAAATAGCTACAAAGCAAGCACCTCCATGTTGGAGTGACTGCTTTTTTTTTTTTTTTTTTTTTTTAGAGGGGGAAGGGGGAGGGGAGGGAAGGGGGTTCTAGGAACAACTAGTCCTACCACAGTTTATAACCATATGTGCAGTCCAGAAAAGGAAGAAATAACAATATAATAATAAAATAGGGTCTTTTTAATAAGTTCCCCGGTGCACTAGATAAGTATGCTTAATAAGGAAATGCATTGATTACATATACACGAGAGACAGTAGATTGAAAATCACAACCTTTCCTTAATAGGAGCATTTGCTCCTGAGGCATTCATTAAAAAATCAATACACCCCCCCCAAAAAAAAAAAAAAAAAAAAAACCCAAAAGAATACTGCTGATGAATGACCTCAAGAATAATACTCTTAACTTCCATTTCTCACTACAAGGAGAAGCAATGTTCACATAGAAAATTAATTCAGCTCAGATCATCCATCAACCAAAACCAGTGCATATAAAAACAATCACACAGAAAAATCTAACTATTAGTTATCAAGAAGCAACTTCTTCACAACTCAACCTAGAATGAGCAGTTTCATACGTGCCTGCCTACTAGGGGTAGCCATCAGGACACAAATTCAGCCATTGTTATTAAACTTTGAACCACTTATGTTTAGAGGAAGTTATAATAAGACAAAACAAGTAATATTTGCCTTTTCTCCTGATGTAACAGATATGGCAATAAACTCTCAAGTTCCAAAAGGTATGAAAAGGCAAAAGAAACTTACATAAATTTTTCGGTCGTGTCCAGCCATTATTAACCGATTAGAGTCGGCACTAAACACCATAGAGTGAACAAATGGTAATCTCTGAGGAAGTTGCTTTTTAGCCACAGTCCATGAAATTTTACCATCCTCACGCCTCTTCAGTTCAAAAAGATTTGGCTTCACATGATCTGAATAGGCAAAAAGCTCCCCCGAAGAAGAAAGAGCACTGCAAATGATTTTTCGAGAAGCCTTGCTCTTCACTCGAGCCAGTAGTCCAGTAGCTGCCAAGCCCCCAGAAGGGCCAGAAGCCTTACTCGGAAAGGTACCACTCTTGGTCCGTACAGAGAGAATATCTAACCAGTAAGGAGCCTGAACTAGAAGTAAAGGAGTCTGGTCGAATACTGAGCGCACTAGTTGAAAGGGCAACCTCTGAGGGGCTGGACAAATATCATGTGGAGAGAACTTGGTGAATTCCTGAACAGAGTAGGCGAAGAGCTTTGTGTCATCGCCAGCTGAGATGAGCATTGGAACTCCCGTATGAGCCCATTTACTGTAACTAAAATCAACAGGCTTCTTCCTGCGACGAACTCTTTTAACTTTTTCATCTGGCAGGGAATCTGCAAACTAGCATAGCATATCTTGAGAACTATGAAATGGTCATTACTCAGAAAGGTTAGATAACGTAGATATACACATACCTTCCCGGCTTACTGGTACTGCAACCGTCAAGGACCGAACATCATGCGTATGAGCTCTCACATAACCAATGTAGACCCATTTCTTCATCTCTTTGTGAGAAATCTTGTCATCACCATACAATGTCTCATTGGAAAGCTTATAAAGGATAACCTGCAGAATGGAAGATTCTTCAGAAAGTTATCACCCCACTGATAAGGTCCACTAAGGAAAAGCATAGACAAGATACAACAGTGAAAATGTCCTAGTTGATCAATCAACCTAACATCACAAGTAACTATTGCTGATTGATACTGGAGTCTATCTCTCATACTTCCAATCATTTGTTTAATATACTGTTCGAAAAGCTACTTGGAGTTTTCCAATCAAAATCGATGTTGAAGAAAGGCCTATGTACCTTCATGATTGGCAAGAAACTTCTCCAAGTTAAGTTTAAATTATAAAGGCCACATCAAACTTAGAAGCAGAAATTAGCCAAGCTACAGGAGCTCCACTAAAACAATTAACATGCTTCCAAAGTTACAGTAGCCCCAGAGGAACATTGAATCATCATGACTGGTCAAAAGTCTGATGAGAGAAGCTTTCTAGCTATTTGTTGCAAGGCATAACTGAGAAAACCAACATCTATAGAAGCAACCTGATCAGCACAATGATGTACAATGATGCAGTTCTCAGAAATGAAAAAGATGATGAAAAAGCAAGCATGTCCTATTAATCATACACAATGTTCATATTTATTACAATCGATATCTTTGTACTTTATGGATATAAACTGCAGAAGAAATTAAATTCCATACCTGACCATCAGATCCTGCCGAAAACACTCTGTTATGGTTAGGAGATACTGCGAGAGCATTCACATCACCTTTATGATAAGAATGCGCCTGTAAAAGCGTTCCATGTTCACTGTCCCAGAACTGAACACTGCCAGTACTATCAGCACTAACAAGTGTTCCTGACCTGACACAAGAAATATACCCATTATACATCAGGCCAAATTGCCGTAGAAGCTGCTGAAACATTAAACCTCACAATTTAAACAGCTTAAAATGTTACATTACCTCAGTGCAAGCAATGACCACACACAAAGTTCTGGTCCACTGCCCAAACCTCCAAGGCCTACTGTAATCCTATAGATCTCGCGAGATGAAAGAGCATCCCAGCATCTTATAAATCTGCAGAAACCGATTGATATGAGTACCTCTATGTGAACCACAGTGACAAGATGAGCAATATCTAGTACAAGAGAAGGCATTGAACTGTCAAAATTCAGACCCAAAATCATTCTTGCTAATTGAAGAATACGAGAAATAAGAACACTAACCCATCACTACTTCCTGAATATATCATATTTGCAGTAGGACTCCATGTGACACTTAAAATTCGCCCTGAAATGAAGAGGATGGAGATCAGTATGGACACCCAAAAAAAAAAAACTTGAACAACAGTTTCTGAGGATAAGAAATCTCACCGCTGACCCTAGGCAGAGATTTTTTGTATACCAAATCTTCCAAATCAGAAAATGTGTATAACCTCACGCAGCCATCATCACAGCCTAGGGCTATACACACATCTTCCGTGTATGATGCGGCATGAAGCTCGACAGATTCAGAATCATCCTCAACTTCGCCATCGTCATCATCCATGCCATTATCCAGTCTTTCATCTACATACCCATTTTCCATCTTTTGTGGCTTGGGTTCCTTATACGGAGACACAGCCATTTGCCATATTGCGACTCCAATTGAATCTATAACAGTCTGCAAGTGCAAAAAAGAAACAGATGGGTAGTCAAATAACAAACGACCTGTTTGCCAAGCACACAACAATTTGAAACTGGAAACATAAGAAAGCAACTTCATAAAAAGCACATTACACCATGACAATAATAAGAAAGTATATGCAAGCTCATGAAAAAAGATTGGTTTTTAGGAATAGGCCAAGCAGGCTAAGAAGGGTAACGTCATTCATATTTCTATCCAGTTGCCATCAGTCAAACCGCATCAAATGTGCAACCTAGTCTTTGCACGAGGTCAAGAGATGGATCTCTTCTGGAACAAAACCTATACTACAGGTGCTTGAATTGCCCAACCAGAGTTCTATTCACAAGCTTAATGGAAGTACTGAGAGGTGAATTCAACTTCAAAGGCCAACCCAAGCTAGCAGCCCGAGGACATGTAGTTATCAACCAGCACCGTTCATTTCCAATACTGACATATGCACAAGAAAAGTTCCAAAAGAAGTCACAGCACTACTAAGCATCCCGAGTCCCAGCTCAAACCTTCTGCTTCAAGTCGAATAGATCCCACTCAGAGACCGAACCATCGATGCCGGACGAAAACAGGCGTCCGCTAGACGAGCCTCTCGAGCCGGTCCGGCACCACACCAGCGACGACACTCTCGAATTCGAATCTCCATGAATAGTCTGGAAGAAAGAAGAAAGAAAAAAATAAGAAACGGAGAAGGGCCGAGGCGCCGTCAGAAATAGAAACGGAGAAGGGCCGAGGCGCCGTCAGAAATAAACCCCTCATCATCCTTATTTCACAGGAGCGGCGGAGCGCTTTGGGAGGCGAATCGACGTACCATCTGGCGGTGCCACCCGACGGAGCCGGGGGAGACGAGCCAAATCTCGAGCGAGCCGTCCTCGCGGGCGGCCGCGACCTGGGAGTCGTCGGCGCTGGTGGCTAGGGCCACGACCGGCGTCGGCTTCCAGTCGACCGAGCTCGTTCTGTATGCCTCCAGCATCTTCTACGGCGAGGGAGGAGGCGACCTGCGGAGACGAACTGGAGGCGAGGAGGGACAGCGGGAGGAAGGGCGACGGCGTGGCGACGGCGAGGGCGAGGGCGACGGCGCGGGAAGGTGAACATGCGATGGAGAGAGAGACTAGGGGGGAGACGAAGAGAAGAAGTGCGACGGGAAGGGAGGTGGGAATCGAGGGTTTAACCTGGCGGTGCGACTGGGCCGGGTCGACCAAGCAATGGGCCCATGAAGAGCGCGAAGGAAAAAGCCCATGGCTACCTCCTTTCGGGTTGGGCTCGGCCCGGCCTCATATTAGTAGAAGCCTTTTTGAAGTTTGCTCTTTGCCTTTTCCAAGTATTTTAAGGTCTCTTCGTTTCGCGGAAATTTGGCTATTTCCGGAAAATATTTTTTGGTGTTCCGCTAAAATCTGAAAATGTTTCGAAAAATATTTTCCGGTATTTGGTAAGGAAAATATTTTCTAAGACTTTACCACTTAGGCATACATCACTTATCGACCTATAAATCCATCAAATATGAACTTGCCTTTAAATCCGGACAAACTTACTTCATATTTTTGTTCATTCATTGTCGTCAAACGCTCATATACTCTAAAAAAATGTTCGTATGCATTTTACAAAGAAGCAAAAGAGAAAAGAAGCAAAACATATATAGCCCTAATGAGAATCTTCCAATTAAGTGACATGTTCATCTCCTACGTCTTTTTTTTTTTGTTGCTGGATGGATTTTACAAAGAAGCAAAGCATATATAGCCCTAATCTTCCAATTGAGTGACATGTTCATCTCCTGCGTCTTTTTTCACCACACAGCCTCCATGCTTTGCAAGGGCTTCGAACCTTGGCTTCCTCGGTGGAGGACAAAGGATCTACCATCCACGCTGCAACGGCCGGTGGTATCTCCTGCGTCTTTTGTGTTCTAATAAACAAAAAGAAAAAAAGAAGCAAAGCATGTAGAGCTTCTTGCTTGAGTAATGTACAACTGTAGGATAGAGTAAATAAAGAAAATAATGAGCAAGAGTGTAGAGTGCGAGCTTGAGATCGATGAGCTCAAGGTTCGCTTAGCAACGGCTAACAACTAGCCAAGAAAAAAGAAGATGGGAAGCAAAGAAAAGAAAAAGAAAAAGAAGAAATTAAATAGAAAATAAAAAGGAAATTAAAAATAATTCGAATTAAAAAGAAAAAGGAAATTAATAATAATTCAAATAAAAAAAAAAAAAGAAGAAGAAGAAAGGGGAGGAGGAAGTGAGGATTTGTAGAAGTGTGAGATCAGAAAGATCAAGTGAGGAAAATGTTTTCCATTTTGAAAAGTGGAAAACATTTTCCCCAATGAATTCATTTTCCGTGAAACGAACGCCGGAAAATTCGGAAAAAGTTTTCTCGGAAATTATTTTCCGCAAAACGAACAGAGCGCTTAGGGTGCGTTTGTTTTGCGAAAACAATTTCCGAGAAAACGTTTTCCTCATTTTCCAAGGAAAATGAGTCAACGAGAAAATGTTTTTCCTGGTCACGGAAAATGTTTTCCTTCCAAAGCTTAAATTCGGAAAATGATTTCCCTTTGAAAGAACCATAAAAATAATAAAAAAATTATTATTAAAAATAATTTCTAATTAAAAATTTTGAATTTGTTATTATTATATCTTTTCTTTTCTTTTTTCATTCTTTTTTTTTTTTTTTTCTTGTTTTCTTTTTTCTTTCTTTGCCTGTGAACATCAACCCTAAGTCCTCCCCTCTCTCCTTCTCCATCACCCCCTCCCTTTCGTTTTGACTTCTCCTTCACCCCTCCCTTTCTTTTTGACTTGCTCTTGTAATCAAAAATCATGTCCATTTTTAGAAAAATAAAAATAAAAATAAAAATAAAATATGTGTATGAATTCGGGTTTCCTTTTCATTTTGCAGGTTCAAATTCTAGATTTACTTGAACGATCGAGAAAAATCTATTTATTAAGTAATATGGACTCAACAAATTAATTTGGAAGTAAGAGGTACACTATTGTCAATTGTTAGGTCAAATATCATTTAATCATTTTTCATATGTGATCCAAATACCAGAAAATACTTTCAGTCACATATCACCAAACAAAAGAAAACTAACCATTTTCCTAAAAAATGGTTTCCCGGAAAACATTTTCCAAAAACATTTTGTTTTTTCATGAAACAAACACACCCTTAGTTAGCATTATATTTTCCCAAGTCGCGAAGGTAAATGACCTCTCTCCCACTCTCTCTATCTCACAAGTGGAATTGCATAGTCAATAATTGCTTCTACTATGGGTTGCGTTGAAAAAGTTGTCTCGTTTAATTCAACTTCAATTAGTGGCTTTAAATTTTGCATCTCGGGACCTCTTTTCATAAACGTCATATCCTACAAAAAAGGTCGTGGAAAATAATTCAGCTCAAAAGTTATTATTATTTTGACAAAAAATCAAATGACATATGTTTACTACCTGAAGATTTTGCTAGTGCTGATGCCCTTAAATAAAATAAATTCTCCTTGAATGAAGATGCTTCTAAGTGGAATAATAGAGTTAAGGTTAAATTTGGTGGTCAAGATAAAATTCAGGATAAGATAAAATTTGATCTTATCCTACATTTGCTACCTATTCAAGATAGGATAAAGTTGGATATAAATGTGATATAGACCGGATAAAATTATTCCATGAGAGATGTGAGATAAAGATGGATAAGATTTCTAATATTCACAATACAAAAGTTTTTTCTGAAATAACAAATTTCTTAAATTAATAAATTAAAATTATTTTTTAATACAAATGATATTTGAATTATAATATAAGAAATTAAAAATTAAAAATTAAAAATTTTAGTTTTTTAATTTAATCTTAATTTAATATATATTTAAATTTAATTCTATCTTATAATATAAATTCAATATATATATGCGTATTTTTTACACATTTTAGGTGTTTTAGTATTTTAGGTATATTATTATAATTTTCTGTTTAATAAAATTTTATTAGAGAATGATGGAAAGGGAAGAAAAAAAGAAATTATATAGAAAAGAGAGCAAATCAAATAAAAAGGAAAATGAAAATAAAGTAGAGAAGAGTATTGTGAGAGATTTTTACCATCTCAATTTATAAAATTTGTGATTTATATAGGAGTTTACACCAAACAATATATATAATATGACGTGAAAATATCCAACTTTATTATTGTAATCACTTGGATTTCATATCCTATTCAATCTAATCCTAATTAGAAATCTCGATAGCCAAATGTAACCTAAGAAACTCAATCAACTTGAGATATTAATGGATACAAATTGATATAGTATCCAAAATAGCAAGGTCCAATCTCTAATATTGATGAGAACACTCCATATTTTTGTTTGAATTTTCTTTTTATATTGTTCAACTTTCCCTTTTGATATCAATGTTTATTATTTTGTTTATTTTATCTTTATTTTCTCTTTCATTGCCCTGTCTTCTACTCCCCACAAAATAAGTGGTGATTTTGCAAAATTAATACTTATGAATGAACTTTTTATTAATCATTGTTGTTTACGATATAATTCATGCTTAAGGTTTAGTCTCTTAAATTGTTGATTGAGTTAATTAGAATTAGTCAACTTTAGTTTGTTCCTTTGTGTTTTTTGTAATTTGACAACAATTATGAATTGATTTAGTAATGGTGCGTTTGTTTGTGTTTCTGTTCAAAAATTGTTCCGGAGAATAGAAATAGAAAAAACTATTTATGCTCCGGGAACAATTTTTTACCGAAAAGACACGTTTGGTAAACTTGTTTTGGGAATAAAAAATGAATAGAAACACGTTTGGTAAATTTATATTCTTTTTATGTTTCTTTTAATTTTTAATATTTTTTATTTTATTTTTCCTTTTTTTCTTTTTCTTTTTTTCTTCTTTTGGCCGGTCGCCGACCATGCCAAGGCCGGCGACCGGCCGACGGGGCCGGCAGCCTCACCCAACCACGGCGAGGCTCGTTGGCCCCTAGTGAGGCCGAGCGTCACTGGCGAGAGCAAGGCTCGGCCTCGCCTTGCCAGGGGCCGGCGATGCTCGGCCTCACCGGGGGCCAGCGACGCTCCGGTGAGATCGCCGGCCCTCGACGGCCAGTCGCCGGCCATGGCGGAGGCTGGCAACCGGTCAAAGAAAAAAGAAGAAGAAAAAAAAGAGAAAGAAAAGAAAGGAGAGAGAAAATTTGTTTTTCAAAAGTGTTTCTAGAACAAAAAAATAACTTTTTTTTTGTTTCTTATTTCTGTTCTAATTTTGTTCCGGGAGTAAAAAAACAGATTTTGAACAAAAACGCAAACAAAACGCGTTTGTGTTCTTTTTTTTGTTCCCTTTTAACAAAAAAACAGAATTTTTGTTCATAAACAAAAAAAAAAAAAAAGAACACAACCATGCACGCCCTAAGATTCTGTTGATTTGAAAAAGATATATCTTTTTATATGATTTTATTGTTATCTAACTTGTTAGTTTGTACTTACTTTTATTGCATTTTTTTCCTCATTTGAAATGGATTGCAATGAGAGAGAAATTTTTTTTAGTATTATGATATTAAATGAGATGAACCTACAAATGTGAGAACTCTATAAAAATAGAGTTATTTTACCTATTTTAGGCAATAATTAATGCAATATCTATGAGAAAATATTTGAATTTCCTTCTAATTATTTGAATTTTCCTTATTTATGCAGAATAATGAAATATGGAGAAGATAAGGAAAAGAATGGCAAAAATCAGGAATTCAAATAAAAAAGCAGTGGAAGATGGATATCAAATCAAAGAATCCTTGATTTTGTTCCATAATGTTATCAAGCGTTGGGAAATAGATATTTTAGATATATCCTATAAATAGGAAAACAATGAGAGCCGGAGAGGGCAATTAGGTTTCTGTTAAATCATTTTTTATTATTCTGAGTTTTTCAAATATTTTGAAGATAAGACAAAAGTGGTGACAGAATTCTTGTTCTGTGATTCAAGATGCTAGGTTTGACATATATTTTTATTTCTTATTCTACTATGTTTTAATTTTTTTTTGTTAGGGCTATGATGTAGCCTAACCATGACGACGTAAATTTCATGATTTTAATATTTTGCAATTGATTTCATTCATGTGAGTTATATATTATTGCGCATAATGTTTTTGAGTGATTAGCCATCATTTGAATGATCTGATGTGCATGTTTTTTTTTTGTTTGTAAAGATTTGATGTACATGTTTGAAACTAAGAAATGATAATATGCAATTGTTCATTATAATATATAACCATGAATTAAACGTGGATAGAGATATACTGTATTATTTGTGTAACTTTTGGTGATAAGATAATTCAAAAGACTCATTGTAAGTCGGGAATATTCATAGTTTTTAATGCAGTTATGGTTATTTTAATTCACATAGAAATATAGTGGATTAATAAACTGAGTAGGTTTGCTATATCTAGAGATAAAATAGTAAATAAATTAGAAAATTCCGCTATCACATGTTTGATATCGTTCTTGTACCTATAACAATTTGAAATTCATATCTAGTGGTTATGGTGAATCGGATGCTCTAACATATTTATTTGATTGATTTATTGCATTTAGTCTCCAAATTTTGTTTTTAATTTATTCTCAATTATATTTTGATTTGTTAGATAGATTTTAAAATTAATCTATTTCAGTATTTAATTAGTCTATTAATCATCGATCTCTATGGGGCGATACTCTTTTTTATCATTATATTACTTGTTTGACACGTTCACTTGCATTTAGAATTTTATAAACAAAATATCGCTTTTGTGTATGGTATATATGATTGTTGTGTTTATTGCTGCTGAAATGCATTATCATAAGCATATATTCAAGGATGGCATATTTATTTCAGGCTAATCTCATTTAGATCACTTTGACATATTTTTAATACTCTAACCATAGCCATTTAATCTCTACATCTTTGACTCCTTGCTTTCAACGCACTCTCTACGTCTTGACCCCTTAGGGCTTGTTTGGTAACTATCTAAACATGCCATGATTCTGATTTTTTGTTCCCGGAAGAAGAAGAAGAAGAAGAAGAAGAAGAAGAAGGGGGAGGAAGAAAGGAAAAAAAGAAAAAAAAAGGAAAAAATTAATAAAATTATTTTAAAAATAAAAAAAATGATTTGAAGTATGAATTGAAATTTTGCTATTTATAGAATACATATTTAATTTTGTTTTATAATTTATTATTTAGTATTTATATTTATAGTTTATACTATAGTTTATTATTTACTATTTAATACAAATTTGATTAGTTAATATGTTTATTACTTAGTATAAATATAATTAGTCAATAGAATTTTTATAATTTGATAAAATTTTAGAATTGGAATAGAAATTTTATGTAGTTACCAAACACATTTCTATTTTTTTTTTATTCAAGAATTAGAAATTTTGTTTAGTTATCAAACGCGTTCTTTTGTTCAAATTTTGTTCAGAAATTGCTCAGACCGAGGTCTCCTAGTGGCTGCAACCCACCGTTCGTGGCTGCTGTTCCTTCGTCGACCGTCGCACTTGCTCCCATCGCCAACTCGTGCAACCCACCACTTGCTAGAACCCATCTCGACGCTGTGACCAGCCAGACAATGCTCAACTCTGATGGCCGCGTGCCTCAACCCTCCAACGCTGCAAGAAGTTTGATGATGCCGCTATTGCCTCGAGCACCACTATTGACCCACGATCACCGATCCGCTTTGACGACGAGCTACCTGCCATGTCATCACCACCTATGACGAGCTCAGCCACCGAAGACGACGCGGCTGCTCTTTGTGTTGAGCCACTGCAGTTGCATCGTGATCCCGAGCCAACGGTGCTCGTGATCCATCCTCGTGACGAGCTGCAACTACCCAATGAAGAGTTATTCTGATCTGCCCCTGCATTTTTAGCGACGACGTCCTATTGCTTCGCTGAGTTCCATACCCCTGTCAACTTTGCTTCTCTATTTTCGTCGCATTTGGGTTCTATTTTTGCAGGAGTAACGACCCATTGTTGATAAAAAAAATTGGGAGGAAATATTCTTGAAGAGAGAGAACTGGTGGCTGTGAAAAGCTAAAGGAAAAGTCCATAGACTTTTACTTTTTTTTTGCAAATTCCACTGAGGCCAATTCATTGAAAACCAATCCTCACGGTTCCTTGAAGCCCCCACGTCCGCGGTGTACAAATAGTCCACGAGTCTTCCTTATAGTGATTAGTGACTATAGAGCTAATTGCAATTGTGCCAAATCCTCTTCGACGCCGGCCGCCGTTTGTGAATCCTTGGCGTCAGTCCCATTTTGGAAGCAAATCATCTAAACTAGGTGGTTTTCTTGAGTCAAATTTCATCTCGATATTTTATTGCCTAAATTGGATAATAGAATTATGATATTGATTCTATTGAGATGCTAGACATTACCCGGGATATTATAAAAAAAATCATTATAATTACTAATTTGATCTATAATATTTTAGATAACTCTTTTTAATTATCTTGATTTTTTTTGGCGCATTAGTGATGTTTAAAATCATTATAATTACTAATTTGATTCGTAAGATTTCGGATCAATTTTTTTCCTGCATGTTGTGATGTTTAGAGTTAAAATAATTGTTAATTTAATCCGTGAGACGATGGATTGTCGTTCAATTCTTTTAACCCTTCATTTGAATTCTTGATAAATATCTTGAGCAGGTTGAATATAGTGCTTACATTTGATAAATGCTTGTTTTGGAAAACACCCCAAAAAAATTAGATTGCATGTTAAGATAGAATCTGCGTAATTAAGATGAGTTTCCGAATTCAAATTGGATTTAATCTAAATTATTTCCTAGCTTAAGTAGATCAACTTGTTGGGTTTTGTAGTCAATTTTCATTAATTATTTATTTCGAATTTTAATACAAAAATACCAAAAAAGATCATATGCATGTTATCTAGGCAAGTTTTCATTTTAAAACAAGAGAAAACCCTAAAAAGAATTGCTTGCTTTGTTGTGTTTAATTTCGAATTTTTTTAATGTTATCTTTAATGTTTATGCACTCGTATGATTACTCTCTTGCAAGTTAGCGGTTTAGGCTAAAATCAATTTAAGCTGACTGCAAAATATTTTTTTTTTAAATAAAAAAGAACAAGTGCCAAAATGGCGTTAGAGAAATCTAGTGTAATTAAGTCCCCAAACTCATTTAATCTCTAGTTCATAGGAGTAAAATAATTCTTCCATTACTTTACTTTGGTTTTTAATTGACTTACCAAAAATAGATTAGTGACGACTATATAATAAAAATCATTTGCATATTAATAACTTAAACTTTAAGTCGCGAATTAGTATGGATTTGGAAGAGTCCGAGCTAAGTCTAGGTTTAGTAATTCATTAGCCGAACCCTTAAGTGGTCCAACCATTTCAAGGAGGTCGCGATGGTGATTTTTTGGGCCGAGCTATTTCATGACTTGGTGTCGTATGTCTCTATATTCCAATTAATTATTCCCATCTTTATTAGAGATAAGTATTGAGATCCCCACAATGATAACCTTGTGTGCTCAAGTTTAATAAATTTGAGTTTCCTTGGTTGGATCCACATTATTATCCAAGTGACTGACTTGCTTGGTCAATGGTTATTGTCATTCTTAGATACGCAATTTAAAACTTTTGGTTTTGGGTAAGTTGGGGACATGTGAATTATATATGTTACACTCGAGAAAATATTGCGTACCCTCAAAGGACCACGTCATCGTAATCTGAACCATTAAGGGCGTGACACCCGTCCTTGTCAGTCCACGTCGACCCACTTCTCCACTTCCACTTCACACGAAACCAACACGTGAGAGGGCCTGGCCCTGGCCCACCTCTGTAATGCTCTCTCTCCTTGGCTCTCCTCTTCGTCTCTCTCCCTGTTCTCCTCTCTCTCCTCTTTGTCTCTCTCCCCTCCGCCTCCTCTGGTTGCTTCCATCGCTCCCCACCCTGACGCTGACACCGCTGACGCTCCTCCACCTCCCTCTCGTGACGTCCGCTCTGCTCTCTCTCCCTCCCCCCTTCGCGAAGTCGTGCCTCTCTTCCATCGAAACGCGACGCCAACAGCCCTCCACCTCCTCTCCTGAACCCGACTCTGACGCTAACACCCCTTCGCGAAGTCGTGCCTCTCTTCTAGCGAAACGCGACGCCAACCGCCCTTCACCTCCACCTCCTCCCCTGAACCCGACTCTGACGCTGACACCCCTCCACCTCCCTCTCGCGACCTCTCGTCCGCTCTCTCTCTCTCTCTTTCGTCCTCGAAGTCGCGCCTCTCTTCCAGCAAACCCCGATGCCGACGCTCCTCTGCCGGTTGCCTTCGTTGGCGTTGGAGTCTGTCACCCCCGACTCCTCCACCTCTACCTACGCACCCAACGCCAATGCATCGAACCACAACAGCGAAAATGGAGGAGAGAGAAACGACGAGCTCAACGACGCTGGCGACAGCGAAGAAGTAGAAGATGGAGACGAAGAAGCAGAAGTGTGCACACTCGGGGTTTTGGACATGGCTCATCGCGTCCTCACCCTTGTCTACCTCCCTTGGAAACTCGCCCCGAGGTCGCCACCCCCTCTCACCAGCATTCGCCACCATAATGACGCTTCTTTTTGCTTCGTCAATTGAAACCCGATCCCCGATCCCCCGCCCCCTCCTCCCTTGAAATCTTGGAGGTCCATTTTTTGATACGATTTTTGGTTTTTCTTGTTTCTGCCGTCTGCAGTTGGCAAAGGCTACTGGTTGAAGTAGTCAGCGATGTCTCCCTACGCAGGTTCGGCTCCATTCGATCTCTATAGGAAGGAAGCTGCTTGTTTGCTTATTGGTGTGTCGCTGTTTGATGCTTTGATCCCTTCCACAAGTTCCACGTATCACGGTTCTCCTTTGCTGTTACTCGTTCTCGGACCTCTCGCTATCAAAAAGTAACTACCGGAGTATAATCGCCGATGCATTTTGAAGGCTAGGTTGATTGTGAGCTTTGCTGGTTATTTGCTAGAACTGAACTAGATTTATTTGGCGTTATCGAAGCGGAGGCTGTGGCTTGTGCGAAAAGTTGTTTTCGCTTCCAGAATTTGAATATCTTTTTAGGGGAGTCTTAGTTTCTTGTGTGTTGTGAAGTTAATTATGTTATGTAGCTTTCTCGCTATGCAAAATTGAAGGGCAACCAGAGCATCTTCTATGCAGGTATCTACTTCTCTCGTGTTTATGCAATGTTGCAAATTTTTATAAGCGTCTACTGTATCTTAGCTTGTGAATTTTGTCTTTCATAAGTTGGTATAATCTGTAAGATCTTCTCCAGAGCAATCTAAGATTATCCCCTGCATTCTTTATGTAATTATCTTCTATGTTGATAAGTTGCTTAGTCTATGAGAACAACTCTTTTTGGTTGTAGTCTACTTATTGTGATTGCAGATATTCTCAATGTAATGCTTATTCGTACAACTAGTTAGAGTCTGCAGAAGGCGTATGCCCAGCATCTGGAAGCTCTGGATCTTTTCAAGTTGTCAGAAGAATAAGGTAAACTTGTTTATCTAGAATCTAACAACCAATGTTATATCCTTATGCTTCTCTCCCTTTTGTAAGACTATTATTGCAATACATTAAGTTACACAAGCTAGTATCTCTTAGGCTTAGAACTATGGTGAGCTGGCTGCATTGAGGTTGCATTGGTCTAAAATTAGTCTTAATTGAGTATGTCATGCATATTTCGAGTCACTGAAGATTATTTCATAGTTCATTATTCTAAACAAGGCATGTTGACTTGGTGAGGTCCGTTTAAATGAGATAAGGGATTCTAAAGATATATATAGTCTAACCTCTTTATATATTTAATACTAGTTTGGTTTGGGTATACTTACAATCTCTTCTTGGAGGCTTCTTTTTCTATCGTGCAACTTCTTTGGTCATTTCTTTCTAGGGACTTTGTGTATTCACTAATTCTTATTTTTCTAATTTCCATTGTATGAAGCTTCATAGATGATATGCTACTTTGAGAAAAGAGCTAGTGAAGCTGCAACACTATGCTGCTTAAGTTTAGGTCTTATTTTGTTTTAGAAATGTTACCATTAGGAGACATTGTAGCCCTGGTCTATCTGTGGAACCCTTTCACAATAGTTGCATGTGTTAGTCTATCGACATCCTATTGAAAATTTGGCAATCCTATTAGCCCTTAATGTGTTGGAACTCATTAAGGATAGTAATAATAAGGAAAAGAATCAAGATGCACCGAGGAAGTTGGGTTGAAACCGATGCAATGAACTCAAGACTTCTTCATATGAGGAAAAGCAAATTGAAAATCAAAAGGAAACTAATGGAAGAAAGAAAGGGAAATAGAGGTGACAAGAGAGAACTCAAAGGACAAAGTTGTGGCTTTACATATTTCAGCGACATGATTAGGTGATGATTGCACAAGACTATGAAAAAAGCACCATTCTTCTTCATTCTTCAGCACCATCTTCTTTATAGCTTTCATGTCATCAACTTGTAGAACTTGATTCAAATGCTTAACACGATACTCATCCTTAAGAGGAAAACAACACATAGTTATGAGAATGAATACCAGCATGATCTTCAAGAACTAATGATGACAATACCTTGAAAATGCACTGCCAAAACTTAAAGGCACACAAGTTCATCATTAACATCGTCTCCTTTTGACCAATTGAGGGGTTGTTAGTATCTTCACTAAAGTAGCAATTTATGTACTGTCTGAACTGGAAAGAAAGGGGGAATTGCCAATAAGAGTAATGTTTTTTTCCTGTTGATGGATCTAGAATAGAAATTTGCATTTGCTTGATGTAAAGTGCCAAATTTTCCTCCCCAAAAGGATGCACAATGGGTGGAGGTTGCATGTCCATCAATACACCAAGAAGAATACCCTCATGTAGCAATCCAACTTCGCCAAACATGATTATGAACAGAGATGTATCAAAAGACAGAGAGAAACAAGCAAGCAGATATCCATACAATGTTGGCTTAAACCTCCCTCTAGGAGATGTCTTTAATGCGCCCATAAGAACTAGCAAATCTAATGCGTCTTGGACAACATCGGGATTAGGAGGGTCTAAAGCCTTCTACAACAATACTAACATTTATTTTTCATGGATTAGCATTTCTTTTAGTCAATATACTAAATATATGAATGCAGAAGATTAGGGAATGATAAAAGCATAATTATTGAAATGTGTCGCAAAGATCTAAAAGTTTCGAAATAGATGCGAGTTCTCTTTTAAGATCATCAAATGTCAATTACAATCATATAATGATAAATGCAGTGCAACGCATTAGTAATATAGCTTCAAAATAATTTCTAAATGAAGTTTTCCGGTAGTCCTAATCAACACAAAAAGATGCTCTAGTTGCCCTTTAATTTTGCATAGCGAGAAAGCTACAGAACATAATTAACTTCACAACACGCAAGAAACTAAGACTCCCCTAAAAAGAAATTCAATTTCTGTAATCGAAAACAACTTTTTCGCACAAGCCATAACCTCTGCTTCGATAACGCCAAATAAATCTAGTTTAATTCTAGCAGATAACCAGCAAAGCTCACAATCAACCTAGCCTTCAAAATGCATCGGCGATTATACTCTGGTAGTTACCTTTTGACAGTGAGAGGTCTGAGAATGAGCAACAGCAAAGGAGAACCGTGATACGTGGAACCTGTGGAAGGGATCAAAGTATCAAACACTAACACACTAGTAAGCAAACAAGCAGCTTCCTTCTTATAGAGATCGAACGGAGCCGAACTTGTGTAGGGAGACATTGCCGACTGCTTCAACCAGTAGCCTTTACCAACTGGCGGCATAAACAAGAAAAACCAGAACTCGTATCAAAAAATGGCCCTCCAAGATTTCAAGGGAGGAGGGGGCGAGGGATCAGGGATCGGTAATTGATCGACGGAGCGAAGAGAGGCGTCGTTACGACAACGAATGCAAGGACAGGCGTCGTTATAGTGGAGAATAGAGGAGAGAGAGCGTCATAGAGATGGGCTAGGGCCAAGCCCTCCCGCGTGTTGGTTTCTTTTGAAGTGGAAGTGGAGAAGTGGGCCGACGTGGACTGACAAGGACAGGTTTGACACCCTGAATGGTTCAGAGCACCGATGGCGTGGTCATTTAAGGGTATGCAATATATTCTCTGTTACACCCCGAATCCTAGCAGAAAAAGAGGTTGACGTGGCTGTCTTTCCATCCCAATGACGTAGCTTCTAACCACCCAAATCCAACTCCTAAAAGCTTCCATCAATATCACTCTTGTTATATCAACCGCTAACCAAGACACTTGAAAAAGAATAAATAATTATAGTTCAGTAAGTAGTACGTATTTTTTCTAAACAGATTAAACACCCACTATGTATTTTTACAAAATAATTTCAAAAATCATTTATCTCAATTCCAATATTATATATATAGATAATATCATGAACGAATTATAACCTTTTGTCAAAACTATTTTATGTATAAGATATACTCATTTAAATCAACAATATCGGATTAAGCATCGGTGGTCTAGTTTATTGATCAATCTCATTAATTCAAATATTAATGGTGTATTTCATTAATCCATCTTATATCAAAACATACGTCCATAGTTTTTTAATCAATCAATCAATCTTTTGCTCAATATCTAACTATGGTTAAGAAATAACCCCTGATGATGGGGCAACTAAGATTTCTCATTGACAATGTCTCCATCTATGAAACTGATGGCTTGGCCCAAAAGAATATCCTAAACTTGGTATGCATACTCACAAGCTTTTCAATAGGCTCATAGCAATATTGAACACCAAACTCACATCCTTCAATATCAATAATAAAATCCACAATCGGTATCAATAATTGATTTTACAAAACAAAATACACAATAATTTGAACTTCGTTAATTAAATTGAACACATTTCACAAGACATTTCTCATATCATTCTAGAATTCTTCATAAATCAAATTTAACAATTGATGGGTGCGTTTGTTTGTATTTCTGTTAAAAAATTGTTCCGGGAACAGAAATAGAAAAAACTATTTATGTTCCGGGAACAATTTTTGACCAGAAAGACACGTTTGGTAAACTTGTTCCGGGAATAAAAAATAAATAAAAAAATTTGGTAAATTTATATTCTTTTTTTGATTCTTTTAATTTTTAATATTTTTATTTTATTTTTCCTTTTTTTCTTTCTTTTTTCTTTTTCTTTTTTTCTTATTTTGGCGGCAGCCTCGCCCAACCAGCCAAGCCTCGCCGTGGTTGGGCGAGGCCGAGTGTCGCGGTGTGGGCGGCTTGGCCTCGCGTCGGTTGGGTGAGCTTGGCCTTGCCCAGATCCGATGAGGCCGAGCCTTGCCAAGGGCCGGCGACGCTCGGCCTCGCCGGGAGTCGGCGACACTCCGATGAGGTCGTTGGCCCTCGACGGCCGATCGCCGGCCATGGTCGAGGCCGGTGACTGGCCAAAGAAAAAAGAAGAAAAAAGAAGAAAAAAAAAAGAGAAAGAAAAGAAATGAGAGAAAATTTGTTATTCCAAAGTGTTTCTAGAACAAAAAAATAACTTTTTTTTTTAATTTCTTATTTTTGTTCTAATTTTGTTTCGGGAGCAAAAAAACAGATTTTGAACAAAAACGCAAACAAACGCGTTTCTGTTCTTTTTTTGTTCCCGGGAACAAAAAAACAGAGTTTTTGTTCATAAACAGAAAAAAAGAACACAACCATGCACGCCCTATATGTATAACCTTTTGAAATGTCCGTCATAGAAGATTTCTCAAAACTTTTTTCTTGAAACGTTTTGCAAACTATTCACAACAATCAACTCGAGCTATGTTCAAAATATACTGTCATTTTCAATAGACAAAACGGTAGTAAATATTCGATCCAGTTTTATGCATCAAATATGCTCTAAGCATCACTTTTTTTTTTTTTTTTTTTTTAAAGGAATATCAAATCACGTAATGCTTCTTTAACTCATAATATATCATCATATCAATTTCAAGACATGAGTTTTACCAAACTAAAGAAGAGATAGCACCACTCACCTTGGAATACCTCCAACTAAATAACAAAGATTACTTACAAGAAACAATGTTAAAATTGAGTAAAATGCTACTTCAACTACAACTTAGCTAAACTTGATTTAAACGCTAACAAAATTTTGTGTAAGCTTTCTAGTCCAATTATATTTGTTTGAGATCATGACATGCCATCTCGATTGTAATTTGAAAAAAAATGTCTATACCTGATTGCGATTCATACGTGTTCACATATCACTCACCCGGAGCGATTACCAAACACATCCGTAATATGGAGCTTAAGCATGAAACTTCATTACATTAAAATTCTCTCGAATGAATTCCGTTTTAAACGTACTTAAAATTAATAGAAAGCCCTTTCAACATATTATAAGAACTCCAACTTAACCCACCCAAAATTGAGCTAAAAATTGACGAAATATAGCCCTAAGTTGCTGAACACATATTAATCAAGAGTGGGAAATTCTATTTTTTTTGGGTAAACTGTAAACTCAAATCAAAATTAGTAAAATTCATGACTCCATAATACCCCAAACTATCATTTTCATGAAATTTTATACCTCAAAACTAAAAAAATCAGACTTCGCAACTCGAATCTCACATAATTCAGAATTTAAGCCTTAACTTCGAAAATTAATCCGTTTGGAAAAATAAGGAGAGTGAGCACTTACCAAGCATTGCAAATCAAAATTGAATCGATTTGGTAAGACATTGATAGCAAGCACGCACTAAACCCCTCTTTTTTTCATCATTTGTCTTCATTCTTCTTTCCTTTTCTCTCTTTTCTTTCTTTCCCATTGGTTTCCCTTTCTATGGGAGCTGTTTCTCCTCTTTATAAGCTAAATGTCCACTTTCTTTTAATTGACTTTTCAAGTTGTGTTTTTCTTTTGGACTTGGTCAAACCCATATTTTACAATAAAGAGCAAAAGCTTTATGGTTTTTGGTTAAATCATGCTTGAATCTCTCTTTCTTTCTTGCCCTAGGGTTTCTGTTTAAACCACGCCTGAATCTCTCACTTTATCTTTCTCACTCTCTCTCAAGATAAATGGATCCTCTTCTACACATTTGCTTTTTCGGTGATTGATATTATGCATTGTTTGATAGGGAGAGCATTATGAATTATTTTCTAGACGAGTCTATGGTCTCTTTTGATGATTATCTTGTCATTGGCGTGCATGAGATTGCCGCTTTGTACAATGGAGTGTCTCATATAGAATCATCATTAGGAAGATTAACTCACCACCATATGTGGTGACATTCACCGGGGTGTAGAAATGCTCTAGGGTTGATATCCTGAAAAACCCTAAAGTGGTACACATATGATAAATTTACCTCAAACTATTTTTTTGACCATGAAAAATCCAAAACTGGTACACCTTTGATAAATTTACCCCAACTGAACATAAAAAATCATAAACTGATACATTTATGACAAATTTACCCCAAACTAATTTATTCGACTGCAAAAAACCCAAAACTGGTAAATTTGTGACAAAAATATCCTCCGCTAAATTAAATTAATACCACAAAAAAAATCACAAAAATTGCAAACTGTGAAAAACAAAGCGTAAAATCCCAAATTGGTATACTAGTCAATTGTCACGTATCATTTAACTTAATAATTTGATAGTAAAATTTAACGAAAATTAACAGAGGGTAAATTTGCCACAAGTATGTCAGTTTTGGGTAAATTTGTCAAAGGTATACCGATTTTGGGTTTTTTGTGGTCAAAAAAATAGTTTGGGGTAAATTTGTCACATGTGTACTAGTTTGGGGTTTTTCAGGGTATTAACCCAATACTCTATAAAATGAAGATTATTTTCAGAGATGTTCTTCTCTAAAAAATCCTTCATTAGCATCTTTTAATTGGTAATTAATAACTTAATGTCAATTGTTTAGTCAATACTTGCTAAGTTTATCTTCTTTAATTCAACTTCAATCGGTAGCTTTAAATTTCTCATCTCGGGATCTCTTTTCAAAAGGTCGTAATGCCAGAGGAATCATTACCGCAGGGCATAGAGGGGGAGGTCATAAGCGTCTATACCGTAAAATCGATTTTCGACGGAATGAAAAAGACATATATGGTAAAATCATAAGCATAGAATACGACCCTAATCGAAATGCATCCATTACTCCCTGATAGCACAGGGTGTGTAAAATCATTCATTCTAAACGTGATCTCTATTATGATGTAAAATCAAATGATATATATATATATGATACCTAACAATTTTACTAGTGTCGTTTGTTGCCTTAAAATATAAGAAATTCTCATTAAATGATGATACTTATGAGTGGTGTGATAGAGTTAAGCAACCCGATCTACTTCGAATATCAATGGATATAAATTGATATGGCATCCAAAGTAAGGTTCAATCTTCGTTATTGATATGAATATTGCATATTCTTGTTTGTATTTTCTCTTTATACTGTTCACCTTTCCCTTTTGATTTTGATGCTTATTATCTTGTTTATCTAATTTTTCTTTTTCTTTTCATTTGTTCGTCTTCCATTCCTCGTAGAATAAAGGGGGGTTTTGCAAAGTTAATTTATGATTCTAGATCCACATAAGCTTGCGTGTACGATGATCTTTTATGCTCAAGTTTGACAAGCTTGTGTTTCCTTGGCTGGATCCATAGCTTGCTTGGTTAATGGTTGTTGTTGCTTTTCGATAAGTAATTCAAAACTTTTGGTTTCAGGTTGGCCGGGGACATGTAGACTACAAAAGCAAAAGCTTTAGGGTTTCTGCTTAAACTCATAATATATCATTCTATCATTTTCAAGATATGAGTTTTACCAAATCAAAGAAGAGATAAGACCAATCAACTTAGAACATCTACGACCAAATAACAAGGATTACTCAAATTGTCAAACTCGCATTATTATCAAAGCAAGAAACAACATTAAAAATCAAATAAAACACTACCTCAACTACGACTCGGCTAAACTCAGCTTAAATATTGACAAAATGACTCAAACGAACCCCACAAATCGCTCACCTAAAGCGATTATTCAAAACTATCCGCAACGTGGATCTTGAGTATAAAACTTGGTCATACCATAACTCTCTCTATCGAATCCTATTTCAAACGTAATTACAATTAATAGAACTCCCTTTCAACATACTACAAGATCCCCAACTTGACTCATCCAAAATGAAGCTCGTAAATAATGAAATACGACCCGAAATTGTTGGATGTGCATTGTTCATTACGTGTGGGAAACTTCAAAACTTTGTTTGAGGCAAACTATAAACTCAAATCAACATCCGTAAAATTCTACAGATCCATAACACCCTAAGCTATCATTTTCATGAAATTCCATAGCTTCACAACTCAAATTAGACTTCGTGGATCGAATCTCACATAATTTATAATTTAAGCAATAACCTCGAAAATTATTCCAATTGGAAAATGAGGGGCGGGATAGTTACCTTGATTTGCATATTTTAATTGGTAATTAATAACTTAATGACAATTGTATAGTCAATACATGCTACTTATGTGGGTTCTTTAAATAGTTTGCCTTATTTATTTCAATTTCAATTCGTAATTTTAAATTTACATCTTGGGACCGTGACTTAACCCATTGCGGAGAGTTGCTAGGTTTAAGAGTATTGTCAACTTCAGGTCGATGACCTTCTGTTGACTCGGGTTCTTTCAAGCCCATACCTTACGTAATGATGGGCATTCAAAATTTTAATCGATTAAGCCTATGCAAATTTTAACTAAGGAGCTGCCACTAGCATTTTTAGGGTAAGCTAGAAATCTATTAAGATACGGGAGGATATCTTACTAGTTACACATTTAGAGATTCTAGACTCGGTGACTTAATTTTGTTAGCCCTACGACTAATGTCATTTTGGTACCTAACTTGATCAAATGCTACTAACACTATGGCAACCTATCGAAGGCTTCGGCGTTTCGTCCTCATCATTCTAGAGCAGGAAAATAACACGCAAAATATTAAAATATGCAATCAATTATAATCATAAAGGAAAACACACAAGCATCCTAATATCATCCCTAAAAAGAAAAATGCAACACAAAACAAAGAAGCTTATTGTAAAGCCCCAGAGGCTTGTCCAATTTTGAGTTTTAATATTTATAATGGTTTTCCAATTTTTTCTTATTTTTTTTATTATTTTTAGAATTTTTTAATTATAAGAAAAAGAAATTGAATCAGGTCAAGAGACTTGGCCCGACTAAACCGACTCGGACCTTATCGGTTTGGATTAGATTGAAAAAAGGGGCCTCTTCAAGGCCCACCTTAAGATTAACTCAAGATAACCTATGAAGACTTCTCTAACTCAACCCATTCACGAACTCCCCTCTTTATCCGATTAGCCCACAAAAACCGAAGCTTATCATGAACAAAATCCCAGCTTGTTTCCCCTCTCTTCTAATTTTCTATTTATTCTCTTTTGTTTTTCTCTTTTGCCTTTTCTCTATTTTGTCTCCTTCTCTAGTTGTCTTCTACCTCCCGCCATCTTTTTCCTCTCACCTCCTTCATCGAACCCAGATGCCCGCAACTCCTTGAACCAGAAAACCTTGTCGCTACCACCTCTCTGGTCGACAGCCTCTCCTCGTCGATCGGCTCCTCTGAACGGCACTAAGCCACCATCGACCACAAGTTGGTCGAAGGTCATTAATGTCGTCAGACTAGCTCCGGCGACGGATTTTTGTGCCCTACAATTTCATATGACAACAACTTAACGATTTGGACATTGACATCAACACAAACAAGCAAAACAATGTTGTGGTTCCTCTCCATGCTTGATGCTCAATGCATTTTCTTGGCATTGCGCCGTGTGTGCGGATTGTGTGTAGTTGTGTTGAGGTTAATGGGAATTAGAGATTTGGTTCAATTTTTGGCGAAATTTGGATCGTTACTTGTCCAACGTCAAAATACAGTGAATTGGGTGCGGTATTTGATGGGGTCAATTGGAATAAGAAGAAGGCATTTGTCCTACAAAACTTAGGCTACTTATGTCATCTTGTCTTGCAAGTTTAAATTGCTAGTTCTTACCGATAGACTGATGATCCCACTGCCATTATTAAAATATAAAAAGAAAGGATAGACTCGAAACGTGACCTGACCCTGATTTTTTTGCTTCATGTCATATGCTTTTGGGGTCAAGTTGGGTCAAGTAACATCAAAACTCGACTCGACCCGACCCACTACCATGCTTTGTTAAGGGCCTTTTGGGGAAGCTTAGCCTCAATACTGGCCTTACTAAGAGTCTAGTGAGACAGAATATGTCAGTGTTATTACAATCTCATAGTCATTTGTTGTGGTTTTGCGTGTCTCACCTGGGTTGTTGAACCCACGGTAAGCTTTACTAGAGGTGGTGTGATTTTGGCGGCACCTTGCCAGGGTCTTACAGCTTTTGCTCGTAGTGATTTAGGGTTTATATGTCTTAATTGGGTCTTTAGAGTTCAAAAGTTTGTTGTTATTTTTAAATTATTTTGTTCTCATTTAGAAAGTTACTCCATGACTATCATTTCACATGTATTGAATATTATTTGCTTTCAAGATAATTGCATATTGCAAAGTTTTAAAAATAAATAGCTATCGAAACTCGTTGCTCAAAAGACTTTTATTTTTAAATTATTTTTTTCTTTTATAAATGATAGGGTAGTCTACATGATTGCTAGATATAATTGTTTGCATAATTGAGTTTATAGAAATAGCAAGAGATGAGCAATGGCTGCGATTTAATGCGAAAATCGAATCGAAACAACTTTGGAGTTGACTCAAGGTTAGTCCAAGAGAGAACCGATTCTTTTAGAAAAAAAAATCACCCAATAGAAATCGAACTGTGGTGTTCGACGAGAAGAAAGAACAACATAATTAGTTGATCGATATATGCTTGTGTAATGAAATGGTGCAAAATTTAAAATTGATTGTGAGAATTTGATTTGAAAAAGTGGGCTGATTCCATGGTAATCAAATTAGGAAACGACTAGTGCCAAAATCGGCCGGTCTAGTTGATGGTTCCAAATATCGAATGGGAGAGTTACAGGATCGGTTCAAAGTTCTAGGCTATAAGCGACCGACCCAAAAAGAAATAACGGACACGGTCGGATTGGGCCAACCGATGTACTGGGCCCAGAGAAAGTCGGCCCAAACCCAACGTCGCTTGCGCATAACGTCTGCGCTCGGATCTTCTTCAACGCCTTCTCTGCGCTCGCAGCATGCAGATCGAACCACCGCGTCGTCCCTGATCTTCCTCGTTTTCAGATCCAACACTAGACGAGACAGAAAACTGGCACCGAGCTAGTTCGCTTCTCTCTCTACCTCGTGCTTCGCGTGGAGAGGATCTTCCTTCCGCCCGTTCTTCGATGGAGGACGCTTACGCGAGATCCGTCTCCGAGGTGAGTTCCGCGACTTCCTCGAATTGGAAACTGGATCGCCATCGGGGTACATTGGTTCTCGCGAGGGGGCGGTTCCCGTTTGGTATCCGTTCAGTTCCGGCCGCCCGATTCGAGCTAAATCATCTGGTTTCTGCGGTTCAGTCGTCTGTGATCAGGAGCGATAGCTGGAGCTGCTCCTCACAATGTTGCAATGTGTTTTGAATTCTGAAACTTGATTGCTGTGGATTTCAGGTGCTGGACTTCTTCGAGGTGGACCCGAGTAGAGGGCTCAGTGATTCCCAGGTTTGACTCGTGAGCTTGGGATTTGCCTTCCGTCCGTGGAAATAGAGTTTTGGTTCCAGTGAATTTGAGCTTGATTTTGTCTTGCCTTGGCGTGGCAGGTTGCGAGACACGCGAGGCTCTTTGGTAGAAATGGTGTGCCCCTTCGTCCTCACTTGAACTTCAATTATGATCCTTTAATCGTATCGGTTACTCTTTTCATCAAGTGCTTGGGCTGATTCTTTAAGCTGTTGCTTTTGGCCGTAGGTTTTCGTTTGGCTACTTTCTTGTCTGTTTTGTGCCTTGCAGTCAGTTGGCTCTGAACATGTGGGCAGATAAGCAATGAAATTTGAGCCACTTGTCTTTGGCATAAAGTGAAATAATTTACTAATGCTTGAGGTTGAGGCATCGGAGACACAAGTTACTTAGTAGTTGATGAGAAGGCACAAAGAACCCTTTATTCTTTTTTTCTTTTTTTTTTTGTCTTTTTAGCCACGGAAACTTGCTTTTGACAAAGGCGAAAATGTACCCTTAATGATAAGTGATGTATAAGAGAGATGAGATACAGAATGTATAGAGTATTGTATCTAAAACAAATGGCTCCGCTTGTCACTGTAGTCTGATCTACTGTGACGTAGACTAGATGGCTTTATTTTTCTGAGTGGGTTCAAGGCGTTTAAAAACAATAGTTACAGTTTTCACTGATATGGGTCATGGGTAGGAATTAATTCGGCTTGACAGCCACTCAAGGAAAAGCAATGGCTGCTTAGTATTAGATTAGTTTGGCAGAGATTGTCGTTTGATTACTCGTAATGCATTTTGAGCTTCTTGTAGCCCCTTATTTTTCCTTTCTGGTTATCAAATTGTGTTTTGATTCTCCTTCTCTAGTTCAGTCCACGTTTTATCGTCAATCTTCTTGGCAGCAATTGGTGAGATGGAACTCATTTATTCTCTTTTACTTTCCATAATTAGTTTTTCTTTGTAGCTAATTTATATTTTTGGCAGAATCTTGATTTTAGTATCACATGAATGACATACTTCTATATGCGGCTGCAGAGTATAATGATAAACAAAATGAGTCAATGCTTGAAATAATATCTTTTGTTAGTTGTTAGTGGTGCAATCTTCTGATATGTGTATTATTTAGTTAGTAGTGCTTAAATCTTCTGACTCTTTGTTTTATGTGCTTTTCATGATCTGCTGATGGTTTTCAGTGCTGCCCAAAGAGGAAAGTAAGCATGTCTCTGTCCATCTCTCTCCAACCCCCTTCTCAAAAAACCTTTTAATCAAGCAAGCGCATAAGTTGATCGTCTTTTTTCTTCCTTGATCTCTAGCTTGCTGTCATTCTACGCGACTTAAGATTATGAGGAGTTTAGGGATTGAAAACATTTGTAGAAAAAACATTGAAGAAGGTCTGAGAACTAGAGGCGAGCTCTTTTTCTGGGTCCCATCCATTGTTTTTTCCTTGTAAAGTCCTAAACTTAAAAAATGCTGGCATACACTTAATGCTTAAAATTGATTATACCACCTAAGGCTCTTACGATCAATGAAGAACGAAGAGGCTTGTGTCAGCATGATACGCCGTACTGCGTTAATAAATCACAATGCAAGAATTTTAAGCAAGAACAACTTCAAAAAATAAGGTATTAAAGGACAATAAAGGCTTACAAATCCTCCAATTTTTACTTTGTGTGATTAATACATGCACACATGTCTGATTGCATAATTGACTAAATATTGCCACTGAATTGAATCTGTCAACCTGATGAAAACTAAATTAGAATTTCCCCAAAACAGTCAGATTTTGGTAGAAACTATATTAAGTTGGAAGTATGTTGAGATTAAAAGCTTGAAGTGCACTACAGCTCAGTGGTGAGTACCAAGTACAGAATCAAAAATTCAGGATTGACATATGCATTTATGTTGAAGCAAATAAAATCAGAATTGACATTTGCATTTATGTTGAAGCCATATCAAAATTACTTTATGAATGGATTGATGTTTAATTCTCATAACTAGAAGGAACTTGCAATATATTATTCTTGAAATGGGCATTCAACTTGGTGATAAAAGAGATAAAAGGAACTGAATTTATAAAATGAAATATCAACCTAGAATTACTCGTCAGACTATGTGTACCTGCAAACACAATATCGAGGTGTTACATGAGTTTGCCTTTTCGATCACTGGTGATACTTTGGTTCTCTGTCTCAGGAACATCCTGATGATAAGATTGTATATGAATAAAACTGTCCCAAAGTTCTTTATGCTTAACTCGATAGCATTAGTTAACAACATGCCCTGATCTTGTTTTGGTTTCAGTTGTTGAAAAAATCAGTTTATTGGACAAGTGTGTCGTCGATATTTTGTCTTATCCTTTATGGAAATGTGAAGGAATCACTTTAGTGAATACTGTAAAAGCTTATGGTCTTTATCTCTTTATTCTGATGGTTAATCCAGGGACTTCCTTCTGGAAATTGGTTTTGAAGCAGTTCGATGATTTGCTTGTGAAGATCTTAATTGCAGCTGCCCTTGTGTCCTTTGTTTTGGCTCTGGTTAATGGTGAAACTGGCCTAGCAGCCTTTTTGGAGCCTTCGGTAAAACTATTGTGCTATTAGTGTTGGTTGAGCTGATATTTCTGCATCCATCTTAAGTACCCTAAATTATTTTCTCCATATGCCTGTTTAATGCCTGATGTGATTGCATTCTATGAGACATTCTCACCTACTATAAAGGGTTCTTAAAAGATGTTCAAGAGAAGCCTTTTCCTGAGACTTTTAAATCTTTCATAACATGTGCGGCTTTCCTGTGACTTTTGATAACATGTGCGGGGAGGGAGGTTTTTTCAATATTTTTGTCATGGTGAAATCAGCAGTTGTTTCATTTCTGGAGCTTTCCTTCCTGCTCTCACCTTTCCAAAAATGCTTGCTATGCTGCTCTTCTTTTTTTCACATGGTGCATCTGGAAGGAGCACCACCCCCAAAAAAAAAAAAAAAAAAAAAAAATTCTTTCCAAGAATCTGAATCTTCTGTGGATTCTGTTTTGGCTAATTTAAGCATTCTTAATGCTCTATACTTTTTCAATGAATTAGTATCCTCTTGTTAGTTTTTTTTTTTTTTTTTTTTTTTTTTTTTTTTCTGTTTAAGCATATTCCATTCTGCTCGAATAGTTTTTCTATTTCTAAACTTTTATTACATAAAAGTCTTTTTATTAAAAAGGATGGTCTACTTTAATAGAAATGTACAAGAGCATCTGATGGAGGAAAAAATTACATAATACCCCCAATCTTGGGAAAAAGTAGAAAAAGAAGTTCCCAGCCATGAAAAAGATGTTTAAAATAGGAAGAGGAGAAAAATTATTTAATACACCCAATCTTGGCAAAAAGTAGAAAAAGAAGTTCCCAACAATGAAAAAGATGTTCAATATAGGAGGAACCATATTTTGATTTTTGACTTCTGTCACATTTCTTCTATTGTGTCCTCTCCAAGTAATTTTGAGAAAAAGTGGCAGCATTATGAGACTTTTAGAGGTAGATAGTTCATCGGAAGTATTCCAAGAACTGAAAAGTTAGAGGACACCGCATTGCGTAACAAGATTTATAAACGTAATGAGCTGAAGATTTGATTTTACAAGTTAAGGGCAAACACCCTTGCGATCCTTTATCTATAATCTAGTTCAGCTGAAACCATGTATCACCCAAAAGATTGCATGTGCAAGCTACCCTTTTCCTTTTCCTTGTTTGCAAAGATGCTAATTTCTGGCATGGGTTGGTATGGAACATTTCTAAATCTTTTTGCCTGCTTTGATGGTATATGAAGGTTAACTAGCATATATGTAATATCATGAATGTACTTCATTTTTATTGCTAGTGCAGTGCTTGCATGGCTTAGGAAGTGGTGTTGTTTCTTTCTTTTCTAATTTACTCTTTGTTTTGCCTGAACTTCTCCATTCAAATAAGAGTTATGTTGATTGAATCACATGCACAGGTGATTCTGATGATATTGGCTGCCAATGCAGCTGTAGGAGTAATTACTGAAACAAATGCAGAGAAAGCTCTTGAGGTAAGTACCAAACTCAAGCTTATGTTACCATGAGTGCTAGGAAGTTACTGTCGTAGTGACCCTCAAATAGAGAAATGCCTTGGAGAACTCCCCCAATATTGTGATCTGCAGAGAGAGCTCTCCTTCTAGTTCAGACAAATTTCCTTAAATATAAAAGTACCCTGGAGGACTTCCTTTGTTGTATAAGGACCAGATCCAGTAAATGTCCTGATATTAGGTAGACTAATTTCCTAGACTAACTGGACTGAATGTGTGATTTATTTTTTACTGGGTGCAAGACTATATAAGTGATTGACTCTCTTTCAACCCAGTTTAATTGATGGATAGGTTCCCGATTTTCGAATTATGTGACATACTTGATGGTGATGTGCGGCTAAAGATTGCATAGTTTCCACTGCTGTAGTAGACTTCATCCAAGAATGTGAATTTAATGCTCCACTATTTGCATGAAGTCAGTGAGTATAGCATTCTATTGATGGTAAAGGTACTTATCTTATGACAATGATTTGGAATTAGACCCAAAGAGCTCCATTTAGGTAAATGAGGGAGAAGTAATTGGCATGGTTGCTGATTCCCATCAGGCTATTAAGGCCTATTGTTGTTGGGCTTGAGTCTCATCTCCCCCTTCCCCATAACTGACTAGTGGGTATATCCTCTGTTCCTTCACTTTCATTGCAGGAGATGCCACAGTGACTTTTATTCTTCTCGATTTTCTTTTGTTGAACAGCTTAATCATGATCTTTTCTGATCTTTGATCCTTCACCCTGTCAATGTAGGAGCTACGTGCTTATCAGGCTGATGTTGCGACTCTGTTGAGAAATGGTAGGCATATATTCCAGAAAAGAAGATAATCTCTTTGCTAATTATGCTTTATTGTAGTGAGGTCCACCATGTATATTCATATTCTCTTTTTTAAGTAAGTGAAAGGGTCGCTTATGACATGTTGGAAAGTAGATTTACTTTCAGAAATTTCACATTTTGAAGAATGTGACATTTTGGTTTTTCCTCATTAGAAAAATTTAATTAGCAATTTTAAGGGTGTTTTCACCTGTATACGTGATAATTTCATGGAAAACAGCAAAATCTTAGAAGTGCACATCAGAAAAATTGCTGCCTCACGAATGCCGAGGAGGATGAGGCCATACGCATCTAATAAGAAGGAAACGAATTAGAGAATTTTGTTGGGCATTTTGTCTCAGTTATCAGGGTACATGCATATTGCACATTCATGAAACACCTTAAATCATTTTTACCAAGTTATTTCCATTGAATACAAACTCTCAAAAGTATTTTTCGCTAGCTTCTTTTGGGTACTACTATGTAATGTGAATGTATTTCTATTCTACAAGAGCGTTTCACCTGTTGGCAAGCTCTGTTTTGTACAGATTGATGAAGAACTCTTGTTTATATATAGTTCTTGGTATTTCCTTTCAATAATATTTTTATAACTGGAAAACTTTTTGTATTAATGTCCATATTTGACTCACAGGACACACTCAAATGAAAATTTGCTTAGAGAAGCTCTTTTGGGTGGAAAAAGTACTTTTTCTTTTTGCAACAATGTTTTGTCTTGTGCTTTTTTGGCTTTGCATGTAGCGTTAGCATAACCTTTTTATTGGGAAGGCCTCATGTCAACTTTTATATATCTTATCCTCACTGAAACTCTCTGGTTTCAGGTTGTTTCTCTATTCTTCCAGCTACAGAACTTGTTCCAGGAGATATTGTAGAAGTTAGTGGTCAGTTAGTGAAATATTAAAGTTGTGACGATGGTTGACTTGATTTAGAACATAATTAGCTCTTGAAAGCTTGACTTCCATTTTCTGTTTGATGAGCAGTCGGATGCAAAGTTCCAGCCGATTTGAGAATGGTTGAGATGTTAAGTGATCAGTTACGTGTTGATCAAGCCATTCTTACAGGTATTTTTTGCATTATATGTCTTAACTTCTCAGCTTTGTTTATTAAGCAATTTGGGGAGTAGGGTTGTCTCAGTAGAAGCTAAGAGCTCAGCTCCTGGCATGGAGCCATTTGGGCCTGATTTGGTCTGTTTAGGGGGAGTAGAACATAGGGAAAGACAGGGAGAACATAAATAAATTCTTTGACTAGGATGGCTATTAGATGACTGGCTGATCAAAGAAAGGAGTGCGCTCAAGAAAAGACATACTAGATAATGCAAGCTTGATCAAAAGTAAACTTTGACCAATTATTTACACATCTCACTAATATTTGATTTGCTTAATTGAAGATTGTTAAGATGATTGACATGCTAGGTGAAGCATATCAATCTTCTTATCCTTGTCATATCCAATTCCTTTTATAGCTTTTGTGAGGAGCCTTGTTCAGCAGTCATGCATATCAAATTTTTGGCATGTATAGTTTTCAGTTTGGAATCTTTCAAGGGGTAGTATATGAAGACCAGACACAGTTTTCAAGTTTGAATACACCCTTTCTTGAAAGGAATGATCTGGTAGTTTCATCCTGTCGTCTACTTTCAATAATTGAAAGTTTATGTGACTGAAGGGTAGGCCTGACTATGGAGTTCATGTTGTCCTGTGAATATAATCTGATGCAATCAGTCCTTATGGCTTTCATAGATCTTGTTGTGGTGAGGTAAATTTTGGGTGACCTTTCTAGAACACATTTGGATATTCATGGACTTAGTCAAATTAGTAGTTTAAGGATTGTCTGGAAGAGATGAAGGGGCAGGAAATTTCAGAAGAAAAGAGCAGGAGTAAATTGAGCTAGAAAGTGACGTCCAATGCTTTAGAGTACTCTTTATCAGTAGAATAATGTATTTGTCTGTCTGCTGTTTTGGTTGCCATAATCGCATCATTATAGATGTAATGTTCAGTTAAAGATGTTGCTTTTGCTTCACTGAAACATTATAGCCTCATCTATCCTGAGGAGGATTAAGTCATTGAAGTTTGAACATATGCATGCTTTAGCAGCTGAAACTGTTTCCTGGTGATAGGTGAGAGCTGCTCCGTGGAAAAAGAGCTTGTGTGCACTGTGACAACTAATGCTGTTTATCAAGACAAGACGAATATACTTTTCTCGGTAAAGGATCATGTGCCCAACTGCTGCATGGACATAATTTGGGACGAAAAGCATGTTATAGTGGATATATATGGCCATCTTCTGGAAATTACAGTCATTTTCTGTTTATTTTCTTTTCATTTTTCTAGAAGCTTGCATTCTGTTCCAGGGATTCAATGATTTTTAATAGTCTCCAGAAGTTTTTGCTACACAAATCCAGATGTGCATGCAAATTAAGCTAAGTCATATGGTTCTGATATAATCTGGTGTTTTGGAATCCTAATTCATTACGCAGATGTTGACTTACCCAAAGATAGAGCTGCTCTTCATCTCGTGGTACCTTGTGCAATGTCAATATGCCAAATGAGTATATCTGAAGCTGTGCACCCTACAAACTAACAATATGGATTTTAGATTATTTCTTCTTGCCAACCATTCTGAGGCATGGGTGCTTATTGTATTATTTGCTTGGGAAATGCACACAAGCATTAGTAGGGGTACTCCGGCCAAGCTTGATGCTGTAAGCACAGTGACATAGAGAAATATTTCTAAATAAAAACGAAATAACAAGGAGTAAAAGAGACTTATTGACATTGAATCAGCCAAAATTCATCCAGAAGTGCAGAGCATCCGATTTTATGTCTCAGCAAAAGTATATCTCCTTTTAGCATTTATCTTGGATTTTGAGACAGTGAATAAATTTATCCAGAAAAAACCGGAAATTAGTAGACTTTGTATACCAGCTATAATTGCTTCTCACTTGCTCATGTGCTCTTCAACCATGGTAGCTCCCATGTTTTCTGTAGCGTGAATAGTATGATGTAATTTTGGATATGTTCACTGCCAGGGTACTGTGGTAGTTTCGGGTAGGGCAAGAGCTATTGTTGTTGGAGTTGGTGCTAACACAGCAATGGGCAGCATACGTGATTCAATGTTGCAAACAGAGGATGTGAGTATACCAAGTCATCACCTGTCAACTTACCATACCTTGAAATTACCTCAGCATCAATTTAGCTGATCTCATGGAACTGACAACTAATTTATCCTTTCTGCTTGTTGAGAAATTGCTGTAAGCTCTACCTGAACTTGCTTCCAACTGGTTGCAGGAGGCGACACCACTGAAGAAAAAGTTGGATGAATTTGGTACTTTTCTTGCAAAGGTGAGTTTTGGCTTTTTATTATCACTTGTGGCCTGCAATTTAGTGAAGTTCCTTGGTGTTTATCTTCAACATAAGAATTTGCTACTCAATTGTGACACTTAATTGGATGTATATGGGGAGAAACTTATGTTACAGCTGGGTTTTGGGGGGGACCTGTTCAATTAGCAACTCTTGGTAAAACCCACCGTGGCACTGCCTTTGTTGTTGAATTACTATTTTATCTCCTTTGACCTGGCCATTTGTTGACCTCAAGTAGTGATTTAGAATTGGTGGTTTATGCTTCCCCAGGTACTGAAAGTGTCATTTTTGTCCTTGTCATCTTTGATATGTTGATAATGGTTTCGAAGAACATACATTCCTTCTGAATTCTTGAGATGCTGCAGTTCAATTTTTTCTTGATCTGATTTGGAGACATTAGTTCTTGCTCATATCTAAACTTTGTTAGATGTCTTTAGGTCATTGCAGGGATATGTGTGCTAGTATGGGTTGTCAACATTGGTCACTTTCGTGACCCAGCCCATGGTGGATTTCTACAGGGTGCAATTCATTACTTTAAGGTAATGTTTTCGTGGATAAGTTACATTTCTTGCTTTCTTAAGAATGTTTGGATTCTGAACATCCTTGTTTGGAGGATTAATCAGAAACGGACGGATTTATAAATCTAGTGATAGCTTGAACGATGTAGGAAGCTTTTCTGGAATTCGTTTGAGTTGTTCCAAAGTTGCATTGCATTTTTATGTTTAGTTCTATTATAGTCTTACAGATAAGAGTTGAAGTTTTTTTCTTGTGCCTGTTCAGATAGCAGTTGCTCTTGCAGTTGCAGCAATTCCAGAAGGCCTTCCTGCTGTTGTGACTACGTAAGTGCTTTTCAGGGGTACAATAATTAGCAGCAATGACAGGGAGTTATAGAGTAATACCAGAAATAAATTTTTGTTCCTGCAATGGCGTCAACTTGAGCCAAATCATCTTCAGTAATGAGCTTCTCAATATGGTAATTGAACATAAAAGTTTTCAAGGGCGAAGCCAGAACATGCGGTGCAGAACTAATTTAGATTTCCTTTCATGGGTTGCAAAACATCGGATACAAGTCCTTTAATGGTTTTTCTTTGAAAGGGCAAACCAAAAGCTTAAGTTATGTGGATGCTTTCACCCTTCTCATGTTCAAATGGGACTTGATCAGCACATGGAACTGACGAGAGTGGAACCACATGCACAAATAACCTGGGGTGTAACTAGGGTCTAATAACATGTTAGAAAATCAATCTACTAAAGCTATTAGGTGAAGGGAGATTACATGTATAAAAAGGCCCACTGAAACCCCATAGACAGGTGCTGCGTGATACTTTAACAGTTCTGGTACCTTGCCATGACCAGGACAAGCGGATAATAACGTGGAAGAAGAAGATACTTGCTCAATAGTTTCAATTATTCTCTGGATTATGGCATTGTTGTATGGTGATGTATGTGACTTACTTAAATAAAGGATATCGCTTGAAAGTGATATTGCGTAATTTTGCTGGTATGCCATCAGCATGAGATTCCCACAGATTTTTGTCCTTGCTGATTGAAGCCAAGGTGTGTAGCATGTGCTTATTCTTTGCATCATTATTTTTTCCTTTGCTCCTAAAAGGATAGACTGATTCTGAGATGTCATGCATGATAATGACTAGTTAAAAAACTGTGAGGTGGAGATGCGTGCAATGCCGCAAATATGCCTTTATGCAAACTTATTATCATCTCGTATAAAAAATGTGGTGTGGTGCATACTAATAATCACTCTTAATGTTTTCCATCATTATGCAACTTGGCTTTCCAATTATCATGTTCGGTTTTACTTATGGACATATGGAATCCAAAAGGAGTAATCTAAAATAGGTTGTACTGCTCTTGTATGAAATCCACAATAAGATCCTACGTGAAATTGACAATTTACTTCATTTATCATGCCTTTTTAACCAGGCAAACTTCATAACATGGATTTGCGGCAGAAACATATGAAGCATGCATTAAAGATTATTAACGCTGCAGAAAGAACCTTAAAGTTGTAAGATTCTTATTTTGATAAAAGGGGAGGCATCCTTATTTTGTCAATTATAAGAATTCTCGCACATTAGAAAGGAAAGAAATATAGAAAAGGAACTTCAACAAAAGATCTAGGTTGATTCGGTTTGCATCATTTAGGAATTTCTCTACATCTTTATTGCTTAAGTGACATATAGTACACATAATCTACTTTATATGTTGCATTTGGAAGTGTAATAGATAGGACAAATGCATACAGTTGATGTAACTTTCACATGTGATTTTGTGCAGCTATCGAGTTTCTTTTCTCCAGCATGTGAGACATTTAACCTGAAGTTAATCAAATGATGGTACTTAATCTTACTTTTAGGTGTTTGGCGCTTGGAACGAAGAGGATGGCTCGACTGAATGCCATTGTAAGATCTTTGCCTTCTGTAGAGACCTTAGGTTGCACAACTGTTATCTGCAGTGACAAAACTGGGACTTTGACCACCAACATGATGTCTGTCTCAAAGGTGATCAACACTGAACCTTTTCTCGCCATCTATTTGTTCTCCAATGTTGGCTGTTTTCTCTGCTTTTCTTGTAATCTTTCCTCTTCTTATTTTATTTTATATTATTTTATTGCGGTTTCCCTTATTCTTTGTTTGGATGCGACATGGATGAAGAAAATCGGTAGAAAATGCCTCTAATTTGAAATTTTCCCTCTCCTTCAACACAAAAAATAATAATGTTTTTCAAAACTTTCTTCCCATTTTCCCCAATTTCTCATATATATTTGTATTCCAGTACCTTTAAAAATCTGCGTTGGGATATGAAGGGCTTGTGCCCAATACTGGTGTGTTTGACTTATAATGTCTTTTTATGGTGAGAGATTTTGGAGGCATTTTGACTGGTATTGTCTTTCTCTGATTAGATATTTTGGAGGCATTTGTTCATTTATTGATGATATGGTGTTGGATGATAGTATTACTAGATGTTTAATTACCAGTTAATAATTCAGATAAAGAAGAATAGATCTGATCTTTACTTTCTTTTATTATCAAATGTGGTCTTCACATGGTGGAGAATCTATGAAAATTCAGGGTTTCCTGGAAATCATAGATTTCGAGGAACCCTATCAGTTGATTAAAATATCATTTTTTAACAATCTGCCATAGACTTAATGATTGCGTCGCTATTTGTGCTCCATTGCAAGAAGGAATCGTATATAGTAGTAGAGTTCTTTATTTCCTTCTTCTGAGGACATCATGCCATATGGTAAATTTGGTTCATTGTATGTTTGGTTGTGGTCCTTGTTCTCTTTCTTCCTGCACAATTGCAGTAAACTTACTAGTTAAGGGTAGGTTAAATGATCCATTTTGTGTCATTGTGCCAAAATTTTTATCCTGTCCCATCCTTTTCCTTTTATCCTTTGCTTCTTTTGTCTGTTATTTGCTTTTCCATTATGATTGGTGCTCTCTGCCCAAAAACAAAAGTGGTGATTGGTAATTATTTAAAGGCTAATACACAGTATGCCCCTGATTTAAGTGTCTTGTTCCTATTGTTCTTGGTTATTTCAAGTGATTTTCCTTTATGATGCTAAAGAGAAGTTTTGTACATTTTCATCTCTAATATGATTACCCCGACCTAGAATACATTTTCACCTTTGCCAATCCCGAGCTCTATCATGCTTGTATGATCTCCATTGAGAATAATACTCAAGATGTATCTGTCATCTAAATGACACATTTTCCTTGTCGTTTTGGAACAGATATGTGTCGTTCATTCAGTCCACCATGGTGCAATGCTTGCTGAGTACAGTGTCAGTGGGACAACTTATGCTCCAGAAGGTTTTATTTTTGATAAAAGCGGGATGAAGGTATTGACTTGCCTCGTTTTCAATTGTCAGAATGTTTAAACTGGAGGAAATATATTTTCCTCACTGGTACCTTTGTGCATAGGACTATCTCTAGATCCTAGCTTTTGTGGCAAGATGTTGACACGTATTGTCGTTACTTTGGTTCCTTCACTTTTCTTTCTGAGTGGTTTGTTCACTTCTTATTGTGATTGTTCACACTTCTGAAATAATTCTATAGAGCTAGGTTTTGTCTTCTGAAAAGGAAACATCTAATTAGAGGAGCGGATTCAAGGTTATTGAATTGAAGTTGGTTTGGTGAAATATTCATTATTCTGCTAATATTACTTAAATTGTTAAGCAATGTTCTCATTACAGAAAACTCTGGGACTTTAACACCTATACGTCATAATCAGAGAAGATACCAGATAAACATGCTCATGCCGACTTTGCTTTTGCTAGTTAGATATAATTTGGTGGACCCAGATAATCTGTTTTTAGACAATTACTCCACTGGAGTTGGTGCCTCAGCATATCCTTAAAAACTATGACTAAACATTCTTATTTGTGTTGCAGCTTGAATTTCCTGCTCAGCATCCTTGTCTTCTGCAAATAGCGATGTGTTCTGCACTTTGCAATGAATCTGTTCTACAATATAATCCAGACAAAGGAGACTATGAAAAAATAGGCGAGTCAACTGAAGTTGCTCTCCGAGTTTTGGCAGAGAAGGTTGGTTTGCCTGCCCTGTTAATAGCTGCACTCCCACTTCTTTAGCTTATTTTTTGCTTCTGAATGACATTGCCATTTTAAGGCAACTGTTTGGAATAAAATCTATTGTTTTCTTCTCAGGTTGGCCTTCCTGGCTTTGATTCTATGCCTTCTGCTCTGAACGTACTGAGCAAGCATGAACGTGCTTCTTATTGTAATCACTACTGGGAAAACCAATTTAAGAAGGTTTGTGATAGTGAAACTTTTGTTGCATGGTTTTCGCTCTTCATTTTGCTCATACAGTTGATGTTAAAATAAATTTTCCGTGGTGAAGTAAATAAGAGAGAAGAGAGCTAGGTGGTCGACCTCCTCCCTGCCCCCACCCTCCAAACCACGCCCCCCCACTTGTACATAAATTACAGTGACAAGTGAATCGTGCTTATGCAGTTACAGATGTGAAGATGAGACCTGTATGAATTTGACATTATTCCGTTGGCTTCAATGTCTTGAAATATTTATCTAGAAATAAGCAGCAGTTTCTCTTGGAAAACTTGTGTGTTTGACGTGTAATAGGGAAAATAAGCTAATGAGCCTTGTGATAATTTAAGTTGTATTGGAGAACAATATATAAACCGATTTTCAACCTCAGAATGGTCAAGGTGCCTACAAATTATGGCTCTTTGCAATTAGGAAAATCAGATTGAATAAGTCATTGCTTGTCATGGGAAGTCCAGATTCTGTAAGATAGAGATGAAAATATTCAACAGTCTAGAATGTGTGGAAAAAACTTGAAAATCAGTTAGATTGACGTCTCTGCAAACTGACATTGTCTATATCTTTTGTTTGATTGACCACATCAAAAAGTTTCCTTTCTTTAATAACTTCTTAATTTTTCCCTGTAGGTAGAGCTTTTAGATCGAGGTTTATTCGCTGTCATGGCTGATTAGTAACAGATTTTCTTTAATTTATGCCTGTTTGAAGTTTGTCTTACCATTTTTTAGAAGTCTGGAAGTGTATCTGTGTATTAATCTTAGACAACTCTAAACTTGTGCAAGAGTTAAGCAATATTTAGTTTCCCATGCAAGAAACCCAAAGTTGAGAAGGTCCTCTTGCAGGTTTCTGTTTTAGAATTTTCTCGGGACCGCAAAATGATGAGTGTTCTTTATAGCCGGAAAAATATGGAAGTAATGTTTTCAAAAGGTGCTCCTGAGAGCATTATTTCGAGATGCACTAGCATACTGTGCAATGATGATGGTTCCACTGTTCCACTGACAACTGATATTCAAGCTGAGCTAGAGGCGAGGCTCCACAGGTTAGTTGTTTGCTAATGGTCATTTACCCTCTGTTTCTTTCATCAAATTCCGATCTTTTTTGGCTGTCATGTTGTCCTGTCCAATGGGATGAATAGCTCTGACTGTAGAAGAGAGATTTTGTTCCTCTTTGGCTTGAAGTCAGTTGTTTTGGGGTACCAATGGCTATCTGCTATTACTGGCAGTCATTACAATGATATGGTCGCCACAAAACTTTACATGTACTGCGGATTTTCCTCATTTCTTGCATTTGTTGCAGCAATTAGTCAATGGTATATATGTTTTCTGGGTTAATGTGTGCAAATATTTTAAATAATGCATTGAGAACTTCCTTTTGCAAGTGATGTAAGTTCTTCTAGAGCCACCTCATGCCTTCAACTGCTGCTTAACTTACAGATCAGTCACTTTCACTTATTCGAAATTTTGGCTGATGACCATGGATCAGCCAGCCAATTACACCAATTCTCTCTACATGGCTTGCAAATAAAGTATTGGGCTCTTATGGTTGAATGGATGCTGATCTTTATTGGTGGCTGTTTCCAGTTTGAGTGGAGTACAACAGTCAAAATAAGCTTGGCTTTTGCATCAGAAATTTTATATTTGAGCCCTCATATAAATAACTCATTGGTGGATCAGTTTCGCAGGAAAAGAAACTTTAAGATGCTTGGCACTGGCCTTAAAAAGGATGCCCTTGGGCCAACAGACAATCTCTCTTGATGATGAGAAAGACCTGACATTTATTGGAATGGTAAAGTTGCTATGAAAGGTGCTTGTGTTTTCTAATATTTTAAACATATTTCCATGTGCAATGCACCGTTCTTGTGTGTTGCGTTATTTATATCATTCTTGAATTCCGTTATGCTACTGATCATAATTCAGATTTCTGTTTACAAAGCTGATAATAATGCACCTGTTGCTGGGTTAGTTTGTAAGGCAAAATTGTGTAGCTTTGTTATACTTTTGGGCTTGAGGAGGATGCTTTATTAAGGGAGAAATTTAGACGTATCTTATGTTTCACCCAACAAGAAGTAAAAGCCAAGAGCAGCTTGTCATGTATTATGTTGCATCTTGTTTACTTTCGGTTTTAAAACAACTGTTGATTTTATTTCTCGGGTTTATTTTTCTTTGTAAGTTATGTATATTTGTTAAATGCTATTACGTTGTAAATGGGATGCAACTTGGTGCTCTTTATTAAACTTACTATCTTATTTGAATAAGTATATTGTTAAAGAATCTCGTAGATTGCCCCAATTTCTCTCAATGAGCCTCAAAATGTTGTTGAGTTGTGAATCGAAGACTTTGCAAATAAGTTAGGACTCTTGTTTCACAATTGACATGGAAATTAAAAGCATGAAAGCTATCTAAAATACCTCTGTTGTAACTTAACTTTTACACTAGGGTACCGGCTTTTCCTTCTCAAAGTAGATGAGAGGTTCTTTTATTATGTAGGCAGAGATTAAATTTTTAAGTTTGATGCATTTGAAGCAAGTAATAAGAGAAAGTTGCAGGTTGTCTCACTGTAATATCCAGGTTCTGGGACATGGAAAGTAGTCCTTTGTTGGAATTCATATCTCTACTTTCATGTTGGAGGAAAGGAAAAAGAAAAAATGAATGATAAAAGCTTTTGGACTTAGCGGAATCCTCAGAAACTGCGTGCATCATGCTCTCATCTGAAGTGCTATGTATTCATGGTTTAACTATCACTATGATGTTTCTCGCTGAAAGAGAAATTGGCTGACTTCTCGTGGGAGATAATTTGCTATCCTTGATGAACAATGAAAGAAATGTCAACTTCTTGGAAATCTAAACTGGTTCTACTGCATACTTTCATGAAGAAAATTTATTTATTATGTCAGGCTTTTGTGTATTATTCTGGCTTTCGCACCAATTATTTGTTGGCCTTCAACTTTTATGAATTTGCCACATGCTCTTTTCCTGTGTAATTTTTATTTGCAATTTGTTAACCATTGCTCTTGAGGCACTTGTTGAATGACTAATTCAAGAAACATATTTTTCCGATGCATTTACTGTTCTAGGAAACATACATTGCTCAATGTGCATGTTAAGTAACTAATGAAGTAAGTAATTGATTTTTTGAAAGTGGAACTTTCCTTATAAAGTATTCTTAACGATTGCCTCAAGAGATCTCATTGACAAGATCCTTTCTATATCATTAAAGACAGAATTGGCCAATTGCCCCCAGAGATCATTGACAAGATCCTTTCTATATCACTAAAGACAGAATTGGCATGAAAACTTCTGAAATGATGTCTTGTATTTCTTTTATTCAGAGTTGTTAGTTTCATGCGGTTTGGTCCTTGTAACTCTTGAATGGCTTGGGTTCTTGCCTCCAAGCTCAACCTTCTAGTTATTTGGTAGTATTTTTGGTGGGTTTTCCTGATCCATATTTTCCCGTATTTTTGAAGGTTGGAATGCTTGATCCACCCAGAGAAGAAGTCAAGAATGCCATGCTTTCATGCATGTCTGCTGGAATACGTGTTATTGTTGTGACTGGGGACAACAAGGTGACTGGAATTAGTTGTACACATTATTAGTCATGGTGGATGGAAGTCATGTTTCTCACATGTACTGATCAGATTTTTCCATACCAGTCCACAGCTGAGTCCCTGTGCCAAAAGATAGGTGCATTTGATCACTTGGTGGACTTTTCGGGACATTCCTATACTGCATCTGAATTCGAAGAACTTTCACCTTTACAGCAAACACTAGCTTTGCAACGAATGGCTCTCTTCACCAGGTATATTTTCTTTATTACTTCAAAGATAATGCACTAGATATTATTGCCCATCTCTGATTTTAAAGATAGTGTTACAAGCTTCAATGATAGATGCTAATGTTTTGTACTGTCCTTCAGGGTGGAGCCTTCTCATAAAAGGATGCTGGTTGAGGCCTTGCAGCACCAGAATGAAGTGGTAGGCTAAAGTGCTAACTATTGGTGTCTTTGTGAATACACGAGCAGAGACAGAATATTGATGATCGTAATTGCTTTGACAGATGTTTCTTTCTTTGTGTACCACAAACTTATTGGCAGAAAACAAAGATTCTTCATTAAAGAACTTCAAGAGAAATTATTGCACTTTTTCTCATGCTGCTAATCAATAAAATGAGCCCCCCAGTAATATCTGCTCTTCTGTTAAGTATGATTTCGATATTGGTCCTTACTGACATGCAGAATTTCAAAATATTACAAATTCTATGAATATTCAGTACAAATGACTCATATCCTAGCTGCTAAACTACTCATTTATCTATGTATTTCTGATCTGTTGAGTAACAAGGGGCTTGATTCAGTTTGTGATTATTTTTGCTTGCTTATATTAATTATTTTATTTTGACATTCTAGATCTCCTGTAGCACACTCTTCTGTATAGTCCTGTATGTTTGAATTTTACTCCTCTTCTGCCATTGTATCCGTCACCTGTTTTTTGTTTTTTTTCCCTTTTTATATGATCAAGAGATGCATAAAAAAGAAAACAGGCTTACTATAACAGTTGAATTTCCCGTAATTTTCTTGTTAGTCTTTTTGGTTGGAAATTCACCTTGTAAACCATTTCCAGGCAGGGAGCATTGACTTTGCAATTTCTTATTACTTGATGAGCTTTTGTCTATAAGTATGGTTTTTGCTGGATATAAGTAGCATGTCCAACTCATTTGTAGAGAACTTTATTGGACCCTTCTGAAGCAATATAGGGTGAGTAGTAGTGATTAAATGATGAGTGCAAACTCACAATGATTCTTCTAGCTGTTATCAGAACTGAAATAACGTCATTGACAAATTCCTTCTCACCCTGTGTTAACTTGGGTGTGGATGTGTGTTGAGCAATTTGTCTCCTACCTACCTATCTTTCATAGCTGATCTGTCCGACCTGTGTATGCTTTAGGTTGCAATGACGGGTGATGGGGTTAATGACGCACCTGCTCTGAAGAAAGCAGACATTGGTATTGCAATGGGATCAGGAACTGCAGTTGCCAAGGTAATTTTGAGTAATAACTTTTCTGCCAGTAGTTAACATTAAAGAAACAAAGCTTTTTGCAAGAAGTCAACCTTGGCTTACCATGTGGATGCAGGAGAAGTTTGGGCTTCAAAGTCTATTGAATAATGTTTTCAACCATAACCTTAGATTACAAATGGATATTTTCTCATTCATCTGCATGTACAAACAGCCAACTATTATTGTTTCATTCTCTGCATATTTACTGGATAGAGTTCATGACTTGTCAGCATCACATGAGGGTAGTTATGTGATGCATAATCTATTGCTATATCAACTTTCTGTTTTTGAGTGATTTGGAGCAACTCATGTTAGTAGGAAAACTCTGCAGTTTTATTTTCCAAATGATTTATGGGATTTCTATTTAACTTTTTTATGGTCTCTTGAGCTTGCAGAGTGCCTCAGACATGGTCTTGGCCGATGACAATTTCGCTTCCATTGTTGCGGTAAGTTTATTGGAAAGAAGCTTCCTCGTTATAGACAAAAGGTTAGTTTGTGTATTTCCGCTTCCAAAACATTTAGTTTCTTGCAGGCTGTTGCAGAGGGAAGGGCAATATATAATAACACGAAGCAGTTTATCAGATACATGATATCATCAAATATTGGTGAAGTCGTGTGTATTTTTGTGGCAGCTGTGCTTGGAATTCCTGATACTCTTGCCCCTGTGAGTATTTTCTCATTGCTATAATTTATTATTCAGAGTCTACTCGTTGACTGTTTATTTAGTTAGAGGAAGGAATAGTTCTCTGTATTGTCTGCTTGCATCAGTTCATTCCCACAAGATAATAACTGTGTATCACAACCTTGCTTGAATACCTAGACTATAGTAGAAGTAGTATTTGTCATCTAATATCTGCATGTCCTCAGGTTTTGGCTTTTTCGTTTTCATTTTACTTTATTCTTTGATGATGAGGAACTCCATCTTGATGGATGTACCCTTGAACAGTGAAATACCTCATCGACCTTGTTAGAACGTCAAATTTAAAAGCTTGAACTGTTAGGTTGATGGAGATTACATTAATATGAAGCTCAGTTAAATGCTATAGACACGCCATGAAGGATACTTTAAGACCCATTCTCAAGTGCAAATGGACTGAAAACAACATGTGGAATTGATGAATGGTGAGCTTCTCAAGCGAAATAAACTAGGGCAGAACCAGGCTCTGATAAATTGTTAGAATGTTTAACCCAAAAGCTTAAGCTGTTAGGTGGTGGAGACTGTAAATAAAAAGCTCATTTAGACCCCATAACAAACCATGCTGGATACTTTATCAGACTCAACTAAACGTTGGCTTTTTATTTGTCCACCACGAGGATTTTTACTTTCTTGAAGCATTGATGGATAAGGTTCTTTTGATCAATAAGAAAAGGAAGCATCTATTGAAATTGATATTAAGTGATGCTTTTCCATGGAAAAAAAGATTTACTTGCAATTTGGGCCATGTAAGAGGATTAAAACACTTAAAGCCTTATGCTGTGCTCAGGAAATTTTCCTCTCTTGTAAATGCTATAATGCACTGTCTCCACCTAGTGCAGAATACCGAGAGAAAAACCATGCTTTTTCTTTTTTTTCCTAAAATATGTAGAATTATTGTACTAGTGATCATGAAGGCATGCGACAACCAAATATCCCATACTCTGGCGGTAGCAAGCTGGAATGAAAGTGTCTTCTCCCTCTTCGTGCAAGCATCGTGCATGAATTTGACATTTATCCTCTCGTTCAAAGGTGTTAATTCAGAGGATTCCTCTCGTTGGTGTTTAGTATGCAGAAAAGGGCCTCAAGGAGCTAACATCTTCCAAATGCTTCTTGTGAAAACTTTTATTGCTAGAATTATTAGGTGACGGCAGTGTCTTTCAAAGTACAGCAATGGCTGAAGCCACTGCTGTGATTGCATAAACATGTTCCTGTCTTTCATGGCCAGATCTGCCTGGAACTTGTGCAAGATGGGCAGAAATCACATGCAATCAATTCTCTTGTATCTCTCAAACAGTAGAAACGCTTGATGAGAACATTCCTTCTCAAGATACTTTAAGTGAACCAATTGGTGTTTGCTTGTTCTCCGCCTAGCAAAATCATTCTATGAAGTAGAATTTCAAAGGCTTGAATTGCATGTCATGCCAATAAGGTGTTAAATTACCTGTGCCAGTGTTGAATCTCCCCCAAAAGGAGATGTCGGCCCTTCTAATTCATTTCTGAGTTTGTACGTCTCTTAGTGCTGATAAGCTATATGTGGACAACTTATTGATTCCCCTCTATATTTTTTTGCGCCATGCTGTTTGAAGCTAGTTACAAAGAAATTATGAAGAAATTTGTGTGTAGAATTAAATGTCAATATTTGAATGTGTAGAAAGGTTTTAGGTGTCCTGTGTTAATTAAGAGTCAAACAGTGCAAGAACCCAGTTTCGAAAACGCAAAAAGTGCTTAATAAAGGCATTGCCTAACAGATTATTGTGACTAATCATAGATTTGTTTTAAAGAAATAACTGGGGGCATCTTTAAGCGCTCTGAACACTCCATTTCATTGTGACATGAGGAATGTAGAATTTATTAGATTTCTTTATGATCTACTTGATTGCAACAATCGAGTTTTTCATGACAGTTTTGCTTAATTTTTCCAGGTCCAACTCCTATGGGTCAATTTGGTTACTGATGGATTGCCAGCCACTGCAATTGGCTTCAATAAACAAGACTCTGATGTGATGAGAGCGAAACCTCGTAAGGTTTGCGTCCTTTGCATTTCACTTCGAACGTTAATCTCAATTTCTTTTTATAACTGTGTTTCTGTTTCTCTACTTCTTAGCGCATTTGAACAAATAAAGTTCTCATTTTTTGTCACTCTAAGATTATGCTTGAAGTCCTATTTGACTGAATCTTGTGTATATTATGGCTAATGGTAATTGCCATGTGGAAAAATGGTTTTGGTAGTAGATGGAAGTAATAACTCATCATATATTAATGATGAGTATTTTTTTCTGAAACTAACTTCATCTTCTTCTATGTACAATTTGGTCGTACAATCAAGGCACATGCCTTTAGTCTCATTAAAACAGTGTCTTTTTGGTATTTTGTAGCCTATGTGGTGAAGGAATTTCTGATACTGGAAAGGAAAGGAGAGAATGAATTATGTTCATGATTCTAAGTAGATGCTAATAAAATTGTGATGTCAAATTCTCTAGGGAAAAATATACTTTTGCTGAACTAACTTCTGTTGCACTTTGCCCAGAAAATTGAAGTAGGTCACTTTGCTGCTGGTAGCTTATAGCATGTTTGGTTTTGTCTTGATTTGAACTTTAAAACGTGCAACCTGTTTTTGGCATGAAAATTACATGCATTACAAGTTCTTTGTAAAACCATCTTTATATGGCATTTGATGTTTAACTTGGCAAGAAGCTCCTTGTTTATCCTCCTCCAAATTTTATTCATCTACCCTATGATTTTCAGGTTGGTGAAGCCGTGGTCACTGGATGGTTATTCTTCCGTTATTTGGTTATTGGAGGTTGTGCTTCCTAGATCACATTTCGCCTGTAACTTTTTTGTCTATGTGCTTCCTAGATCACAGTGTGCATTAGTGAATAAGCTGTGTGATTTATGAGAATCCTATCAGGTGCCCAACTACAAAACACGTGCTTTGTCAAAACATCATAAGGTGAAAGCGCATCTTTAGTTTCTCCTAAACCATCAGGCTGATGTTGCATTCAGCGACAATGCCATCGTCCGATGATAAGAAAGATGGATTTCTTTGTATTTTTCTGAAACAGGAAAAGATGGATTACCATGAGATTAGGAAACATGAGAAATTATCTTTTTCTTTTCAAGGATCAGTGACTTATGTTATTCTTATGCTTTTGGATTTGTCCTCACACACATTCTGGATGTTTCAGGAGCCCACAAATACAAGATTTTCTAAAAGCATTGACATGCAAGATTCATAGAAAAACAAAGAAATCACAAGTATTGGGCCAAACGTTTCATAAGATTGCATGTCATTGCATATATCATAATAAATCTTACACAAAGTCTTCATTAGTTTATATGTCATATGGTTTCTGCAATCTAGTTTGGTGTTGATGTATGCTCTCATTGTTTATTTGGTAATTAAGAGACATTGGCATGGTGGTGGAACTCAATGTCACTCGATGTATCACATTATTGAAATTTCTTTTGGGCAATAAGAGAAATCAAGCACTACTGGCTTAGTCGCACATGATATGGCAGAGGACTGTTTGATATGTATTATCTCCTTGAGTTTTCAACCCAAATTTATGCTTTATTATAACTTTACGCTTAAATGTGTTTCGAACTTTTCCTGATTTACACCTTCCTTATTAATGGTTGAATGTTATTATACATGTCATGATGATAACAGAAGCATATTTGTATCCGTGTGCTGCAGCCTATGTAGGCCTTGCCACTGTAGCGGGATTCATTTGGTGGTTTGTTTATGCGGATAGTGGTCCCAAGTTACCATACAGTGAATTAGTGAGTGTTCCTATTCTGGTGTCTTTGCACATTAAATGTTATAATTTGTGATTATAGCAAAACCAACATTATGACATTTGCGTTATTTTCTTTTTGCTTTACAATATACATAGGTGACTTGCATAGGTAATCCAGAATTCTGTGTCAAATAGATGCAATAGAGTGGATATCATTGTTTCATTTATACCCCACTGTTTCCTCTCTCTTGACGATCCTAGAATATTTATAAACATGTTGAGATATGTTTAGACATGTTTATAGATGTCTCAACACATTTTTACCTGTTTATTATATATATAAGAGTGGATATCTTAAATGCATCGTGTTATTAACCCCATTTAATAAGCTTATTGTGTTCACATTTCAAATTTGTGACATGATTAATAAATGTACCATGAAAAGATTAGACCTAATTTTGACACAATTACGACATTGACACACCAATTGCCAGCCCTTAGATATAACCTCCTTAGTTTCCTCTCAAGAAAGATTATTTGAATTACGCCTTCCATGGATATCTGAGGAACAACCTTCCAGTTTTTCTTACTTGGATTGCATAAAGTTCCTATCTACTGTGAAGATATCTTTGATGGGACTGATTACAAGGCAAAGCTGGAGTCTTTTATTTTATGTCTTTCTTCTCTTATATTGAAAAGAAAAAAGAAAGAAGGCTTGTCTCTTTTCGAGTCACGTTTTTAGCTGAAACATACTGCTTTGGCTTTTTATGTTTTGGAGATAACTTTTACATACTTAAATTGACTTTTGTAGAAGCTCTAAATGTGCATTTATTTCAGATGAATTTTGACACTTGCTCAAAAAGGGAGACAATGTATCCATGCAGTGTATTTGATGACCGGCATCCTTCAACTGTATCGATGACTGTCCTTGTTGTCGTTGAGATGTTCAATGCCCTGAATAATCTTAGTGAAAATCAATCTCTGCTGTAAGTATCCAGTTCATCTTAGATCTTATAAGTTCTTCCTTGATATCTGGTATCAGACTAGTCTATTTCTCATCTTTTGCTAGTGCCTGAAATGTTGTACCTTTAAATTGATACATGCTTGGGAAGGTTATGTCAATCTAAGGTATATTGAAGGAAGCTTCAAACTATAATGCTTGATTTAGTTCTTTCGGTTGATCTCATCTGCTAATCACCCTCAAGCGTTTAGTCTCACTGCATGATACCCGTAACAGAATGGTCCTGGACGATAATTATTAATAGAAGATCTTGAAGCAGATGAACTTAACATCACAAAAAAAAAAGTGTATTTTCAAGACTATGCGGCATTATCAGCATTGATGATGAGTAGGGGCATATCTTGGTTACAGGAAATTTTAAGTACATGATAAGAAGCTTGACAAATCTCTTTGGAATGTGCTCGGACGTACAGCACATGATGATTTCACCAATTGGCAGGAAATATCCTTTCAGCTCACAACTCATCTAGTATTTAAATTGGTTATATAGCACTAGCTAAAGTAGGAAATTGTTAAAATTATGACATAGAACATCAAAGGAACTTTTGATTTCTTTGATGGTGTCAGCTAAGTGTGTCTTGGAGGGTTACAATGGAAAGGAATGCTTTCCCCCTATTTGTCCATCCATGCATTGACCCTAATATATAAAATGTTCTCTGGATATAGCCTCTCTTTGATATTTTATTGCTACATCCATTGGCTGTTTTAGGCCTATTTGGTGACCTGATCAAGTGCTGAAAACTAAAAATTAAGCATTGAATAAGATCAGGTTTGTTTGATAATGAATTGACTTTAATTATTTGATTATGTAAAAAAATCACTTAATCTAGTAAGTAAGAGAGGGGTTACTTAATTTGTCCAATAGATGAGTAATAGATGGTAATTAGAATCTTGGAAAATTTTTAGATACAACGTACCATTGATGGTCTTTTTCCTATGTTTGGTAAGAGGTTAATAACATTCAGCTATAACCCACCCACGCATGGCTGTGCTAGTTGAGGCCTGGCCTCTTGACCACCAGGTCAAGGGTTCGACTCCTAGAGTTCGCCACAACTCTTAGAGCAATTCCATGACTTAAGCGGGGGGCCCCAGCTGGTGGGTTGCTCGGCTAGTCTCCCCCGAGATATAGTCAGTGTTGTGCTCCCGTAAGGTGAGCTTGGCCGGATCCTCAGCATTAAAAAAAAAAAAAATTCAGCTATAAATTTTAATTACTATGAAACAACTTTTTTATTTTATTATTCAACAGTAAAATGATAAGCGCTTGAGTTTTATGCTTAAATTTTCAACACTTACTTTTCAGTTTGACCAAGCAGGCCCTTAGTTTTCTTGCTCCCAGACGACAAAAATGTAGTTGTCTTTACAAAATTAAATGCATGTCACTTGTAAGCAGGTTGGGCTTAATATACTGTTTAAACAGTATTTGGTGGACAGAATGCTGTCATTAGTTTGTTTGCTGATATTAGCCCTGCAGCTTCTTTTACTTTCTCCTTGGAAAAAAATATAGTTCCTGCTAATTTTTTCTTCATGTTTAATTATAGTATTATTCCGCCATGGAGTAACTTGTGGCTTGTTGCCTCCATCATCCTGACGATGCTTCTCCACGTTTTAATACTATACGTGCATCCACTGTCCGTCCTTTTCTCTGTAAGTGGCTATTCATATTGGCCCATCCGAGATACTACTGATAATTGAAGAGAATTTATATATATTTTCTTGATAAAATTGAATGAAATGCATTGCAGGTTACCCCACTGTCTTGGGCTGAATGGACTGTTGTTTTGTATCTTTCCTTCCCTGTAAGTAGTGCTTAACATGTCATCTGCTAAATGCGAATCTCTCTTTAGATCCCAATGAAAAACTGTACATTGCTTCCTTTCTGCTTTTCGATGCTTTCATTTGTTCTTTTTCTCATTTCAAGATTGACCTTCTAGTGGTCAGTTTTGATCTGAGAACAGACGAGGCTTTTATACATTTTACCATGGAATTTGCAGGAGAGATGCTTCCTGTTCTCCTACACATTATTGACCTAATTCTTAGTTACTGATCTTGAATTCATTTTCATGAGTAAAATTTTGATCATTATTCCCTAAATATCATCATGTAATATCGACTGCAGGTTATAATTATCGATGAAGTCTTGAAGTTTTTCTCGAGAAATTCTTGCGGTAATCTTACCTACACCATACTTTTTTTTCCATATAGATCATATAAACCCATCATTAAACTGGGATAGTACATAGACAAAATACCATAAGTTTAATGGTGTTATGCAACCTGTGAATCAGCTATTTTAATCCGCCTGAAGTCAATTGAATTTCATCTCTTGGGAGTCTTGCCATAATTAGTGTAGTATTTAGTATTTAATTGTAACTGACCTTTAACTGCTTTTGCCATCTCTTTTAATTACTAGAGTTTAGTCTTTCCCCTGCCTGCCAGGTGTTTGCTTTGATAATATGCTTTACATGGCTTTCCTGTATGAACAGGCATGAGATTCAAATTGAGACTAAGGCGAGCTGAATTGCTTCCTAAACGGGAAATACGTGATAAGTGAAGATACAAATCCGTGACATCCAATCCAAGTTATTTATACACACTACTTCCTATGGAAGCAATTTTGGGTAACATATCATACACCATTTGTGGAAGTAGCCGCATTCTGTTCATTGTGGAGGCTCCATTCCGGCTTTTGTCTGCTTCAGAAAGTTACTGTGAAAGGAGGGACTCTGCAAGTTTTGAGACTTCCTGTCTAGCTGTAATGCAATGTTGTACTATATGGAGAGGAAACAGGCTGACAGAAAGATGTAATCTAAATCTCACACCACAGTAACATTATAATGGCAATTACTCCCTTGAACCCTGACAAACAGATTCGAGCCGTGTCTTATGCTGCTTGCTCAATACTACCAGTCAGTTTCTAGTTTTTTAAGGCTGCCTGTTGCTGGAATTATAGAGGCTAATTTGAGAACAGTCAAAGCTTGAGCAACTGGGTCAACTGAGTTAACATGGGCTACTGCAGTTCTATATACTCAAATTGATTGAGTGATAACTGATGTTGGCTAAGAGTATCACTTAAAGGCTGATGATTAGGTGATTTCAAGAAATTGACAAAATATTACGAAATTTAAAATGTCAAATTCGAGTATGACGGTGATGTAGATCCTCTAGACTGTTCACCTAGTACCTCTTAGTCTTTAGGAACTCCCAATTCTTCAAGACTTGTTCACGTATATTCTTCCAACTATTTCGGATCTTCTCACTTCGCTTGTAAGTTCCTTTTATGCGGATATCATGAGTCAATAACAACACTTTCATATATCAAACTTGTGAACCGACAAAAAAAATATATCAAACTTGTGAGGATTTGTGGATTGTTTTGTCTAACTCCAAAATATATTAAGATGTTTAAAGAAGCACGAAAAGCTCATCCCCTGCGAAGCCGTTGATGCTGGGCTCGGCGTGAATCGCTGCCGCCGCCACATCCGCGACGGTCTTGCAAGCTCGCCGCCACCCCCCGCCCCACCCGCGCTGCCTCGCCGTCGTCTCTTCAGGGCTTCGCCTCCTCAACGGGCAGCCCCGTTGCCGCCGGTCGTCCGTCGCTACTCAGCTGATCTGCTGCGCACTCCTTTCCCGATGGTCTGACCAGCTGTTGGAGCTGATTCTTGGTGGGTAGGGTCACCTTCTTCTCCTCTTCAAAACCCACAAAGAATCTCTACCTGGTACGTCCTCCTCTTTGGCCCGAATGGCTGAATTCGGTTAGGGTTTCGTGCCCTGTTCTGCTGGTTTTTGCGATCTGTGGAATGATGGCTGAGGCGAGTTTAGCCCATAATGTTGGGGTTGGGCCGAGTTCTCGAAGCCCCTCCCGTCCTGTTTTAGACCGTTCAACTCAGGATGGTCTTTCGGAGTTAGCTGCGAGACGTGAGGATGCGTCCGATGCTGCTGCGAGAGATGGCCCTCAACTGAATCGTCCCCCTGCTGGTCCGGCTGGTCCGAGAGGGAGGAGGCGTGATAGATCAGCCTCTCAAAGGCCTTCACAGGGTAGAGACTCTGGTAAACCTGCTCCACGCACTTGGGCTGCTATTGCTAAGGTTGTGGAGAAGGGATACGATCTTGAGTATTTCCCTTCGTCGTTTGTTAATGACAAACCTGTAGTGGAGATGACTGATGATGAGGTTGAGGCAGCTGACCCTAAGCTACTTGATTGTCTTGTTGGATACTTTATTGGTAGAAGATTATCGTTCAAAACTACTTAAATGGCGCTAAAGAACGCATGGGGGCTTAATCTTGCTGAAGTTATGTCTAATGGAAAGGGATTTTTCTTCCTCCACATTCCGGATGGAGAGTTTCGTCGAAAGGTGTTGGAAGGGGGGCACATTACGATTGCCAGGATACCGTTTGTTCTCCAGCAATGGAGCCTACCATTGAGCTGAAGAAAGATGCTCATCTTACTGTGCCGGTGTGGGTTAGGTTGAAGAACCTCCCGCTCGTGTTTTGGTCTGCCCAGGCGATCAGCAAAGTCGACAGTGTTTTAGGGAGATCTCTCTTCGGGGATTAGCGAACAAGCCAGCTGAAGATGGTTACGTTCGCTCGAGTTTGTGTTGAGATCACTGCTAACCAACCTTCTTACGACTCTCTTGAGATTACTCACAAAGGTGAATCATGTATGGTGGGAGTTGAATACGAGTGGAAACCTGTAGCTTGTCCGGTGTGTGGCATTTTTGGCCATAGATGTGGCCCTCATCCAGCTCGGCCTCCTATTGTGGAAGTTGCTCGTCAGCATCAGGGTCCTCACTCTCAAGCCCCTGCAACCTCAGCTATCTCCCTTAATCCCCCATTTGCAGCTCCTGAGACATCTATTCAGCCAGGACAGGTGGTAGCTATTGCTGATAATCCTTTGTTTGTTAGAAGAACTGCTACTGTGACTTCTGGGGGGAATCTCTCCTTGTTTGAAAGATGCTGCACCTCCAGTTGATGCCACTATCCCACCTTCTAAAGGTGGCACTGAATGCTCGGGCTCAAGGGATGCTCTGGCACAGCCTTCGACTGTAATTCCTGCTGCTGATTTGTCTCAACAGGATGTTGATCCTGGTTGGAAGCAGGTGAAAAGTAAGAAGATCAAGCCATTTTCTGGTAAGAATGCAGCGTCTCTCCGGTTGGCTCCTCTTTTGGAAGGGGGTGTGAAGCCGAAAGGTCATGCTCTTGAGAAGGCCGTACTTCGCAAGCCTCCTACAAATTCAAAGAAATCCTTGAAGATTGGTGATGGTCCAACCCCCCAGGTTGAGGCAGGAGCTGTCCCGACTTCCTTGGTGCCTCGGGGTGCCTTGGAGGATGAGATTGTAGCACCAAGTGCTTATGACGGATCCGATGATGAGGACCTCCTTTCGGTTGGTGATCAGCCTCAGGCTTCTCCTCCTTCGACTGCTGCCACTCTTGCCCAGAAATCTCAAGCTCCAGTGAAGAACACTTCGAACCTTGGTGAAGGGCATCCAACGATGGGGGTGGTGGTTGAACCTCCGTCCTTTGTGCATAATTCTAGCTTGGGTGATGAAATAACTAGCTATTCGGATGATGATGTACTACTCTCTTTCTGTCGTTCTCCTCCGAAAGCTCCGAAGCTTGTTGGAAAGACGGAATCCCTACAAGACAAACTTTTAAAGATGCATCCTGATCCGCCCCCTTCGGTATTGCCTCCCCCGGCCTCTGGTCGGCGCAAGAACACTAAGAAGAGGTAACTCTTCTCCCTTTCTATGTATATAGGTATATGGAATATAAGGGGCCTAATGGGCCCCATTAGATGTGCGGAAGTTCAGAAATTTGTTTCTTTAAATAACCTAAACTTAGTTGGGTTGCTGGAGACAAAAGTTCCCGATTCCCTTTTCGATTCTATTTCCTCGAGCCTTTTAACGGGTTGGAATTGGGTTGCAAACCACGAGTATTCTCCTACAGGTAGAGGTAGAATTTGGGTAGGGTGGAACCCAGATTTTGTTACATTTGAAGCTTTTTCTATCAATGCTCAAGCTATCCATGGCCACATGCGGTCTTTACTATCGGGTCTTTCTTGTTGTATTTCGGTGGTTTATGGTGAGCATACCTTTATCTGTCGTCGGCCCCTATGGGACGACCTTGTACACATGAATAATATTATGCAGGACTCTGCTTGGTTGGTCGCTGGGGATTTCAATGCAATCAAAGATCCATCTGACCGAGTTGGGGGAGCTTCCAATTGGATCCCTTGCTTTGACGAATTCCGGCTTTGTCTAGAACAAACTGAATTGGAAGACTTGAGGTATGTTGGACTTCGGTACACTTGGTTTACTTCCTCAGGAGTCGGAAGAAAAATGAGAAAAATTGATCGGGTTTTGGTAAATGGGAAATGGAACCATGTCTTCTCCTTTTCCGAAGTTTCTTTTCTAAACTCAGGTATTTCTGACCACTCCCCCATGGTTGTCAGAATTCTTAACCCGGCCTTTAGGAAAAAGCCTTTCAAATTCTTTGAGTTCTGGATGATGCACCCCGCTTTTACTTCCATTGTTCGGCAAGTTTGGGAAAGCCCGGTGGTGGGGCATCCCATGTTTATACTTATGTGCAAGTTAAAAATGTTGAAATGGCGACTCAAAGAGCTAAATAAAGAGGCTTATTCTGATATATCTGAGAGAGAACTGCTGCTGCTCGAGAGGCTCTTCGAGTTACGCAGCTTGGCCTTCAGCAAGACCCAGGCAGTATCACCCTTGCTGAGTTGGAGAAATCTCGGCGCCGTCAGTTTGTGGAGTTACGTTCTCAGGAGGAGTCTTTTTACAAACAGAAATCAAGAGTGAGATGGCTCCAGCAAGGTGATCGAAACACCAAATTTTTTCATCATTCGGTTAAAAGAAGACAACTCAGAAACAGGATTCTTTCAGTAAAGGATTCCACTGATTCTCTCATATCGGACCCTGCCTTGGTGCCCCATGTTTTTGTTTCCTATTTCAGCAACCTCTTGATGCCTCAGCCTGCCCTCTCAAAGCCTTCGTTGCCGGAGCTGAAGGCATTCATTCGACGGCCTCTTTCCATCGATCGGGCAGGTGCTTTTTCTCGCCCAATTATGGACACCGAGATCCGCGACACTGTTTTTTCTCTAGCTCGTGGTAAAGCCCCTGGACCAGATGGGTTTACAGCTGAATTCTATAAGAGCAATTGGGATTTGGTGGGGCCTTTGGTAGTTGAGGCGGTGAAGGACTTCTTCTCCTCAGGCCAGTTGCTGAGAGAAGTAAATAATACAATCTTAACCTTGGTGCCAAAAATTCCGAATGCTTGTGGGGTTTCTGATTTCAGGCCTATAGCATGTTGTAACACAATATATAAGATCATTACTAAGATAATGGCCAATCGCCTTGCTGCTGTGTTGAATGGCCTGATAAGCCCCCCTCAGAATGCCTTTGTGAAAGGTAGGAGAATCACTGATAATATTCTCCTAGCTCAGGAGCTATTTGCAGGTTTCCACCTCGACCCTTATCTTCCCAAATGTGCAATTAAGGTGGACTTCCAAAAAGCATATGACACAGTGGATTGGGACTTTCTGGAGCTTACTCTTTCAGCTTTTGGTTGTCACGTAAGGATGATCAGACTCATCATGGTTTGTGTTCGCACCCCCAGGTACTCCATAGCTATCAATGGTGAGCTTCATGGTTTTTTTTTTTCAGGTGGACGAGGACTTCGGCAAGGGGACCCTATGTCCCCGTACCTTTTTACCTTGATAATGGAGATTTTCTCGAGTATCTTGGCTTCTCACACAGCTCATAAGGACTTCAAATACTTTTGGAGGTGTAAACATCTTAAGCTTTCCCATCTCTTCTTCGCCGATGATGTTTTCCTTTTTTCACAAGCTAATTGGGCTTCGGTGACTATACTCAAAAGAGGACTTGACATCTTTTCCTCTTGGAGTGGCTTATTGCCTAACGAAAATAAGAGTGAAGTTTTTTTGGCGGGAGGCTCTCCTACTCTGCGAAGGCATATTCTTCTGACATTGGGTTTTCAGGAAGGGAAGCTTCCAGTACGCTATCTAGGAGTCCCAATTATTTCTTCAAGGCTTGGTAAAACGGACTGTATGGCACTTATTGACCGGATCACAGCCAGAGTTCAGACTTGGGCTCAGCGGTTTCTTTCTTTTGCTGGAAGACTCCAGTTAATCAGATCAGTACTCCACTCTATCCAGGCTTTCTGGGCTAGTGTGTTTACTCTTCCTGCTTCGGTTATTGATCGTATCGAATGTATCTTGAGACAATTCCTCTAGAAAGGCCCATCCCTGGGCCGGGGGGGAGCAAAAGTTTCTTGGGAAGATGTTTGTGTTCCCAAGAAGGAAGGTGGTTTGGGTATTCGTAGATTAAAGGACTGTAATAAAGCTGCCATGCTTAAGTATATTTGGGTTCTGTTTACTGACAAAGAATCCCTTTGGTGTCAGTGGATCCACACCAATTTCTTAAAAAGGGATCACTTTTGGGTTTCCTCCATTCCCACTGTATGTTCTTGGGCTTGGAAGAAAATTCTCCAGCTGAGAAGAGACTTTAGGGCTTCTTTTTTGTGGAAACTGGGTGATGGTCATTCGGTCTCGCTTTGGTATGACAATTGGCACCAGGAAGGCCCTTGGAGCCTCATTTTTCCAGACTCTCTTATTGCTACCTCAGGACTTACTAGACAAGCAACAGTGGCAGATTTACTTTCGCCTGAGGGCCGTGTTTTCAGGACTCTTTTGGAATCTTGGCAGTTTGCCTTGCCGGTTCTCTCTCGGAACCCTGATCGTTTCTATTGGCGCGAGTCTTCTGATGGTGATTTTTCAGTAGCCTCAGCTTGGGAGGCAATTAGGACCAAAAAGATTCCGGTTCCTTGGGCTCGTTTTACCTGGAATAATGCTATAGCCCCAAGATTTCAATTTAACCTTTGGCTGATTATCAAGAACAGATTGCCTACTCAGGCTTTTCTCATATCCATTGGAAGGATTGATTTTGAATTATGTGCTTTTTGCAATCATATCCCAGACTCTATTGATCATCTCTTCTTTGATTGTCATGTTCCTGCGACACTTGCTTTCTTTTGGGCTAGAAGATGTAATCTTCCATGGCTTAACAGAACTTGGGCGGAAAATCTCCACTGGGCATTGAATTTCTGTCGGGTAATGACTTCTTTCACTCTATCGCCCGTTTCTCTTTTGGGGCCTTATGCCATCTTATCTGGAGGAAAAGGAACAGCATCATCTTCTGTGGTGAAGCTCTTGAGGTTGCAGCTTTGAAGAATCATCTCATCAAAGTTGTGAAAGACAAAGCCCTCACCTTCAGTAGAGTACCGGGCAACCCTAGGAATAGAAGGCTCCAACGAGGATGGGGATTTGACCCCTCTGTCTTCGTTGGTGGCCTTGCTGAGCATATGGATTGATGGCGGGTCATTCCGGATTTTTGAATGGTGCTATGGTTGCCGTTACTAAGTTGATCTTTCTTTGATCTTGGGTGTTTGCTGTGCTATGTTTGCCGGTTGTTTTGGCTGGTGTTTCTTGTGCTTGTTCTGGTTCTTTTTCCTGGCTCCCTTTCCACTCATTCTGCTTTTGCACTATGAGTGAAAGTTTTTGGCGCCGTTTTTGTATAGCTAACTCTCCTTTAATATATTCTTACCTTTACCAAAAAAAAAAAATAAATAACTAGGGGACCGAGTGTTTGAATCTCGCATATCTATTTTGGAGAATTCAAGAATGCAATTACTGGCTGGAGAACTGAAGCGTTGGATACGGGTGAATCTGTTGTGACATTACCGGTTAATCTGTGACCGCAATGTGTTGTAACGTGAGTTTTCTTCCCGTCATTTATAAATTCATGACATAAATTGGTCCGTGGTTCTGTCAGACTCATTCTCTGTTCACTCAGAGGAACTTATGCATAATATTTTCCTGAGAAGTCAAGCTTTTGATCATGTATTTGCTGTACTGCCCTGTTTCGTTGACTGGATGGACATGAAACTGAAGTAAGTGAGAGGACAAGTGAAGAGCATTACACAAACTATCTGCGAGAAGGTAAACAAATGCATGAATTGGTTATACGGCTCGTGGATATAGGATGAGAAGAGAGTTTTGTTCAACTTGCAGTGAAATTATCTCTTTGCGCCATGAACATGAAGTTGCTGGAGGTGGCCCGTATGAAATCTAGTTGGCTGCTATCAATAAATGACGAAAATATAATTTGGTGCCCAGTCTGGAAACCAGTAAGCATGAATGAATTCTTTTTGCAGATGCTTTTAAATGACTAAGTTAATGCTGTTTGCTCCTAGTTGCGTAGGCAATGAGCTCTGTAAAGGGAAAGGAGGGCCAATGATGACTGTTAAAGCCGTTCGCGATCAGGCTCGAGTCCTCTAGAGTGGCTCCCGCGATATCCACCTTTCAAACATAGCAAAACATTCTTCAGGCTTATACTCAGGAGCTGTGTGCCCTCCACCCTGCAGATTAACCCAATTATAGCAAGCATTCAGTTCCATCACGACTCAGCTTGAAACTAAAGAGTGCGTCAGGGTTCTTGCCTTAACAGTTGCGAATGTCATTCCATTCGAGTAAGTCCTCGTGTAACTGCATAATCCCAATTCATTCAGGAACACCATTTAGGTAGCTTTAATACTGACTAGCTACTCTGGATTCAATTCTAGCTTACCCAGCAACTTGACCTCGGACCATCCACGGTCGCCAGTCATCAATGATGGAATAGTTCAGCGATCTTATCCATGCTTGAGTACCCATAAATGGTACAATCATGTCATGATCTCCACTGTCAAGGCACATAAGAATATTTGGGATCTATCATAACCTCTAATACAAAGAGAAGCTAAAATAGATTGATGTTGAATCATCAAGTTGGACTGACCTGTAAATTAGAGAACGACAGCCTTTTGCACTGAGCTTTGCGTGGTATTGCAGAGTGCTCGAAATGTCAGTTGTATAGTTCAATCCATTGTTGCACCTTTGCCAGTCCCCAATGCTCCCCTGCAATTAAGTTCATGCTTCATTGATCTTACGTCAACTATTTTGGGGTGAGTTCATGGTTCTTCATTTCAGTTCTTTTACCTTTCTTATGTGAAGAGCCTCCCGGACATTGTCGTCATTGGTCCAGCTATAAGAAAGCCTGTATCCATAAGTCTGCACTTACATGAACAGAGAGATGAATCTGCCAAAAGTAGGGAGGTAATGGCATGCAAAAACTAAAAGAAAACGAGATTGCAGCTTTGAGTTGATTTCTTGGCCTTCTGGTGATGTGCAAGTAGGTGGATGATAGAACGAACAGAAGGGACTGTAAGAGCTTTAGATGGCACATTTATAAGCTTTTTGCTTTTTAGTTAGAACATCCTTTGAGCAATCCACAATCTATACAAGAACGAGGAGAATGTATGTAGGACAAGCTACCCGACAGCCTAAATCGAGATCGGTGGGTTCAGGAACAAGGAAGAAATTCTCAAGAAGAGATCTCCTGTCTCCGAACATCTCCCCAGGCTTCACCGATGCAAATCCACACAGAGGTTCCAGGATTTGGGCGGTTTGAAGTCCTGAAGTGCACTGTGAAGGTGAAAGGCAGTACATGGATGAAGTATCATCTTGGTAAACACCAAAGAGGTTTAAATATAAGATGTAGAGGATGCATGGGCTATCTACATCAACTGAACTCATTCACTTTTCATCAGCATGGGGTACCTGATAGAAAGCCATAAGATCGTTCATACAATCCGCATCACTGGACTCGGAAAATTGATAATGCCCTTTACAAGTCCTCTTCAGTGACTGCAGCAGACAAATTTTGTTCGTCTCAAAGTTCAGTAAGATCCTCCACCCCTTCGGGGCCATAAGCAGAATCTAATCGGATCATTTTATGTAGGGAAAACACTAAGTCACCTCGTAGAGCTCGTCCGAGATGAGCCCCATTCCATGAGCAAACAGTACTGGCGCATTTTGGTCAAAACCTGGTTCGGTCAACGGATTACCGAGTACGTAACCCTGCATCCATTTAGAAGAAACTAACTTCTAGTCAAAGCAGAAAGTTGAGCTAACTTCTCTTTCTTAGCTCAGCGTGCCAATCATTATACATTTACAAACCTGGATGTTTATAGCTGGACTTTTGCCTTCATCGTTTCCTGCGAGGCCATGGAAAATGAGAATGAAAGCCAGTAGCATTTTGCTTGTCACTCTACTGTTTGAGTGCTTGAATATTCGAATTCACATCAACCTAGCTAACACTGATTTCAGCTGTAGGATTCTTCTTTTCTGACCAAATTTGAGCTTTTGATTTAGAATCTTGGCCATTCCATATCAGCTGCTATTTGTCGGAATCATTAGGTATCGATACCTTTGACTTGATTGGTAAAATGTTCTCACCACTAAAAGCGCATGGTTATACAAACATCCTTCGAAATTTTTGAATAATGGACGGAGGAAGTTGGGAGCTATCGGGACCTGGTGCAGATCATTGAGTTATGCCTTTAAATCAATCTCAAATTTTAACAAGTCCTTCAGTTTCTAGGCCTTCATCTCTAAAATGATTACTACACAAAACCGCTTAAACAAGTGTAAATGGAAACTGAACAATTGCGATGAATAATACAATGGTCCTTTCAATAAGATGTGCTAAAACAATTGTCAAATTACCATCCATAATCTCTTGAACAAGGATTGGGAGGGTTAATCCCGAATACGAGTCTCCGCCAATGTAAACGGGATTTGAGATGAACTCAGGATGACTAATCAACCACTGCAATTTCCCCAAAATTATATGAGCAAGTTAGTTATCTCATTAAATCATCTGAAGTCGAGTAATTCATCAAACTCATGGTACACGGACTGTAGCTCCTATTTAGATCAGAATTCTCTGAGCATACCCTCCTCAAGAACTGATGGAGATGTTGCACTTGTCTGAAGTCTCCAGTCTCATAAGCAAGCGGGTTTTCTGCATACGAGAATCCAGTCCCAACAGGCGAATCGACAAATATAATGCTGGATGCCTGAGAATCCCAACTATTAGTTTCGATCACAATCGTGTCAAGAAAATACAATGTAGTATCATCATCTGATATAAATTAAGTCTGGTTAACTCATGATGTGCCATTACTTTGGTCCATGAATATGGATTGAGAACGAACTCCGGCAAGCTCCTGTCATACGCCTTTATATTGAAATTTAGCGGACCTGCAAGAGTGAGTGATCACCATGTGTAGACAAGGAGAAAATCGGTGCGGCTATGCAAGTGAACACGATATGCAGCTCCCTCATTCTCACCGATTTCATAGATGAGACCGGACAAAGCGGAGCAACCTGGACCGCCGGTTAGCCAAAGAAAGAGAGCATCTTCCTTAGAATTTCTCTCCGATTCCACAAAGTAGTAGAAGAGTTGAATTTCCTCTGAATTCACCCACAGCCACATACCTGATTCAATGGGGAAAGCACCTCATATTGATCAAGTTTGCACCCGTTAAGCTTTCTGGCATAGCGATAGGCTTAATGAAGCCAACGTTGGGAGCTTGATAGAGGCATGTCGATCGAATGAGAAATATGAACAGCATAATTCCGATAACATTGCACAAATAGAAGAAATGTTATGTACACTAATAATACGTGGTTGACATATTAAGTGATGTGGCAGATTGTTATAAGTGTCGAATGAGGCTCACTTGTTTACATGTTTGTTGCAGCCTACCACATCACTTGGTATATTCATTTTGTAGACTAATTTTAGTATGCTTAGTGTTGCTCGATGAATGAAGAATTTGACCCATTTTAAACAGCATAAACCCCATTTTTCTTGAAAATGTAAAACTATTGGGTGTTATAAAAATTCAGAGATAATCCATGGGGTTGATGTACCAATTAAGAATCAACGTGGACGTGTGGGTTAAACTCATGACAGAAGTTTGACAGTTCAAACTTGGGTGATCAATTTCAAGGTGGATCAATTTCAAGACTAAAACCTCAAACCTACTGTATAGGTGGATCGAGAACTGGATTTATTTGATAAAAATCACATAATTGATATTAGATGATACTTTTTTAGCCTATAATTAGTAAAGTCTTGTTAATTGAGTGGCCTTGTGTGCCTACTTCAAACTAGAGGTTGTGGATTTCATTCTTCTTAATTGCATTTCACAATATTTCTTAAAAAGGACCAATTAAACGGCAATTTTGACCGGTTGGGTAACGTCAGTTTAGTTCAATTCTCAGGTTAAACCGACTCAATTACTCAATCCTAATTCTGACACCTCATAAAAAGAACTCCATATGCTCAGCGATCTCACTTGAATATGGCTTATGTGTTACTCGATCCACGAAATTAATGTGATGGTTTATATGCATAGTTTCACCTACCTAAGGAGAATCAATCATAAAAAATGACCAAGAAAAAAACTTTGAGACACATATGAGTGCTTTGATGTGAGACCCAATTTATTCACGGGAAGGGAGACAGTAAATAACAATTCACAAGTAGAGACGACATTCAAAATAGGGTGAGCGACCGAGTCGGGAAGAACTTGCCCGGTTCTTTGTACCTGTCTCGAATCGGTCTTATACACCATATTGAAAAACATTTAGAAAGATGCAAAGGAAAAGTGAATCCAAGCCTCCAACTTAGAGCAGGTATCGAAGACCCCTCAACTAATAAGACTTTACCAATAATAAGCCAAAACAAATAATGTATAATATCAATTATGTGATACCGGCTGGTTCGGTTCTGAGTTTTTTCCAGGTATAATTCATTTGGTTCCTTGTTCCAGTCTTTCAAAACCAGGACCTATAGGGTATGTTCCAGATATTAGTTTCCAAACCGACCCATCTTGAAACCAATCACTTCGAACTTTAGATGTCATCACTTGAATACTCATTTTGGGGCGTAGTCTACATGGCTTGTAGCGGAGGAGAATGGAGAATGATTCATAAGTATGTTTGGCACCACCCGATACTTCTTTTAGGTACTTGGCTCTCATGTGGATTGGGATGGGTAGTTGGGTCATTACTAATGGTAAATAGCATACGATCGCCTAGAGCATGGAGGTTCCATGTGTTGGTCTGGTGGGGACGGTAATAAAGGTCTATGAAGCAACGCAGGAATTCTATATCGACAACGGCGACAGTAGTATTCGCCCACTCGAGTACACCATTGGCGTTTAGTTCATGAGGATCGGATCAGATCGTTCCGAGCGACGACAGAGGCATGATCAACAAAAGCCTCGTGGATCGGCACTAGACTCCCACTCACCCAGTTTCAAGATGAAACGGAAGAGGCCCTTCGAATCCAGGAAGGAACGCCAGTCTTGAGCCGCAACACGAGAGCTGGACATACTCCTGCAGGAGAAGAAAAGCCACAACAAAAGGGCGAAGCCTAGGACTCACGAGAGCGCCCGGCATTGCGACACCATTGGAGACGGCCATTCTCCTTCGCTCCTCGACTGCTGTCTCCTCTCCTCTCGTGCACCACCGAGAGACGTCTCTGACTATATAATGGAGTCAGCGTGGACAAAAGACGAGAACAAGATAAGAACCGATTCGCCCTTGAGGCCGAAATGTGTGGCCCGTGGAAGTGACAGCAACTGGTCATCGAATCAAGAACACAAAGACCCCTTTGGCTCGGCAGCTTCTTATGCATTTTGGAGTTACGTCCTTGAAACTTTCTCTTGATACATATGCGGACCGAGCGGATGAATAGCCATTATAGATGCCAAGACAAAAGTCAGATAGGAGGGAAGCATGAGGAGGAAAATGCACGCGTGGGAATTCTGAACATGCCCCGGCCTTTGCACTCCTTGGCTCCATCGAGTGATAAAGAAACGTCCTTAGAAAATATATGTCAGCCCTTGTCAAACTCACATGGAACCACATACAAAAAATATCAGAACATAAACCCTATTACACGGGTGTCAATTTAATCATAATTTTTTTTTAGTTGTGTCAATTTAATCCTAAACATTTAGACTAGATACAAATTCAATCATTCTAAACAATTTTGGCCAAATATTGCTAACTTGGACGCCAACCGGCTTATATTGTATTACTGGCGTTGGGGTAGACAAATTTTATAATATTTTAATAATTTTTTGATATTTTTATTATTTTTCTGATTTTTTCTTTCTTTCTTTTTTTCTCTTCTTCCTTCCTTCTAGACAAATGCTTACAAAGTGGCCCTCGCGCACTTTGCCTCTCTCCTAGACAAATGCTTTCTCTCTTGATACAACCAATTCGAGATTAAACGGAAGAGGCCCTTCGAATCCAGGAAGTAACTCCACCCTTGAGCCACGACAACAGAGCTGGACAAAACCCTACAGGAGAAGAAAAGCCACAACAAAAGGCTGGAGCCTAAGACTCCCGAGAGCGCACGGCATTGCGACGCCATTGGAGACAGCCATCCCCTTTCACTCCTTGACCGCCGCCTCCTCTCCTCTCGTGCACCACCGAGAGACGTCTCTGATGATATTATGGAGTCAGCGTGAACAAAAGACGAGAATAAGATGAGAACTGATTCGCCCTTGAGGCCGAAACAAGTGGTTCGTAGAAGTGACAGCAACTGGTCATCGAATCAAAAACACAAAGACCCGTATGGCTCGGCTGCTTCTTATGCATTTTGGAGTCATGTCCTTGAAACTTTCTCTTGATACATATAGATGGCAAGACAAAAGTCAGATACAGGAGGGAAGCATGAGGAGGAAAATGCACGCACAAGAATTTTGAACGTGGCACGTCCTTTGCACTCGCTTGGCTCTATCGAGCGACAAAGAACCATGAAAACAGCACGTCCTTAGAATATATGTGGATTGTCAGACCTTGTCAGACTCGTATGGAACCACGTCAATTTAAGGGCACTTAAAAATAATTAATCTCAATATATGTAAAGGAAGCTACTGTAATTGCGATAGATACATGAGGGAGCCGTGAGACTTAATGAAGAACTATATTTCAAGGAATAAAATTTTGTTCTTTTTTTTTTCTGTACATAATTGTGTTACAAATACAATGTATATAAAGGACTCTAAAAAATAAGTTACAAAAGGTAACAGAATAACAAATATTCCCTAAATATTTGCTGATTTCAAGAGATAAGATAAAAAAGGTAATAGAATAACAAATATTCCCTAAATATTTGCTGATTTCAAGAGATAAGATACAAAAGGTAATAGAATAACAAATATTCCCTAAATATTTGTTGAATATTTTCTCCTTTTAACATCCCCGCAAGCTAATGATGAGGGTGAACCATTAGCTTGGACCACAATTGAAGGAACCAGCAGGATGCAAGCCTTTAGTGAAGATATTGGTAGTTTGTTCTTTGGTAGAAATGTAGTGGACTACCAATTGTTTCCGAGTAATGCGTTTCCGAATGAAATGGTAATCAATTTCCACATGTTTGGTTCGAGCATGAAATACGGATTTGCGGATAAGTAGATGACATATAAGTTATCGCACCAAAGAGTGGGTGGCTCAGGTGGTTGCACTTGAAGATCTTGAAGAAGATATTCAAGCCACCTTAACTCCACTGTTGTATTCGCAAGACATTTGTATTCTGCTTCGGTGCTAGAACGAGCCACGGTTCATTGTTTGCGAGATGACCAAGATATGAGATTTGATCCATGATAGACGCATAACCCACCAACGGAGTGATGGTCCGTCCGATCACCCGCCCAACTAGCGTCAGAAAAGCATGGAGCTAAGTGGCTCCCGCTCAAGTAAAAAGAAGACCATGGGAGACCGTACTAGCTAAGTAACGCAGAAGGAGTTTCATGGCCTGCCATTCGGCCATAGTGGGGGCGTGAAGATGTTGACAAGCCGAATTCATCGCGTATACAATATCGGACCGCGTAAAAGTGAGATATTGAAGTTCTCCCACAATGCTTCAAAATTGAAATGGGTCTGCCAGTGGCTCATGAGAAGCAACTGTGCCTAGTTCCATGGAATTGGTAGGAGTAGCGGTGGGTTTGGCAGATTACATATTATCATTTTTCAGTATTTTCCTCACAAATTGACCCTGGTGAAGATGTGAACCATTGTTGGTATGAAGCAGTTTAATCCCCATAAAAATAATGAATGTCCCCTAAACCCTTGGCGACCAATCTCGCTTTATATAGTTCCATAGTTCCGTGGAAGTGAAGTTTAATCTTATACACCCATTATCCAATGGGTTGAGCATGAGTGGGAAACGGAACAAGATCCCATGTGCCATTCTCCATTAGTGATTTGTATTTGGACTGCATTGGGAGCCGCCATTTCTCATCCTTTGCAGCCTTGGAAAAACAAGTGGGTTCTTCAAGAATACTAGACTAAACCACAAGGGCCGAAGTGTAATTTCTTTTAAAAGTTCAATGAGCTATGGTCCCATCTTGAAGACAGGTTGTCATAAGATCTGAAGATGATGCTAGTACCAGTAGGTGTTGAGGATGATAGGGACAAATTAGCAAGGCGAAATAGTTCAACACATGTTGGTGTTGAGGCATTTTGACAGGAGTTTGGCGTGGCGGCAAGATAGGTGGCCTCATCAAAATGGCATCCGCAACAACATAAAAATGCTTATCCTTGGGGGCAATAGCAGCGATATCCTTTATATCCCAGAGGATAGCCCGTAAAGATGCAAACCTTGGATCTTAGTGTAAGCTTACGGGGCGAGTAAGGGCAAAGAAATGGATACACTGCACAACCAAAAGTATTTAAATGTGCAATATCGAGTTTAGTGTGAAATCAATCCCAAGGTGAAATATTGTCAATGACCAATGTTGGTGTGCGGTTATTCAAGTAAACCACAGTTTCTAAAGCAAACTCCAAAAACACTAGTGGAATAGAACCTTGATGAAGAAGAGTCAATCCAGTTTCGACTATATGTCGATGTTTCTGTTCCACAATCCCATTTTGATAGGGCACATAAGAACAATAAACCTATTGGCGAATGCCATGCTCTCTAATTTATTGGACAAATTCAGTGGATGTGATATATTCGAGTGCTCAATCGCACTTTATAAACTTAATTTTGCAGTTAAGTTGATTTTCAACAAGTTCATGAAAGGCTTTAAAAATGGAACAAAATTGACCGTGGGATGAGAATGAATGGAACCAAGTAAAATTTGCGAAATCATCAATAAAACAAATATAGTATTTATTGCCATTGGATGAAATAACAGGAGAGATACCCCAAATATCAAAATGAATTAATTCCAAAGGATGTTTTGACCTAGACAAAGTAGGATAACGACTATGCGGTGATTTTTATTCATAGCACACATCATACAGGCTGAAGATAAAAAAAACAACTAAAACTAATGTTGGATGCATTGAGAAGACACACAAGCCAATAAGTGGAGGCATGTCCCAAGCGAATATGCCACGGAGTGAGAGAAGCAATTGAAGCAGAAGGTGTGGAAGAGTGGCCGGATGGAAAAGTGATGCAGTAAAAGCCCATTGTCAAGCACGCCGCGGAGGATTTCCTCTCCATTTTTAATAGACATGGCAATAAATGAGTTTGAATCGAATTGGAAAACACGACATTTATCAAGAGCAAACCGAGACATGGAAAGTAAGTTTCTAGTGATTCTAAGTATAGCTAAAATTTGACAAAGTATAAAGGATGGAGAAGAGGACGCAAGTGTACATGTGTGCGTGATCGGTGAGGAGACGTTGTCACCCACAACAAGCTGATTTTGACCTAAATATGGAGTAACACTTGTAAGTCCTGCAGAATTGACTATAACGTGATGCGTGGCACTTGAACCAACAAACCACGCTAAAGATGTGAGATTACAAGATGAACTTGATGGCGGCAAATACTATGGCAATAAGTCCGGACTAGTCAAGTGGGCTTGTGCGGGTCGGACTAATCCAACAAAGCAGTAAGATATATTGGCCTTATGGCCTTGCTTGCCACAACGTTGACAAAATGGGCCTCCTCCGCTGCGGCATCTCCAGCAATTTCCAGTTTCATAATGTGAGCCGTGCCCATGGGATGTTCTAAAAAAATTCCCAGATTAATTAAAATCTGCATGGAAGTTGTTGGACTTGTGATGGATCTGTCGAGAAGGAAGCGATCCTTGGCTAGTCTGAAAAGCCGCCGGTGGGGGCTGATTATTTGTTACCGACACTACCTCTAGCCTTCCCTTGTGATTAAGAATTAAGGCATGAAGTTGGCCCTTTGTCAAAGACTCGGTTTGAGTTAAAACAGAAATTGCGGTGTCGAGACCCTGAAATTCAGCAAACCATGAAATAATTGAGTATGATATTCATTAATAGATAAAGGCTCACCAATAGTAGCTAACTAGTTTGTGAGGCTAGTGGCTTCTTGTAAGAATTTCGTGATGGATCAATGACCTTTTAAGAGTGACTGAAGCTGGAATTGTAAAGCGAACGCTTGAGCAATTGCTTGAGTGGCATACGAGTTTGCAAGATACTTCTAAACACTTGCCACAAATGTGTCTTGTCAATTGGGCAACTATCGGAGTGGTTGATTAATTGCATATCCAAGCCAAGGTAATAGACTCTCGAAATTTTCAGTTTTCAAACGTTGGATTAGTCATCTACGTAACAACTTCTCTAGATGCAATCTCCCCTACAGTCTCCTCTGGTTGAGATTTGGTGCTGTCCAGAATGGAAAGCAAGTGGACAGCTTGTAAATATGGCGAGATCTGGCTTTCCAGATCAAAAAGTTCGTCCCAATTAGCTTCTCCCCAATACTTGGCGGTGACATGAGAGTGGGGTGACTCAAGACGGTCGATGACAATGTTAATGGCGGCGTCGATGCAAATGAAGAAGATAATGTTTCTTCAAACATGGATCAGTGAGGCTTTCGCCAAAGATGCTTTGGTACCACCTTAAAAATAATTAATTTCAATATATGTAAAGGAAGCTTTTGCAATTGTAGTAGATACATGACAAAGCTGTGGACTCAATGAAGAATTAGGTTTTAGGGAATAAAATTGTATTCCTTTTTTTCTATACATAATTGTGTTGCAAATACAATGTATGTAAATGACTCTAAGAGATAAGATACAAAAAGTAATAAAATAACAAATATTCCCTAAATATTTGCTAACTCTAAGGTTACGTTTAGCAGATAGGATAAAATTCAAGATACAATAAAATTTATTTTATTCTACATTTGGGGCATACTCAAGATAAGATAAAGTCAGATATAAAGGGAATATAGACCAAATAAAATTATCCTATGGAAGAGGTGAGATAAAGATAGATAGGAATTCTAATATCCATAATTATAAAGTTTTTCTCAAATAACTTTTTTAAATTAACAAATTTAAATTATATTTCAATATAAATAATATTTGAATTCTAATATAAGAAATTCAAACTAACAAAAAAATAATTTATTTTTATAATTTAATCTTATTTTTATTTATATATTCGAATTTAATTCTATCTTGTAATATAAATTCAATATATAAATATATTTATTACTTATTTTAGGTGAATAGGTATTTTAGGTATATTAGTACAATTTTCTATATAATAAAATTTTATTAGAGGATGATGGAAGGGGAAGAAAGAAATAAAAAAGAAATTAATTAGAAAAGAGAGGAAAATAAAATAAAAAATAAATTAAACAAGAGTGTCGCAAGAAATTTTTACCATCTCTATTTGTAAAATTTGTGATTCATATAAACATTTCTACCAATATATATATATATATATATATATATATATATATATATATAATGTGAATATATTCAACTTTGTTATTATAATCACCAACCAGTAAATAGGATATAGCAAAATCTCCTGAATTTTATATAATATCTTATCCAATCATAATTAGAAATTTGAATGACCAAACATAGCTTAAGAAATAAGATATAAAAGATAATAGAATAACAAAAATTCCCTAAATATTTGCTGAATATTTTCTTCCCTTAACGTGGGCCATGTGCATTCTTGACTTCTTAATACGTGTATGTTGCTTGTGCAATAATTTCCCTTCAAGAACAACTCCAAAGTATCTTCTAACGTCTAGGGTACAAAGAAAAAGGATTGGGATAATAGTTTATTTTGAATCATAAAAAAGTTAAATATCAAATAATTATAAATTATTGTGAGGTCTACTCATTCAACAATTTATAACTCACAAGAAACTGTTATTCTTACCGTAGCCGAAAGATGGTTATGTAAGCCTATGTACAAAATGAATATAGTTCTTGAACTATATAAAAATATTCGATGTTGTCATTGTATTAATTCAAGTTCAAGGATAATATTAAACATTTTCATATAGTTTAGGAAACAAATTGAACATACACCAAAAGTTTAGAAATCACATTAAACAATTAAAAGTTTAGGGACGACATTATATATTAGATTAGTTCATGGATTACATTGAATAAATTAAAGGTTCAAGGTAGACATTATATGTTAAACCAAAGTTGAGGAACCATCTCTCTTATGCATATTACATTGACCTCTCATGTTAATTGATCTAAAAATTAAATTAGCGAAATTTCTGTTTAACGTGCAATTATTTTTATCTACAACTTTCGTTAGGCGAATATATGTTTTGTAAAATTTTTATAAATGAAAGAAGATTTTTAATAAACTACAGATTTTCAACGGACTAGACTAGTTTTATTAACTATCATATATCAGCATTTATAAACTAATTAAGCAATGGAATCGATGGTGAAGTACATTAATGTTACTATTAGTGTTGAAATTCAGAATTTCTTTTAAAAAATTTTGCTGATTTGAAAAAAAAAAAAAAAGCATTTTACCCACTTTTGTATTTGTGTGCACATTCATATAAAGTGACCCTTTTATCAACTATATATACATCTGTTTCGTCGGAATCTAGTTGACGATGAAACATATTTTTCAAAAGTTGTTCTTCAATTTTTGATGAAAGGAGACAGGTTCTGTGGTGACTCCAAACAAAAAATATCCAGGCGGACAAGAAATGATTGCAAACCTTTATTTTGAACTTCTAACCAAATCATACATACAAATCGTGTCAAAATTCAATCAACAGCAAGGCTTGAAAATACAATTAATTCCATAGCAATGCATGAGTGCAAACTATGTCTGAATTTAATTGACGACAAAACTCGATAACGTACAAAGATGTAACGTCGGAATTTAATCGACGGCACGACACCCATGATAGAGATGCACGCCGTAATTGAATTGATGACGAAACATCAGGATAAAGATATGTGTCGGAATTTAATCGATAACACGAATCGGAAAACTATAATTAAGGAAAAATAAAGTGCAAAAAAGTAAAGATAATAAAAGATTACATTTTGATTGTCGATTCCTCTTCTAATTGATAAAACTTGGTATTTATAGACTTTCTACCATAACTGTCTTGGGGCAGTTTCTTCGTAGTTGAATTGTAGTTTGACGCTTCCGAAAATAATGGTCCCATATTCCCGCATTGTCAACTCCAAATAGCGGGATAAGTACACTAATGGTGTCAGTACGGCGCTCATTTGGTGCCAAAAGTTTCCGCCGGATCACTTAAGTGCCAAATCGGAGAAAAAACGATCAACCAATGACAGATTCCGGCCAAAATGATTACGTGGCTTTTATATTTTAAAAAAAAAATTGAGAAGCCTTTTAAACGACGTCGTTTTCCGTCTTTCTTAAGAAAACGACGTCGTTTTGCCGTCCTACGTGGATAGCCTCACAAAAACGACGCCGTTTTGTTAATTTTATTTGGAGATTGAAATTAGGGTTTTTTTGTCCGCCATTGCTCGTCCATCGTCGCTCGGCCGCCGTCCCTCAGCCACCGTCACTTGGCCGCCGTCCCTCGGCCACCATTGCTCAGCCGCCATCCCTCAACCTCCATTGTAGTTGCTTGCCACAGCAAGACAAAAGAAAGAAAGAAAGAAAAAACGAACAGAAAATCCTGAGAAAGAGGGAGGTGTTGACGATGAGGGAGGAGGAGGGGATGGCGGGGCCACGGCCGCCGCCTTCATAGCAACTGGCTTCGTCGACAACCTCCGTGGCGTTCCAGATCTTCGCGGCTACCATTGGCTGGATAGCTCGTGCTTATGGGGATTCTTCGAGCTTGCGTTTCCTCTGCACCCAATGATATTTCTTGGGAAAAAGCGGTGGTGAGGCTGAGATTCGGGGATTTGAAAAGTTGATAAGGTGATTAAAAATGGGGGAAAACTATTAGGGGAGGGCAGAGGCGAATGTGTGGTTTCTTTTCTGGAAAATTACTGGTGTTGCTGGTTCTCCGCTACTGGTGTTGTTGGTTTGGTGCTGTTGGTGTTGCTGATCTGTTCGAGGAAGAAGACGAATCTGCTCGGGGAAGAAGACGACACAAAACAGCGTCGTTTGGGGATTTAGGGTTTTGAATTTGGGGGAAAGACACAAAACAGCGTCGTTTTGGTGTTAGGATGCTAAAACAGTGTCGTTTGAAGGCCTAAGTGATCTAATGGAAACTCCGACGAGCCACATCAGCATAAGAAATTAATAAAAAAAAGGCCATGTCAGATTTCCGGCCGATCAGATCGGCGTTGGCACCAAAGTGAGTGTTTTTCAAATTTTTTGGCACTTAAATGATCCAACGGAAACTTTTGGCACCAAAGTGAGCGCCGTACACAATTTATGGCACCATTAGTGTACTTATCCCCCAAATAGCCTTATCTCCAAGGAGTTGTTTATTTCTCATGTTGTCAATTCCCTTCAAAATAGCAGCCTTATCTCCAAGTTATTTTTTTCCCACGTTGTCAATTCCGTTCAGAATAGCAACCTCATTTTCCATTTTCACCTAACTATTCTCCACAATCTCCTTAATAGATTTACATGTGCCTGAACCTTAGACGCAATCTTCTAAATCAATCATCTGCTCCTTAGTTAATATATTATCAACAACTTTGGTAAAATAATTTGTAATCATTCACCACTAGTTGACATGTGCTAACACTTTCATCCAAGTCATCAACTACATATATATTGACCAATCTTCAACCATTAAATTGGCTTCCTCCACGGATGATCAAATATGCCTAGACAGTATACTCTCCACTCTTTTCCCCTTTTTTTCATTAATTTTGACGGTTGCATATGAGGTTATCGAGTCCACTTTTGTTATTTTTGAACGATTATCTCATATTGATAATAACTAAATATCGAGCACTCTTGAATGTCAACATATGCCCCATTTCAAAAGAATAGAATGATTCGTTAATGATTTGATTCTTTTAAATTAGGAAACCCAAGAGTCATCACATGCCCCCTTGTTATCGCCATAATTGATACCACCAGAGTCAACTTGAACGAGATTAAGTGAAATGCCTCTGCTGACAGGCACAACCTTTATAGAAAAAAATGCAAGATATTAGGACTTGCCTACACTTGAATTGAATGACTCAATGTTCCAAGCCTATTCATCACTTCATGGGGGTATCGATGGTAATTGGCTTGACCACGTCGATGACATATTTTATCATGCAGTTAATCGATTCATTCTTGTGCTTCTCCAATAATGGTCGCATGGTAGCCAACATTATAGGGCTCGGCTCTAATTGTCTTCTTTGCTCATTGGTAAGTTGTCATCTCTGCCTTGTTCTGGCTCCGCCATCAATAGTGCAATCGATGACTTTCCCGCCTTATTATTACCAGGTTGTGATGAAAAGTTGTCATTGCCAGCACTATAATGATCAATTTGATTTCTTATTCTCATTATCATATCTCCTCAAATCAACCACAATAGTCCCGCTAGGTGTGCCATTTGTTTCGTTGGAATCTAATCGACGAAGAAACATCTTTTCTAAAAGTTGTTCTCGGCTTTTGATGAGAAGAGACCGGTTATGTGGTGACTTCAAACAAGAAATATCCAGGCGGACAAGAAATAACTGCAAACCTTTATTTCGAACTTCGAACCAAATTCCTTTAATATCAACAACATCTAAATTAAAAGCAAATTACAAAATTATTGTCGAAGTAGATTGATGTTACTAAGCGTTTGGTAAAGCATTTTTTTCTTAATTAATATAGAGGGTGGTAATAATGGAGCTTTTTCGTGACATGGTTCAAATAATAAAAAGATTCGTGATCTATGAGAATTAGTACAATGGGTCCAACACTTCCAGTGATAAAAAAGAAAGACTATTCGCTCTACCCGCGTGGGTATCGCAAGCGGATGACGCCGACGACCACCACGCCTTGTCCTATCGAGTGGCGTCAAATACATGAATCCTATCACATTATTGTGCACTCAATCGGTTTTTGGTAAGGATGAAAAAATGGGTTAATGAGTCATATTTTAACCCACATTTAATAGACTGCTGAAACTTTAATATGAGTTGGAAATGGGTTTACTATAATGGAGCCAAATTGAAAAATGGGTCATAACTCATAAATAGATTTATCCCAAATCTATTTATAACCCATTAACAACTTAACCAGATCCATTCCTTTTCAGTTTCCTTTTCTTTTTATTTTCCTTCTTTTTTCCTTTTTCTTTTCTTTTTCTTTTTCTTTTTTTTTTCTTCATTGGCCTGTTGCCGACCATGGCAACAGTCGGTAGCCAGCCACAGGTGAGCTTGCCAAGCTTGCTCGACATCAGCGAGCTCAAACCCTAGCCAATCTAGCAACCTGGGCAGGGCTCAAGCCTCGTCTAAAGTCGCTAGAGCCTCATTGATGTCTAGCAACCTCAGGGGAGGCTCGAGCCTCGCCCGAGGTTGCCAGAGAGCCTCACCAACTTCAGGTGACCTCGGGCGAGGCCTGAGCTCGCTGGCGTCGGGCGAGGTGGAGCCTTGTCAGCTTATGGCAATGCTCAAGCTTGCTTGTGGCCAGCGATCGGCTATAGAAAAAAATAATAATAATATTGAAAGTGGTGTATGAATAAAATATTTTCTTTATCGAACAACGAAAAATATCTTCTAGTTTGTTTTTCAAGTTTCAATCAAACATTGGAAAATATGACCATTTTCCTAAAAAATAATTTTCTTAGAATATTAATGTATTTTGATAATTTAGGTTGGGTATGCTCATTAAATTTGCATTGCATAAAATTTTGGTTAAAACGGGTTAAATGAGTCAATATGGGTTGAACCATTTTTGACCCGATCCATCTATTTGACGGCTCTAGTTCTTGGGTTCTCCTCAAGTTTTAAATGTTTTAGATCTTTTCTTATCGTCTCCTTTCACGTTCTGTTAGGCATTTCCTTTCCCTTTCTAACCAATGAATACGAGTACATCTCAGTTCGCATCTCTTCATTGGAGCATTTGAAGGCTTTTTGTTCATCATGGCTCAACCATTTCAGATGGCCTTCTCCCATCTTTTCCTCAATTGGGGCAGGGCAGCACCTACCATTTTTTCTTGATAGCTTCATTTTTCTGTGAGCTCCAATCGTTTCATTTCTTCCCTTATCGTCTCCTTCCACATCCCCCTAGGCATTTTCCTACCGGTTTTGACCAATAAATCCAATTCTTATTCACATCGCCTCACTAGAGCAATTGATGACTTTGTTAAAAAAAATCCCAAACCATCTTCTCTCGTCTTATCCTCAATTGGGGTGACGCCTAACAGTTTTCTTAATAGCTTCATTTTTAATTTTGTCTATTTTCGTGTGCCCGCACATCCAATGTAGTATTTTCATCTCAATTGCACTCATTTTGTGCACATGCTATTAAGAGGAAAAGTACCCAAAAAATCATAAACATATTATATTGGTATTAATTTAATCATAAACTATTCAATTGGACCAAGTTAGCTATAAACCTTTCAACATTAGTACCAATTCAGTCCATCCAGCCAATTTAGGTCGGAAATCACTAACATGAACTCCAGATGTCCTATGTGGCTTGACTGGCACTAATGTGGACATTTTTAAATAATTTTTCTGCTTTAATTATTTTTTATTTTTTTCCCCATATATGATTGTGGGACTAACTCTGTTTATTGCATTCTTGTTTCTTGGTAGAGATGTTCCGGCATGTTGGGCCTGACTCCTTTTACAACCAGACTAAGAACTATTGGACCCTCCAATGATCGTTTCACGCCTTTATACGTACAGAACAGTAAACTCACCCCCATCAAACTATAAGCTACGCTTCGTAGTATTTACAAAGAGCCCGTCGCGCGCTTTGTCTCTCACCTAGACAAATGCTCTCTCTCTCGGTACGACCATTTCTCGTGTCTACCAATGGGCTCGACACTTTTGCTAACTCATTGGAACCCCAATTATTTGACTATAACGTAGTAATATAGAGACGGAACTCCAGAACACCCTGTAAAATACTTCAGTTTCTCGGTTTCAAGCACTTGTTCGCTAACTCAGCTTTGCTCGTCGCTGGAACTTCCTATAGGCCTCCAAACTTGGAACTATAAGCTTGGATTTACTAGCATTGTGTCCTTCTATTGGTAAATCTCATGGAAATTCCACGCAATCAAGCGTCAAACCTTCAATTAATCTGGCCAGTCAGACAGATCTTCTGTAAGGCAAATTTTGAGCACTTCGATTCATCAATCTCCAGATGGAATTAGTCTCTGATTTTTGGGCCGCAATATACTCGGGTATCTACAGTCCATGGGTATGAGCTTCGTCTTCTGATTTTGACAATCCATCAATCCAGCAATCTATAGATGGAAAGTCTGGATCGACATGGTCCGTCGCTCCGTTGCTTCTGCAATCCTACAGCTTGCCTGTACGTTTTCCACTACTCGAACACTTTCTTCATCCATGAGTGTAGATCCCCGGTCGTCGATGAATTCTCCACCAAAACAGCCTTTGGATCTTTTTCCATTTCGATACTAATATAATGCGACCACACTCTTTATCAAATTCATGAAAATACTCAGACAAGTTCTATTAACTTCAAAATCATTTTAGGGATGTTTTCCAACTAGGAATTATTTGGTCGGAAACATGCCAGACGAGTCATGTCTCGAAAGCTGCTGAATCCTTCTGTTTATATTCATCATTGAGTATATCAACCGATCTCGACATCATGACAATCCACAATTTTTCCACGTCCAAACTTTGAAGCTAGTTTTCTTAACATCCCGGCGAAAGGTGTTGATTGAAATGGTGATACATTTATGATAAGCAAAATTATATTTCAATCTACTATACTTCATTGCTAATGTCTCGTTCATCCCCCCTTGTTCCCCACCCCTCGTTCTAATTACGAAGTGTCGCCAAAGTACTCAATCATGCTTTCACCATTAAACCAGTGAATATACACAGTATACTTTTTTGTAAGTACTTGATCCTCTCGACTCAACTAATCTTCATGAATGCACGTCGACAGCCCATCCACGTGCATCAGCCAAAGGTCAACTCAGAGTGGTGGCAGTAGCTATAAAGGTCACACTAATTGAGAGACTCTGGCTTCAACATGAGATCTACCAAGTGTTTATCAGACTCTTAACCACCAACAGAACCCGATCGACCGGTCCCCTGGAGTTCTGTAGGTTTGCATTCAAATCTCCAGTTTGAACTTTTTGTGTTATTTTAATCGAGGAAAAAGAAATACCTGGCTTTCCCATTCACGGAACATCACTCCTATTGTCCAATGCTTCCCAGGCATCTTCTCCACTTGCTCAGCATAAAAGACACAGAGACAGTACTCTGTAACATTCAGAATGCACTTCTTTTGCATGATCCCTCCTCCACTTAAACTAGCAATCGTTTGTGCATAGGAGCAGCCGAACAAGATTTGCAGCTTCGTTGTCATACTTGGTCAAAGTTTGTACGTTCTGCTTTCCCTCTTTCCCTGTATTGATTATGATTTCTTTGATCTTGTCACAGCAAAAGATTGATGATTTTGACATATGTATATACTCATATACATTTTTCACGAAAAGGTATTTAATGTCGAATCAACCACTGTTCTAGTCTCATCAGGCACAGAACTATCAGCAGTTTTTTCCATATCCATTGCAGTCATATTCTGTTCCTCATCCTTGCTCTTCTCTGGTTTCTCGACCTTAAGTTTCTGCCAGAACATTGAATAAAAGTCCCAACACCAATCAGATGTAGTCAGATATTTGCTAAAACCTAAACAAACTGATGTCGTAATACCGTAATTCCTCAGATGACTAAATAAAAGTGAATGGATGGCAAGGTACTGGACCTCGACCACCATTTGAAAAGGCAAAACAGATGCTGTTTTGTGGCCAAAAAAAAAAAAAATCTGTCACTTCAGAAAACCACGACCACACAATGAAAGTACCACCGAATAATTATTATTTCGCAAGGTTAATCACATACTCTCCAGCAGATAACATGAAGTCTTCAAAACAATATTAAAATTGAAGCCTAGCTCAAAGATTAGACAACTAACCTTAATACCCTTGTTGGTGTCCTTTGTCATCCGTGCAAACATGTTGCTGTAAACCTTGGCATCTCTCCTGTTGCTCTCGGCTTGAAGTTGTTTCAAGCTTCTCTCTAGCATTTTCACCTCCCTTACAGAAGTGCATTCCAGTATAAGTGTCAAAAGCTCACAATGGAAGCCAAAATTTAATGCTGGAATGTTATCCACATGCTTAACGCTCATTTCTCCACTCATGGCCCAACAACAAACTTGTCTTTGGTTCTACTAGTTACCCTTCTGCTGTGTGTGTAAGAGATAGGAATAGTCTTTTCTTTTCTTAAAATTAAAATACCAGTCAAAAGGCCAAATAACCTTTTTTTAACTGTGATTGTGCCAGGACATTCATTTCATTGTTGGGCATGTGTTTCTCATTGTTATTTACCATCACAATCCAGCAAAGCAAGAATTACTTTTTGTTTTGCTAAACAGCAAACAAACGAATAATTAGAATAACTGTTCACCTGTTAACAGGATCAATATCGAGAGCTTTCCCGATGTCTAGTTCAGCTGAGACCAGATCCGCAGTCTCCATATAAGCTTGCGCCCTCCTGTACAATGCTTTCACATTATACAACTCATAATCCAGTACCTAAATTCCAAAAAGAAAGGGAATAAACCATATACTCATCAGTAATCATCACCCTGCCATGTAATTTTAAAGGCAGAGCAAGTTATCTTCAAGGTTGCATTAGCAGAACAAAACTGCTACAATATAAAAATGACAGCTCACTTCATCTGGTTCATTGCCTAATAATTCACCATTCAGATGTGCTTTCACATGCACAAAAACAGAAGCAAACAACACACATAACCTTCCATGAAATGTTGTAAAACATACTAAGGACTTGACTTCGAAATTTCCATTCTCAAGCTTACTTCCCCATGAAATTTAAGAAGAAAATTACACTTCAGCTGGTTCATTGCCTACTTATTCACCATTCAGATGCTGCCTTCACATGCACAAAACCAGAAGCGAACAACACACATAACCTTCCATGAAATGCTGAAAAACATAAATAAGGCCTTGACTTCAAAATTTTCACTCTCAAACTTACTTTTCGTGAAATAGAAAAAAATTACATGTTTAATACATCCAGCAAATGATCATGGGATCTTCTGCACTTCACCTTTGAACAAAGCCTAATTGCTTCCTGGAAATTATTTAGCTTCAGACTACAAGCAGCAGCATTTAGCCAGCACGCAACTCTCAATGCTTTGACTAGCTTTTGCTCATCATCCCCAAAGGAACCATCCTCACCAACATAGTCAGCAGCCTATGGTCACAGGAAAATAATCAGACTTTGAGTGACTGAAATAAAATTTAGCATATTTCAATTAGGCAGTACATCCCAGTAGCCACCTTATCATATTTTTTTCCTGCTCGTCGAAACTTCCCGGCTTTGAACAGTAAATTGCCTTCTTCTTTCTTGCTCCCAGCTTCCTCAATTCTCTCACTATTATTCATCTCCCACAGGGCTCTCTCCTTCAGAAAATTCATGGCAAAAGGGCACAAGAGAGAGCAATTTGTACTTGTTAAAAGTGTCGAGCAAATGACTGTCCAATAACTAGATGACAAGAATCTTGTACTGATACCTCCAAAAACTGTATATGCGAAAATATTACTGAAACTACTGCAAGGAAAAACGTGAAAAGAATAGCAACAAGAACTCTAGGATTCATTCAGAAAAAAGTTATCAACCGCAGGCACAACAAAATACGTTATGAATCAACATGAAAGCAATTCTAACAATCTTCAGTTAAGTTGTGTTTTAGAAAGGTTATCCTAATAAATTTCATTAAGTTTGATATAAGCAGAATATCTTGTTCTTTACATTAATCCTTGTAATCCCGGTCATTAGTTGCTATAGAAGATGGAAAACTTTGGGGAAGTTTTGTCAATTATACCAAGAAAAGCACAAATTACAGATTATGTGTGGAGAGGAATCTTTTATAAGTAGGGAACAGAGTGGCTACTAAATAGAGGCCACTGGGGATTTGATTCTTGCACTGCTTAACAAAACCCTAATTCACAAATAACTCTCTAGTCTGCACAGTTCTATCATGAAAAAAGGTGGTGAAGTTGGGTCACAGGCCAAAGCAAAAAATCAACTTTTCAAGCTGGGCAAAATTACATAGGGAGGGGTAGTGTGCAGGTTAACATCGGGTGGGAAGAGAAAAAAGACCTGGTCTTGTGATTCAGCACACAAATGAGAATGTCCACAAGAAGATATCATTCTTTAATCCTACAAAAAAAAAATAATAATAATAATTCACACATTCTTCCATTACCTTAATGAAATCCAGCATTTCAACTTCATAGATTAGATTGGAACATGGAGGAACAATGGCGAGATCTCGCTCAACTTCTACGCTTCCAAACCCATATTCATGATTTATCGTCACCATAGCCAGCTCCCCTTTCTTCATGGTTGCCGATGCATGATCTAAACCAGCAATCACTTGCTCTGAACACAGCATTAGGCAAAAAACAATAAGATAATGTATCTGACTTCTCAAGTCATATAAAGTAATTCCAATTAATAATAAAATATAGAAGCTGTAAGATTATCTGACTTACCTTCATCTGTGACAAAGTTCAGAGGTTGCTCGCCATCTAGTCCTTTCTTTTCAAATACAGTCCCATCCTCTAGCCTAGCTGCATAGCTAACTGCATAACTTTCAAATTAGCAATGCGACAAATGAAAAGGCATTTTCCACCACTCAAGTTATCCAACTTAGTTCAAAGAGTCAAATCCCATAGCCTTCACAAAAAGTCAAACCAAGAATAGGAATACTTACTAGTAACAGCTGCACCCTCATTTGCCGTAAATGCTCCTTCCCCCTCTTTCAGGATCTTCTTGAGTACCTTACCATCACCAGTGACATCAATAACAGGCTTGAAAGATACCAATTCCAAGTCAACTTCGAGGATAGAATTTGGAGGAACATTATGTAGCTGGTCACTGTTATCAAATTTTTTGTCCCCAAAAGCATCTGCAATAGAGAAACTGATTAAAGTACAAAACCACACTGCAGATGATTTGTTAACTTTCAAAGTTTCAGTGGGAAATGTATTGGAAATTTTCTTATCAGATCATATAGCCATTATGAGCAGCAAAATAGAAGGTCCGCAATTTGATGATGCAGTAAGGATCATAATGTACTTCCAAAATACTGCTTGATTGAGACAACATCAGTGGCATTGAAAATACAGCCATTTTTTAACGGAGCAGTCAGCCTGCATCTTCAACTCAATCGACAGCAAGATAAATCATCACATCACACAGGAGATAATAAGAATAAACCTTTAAACCACCCCCATCTTCCAACAAGTACAAATAAAGCAGTTCGTCTAAGTGTGATTCCACCTTTGATATTAAGTCCTAGATCTACACTTGTCAAAACACTTAAACCTGTCTAAGTGCACCTTACATATGGTCTTCAATGACAACAGAATCTATCAAATATTAATTGCCTATTCTCCTTTCCCTAGATGTAACTTAGTCTCTTCAATCTTTCCAGTAAAGATAACGTTAAGCACCTTATGACATACAAAAGTTGCAACCACACATTAAAAGTGAACTTATAATGATGCTCATCCTGATAGCAGAGGTTGAGAGGGAAGTCTTAGAGAATCCATGGGGCTGTATGTATATAAGTGACAATTGTTATGACCACATCCTACCAGCAAATTTGTCAATAACATTTACAACGATATTATAATGAGAAGCAATTTTCTATGAGTCAGAAAACCAAACCCAATATATAATATGCATTTCATGAAGCTTGGAGTGACATCAACAGAAAAGTTATCATCATATCAGAAAATTTTCCACTAACTGTTGGTGATGATATATCTCATTCAATCCATTTGAACTAATTAAAGGAATTCTTCTAATACTGATGAAATACATAGTGAGTGTAAATTGACATTGAAAAGTCTAACTTAAATTTACACGTGTTTTATCTAAATGAAGTTTCAAAGGAAGTTCATTAACTGCACAAAGATAAACATCACAAGAGACATTCAGTAAAATGAAACCTTGAAACCCAACAAAGTAAGTGTGCTGATATCATTTGGATACATACACTGAGGTTGAATGAGCAATTTAACCCTTTCTCCCTTTTTCATGGTCATCACCACTTTTGAAAATGCTGGAAAAAGATGACCTGAAAGAAGCAGATTACTCCTTTGTACTATGTGAGGTTTAGCAAAGACAACCGTAATCTGCAGCTGTAAGACTTTCTAATCAGAAACTAACCATCTTTCACATAAAATTCGAGTCCTTCTTCCGGTGCTTCAGCAATAATGGTACCATCGGGCAAAGCCACTCGATATTTCACTGCAATTCATGACAAAAGAGGCATGTTTTATCTTCCGCATTCAAATGTAGCTGTTCACCTATCACCAGACAAGTCTGTCTGGCGAGGGGGCTTACTGGCTGGCGGACTAAATCTCATTTAACCCAAACAAGGAGAATAACTTACCCAAGACTTCATCTAGATCGCTAGGTTGCTCATTCCTCTCTCCCTTTACCAAAATCTTTTTCACAATCCCCCCATCTTTACAGATATCCACCACTCTGATCCACGAAATGAGCTCGACTTCGAACCTGACAGCCGCATTTGGAGGAACGCCATCGCGGCCTGCAGCTCCATAGCCCAGCTCAGGAGGCACGGTGAACAAGGCGCATTCCCCTTCCTTCATCGTTATAATCCCATGGTCCAAACCAGAAACCAATTGACCTTCGAAACAGACGGAAACAAATTCAGACCGGAACCGGAACAAATTCTTCGCCGCCGAATGAATAACTAGCGCAAGGCAAGCCAAAACATCACGCGAAAAACCTCACCCCGTCCAAGCTTCAGCGTCAGAGGTTCATCCCTATCTCTGCTGGAATCGAACCTAGTCCCATCAGTCAGAGTCGCCACGAAATGAACTGCACTCGCATCACCGAACCAAATCCAACGGAAGAAATTCAGCGAACTGGTCAAACGACGACGACGACTTCATACACAAACGCGCGCGAAAGAATGCAAGAGGCAGGAGAGGAGTACCGGCGGCTTCGTCGCCGAGCTCGGGCGTCTCCCAGCGGCGGCCGCGCCGGAGGAGCTTCTTCACGAGGCCGGTGCGGCCGAGCGGCCTCTCCTCGCCGACCTTCATCGGAGGCGCCGAATCGATCGCCTCGCCCGGCTCCTCGTCGAGACCGTCTCCGTCTTCGATGTCCGAGACGTCGGTCTCCTTCCGCGACGCCATTCCTCTCGGCGCGAGCAAGGCGAGGAGGCGTCGCCGGTGGTTTCCTCCTTCCGATTCCGGCGGAGAAGACGGCGGTGGAGGACTCTTGTGCTCGGGAGCGGGTGGTCGTTGACGGTGGTCAAACCGCTTCTTATCGAAGCAGAAAGGAAGGCACCTCGGGAACTTCTAGACGCATTGAGTTCATTTTCCGTACACTGAAAAATCTTCTGTTTTATTTTATTTTTTTCCCGAATTCACTTGATAATCTTTGGCAAGTGTTAAAAAAAAAAAAAAAAAAAAAAAAGACATAATTTTTGTTGTTTCGGTGACAATGATGCTTGTAAATTAGACACATGAGAATCGTGCTATTATAAACTTTTTCCAAATGGTGAATAAAATTTAATACATATTTAGACTCCGTTCGTTTTACAAAAAAAAAATATGACTTTCAGAAAAATATTTTCTATGAAAATAATCATATTTTCCGTTATTCGACTGAAACCTAAAAATGAATTAGAAAATATTTTTTAATGTTTGATAAAGAAAATATTTTCCTTTATACACCCATTTTAACATTATTATCATTATATATTTTTTTAAATCGCTTTTATTCTTTTTATTTTTATTTTCATTTTCTTTCTTTATCTTTCTCTTCTAAACCGATGTCGGCCACAAATGACCGGGAGCCTCGCCACAAGCTGATGAGGCCAAGCTCGCCTAATACCACTAAGCTTAAACCTTGCTAGATCCGGCCACCTAGGCGAGGCTCAAGCCTCGCAGCCTTGCCCAGGTGGCTCGATTTGATGAGGTCGATCAAGCGAGCCGGGCGGGGCTCAAGCCTTGCCTAGATGGTTGGATCTAGCGAGGTTCGAGCTCCCCATCATCGGGCGAGCTCAACCTCGCCTAATCAGGCAAGGCTACAACTTGCTTGTGATTGGTTGTTGGCCATTGAAGTGGCCAATTGTTGGTTGTTGTAGTGGTTAGCCACCGGCGAATGAAGAAGAAAAAGAAAAGGTATAAAAAATTATTAAAAAGTGTTTTTTTAAATAAAAGGAAAATGTACTTAATGAAGGAAAGTGTGAGGCGAAAGAAAGTATGGAAAATGTTTTCCTCTTTCTCAGTGGAAAATATTTTCCCTATTTTAGAGGACCTTTTTCATTTCATGAAAAATGTTTTTTCCAACCAATTCATTTTCCGTGAAACGAATATCGGAAAATTCGAAAAATGTTTCTCTAGAAATTATTTACCATAAAATGAACGAAGCCTTCTTAATCGGGAAGTTCAAGTGCAGTGTGGCTATGAAAGATCTACATGGCGATTAAGCTTATGAGGTGCTGTGGAAGAGTAGCAATGATCAAGTTCCATCGAGGTGATTGTGACTTGATTGAAATGTCAAACCAAATTGGAGATTGTTGATAATGTCTAAAATTCGAGCTTGTAAAGAAAAATTGATCCCAGCAAAAATTCTATATCAAAATATGATTTTTGATTTGATTTTGCAATTTAAACTGTTAAATACTTAAAATACGATGGGCATTTCTTCTTCTTATCCTTTATTGTTACGAAGTTCTGTTTTAATTCACTCCAACTTTATTTGAGATGCTAATGTAACTTTAATTATCACTTAGGGTACGTTTGTTTTACGGAAATTAAATAATTCCGTAAATATTTCCAGAAAATCACTTATAACGTTTATAAAAATGAATTAACGAAATATTTTTTTATTGTCGTTGAAATTATTATGTCATTAATTATTATTGATAATAAAAATATTTTTTAATCACTTTTTAAGTGATCATTTTAAAAAAAAAAAGTGGTATTTAAGTACGCCGGCAAAAAGTTGTAACACTAAAGTGAGCGCTACACACAAGTTAAAACACTTCTAGTTCACTTCTACCTTAAAGTATCTATGTTGAACTATACAATTGTTTAGGTGAAAAAAGAAACCTAGATGGTCCCACAACTCTTATCTAAGCCTTCGGAAATCTGACGTGATAATATTTTATTAATTTCTCAATCCTACATGACTTGTCAGCATGTCCAGTTAGCATATAATCTCTAAATGACATCATCTAGCAAGTTAAAAAGTGATCACTCCAATGCCAATTATTAAAAAAAAAAAATCATTTTCAATATCAATTATTATTAAAAAGTGATCACTCTAGTGCCAATCTTAATGAAAAATGATCACCTCATGCTTAAAAAACCCCTAAACGACGTCCTATAGCAAGTTAATGAGTGATTACTTTAGTACTAGTCGTTATAAAAAAATGATTATTTTAGTGTCAATTATTGTTAAAAAGTGATTACCACAGTGCCAAAAAATACCACTTCAAATACAAATTTTTATTATAAAAGCCACATAATTTTAATAGATAGAATTTTTCGTTGGAGGCAATTAAGAAATCATTTTTCTCCGATTTTAGCACTTAGGTAAGCCGACAAATAATTATGACACTAAAGTGAGTGCCATATATAAATAAAGCATCCTTCTCTTGTACTTTAATTTGAGTACAAGTGGATATGTACTTTAATTTACTTTAATGTGAGTACAAATGGATATGTACTTTATTTGAGTACAAATGGATAAGGCACCACATATCATGACCTTTCATTGGCCTAAAAGTCAACGAGGCATGCCATATAACGATCCTATATCCATCCATGTTCCGTGAATTCAGAATTTCAACTCGCCTGTCCAGTAGCGTACGGAGGCTCACTCCACTCGACACTCTTGAGGCCTGATTTAAAACCCACAATGATTACTACGGCTATCTATCGGTAATGCAAATTTAATAATGAGGTTTGCTGTCAAACGTTTATAATAATTAATCTACTATGCTTGGTCAATTGTCAACCACTGACATAAATATCTAAAATGAACTTTATTTTAAATAAGAACATAAAGTATTATATCAATATCAAAGAAGGGCTTGACCTCTCAAAAGCATTTACATCATTTATTTTTAAAATGTTCTTTCCTTTTTTTCTTTCTTTTTTCCTTTTTCAATTTTTTTTTCTTTTAATAAAAGACAAACCAAAAAGGGAAAAAAAACTAATTTTTTAAAAAAATGCACACGGATGGCTGTTAGCCCTCCCCCGCTTGTGGCCATGGCTAAGGAGATCCTTTGGGCTACTTAGATTTGGGAGACAATCACCGGTGATGGCTGCCACCCCATTGGCATTGGGTGGCGGCCACAGGCATGAGGTAGTCAATTTTTTTATTAATTTTTTTAAAGTTTTAATTTTTTTCTTTTTTTTTTAGTTTTTTAATGGAAAGAAAAAATTAGACAAAATGAAAAAAAAAAGGAAAGAAAATAAAAAAGGCTAAATGACGGAAATGCCCTCAATGAGCTAGTAAGGTCAAATTCTTTTTTGAGACTGACATGACACTTCAAGCATTTATTTGAAACAATATTTATTTAGATCCTTATTTGAGAAAATAAAAACACTTTAAGCCTCTATCAGAAAGGTTCACTTTAAGTTATTGTTAAAGAAAACAATGGCACTTCAAGCCATTATTTGGAATTTTTCATATATATATATTATATCCAAGAGTTCAACCCAAAATAGAAAACTCTTCTTTAGGAAACTTCCTTCAATTAAGAAATCGTTCAACTAAAAAACATATTCAAAATGGGAAACTTTCCTGTATTAATAAAATTTCTATTCATGCTCAAATTCAAGACATATTTTCAACAATTAGAATCTACACCTATCTCTCTTTTTTTTGGAATTATGTGATTAAGTTGGTGAGTTATATAGGATCAATTTAGGAGGAACATGCTCATAAAGGCCCCTTAGTGAAGAAAATTGAAGGAAAATTCTCACTAATTTAAATTATATTTCCTCTTTTCAACCCACAAAAATATAAATTTTCTCAAAATTTTTCATGTGAATATCACCCCTATTTTCCTCAATCTCCCAAACATGGCATTAATATTAAACTTACTTATTTATTAGGATGTGCTCTTTTGATAAAATTGGAAAACTAGTAAAAGTATTCATTTTTAAATGTTGATTAACTTAAATGCTATAAAAAAAATTGTAGACAATAAATGAAAATTGACAGTTGCATATTATTAATTTCATACCAAACATAGAACAAGGATATTTGTCAAGTTCTAGTATCGGCATCAATTATTTTCTGTTGAATAAATTCAATAACCGCTCCCCTACTTACCACATTACATCAATTGTTGACTTAGTGGAGTTTGCTTAGTCAATACTAATTAAAGTTATCAAATAAGTTTTATTTCATCAATTAATGAAATTTGTAATTTTTAGCACATAATTTGGGTTATATAAAAGATACTCAAAATTGGAATTTTGAATGTGTTATGTCATTATCTTTTAGGGAAAAAGCCACCAAAAACCCCAAACTTTGTCCAAAGTGACAAATTTATCCCAAACATTTTTCTGTGACATGAAAAATCCCAAATTTTAATAATCGTGACACATTTACTCTAAGCTCTATGACCAATGGCATTTTCGTTTTATTCTTTATGTTTTTCCTTTTTTTCCTTTTTCTTTTTCTTTTTTCTTTTTTCCTTTGTTCTTCTTCTCTCTTTCCTCCGCCGGCCATGGCGGAGGGAAGTCGAACTCAAGCAAGGGCAGCCCTCGCCTAGGTGTTGCCCTCACCAACCCAAGCCAGGACAGCCCTCACCCAACACAAGGTTGCCCTCGCCAGATCTGGCACCCCTCACCCGATGCCGGCAAGGGCTGCCTTCGCCTGAGTTCGGCTTCTCTCTGCAAAAGGAAGAGAGAAGAAGAAGAAAAAAAAAATAAAAGTAAAAGACGAAAATGCCATATATTTTAGGGTAAATGTGTCGCACGAATACAAGTTCAGGGTTTTTTGTATCACGAAAAAAAGTTTGGGATGCATGTGTCACGGTAACAAAGTTTGGGGTATTTTATGTTACAAAAAAAAAAAAAAATTAGATAAATTTGTCACTTTGAGCAAAATTTGGGGTTTTTGATGGTTTTTTCCCTATCTTTTAATGCTCGTCTTGTCATAACCTGTCTTTCTATAATTAAGTTTGGACTTGACTACATATTTAATTTTACACTTGTATGTAAAAAATCTAATTTTCACTGCCACCTATCGTGTTGTGTTAAGAAACCCTAATTATGTATTAAAAAGGCATTGGATAACCATTTTTCCTAAAGAATAAAGCTAAAAAGTAGAGAGGCAAGATTTGTATATCAATAAATAATTGCTATTTCTCAAGATTTGTATATCAAAAGTGAAGGTCATATGCAATATCTGCAACTTTGTCGCACTATTTTTAATTCGCTGAAGGGCTTGGGCAAAAAAATTTATGCCTGGTACAGTATGCTCGTTAATTAATGTCTGGAATATTAAAATTTCTACTACAATAAGCTATTTCTTATAACAAATAAAAATAAAAGAGAAAACCCCGCTACCCCTGAACCAGGTCCGGACTAAAATGAATTACCGTCGTTTGGGGCTATATACGTTTCCCGCCCCTAGATTTCATCAGTCAAATGCCCACGCGATATGCTAATATCCCTCGATTGGAAATGCGTTTTTGTTATAATTAGTCACAAATATGTCTTTGATATTAATTTCACCTTAGGAAAATTGTCTAAAAAGTTTTTAAACATATTACACCTTTACCAATTTAATCCTAAATATTTTAATTGTGTCAGTTGAGTTCTAAATCTTTTCATGTATTATCAATTAAATCCATATGGTCAATTTTAATTGGAAATCACCGAAGCTTAATGACTGGCTAGAAGAAAAAAGGGAAGAAAAAAAAAATTAAAAAAAAAAAAATTGTCAACTTTAGCGCTTGATATGCCATGTATGACAACAGCATCTATGTTAATGATTTTTAGCTAAAATTGGATTGATTGACTTATTTGACAAAACGTGAGAAGATTTATAATTCAATTGGCAAAAGTGCAATAGATTTAGGACTTCTTGGACAATTTTCCCTTTCATCTTGCACAATGAAATTCAAGATTGGCTGATTTTTTAGCATTAATAGAAAAAAAAAAAAAAGAACTCTATATTCATGTTAGGGTTTAATTTGCAGTGAAAATAGAATGTCACAGAAAACCGATTCGTAAGTATGTAACATACACGATGAAGAATAAGCAAGCAAATACTTGCTAAATTATCTACTGATACTCACATTCACAGAAATATGCATAGAAATTTCATTGTTAAAAATGGTTTGAAGCAGATCTCTAAACAATTTCATTGTAAGGGCCATTTGGGTTTTCTTGATAAAAGTTGTCTTCCTCGATTAATCCCTGTGATTATTTTGATCTCTATGATTACCTTTTTTTCGAAAAGTCTTTTTCTTTTTGAAAAAGTTTATGTGGACACCAAAATTTAAGGGTAGGAAGTAGTAAGAGAGCAAAGTTATCCTAGGATGAAACTGATTCAAGTTATTGCGAGTAATTTGACCTTGGCTTTGTGACTGCTCTTGATTAACTCTTAACTCGTTCAATTTCAAGTAGAGTTTGAGCTCGCGATACTTAACACGATTACATACATAAAAGAGAAAAAGGAAGACAAAGATGGAGCGATCTTTAGACAGCAAATACAATAATAAGAAGAAGAACAATATCGATAATATTAACAAGAGGAAAATATCAAAAAAGTTCTAAACCAATTATATTTGTGCCAATTCAGTTCCAAATATTTCAATATGTCAATTTGGTCATAAATTTTTTCACGTTTTGTCAATTAAGTCTATCTAATCATTTTAGACCGGAAGTTACTAATGTGGACACCGTCATCCTATGTATTATTATTGAAATGTGAAAGTGATTTCTTTTCCTTACATCTTCGGTTAGGTAGCCATTTAATAGCACTAGGGCCGAAGGCATAGCACATTGAGGAACTCTTGTAATTTTCTACATACTACAACTTAATTTATACAATTGAAAAAATTATGAAATAAGACTAACTAAAAAGATATGCGTACTATACTAGGAAAAAAAAAGAAATTAATTATAGTCAAATTAAGATATATATGGAAAGCCAAATGACTAAAAAAATCACTAAGTATTGTAGTTTTACCATTGAGAAATCGCATATTAGGCATGTGCTAACAAAAAAGTAAAAAAAAAAATAAAAAATAAACGGAGGGATGATGGTTGTAGTAAATCTAAAATTCAGGGGTAGTTTTATATAACGGCTAAAAGTTCGGAGGTAAACGTGTACCACCTTGAAATTGGGTTAAGTGTCCAAACAATCCTAAACTTACGGGATTTATGATTTTTTGGACAATTTTTCTTTATGAAATTTTATGAGGTTTTGGTGCCATTTCCCCCCAAGACAAAATTGCTTGATCTTAAGCTTTGTCAAAGATAAAGTGATTAGTTTAGGAAATTAGATTACAAAAACCTTATCCATATACGTTAACACTAATCCTCATCCTTTAATATTGCATGCAAAAATACCTGATCAACTTGTACTAGGTAAGCCTTCATAACAAAGTGACGAGCAATCTCGAAGACTAGCCTCAATAGAGACGGTGTGATTTAAATACAACATTTGTCACATTCAAATCAAAGGCTTGAACAATGAATCTGCCTCCAAGGGGTCATAATCTGAGTACATAATAAAAGTTGGCCATGCCATTTCACAAAAGTTATATAAAGGTCACCCTAAAAAAAAATGGTGGGTAGAACCTTCATGTCACATAGGGGTGATCGGTTTTAGAGTGAATATGTTCCAACTGGAACCTAAAACCTATCCTATTATAACTAGTTCTCAATTTTTGGACCCTGAAACTTATCATTTTTGCTTGAAACCGGTTTTAGAACCTATCCTACTTTTTTGGTCTGGTTCCAGGGTCTTTTTGAGAACTCATTTTTGTTTTTTAGTTCCTTTTGTTGGTTCATTTTTTATAGCAAAATCATATGAAGTTATGAGTAATAAAATGATTCAAAGTAAAAGATGAACAACTAATCCACCAGAAACAACAATTCATAAGATAAATACATAGTCACATATAATTATAAACGACAAAAAATTTAAACATGTAATATAAAACATAAATTATAAAACTCTATAAAATTTAGGGAAAGAGGAAAGACTAGAGAGGGGTTTGAGGAAGGACAAATGACAAAAGAGTGTTAAGGTTTGAATTTAGGAGAAAAAGAAATTAGGATTTTGGTTTTATAACTTATAAAATCGGTTCTGAAACTGGTTCCTAATTAATGCTGTTTCGATCCGGTTCTTAGGTGGCTATTTACTTGAAACCTGTTCCCAGATCGATTACAACTAGTTCCAAAAATTTGGAACCTATTCCCGGACTTATTTTTTGGCTGATTCGGTCCTACTCCTAGTTAGAACCAATTTTGTTGCACACCCTAATGTCACATGATATCTTACAAAGAGAAGGCCGCGGGAGTATATAGGGAGGACATGTAGTCGTATTAGGAAGAATTTTTCGAGATACTATTCTTAGATGTCCCTTTCATTAAGTCAGAAAAGATTGGCCAACGTATTCTCCTAAGGAGTATTAAATAATTACTGTGTGGAATGTGGGAATATACTCCTAGGTATCCTATTGAAACCTGAAGGGTTTTATCGTTGACAAAGCTATGTTCCCTCATATGAGGAGCCGGAAAGCAGTTTAAGGCCCTCTTGTTTTTCTTTTTTCTTTTTTTGGTTCAGAAAAAGACGGGCGTTTCTGATTATCCTCGGTATGCATTTTTATGGTGATATGTTCAAGTCCTATTAAGAGCACTCCATAAGTAAAATCCCGAATGCACTAAATTAACGTGAATGCCATGACCTTAAGACCGTAACTGGGAGATGGAACAGTCAAGTGCCCGAAGTAGGCTTGGACAGTATTTGATCAGCTATACAACAAATAAAAAAGGCCTATACTATTAAAAAGTAACGGATGATATTTTACAATATAAAGAATACCTCTCAACTTGAAATTGGATCGGATACAGTGATCAAAGGTCGAAAAGTTTGCATGTCAAATACTTAGGGTGAAAGAGTGGTACTGTTTATATAAATAAATAAAAAATAGAGGAAAGAACACTAGAAGTGCCTTAACTTGTCTACGGTGCTCGATTTAATGCTACAACTTTTCGTTGGCTCACTTAAGCGCCACTTTAAAAAAAAAAAAAAAACGATCACTTAAATGACAAGTCCGATATGAGTTGCCAGAAATTTAATGTGGCAATATTTTATTAATTTTTCAATCCTACGGAGCTTGTAGGCATGCCCAATCAGCATATAATCTCTAAACAACATCGTGTTGCAAGTTAAGAAGTGATCATTTTAGTACTAGTCAATTATAAAAAAATGATCATTTCAATGAAAAAAAAAACCCATAAACAACTTGTATAGCATGGTGTCCTTCTCCCTAAAAAAAAATGCTTTGTTGTACTTTGATAATTTAAATTTTTGGCATAAGCGGCTCCACATGTAATTTAATTTAAGTAGTGAAAGTTTAAAACTTATAAGTAGATCTAACTCCGATATCATATTGAATTCTGTTACTATAATTTGTACTATTAAAATACAACGTGGATTGAAAGTTAAAATGCAGCGCTGTGGTGTTCGCTTGACATCGTCTTGCGATTAATGGGATGTTATTTCTTATAAAACCACTAATGAATAAAAAGACTATATATATGTATGTATGTATGTATGTACGTACGTATGTAAGTCAGTGTTATTTTTTTGGTATGAATGTGAATGTCATTTAACAATCTAAACAACGACCAAGAAAACGAGTAAAGAAACCGCATATTTTAGTCTGGACTAACCATTGTTTCTAGGGCCAGCTCATAGGATCCTAACGTGTAGCTCAGGCAGCCATAGTTAATTACCTTTAGTCTTTGCTGTGATCCGCTTGCACTTTTCCTCAACGGGCCATACGTATGTATGTTAAATATAGAGGCGAATGCATTGCATTATTGGAAAAAGCCCCTTAAATTAAGTTAAAAAAAGGACCTAATAAAAATGACATTTGTAAATAAACAAGTTCAGAGGGCCGGCTTATGGAAAACCATTACAGAAACGTATCTCAACTACCTTATGAAGGAAAACGACAACAGCGTATGACTTACCGAATCAACCAAACCTAAGTCACCTTAAAAAGACATCTTATTATGGGTGATTAGTTCTAGGGTAGGTGGTTCCCATTCTGAAATCAAGAACCGCCACTAAGGACTGATTCCGTAAAATGAGGATCAAGAACCGCCCATTGGTTCCATGAATTCACCCGAAAACCGAATGCCAGTCCAGTCTAGATCTCAGATGGGTCTATGGAACTAGTCTAGTTAGATAATACCTCATATATGCTACATAATAAAGTTTGAGATCTGCATCATGCAAGACCAAACATAAGGTAATAATACACTCGGTGAACTTTCTGATGCCCAACGGTGCTCACCGAGGGCTTTACAAGGACCGTATTCGCGGAAGGGATGATGAGGGGGGTTTGATTGCGAATTCTGAAAAAGATTCGTGACGTCGAAGAAAAGCTTGAGTTTTTCGAGTCATTGATAGATGTTAATGTGATCTCATGCGCTCCTATAAATAAGAGCAATGCCCATGACAGATCCGTCCGCTCTCCTTTTTACACTACCTTTTTTGTTTTTTTTTTTGCTGTACCCGCGAGCAGCAGGTCCTCTCTTCTCTTTGTACATATGTACGTATGTATCTTATGTATGTATAAACATAAAAGTACCAATTTAGTCCGGGTGATCTGCGTGGACAGTTTTATACTTGAATCGAGAACCAAGCTGCCCGTCACTGATTGGAATCGGAACCAGACCGAACTTCTGGGGAACTGTCCAATTCCGAGTGGACCGAGTGGTTCTTGATTCTTTTGTACACTCTCACGTCTTATATTTAACCCCACATACGAAACAAAACGTCAGGCTGGATACAATGTGAAATTATCAGATGGTTGAATTGAATCAGGCACTGAGGCCATGTTTGCTGATCTGGGTCATTTCAATGTTCGAGCAATCCAAGTAAGTAGATACAATTTCCTTTGCCTTAACTTTCAACACAAGGAGGCTCCTTTTGACTTATCTAAGAACAGTTAATCAATTTTGTTTTGATTATAATTTGTTGTCTTCATGACTCCATCCATTGAGGAAATGATGCCAATAACAAAAGCACAAAATTTCGGAATCATGCTCCCCAAATTCGGGGTCCCAATCCAAACGCGCATAATTTAGTTCTCTCTTTTTACATGAACCACATAATTGAAAATGTCCACTGAATCTTTTCTTATATAGACTATCGTCAGGCGATGTAACTAATTCCTATGCACTAAATATACGGCTAGTACATGTGTTCCCATTGTTGAGGTTGATTGTTGGGGTTTCCAATTGATGCAGATCAGCTCCTCTTTCATCTTATTTCCTACACTTGTGACCACATATAGCGGACAAGCAGCTTATCTCATGAAGCACCCTGGCAATGTTGCCAACACTTTCTATGACTCAGTCCCAGGTTTGTAAAATTGAAATACCACGGTTCATCTAAGTTTCATAATAGGTGTGGTCTAGCCAAGAAAAATGATTAGTATGATTGCCATTTCTGAGAATTAGAAAATCGAACCGAATTAAGCTCCCAAAGGTAAAGCCTCCTGCTGACAGTGTAAAGGAGCCTACCTTTGACGGTGTTCCGTGACTGCTTTGATCGATGGCCAGGACCACTGTACTGGCCCATGTTTGGGATTGCGCTTGCCTCAGCGATCATCGCGAGCCAGGCAATGATATCGGGGACGTTCGCCATCATCTCACAGTCGCTGAGCTTGGGCTGCTTCCCACGGGTCAAGGTGGTTCACACGTCGGCCAAGTACGAGGGGCAGGTTTACATACCGGAGGTGAACTACATGCTCATGGTAGCTTGCATCTTGGTCACCGCGTGTTTCCGGTCCACAACCAACATCAGCAACGCTTACGGTAAGTCCAAAACACATGGATGGCTCCATGGAAAAAAAATTGATTTTGGCTCTATTTGTTTCGCAAAAAAATGAATGATTTGAAAATTATTTTTCAAAAGCTAAACGCTTATATCACTTAAAATGACCAGTCAATTAAAAACGTTTCATTACTGACAACAATTCATATCTAAACATTTATATTGAGAGTGAAAATGTTTTTTGTTCGTTTATTTTTGTAAGTGTTACAAGCAATTATTTAAAAAATAATAATAATAACGCATTTTCCACGAAATAAATGGAGCTCTCATTTCCATTCAAGATTTCTAGTAAGATCATATTAATTTGGACCTAGCAGGAATTGCTGTGGCGAGTGTCTTGTTGATCACGACTTGCTTCGTCACTCTCATCATGCTCGTGATATGGAAGACGAGCATATGGTGGATCGTGCTCTTCGCCACCATCTTCGGCTCAATCGAATTGCTTTATCTCACGTCGGTCTACTACAAATTCGTACAGGGTGGTTTCCTGCCGCTTGTGTTAGCCGCCTTCCTCATGATCATCATGGGCACCTGGCACTACGTCCACAGGCAACGGTACATGTACAAGCTCAAGAGCAAGGTCTCAGCCGAGTTCATCAGAGATCTTGCTGTGAATCGAAGCATCAGCCGGGTTTCCCGGGGTCGCCTTCCTCTACTCTGAGCTCGTGCAGGGCATTCCTCCAATATTTTCACATTTCGTGAAAAATATTCCGTCTGTCCATTCGGTTCTAGTGCTCATCTCAATCAAGAACCTCCCGATCAGCAAGGTCGCGCTTGACGAGCGGTTCTTGTTCAAGCAAGTCGAACCGAGGGGCTTCGGGATGTTCCGCTGTGTTGTGCGGTATGGATACAAGGACAAGATCGAGGAGCCGTACGAGTTTGAGCGCCAGATGGCGGAAACCTTGAAGGAATTCATCCGGCATGAGTACTTGCTCGAGGCCGTGAACAATGATCACAACCGGACGGCCAACAACAGTGGACCCCATTCGACATTGCTAGCAAAAGTTGGACAGGCCGAGGGATCAACCGTCCAAATGGAGGAGTCGATGCAGCAGCCAAACCGGTCCAATCTCTCTTCCAATTCTATCCAATCATTTAATCCGATCCCAGTGGCGGAAGAGAAGATGCAATTCGTGCACAAAGCAATGGAGAGGGGTGCGGTGTACCTCCTCGGGGAAGTCGAGGTGGTTGCCGAGCCGAAATCATCCGTGTTCAAGAAGATCATTGTCAACTATGCCTACAGTTTTCTCAGGAAAAATTTCAGGCAAGGTGATAAAATTATGGCGATCCAAAAGAATAGGCTTCTAAGGGTTGGCATGACATATGAGATATGAATGAAAAGAGAACGTTGCTTCTGGTCAAATATAATGTAGAAATTTTTAATGGGGAAGTCGTTAAATGCATGTTTGGAGTGAGAGCACAAGTTGAGGAAACGTTATGTTCATGTTTCATCACTAATGGCTTTCTTTAATACAAAACATAATTTGTAATGTACATCTTGTGCGTCTATTAATAAATGTTCTCGCCATGTTGTTGTAAATTACCTTTTCTTTGGACGCAACAAGAAGATTCAATTAGTGAATCAATGATATTCACTAATATTTTGGGCCCGTTGATTAAACACGCTTAGTAGGCAGACCGAGCTTGAGTATTGTTAGAAAATGTCTTGATTTTGAACTCAGCGAGTGAGGCCTGATCCGAGTTGAATTATAGGAAAGCCTATCGATTAAGAGAAAGTGTGGACGTTGGATTTTGTGAACGTCCTAATCTCTGCCATTTGAACTCCTGGTTTCCTTTTCAATGTTGGAGTCCAAGTTGGAGAAGGAATACGATGTCTATATATTTGGAGAAGTGGTTCTATAGCTAAACAAAGAAAGAAGTCCACAAGCCATTTCAATATTTCAAGTTTCTTTTTCATGGATCTCATGCGGCGATTTGTGCAGTACATCCAATTGAGATCACTTCTTTCGCTGAAGGCGTGAGTATTTTGAAAGCTGCAAGGTAATTCTCTATGATTTGTCGAGCAATTACATGAGATGTGTTCTAATCATGTGATGCATCGCATGAAATAATTTACCACTTTCCAGGTTGCAAATAGTGGTATAGTTCTTCTGGGAATTACATAGTTTGCAAGTTTGGGGGGATTGGGACAATTCAAATTGGGATGTGCAGTGGGGGTTGTTTGCACTAATAGATGCAAGGCACGGTGATGTTGAGTGAGAGAGAGTTGTTGAATGGTCAAAAGACATGAAAGTTGGACTTGTGTAAGCATCACATCTAATGGAAAATGATACTAGATTAAATTCAGTATAGCTTGCATTTGACCAAAAACCGGCTAATCACACATCATTGAGACATCTAGGGCCCATATCCACATCCTTCAAAAGAATGTGCCCGATATATATTGACATTCACTAACAATTTTTTGCGCAACGTACAACTTTTCTTTTTATAGTACTAATTTGAGGTAGATGATTGATTTAAGTAGTTTAAATTGAGCTGATCGAGAAGTAGTAAGGTAAGCAAATCAAGTATCAGAACAAATAGTGGGATTACTAAATTTTGCCAAAAAGAAGGGAATGCAAATACAACACAATATTTGAGACACCATGATAAAATAATGTTGTAGAATGAATTGAATTCTACTTGAGCAAGCTAAGTGTATGCTTTCATATGCAAAACTAGGCAAGGAATTTTTTGCCAAAGCAGTGAACATGATTTGTTACATAGTCAATCGATCTCCATCATCTACTATTGAGTGGAAGACTCCTTAAGAAGTATGGTTGGTAAAACCTATTAATACTTCGAACTATGAGAGTTTGTATGTCATACATATACTCATACGAGTGATAGTAAACTTGAGTCGAGGATATCTCTAATTATGCAAGTGGGGTGGAAATCCATAGGAAGCAGTTCATTAATTCTAGTAACTTGGTTTTCTAGTCAGCAGAGACATGAACTATGACAAGACTGTTATGCTTCAATGGAGGTGTCATGAGACACAACTAGTAGAGCCAATGAATTACGGTCTCAATAGTGAGATGAACTTGTAGATGTAGATTCCGAAGACTACAAAGACAACAAAGGTTGAGAATGTAGATGAGGAGCAATTCCTAAAGCCAACCATATTATTGACACCCAAATATGCTTGCAAGTTTGTCATGCTTATTTAAAGAAATTTTCTTAGGGATCAAATTCACTAATAATGGTGGAATTTAATCTCTGATAAAACCAATTAATTTATGCAACGCTCTATCTATTTCCTTATGCATGTAAAAAGCTAAAGGCACGATAGATCATTAGTAGTGAGGTTTCCATTCGGATAGATCATTTGTGCATTCCATAACGATTAAGGATAGAATTCACCATTAACGATGCAATCTAACTCCTGAATGAAAATGCTGTCGCATTCATTTTTCCCGTTGGACTTTTTTTGCACTTTTAAACTAGGGACATCATACTACATGTATGATTCCTCCCAGACGCTTTGGGTTCTCCCTACCGCATGGTAGTTCTCTCGGTTCTGTAGCACTGTAAGTTCTCTTGAAGAGCTTTACCCTCAATAATACTCTGTAACAATCCCCTTTCTCTTCCCGAAGAGTTATCTCTGAACTTTGTTGCCCTGTTTCTACTTCGTCAACTGCATCGCCCACTCAAATAATCACCAAAACCTCTTCTAACTGTCTCACGCCGTTAAACCCATATCAATCGACTCTAAAAACCCTTAAACTCATCACTGTTAGTCGAATTACACCTCCTCGATCACAATTACCTTTTACTTTCATGTCTACCCCAAAACCCTAAGCATTGGCAATCCAAGCCATTGAAAAACCCCTCTGGCCGCAACTGCTTATTCAACCCCCAATATTTAAATATTGCCCTTTTTCTCTGTCTTCACCCTGCCCCACCATCATTTTCCCCGACTCTCTCCTGTATGGACTGACATGTCGACTAACATGACCAATGGTCGAGGGGAGGCAAGTCTGCGTTTCTGATCTTTGCAGTGTCCCCAACCATACTCTAGCTACTCGCCAGCAAGAGCGAAAGACACGCTGACTTATTGAAAGGTTACAGCACCTGTCCGATTACTCAGTGTTGAGGTAGCTCCCTTTTATCTTCATTGGGTCTGACAGTAGGGAAGGAATTATGACTGATCAAACATCTGATGATAGTAGAGTAGAGGCTTTGTGCAGAAGCTGGGTAGTCTATGGTCCGAGGATGATGTGATAGATGTTAAACAAGGAATTTCTAGAAAAAAAAAAAAAAAAACTAACAGAATGCCGATTAACATTGTTTGGAAAACTCTATTCTAGACCATGTGAACTTGCAGGCCTTTCTCAACACTATGAAAAGGGCATGGAAAATGGAGAAAGTATCATGTGCCTTGCTAGAACCAAGCTTCTCATTTTCCTTCAAGTCCAAAGCTGAAAAACAGAAAGTGTTAGACTCCGGGCCATGGTCTTTTGCAAGCAACCTCTTTGTGCTTCAGCAATGCAATCCTAACATTCCATAAATCTGTTACAATTTTGATCATTGTCCCTTTTGGGTTAACCTATATGGACTCCCACTTGGCAAAGTGACGAAGGAAGTTGTAAAAGATATAGCCTCCAAGATCGGTGAAGTTATAGATGTGAAGTTGGAAGCCAAAGGAAATAGCACATATAAAGTCAGCAAAGCCAAAATTAATCTACACTTGGGATCCCCCCTTAAAATAGGTGTAATTATCAATTTGGGAAGCGAGAAATTGTAGATAGAATTCAAATATGAGCGGCTCCCGCACTACTACTACTCTTGTGGCAGAAGTTCCATATGAAACCACAAGGCTGGAGGAGGACTAACTAGGTAATTTCGGAAATTGATTACATGCTGAAGTCAGGGATCTCATCCCTTATGGCAAATTTTTTTATGGGAAACATGTTGAACTCTTTGAAGATCCAGAAATGGTGCCGAATCCCCTCTTGTTGCATAAATTAATGAAGATCAATAAGCAAAAAGAACACAAGCGCCGCCTACTCTACCCATACAAAGTTAGCAATATTCGGAGGAGGATATGAAACAAAAAGTGGATCCTCTCCAACATTCTATAGCCATAACCATAAGGGAAGAAAAAGGACCATAGAAAAGGGGCAGAAACTGCCTAGATGAGGAATCTATGATGCTTCTTTGCTCTGGCCTTCTTCTTGGGTCCTACGAGAAGAATTGCTTAGTACCAAAACTGAGGTTCTTCCCCATTTGGCAATGGTCCCTCTATCTTCTAGAAACTTAAGTGCAAGCTGGAAAAAATCTCGAGTCTTAGCTGGAAACAAATTTTTTACTTTGCTCGCCTCTCTCCAGGTATGATTGCTCTATTTATGTTGAGATTTTTGTAGAAATTTCACTCACCTCTCTTGTGCCTTACTGACAACCCCCTCTTTCGCGTATGAAGCCGTTCCTTCATGCTCGCCACCCTTAAGCCCTCTTCCTTAAACCGCATTCCTTCAGGCCCACCGCCCTCAAGCCCTCCTCATCACACCCACCCTCACACTCACCTCTCTCCAGGTAAGATTTTTCTGTCCATGTTAAGATTTTTGTAGAAATTTGGGTTAGTAATTTGTATATCTCGCTTATTTTTTAGCTACATTAACAATCTTCATTCGTGAATTTGCTTTGTCACTTTGAATAACCCCGTCATATTCCGTGATGCCCTACTTTGCCAATGCCTTTGCTTTATTAGACTCATGAAATCGTTAGCAAACCCAAGAATTGTACTTAACGATTCACAATATGGGTAACCTAAATTTGAGCATCGCCCATTCTCTGGCCTTATTCTTGGGTCCAAGGAGAAGGATTGCTGAGTACCAAAACTCAGGTACTCCCCCATCTGGTGTAGGTCCCTCCATCCTCTGGAAACTTAAGTGCTTTGGCCTTATTCTTGGGTCCTACGAGAAGAATTGCTTAGTACCAAAACTGAGGTTCTTCCTCATCTGGCAATGGTCCCTCTATCCTCTAGAAACTTAAGTGCAAGCTGGAAAAAATCTCGAGTCTTAGCTGGAAACATTAAAAGCACCTGGGCATTTTGTGCAGATGCGGAGAAATTGCTATGGTGCTGCCTTATGATTGGTAGTTCTACCAAACTTGGAACAGGGCCTTGTCTTGGAGAGCATCTTATGTTCATAATATTTGTATTACCTCTATGATAGCCCATGGTCTTCACTGTAAAGCTAGAAGCCTTCCACTTATATATTAGTGAAAAACTCATCATTTTTAGACGTGAGATAAGGCACCTCTTTGTTTATTTGCCAAACAAACTATCAACACTCTAGACTTAAAATGACGTGCATAGGTTTTGCCGACGATGTGCCAGTATTGCCAACGGGTAATATTTGCTTATTCATCTTCAAGTTTTTTCCATGTTTTAAGGCATGTTTCGATCGGAGTTAAATCCTGCCAAGACCAAGATATGCAATGCAGGATGTGATGATGATTTTGTGCAGCAAGTTCTTGAAACCTCTGGTTTGAGGAGTGTGCCCTACTATCTGGGACTTCCTATGATTTCTGGAAGATTATCTAGTCACGATTGTTGTGAACTCCTAACAAAATAAGATTGTTGGCAGGTTGCAGAGTTTGGCATCCATGAAATTATCTTATGTAGACAATTGCTTTCTTCAGTTAATACATAGCAAAATTATTAGGCTCCATTCGTTTCACATAACACAATTTCCATAAAGACATTTTCCAAATTTTGCGATGTTCGTTTTATGAAAAATGAAGCAGTCGAGGAAAACATTTTCCATCAAAGGAAAAAATGTCTTGCAAGCCTTCGGCTCGCCGATTTGGCAAGGCCCAAGGCCAACGAACTCAAACTCAAACTCGAACTCGCCACTCACCAAATCAGCGAGCCTTTTTTAGGCCAACAAGTTTGAGGCTTGCCGAAATCTAACAAGTCTTGAGCTCACTTTTAGCTGGCCGCCAACGGTCGCCATGGCCAATAAACGACCAAAGAAGGAGGAGGAAAAGAAAAAATAAAAGAAAAAATAGAAAAAAGAAAAAGAAAAAATAGAAAGAAAATTAAAACTTTGATTTTTTAAAGTAAAAAATTATTTAAAGGAGTGCAAAAAAGGCTATCAAATTGAATTTTCCATAACAAATGGCAGAAAAAAATTTATAGTTCATTTTGAAGTTTTAGCGAACACCAAAAAATATTGTCGCTTCCTGGAAATTATTTTCGTGAAAAACGACTTCCTGAAGATTATTTTCCAAAAACACAATTTTCCACGAAATGAATAAAACATTAATATAGAAGCTTTCCTTATAAAGGTAGTCCATCTGGTTTTCTTGGGGTTGTCGTGTGCAGACCTAAAGGGAGGTCTTGATTCAAAGGGTTCCATTCCAGGAAACAACCGTGCATCACGAGATAGTTTCTGGCTTCCTTCTTACTCAGTTTGGCTCTATTCGGATAGCGTGAATTCACGGCTATTGACTTAAAAACCCTAAATGCAATATAATATCGGTGATGGGCGACAGGACTTTCTTGTGGCGTCGTTCTCGGCACCCTTTAGGCGCCTCATATCTAGTGTTCTCTTTAAAAATATTTCGAGGAAGTTCTGGTATGCGTCGGCAAAGCTAGGTCGCCGATGTTATGGGAGACGCAAATCGGACCCGGTCTACCGCAAGAACGCATGAGATGGTTGGTAGCCCAGCTACCATTTGCAGGAAAAAGCTTTTCCTAAACCTAGCATGTCTGGTTTTCTTAGCTGGAAGTATTCCCCACCATAGTTCCATGTCTGCATATCTTGTAACGCTGCTGACGAATCTAGGGACCACTTGCTTCTTAGCTGCACTTTGATAAACGTTATCAATACTCGGCAACTGGATAAACCGACACGGGTCAGAAACACGATCATGACACGCTAAAGTGAATCGCGGGTCCTTTTCAACTTCGCGCGAGCGTTAACCTCACGAGCAACTGCCGGCGCAGCGGGCGGCGACCTTCGATTTGCTAATGGGATTTTGGAACTCAGATCGGCAAACGCAAAGTGGGTTGGAGGCGGAAGGCCGAGGCTGAAACGGTCCACGCGAGTTATCGGATGCATCCAAGGCCAACGTGTTGCATCGAAGGTGCATGTCCTAATGCCCGAGCACGACACCAGGCTAAGGCTATATCACTTGTTTAAAATTCGGACGGTCCAAGGATTTTTTTTTAAAAATATTTTATCAATCCTGAAAAATTAGGAAAACAAAGATCAATGGAATTTTTTTCCTTCAAAAATCAAGACCAGGACGACACAAGAAATTTTTTTATGTTTTCAATAATATCTTTTCTTCCCCATTTTGGATTGGATCGTGCCGAATGAATGACTCTTTGCGGGTCCCGACAACTTGGAAAAACAAAATTCAGATTTTTTTTTCTATTCAATTTGGTGCGATCTATGAAGATTTCGGAGAAGAATCAATTACATGTGTTCCCACTTAAAAATAATTAAGATTGATTTTCTCCCCGTGCACAAAGGGAATTTTCATTTTGCCCCACGGTAAAGAAACTAAATATTTATTTTGCCCATTCACTAACTTTCACATTAGGTCCGATCTCCCTCTCTACCATTTCGGGATTTCTTGGCGATGTCATTAGGATTCAGAATGGAAAACAATGTCTACATATATAATCTCAACATTCACTTGTTCTGATCACATAATTTATAATGAAGAATTTATGCCCAACCAAATCGATATTTTCAAGTTTTCCTTGTAAGAATTTGAATAATCTCGTCTCAATTTGAGATTGACACAGTCTTTTCAAATCTGATCGAATCAATTCAACTTGCTTCATAATATGTACAAAAATTCCAACTGCAATTCCAAATCACCTTCTACTTTCAAATCCCAACATCAAGAGAAAAAGAAAAATGAAAATGGGAAATTGCTATATCTAGTGAATCAGAAGATGAATATTTACCTTCAATAAGTTTCCCAAATGACGAAGATGATGATGAACTTGCACAATCAAGACAAAAGCAAAGAGAATTTCTCAAAAAAAAAAAGTTGCAATTTCAGCAAAGAGACCCGAGCTAGTAAATAGGGATGGAGCTCCAGCTAAAGGTAATAGAAATGAAGATAAAGAAAGCTACGGCGATAAAGTTGTTGGTTCAGAAAATAAGCTTGACAATGATGATGAAGAACCTGCTTGTGGAAGAAAAAGTAGGTACCATTGCTATGATCCGACTATTGATAAACCTGTTTTGTTTGTGGGCATGAGATTTGATAATACCAAACAGTTCAAGGAAGCTGTTGTAAAGAACTCCATTGCTGAACATAGTAGCATTCGATTCATTAGAAACATGAAGGAATTTGTGAGAGCTGAGTGCTCACAACCCAATTGTCGCGTTGAGTAAGAATGGGTCATTCCAGATTAGGTCCTTCCAAGAAGACCATACTTGTCCAATTATATTTAACAATAAAATGGTAACAAATGTGTGGTTGTCGAAAACATTTATTTCAATACTATCAAAGCACTGCCCGATATCAAGAGTCCTCAATTTCAGCTATTAGTGAATGAGCAATTAGGGGTTAATATGTCAAGGAATCAATGCAAGAGAGTTAAGATGATAGTGATGAAAATATTGATGAGTGGGTATAAAGAAGAATATGCGCAGGTATGGAATTATGCTGGCAAATGCATGTTTCAAAATCCATTTAGTAGGATATATGTAGAGGTTGTGGATGGGCCACTCCCTGATCTTGTGACTAGATTTGATAGATTTTATATCTGTTTTTATGCATGCAAACGGGGTTTCTTGGCTGGTTGTAGAAGAGTTATAGGATTTGATGGATGCTTTCTAAAAGGTTTATGTAAGGGGGAGTTATTGGCTGTTGTGGAAAGAGATGTCAATAATCAAATGTTTCCAATAACTTAAATGGTGGTGAAGATAGAGAACAATGATATTTAGTCCTGATTCCTAAAAAATTTAATGACTAACCTTGAGATAACCGATGGGGGAAGATGGGCATTCATGAGTGACCAACGGAAGATAATTCCATTATCAATTAATTCATTTCCTTTTAATATTAATCACTTGCTTATTTTTCCTGACTTGTATTTATTGGTTTGAATTTTTGTAAAGACTTATTCATGCATTGGCTAAGTTGATGCCTTATGCTGAGCATAGAATGTGCGCGAGGCACATATATACAAACTAGTCAAGGAACTTCAAATGAGATAAGCTGCATAAGTAGTTCTGGCAAATAGCGAAGAGTACCAACATGACTAATTTCATATTAGCCAATCAAGAATTGTTGTAGCTAACAAAAGAAGGTTTTGATACACTATTCTAGACATAAGCTAAGCATTGGTGTCGGGCCTTCTTCAACAAAGAGTTCAAATACAATATTATTGATAACAACCTCAGTGAAGCTTTCAATGGCAGAATTTTAGAGGTCGGGTGCAAATCAATCATAGCATGCTTGATGATATTCGAGTTATGGTGATTATTAGACTGCATAGACAAAGAGATGAGGCTACGAAATGGAGTAGAGATTGTGGCCCTAGGATTGTGAAGAAATTAGATGCAAACATTGTTGCTAGTAAGTTCTGTCATCCGGTTTAGAATGGAGATAATGGATATGAAATTATTCATAATCAGGATAAGTATGTTGTCAACCTAGATAGAAAAAAAGTTCATGTCGAGCTTGGCAATTAAATAGAATTCCCCATGCCCATGCCATTTGTGCTATTCAGATGAAGGAAGAAAACCCAGATGATTACCAAGATGATCGGTACAAAAAAAGCTCATACCTTGCTTCATACCAATTCATGATGCAGACTATTAGAAGCAGCAAATTTTGGGAGCCAACAAATCATGAAAGCCCTTTACCTTTGCCATTGAAAAGGTAAATAGGAAGGCCAAAGATGAGACGAAGAATGCAATAGGAAGAGACAGCAAGTCAAATGATAAGTAGGACTGGGCCAAAGATGAAATGCTCCTATTGCCGCAAGGAATGATACAATAAGAAAGATTATGAACTGAAAAACAGCATCAACAACAAGTTGATTTAGTGCTAGGGACAAGACCTACTAAAGAGTTTCTTCTTGGGCCTATTGAAGGGAGAACAGAAGGCCCTGCTATAATGCCTACTGAAGAGCAAACAAAAAACCCTGTTGTAAGGTAAGTATCATCTTTGCCTCAGTAACTTTTCAATTCATATTCGATAGAATTTGATAGTTGACCAGGTATACTGGCTTCTCTTGTGTTTTTCCTCTATCATGCACTTATAATTTGAGAAGTTTTTTCTATTTATTTCCCACAATAAAAATGAGTAAATGTTTAATTATTTAAATCATTGTAGTTGGTCATAATCATAATACGGTACATTGTTGTAAGGCCCACTAAAGGGCCAAAAACAGGCCATGATGTAGGCTCAAGTGCAGAACAGGGACTAGAATAGATAGTATAACAACAACAACAACAACTGAGTCCACTGTTGAGCAAACGGGAAAAGAAATATCATGTAAGTTGTACATCGCTGTATTTATCTTTTATGGGCTAAAATTGAAATTTATTATGTATTTCTTAGGTGAGAAGATGCGCAACTACACAAGTTGCAGAGGTTGCTCCCCCATTTGCTACTGCTGAAAATGATGCACCACAAAAAAAAGATTAAGGCAATATGGTTATGGGAATTACACAGATGAACATACTGGAATGACTATTTTGAATGTAAGATTTGTAAGTCCCATGCATTTAATTTGTTGTACTTCAATTCATTTGGTTGACAATATCGCTATGTTCTTGTAGCCTAAGAGAACTTCGGAGGTACTTCTCTCTCAAGGTGAGCCAACTCAAGAATCAAATGTACAGTCAAAGAAGAGTGCTCAAAAGAAAAAGACAGCTGCTATAGCTGCAAAATAGCCATCCAAAAAAAACCCAGCACCAGTTCCATCTCAACCAACAATCAAGAACAATAGTGATGATATGGAGCAACACATGACACATGCTAGAACAAAAATAACCGCTGTCAAAAACAAGGAAAATGAGGTGACAGAAAGCCCAGTTAAAGAACCTTCACGTACAGTTCGAAAGAGTGCTTGGATTATGAATCAATTCAAACTTCCCGGTATGGGAGAGTGCTGGACATGGTCTCTTTTTATGTGGTGCTGAACATAGTCTCTTTCATTTTATTTTATTTTATTTTTCAAATAGTTCTTTCTGCATATTGCTATTGTTTTTTTTTTTTTTAAGATGGTGCCGAACCTTTAGTGATTGGAGTGAAGTTAGACATGTTTTCTTTTGTAAAGAGTGCTTGGATTATGAATTAATTCAAACCTCTAGGAGGAAAAGGAGATCATGGTGTTGTCCATATTGACGGATGGGAGAGTGCTGGACATGGTCTCTTTTTATGTGGTGCTGAACATAGTCTCTTTTCATTTTATTTTATTTTTTCAAATAGAGGGTGCTGGATATTATATTATTTATGGTAGTTGCTGTCTGCATATTGCTATTGTTTTTTTTTTTTTTAAGATGGTGCCGAACCTTTAGTGATTGGAGAGTGAAGTTAGACATGTTTTTCTTTTGTAAACAATCAATTAATGTTAATGGCAATAGCTATTTTTGTTATTTTCTCTTGTGTTGGCTATTTCGGCTAATAATGCTAACAAGACAGTTATAACAGTTATGCTATATATATTGGTGCAATGTACTTATAAAGTTGATATTATTTTTAGATGTGTGCATATACTATTGCTGGTTGAAGTTGTGAATAGTAATGAATTTGTGGGATTCTGGTTGTATATACTAGTGCAAGAACAAGATGCAATTCTGGGTGCTGGTGCATCTTGTTGCATCAACACAATTATATGGGCTGGTATAAGAAGATGCACCAACAACCCAACTAGATGCACCATGACTAGTGCAAATTAAGTGACATTTGAAACTAACATTTTTTTTAAAAAAACTAGTGTAACACAAGTGATCACTTTGTAATCGCGACTAGCACTTAAATGATCACTTTTATAAAAACTTGGCACTCGAGCGATCGCTATTTATAACTTATGGCACTAAAATGGTCAATCGTGAATTTGCCACCATCCCTTAATTTCGTCGTGGTTTGCAGTTGCAACAAACGAGCAAATCAGCAAACCATTACCAAATAAAAAATGCAGCAAACCATTATATTTGAAGTAAAAATTAACCAAAACAAATATTGACAAAACACAACTAAACAATAAAACTTTTAAGTGCTCAGAACTAATGCATTTCAACTCCAACCTTCCATTTCTACCATAAATTACAACAAAACATTCTACTCTATACAAAAATTGTAGCAAACCAAAAACGCATTTTACTTATAAATAATCAAATATAAGTGCATATTACACGTCTTCGACTATGGTAGACATACAAAATTCTTCTCATTACTCACTTCACATTTGAATAAACTACCCAAGAGAATAAGAACACAATCAACGCTCAATGAAAGTTTCTTTCAATTTTCACCCTTGAAACATCTCTCTTCAAATGGTCGACCGAAAATGTTAAACCCTTCATTTGAGCTTACATTGAGTCGACATCCTCCAACTCGTCCATTAACGTAGGTGGAGGTTGATTTCGACGTTTAAGTAACTCTAAGATCACCTTGGTCACTTGATCAGAGAATTTCCTATCAACCTATTTGAAATATTTACACTTCGAGCCTTCTTTATATATGCCGCACCCATGGAATCTTCTCTCGGGATTCAACCGAGTCCAAGATGTTTTTCTCGGACTCGGTAATCCACAATAATAGTAACACTCACCATCTAATTCTTTTTTTATAGAAATGTGAGCCGCTCCTGAAGCTTCTACCCTCAATTTGCAAGAACGAGCTAATAACTTTGGAAGAAAATCGAAGTATGCACTCGAATTGGTCGAATTGAGGATTTAGGGTTTCTTATTTGGGTGAAAAGAATCTAAACAACGTCGTTTTGTTGTTTGCATGCTGATTGTACTCTCTAGCGATCCATGTCGGCTTCAAATATCAATAAAAAAAACTGCCACGTCGGATTTCCGGCCAACCAGATCGGCATTGGCACTGAAATGAGCATTTTTCAAACTTTTTGGCACTTAAGTGATCCAATTAAAAATTTTGGCACTAAAGTAAGCGCCTTACACAATTTTTGACACTGATAGTGTACTTATCTCTCAAAATCCTAAAATTGGTTCTTTTTCCTGTTAGATAATATCATCATCAATGATAAGCCACAAAATATATATTGTTGACAAACTACTGACCCAATCAATGTACCATAGGGTGTAGCCCACTTAGGTCCTATTTTGTTTAACATTTGGAAGAGGTTTTGGGGCTTTTAAAGGGGTTTAACCAAACGCAAATGTGTTTGGTTTAATGTTTGTAAGATTTTAGGGATATGCAATTGTATTTCCAAACCTCTCCAAAGACCTTTGGGGGAATGGAGAGCCAAAGTGCCTTGAAAAGTAGCATTTTCATTATGCTACTTCACTAGTTTAATGAAAATATGTCAGTTATCCCACCCTCACTTATTAAACATCATTCCATTTTTGCCATTTTATAAACAAAAAAAAAACTCTAAATGCTCCTTTCTCATCACTCACCTCTCTCATGTCTCACGACTCCCTCTCTTTTCATGCTCTCTTCACTGCCTCTCTCGTGCCTCACTACGAATCCTTCTCTCTTGTGCCTAAAGTCACATTCCCTCATGCTCGCCACCCTTGAGCTCTCTTTCTCACATTGTGTTCCTTCACACCCCTGCACTCAAGCTCTCTTCATCACACATGCCCTTGTGCTCACCTCTCTCTAGATAAGATTGCTCTATTTATGTTGAGACTTTTGTAGAAATTTCACTCACCTCTCTTGTGCCTTGCTAACAACCTCCTCTTTCGCGTATGAAGTCGTTCCCTCACGCTGGCCACCCTTAAGCCCTCTTCCTTACACCGCATTCCTTCATGCCCACCTCCCTCGAGCCCTCCTTGTCACACCCGCCCTCGCACTCACCTCTCTCCAAGTAAGATTTTTCTGTCCATGTTAAGATTTTTGTAGAAATTTGGGTTGGTAATTGTATATCTCGCTTATTTTTTAGCTACATTAACAATCTTCATTCGTGATTTCGCAATGTCACTTTGAATAACCCCATCATATTCCGTGATGCCCTACTTTGTCGATGCCTTTGCTTTATTAGACTCATGAAATCGTTAGCAAACCCAAGAATTGTACTTAACGATTCACAATATGGGTTACCTAAATTTGAGCATCGCCCATTCTCTGGCCTTATTCTTGGGTCCTAGGAGAAGGATTGCTAAGTACCAAAAGTCAGGTACTCCCCCATTTGGCGTAGGTCCCTCCATCCTCTGGAAACTTAAGTGCTCTGGCCTTATTCTTGGGTCCTACGAGAAGAATTGCTTGGTACCAAAACTGAGGTTCTTCCCCATCTGGCAATGGTCCCTCTATCCTCTAGAAACTTAAGTGCAAGCTGGAAAAAATCTCGAGTCTTAGCTGGAAACATTAAAAGCACCTGGGCATTTTGTGCGGATGCGGAGAAATTGCTGTGGTGCTGCCTTATGATTGGTAGTTCTACCAAACTTGGAACAAGGCCTTGTCTTGGAGAGCATCTAATGTTATAATCGCATGGTCTTCACTGTAAAGCTAGAAGCCTTCCACTTATATATTAGTGAAAAACTCATCATTTTCAGATGTGGGATAAGGCACCTCTTCGTTTATTTGCCAAACAAACTATCAACACTCTAGACTTAAAATGACATGCTGACGCTGTGCCGGTATTGCTAACGGGTGATATTTGCTTATTCATCTACAGGTTTTTCCCATGTTAAGTCATGTTTCGATCGGAGTAATACATAGCATAATTCTTAGGCTCCGTTCGTTTCACAAAACACAATTTCCAGAAAGACATTTTCCAAATTTTGTGATGTTCGTTTTATGAAAAATGAAACAATCGAGGAAAACATTTTCCATCAAAGGAAAAAAGTCTTCGCAAGCCTTCGGCTCACCGATTTGGCAAGGCCCAAGGCCAGCGAACTCGAACTCGAACTCGAACTCGCCACTCACCAAATCAGCGAGCCTTTGTGAGGCCAACAAGTTTGAGGCTTGCCGAAATCTAACAAGTCTTGAGCTCACTTTTGATTGGCCGCCGATGGTCACCGTGGCCAATAAACGACCAAAGAAGGAGGAGGAAAAGAAAAAATAAAAAATAAAAAGAAAAATAGAAAGAAAATTAAAACTTTGATTTTTTAAAGTAAAAAATTATTTAAAGGAGTGCAAAAAAGGCTATTAAATCAAATTTTCCATACCAAATGGCGGAAAAAAAAATTTATAGTTCATTTTGAAGTTTCAGCGAACACCAAAAAATATTTCTGCTTCCTGGAAATTATTTTCGTGAAAAACGACTTCCTGAAGATTATTTTCCAAAAACACAATTTTCCACGAAATGAATACAACATTCATATAGAAGCTTTCCTTATAAAGGTAGTCCATCTGGTTTTCTTGGGGGTGTCGTGTGCAGACCTAAAGGGAGGTCTTGATTCAAAGGGGTTGCATTCCTGGAAACAACCGTGCATCACGAGATAGTTTCTGGCTTCCTTCTTACTCAGTTTGGCTCTATTCGGATAGCGTGAACACGGCTATTGACTTAAAAACCCTAAATGCAATATAATATCGGTGATGGGCGACAGGACTTTCTTGTGGCGTCGTTCTCGGCACCCTTTAGGCGCCTCATATCTAGTGTTCTCTTTAAAAATATTTCGAGGAAGTTCTGGTATGCGTCGGCAAAGCTAGGTCGCCGATGTTATGGGAGACGCAAATCGGACCCGGTCTACCGCAAGAACGCATGAGATGGTTGGTATTCCAGCTACCATTCGCAAAAAAAAAAAAGCTTTTCCTAAACCTAGCACGTCTGATTTTCTTAGCTGGAAGTCTCTTTCAGCAAAGATCATTTGCTCTTGCCTAATATTCCCCACCATAGTTCGATGTCTGCATACCTTGTAACGCTGCTGGCGAATCTAGGGACCACTTGCTTTTCAGCTGCACTTTGATAAACGTTATCAATACTCGGCAACTGGATAAACCGACACGGGTTAGAAATACGATCGTGACACGCTAGAGTGAATTGCGGGTCCTTTTCAACTTCGCGCGAGGGTTAACCTCCGAGCAACTGCCGGCGCAGCGGGCGGCGACCTTCGATTTGCTAATGGGATTTTGGAACTCAGATCGGCAAACGCAAAGTGGGTTTGGAGGCGGAGGGCCGAGGCTGAAACGGTCCACGCGAGTTGTCGGATGCATCCAAGGCCAACGTGTTGCATCGAAGGTGCATGTCGTAATGCCGGACCGAGCACGACACCAGGATAAGGCTATATCACGTGTTTAAAATTCGGACGGTCCAAGGGTTTTTTTTTTTTTTTTAATATTTTATCAATCCTGCAAAATTAGGAAAACATAGATCAATGAAAAAAAATTTTCCTCCAAAAATCAGGATCAGGACGACATGAGAAATTGTTTTTTTTTCAATAATATCTTTTCTTCCCCATTTTGGATTGGATCGAGCCGAACGAATGACTTTTTGCGGGTCCCCACGACTTGGAAAAACAAAATTCAGATATTTCTTTTCTATTCAATTTGGTGCGATCTATGAAGATTTCGGAGAAGAATCAATTACACGTGTTCCCACTTAAAAATAATTAAGATTGATTTTCTCCCCGTGCACAAAGGGAATTTTCATTTTGCCCCACGGTAAAGAAACTAAATATTTATTTTGCCCGTTCACTAACTTTCACGTTAGGTCCGATCTCCCTCTCAACCATTTCGGGATTTCTCGGCAATGTCATTAAGATTCAGAATGGAAAAAAAATGTCTACATATAGAATCTCAACATTCACTTGTTCTGATCACATAATTTATAGTGAAGGATTTGTGCCTGACTAAATCATTATGTTTGAATTTTCATCATATAGAATTTGAATAACCCGTTCCAATTTAAGATCCACACAGTTTTTTCGAATCTGATCAAATTAATTCAAGTTGCTTCACAATATGCACAAAAATTCCAATTGCAACTCCAAATCACCTTCTACTTTCAAATCCCAACATCAAGAGAAAATGAAAAACGAAAAAAATTGGAAAAAGATAAATCATCATTTGCATTTTCCAGAGAAGAGAAACTAAAGAAGAAGAAAGAGAAGGAAAAATCAAAAGCCAGTAGCAGCAGCATATTTACTATCTGCAACGGCGTAGCTTCGGCTCCTCCGGACGCTCTCCTTCTCCTTCTCCTTCTCCCCTGCGACGTCGCACTCCCTCTCCTCCTCGATCCTCCCCATCCCGACGCTGCAGCTCTTCGGCAGCACCCTCGGCCCCGGCCCCGGCCCCGGCCCCGGCCGGCTCTTCCTGATCTCCCGCAGGACGGCCTCGAGCTCCTCCGAGCTGTACCCGAGCGTCCGGGCCGAGGCGGCGCGGACCAGCTCCCTGAAGTCGTCGTCCTCCTCCCCGTCGCCGCCGCCGCCGCCGCCGCCAAGGCGGGACGAGCCGACGCTGAAGCTCCGGGGGAGGGGGGCGTGCTGCCCGCTCGGGCAGGCCACGTGGCCGTGGCCGACGGCGGAGGCGCAGCTGAGGATGCTGCGGACGTAGAGGTCGCGGGCCCGGGAGAGGGCCCGGAGCGGCGCCGCGAGGAGGTGGCGGAGCGGGGAGGTCTTCCGGTGGGCTGTGGCGGCGGCGGACCCGGCGGGTCTCATGGTCGGGCGGTGGTGGTGGTGGTGGTGCGGAGTCTGCTCTGGTGGGTTGTGGCTTGAGAGCGGGGAGGGGAGGAGATGGAAGAAGTTGGTGAAGGCCTTTATAAAATGGCGACGAAGCGAGGAAAGAGAGAGACTTGTTTTTTTGTACGGACTGTCGCTAGGCAAACTGTAGAAATTCGATGATTTTTCTTCTTTTGTAGGTGAACCCGACATGTGCTAGAATTCTTATCTCACCTCAGTGTAGTTTAAGCATATATTATATATATAACACTCCATAAATAATTTCTCGTGGTCGAGAGAGTTGACAAAAGTGTAGATGCGATTTTGGGAGAAAATTAGGGGTGACCAGTGATTCTTGTTCAACTCGGTGACTGATCGGAATTGGGGTAGGTTCACAAGTAGAAAATTTTGGAACTAATTGATTCTGGTTCGGTTCTTAGGTTAAGGGGTTAAACTAGACAGTAACCGAGACTAGAATTGGGTTTTGATAGGATTAAACCTAATACTTATTTTATGAAATCTTTTCTTCTCAGAGATATAGAAGACACCTACCTAATTCACTCTTGCTTTATTAGTCTTCTACCAAAACAGAAAGAATCCGGCCAATTCGAGTCCTAGGCAAGTTCGATTTCAAAGAGGACTTGTTTGGTTCCCCGTTTTCAGATTTCTTTTTTTAGTCCGTCCTCGAGTTGTTTTCTCGATTCCAACTTTGGAATTGCATGTTGAGACTATGTTCACCTAAAAAAACAACATATGCCTATTGAGCATTTGAAAAGCCAATTCGAGTGTAATTAATTTTTTGTTGATCCAGTGAATTGTCAAGATACATTCGTGGGATGCACTCGATGCATGTTATAACATCCTTGCTTTACATACGTCAATCAATTGTTTGTAATACAATGAATATCATTAATAGTCAAGTCAGAAGAAAATACATTAAGATTCAAACTGATTTTCTTTTTTCTTTTCGTAAAATCTAACACGAGCCTGTTTATTTCACATAATGTACTTAATAAACCTATTAAAACAAGTGAAAGTAGCAGTTTCTCATAATAATTGCATATAACAATGTCGATGTACATATATGATTTCAAGCTTGGTCATACCAATCCTGCACTAGGAAATAGTGAGCTCGTGTAGACACCCTCAAAAGTGATTTGAAGTCGGTTCTTATTTATGGATTAATTGATTATATTTCTTTTATATTTATCGTTCATAGATTATAATATAAAAATTTTCATGAAGGATGCATTCCCGATTAACACTTTATGAGAAAAAAAATTGCATTCCTCGTGTCCAACTAGACGTCATCTCACCATCGTTGTCATTAAAATTCACAATCTTATCCATAAGACTCATGATTACAGATTTTATCGTGCAAGACAAGGATTGACATGAAGTGGTTGTTCTGTGTCATTTCAAGAAAATATGGTGGGCGGGACTTATGGGGAAGAGGAAAGTGGTTTTGGACTCTTTTTTCCCAAGAGCCCATTGGAAATTATTATAGCAAAAATCTAGCGGGGCGGCTACACAAATTCCTGGCGTGGTGGTCCAGGTGGATATGCATGACAGAGGTAAAGGCAAAAAGATTTAATAATATAAGAAGATTAGAAAATATTTCCTTTGCCTTCTTCAGTTTTTCAACACTTGGCTTGCTCAGACAGATCCCCACCCTTATCTTTATAATTTTTTAAATTATTTCTGTAAGAATCAGGTAGGAATCATTGCAAATCGGCCCATCAATTTTGCTTTTTTTATTTTTTTATTTTTATTTATTTTTTTTGCGTGTTCTAATTGGCCCTGAGTTTCTATTATATTCAACTTACATACCTAACATTTTGCGGTAATGTTCTAGAGAAGGATCCAAAGATGTGGTTGGGGGGCCCATGGTGAAAGGGAAATAAAAGCTCGATAATGGAACCATGGGGTTGGCATTAATTGGACCTTGTCCATTTCATTCACCAGATCAAATTAACTCTAGTATATTCAAAATCACACTATTAATTCATTAATATATTCAAATTATACCGTATATTTATAAGATGATAAACTTAACTTGTCATTAGTATCTGTATTTAGGGTGCATTTGTTTTCAGTGAAAATGTCATGATAAAAAAAAATATTTTATATGAAAATCATTTTCAAGAGAAATAATTAATTTTTATTTATTTAGTGATTTAGAGAAAACGTTTTCCTTCTTGCCAGAAAGGGAAGTTAATTTCCCCTTGATTTAAGCTTCTTATTTTCAGTTTATAAAAAAAATGTTTTCCGTAAAACAACGGGAGAGCCCGCAGAAAAATCAAATCCGATTGCTGAAGAAAATTCTACCCTGTGACTATAATAGGGTGATTAGGGACTTATTGCTTGCTTGAAAGTTTTTTTCGTTTCTTCTAGAAGCAAATGGACTTGAAAATTTATGCAGGCGTTGAACCACTTCATTTCTTTGGCCACTACCGAAGTGGGTCTACCATTTGATTTTTAGCCTGACCTCTACTAGATGAATGCCGCAGCCGCGCAGCTATATGACTCGACCTCGGGCAACTTCACACCAAGAAATTGATAGGATTGACCAAACTTTTGGACTCGAAATTGAAGAGCGCAATTAAATTTTGCACTTAAAATGAAAGTGGGTGAATAGCAGCACGTAGGGGAGATGAAATAGCTCATTGCATTTCGAGATAATGTTTGATTAAAAAAAGTCTTCACAAGACGTCTTTCGCCACTTCTCAATAGATCCAATTAGAAATGAACTCGGATCCTATGAAGTCACAAAGAAAGATAAAGTAAAATTTGACGTGGCATGTGGTCACGGGTTATTGTTTTTCCAAACCTACAAAAAGCCCGGACCAACCCGATTGAGGCTCAAAAATTTTCTTCTCGAAAAAATTATGGATTTGGTCCGATTTGGAATAATGAACATCACATGATCTTTCGTCACCGAATTCAGCAGAATATCAAATTTTGTATATGTAGAATTTCAAGATGAAAATAAAATTTAAAACTATCAATCTGCCTAATGAAAATGAAATGCGTCAGATCCGTCGTTTTCTTGATGATGTTAATATTAATTGTGCTACACGCCCAACCAAGGGCAAATTATTGTATATTAATTGCGCTTTAAATGATCTTGAGATTTTAAGATAAATGAAGAGAAAACAACCAAAGCTCATAAAAGAGATCTCCCAAAGGACCAATCACTTCTTGACGTCTCTTTCAAGCTCAACCCAATGTCGTGGATGGCAAATCCTCCTCCAACCCGTCGTTGGATGATGGAAAACATTGTCTTAAAAATCCTAAACCTATTATATTTTTATCAACTTAATCTTAAATATTTTAATTTTACCAATTGATTTCTAAACATTTTGATAGTTTACCAACTGAGTTCATCCGGTCAATTTATTTCCCAAATATGCTTACGTGTATACCTAACCATCCTATATGCTGGACTAGTGTTGACATTGACATCGAAGATCAATAAAAGGATTTTTTTTTTTCTTTTCTTTTGGCATTTCAATGCCGGAGCCCTTCTTGCCCCCAAATAAATTGCTTGCCCAGCTCCTAAAGGCCCTAAGCTCAAATCCCAAATCGATTGATCACACTTAGGACTCATCCATCTTAGGCGACGCTCGACGATGTTTGCTTGACAGTCAGGAGGAATGGGGAGATTTTCACGAGCAGTTCGCAAGAGACCTCGACGTCAATGGCTAGGCGGAGCGAGAGGAAGACGAACCCCGGTTGCGCAGTTCATCGGGCCAAAATGCAAGTATATACCAACTTCAGCCCATGAAGAGATCTCTCAGAGGCCCAATTCCGTCACTTCCCGACCTCTCGTTCAAGCCCAGCCCAACGCATTGATGGCGATTCCTCCACCTCGCATCGCATTCGTCTCCTCCCATGATAAGGATCCGACCATCATTGGCAGCTCTCTCTCTCTCTCTGCGCATAACGACGACGAAAGCGGCCAAGGCCATGCGGAGGATCCACGCATGTCATGATTTTTTAATACATTTTGAAAAATATATTGTAAGCCCTGCTCCCTAGAAATATCATCGACTTTCAAGCACCTCATCATACGTGGCCGGAAGGATAAAATTATCCTAGTCCAACTAGATCGAGCTCCCTTAATTTCAAACCTAAGCATGTACCATCAAATTACACATCATTAGTCAATTTGGACGTGTATAAACGTTGCAAATTAGGACTCGTGCATATTTTTATAAGACCCGACATATTTTCAAAATACAAATACACATGCCACACGGAATCATGTTTGTGTGAAAAATGATGAAGGAATTTCACTGATTACGTCTCTAAAAGAATCAAAATTACAAGGAAAAATTGTCCAAAAAAGGTGATAGAATTATTGTACTTTTGTCAATTCATTCCTAAAATTTTTAATTATATAATTGAGTCCATATGCTCAATTTTGATTAGAAATCATCAATGTTGATGTTGGGCATCCTACATGGGACGGCTGGTATTGACATAAACAATTTTTAATAATATCTTAATTTTTTTTCAATTTTTTTTTTATTTTTTTATTATTTTTCCTTTTTTTTCTTTACTTTTCCCCCCTTCTTCCCTTCACCAACCATCGCCAAGCTTCATCGATGGTTAGCAGAGGTCACCACCCTCAAGTGAGGGCCGCCCTTTACATAGACATCAAAACCCTCCCTCACTTGCCTATGCCACGCAAGGGCATCATGGCCCTCGCTTGGCATAGGCAAGGGCAACAATACCCTGACTTATGGCAATAGTATCTATGTTAACAATTTCTAGTTAAAATTGGTCGCGATAATTCAATTGGCAAAATGTGAAAAGAATTTATGACTCCATTAATAAAATTAAAAAGTTAAAAACTAAATTAACGAAAGTGCAATAAATTGAATACTTTTTAAATAATTTTCTCCAGGAAAGGCCAAGTTACTACACACAATATTTAGTTATAGATCAAAAAATACAATTCCAAAATATGTATGATTAGTTAATGCACTCTTGTGTTAGGACTTTTATAATTTCTATTTTAGATATCAAGAATCATATAATCAAAGGCCTAAAAATGAAAAGAAGAAAATAAGATTTAAAATACTAATGCTGATGTTTGTCCTTTTTTTTTTTTTTTTTTTTAGTATCAGTCTTTAGGAGTTATCTTAAGAGCAATGAAGAACTTGATCAAGCCTATCAAAAACCTAAGTTAAGAATCAAATGTTCAAAAATAGACTCTTGTCATGATTCTTCTTGTGGTGATCAATGAAAGAAGCAAAGAAACTTCAAAAGATTCTCCTTAAGCCATACAAGGAGAAGGAGGAATGGTGATTCCTACGGAAAAAATGCACTAGAAAGGGTTCTTCTAGAAAGTGTAGAATATCCAACAGGTGTTATATTTGCAACAAGAAATGACATTTTGCAAAGAATTGTCCAAAAGCCATGGGAAGAAACTCTCATTTGATTCAGAAAATAGAAACACAAATTGGAGTGTAACTCCATAACGATGATGTGGAATCAATCTTCTCCCTGGAAGATAAACCAACCAAATACACTGTGTGTGCTATCCAGATGCGGTCACAAACTAGTGACACTGAAGTTCATTTGAAGAACTCGAAGAAGAAGTTTCCTTCTTCTTTGAACTTCCTATAATCCAAGATCTTTATGCATACACTCATTCCATTCTCTCATATTTCCCTATTAAAATATATCTATCCAAATATGATAAGCATATTTCTATTATTGCCCTCAGTGACATTGGAGCTAATGCTTCTATCCTTGATATAAAGATACTACTAGAAAAATACTAGACTTCATATACCCAATATTTTAACTCTACTTTTAGATATACCTTTGTTATAATAGTTCGAAGCAAACCCATCACATACAATTCTTGCCTTAGTGTTCAATCACTACCAAAATCCTTGGTTCTAGTTCACTAGATAAAGATATCATTATTAGTAGAGATATCCTTACACAAATTCCTAAATTCATAATTATGCCTAATGGACCACGTTTCAATGGACGGTTCAAGAAATTTGTAAACATCTAAAGATTTTTCACAATTTAGATGAGTATTTTAGATCCAATCTTGCAAACCCTTCTTAAAGCATGTGCAACTCTCACTCAAATTTTGTGAAAAAATGTTCTAACCCTTTATGGAAAATCCTAACTTTTTCATCCATCTTCCTTTCAAGAAAATGCCAATCCCACCAAAGCCAGTCACTCTAGAATAAATCCAGAACATTTGCTTTTAGCCCAAAAGAAATGTTCAAATTTACTTCATCAAGAATTAATTAAGCAATCACATTCTCAATAGGCTTATGAAGCATTCTATGTTAACAAGAGTGTTAAGCAGAATAGAGAATTATTTATCAACCTCTCAACCAATTCATGCAAGATGATAAATTTCCTCTACCACTTCGAAACTCGTTATTTTCCAATCTCATCCAAGCCAAAGTGTATTCCATGTTTGACCTTAAAGCTGAATTTTGGAGGTTAGGAATTTATTCTGAAGACAAGTACAAAACTAGATTCTATATCCCAAATCAACATTTTTAGCGGACAGTGCTCTCTTTTGGTCCTAAGACAGCTTCTTCACTATTGAAGAATCTATAAGCAAAATTTTTCAACCTATCCTGGAAAATGCCAAAATTTATATTGATGGTATCCTTCTTTATGGTCTAGATGAGGATTCTCATTGTAAATTATTAGCCCAATTTGTCGAGCTAGGACGAAGCATGGAATTATGTTATCATAAAAGAAGATGATCATTACCTAGAAAGAAATTAAATTTCTTGGGATGCATCTTAAAGATGGAACCTATCATCTTGATTCTCGTATCGCAATTATGAAAATCTCTCTTACAAATAGGTCCAACAATTCCTTGAGATAATTATTTATCTAAAGGATTTTGTCCTAAAAATCACAAAGTTTGTAAGTGTACTGCAACAAATGCTCAAAAAAGATGCTCCTCCATGGGGATCACAGCAAATTAAGTCTGTATACAAACTTTAAGAAACTCTATAACATCTTCCTTTATTGCAAATCACTTCCACAGGAAAAAGAATTTTGCAAATAAATGCCAGTGATTAAAATTGGGTTGTTGTTCTTTTTAAATAAATTGATGGAAAGCAATGAGTTTATAGACACAAGAGTAGAATTTTCATGCATGCAAAAATGCATTACTACTTTACGTTCAAAGAAATCTTAGCGGTAAAATATGGCATCAAGAAATTTGAATTCCATCTTATAGGACATCATTTCCTTGAGGAGATGCCATGTCCTCATTTTCTCATATGCTGAAGTTTAAGTAGAAGCAGATCCCACATCCTTAGCTTCTTAAATGGGCAAAATGGTTCTCAAAATATTCCTTTGAAACCATGTATATTTCGGGAAAAATGAATATACTTGCTAACTTTTGTCCCGACCAAAAGAATTTATAGCTACCACATTATAAATATGTATATGGTGAGGAATCCAATAGGCAATTTTAAGGCTTGAGAAATAAAGCTCAAATGGTCTTCATATTCATACCCACCAGAAATCCCTGTGCTCATCCAAGATAGTGTTCTCTTTGAAAATCTTGGAAGACTTATGTAGTAATATCATTTCTATATTTTCAACTATTATGATGGTCTTCTCCTTTGCCCAGACAGATTGCATTCAAAATATCCATTTACTTATCTTCTTACTTTCTTTCCAAAAGAGGAATTTCCGAAAAACTCAAATGGTTTTTTGGTGTTTGTTTGATCTCTATACCATTACCATCGACTTTCCAACAGTGAAGCGGGGGCAGCTAGCCCTCATTGAGGCGTTAGACCCCACCGGTCATAGCTAATGCCCCATCGGCGATGGAGCGGCGGCCACAAGTGGTGGAGGGCAGCCAGTCCTCTTGCCTCTCTCTCTCTCTCTCTCTCTTCTTTTCTTTTCTTTTTAAAGTTTTAGCCTTTTTTTAGTTTTTTAATGGAAAAATAGAAAAACGAAAAACGAAAGAAAATAAGAGAAAATAAAGGATGAAAATGCCATTGACCAAGTCAGGTCTTTCTTTGAGACTAACATGGCTATTTCAAGTTATTATTTAAAAATAATATCCATTTTATGCTCTTATTTAGGAAAAAGAAGGCACTCCCAACCCTTATTTGAAATTCTCTCTCTAAATAAAAAATGAACTTGGACCCATGGACTCATGAAAGAAAAAAAGAAAAATTTGATGTGGCATGTAGTTGTGGCCCTATTTTTCCAAACTCGCAAAAAGCCTCAACCCACCCAACTCGGGCTCAAAAATTTTCTTCTCCAAAATTCACAAGTTTGGTCCAATTTGGAATCATGAAGATCACAAGATCTTTCATCACCAAATACAACAAGCTATCGAATTTTGTATGTGTAAAATTTCAAGATGAAAATGAAATTTAAAACTATCAAACTGCCAACAAAAATGAAATGCGTCGGATCTCTCATTTTCTTGATGATTAACGCGGGGTTTTAACGGACCTTGAGATGTTTAAGATGAATGAAGAGAAGACAACCAAGAAAGGCCCAAGAAGAGATCTCTCAAAGGCCCAAAAGTCCATCGCTTCCCGACCTCTCTTCAAGCGCAAACCCAACGCATTGATGGCGAATCCTCCACCACGCATCCCATTCGTCTCCTCCCATGATAAGGAATCCCACCATCACTGACCAGTCTCTCTCCTCTCTCTGCGCATAACGACGACGAAGAAAGGGCCCAAGGCCAGAGCAAAAGCGCTGACCCCGCAGATGAAGAACGACCGCGGCTCGCTCCTCCTCGCCGGGGTAGCGACCGGGATCATCTGGGCGGCCGCGATGCTGTGCGCGTGCCACGCGAGGGCCGACCTCCACCCCCTGGTCATCGTCCCCGGGAGCGGCGGCAACCAGCTGGAGGCCCGGCTGACCAGGGAGTACAAGTCCTCCAGCTTGCTCTGCAGCCGGCTGTTCCCGCCGGTCCGGGACCGGGACGGCTGGTTCCGGCTGTGGTTCGAGCCCAGCGTGCTGCTCGCCCCGTTCACCCAGTGCTTCGCGGACCGGATGTCGCTGTACTACGACCCCGGGTCGGACGACTACTACAACGCCCCCGGGGTCGAGACCCGGGTGAATCAGTTCGGGTCCACGGAGTCGCTGCTGTTCCTCGACCCCTATCTCAAGTAAGATCGCTCGCCGCCCGCCGTTTCATCAGCTGACATATCTCGACGCTATCGACAATAGACGCGATCATTAAATTATCATGAATCAATATGGTATTGACTTTGTAGGTTGTGGCTTTGGATGTGCATATGTTTTTTACCTTTTTCCTTATGTCGATAGCTTCTCACTGTTCGTGAAATTATGCGTGACGAGCATTTTAATTAGGTCAGAAAGAATATTTCAAGAATTTGAAAAGGAAAATGATTTATGTGGGTGTCATCATCCGTTTAATGATGATTGTGCAAACTATAGTCCGATTAATGTCGTAGTAATCGCCTTTCTCCGCCGGCATTTAGTCCGAAGGTCCGAATTCTTTTTTATTATTTAGCTCCGGTCTTCTAAACGAAGGATGAATTTTGAAAGTAGTCTTTTGATAACTTTTTCTTAGAAAAGAGTGCACCAAAGGTCCCTACACCAATGTAAATTGTCCAATCGGATTCCTCGACTTTTTTAATTTTGTGCAATTAGATTGCTAAGCTATATATTTTAGTTAGTTTTTCGGTTCAAAAAGAAAATGAAGATGCCACGTTGGTTCGCACTTTTAGCTTATATCTTTTGTGCCTCTCTTATTTGTTTTTTTTTTTTTTCTAAATGCAAAGTGTTGACCGCTTGGTAAGGTGTGAACTCTGTAGGGTGGATAATGATATATGTCGAATAGGGGATGAAAAGGATATTATTGAAGTTGCAGATGTTGTGAGCAGATTTTAAGGGATTGGTGGGGCATGAGATATCGTCCATTGATAAAATGGGAGGTCTTGGGCTCAATTTGTACAAAACCATAATGTCTTTAGACCAAAATGATTGAGACGAGATGCGATATGAATATGTTAAATCCGGTGTGAATATTCTATTTGATTAGACCATGAGATGTAAGCCGACCCATGATATTATCTGATTTCTATAATGGTGATTTTGAGTATGTAGAGTTTCGGTGCATGTATGTGATGTGTTCTGTTAAACAACTTATTGAGTATGTTGCAGGCAAGTCACAGCATACATGGCAACTCTAGTTAAATCCCTCCAAAAGGTTGGGTATGTCGACGGCAAAACCCTATTCGGAGCTCCTTACGACTTCCGGTACGGCTTAGCCGCCGACGGCCACCCGTCTCGGGTCGGCTCCAAGTTCTTACAAGACCTCAAGGACTTAATCGAGAAGGCTACCACATCCAATAGAGGCAAGCCGGTGATCCTTCTCTCTCACAGCCTCGGAGGCCTCTTTGCCCTCCAACTCCTCAACCGAAACTCTAAATCGTGGCTTCAAAGGCACATCAAGCACTTCATTGCCCTCTCCGCCCCTTGGGGCGGCGCCGTCGACGAATTGCTCACCCTCGCCTCCGGCAACGCCCTCGGAGTTCCGTTGGTCGATCCATTAATAGTGCGCGGAGAGCAGAGGAGCTCCGAGAGCAATCTATGGCTCCTTCCATCCCCAAAGTCTTCGACAATGAAGAGCCACTCGTGATCTCTCCATTTGCAAACTATACGGCTCACGACATTGCGCAGTTTCTGAACGATATCGGGTTCCCAGAGGGAATCCGACCGTATGAGTCGAGGATCTTGCCTCTCGTAGAGAGATTGGCGGTCCCGGAGGTGCCGGTGACGTGCGTGTTCGGCTCGAACATGGAGACGCCGGAGAAGTTGATCTATCGGAGCAAGGCGAAGGGCTTCGACGAGCAACCGGAGGTGGTGTACGGCGACGGGGACGGCACGGTGAACATGGCGAGCTTGTTAGCGCTCGAGTCGTTGTGGAAGGAGAACCGGAAGCAGCCGTTCAAGGTGGTGATGATGCGCGGAGTTTCGCATACGTCGATATTGAAAGAAGAAATCGCGCTTCAGGAAATCGTTCAAGAGATCGTGAATATACATGCGGATCATGTCGGAAGCTCGTATGTGCAGAGATGAGAGGTGGGTGTAAAAAGCTTGTGTATAACTCAATTTGGCATGCCTATTAAGAAGACGTTAGTTGAAATTATTAGGCTCATTTGAAACTCTGTAGAATGATTAAGTCCAATACACTGAAGTTTCCACTATAAATAGTGTTAATATTATGAAAAATCTTTAATTCATAAATTTATGACAAATTTAATTCAAAATTAATTTTTTGACAACAAAAATCCCAAAATGATATACTTGTAATAGATTTACCTTTTGTTAGTTTTAACTGAATTTTAATGCCAAATTATTGAGTTAGATGACATATGACAATTAAGTGGTGTATTAAGTTGGGGTTTTATTATCCATTTTTCACAAATGTAGTAGTTTAAAATTTTTCGTGAAATTAATCGAAGAAAATTTATCACAAACATACCAGGTTTAGGATTTTTAATTTGTCATATGTATGTAATTTTGGGTAAATTTATCATAGAAATACTAGTTTAGAGTTTTTTGTAGTGAAAAAAATTAGTTTTTTTTTTTTTTTTTTTTTGGATAAAAATTGTTGCAAGTGTACAAATTTGAATTTTTTTTGGTATTAACCCTAATAAATACTAGTATTAATAAATCTTGGAAGGAGATTCGTCCGATGAAGGAAGATGGACATCCCTAAATAAAACCAATCTCGTTATAATGTTAGAGATAAGCTAAAATTGTTATGCAAATAAGTCATTACTCTGTTGGTTTAGGTTTATATGAATAGATAGATGGTCCTAATGCTTAAATTAACCCTTTGAAACAAAAAAACAAAAATGTGATTTTATTCCGCTAAGACAAGCCTAAGATATGTGATAATTTATTTAGACCGTTATTCTGCTTGTTTAAATATTTACGTTAAAAAGTCTATTGCATGCCATGAATTCTTAATATATTTTTCAAAAAATATATCGTGGCCGTGCTCCCTAGAAATATTATCAACTTTCAAGCACCACATAATATGAGGCCAGAAGGACAAAAATATCCTAGTCTAACTAGATCGAGCAATAATAAGGTGGCTCCCTCAATCTCATACCTAAGCATGTGTCATCAAATTAAGCATCATTAGTCAATTTGCACGTGTATAAACGTTGCAAATTAGGACTCCTGCATATTTTCAAAATACAAATAGACGTGCCAGATGAAGTCATGATGATAAAGGAATTTCACTGATTACGTCTCTAAAAGAATCAAAATTACAAGGAAAATTGTTCGCAAAAGTCATAGATTTATTGTATTTTTGTCAATTCAATCCTAAACTTTTTAATTATATTAATTGAATTTAGTCAATTTTGATCGGAAAATTGCCGATGTCGATGTCAAGCGTGAGACCGTTGGCGTTGACATGAATAGTTTTTTATTATATCTTAAATTTTGTTTCCTTTTTTCTTTTCTTTTTTTTCCCTTTTTACTTTTCTTTTTCCTTTTCCTTTTTTCCCTTCCTTCATTAATGGCTACCAAAGGTTGTTGGAATATAATCCAAAGAAAGCAAACTGTTTGTTGTAATATGAATATCAATGTAATGGAAGTGAGGTACGGATATCCGAATCTCCTTAAAGCAATTAGTTTCTGCTAATGACGCTCCGCAGATTCACGAACTATGCCTCTTAAGATATAACACCTCGAACCTGATTGAATTAGCACTATGTAAACATGACTTAATCGAACCGTTCAATTGAACTAGCTCACAAAAAAAAAAAAATCGAAAGAGTAGAGTAGTATTTCAAATCTCTTTTGGAATCGAGTCAAAAACCCTAATCATACTCTATGCTCCTATCTATTTATAGAGCTTCAAAGTTCATGTACAGAATAGATACATGAATTAAATAGACGCATGTATTTAAGAAATTCATGAATTAAGAGATGCGTGAATTCAAGAGATTCATGAATCTAAAAACACATGAATTCAAGATATTCGTGAATTCAATAAATACATGAATTAAAAGATACGTGAATCTAAGAAATTCATGAATTCAATAAATACATGAATAGAAAAGTCTAAGAAATTCATAAATTTAATTGATACGTGAACAGAAAAGACATATCTTAATTTATCGGCTTTCGTTGATCCATTAACCATAATTATAACAAAGGTTGCCACCCTCAAACAAGGGCCGCCCCTCCTACAAGCATCAAAACCCTCGCTTGCCTATGCCAAGTGAGGGCATTGCCACCCTCAAATCTAGTGAGGGTACGAAAGACATAAGTGAGGTAAATCTATGTTAATTAATCATATTAATTCGATTGGCAAAAACATGAAAAGATCTAGGACTTCATTAATAAAATTAAAATGTTAAGAATTAAATTAACAAAAGTGTAATAAATTTAGCACTTTTTGAATAATTCATTATGAGAAAGGCCGAGGTGCTACACATAATATTCAATTATAGATTAAAAAATATAATTCCATAATACGTCTGATGCATTCCTGTGTGAGGACTCATAATATCTATTTTAGATATTGAAAATCATATAATCAAAGGCCCGAAAATGAAAATAAGGAAATAAGATCTTATACGCTAACGTTAGTATCCGACTTTCAGGCCCCCAAAAAATGATGAGCTGTAACCGTTCCAAGCACGACCGGTAGGAGCGGCAAAATACCGAAAACGCCCCGGGCCGCCGATACCTGTCCGCCCGCCAAAGCGGTTGTACGTTCTCCTCACGCAGCTCCGGCGCACCATATAAAATCCTCCCCGGCATGTCCACCTGCGCTCCTCCACGCCCAGCAGCGAGGTCGAGAAGTCGTCGCCACCGTCGCGGAGCGGATCCGCCGCGCGCACGCTCTCAGCTCGAGCCCCTCGCAGGCCGCGAACCCTAATTTCTCGATTCCACCGTCGATTCGACCGGAGGAAGGCCCCGGAGCCGGAGGTAGAGAGAGAGTAAGAGAGAGAGAGAGAGGAGCGAAGGGATTCGAATCTGAGGAGAAATGGTCGGGGACGAGGTCGACACTCCTACTAGGTGCTTACGCTCGCGAGCTCAGTGCCGTTGTTTCTGTTCGTCTGGATGTTCTCGCGTTTTTCGATGAGTCCTAGCTAGCGTCGGGATCGGGAGATCGCGGATTGAATCGGGGAAGTCTTTCGTCCGTTGCTAAAAATTGATGTTGCCTGTGCTTTGCAATTAGTTAATTCTGGCCCTGAAGTTGGAATTCTGAGTTCTTGCAATGAGAGGTTTAAGCTTGCGGTGGTATAGACATCGTGATTCTTGTTCCCCGGGTAGAAAATCCTACATGCATGCGCGTACCTGCATGAACTTATGAGTTATGACGCCTTTTTTGGCACTATTTTACAGGTATGAACTGTTGAGTATGGTGAAGAAGCACTCCAGTTTAATAGGGAAGACGAATGTCGAGGAGCAAGACCCGTCAGATGTCGAAATGGATCCAAAGTTCTGGCATGATGTTTTCGATTTTTATTTTATCCGTGGGAAGGAGTCGAGGGGGCGGCAGGATGATGACCTTCTTTTTTTTGTCAGAAAAATGGTAACCTTATTTTCTTAACGCCAGTCAACTGGAATGTGTATCATCCATATAGTGGATCTTCCATTTGAGCCAATGCCTTTATTCGATGATCTACATATGCTATATGTGTTGCCTTTTAATTGCCATCGGTAAATAAAATGCTCTCCATGGAATTGTCTGCTGTAGAGGACACATGGTGATCCGTCGAATGAGAGTCCAGATGGTGTATCTCCCTACTTCGTACGCAGGTGGGCTTCTGAGGTAAAAGGGAGCATGAGAATACTTTTGAGCTACTATACTTTACTCAATTTTGCTTTCCTCCCTTTTTGTGTGCCTCACCCTTTATTTTTAACAGTAATGTAACGGTCCCTTATCTCAATGGAATTAGATCTTGTTAGTTTGTTGATTTGATAATTGATGGTTGAGCTAGGTATGTCATATTTGCACAGTACACATGCAATTGTGCTGTCCTTCTAATCAGATTAGCTCTGCATGAATTGAATGTTGATTTCTGTTGATCAAATATCTATCTCTTCTTTTTGCCAACGTTGATATTATCAATGCAGAATGTAGTTTGATGTAACTCTAGTCCGAGGAACTAGTATAAGCCTGACCATGTTAAGCTATAGTTGTCAGGGTAAACTGAAGATGCAGTAGGTATTACTCTTGCTTGGTGACTTGTTCCCAAAGAGGTTTTAATTTAAAATTTTTATCGATTTAGTTTTTCTAGAATTTCTTATATAGTGCATGGTCTTAAATTAACTGGATTTCAACTAAGACACACAATGATTCAGATTTATTACCATACTTGGAAACGTACTTATCTTAGTTTGCCATTTCTGTGACATATGTCAGCATGACATACTGAGGTCTCACTGAACAAATGGACGTGCTTAGTATTGGAGCATATCTAAGGTTTTATAGGAATTGTAACTTTTCCAAACCTCTTCTGAATTTCCTGGAATACTTAACATTTCTCCTATGGTTTGATTGCAATTATAAATCTCAATTTCTCCTTATGGACAGTTAGCTAACTAGTTCTAATTATTTTTACATGGCCTAGATCGAGTTGGCTCTTGATTTTGAGGAAAGATTTGAGGCAAGCCACAAGTATATGGAAACTGAGGAAACTACTGAAAATTTTTGCTTTATCAACTGATACAGGGTACATCGGTTGTTTTTGTACATTGAAGGAACATATCTTGAGCTGTTTCTGATTCTACTGTCTTCTCTTTCCCTGATTGTGCACTGTCAACTTGGCTGCAACCTATGAATATGTTTTTAGGCTCTCTTCTGTGAAGCTTCTCTGTACAAAATATTAGCGTGACCAGATACTAAGTTAAAGAGTGAACTTCGTGAGTGGAGTACAAGTAACTTTGCTAGCTACATACAACAATTTGACTCAACCACTACGTGCCTTCTTTTTGTTTCATTCTTTCCTGCTCCTAGTGTATTCAAATCAGACGTTTGTTTGTTGTAGTCCTCTCAGTATAAGTATCTGGTCTGGTTCATCATCTTTAGATTTCAAAGGAAATTCTGCACAAAAAATATGCCCACTCTGAATCAATCACTTACCTGTTTTCCAGTATTCTACATGCACTTTGCTTTCCAGTTGATATGATCTGTTAGTCTCTACTGATATAATAATACTGCTATTTTAATTTTTGAAAGCAGTTGGATAAGTTACTCGGCGATAGTTCTGATGAAGTGGACTGGAGGCGCTCCTTTTATTTGAATTTGATTGCACACACCTCCTTTACTGTGACAGTTGCAATTTGCAGGCAAGTCAACTACATTGAGTTTTCACGTGGACCTACTCCATTTGCTGGAATTTGAGAATTTATAGTTTGATTCATCAATTGTGTTGGCGATTGTCGAAACTTATAATTTAGTTTTTCCAAGTATCTGTGAATTAGAGGTGATGAGAGGCTAGGGTAGGCCAATTTAGATACCACAAGGCAATCCATATTAGTTTAAAATGTACCCTTTCTATATCATCTCGGTTTCTTTTCTTCTGCTATAAGTTTGGAGTTGGGACCTATTACTCCCTTTTGGTTCATATTTTTAAATAATGAGATATTAGTTATCTTAATTGTAATTTCTTCTTGGAGAGTTTAGTTGCTGCATGCCTCTTTGAAAGATGCATGTTTTTTATTTACCGGATCCACTTGCAGATGGTGGCGGCTGTTGTTGTTGAAGTGAAACTTCCACAAATAAGGAATATATGTAAATACTAATGTTAGCACAGGCTGCTTGGAGCTACATACTTGAGATGTCATGCTTGGTTTTTTCCTTGTAATGCTCAATTATTTATGTAAGCTGTGTTTCTGTTCGATTGTTATCTGCAGCCATGAAGTCCTCAGGAACCATCAATCAGGACAAGATACACCACTGTCTCCAATATATAAGGTACTCATTGCAACCTTATTTATGCCCTAAAAATTAGAGTTATAAGATGTATCCCTTGATTACATATTTACATACATCTCCAAGTTGTTTTGAGTCTTTTGACCTTTACAAGGAACTTTCATGTGCGGAAGATCATGTGCGGATGCTACCTAAGTGTCCTAGAAATTGTGGGTTGCAAATTTTGTTTAGCTATGGATCTCTGCATATCCTGATCCTTTTCCTTGGATTGAGAGAACCTGTTGCCTGTAGCTGCTAGTCTGCTGTAGGCTGTAGTTTTTCCCTAATCAGTCCCTTTCAAGCCAATAGGTTCAATTTTGATTTCTTTATTCAAGTCATGAGACAAGTACAAGACCATTATGCTGTAGTTATTTGCCATATGTTAGAGTACTTATTTTTGGTTTTTTTTTTTTTTTTTTTTTGGTTTCTCTGTTTTCTAATTTGAAGATCAATATTTTCTGCAGGTTGTGAAAACTGTTTATGCATCTCCTAGTCGTGTCAATTTCCATTTGGACTCAAAAAAGGCAAGCTACTGATTCTTGATCATTGCAGCCTTTTCTCCTTATGGTTCTAGGATATTACAATTCCCTTTTTGTTGTTAATTGAGTTGCTATCTGACGATGCCGTGTCTCATATCTAGGAAGTAGAGACAACACCTGCCTATCCAGATATCTGTTTTGCTGTTGATGACTTTGACTCCACGTTTGATGCAGTGGTAACAGTTCTAATTTTTTTTTATCTATGCATTACTTATTACATCGGTGATAATAGCTTCATATTTATGCTCTCTTTTTGCTAAGAAATGAGATGCTTCCGATTTGATGATAGAATTGTCTACATGGCCGTTGTAATAAGTTAATAGAATTGATTTCTTATAGGAACGTGAAAGTTTCTTCATTTATATTTATATCGTGTTTTGTGACGTTGCTCATACGAGAGGCCACTTTTCTTATAGCAATAATTTGACTCTCATTCTTGAACATGTGCTTCTAGTTCCATATTCTTGTATTCAGTTGAAATCATGGATAACGACCTATCAAATCTGTCTTGCTGTGTTTAGCATAAGTTGATTGCTACATGATGGGTTGTACAAGGTTTCATGATGTGGATATTATGTCTATATGTTCCTTGGTGGAAGAGTTCAATGCATGTTTTTATTGTCCTTTACTATAGTGTTCCAAAGCTTTTGAGAAAAGTTTCTATGAGATCCTAAAAAGTTCTTATCACATCCTTGTATCCTCAAACTTGAGTCATAGGAAGCACATGCTTTTACATTTTGCATCTCTACGGGATCTTGTATATATTGTTTCATTCTTCCTTCCTCATTTTATAATTTTGTGGTTGTATTATCACCATGCAAGCCTCTGCCTACCTATGTGAAGTGAAAGTAAAGATTGGCCCATGACTCGCATCTAGGCAATTTTCCTTTGTCTTTGTTGGTGATATTCCCTTTGCAGCCAACAAAGATACTCTGATTCTTCAAGATCTTGAAGAGAAGATTTGCCCACTAGTTGAAACATAAACAGAGAACATTGTCATATCCTATTTCATTTTGAGTCAGTGGATATCAGGTTGAAGCATCTCAGCATTCATTTGCCTATGCAGGTCTTGTCATCAACAGACCATTGCTACTGTGTTCTACTAAATGCTCATGATGGAGCAGCTTTTCCTACCCAAAAGGAGCAAAATGATTGTATTTCCAGTAGTGATACTCCTCTGCGAACTGAAGCAAGTTCTGGCAACTCCAAGAGCAGTAAGGTCCGCGTACATAATTATGTAGTAGATCTCTGTCAGTTCTTCTCATGCATACTCGTAGGCATGGATGCATTTGCTTGGCTGAGTAAGTCTTTTTGTTTTTCTCACATGCATGTATGCGTGCAACTATGTAGACATAGAGGTTCTTGAGATTAGTGTTTGCGCCTTGCCACTTAGGGATCTCACTTATCCTCATTCTCTGTACATCATGCATGCTCACTGTAACAATTGGCTCTATCAGATCATCAACTACAAGAATTTTTGTTCTGGATGAAAGTTTCTACTTGCTTTATGGTATTTCAATTTTTCTTTTTTCTTTTTCACAAGGATATTCTATTATAAGCTCTTTATGAATTTGACCCAATTATCAATGAGAGTGTTTTCAGTTTTCCTGTTTACTTTTTATATGCTCGGGGTCTTTCATTATAGAGAAGTATATAAGCATTAAATGCATTTCTTTAGCACTCAAGATGCATAATGATCAGAGAGGAGCTACTTCTCTTTTAACCTTTTAACTTGCTGTTTCGATACTATCAATGAGAAAGTTTCCAGTTTTTCTTGTTTAGTAGTTATATTATTCTAGGTGTTTGTATATGAGACGTTCAATAGGCATTACATATTCTTCTTTAGCACTCATGACTGCACTCGATATACCTTAGGATTGGGAGAGTTACTAGTTCTTGTGTAACCTTTATTTTACTGTTGAGTTATGCTTAAGAAACCCCCTCTGATTGTCAAACGGTGGTTGAGGTCTAGGATAAGTTAATTTTGAGTTTACCTGATCTGTTATCTCAAGATTTTGGTTTTTTTGCATAATTTGCAGACCACTCAACTATCTGCTGTCTACCAATTGTTTGTCACGTTATGTTAATGGGAAAGTTTGTTTGCACATGCTAAGAATTATTCACTGATATGGTGAAGGTTTAATGGTGATTTGTGGTTAATTTATGTGTAGGTTTCATTTGATGAAAAGGTTCCTGTTTTTGGAAACAGCATCTTTTGACTTGTTTTTATGAATTCAGATTACCCTTTTTTCAGGATTTGTCAGCTATCAAATGGTTAGAGAAGCATACAATGGTACGATATTGCATCATTTCATTTATTGTTTCTCACTGGCATAACTCTTAATTTTCTTGGATCGTTTTTTCTCATTGTCATAACAGTGTAGGAAAATGCTCACGTCAAGTTTGGGATAGTAGTAATTGCTGTCTGGTTACTGGCAGTACATCCCCTCTTCCTTATCCCTCTCTAATAGCCTCTTTCCAAAATGAGCCTTATCTCAATACCATTTACAGGAGAATCGATCTACTAAGGGGTATGGTCTCATTTAAAGTGTACATTAATCTCTGACAAGAGATTTGGTGCCAACTAATTTACTTCAGGATTAGTGCATTTATATTGAGCTCCATAAGTAAGAATGAAATATTTTAACTTTCCATGAGTTTGGAAGGCAAATATTTCATGCTAACACTGCAGAATCTTGCTGATTTCATTTTTAACCGTAAGCCCCTGAACTAAGCTTGCCCATTTTAGGATTACATGCTTGGATCACTGTATTCTTCATCAATTGAAGATAATCATTAATGTGGGTGAGGATAATTATTCATCAAACAAAGAACACTTGAGAGGATTTGATAATTTTATTACAATGGCTTTTGTTTCTTGTTAGAAATAATAGCTATATGTGCTGTAGATGATTTACTGTTGAGTTATTGTGCATGCAGTTATGTTTGTTATTACAATGTTGATGACTGTGTGTTTTATGACTCTCTCTCTCTCTCTCTCTCTCTCTCTCTCTCTCTCAGCTGGAAAGTCTCAATTTGGGGGCCTCTGGTCACTTGGCCATTCACTTGGTAAACAAGATCGGCTTTATATGAAAGGACCTGGAGGACGTGGGGAAGTTGAGGTTGCTGTTTCTGGTGTTATCGGTAGGAGTTATACCCTTCACATATATTGGTGCTCTCTGGTCTTCATGAAATTATATTTGGATACTTCTGCTGAGTCAAATTTGAGTGTTACGCAAACATCATTCACAAGGAAGAGAACTTTCAATGCTATTTCTTCTTCATTTTGCAATTCATTTTGTTAAAGTACGGTGAACAATTGTCAGCTTTATAACTACAATATCGGTAACTAGAATGATATTCGGTATAATCAATGGAACTGGATATTAGTACTTTTCTCATGTCTTCTTCCTTCTTTTTCTTTTTTCTTTTTTTTTTTCTTTTTTCTTTTTTTTTTGGGGGGGTGGGGTTGGTTGCATATATTGTGCTCTTTCATCTGATTTTAATGCACCACATTCCACACAACATTTTATCGACATGGTTGTGACTCATTCAATTGGCTTATCCAGAAAAGGGAAAACAAAAATCATCGACTGGGAAGAGGAATAGATTGACTAGGTTTGTATTGTTAAATCCATTCCTGACTCTCGATGTTGCAATATCAGATCAAAGCAATGAGGATGTGGGCCCCTTTTCACCAGTTTCTGTATCTAACAGAGGATTCGGGATTGGCTCAATCATTCGGAAAGCGGCATCTGTGGCGTCTGTGGCAGCTAAGCATGCATATGCTGTAGCCTCAGCTACCACTAGTCATGATGATGAACTGATGATACCCCTAAAATGCTGCTTGATGTCTATATCTCTGCCGTGGGAACACATTGCTTATGATCTTCTTTTCAAGGTAATTGCAGTGGGAATTTGCTTATAATGAGGTTTTTACAGTGAGAAATTTCACTTTCCATTCCCTTACAAGTCGATGGTTATGATTATGCCTTAAATTTTCTTTGGTCTTGGACGATCAATATATTGGCTTTCCTGACACGAAGTAGTTGTCATGGGTTTAGGGAAGTCCTCCAGTGAACTTATAAGCGTTCAGGAAAATCGGACAAGAATGCCCATCTGCAAAGGAAAGCATAAGGGGACCTATCTGTAAGAGATATAAGAGTTGGAAACTGCTAGATGGTGTTTTTAGAATTTAATTGATCAACTCCCCCCTCTTCTTTTTTAACCTTGTCGTTTTTTTTTTGGTCAAACCCTTTGTCTTAGTTGTTATGTGTTGGAAGCAAATGTAAGTGTGGTCATAGATCAGTGGACAATCTATGTTTTAAATGTCAAGGGGAAAAAGGTAATTTGCAATCCCTATACCCTGATTTGTTGCTCAGTTGAATGGGCTTAATTATTCATTGGGCACATGGCAAGACAGTAATTTGTAATCCCCCTAGCGTGAGCTGTCTTCTAAAAATTGAAGACCAAATATTGGTCAAGTAGTATCAACGTCGCTATGCATTTCGCCTGTGGCTAAATTTCTCTTGATTGGTTTTCTGATCGGTAGTTATGTAATGCAAGGTAAGTATCAGTTTACTTATCGAATTTTCCTCTCTTGCCTGCTGCAATACCCAGTAAGGGGTGAAGCTTCTCTTAGCTAAAAGACAACAAATATTGCTGTCGTTATTCATTTAAACTGAGCTTCACAGGAGGGGAGATGCTGACTTCAGAGAGTGGAGATGGCGCCTAGTCTAAAAGAGAGAAATATTAAGATACTGTGCCTTGATAACGGTCTTCCCCACGAACTCTTATTTTGATTGTTCACTGCATAGAAGGGGTGAAGGCTGAGCCGATGGTTTTGGGCAAGCAGCTTGAGCATGGTCATAGTTTTGGGGAGTAAAAGCGAGATCTCTTGATGGTTGGATGAGTGGTCCACTCAATTCGGTCCGGATGCAATAGATTTCTTCAGCATCTCCATTCAAAGCGAATTTTGAAGGCCACGCCCGATATTGTTTGTGCGGAAATGTACATGGATGGATTGATCTATAAGCATTGGCAGAGACTAGTCAACACGAGTTATGGATAACTCATATTAGTATCTAAGAAGAGATGGCACATGATGCTCTTGATTGCTTGCTGATAAATGGCTAACCCTTTCTTTCCCACTTTCAACTGTGCTTAGCTAGAGAGATAGCTTCTTTTAATCCTTACTGGAGATTGTTGTTGTTGTGACTCTTCAGCCCTCAGATGTTAGTTTCATTCTTGAACACCACCCCCCCTCCCTCATTTATGCAAGGATTTTCAGTCCTCTCTTCATGCACAGCCAAAGTTCTCTTTTCTTGCTGGCCGAAAAATCTACCAAGCCGATGTTACATCTCCATACTTCTTTTGGCATGTCACTAAGACAACAAACAAACGTCAAGGGCTATCCCTTGTAATCCACACCAAGTTCTTAATAAGGAGAAGGACACTTGGAATACTAAAACTTGGCATAGAGGAACAATTTGGTGCTAAAAGTTTGGAAAGGTATACTTAAGTACCAAAATTAAAGTAAAATAGGTCAATTAAATACCAACGGCAGTAAAATTCAATGAGAATGTTGACATGGCGTTTTTTCAATGAGATAACTGTAAAATGACATCCTTTTACACACTGACGTGGCCATATAAGCCAAAAATAATATCGTTATGCCTCCTTTTGAATTTTTAATATAACTATTAATTAAAATCAAATTTATAGTATAATAAAATGTTTAAAAAAAGGGAGAGAAGAGTTGAGAGCTTGGTGACCTCGGCCGACTCTCCCCCAACTGTCGCCAGGGTTGGCGACGGTGGGGCAGCAACAACAAGGGCTTGCATAGCCCTTGTTGTTCTACAACTCCTCCCCCCTCCCCCTTTAATTTAGTTTTAAATTTAATGTAATTAACATTTATATTAAAATTCAAATAAGAGGTAAAATGACGTTGTTTTGTCTCTTATTTGTTGACTCAACTCTCACATAGGATTTCCGGCCAAAGTGGTCATACCTAGAACTCAGGTATCCCATTTTTTAAAGAAGGTGGCATTTATGTGTATTTTTTGTAATTTTTAACACTTAAGTGTCAATTTATGTCAACATTTTGACACTCCGATCTTTTCCCGTTCTTAATGCCAACAGGGGTCTTCTTTTCCATGGTTTTTTGGAGCCTAAATTTCACGGTTTACGTGCGATCGAACGCCAGTGACATAATTTGGGCATTATAAAATAATGGTTACAATCTTTTTTCTGATGAAAACGAGGAGGGAAACCAACAAAAACCCACCTGCAGGGGGTTGTTGCGAGCAATATAGTACCTTTTGAGGGTCTAGGTTTATTAAAATCTATACGGCATATAAAAACAAGACAAAAGGGGAAGGGCATCTTATGATCGGACATAATAAGGTTTACAGCACATGAACCCTACTAAGCCTTGTGTCTAAAGCCTGGGTTTCAGGACAGCCCCTGAATCATCAGAGGGACCAAAGAAAAGCATCCAAAAAAGAGCAGCGGCAGCAGCAGCACGAACGAACGTGTGCATGCATTGGCATGTTACCCTCCACTATCACTTTTAGGCTTTAATTGCTTAAAATGCAGCAACTGAAACTAACTGCCAATCCAGGGAAAAGCAAAAATGCTAACTAAGAAAACTGCCAGGGATTGCAGTTTATTGGCTTTTGAGCTATAGTGGGACGCATAGCCATGTGCAGAAAAAAAAATAGGAGTGTTCGCTTTCTTTCCCAAGAAGTGGTGAGGCAAATGAAAAGCACAAAATTGCAGCTTTTGCTCTTCTTGCATTCACACATATTGATTTCTTTCTCCCTACGTCGCTACTATACCTGTTAAGGAATAGAGTCATATCAGATATATTAAGATCAATTTACAAAAATTAATATACTAAAATGAATATAACTATGAGTTGATGATATGCATTGAAATATTATTTCACATCACTTAACAACGAGTCTTAAATACTCTTTATATTTATGCGATCCCTTCACCTATCAGTTTAAACTTTTGGGTTAGCCAGTGCTATCATTTTCGCAAATATGTATCCAACACCCGTCGCATAGTCAAATTCGACATCTCTTCTGGTTTAGACTTTCCTAACAATATGCAACCACCGATAAGAACCAGCCACGCAATATATAGATTTTGCCTTTTGGTTTACAGACATATAAGGTTACGGCATTGTGGGTGGGCATTACGACATTTCAATCTCTTATAGAAGGACTAAAATTGCTTTTTGGAGGGGCTGCATATATTATTATTTGCTGCTCTTCTCTGATTGGTGGGTTTCTTCATCAAACGTCAACCGCATGTGTCGCTAGTTGCTAACGCCCGAAAGAACACTTGCAACGCCACCTGATGCCATCACCACGCATCACCGTATCTAGCGCCACCAGAATGACGCCTCCGGCCTCCATAGTCACTTCTAGAGCCATGCTGCGTCGAGCTCGACCTTGTACGATCTTGTTCCTGAGAGAGAGAGAACAATAGCTACTCACCATGGTTTAAATTGTTAGATGAATATGTGATTTAATTTTTAATTATTCTATCACTTTCCTCATACGTAAGTTGGACTTTGGCTTATATCTATAATATGACTTGCCGCCTTGATACCATATGAGATTTCGTAGAACTAGTATCAACTATTTTGAAAACTTTAAACTGTCGGATAAAGGCATAATTTAATATCAAATTATTCCATCATCTTTCCGTGTGGGTTTACACTTCCCTATACGAATTACTTCATGGATAAGCGACGAATCACACAATGAGTAGCAGCCATTGGTTTTTGCATAAAGGTAACAACAAACTTTAGTCGGCAGATTTAAAATATGACATTAGAGTAAAAAATCATAAGTTTGAAAACTACTTCAAGTCATCATTTTCAGCAGCCATCAATAGACGATATATATCCATAGTTGAAAAGTCAAAAAAAATTGCTAGTGGGCTTGAGTGAATACGATTCTTTACTTGTTTTTTTATATGGCAGTTTGGCATTACACAAGCGGCGGTCGGTTTTCATATTAAGATGGCTAAACGCCACTTTAAGTTCTCTTTTGACCGGTTATGGTCTATCCAGTATACATGAATTTAAATAAAGCAAAAGCACTATCTTTGCGACGTAATTTAATTTTCCTCCCCCACTTTATCATTATTACTAGAACGTGCCCACTTCAAATTTGCTAGAAAGTGACTTCATTCATATTGTAATCTTTAAACTCTAGTCATTGGAAATACCTTATTTAAGGGAGAACCACCCAATAGTAAATGCAACCGTGTTGAATTTCCCATGTTGCACTCTCTTCCAGGTGTGGCCATTGGAACCTCAGACATGCAGAGCAAGAGATCGAATTCGAGATACCTCTCTATTCCCGAATCAAATCGAATAAAGGTTATATAAAGTATGTAGAGTTTTCTTTTCGTTTCACCCTTATCTTCCCATTCTCCTACTTCAATGGAGAAAGTGCACGTGGAGAACCTATGAATTTTATCTTGTTCCTAAAAAAATGCCCTTTCTAGTGCTATGCCAAGTAGCACATTGACCGAGAGAGGTCATATTGAGTGATTCATAAGTCATCATTGAACCCCAAATGGTCGTTACTTAGAATAGTTCTTCTGGAGACTTGGCCCATGTGGAACTGACTGAACCATTATTGACTAGGTCCATACTCAAACCGATGGGGACAGGGAGTAATCTCCGAAGCAAGAGAGCTCGAATAAGGTGCAACCATCAATGGACCTCTAGGATGGCAAAGGGTGCAAGAATCCACTAAACTCCACATCTAATAGAGGGAGTTTCAGTGGATGTCACTTTTTTAAGTGAGGGAGTTTGTGATATCTTAATTCCCGATTAGTTGGGAAAGACCGTTTTGAATGGCTCATAAGTTGATGCACTCTTAAATGATCATCCGTCTTATATGGTCACTCATAGTACTTTTTTAAAGTCTTAGCCCGTGTAGCACGAACCTGACCATTTCAATCGCGGTGTCAATTATAGATCAATCAAGTCATTTTCTTGGTGGATATGACGCGCCTAAAGTGAAATTGACGAAAAGTTTTCACCAAGTCACCCACATGGTATTTTTCTTTTAGGATGATGTTCAGTATCACGTATCACCTTTATTGGTATATTCGAATTTTGTATGCATGCTTTACTTTTTAGATTAAGTAACATATCCAAGTGTCAATCTTCGCATATACGCCAGCGGATGCCCTGAAGGTGGGAACTGATTGCCCTAAAATAAGTGAATTTAGTGCCTTCACTATCCCTCATCACTTTTCTAGTAAAACAAAGTGAACATAGTTAAGTAGATAGATTTCTAGGGCCATTCAAAATTCCATTAACCACTTTCTCTGGGCAGTGCTATCGTATAAGACCTTCTCCCAAACACACCCGAGGGGCCAAGCGTTCGGAATCTGGTCTAGATAAGAGGAGCTGGCAAGCAACCCGGTCATCGAGTTTATTGATTACAAGGAAACCCCAGATGAGATTAGTTTCTGCGATAGTCTAGACTGAATCGATCATAGTAACACAGAAGACAACGGAAAATTCAAAAAGATAAAAAGGAAAAAAAATGGGTATTGAAACTTGGTCTTGCACATGGGAGCCCTCCTTTTCTCAAATCTTTGTGCTCCAGACAGCAGATAGCACCGACAAGTTCCATGTACCTCCAACTTATATGCTCTCTCTCTCTCTCTCTCTCTCTCTCTCTCTCTCTCTCTACTTTTTTCAACTGCGTATACCATATGACTTCGGCTGAATCTGTCTGATTATTCTCTAATCTCATCAGTTGGTGTCATGCCTTTGGCCGATCCTTCGTAATTAAGCTAAACTTGAAATCTTTTCCTTGTTTTTTGTTTTTTTTTTTTTTTTTTTTTTTTTGGGGGGGGGGATGTCCCATCTCCCGCCATCTTCTACTTTACATAAAGCCAAAGGAAATTTGCAAATCCATGCATGAGGAAGAAAAAGTGATCCCACTACTATTTCTACCTAATACCTCCCCAAAAAAAAAAGTTGTAATTTAATTAATCCCTTGATCAATCACACCTAATTAGAGAAAAAGAAAAAGGAAAAATCTCACCCAAAAGATGAATTTTTTGGACAAATTATTAATCAAAAAGTTTCTCCTTTGGATGGACCCCATGTGTCCCTCCCCTCCCTCCTATAAATACCGTGCTCCTACACTACATTCCCTCCCTTTTCCCTCTCTTTCCTCTCTCCGGTCCAATATTCTTGAGCGGTTCTGTGAGCCATGTTCTGCTCGGATGACCCGGTTCACCTCCAGCTCCCGGTTCTCGAGACCGGGTTGACTTATGACGAGCTGGAAGAGCTCATGTCGATCCTCGATTCAGAGAGCCCCGTCAGCCCCAATAACTCTTGCTCAGAGGGCTCGAACCGGACCCTCAGTTCCACAGAGGATGATCGGAAGCGGAGGCGGAAGGAATCAAACCGGAAGTCGGCGGCCCGCTCCCGCTGGCGCAAGAAGCAACACCTTGAGGAGCTCACGGACGAGTTGGACCAGCTGGGTGTCGTGAACCGGGAACTAAAGAGCCGGCTCGAATACGCCATGACCCAGTTCTTCACCGTGCAGACGGAAAACGAGCGGTTGAGATCCGAGTGTGCGTCCCTATCAGCTCGGCTCTCGGATCTACATTGGATTCTACTCGCCATGCAAAATCACATCAACCCTCGTTAATTTTGACTTAATAACCAATAATTCCTCTCTCTCTCCCCCTTCTTTAGTTAGGCAGGACGAGTGACCAAAGAGGAAACGATGGGTGAAGAGTCTTAAATGAAGCAGAGCTACGTAAATACTGAGTTTTTATATGCTCGGCTAGTCGAGTGTTTCCCATGCATAATGTACAAAGCTTCTTTTTTATCCATTTTTCTTGCTGTCGTCAACCCTAGATTGTACTAGGGTTTTGTTCTCCTGTCGCTGTCACATTCTCAGTCGGACAAGTAACGAAGGGCTCGTTTCCAATGATGCGTATGACCCGTGCGATAGACATTTCGACACATAAAGCCCCAAGAAATGGGGAAAGTAATGTGTGATGAATGGCGTGTGCGTGTGCGTGTGCGTTTTCCAAACTTTCGAAGGGTCGTTTTTGGACCGTGGATATCGCCATCCTTTACCTAAAACTTAGGACGCGGTCTGACGAGAAAAGCTAATGGCGACTGGTCTGGATTCCTTTAGTCTCTTGACAGAGAGAATTGGATTCTAAGACAGGAAACATTGCAGCAGGCAATAATTAAATGGACTGTCGTTTTATCATATACGATGCCTTTCGCACGTGACACTTACAATTCCACAAGTGTACGACCCATCGCATCGTGGAACACAGCAAATAAAAAAGTCGATAAACAATGCCATGCCACAAAACCCTAAATATTTTAGACTGTGTTTGGTAATTTGGATTTCAATTCGAATAGAGTTATTTATTATCTTATTTGATGTTTAAAAACATGCTCTTAAATGGAAATAAACTTGGATATGTCCGGATAAAATGGCAAATAAGAAATTTTAAACAAATGAGATAAATTCGGATTGGAAAGAAAAATATAAAAAAGGAAATCAGAAAAAATGAGAAGAACAAGCTGTTGCTTGCTGCTAGGAAAGATTGGTGCCACCGTCGACCCCGGTGGACACCGCCCATAGACTGGACAAATGGAGCATCGACGTCGAGGAGCTGATCCAACCCTCCTCATCGACGGCCCCGTCATGTCCAGAGTCAGCTTCATCTGCCATCGTTGCTCATGGTGTCTTTTTGAGGGATGATGTTGGAGAGGAGATTGTTCGGGAACCTCTGGCAGTCGTCTGTGTTTCTCTGCTCCATCCTCGACTCGATTCTGACGTCGATCTCCACTGTTCTTGAGTGAGGTTGGCCCAAATCTCGGGTCAGGACTCCTTTTAGACGAGTTAAAGGAGTACCAAACTCCTTGTAGTTATCCGATCGTCCATTGCTCTAAGGTGATTTTATCACGCAAATATGGTATTTGGCTTTTTGGAGGCATTTGGTGGGGAAACTTTATGGCCGCAGCTTCTTCATAGCTCCAGAATTTCACTGCCGATTCCACCAAGATCTTTAAAAGATGTGCTGCCAAACACATGCTTTGGCACAACACTGCACAAAGCAACTATAGCGCAGTCACAGCATATCTGCAACTATACTAAAGAGGCATCTAAGATCGGTCGACTAATTCAGTTTATCAAGTAATGTGACGGTCTGTAAGTGATTATTTATGTTATTAGTCCTTTAAGCGCCTGACAGTTTTTCATGATAAAAAAATTTCAGAGACAAATCTTAGTATGTCTATGACATTCAAATATTTTTTATCAGCCTGTTTAAAATAAGGAAATGTTAGCAATTATATACTTTTTTGAGATATTATCCTAACAAGACTGGATATTGTGTAACTTTGACTATTTGAAATTTTCAATTATGATTCAAGGAAAAAAAAGGGATGACGACACTTATTTTCTTGTCGGGCCATCTGGTGACCCGACTCAACCCGAAATTATATGGGTAAGGATCAAGTTGAACTTGTCTTTTGTGAGTTAAAAAAAGTCCAACCATACCCTATTTCTGAGAAAATTTACCAAAAAGTCTTAAACTTATTATATGGTGCTCAATTCAATCATAAACATTTCAATTGTGCCAATTTAATCCTAACATTTTGACGATTTACTAATTTAATCCTTTCAACGAATTTTGACATGGATGACATTCAGTATACGGTGGTTGGTCACTGGCCACCGGCCACAGGCGATGGACAATGAGGGTTGGCCTCGCCTAGGCAAGGGCAAGGGTTGACGAGAGCCACCCTTGCCCAATTTAGCAAGGCCGGCCCTCAACGAAGCGAGGTCACGTAGGCCTATAGGCATTCACGTTGGCGATTTCTAATCAAAATTAATCGAAAAGCCTAAATTGATATATCATTAAAAGATTTAAAACCAAATTGATATAATTAAAAGGTTTAGGATCAATAGCCATACAATTGGATTTGACTTTACGGATAAGTATCCCTCCTTATTTTAGGCAGGTTTGGCACACATTATCCCGAGTTCGTTTTTGCCAAGTCCACTTTTGAACTAACTTCAACCCCATCTTGACAATTGCGCAATATGCCGAAAGATTGTTTTGTTTTGTTTTTTTTGTTTTCACTTTGCTTCCTAATTTTGGGGAAGATTTCTCCGACAAGCGGCGTTGGATAACTTTAATTAATGAATCACCATGTAGGGTTTTTGGGCTAGGCCAATGAGTGGTCAGCCTTTTATGCCCTCCTCAAATGGTCAGGAGAAGAACACATGCCGTCCTTACCTGTGCCGATTGCGACGGGTAAATCCCTCACGGGGCACCAGGGAGGTCCTCAAACCTTGCACCAGATAAGTCCGAACTGTGCGCATGTGGGATTATTCGAACTCAGCATCCAAAGGTGAGATTGTAGTGGTGCCAACACGCATGCCTCAGCTTGTGGGGACACATTTAGCTGCCAAAGTTGTTAAAACTCGAATGAACTATTCTAAAAAAGTTATAGAACCTAAGATGATCCGTCGTTAAGTCGTGGAATGAAAAATACACATAGTACAATAGCATTAAACAGTTCTTATACCGCCGAGTCACTTGATAGCACCAAGTAAGCAATAAATTCATCAAGTCTATATTGGCTTGAGAATTAGATGCCAACAAGATAAAGTGAGATAAGAAATTAGTGTTTTCATATGATTTTTCCATTCACATCGATAGCACCAAGTAAGCAATAAATTCATTGAGTCTACATTGGTTTGAGAATTAGATGCCGACATGATAAAGTGATATGAGAAATTAGTGTTTTCGTATGATTTTTCCATTCATGAGAAGAACATCTATACGGCACATTTTTCCTCGCTACAAGTAGTGTTTACGAATAATTTTCACGTTCGAGTTTAGATTAATAACGAGTAATGCCTTTGTTGTTCTGCTTGGCAATTTTGTTTCTAATTAATCAGAAACTGAAAATCTCATGTACAAATAAGAATTCCATTCCAATGAGTAGGGCTATTAGAAAAAGTCATGTTCTTTCTTACCAATCAAATGATAAAATAGGAATTTCTCTTATGAATATGTCAAAAATTAATGGAATCACATTCCCCTAAACCGAACATATTCTAAGAATATGTTATCCATTTTTTAAAGCATAGCGATTTGATTGAAAAGTGAGTTATTCGTTTCACTCAACGACATATCATGTCCCCATGTCATTCATTATATTTTTTTCCATGAAGTGAGTGCTACATTTTGAATAAAACCGGTACATCGTTTTTGACCTTGAAAGGCCTAAAAGAATGGAAGATTTTGGTGAGGAGATCGTCCGACATCCAAAAGCGGAGTACTACGCTTGGTAGGTTAACTCAGAAACGTTGCTGCTTTCCCATTGATTTGCGTGTTCGGTCTTGGTGGTTTTCAACCGAAAGTCTAGATGCCTCCGGACAAGAACAATAACAAGAATTCAAGAAAGCAAAAAAAACAAATGATTCCTTACAAGATTCTGTCCCGTCGAACCCTTTACAGCTCATCTTCTTTCCACGAGCTTCTGTACAATCCACCGGTGACACAACGTCGGCCGCAAGTCATCTGTACCTTCAAACTTCGCTTCCTTCTACAGAAGAGAGCATGCTGGAATTGTTCTGTGGCCAGAATGGCTCGATAATAATTTATGTGCTACAGACTATATCTACCCTTTTCCGCACAGGTTATCTATCCTTTTTCCCTTACTTTTGTCTGGTAAAATGGACGAGGAGCTGATTGAGGTGAAGTATTTTGTCGATGCAGCACTTATCTTGTCGACCATCGCCACCAACCCATACTTCAATTTGTGCCTCTCTTCTCGGATTAATTTAGTGCTAATAAGTAGTATTTTACCCGGCACGAGCTACTTAATTCTCGTGGTTGGCTAGAGAAAAAGAAAATTTGATATGTGATATGTTAAGAAACTTGTCATTTCTCCGCCCGCTCAATAAAGTTAAAGGCAAGTCATCCGCGTAATTGCCACGAGGTTTCGCTGTGAATTCTTTCTATGACTTGGTCCCATGATTGTGTCTGCTGAAAATGAACCTCAGTTGAAAGCGACGACTCTCATTAGGGTTTGCTACATACTATTGAGTCTAGACTCTTTTTACTTTTTCATCAAGTTCCCAAGCCGTGATGCTTTGTACCATTGCTAAAGGTCCCAAATAAATATCTATCCTGAATTTAGAATCTTGCAGAATATACTTCTGTGTGCTTTCACCCCATCTAATACGTGTCTACAAAAGCGCAGCTCTACACACATTCACAAGAGGAATCTGTCCCACTTCACTTGACATTATCATCTCATCATCTTCACTATCTGATCGTAAATAAACTGAAGAAGAGAAGAAAAAGGGAAAAGATTCAGGGCCGATCGCAAACAAAAGAAGCAATAAACATTGTCCGGTAGGAGTTATGATTGATAGCTAGAAAAATCAGAACGCCCCCCACCTAACATCGATCTTTGTGAATTTTTTGTCTTTGTTGAAGCGCGCAGAGACTCAAAAAAGATGCACGCACACTTAAAATCCATGCATGAATTCACATGTGATAAGTTTCTAAGAGGATCTCAAGGAAAGATCTTGGAAGATGCCGATATCCATCGACTTTGCTCCAGATGCAGAGAATGGATCGGGATTTTGTAGCCCCCATCAAATCAACAAGAGCATCATTCCAGGAAAGAAGAAAAAGAAAGAAAGCATCATAAAAGGAAAATCGGATTGTGATCCTAGTTATAAAAGACGAGGGACAAAGACCAAACAGAGAGAGAGAGAGAGAGAGAGGGTCTTCTTCAAATCACTATCTCATTTCACTGGCAAAACCCTAAAGTAGTCCTAGCTTTCTCCATCAAGTAATGGGATTGTGTGGTCACTAGCGATAGGTCTATTTTTTCCTAATTTGTCGACCATCTATCCCTTCAAGCAAACCTCTTTTGCCTCGAGCTTCTCTTTCTTCGAGAGCAAGTTATTAGGAGACACTTATCGGGAAAAAAGGAACGTTCTTGAGAGGCTTAACCCTACCAGTTAAAATACAAAACTCCCAAAAAGGTCGTAATTTTATTTGCTTTTAGGAAGAGATTGATTTGCACATGTGTGGGCTTGACAAGATATAAAGTTTGTGTCACCCTAAAAAAAAGGTACTGAATTTGATATGACTGACTTTCTCCCTATTAAATTATTTCTTGAATTTGAGTACACGAAGAAAATTGAATTATAAATAGACTTATGATTCGAGAGAAAAGAAATTATTAAGTACTTTTTATGTTAGAGTTAGATTTAATTTTCTAATTTCGGTCAGCAAGTCACCTAAATATATTAAAAAACAAAATCTCACTCGGCTATTGCACATTAGAGGAAATAAGAGAAATATTAGGGTTTTCTCTGTGTAAGCTTTTTGAGTGAGTTTTTTGTGAGAGGCTGTGAGATCAGACTTGTGAATTTTGTTTTGGATATAACCTAGAGATGAGAAACACTTCAACTATTGAGAAATTTTAGAATATGTATTCTTTGAACTTACAGTGGATGTCTTGAACTCTCCTCGTGAAGTAAGTGCCAACATACAAATCAAACCATGTGAATATCTTGTTTTGTTTATCATTTTTTTTGTTGATTTTTCTAGTAATTTCTTGCTAATACACTTATTAATAAAAGGAAAGTTCTTGATAGACTTAAATAACCATTTAAAATTCAAAAGCTCCAAAAAGGTAGTACTTTTATTTTCTTTTTGGGGGAGATGGGATTGCCAAGATATAAAGTTAATTATATCCTCAAGAGTAGTATTGTAATTGATGTGACCATCATATGATTTTGTCTGCTATCTTTGTTAAATTAAATCATATCTTGAATTTGAATTCACAAAGAAAATTAGTTTTCAAATGGAAATTTCAAATCCAAATAAAATTTGTGGTTTGACGCACAAACAAGCAAAAGAATTATTTGGAATACAATCCAGGTTGAAAGTGGATTCCTAGTTCAAATAGATTTTTTAGTTTAAATTGGTCAACTAAGAACATATAAAAACGAATTCTACTCAATCATTACACATTATAGTAAATAAGGTGAGTGTTAGGATTTTTCTCTATGAATTTGCTAAGTCAGCTTCTTTGTGAGAGATTATGAGATAATACTTGTGGACTTTGCTTTGAGTACAACAATTTGAGGGATTGTAAACTCTGTATTCTCTAGATTTACAATCGATTTCTTAGTGTCGAACTCTTCCAAAGAAGTAGATGCTGACACCTCAAATGGAACCACTTGTACCTCTCTACTACTATGTATCTTTCCTTGTTGTTAACTCTAGTAGTTTCTTCTCCACGTGCTAATCTTTCATTATACGGCCCGTTAGTTTCCCCCTTATTTCACCACAACCCCATATTAGAACTTGAAATTTCCACCCTTCTATAAAAGAGAAGATTAAAGACCGAAAAAAGGGCCTAGTCACCTCTTGTACTAGCAAGTCACTTTTTTTAACCTTCCAAAAGGTTAAAAGTGAGTTAGGTCGGAGAGGCCAAAGTGGCAGCCCTCGTTTTGACCTTGACTCTCTAAACTCGCGATTAGTCGGTGGAAGCATTGACGGAACTTATCAGAATACAGAGAATTCTCAGCTCCATCTTGCTTTTTAGGCAATCTCATTTGCTGTTATTTAGAACATGTGAAAAGAGTGAGGGGGTCAATCTCATGCAACAAGATCCAATCTTTTTGGGCCAAGAACATTGGTCCAACTTCCAATTTATAAAAGCCCTCTGCGACCACTCAAATCTTAAAGTTTACTTTTGCTGTCCCTAGTGAAGTTCACTTTCGGCCATTGTTGCTATCATAATTCGCAAAAGGGGTAATCATAAATGATCTGTGGAGTTTGGTCCAACATGCAATGTTGTCTCTAAACTTTATAATTTATTCAATGTAATCCTTAAACTTTTTTTATATATTCAACTTAATCCTTAAAATATGTGAAGGTGTTTAATGATACCCTTACATTAATTCGAGTTAATGAGCTTAGTTGATTAGGCTTTTAATTTGGTGAGTTTGAATATTAGACAAAAAAAATAACATTGCATTTTAATTAGATATTCAACTTAAAATTAAGATGTAAATCGTGCTTTCCGTGAATTATTGTACAATTTGTAAGTAAATGCCATAAGAAAACTTCACATTAATATATTTATATCAAAAGATTCTAATGTAGACATTACGTTAGTCACTTTGAACAATTGTTATGACAGAATAGCTAAACACAGTATCTTGACCTACCATATTTTGTTTTGTTATTTACTATGCTTCAAGTACACATAATTAGGTTGTTATTTTAGGGTACGTCTTTGTAAATAACTGTGAAATAGGGTATTACTACGAGCGTCCTTAGGACATTGATTGAGTTTATTTTATTTGGAACTATTCACTTTTCAAGACACTGATTATACATAACACGGGGGAATAGTACACGGAAAGCTGTAAAAATTTCCTTAATCGATTATTTAACTAGTGCCCTCGCGGCATTCTTTACTATGTTGATATCAAGGTAGAAATTTTCTTTACTATAAAGGAGCCATAAATAGAAATTATAGAACAAGGACATAATGAAGAGGGGGAAGGGAGGGGGACAAGGGTAATAAATAGGTAACGAAATGAATAGAGAGTAAAAGAAAAGCACTTCCTTTGCAAGGAGACTGATCAATCTCTCAAAATCACAGTCTTATGCCTCAAACTTAGAGACAATACTTAAGCAAGACACTACTATTCCATTCAAATAAATTCACTTTTGCTGTTCTTAATAAATTTCGTTCATATGCGGCCACCGTTTTCCATAGTGATGAGATTGGGAGGGACGATCGGCACTAGTGACCTCCCAATCGGTGTTACCAGTTTTTACTGCTGTAATTTACAATGTATTTGATTTTTAAAATCATGCCTTAGTGGATTCAGATCAAAGTAATATGAGTGTAGTTCCGTTTGAGCAGCTGACGACGCCCCTTGACCATAAGCGTGAAGCCTTTAATAAGAAAATCCGAGCTATCTCGGCACACACAAGCTATGGCTCCTTCCTCTGTCCCTACCGGGTAACATCCATCAATATTTAGCCTCCATATGCCCTGCTTTGGTGGCGTCCAAGTTTGATCTGGGTTTGACTGTAACGCTGCTCTTTGTTTGGGTCTTGCTGTCCAGCGACCTGTACTCTCGTCCATGGCCAAAGCGAATTCCACTTCCACCGAGGCAGATCAGCCCCCTCATTATAAAAGCCCAAAGCCCAGTTAAGAGTCTATTCAAATTTTAAAGTGGTCCTCAAGCGAAAAGCAAATAAAGTGACGGATTAGATTGTCAAAACTCAACATAAGAAAACCTACCTTCTAATTGGACCTTCTACCCCACTTATGTCCTTTGGTCCCTTATTTGTTCTGAAGCTGCGTCTATGTATGCTATGCATGAAAATTATCATTCTAACTAGACAAAAAAAAAAAATCGTGGCAGATTAGGTTCGGCAATTACATATTGCTTATACCCTATTTCTTAGCTGAACTGTATCTCTTGGCTTTTGTACATGTGATAGATTGGATATATCTCCAAATTTAGGTCTCTCATACCATTCACCACATCCTACCTCATCGTCCATGATGGACTAAAATGATATCGTTTCTTCCCCTTTCACCCTTAAAAATGGCGTCAAATTGTAATTATATCTCCAAAGCAATGCCTGGCTCTTCTTCTTCATGCATACGAACCCTAATCTAATTGCAGAGAGAGAATCGACCTTTGGATGGAAAATTCGAAGGCATTGCAATCCTAATCTCACCCTAAGCAACCTTAAGTCGCCAATTGAAGAATGGTCACCAAAAGGATGAGGGCACCTACGGAATCAAGTGACGTAACTCCTAATAAGGTCGACTTGGAGCTAACATGTTATTCTAGTCTTCAATCATCAATTCTCATGGCAAAGACAAGAAAAAATGCAGGAAGAAGGTTCCATGGTTAATGTAAGTTCGATGGTCTAGGTTCCTATGATTTCTTTATATGGGTTGATCCAAAGATACAAGATTGTGCAAGTGTCATAATGATCAACCAATTGACTTCCTTGAAAGGAATCAAGCACTATGCAAATCAAGTTAGATGAGGTCGACATGAGCTCTCTAGGAGCTGAAATCAAGACACAAAGGGTGAAGCATAGACATTTATAGGAGGAGTTTGCACAAGTGCAAGAAAAAGAGATGATATATCCATTGGCATTATTTTGTGCGCGTGTTGTGTTTTGTGTAGATTGTGAGTAATGTTAAAGTTGGTAGGAAATTTATTGCTCTATTTTTTACGCGAAAAATGAATGATTTATAGAACATTTTGCTAAAGATGATCACTTAAAAAAATAAATAAATGATAATTATTTTCATCATCTACAAAAACATTGCACATAGATTATTGACAATTATTAAGATTTTTATTGGCTAATTATTTTAAGCGATATAAGCGATCATTTTTATAAAAATATTTTTTAAAATTATTTTGCGGAAAAAAAAAATGTAGCCTAAGTCTTTGATAATTCTGTGTGTGTCTGAGATGTTTGAGGAGCAAGATTAAGAGTGCATTTAGCAACCACTTTCCTAAATGACCTTGGGCTTTAAAGTTCCTTAGGAAAATGCAAGTACATTTTGGTAAATTTTTCGAAGAGTTTTAGAGAGATACGATTGCATTTTCAAAAGCTTTTAAAGGTCTTTAACTCAGGGCAGGTCCCGAGATGCTTTGGACTTTGAGTATTTCCAAAATGCTAAAATATTTTTTTCCTTTCTACTTTGCCTCGCTAAACTTTCATAATCCTAGCAATGTCCTCCTCGTGCAACATTGTGGGCAAAGGGCTGCAACAGTTGGTGCCAAATTGCATGACTTAAGCGACCATTGCACAACCCTAAGCAACCATCACTTGGGTTGCACGACCTCATTGAGGGTCGTTAGCAAAATATAATTCAACACAATCCACCAACAATTAGGCCCTTCACCAACTTTAAGTTTTTTTTTTTTTTTTAATTAGTGAAAATCCTTTACACTAGTTAAACCAAAGTTGCTTTCAATACACACTTATTTTGTAATTTATGATACACTACTTGCATTTATCAAAACCCCTTTAACCTAAAGTTCTTTGCATTTTTCAAAAGACTTTCCCCAAAATCCGAAACAAACACACTTTGAGATATACACATATACATAAATATGTGTGTGTGCGTGTGTGTGTGTGTGTCTCTCTATATATATTAAAGGTGTAGGTGAATTAGGGATGTTTTGATATGAATGTGAGAGGTTCATTATGAGTTCAAGTCAAATGAAGCTTCTCTAATTTAATTCTCAACATATAATGTCCGGTTCTTCGAGATAAGAACCAACATTTGAGCTAAACAAAATCATGTTAGGAACAGCACATGAGTTAATAGTATTTCTCCATTTTCCTCTTTTTCTTCATTATTCAATGGACAATCAAGGTAAAATAGGGATTTTCTTCAAAATAAAACGAAATAAAAGTACGCTTTTGCCTCATAAAGGTTATGAGCGTTGCATGGGTTAGCGGAAATATACGACCGTTCAAGGCTTACGTACAAACGTTCAGATTCAAAAGAGCTTTTAGCCTGCATTTGGTTCAGATTTGAAAATGGACCTTGAGGAAATGCAAATATCTTTGGCCTAAAGGGCTTTGAGAAAATACAAATTGCGTTTATAAAAAAATTCTTTGCAAAACTATTTTGACATAAAAAGTATTTGGCAAATATTTTTTATAAAGGGCTTTTGGATTTCATTTTTTTCATTAAGAAATATTAAACTCTTTGCCTACTCTAGTGAAGGCAATGATAATTTTGGAACAATGAGAGGTAAAATTGAAAAACTAAAAAAAAATTATGATAGTAGTTTAAAAAAAAAAGTAATTTCAATATTTGGTCAAATGCTGAAAGCCCAAAATTGGTCCCTATCAACATTAGGTTTTCAGTATTTTCAAGGTCAGCATTTGACTGAAAACTCTTTAGATAGGCTTGCCAAACACCTCAACATTTTCTCGAGAGGTTTTGGAGATTGAAAGCTTCTTGAAAAAGTTGAACCAAACACACCCTTCGTAATCTCCCGAAGAGTCAAAAAGGCCAACGTCGAAAAAGCGGGCCGGGCCCACTAAAATTTGGGCTTTGTCCAACAACAAAAAGTCCATCCCCCTCACAACTTTTTCCAAGGCCCATGCGCTCATCATCATCCCCACTTCTTCCGCATCCGGATGGGCATTTAGGTAAAATCACGCTCTGCAACCAAATAATCAGACCGAAGCGCGCCCAAACCCCCCATTCAAAAACTCCACGCGAGAAGCTCTCTTTTCTCTCACATCTCCATCTCGAGCTTCCTCCAGATTTCCTGCAGATTCAAAAGGAGAAGAAGAAGAAGAAGAAGAAGACCATCGGCACTAAGCAGAGCAGACCGGTCCTCTCTCGTACGTTCGCCGCACTCGCGCTCTCCGTGGCCGTGCTAGAGAGAGAGAGAGAGAGAGAGAGAGAGAGGAGAGAGGAGAGAGAGAGAGGGATGGAGAAGATATGCGTGGCGGTGAGAGTGCGGCCGTTCGCGGCGGAGGATCCCTTCAACGGCACCTTCTGGAAGGTCGAGGACAACCGCATCTCCCTCCACCGCCCTCACGGCACCCCCGTCTCCGGCCTCTCCTTCGCTTTCGGTAACCCCGCAAAATCTATTCCCAATCTCGTTCTTTTCTTCTTCCTTTTTCTCCCCCCTTTTTTGGGGTTCAATTTGGTCGCGAAAATTTCCAATCTTTTCGCCCCTTTTTTTTTTCGGTTCGGGTTCCGCGCCGGCCAGATCACATCTTCGGCGAGGGCTGCACGAACGCCACGGTTTACGACCGCCTCACCAAGGACGTGATTCGCGCCGCGGTCGAGGGTTTCAACGGTACGTTTTGGGCTTTGCTGAGATTTTGCTGCGGGATGTGTGTTTCTTTTGGGTTGAAGTGGGATTGTACAGTTGGAAACGGATGAGGTTGATTTCACGAGGTCCGCTCGATTTTGGCAAAGTGGGTAATTTAGTATAGAATTGAGCTGGAGCTTATCGTTTGTGTTGGATACAACCTCAGGGACGGCGTTTGCATATGGACAGACCAGCAGCGGGAAGACTTTCACGATGAATGGCTCAGATGCTGACCCTGGAATTATCCGCCTCGCCGTCAGAGATGTGTTTGAGAGGATAAACATGGTAACGCCCATATAGCTCATGAGCTTGTTATAAGTCTCTCGACATGTTTTTGAATGGGGTTCCGGATGGGCCTTTTGTTACCAGATGTCAGACCGCGAGTTTCTTATCCGTGTGTCCTACATGGAGATATACAATGAAGAGATAAATGACCTTCTTGCTGTGGAGAACCAGAAATTGCAAGTACATGAAAGCCTAGAGGTGTGGACCATTTCAAGTTTGGGATTAGTCTAGATAAGTCCTGTGAAAAATTTTTAGTAACCTGTTTTTCCTGGTTTTATTGTTTTGTAGAGAGGCATTTTTGTTGCAGGCCTTAAAGAGGAAATTGTTAACAATGAGGATCAAGTGCTTCAGCTTATAGAGTCAGGAGAAGGTTTGTCTAAAAGCACTTAAAAGACCAGGCCCTTCACTTCATTTCCTATTTGCTGGTAGTAGAAACTGAGTATAATTACTTACAGTCAATAGACACTTTGGCGAAACAAACATGAATGCTCGGAGCAGTCGATCTCACACGATATTTAGAATGGTAACTAATCAAAGCTTTGTGGCCATTTTTACTTTCCTTGAATTTATTCATACGGCTACTAATGGAAACTTTGCATTTCAGGTCATTGAAAGTAGAGCGAAAGACATTAGTTGCGATAACTCAACCTCTGATACTATTCGAGTCTCAGTCTTGGTTTGTATTTCTTTTCAGAGTGAAGCTAAGATGCACCCGTCTATGTTGTTCTATCACCAGTCCTGCTAATTTTCTTTGTTTGAATCTAGAACTTGGTGGATTTAGCTGGCTCTGAGCGTATTGCAAAAACTGGAGCTGGTGGAGTACGTCTAAAAGAAGGGAAGCACATAAACAAAAGCTTAATGGCTCTGGGTAATGTCATCAACAAACTAAGCGAAGGTGCCAAGCAGAGGTACTTTCTCTTGTGTTTCTTCCAGTATAATAGTAAGGGCTCTCTTGCTGAACTGTGCAATCTTTAATGCAGAGGACATATTCCTTATCGTGATAGTAAGCTTACTCGCATTCTTCAACCTGCTCTCGGTGGTAATGCAAAGACTTCATTATCTGCACTATAGCTCCAGAAGAGGTACCATGAGGCAATTATAGATGTTGCTTATGTCTTTTTCCTCTCTTGATTGGTTGCAAAGCTCAAATGCTGTTGTCTGACCAGCTGATAAACTGTGCAACTTTGTCAGGTTCACGTTGAAGAAACAAAAGGTACTCTTCAGTTTGCTAGCAGAGCCAAGCGCATCATAAACTGTGCTCAAGTAAATGAGGTACTAATCTTCATGCAGAAATACCCCTTTGTCACCTCAAATATATGCATTTTTTGGAAACCATTCTTTGAAATCATGCCACTAGAAGTTTCTAGGATAATTCAGTGTCTTTGACAATTTTGTACAAGGTTCATTATGTTCAAAGTGATTCTAGTAATTTGGAAGATTGGACAGCTCATATTTCTTTTTGGATCCTTGAGTTTCCTGTGCAAGAATGAATTAATTTAACAGGTGCTGCACCTGCTAGAAATCTTTCTGTCAAGGATTCTGAGGTTCTTATCAAATGTAAAGTCATGAAACAACAATGTACAGCAGAAGACTAGTTCAAATTTTCGAGGCCATCAAGAAGAAATTACGTATGCTTGTCTTGTTGGATTGTTCAGATGAAGTTTTACTTTTCAGGAAATCTGTATCTGGAAATTAAGGTTATTAATTCAGCTAATCTTAATGCGACAACACATTCAAGTTACATGATTTTTTGTGTACTATGCTATCTCTCATGTAATACCCTCGTCATTGATCATGCAAGTTCCCATCCTTTTTCTTTCCCTTGATTGGTTCATTTCAGCTAATTATGGTTGATATTGTCTTAGATTTTGACAGATGCTGCCTTATTGAAGAGACAAAAGTTAGAGATAGAGGAGTTGCGTGAGAAACTTCAGGTTAGGGGCATTACTGCTTGTACTTCAATTAATTAGGCTTTGCAAAATTTGACTCGAAGAGTTCTCTAGGGATCTCGTGCTGAAGTGCTGGAGCAAGAAATTCTTAAATTGCGGAATGAAATGCTTAAGGTAGGTTTTTCCTCTTTTGAAGTTTTGGCTGTTGTCCAAAAAAGGCGGATATGTTAATTTTAGCATTCACTTGTTAGTATACCTGTTTTTCTCTAGTATGAAGTTGAGCGTGAGAAACTCGAAATGGAGCTAGAAGAGGAGAGGAAGTCACATAAATTACGTGAAGAATGCATCAAGGAGCAACAGATGAAGATTGACAACCTTAGTACTCTTCTCACCTGCTCCGACTGCGATAGGAACTCTAGCCAGGTATAGTTACATTCGACCAACAGCAAATCTTCAAGTTCACTATAGATGCCCTTCCGGCTCCGTATTTCTTTACTTAACTGCCTTATTGTATCACTCTGCTACTTTGTTCTATTCTCTCTATCACAGTTCAGTTCTGATGCAACGATTCAAATGACCTATCTCCTAGGGGTGTGCATGGTCCGGGCGGGCGGTTCCCGACCTAGAACCGGAACCGCCCGCTAAGGACAGGTTCAAAAATTGGAACCAGGATCCACCCGTTTGTTGCATGGATCCACCCGGAACCGGACCGCCGGTCCGGTCCGGTTTCCGGGTGGATCCATGGAACCGATCTTGACGCGAAAATTTTTAGTTTTCAACGTAAACGGTCGCGAAACAATTTTGGTTTCTCGGACCACCGGTCCGGTCCGGTTCCCAAGTTTTGAGCTCTAAAATTCCAAGTTCCAATCTCCAAAAACTAAAACAATAATTAATAGACGAATGCTCAACATTAAATAACAGTCAACTACACGTGAATGAGGAAGAGGAGGAGGAGCGGTGGCCGCAGCGTGGATGCTCGGGGAGGAATTGAAGACGAAGAGAAGAGACTAAGGAAGAAACAGAGAGAGAATCAAAGACTGAGGAAGAAACCGGAAGAGATGAGACACGAATTAGGGTTTCGCGAATTAGGGCTTCGTCACTTTCATTTAGTATTTTTTTTTAATTATAAATAGGTACCGGTCCGGTCCGGGTGGGCGGGCGGGCGGTTCCGCCCACAGAACCGGGAACCGGACCGGTTCCCTCAAGAACCGCCGGTTCCGGGCGGTTCCGGTCCGGTTCCGGGCGGTTCCGGTCCGGTTCCGGGCGGTTCCCGGGTACTTTGCACACCCCTACTATCTCCTAATATCGAAGGATGCGATTCCACATAGGGCAATCCCATAATACAAAATAATGCTTTCATTCTGTGAATGTACCAATGTGAATTCATTTTATTAAATGTATTGCTTTGCCAATATATCATTTAGGTAGGATAATCCACTTTGCTGCAGAAAGGATGGTGGCTGTAAAACATGTAAGCTTATCATTATGTGACATTGAAGATTCTCAGGAGCATTGCTTCTGGTACTTTTGAGAATCCAATCAAAAGTTGGTAATACAATTTGCAAAGTACAGCGACTCCTGCTTATGTAACTACCTGTGTGGACTAATATGCTTCTCCAAAGTTACTAGTTCATACTTGAACTTTTTCTTGATCACTAATATCCTTTGAGGAACTTGTCTGGTATCTTACTATTGCTGCAACAACATAATGACGGTTTCTCCATGTTTTGGGCCAGGATTCTGCAAAAGAGAGCCTTATGGATGAATTTAATGACAGTAACAGTATTAGTCAAAGCGACTTCAGAACACCTTGCCAAAAGACAGTTCCTGGTAATTATGTTGTCAAGCGATCAAACTACTCACAGCTGGTTGAATGCAGTCCACTTCCGGATCCACTAGACAATGTTGCTGATGAAGAAACATGGTTCCAAATGAACAAAGGTTTCATAGCTGACCTGGACTCAATCCAGATGACTCCTGCTAGAAAAGTTCAATCCTTCCCTCCAGCTAATGAGACTCCAGTGAGTTACTCTCATTCTTCTATCTTCACTCAGTTTTCATCCTCCGGAATGCTCCAGCCATTTGGTTTATGAGAACACTTCTTGTTACTTTTTTAGAAATTTTCTCTTTATTCAATATTCCATTAGCTTTCAAAATTATATCGTTGATAGTATGATACTGTATGATGAGACTGGGCTTTGACCTTGCTTTGCTTTGATGGAACCTTATATTACATTTACCGCACCCTAAATTCTGTAGGGCACAGATGAGAGCTACAGAAAAGAGCTTGAAGACCTCAGGAGACAGCTAGAACTTGCTGTTGAAGAGAAAAATGATCTTAAGGTTTGTATGGACCATGAAACAGTTCTCATTCAGCCATTTTGGGAATCTTAAAGGAAATCTTAGCTATTTACTCCAAAGACCAAAATTATTTCTCTAAAGATGAGTCATATTGGCTTCAGCCATCCAATGATTTCATTCACCAATTCTGCTTTTCAGACATGGCATCCCTGAGAGAATCATTCCTCTTATTACAAGCAACTTTACCACTTAACCAAGATTCATCAACAAGAATCTTGAGTTGTACATCTGCTGATGTGATAGCACAGTTCTTTGAATTTTCTGCTACTTGCTCTTTTTTTTTCTTTTTTTTTCCCCTGAAATCAGAAGAAAAATTGTTCAGCCTCTTTGGGGTGATTGATATGGTAATACTCATCGATTGCCCATGATAGCAATGGTAGAGAGATGTGGATACTATGGCATGGTAACTCTATATTTTCTTTGCTTTCACCTTGTAAAACTCTAATATGGTACCTCACCAAAGTCATTGTAGAGATATCAGTTCGATTAATCAGTGTTGTTTGTTTTCCTTCTTGTGAACATAGCTATCTGATACGTCTTATTTGAATCTTGAATCTTCCTCTATTTATGCTTGAGTTTACACTGATTCTCCTGTTCTACAGAGAAAACACACGGAACAAGTCCGACTGAATAAGCAATTGATTCAGGAGATTTCCGAACTGCAAAAAGAAGCTCATCTTATTCGAGAGATTCCTAAAAGACTGACTGAGTCAATTGTAAACTGCAAAGATGTACATTCAGATGTTGTGTCAAGTCTGCAGGTGAAACATACGACATCAAATTTATAACCCCCCCCCCGAAAAAAAAAAACACGTGTGTGCACACCCCAAAAAAGGAGCTATGAGCCTAGGCTATTGAGCCTGGCATCATATTTATTCTGTTGTTTACTCTTGCAGATGATTAATTCTGACAGTCACTATGTTGCTTCTTTATTTTTTTGTATCAGCAGAGTTTTGTTGGTGACGGGAAATCTTCAGCTGGAAGTTTGCTTTCCAACACTGGTGATATTGGCAATATTCTTTTATCTACTCTGGAAGCCCATTTCTCAATGTTTTTGGAGGACCATGGATTATGCTCCAGGGACGATTCATCATTGCAAGAACATTGCAGAAAGCTCTGTGAAAAATTAAATGATACAGTTTTATTACTGGCATCAAAGCCACCATCAACTGAAAGTGAACATGGGAGGAGCTTTTCATGCAACTTGGCGTACAAGGTAGATGTCAAGTCAACGCTATTGAGATATCACTTGTTACTAGTTGTTTTATTTTCCATCTTGATGCTAGGATATTATTTCCTTTGACATGAAAGCGCATCCCTATGTGCTGCTGAATAATGATTTACTGGAAAAATAGGCCAATCCGGAACTCATAGCTGGGTTATTTATGAATTTGGCAAAACCTATGTGCTTTTTAACCTCTTTGCAGTGTTATCTGATCAATTTCTCATTGCAAAAAAGAAGACACAAAAATACTGAAATAAAAATGGAAATTTTTCATGTAAATTGCAAGTAGAATGACCCTGATCATTCTTATTTAAAAACATACGTGCACATTATTGCATGTATATTAAGCAATTAAGAAATCGGCAACAGTGGAAAGTAATCTTGTGAATGTCTTCTTTAATTGGAAAGGAAATTAATTGGCGTAACTTTTGTGATGTTTGAAAGCCTCCTTCAAATGGTCTGAGTGTTTCATGTTTGGAAGGTAAATGAAAATCAGGAGTTTATTTTCTGAATGGATCAAATTGTATGAACTATTAGTTTTAACATAGGTAGAAGTGCTCTATGTGTCTGTTTATTTGCATAAAACTCCTGAGGGTGTCGATTTGGTTTTGAGTTTTGATGAAAAGGAAATGGACTTAGCTTTATTTCTTTTATTTGAAAGTGCCGTTTCAAAAGGTGCAACTATTTCTTGGTTGGGAGGTTGAAGAAACTTAGGAAATTATTATCCTACTGGATCAAATTCGCTATGAAGTATTAGTTCTAACATTAGTAGGGATACATTTGCATGGTCATATATATTTTGTTTTGAAGCCAAGGCTGTCCTCTTGGTTACTTTTTTTTTGGGCCTCTGGTTACTAGTTTGCTTTAGAGAGCACAGGCTTTTTCACCAGAGTCAATCTTTCCATGAAATTTGTTTTTCAAGAGAGAAAGCTAGGAGCGCTATTCTTGCTTTTCGTTAAACTTTCAAAGGCAGTGTTTATTAGAACTTCAAGTGAGCAAGTAGTAGGATGTTTTGGTTGAATTTTGTTAAGATTCTAGTTTTGTTATTTGATAAGGACGGTGACCTGGGAGGAGAGATGGCCGTCTGCAAGGAAAATCTAATCGCTGGAATCAGTGCAATCAAGGATAAATACAATGGCATTCAGAAAGAATTAGATGAAAGTAACCAGCTTTTGGGGGTATCCAGGGAAAAGTATTGTAGGTTGGAAGGAGATTTCCAGTTGCTGAAAGAAGAAAGAGATTTATTGCTCCAATCAGTCTCTGAGTCTACTGGTAAAGTTTCATTGGCTACTGATCGGAGAGAAAATGTTCTGAGGGACTTGAATTCTGAAGTGCAAAGAAGAAAGAATCTTGAAGGAGAGATTAAGAAGTTCCGTATGGCTTTTGTTGGACGGCAGAATTCCTTAGCTTCTTTCCAGAGTGAAGTAAGATTGAAGCTAGAGAAGATGAGGGATGGTAGTGCAGTTTCAGTTCCCAAATCTCTTGTGGACTTGTGATCATGAGTCGATGCTAACAGAATGTGCAGTGCAGTTCCTCGTAATATCAATGTGATTTGTATTGTTACATTATTATTGACCCCCTCAATTTACTGAATGAGTATGCCGTCTTATTTTACAAAGTCTCGACTCAATATTTTCTACCTCTTTATGGTGCTACTTTGCGCACCAGAGAAGTAGTTAAGTGATACTGTCGTCATTCCTCTGAGCTTTCCTTTTAAAAACAAGCTTGCAGCTGTTAGACCATTTTTCATCCTCTATAGCTCAGATTTTCTGCTATGGTCAAAATTCTAGCTGAAATGACACAGTTTTGAAGGCAAATTGGTTATCTATGAAAGAAAGCAGTGTAGAAACTAACGTCAATCTTTCATTTACTGGGAAACATTTCTCACACGATGTCATAGGTCTTTAGCTGTCCATTATTCTGCAGTTCCTAGATCACATCCTGAATTTGCAGTTCTAGTCTATTTATGTCCTGATCCTGTATTTTTATGGGGGTGGTTTTCACAAAATGAGAATAACCTAATAGCAGTATCGATCCCGTGATGATTGATGGGCAGGTCAGACTCATCTTTCATCTTTTGAGGATACATGCTTATATGGGCTTCGGTCATAGGATACTCTGTTTCTTGTGTGTGGAATATGCACGTAGGCAGAAAATCACTACTGTCACAAATGAATCACGCATCTTATGTCGTCCGGTGTCTCCAATGACAGCGTTTCTTTTTCGACAGTCACATCTTGACAAATACGATGACCGACAGTTTTGGCTTACTTGTCCTCCCCGCATCACCCATGTTGGGACAAAGTCCTCTTCAAGACAAGAAGCACAATAGACCAGCTGAAACCCTAACCAACTTCCATCCTTTTTCTCATGGGTGATCAGGACCACATGTGGTCCCTGCTTTCGATAAGCACAACATTAGTCGTTATTAACCTAAAGAACCAGACAAAAAGAATTATTCATTTTCATGAAGGGACGTGCGAATGCAGTCACTCAAAAAGTGGAACGCATTTTAGCCTCATTTTGCTTTCCTTGAGGTCATTAAGATGTGTTTGAAATAAGATTGATGGTGATTGAGATAAGGTCATCAGATTCCCCTCACTCATTACTAAGCGCAGAAAGCCCCACGTCAAGTAATAGCAGCAAAAGGAAACTAAGGGTATGTTTGTGGAAACAGTTTCTTTTCAGGATATTTTTTTTTTTATTTCTATTCTAAAAAAAGCAGTTTCTGAACATTTTAAAACGTTTGTTAATTATAAAAGATTTAATGTTCCAAGAACGGAAATACGTTTAGTATAATCCCAAATATTTTTGTGATTTATAATTTCTCTTAATATATTAATAATTTTATTGCATTATTCTTTTTCTTTTTCTTTTTCTTCTCCTTCTTCTTAGCCGGTTGCTAGCCTTCGCCAGTATCAACCGGCGAAGTCCCCCCAAGCCTCGCCCAGCCACTGCGAGGTCGGCCTCGCAATGGTTGAGCAAGGCCGAGCCTCGTCGTGGCCAAGCGAGGCTCGGCCTCACTGTGGTTGGGCAAGGTTTGACCTCACCAAGATCTAGCGAGGCCGAGCCTCACCCTATCACTGTGAGGCCAGGAGACGCTAGGACTCGTCTGGCTGGTCACCAGCCATTATTGAGGCTAGCGATCGACTAGGAAGAAGAGGAAAAGAAAAAGAAAAGGAAAAAAAACTTGTTTCTTCAATTGTTCCCAAGAATAAGAAATAATTTTTTTTTTAATTTCTTATTTATATTCTAAATCTATTCTCGAACAAATCGCTTCCCAGAATAAAAGAAATTATTAAACGCGTTTTGTTCTATTTCTGTTCCGAGGAACAAAAGAATAGAAATAAGTGTTCCCGAAAAATTACCAAACAACACCTAAAGTGCCAATTTATGATCGGTACCACTCATTCTTGGGCATCTAAATTCCCTCCATTTCTTTTATACATCTCTCGAAAGACGTATTTGATACTTCCCTTCATTTTTCACTTTCTCCTTTTCTTTCGGCCCCATTTCTTGGTACTTCTTTTTCTTCCTTTGGAAAAGGGCCAATTGAATACACATGATTATCACAGGAAAAGTATCAAAAAAATCATAAACTTTTTACATTAACACCAATTCAGTCATAAACATTTTCACATTAGTATTAATTCAGTTTATTTGCCCAATTTTGGTCGATCAGTGCTAATGTGGATGCCGGTTGGTAACCGGATGCTAACGTAGCAATTTTTTAATAATTTTTTTGATTTTTTTTGAATTTTTTTATTTTCTCTTTTACTTTCTTTTTCACTTTTTCTTTTCTTTTTCCTTTTTCTTTTCTCCCTTCTTCCTCCTTGGATTGTTCGAAGGCACGCCAGCCACTGGATGAGGGCCACCAAGCCCCGTTAGCCACCAGCGAGGGCCGCGGGCCTCACCCAAGGTCGAGGGCAAGGCGGCTTCATCCCAAATCTGGGTGAGGCCAGCCTCGCCCTAAGCCTTGCGACAAGCGAAGGCAATCTCACCCGTGACTAGACCGGCAAGGCCATCACGGCTCTCACCCAGTGGCCGGCGAGCCTTTGGCCTGGCGATGGCCTCGCCAACCGCAAGCGAGGCTGCCTTCGCTCGCAATGAGGCCAGGGCAAGGCTGGCCTCGCCTACAGCTCTAGGGGAGGCCAGGCAAGGGCCACAACCCTTGCTGACCACCGCAAGGATAGTCCAAGGAGAAAGAAGAGAGAAAAGAAAGAGTATAGAAAAAATTAATAAAAAAATAAAAAAAAAATCATTAAAAATTGCCACAGTGGTGTTTGGTCGACATCTATGTTAGCGCCGGCCGACCAAAATTAGCTGATGGATAAAATTGGTACCAATAGGTTTATGACTTTTTTGGTATTTTTCCCCATAAAAATCACATGAAATATGTATCATGATTAATTGAGGATTAACGAAGTCCGACACACTCGCAAAACAAATTAAGAAAAGCTCCTTCCTTGTAGATATGAGATACATGTTGATGTTTTCATGTTAAAATCAACGGAAGAACAAGTGAATCCCACGTTTTACTTCCCTCCCTTTGGGATGCCTTTTTGGTGGTGATCATTGGTGAGACTTTAAGCGCATACCAGGTTTTCAACTTATGTAAATGTTTGTGCCCATTAAAAGAAGAGAATTGGTGAGACTTGCTTTGTTGTTTCCTCTTTCTCTCTCTAAAGATGGAAAATAACCTATTAAAAGACTTTTACTAATTCATAGAGCTCTTGGACTTAAGTATGTCTTTAAGTTACTTCGTCTAAACTCTGAGATGTAAGATTTAGGAGTATTCCCACTTGAATGGGGAAGACAAAGATTCACCAAGGAACATGGGAGGCCACTGAGGGGAAAGGTAGACTTCCCGTCTTCTCTTCAAAGACGACTATCGTCGGGTAGACAGGTATAGTAATCTCTCACGTTTAAAATAAAGTAGTGGCACTTACGAGGGTTCCTATTAGATTAACTTGTGATAATCATTGGTGAGACTTTAAGTGCATGCATGTAAATGTTGGTGCACATTAAAAGAAGAGAACTGATCACACTTGTTTTGTCGTTTCCTCCTCTCTGTAAAGATGGAAATTTACCTATTAAAACACTTCTGCTAACTCATAGAGCCCAAAGCATGTGATTAACGTTTAATGATACTAATTTCGACGGCTCCTTTATCCCAATCTGGGTCATGGGGACCCACCCATGTGATGATTACATTCTCATTGAACCTAGATACTGTTTTCCTTCCTGGAGAAAAATGATTAAATTATCCATCTCATGTTCTGCTAACCAGGGGCATTGGAAATTAATCTGGGGCCATAAATAGAAGTGGACAACCATGTTCACATAGATATGCATGAATGAAACGCAAGCATCCTGAAATTTTGTCAATCCAATCAGTTGTTAAGCACCGTTTTTATATCCAGATTGACATTTCAGTTGGAACAGTACAAGTCTAAAAAAAACACGAGAAGGCATACGTATACTAATTTGTGGGACTAATCTCAAACATTCACTCTTTTTAAAATAAAATAAAAAACAGCTCTCCCTAGATTGAAAAATTGTCCTCTCTGCTCAACCCTTGTCCATGAGCACCTTCCACGTAACGACAAAACATTATTGGACCACCGAACTTTTGAGAGAGAAGAAACAAGACAAGAGACAGTGATTTCTTTGAAAATTGAATAGGAGAAGCTGGATTATAAAAACAATAAAACGCAACCCTAGACAAGTTTCTGAGTTCAGGCAATCTTGGGGAGACATGGGTTGCCCCAATGCTCGCAAATGCTATAAAACCTCGAGATTGGTTGGGCCATGCCTCCCTCCCACTCCTTGAAGTCTCAAATTTCTCAAAATCCTTCTGCCTTGGCTTATGTTGTGTCCCAAACTGATAGATATGCCTCGTCCATAAAACATTTAATGCCACCTGATGGTTGAAACCGCTTTGGTTTCTTGTCTTTCTCTTCAGCATCCTCAAACATAGTCCCCAGCTAGTCCCTCATGCTCACTGCCCACGCTAGTCCTATGGAATCCAGAGCCAAAACTGATCAAGTCAAACAGCTTGGAGAGCTTCTCCAAGAAGAGCAAGAGCCTTTTGTTCTTGGAGTGTATCTTTCGGAGAGACGGTATGCGAACAGGAGTGGGTCTTTGAGGAGGTCGAGCAGCAGCGGTCAACAGACGAGCCGAAAGAGCATTGTTCGGCTTTCGAAGTTGCTGAGAACTGTCTACAACAAGGTTGCCTCTTTAAATGAAAAGAAGCATAGAGTGAAGAACGGGGAAAGAAGTGAAGAGACTGGTATTGCTGATCCTAGTACTAAACAGGAAGCCGCCGATGCTGACAGATTTTCCTTGTCCAGCGATGTGACGACTTACTTTTCTTGCTCCGAGAGCGATAAGGAAGGAAAACACGCTTCTTCAGAAAACGAGCATGCATCATATGACTCAATCTGTCTTCAGAATTTGAACAGCGCAAAGAAGGAACAGGTATAGACATTATCACTTTTCAGTCTGACGAATCTTTTTCTATGCTTGATACCAAGACGCTTACAACTCCCTCGAGAACGCAAATTCATTAGTGAAGCTACTTAAATTATCATATGCATATAAATTTTCATAACAATGTGACACATGAATCGGTCAGGGTGCGAAGGATTCAACGATCCAATGGAGCATAGAGAAGGACAAGGAGCAGTTCGACCATGTCTCAGTGACGGAACAAGCGAATTACCTCGCGCCCCTTCATGATTGTTAGTACCTTGGTCTGCTATTCCTTTTTACGTTATGGGGAATTATCTTTGCTTTTGCAACTAAATATCCTTTGCATTGGACAGGGCAGCAGGATTTGCAGCATCCTCCCGCAAGGCAAGAGTCCAGTGCGCCAACTTGCAAAATTGTCCTGCCAATGAAGATGATTGATGACTCCGTATTTTCTGCTTCCATCTTGGAAATACTATTCCACTGCTCAAAAGACAAGCAAAGCTTCACCAGAACAGAAGAAGCCAGCCGGGCCTCGGACTCGAACGCTTCGTACAGTTACTTGAACTCGAAAATGATATTGCAGCAGACAAAGCGGCTTCTGTTCGATTGTGTGAAGGAAATTATACAGACCCATGAGCGGAAGGAGAAAGCGAAACGACACAACCGAGTTGCCTTGGGGCCCGAGGAGATCGGGAAGCTCATATGCGACAAGATCGTGGCGTGGGGCAGAACATCCAGAGACGAAACGAGCACGACCGAGCTGCTCTCTTCGGACTACTCGGATACAGTAGAAGAATGGGAGGATTGTGCTCCACAAAAGAGGCAAATAAGTAGGGAAGTTGGAGATGCTATCGTAGCAGAGATCACAAACGAAATTGTTCTAGACATGATTGATTTGCAGTTACCAAGGATGTGATTACTTGCAACAGCAAAAATATTAATAGATCCTCAAACATTTGCTTAGACATCTCATCCATTCTGACAATTTAATGAGCTGCTCTGAATCCCTAGGGAAAACGCCGTTGTCTTTCTACCACAAATCCTAATAGAATATTTGCAAGAAAAGTTTTCCTATCTTACTACCCTCTGTCAAAAAAGATAATGGTTTGACGTGGAAGATGAGCCTCTATGCACTTCCCGGCGTACGGGCCACCGAGTTTTACGCGGTCTTGATGGATGATTGGACTGATTAATCATTTGATAACGACCACTAAACTACTGGTGAACGAACGACCCAATGTATTACAGCCACGGACTGTACTTTCTTCGTTCATGCAGCCAGCACATTCGGCATACAACTATTACCGACACTCCCGATGAGACATCGAATAGACACAGTCCGAATTTTCAGGAAGCGGATACCACGTACAGCACTACATCTCTTTATCGTACCAGGCACTGCTAAACTTTGGGTAACGACTACCGTTCAACTCTATCGAGTTACAGCTCAACTACGCCGTTTAGTAAATGTGCCTACTCACAAGTGCAGGGCGCTGCGCCAGAACACTCCGCAAAATTGATTATTTAGTATTCAGTGAAAACTACACGAATTATTCAAGCTTCACCGGCAGCTGCTATTCAACATGCAAAAGGGTCACCACAACTGCAAACGTACATCAAGCTAAAGATGTTTGGTTTTTACAAATTCCCAGATGCGGAAATACCCTCGGTTATGTATATAAGGTGACATTATCCAATATGATGGTGTTGGCACTCGTTCTCCAATTAAATCAGTTTCGAAGCGGTTCAAAGGGAATCTGTCGACAGACTCCAAAGTGACCATGAAAACCTCCTCGGGCAGGGAAATTAGTACCAACGATCTTATTGATTTATCCTGATCAATCTTCAATTTTTCAGCAGCCAGTCGGACATCGTTAGCCATTATCCCCATTTCACAATGGCAACATCCCAGACTGTTGAACATCAAAGAATTGAACAGATAACAATTTTACTGAGCTAATTAATGATAATCTTGGATGTAAATGTCCGGACAGAAGGGATAACTTTGGACTACTGGATTTCCCCGTCTTCACCAAGTTCACCATCTTCTAGCTCCTCATAACCACTCCGGCGTGAACCATCTCGGTGATCTCTCTTATGTCTCTTATGGCGACTCTCAACATCTGATTCAGGTGAATGTGCATGCTGCGAGTACATAACAGCAGTTTATCTTTCTGAAAACTACATCCTGCTTGAAAGACTTAAGAGTAGCATTTGCATGAATAATTACCTTCCTTGATTTTTTGCGATCGCTACCATGTTTTTTAGATCTTTTGGAATCTTTTTCATCCCGGTCAGAGTTGACATCATCACTGGCAGTCTGATGGCGCTTACGATGCTTCCTATCCTTTTCCTTTTCCTTCTTCTTGTCATCTTTGTAATCGTGTATATCATTCAAATCTGCAGTTTCACTGTCAGTTTCATCCTTCTTGGATTTCTCCTTTCCCTTCTCTCTTTCACGATCTTTCTCCTTCTCTTTTCTCTCCTTGTCCTTGCGTTTCTCTTTGTCCTCCCTCTCTTTTTCTTTTCTAGCCTGCAATATCTCAATGGAAGCATATTCAGACCTAGTTCAACAAGACTGCAACATATACCCAAGGAATTAACGAAAGCAGCGGGAAAATAAAACGATTGCCTCGACAAGATATTCCTCAGCTAGTAGAGACACAAAAGCAGTATTTTCAAAACCAGATGAGCAGTTCAGCCTGTGTCCAATAGTTCGAAGGAGACTAGTTGAACAGCCCTCCCTCTCTCCCTTCCTAAAATACTGGATAATTTTGCACAAAAAAACAGATTTGCATTGCTGGATACCTTCGGCACTAACATAATATAGCTGTTCAGCTAAGAACTGTACCCAAATCTTGAAAAAGAGCACACACATCGATCTTCTGCAAAACAGTAATCAAGCCAAGCCTCTAACACCAACAAACTAAGCTTTATCCCCCTAGGTGGGATGAGCTCTATGTATCCTTTCATGTTATTGCGGCCAACTCTCCATCCACTAATTGTGTAAAGTCTAAATTCCGCTTATTTCCTTATTGTCTCCTTTCGATTTTTAAAGTCTAAGCAAGGAGGCAAACCTACAACAACAGCAACGCATTAGAAATTCAACAGGTTATGATTAAGACTGTATCTCCAATTTCTATCTCGACAAAAGACCTTTATTCCCATGTAAGATCAAGTACAAATAACTATCTAGAGCCAGCCACACCAAAAAATTATTCTTAATAAGTGAAATTGTATAATTGCTACAGGAGTGTCGTTGGACTATAATAACATATTCTTAAGAGCGAAATAGATAAGCAAGGAGCTGTTGATGAATTTCAATTACCTTTTCTTCCTCACGCTTGCGTCCCTTCTCCTTTGCCTTTTCCTGCAAATAAGCTTTGTATTCCTCAAAAATCTCTCTACTAAAGCTCTCATCCCCCATCAATCTGACACAGTACGTCAATGAAGAAAAGGAGTTCTGTGAGCACTTTGACAATGGTTAATGCAATGAAATCAAATTTTTAAGAAAATTGAACCGTACTTAAATTCATGGCTATCTTCAAACAGAGGTTTGCACTCCTCCCAATCAGAAGTTGCAGAAATTTCCTGAAAGTGATAGAGAATTATTTTTCTAAAGATACGATGAAAGTCTTCTAAAATAGTCATACCTATGGAAGCTAACAAATACCTTTATTGTATACAATAATTCGGTGAACTCATCGGCAAGATGGCGGCGTTTTTTTGCTTCTTTTTCTTCCTTCTCCTTGGCTCTTTCAAGAAGCTCCTCATACACAAGCTTCAATATGAAGTACAATCACAATTTAGTTATGTGCAGTTAATAAATGAGACAGCAGAAATGCAAATCTTACACAAGCACGCTAGATCCCAATCGTGCAAAAAAGGGATAAGGCAAAACAGGCATCACTAGTTTCTAATATTAACAGACAGTGCAGAGATTCTAAAAAAGCTCATCAGAATCTTAACACTCCCAACACCGGCATCATCGGCATCATTAAAGAAATTGATGCCTTCCACATATATGACGCTAAAACAATAGAAACAAATTTTTCCAATTGATATAACTCAAAGTCAATGTCTTTGCCTGCTGTTCAGCATGACAAGTATGACAAGAAGATTTCAAGTACACAAACTAATCCACGGAATTAGAGAGGTAACAGGATCTTATTAAGTGGATATCCATCTTAAGACGACCTGCCCTACCTACTTGCTAGTGAAAAGAATACATCAACCTAGCTTTGCATGCACACATCTAATAGTACCTCAATATGTCAATCCATAGAAGTCCATGACATACAGAAGTAGCCACACATTCTTAAAGCAAGATGCTCTCCAGCCAAATATTTGCAGATTTTGCTGTATCTTAATCTGAATAATTCTCATATAAGCACCTCAAACAGTCAAATCTTAAAACATATAGACATCCGCCTACAAAATCGCACAAAATTTCTACAATATGTAAGAAATAGAATGATACTTTTAGCTTGCATGTCTTATTTTGAAAGTCTTAAGGTCTACCCCCTGCCCATGCTAATTCTTTCACTGAAGAAGATCGACCGCACAACCAGCAATTTTCTGCCTTAAAAGTACTTAAATAAATTGAACTAAGCTATGGTAGATTATACCAGAGATAAGAAATAAGGTATATTGTTTAAAACTACGAAGAAAAAAGCAGAAGTACCTTGGAGTTAACATCCGATATAAGTGGGGCACCAATATCTTCCAAGATGGAAGCCTTGAAATCCTCAAAAGTCCATGTTGATGCCATAGAAATCTATAGAGAATGATGCGATCACTAATGACCAAGTAAAAGACGTAGAAAGATATACTTTAAGCAGCTACCTTTACCTTCCCTGACTTCATTGCATCTTTTACACGAGTTTTATCATCATGGTACTGTCCATTAACCAAAAGCAAGTGATTAGATAATCCACAAGGCATAAGATAGGAATTTGCCTACTTTAAGGTGGATTGATTCAAATGCCATTAAATTAGAAAAATGAAGTGAAGATTATCGAGAAAACAATCATGATGATGCGTCTTCAAGAAAATCTAACAAGCTTAGAAGGAAATGCCCACACTAAGACAGCTTAAAAGTGAAATGCCTCAACAGGGAAAGAAAAGAAAGAGTCAATCCATTTCTTTCTATCTTATTGGAACACAAGTTCGAATACTTGTCTCAATCTTTTAGGTTTTCTTAATTGCTTCCCTCTTATTGTAACAATGCACAATTCCCGGCAAGGCAACTCTTCTAGTATCATAACAAGCATAGTGGAAAAGCGCCTTGACCACAATGAGCCTGGATAATACACTTATCTAATGCTTTTTGACAAGAGACCATCTACTGCGTCTAAAAATGTCTCACCGCTCCTCAAAAGAATATCAAAGGTCAGAACAAACTTCAGGTAATTTTGATTGTAATAAGTTAATAGATCCTGGTATCATTCAGCCACATCTTGGTATTCAATGCTGATCCAAAGTCCACGACATGTCAATCACTATTAAGTGGGAAAAAGAAAGCATAAAAATAAAAATAAAAATGTCCAACTAATGTTCAGGGACAGACTCTAGTCACTTCAAGCAAAGCACTAATGGAGTCCATCAATATGCCATTACTTGATAAAAGTTTATTATTTCATCGCATTTGCCGAAGTGTGTTTTACAGTGATCAACTTCAGATCTTTAACTCATACGTGCTTCTTTCTTAGTTTAGACTTGTGTTGCAGGAGGACGTCACTTACAAGTTTACCTCAATATCACCCATCACGATCAAGTTCTCTATTTATTTTGGCTTAATTATAGAAAGAGATCAAAGACTTAAGAGGTAATCTAACCTTCAGTCTACCGATAGTCCGATAAATGTGCCAGCACATTTGCTTTAACACTCAATAAATTGTTGACACAGAACCAAATCACACAGACAATGCCAATTGACATACAAAATGACAACTTATCGCCACAATGTCTGTGACATGGGCTATGTGACCATCTCGGACAATCCAAAACAGCAGCATCACTAAAACTTGCTGGAGTTGCACAAGGTAGCATGACCTACATATAGGTCACACAAGGAAGAGTGAACCCTCACCGATAAGAGCCCAGACCATGACCAAAATATGGAACCAATGATCCTCGCAGAAAGAGCAAGAGGCTAAATGTCTCTCAACAAAGAGAGCAAAGGCCCACGCAACCCTCCATTAAGCTTACAACGGGTTGTGCAAACAGAATCCAGGCCATTGAAACCATAAGTCCAGGCATATAAACCGCACAGGAGAGAAAAACAGATCTAAGGCATGCAGCGCTCATCCAGTCGAGCCACGTGCAAGTTCAGTATGATACACTACAAAGATATGGGTTCATGTAGCATTTAACGGTAATTCTCTAGGTGTGCATTATGGTTGGGCAGACTCAACAGATAGCTATTTGGGATCACAATTTGCTGGCCAGGTGACTGAGAAAATACAGATGCTTTTATAGATAATATCCAAATTTGTACTTCAAATCTCTTTGATGTTGCACTTTTGACAAGCTCTTTAAATTGCAGCTGGTTCACCATCGACATTCCGCTCTTATAAGTTCCCACAATCCATAAATTGCAGTTGGTTCTTGTCCTCACCCACCTCCTTTTCCCTTTTACCGTCATCTACTTTTTGCATGGTCCACGTTAACCAGATTACTCACTTCTTTAAATACTAGTATTCAGATAAGCAACAGCTGTGGGATGAAAATAGCCTTTTTCTTTATTCACATCCCTCCAATTAAAAAAAGCGTTGTTAGAAGGGTGTGACATACCTGTTTTTCTAGTTCCTCCATGACATCCTCAAACAATTCTTTAGGAGTCGAACCAGAGGTATTTGATGCAACTGCCTGATACTCGGACATGTCTTTAACCTGCAATCCAAAGAATTGCTGAAGGACAGAAGAGGCCTACAATGTGCACTGAGCTCTCATATACTATTCTGTTTAAATTAAAAGCAGTCCCGATGGATGGGAGAAAAAAAAGTGAAGGTAGTCCCAGATTCGGATATAAGCTTTTACCTTCAAACAATAATCATGCCAGAGAGTCTTAGCATTGAGTGTGCCCGCAGCAATATGTTCTTCCATCAGTTTACGAAATGCATCACGGTTTTTCCGCTCAGACCTCCTCAGTTGTTCCTTCATTGACCAAAAGAAGATTAGATACAAAGATGACAAGCACGCTCCAATTAGAGATATGCAACAATATAAAAATATCAGAAGAAACAAAGAGCAATTAAACAATAGGTACCTTCTGTATCTTCTTTTGTTCCTCTTCTTCCTTCTCCAAGTCACGGACGTAATCCTGTCATAACCAACATCAGCACTCCATCTTAAACTCCAGGAAATGAGTTCACAAGTTGGTATACCTGATAAATGAGCAATCTGTCAATTTTTTCAAGACGTGAGCATCTTTCATCATCTTCTAAACGATCAACAATTTTTCTCCACTGGCTGTTCACCTGCAAGAAAGAGGTGACTTCCAACAATCAGAACGACATGAAAAACTTTAATAACCCAAAATACTTGTGGTCAGTCACTTGTATATACTTTAATGAAGTCACATGATTCCAGATATTTTCGGTATTCAGCAACATGGTGCTTGTGCTCCTCAACAGCCTTTTCCTTTTCCTGAAATTGGCAATTTTGGTTATTACGACATCAAATACAGGCCGTAAATACCCAAGTTGACATCTAAATGAGAGGCTGGCGACAAGACAGCAGGTTTAGACAGAAAAGGAGAGAATAAAGGCTACATCCTGATGAAAAATTCAAATTCAAATTCAAATTCAAATAAAATACTACATGAGTTTATATATTCCACCATCAAATCTTTTAAAATTTGTACCTTCCTTCCAAGTTCCACCATATAGTTTTCAAAAAGATCTTCCCGGTCTCTATTCCGTTCAACAGCCTTGAATCGTTCATCATTTTCAAACATAGTCACTGCTTTGCTGAACACGACAAGAATTCCGTCAGAGCCTAAGACAGTTGTAGCATCTTAGATAATCTAGAACTGGGAAACAAGAAGATATAGATGAACTAGACAATTTAGCAATCTCAACAGGAAAGAGAATCACCTCCATTTTACAGAAGATGTGAGCTCCGTACACTCCTGCAAACCAATTAACCCAGAAAGACCAAAACGTGAGAAAAGGGATAAAATGATAATAATCAACATTAATGTGGATTTGTAGTGCGAAAAGTGTGCTATGGCCCATGGAGGGGTGTTGAACTTCTATTTGGGCCACAATCATCATACTTCTAACATCTTCGTGAATTCTTCCTTAGCTTTCTTCTGCCTCACACGCCTTTCCTCCGCTTCCACTTTTCTTCTTTGACCCAAGTACTACAAAATAACACAAATGATCTTACATCACCACCATTAAAGCATTAAGCAATTCCAGCTGCAAGGGATAGAGATGGATCTTCACTAATCAAATGGGACGAATGAACCCCTGGATACACAGACCCAAAAATTTAGGAACTATACCTCATTGAATGCTTGTTTTCGCTCACCAAGTGTCTTAAGAGCACTGTATCTTCGGTCGTTGATAATCTCTCTCATTGTCTGGGATATTAATATCAACTATGAACATTGAGCCTTTCAAAAGATACAGATACAAAAAGAAGTCCTAAAGTAACACCTGCTCCCAAGTCCAGTCGGACTGAACATTCACGGACTCCAGAAGGGCTTTGAATGCATTCTTAGCCTCCTAGATAGAATAAGAGAAAGGAGCACAAAAAGAGAAGTGAGCAGAAAACGACAGTTATGATAGCAATTCAGAACTTCAACTGCCCAAAACAATAGTCTCTAGGTTCCCACCTGCTTACTAGGATATACTACAGGTTCGTCTTCTGGGGCTTTCTCCTCTATAGGAGTCTCATTAACCTTCCCAGCCACTGCCATTCCTCTTTTTGCCTCCTGCCAGTTAGTACACTAATGTCAGATCACACACAAGTGCATACTATTCCAGCACATCCAAATGCACTATGATGTCAAATCTCTCTCTAAGAACTTGCATAAAATGGGATTGTGAATGATGAACTTCCTGAGAACAGACTTTGCAAGGATATCAGTCCTAAAAGAAAAGAAAAGTCAGAATATTTTCATAAGACTTGCACCATCAATCAATCCACAATAAAGTTTTCCAACTTGCCTGTCTTAGCAAGGAATAAGACACCTAAGACAGCTGGTTGTTGGAATGCTAGGTCAGAAATGAATAAATCGCTTGGGAGATTTGGTGGAAGCTAGAAGCACTCGTGTTTTTTGAGTTATTGCACCAGATGATGTCAGACATGGGAAAGGATGACCATTTTCGGACAGATTGTTGTGGATGTGGAACCTTTTCCCCGAAATTCTACTGCCATGATCTCATCACTCCTAAGCAGCAAGAGAACACACTTCACCTTGGAATTCTGTTCAGGAAGCAGAGGCTTCATTTTTCCCTAGGGAAGATGCCTGGAACGTATTCTAAATTCGGATGATCTTCAAAAGCAAGGAAACTTTATTGTGGATTGATAGACTCAATGGGCAAAGATGGTGCAACTCTTGTGAAAGTAGAAACTTTTAAGGTTTGACAGAATATTTGATAAAATATAAAATATTTTCACATTACTTGCACCATCTTCAGTGATAGACTCAATGTGGATGATGGCGATGATGAAAGATGTTCCAACCATAAGCTAAAGTTGATAAAAATGTTGGTCATCATCTACCTTTTAGATCGTAAGTTTAATTGGTATATCTTCATAACATGCTATTTTTTATAGACAGATGGACTACAGAACTATAAAATAGTTGGTTTGGATTTATATTAATGTTACTTTTTTTTTTTTTGCACAGGAAATGTCACTTGTTTACTAGGCTAAATCTAGTATCTATATGCATTATAGTTACTTGTTATGTATAGATTGACATTCTTTTAGCTTTCTCCTGGTAGTTTGTAAAATCGTGAGATTTTTTATCCAATCTTACAAAGCCCACAACGATTTATTCTGAAAAGAGATTCTTGCAACCTTGGTTACAATATAATTGGACCAGACAAAATTAAACTATGGTTTTTGCAATTTTCGGTGTAAATTTAGTGATATATATGCTCATTTGGAGAGAAAGATTGAAGTGTGCATTTCAAGGATGAGAATCCTCATAGGATTCTTTTTGAGACAATTGGATGCACATCATTCACTTTTGTACAACAGGAAATTTCAATTCGACACTTTTATTTGGTTGGTCATGACAAAGACTATCTTTTCTTCATAACATTTATATGTGGTGTCTCGCTAAAGGAGCGGTCTCAGTGTACTTCTGTTTATCTTTCCAAGGAGAAAAATAATTTCCATGAGACCTGCTGAAAATGATGAATGTCATCTGGATAGGTTCACTCTCAGACAAAAGTTAAATCATACCTCAATATCCTGCAAAGAGGCGCCATCCCCAGAGAATGCCGCATCTTGAGATACAACAGTTTGAAAGCTAGCCCTGCAAGTCGATGATAAATGGTTCAGCAGTAAATCTATCACCTCATAGAGCAAGAAAAGCTCCGGCAATTTTAAAGGATTTTCCTAGAGATATCTTATAGCAACTACAGGTGGGCATAAAGATAATGATGGGGTGTAGCCAGGACTCCAGTCTTTTACTGGTCAGCATCAGGATAGCAATAGGAACTACTCTGGTGAGGCATGAGCAAGTAGCACAGCATCAATCCTCTGAAGATTGCCATTCCTAGGGTCTTTGCATTTAAATTATACCATTTGATCAAATCCTTTGCTGTGGATATAAGTTAGAGACATTAGTGTAGGTCGAGGGTTGATTCTGGATCCGATCCAAGAATTTTAGTACAGATTATATTTGGATTGGATTGGTCTCAAACGTCGAGCTGATATACACACCGAGATTCCTTATTCCGTATTCATGTCAATTGTTTGAAGTTGACATTTTTCTCGAATTAGATTCAGATCAAGTCATGTTCCGTGCAGGTCAGGGAAGTAAATCCAGTTTTAAAGTTACTCCTACCACTACAATAGGCTCATCATCATGAGCTTCAAAATTCCTATGGTTTTTTTCTCCAAATTCAACAAATTTTATTTGCTAGGAGATGCTGATCCTATATAGACACCGGCAAAGTAAAACAAGAATTTTACCCAAAACCCTGTCAGCTGTGACCTGAGGAGGGAATGCTCTTCTAGATGTCTATATTCTAGACTTCGCAGCAGTTTTATTACTGTAACGTTTACTTTCTTAATTAGCCGACATATATTACATCGCAAAATGCAGATTATTAGCAGAAGTCTGCATGCTATGGTTCTTTTGGAGAGAATGAGGTGCTCTGAATGGATGTTGCATAATATCGAAAGGGCAAATTAAGAAAATAAAAACCAACAATAGCAGGTGTACCCTGATGAGTTAGCAGTGCCGAAAGCCGGAGACATGCTGGAACTTCCTGAAACTGCAGTGGGCGGAGCAGATACTGCCACAGCTTGAAATCCAGCATCATTTACCATTGCAGAGGAGGAAGGCACACCAGCAGTAGTTGATGGACCTGCTATTGTTGTCTGGGTTGCATTAGCCAAAGGAAGAGCAGAAGTGACTGGAACAGGGCTAACTGCATTTGCTGCAGCAGGTGCTTCAGTTGATCCACTATCACTGGCAGCAGGGCCTTGAGTTGTTGTTCCTGACTCAGCAAGTCCTTCCCCAGTAGCTTTTAGAGCAAGTTCCCGAGCTAACTGAGGTCAGGCAACAATAGTTTAAGAAACTGAGCAGAAAACTGGAGGATAATTGTTGTGCAACAAGTAACAAACCTTCAATTCCTCAGGAATTGACCATACAGATTGCTTTGTATCCTTATTGTAATAATATCTGCAATAAGTCAACCCCTGGTCATATAAGGACAGTGCAAAAAGAGTGCTAGCAACTGTAAAAGAACCACATTAATTAGGGGAAAAAAATAAGTCCCCTACGCACTTTCTTCCATCTGCATTTGTAAACTCCTTCCACACGGTAGACGCATCCGCTCTCTGTTGTAAAAAGTAGACACTTATTAAGAAGAAGAGGGAAATAAAGATAACAATTAAAAACATAAATAAAGAGATATATACTGAATAGCTATAGATAAGGCAAGCAAAATTACTCAAAACTAAATATATTTACCTTCATAGCATTAAAGGGATATGTTAGCAGCTAAAGCAAATGATCAAGGTAATAAGATATATTGCATTAGCTCTTCATTAGATAAGAAAATCAAAATGACATACTGAGGTTAAAAAATAACATAGAACTACAGTTGATACAAGTAGGAAATCGAGAGGCCTAATCTGTCAAATCAAGAAACTCGTGCATGCAATTATCAGGCCTATAATAGGTTGGTAATACCATGACAAAGCAATAAAAGCATAAGCAGTCTAGATAGTGATGGTTTTCAGGAATACAAAGCTCAAAAACTCTGATTACTGCTATTAAAAGCAAAAGTTGCAATGCATGTGCATATTCCGGATTAGGTTAAAACTACAAAATATTCGGTGGCAATTTTGCATAAGTGATGGTAATGTGTTATGAGAATTGAAAAGGATTTAGCATATCTTACACCAACAGCAAGAAAGCTTCAATATGGTAGCCTGACTAAGCCAGACGTCAATGGTATCCACATTCCACAAGATATAATACCAGGTACCTTTCTTCTGACCCTGACCAATTAAAAAAGATGACCTCCCTAAGGTTTTCATTCCTTAGTAGAAACGCCAATATATGAATATAATTACACTTTGAATTACAAACTAAGTACAAGAAGGACAATCTATCTATTCAGACACTTTAAACCATTACAATGGTACATTGACGACTATTGTCAAGTACAAGAATCCAACCAAGCTTAGGTTATTCTACCTCCTGAATAGACTTAGCTTTTAACTACAGATAACCATGCTACATTATTACGTTCAAGAGAACATATGGTCCCCACCCTAAAACTAAATGAGGAGCGTAAAAAAGAAACATATATTGCAAACTCAGAGTTGTTTTATATCTATCGGCCACTTCTCCATACAGCTTGACCCCACATCATAAATAAACTTAATTGGCCAACTGCTTCCAGTATATAAGTGAAATAGCACCATCACAGGGAGCATATACAGCAACTAAAAATATAATTTAGCATCAATATGTCATCATAAAATAACTTCCACAGTACATAAATTCAAATAAAATGTTTCATTCAGTCAAACACGGGCAAAATGTTAAATATTCAACAGAAAGACACGTGAATCACGTGGCCACATCGAGACAACTGAGAGCATCATAACTCACCTCAATGGGTGTCATCAATTCTAGAGGTTTTTCCCAACTGGACTGTTTGGTCTTCTTGTTGTAGTAATATCTGAAGAAAAGTAAACAGTATAGGAAAAAATCGGATGTGTCAAAACTTCTCAAACTGGATAGGGAAGAGAAGAATGCAGAGGCGATTCCAAAAGTGTCCTAACTTGGCTGAGATTTATTAATATTTCTACTTCTCTCACATTTTCAAAAGTTAATCTCAATTAAACCCTACAATAATATACGTATTTATAAATGACTTTGATGGTGACATCATAAAACTACAGTAGTCTAATGATAACATCAAACTAAGATCCACAACTTGACCATAATTGAACTGGCTACGCACAGAGCGCAGTTTGCATTCATGACTTCAAGTTACACATATTCAGTAAATAGTATCCCCTTCCAGCCAAGCAAACAAGTTGATACACAACAGCATGTGGTTTTCCATCGTTTCACCAAAAGAATTTGAAAGAAAACAATTTTCAGCTTAAACTGACCAATATGATGATAAAATTTTCCCTGCAGAGTCAGAACAGAAAAGATAACAGCAGTTCACCTTCATTTCATTACCATGATAGAGCATGGCTTTCCAATATTTCCTCAAAACAAATGAAAAGAAAATTTTCCTTTGTTTAAATTATGACGTCTGGGTTGATTTTTACATGTTTAGAATCATTGACCCTAGTTCACCTAATTCATTAAGCATTTCCAAAAGGCCAGCTTCCAATTTTCCACCATGAGAACTATGAATGCATGTCAGACTCAGTAAGTATTACAAACCTATACGATTGTAAAGCAGACTGACAATGAAAAAGACAATGAGAGGGATTAGTGACAAAACATCCATGACTTGATTCCAGAAACAAGGTCCTTCCAATTCTTTAGAACTTTATTTAAAAGGAAGTCCTTTACTCATTTCCCATCCCCTCTATCATACTACTATGACATTTGTTTTAAGAAGAGAAAGCCACAAATTCCTATGAGCCAGTTAAACTTGATTTTTGTTTCATGAAAATGGATGACTGCAGTCAAACAAGCAGTTACCGTTTCCCATTAGAAGCCTCATGCTCTTGCCAATCAGATGCTGACTGCTGAGAGGGGTTTGAAGCATTAATAGCCTAATATGCAAAAACAGAAAAGAAGTTAAGATGAAGTCCATCGGAATTAAAAGGCACAAAAGCAGCCAAAAAATACTTGCAGTGGTATATCATTCATTTGGAACCTCTGGAAAGCAAGAGTTCTAACATAATTTAAGTGAAATTATCAACTTTCCAATGAAGAGAGGGGATCATCATTCTAAGGAAAAAAGTTGCCACACAACTCTGATTTAACTAAAGTTATCTTATGGTCCTGCTTGTTGCAATATCCCCACTTGACGAAAAAAAATCTAGAACTACAAACCAAATAAAGGTCTATATCACATGAAGAGAATGAGGTATCCACCTATTGAATATCCTATAATGCAACTTCATGTAAGGAAAATTTAGTTTCATGAAGAAAAAATTAAAAAGTAATTCATGGTAATTTGGGATCAGAGTAGAAAATTCTTTTTTACCATGCCAGGAAGCATCCAAATGAAAGGTAAACTACCTCAATTTGATCATAGAGCTGTAGGATGCAGGATAAGCACATGAGCTTCAGATAGCTAATGTCACTGAGATTTTGCTTTCCTATTGAAAACCTCTTAAGCTTAGCAATTGCATGTGATAGCATACTCCATAATTTGAACAAACTTCACAAAGCATACAGAATTTTCAGCAATGACTGAGAAAATTATACCAAACAAGCCTATCCCTTGAAAGAAGACTGCCACCACATCAAGTGAAAATTGTATGGAAAGGAGAGAGAAACCATCAGAGGCACTCACTGCATCTGGAGGGGAAGTAACTGGAGCTTGTTGTCCAGTCTGCTGAATTGGCATCGCAGGTAATGCACCCCGAGCTCCAGAGGCCAACCAAGGCTGTCCAGCAACAGGTGCATGCATTGGAGTTATTGGCTGAATATGAGATGGTGCACCAACATTATTCTGTTGATGGCCAAAAGATGGTGCATACTGAAAAACAACAGACAACTGTAAAAATAAGCACACAGATGTACTTTATAAAAAGCCAATAGGAAGTACAGATTATAAGGGAATCTTACAGCATAAGATGAACCAAGAGGTGCTCCAGGGCCACCTACACCAGGCATCGGATTATGAAATGGAGGAGCACTTGGCTGGGCAGAGTTAGTTGACAAAGGCCTATTTGTTTGAGCATAAGGCATTGACAAAGCCTGCGATGAAGGAGTATAACTAGGCTGACTAGACCTTTGAGGTAACTGCTGCATTGGGTGAGAAAACTGAGGCAGTTGATCTTGTCCAGCTGGTCGAAAATGTTGGGAATTCATGGGAAGATATGTCTGCCCTTGCTGCGGTGGAATAACCGCTCGGTACTGCAGCAGATGTGTGACTCTATCATGTACTTACTATGGCAGATACAGTATTTATGGGGGCAAAAACTATAGCAGATATAGTCTGCCAATTGGACAGAAAAGCAAACTTACTTGCATGGGTAATGATGATCCAAAGTTCTGAGTTCCTAAAGTTCCAGATGGAGGAGGCCAAAGCGACTAGTTGACTCAAACAAAACGTACCATAAATCAGAGACAAGGTTATAATCAATAGACAGAACAGCTTAAAAAAGGAGACTCCCAATAGTATCAACAGGAATGCATGCATTTATGGACAAATTCTGAAACTATGGCACAAAAAAGAGAGGAAATGGATTCTTGTGCTGGATAGAAGAATTGGAATCTTTCTCCTAACCAAGTATACACAGGTCATCATCAACCATTTTTCTATTTTGTTTGCGTTACATTGTCATGTTAGTTCCTATAAGCAAGGACCATCGAGTATGAATATAATGAGGAAATTTTTTGAAGCAGACAAGAGAAAAGTCCATGTCAATATATTTAAACTGAACGTATTGAATACACGGCTTGATTCATTTACCATCTTCCTTAGTCATGCCTACTAATTCTCCCCACAAAAGGGACCCAAATCAAAAGTAACATCAACGGCCCTCTGATTACTGAGGCTGGTTCAGGATTATCTGCATTTTAAGTTATAGTTGGTAACTAGCATCTTAGCAGCTCAAGAAAAAAGTTTTAAATGATGTAAACTAGTTCATCGTGTAAACTAGTTTTAAATGATGTATTGATTTAGATTGAAGGCAAAGGAAAGATAAACAAAGGACCAAATTCTCTCTCCATAATTATGTGAGGAGTCCTAAAATAAGACACCTCGTTCATTGTTATCCAAGAATTCAACAGAGAAATGATTGCAAACATATTGGTACACTTTATAACAAAGCAAGAAAATCTTTTAGCATATCTAAAACTCGGACATGACATAAAAATCAATTATGGACAATGTTGCTACCCAACCGCACAACCAATACCCATAAGCATCCCTACTCATGCATGGTGCAGACTCAACCATCCAACAAACAAAAAACGAACAAAAAATAACTAATAAACTAATATCACAAAGGTTTCTACCTGTGCACCTGGGGATTGGGAATTATTGGCCATGCCAGCACAAAAGCAGGCCCCTTGATACTTGAAGAGCTGCAGAAACTCGCGTATTAGCTCAAACATGATATGAATAACTTACACGGACAACACTTTCAATATCAAAAAAACAAGTAATGGAACAATCAGTCAAATCAGGCAATAAAGATTAGCTGGATCAACATTGCCTATAACCTATGTGGCACACTTCAGAAGCATATCAGAATGGCAGTGCTTGGTGATAATCTATGCCAGAAAATTTAGATATGAGTAATTGATCCCTCCATGACAATTAGTTATGAAAGTCAAAGGAACTCCAGCCTAAAGGACGAGGGTGGGCAGCATCTAAATCACTCTGAAGATTCTTAAGGCATCGAGACAAGCCCATAACTTAAGATTCCATGACGAAAAATAGTATTGAAGAAGTTAGCTGAGCTAAGCAGCGATCCAAAATAGTCTATAAATCTCTCTAGCTCAAAACTATCATCTTTCCTGTTACCAATATTCAGTGTGATTCATGAGCTAATAAATCAGCCCTAAGGAAATGGAAATCCAGGATAAACTTGACTTCATACATAGAACGTGGATTAGAAACCCATGGGGTGGGATTATCTTCGTGATTACCCAGCGACCATAGAGAAAAGAAAATATGAAAGCTGGACGGATAATATTGCAAGTAGATATAAGCATACACGTTACAACCTCTTCCATCTCCATAGTTCATCGGCCTAGCAGAGTGAGAGCATGCTTATGATGGTGAAGTGCCTCACATTTTTTTAAAAACTATGCATTTAAATGTTCAATGGCTAGAGAGAGATAAACATTTTAGACCAGCCAGACATCCTGGAGTACATAGGCTTAAGAAACCTGCTGCTTTGCACTCCTTGGTGTGCATTAATGACCTTTTCTTTTTACTTATATTAAGATGGTTCCTGCCCCCCTGAAAGGTCATTGTCCATTTTTAACTGCCTAATGTCAAAAAGCCCAGACCGGCATTATTGCAGGAAGCTTACATTACGAACGAACTCCAAATTGATCTATTTACCCCACATTACAAAACGGATATACCCACTACCAAAATAATGGAACAGAGGCACCAATCGTTCTCGCGATTATTGCAGTCAAGCCACAACAAAGCCCAACCGAACTCCAGGAAAGCCATCTTACGGTTTGATCCCGAGCCCTCAGAACACTCTCCTAATGCAGTACCCAAAAGGTCGCAAATTTCCCCCTCCACAGTAAAAAATTACAATCAGCACCAGCATCACGTAATCAAAACCCATCAAGTATACTTCTTTTCAAGCGGGCGTTCTTCACGGAGCCCATCTACACAAAGGGCACGCGTCGCCCGCCCTAACCCACCTCAGACCGTTCCGAATACCAGCTAAAGCGAGCTCAGACGGACTACCAACAGGCGTCGGGGGAGAAGAAGAGGGTAGGCGGAGCAGCCGGACTCACCGGCGGAGTGGCGGCGGCGGAGGAGGAGGAGCGTCGTCGGACGGCGAGGCGCGGCACGGCGAGGCGCGGCGCGGCGAGGGAACGGCCGCGATCGGAGCTCGAAGGTGGGTGGAGGAATCGGGAGGGGTTCAGGGGCTAGGGTTTAACGGAGCTCGGCCATCTGATCTAGAGAGAGAGAGAGAGAGAGAAGCCGACCGGGACGGATGGAAACGACGGACCGTACGACGTCACCGAATCCTAACCGGCCTGTACATTTAAATTTTACGAATCCCAAATTATACCGACCGTAATTTTAATTTTTATCCCCAAAACCGTACCCATGTAACATGAAAACATATTTTGTCCGCACAAAACAAGGATCCCTAAATTTTTTCCACCATCGAGTTATTTGTCACGTCGGTACAAGTTCGGGATATCAGCGACGCGATAAAAAAAATTTAAATTATTGGTGTCGATATGTATATAGTTATCGAGTACGTTTGTTTTGCAAAAATAAATTATTTAAAAGGTATATTATATAAATTAATTGCTTTTAATGCTTATTTTAATGAATGAAAGAAAAATATTTTTTTACTATTCACAAAAATAGTTAGATGAAAAAAATTTCATTAACTAATTGACGATTTTTTATGCTATTGAGCTTAAGAACTTTTTTTAGCTCTCGCACAATTCAATCTTTTTTTTTTATTAAAGACAGAGAAATTAAAACTTTATAATGGATATAATTTAGAATTTTTATGATATTGATCTTAAGTACTTTTTCTTTCACTCGCGCAATTCGACCTTTTCATTTAACACAAAGAACTTAAAACCCTACAATGGATATAAGTATTAACATGGTTTAGCATATTATTTTTCCAATTTCTTTTAAATTCAAAATAAATATATTCTTCATATACAAACTTTTAAAAGAGAAAAGTTAAAATTTGCTTTAAAAAGGTAACTAGGCTCTCGAATGTTCTCAAGTGGAACTATAAAAAGACCAAACTTAGGTGGGCTTAGAGCTTGTTTTTTAAGATATGTTTGACAACTAGTCAAATAGTAATTGATTATACTCTTTTGTTCCATATAGTAGATTTGGAACAAAAATCCATTTGATAATTTTTTTGTTCCCGAAAATAAATTTGAGATAGAATTAAAAAGAAGAAAAAATTGCTTATATGTTCTTGGGAACAATTTCAAAATCAAACTCAAACCTATTTTTTCTTTTTTTTTTTTCTTTTCTTCTTTTCTCATTCTCTATTTTTCTCTCTTCTTCTTTCCCCAATCTATCATCAGCCGCCGCCAATACCGTCGCCAGCAACCGGTCACAAAGAAGGAGGAGAAGAGAAAAGAAAAATACAATAAAAGTATTAAAAATTATAAGAAACAAAAAAAATTATGAGTTTTACTAAATACATTTTTATTCGGAGAATAAAAATTTTGAATAGCTTACCAAACGCCCTCAAATGTTCAAAAATTATTTTTAGAAACAAAAAAAAAAAAAGAATCATTTCTAAATATAAATTGTTCTTAAAAACATAATGATTATCAAATGCCCATAAGGGCGCATTTGACAACTTGACAAATAGTAACAATTTCTATTATTTTGTTCCTGGAAATAAATTTGGAACATAAATCCGTTTCATAAATTTTTTATTCCCAAGAATATATTTGAAATAAAATCAATGAGTAGAAAAAAATTGCTTTTTTTTTCTTGGAAATAGTTTCAAAATCAAGTCAACCCAAATTTTTTTTTTTTTTTTTTCTTCTTCTTTTCTTCTTTTCTTCGTCCTTCTCTTTCTTCTTCCTTCTCTCTTCTTCTTCCACCACCACCGCCGATTGCTAGCTACTGGTTGGGTGAGGTCCGATTAGCTCATCAAAAGCTTGCCCAGCCACTGCGAGGCTTGGCCTCACTAATGATCAAGCAAGCCTCCCCAAAGCCTCTCCCAATCACCGACGAGCCTCACCTAGCCGTCGGCGGGCTCAACCTCGCCAAGCCACTGTGAGGTTGACATCACCCAGGCAAGGGCGGGCCAACCTTACGGTGGCCCAGCGAAGCTTGGTCGACGAGGCACGACCTCGCTAGGGGCCGACAACCCTTTTGCAAGGTCGCTAGCCCTTGTCTAATCAATCGTCGATCATCCAAAGACTGGCAATCGGCCAAAGATTGAAGAAAAAGATAAAGAAAAGAAAAAAAAGAAAAAAGTAATAAAATTATTTAAAAGTTGAAAGAAAATTGTTTGGATTAGAAATTTTGACAATAGTGCCAAACGCAATTTTATTTTGGGAATAAAAATTTTGGGCAATTACCAAATGCCTTCAAATACTTATAAATTGTTCCTATGAACAAAATAAAAAATAAAAAATTATTTATGATCAGAAGTTGTTTCCAAAAAGAAAATGGTTACCAAAATGCACCTAATAAGTTAAATAGTAACTGATTCTATTTTTTTATTCACATGAATAGATATGAAATAGAAATCCACTTAGTAAATTTTTGTTCGTAGAATAAATTTAGAATAGAATAAAAAGTTGAAAAAAGTTGCTTTTTTTTTTTTCAGGAACAATTCCAAAATCAAGCCCAACATATTTTTCTTTTTTCTCTTATATTTTCTTTTTTTCTCCTCTCTTCTTCTTCCACCGACCACTACCGGCCGTCGATAGTCACTAGAGACCGGCTGGGTGAGGTCTGACAAGCTCGCCTGACCACTAGCGAGGCTCGGCCTCACCCAAGCTGCACGAGGTCGGCCTCGCCTTGGCCTATCGAGGTCAAGGCTCATTGAACCTCACCTAACCTATCATCAACAACAAAGAAGGAGGAAGAAGAAGAGAAAAATGAGAAAAATATTATAGAAGTATTAAAAATTAAAAGAAACAAAAAAAAAAAAAAATAAGAGTCATATTAAACACATTTCTATTCCAAGAATAGAAATTTTAGGCAATTATCAAACACTTTTAAATGCTTAGAAATTATTTTCAGGAACAAAATAAAAATGAATCATTTCTTAGGGGAAATTGTTCTTGGGAACAAAATAGTATCAAAGGCACTCTTAGGACCTATTTGGTAACACTCACGGGAACAATTGATTCTGTTTTTTTCTTCCCGGGAGTAAAAATAGAATAGAAATCCATTTGATTAATTTTTTGGTCTCGGGAATAAAAACCAATTTGTTTTGTTCCTAGGAATAGATTTGAAATAAAATCAAGAAGTAGAAAAAAGTTACTTCTTATTTCAGGAACAATTCCTATAATCAATTCTAATTTTTCTTTTCTCTTATCTTTTCTTCTCTTTCCTTCTTCTTCTTCTTTTTGGCCGGTTGCTGGTCTCGACTATGGCCAACGACCGACCAAACGAGGGCTAGCAATCTCGCCGAAGTGTCGCCGACCCACGGCGACACCAAGCCACGGCGAGGCTTGTTGGCTCGAGCCTCGCCGGTGGCTAGGCAAACTAGTCCTCACTAGATTTGACCTCGCCCAACCAAGGGGAGGTCAAACCTTGCATAGCCACAGCAAGGCTCGACCTCTCCAAGCTAGGGTGAGGCTGACCTCGTGTCACCTGGGCAAGGTTGAGCATCGCCGGTGGCTAGGCGAGCCTCCTTGGCTAGGCAAGAAGGCGAGCTCGTTAGACCTTGCCCAGCTAGTTGTCGATGGCCAGAGATCAACTGCCAAGAATGAAGAAGAAGAAAAATAAAAAAAGTATAAAAAAAAAGTAATTTAAAAAATTAAAAGTTCTACCAAACACATTTCTATCTCGGAAATAAAAATTTTGAACAGTTACCAAACGCGTTCTTTTTCTTATAAATTGTTCATAGGAGTAAAATAAATAAAAAAATCATTTATAATAAAAAATTGTTCTCGGAAATAAAATCATTATCAAATGCGCCCTTAACATGTCATCTCACTCATGATCAACTTCATCAACTAGAAAAATAAAGGGATACAATCTTTTGGAATGAAATTCTCAAATCACAACCATCGATTACACAATAAGGAGGTGTCCACATTGAGGATGAGATTTGCGGGTGTTTTTTGTTTCCCTATGAAGATATCAATTGTAATTAATAGAGAGTACCTTAATTACATATCGTCGCCCAAATTTGCTAAGGTCATTTTTGGATCAGGCATCTAATTTCAATCCGAGAACAGCTCGAAACAGGCATCTAGGAATACTAACAAAATAGATTTCAAATAAACTGAATATTGGGAAGCACATGACTTGATCGAAGTTGCCGAAACGTCACAACAAGATTACATAGAACAATGGGGCAGTAATTCGAGATTATCAAGAAAAACGCAGTTCGAGGGTTTGCAGTACAAATAGGAATGTTAATGACCAAATGTCACAGGGCGACAGGGTGTTGGACTAAATAGTCCGTGTGGCATCTGGTAAGCTGAGAATATCAAGCCAGCCTTCCTTTTATAGATTGTTCCTAAGAACAATATAGTGAATTACATTCTCATATCAAATCATACACATGTCCAGTGTAGCTCAAGCATCAACTTTCTCAAGCGAGACATGCAAAACACTTTGGTATAATAACTGGTATCAATTTGACATGACTTCATCAAGAGAACGATATCAACTCTCAATTATTTTGTGCACGGAAAGCCAACCCTACCTTTAAAGATCATCTAAGATGGCATTCGTTTCACTCACTCTTCATTCCGATACCACAAGCTCCACACTTCAACTTACAAAGGTGGGAGAATTCAATTCGTGACATTCTCCCCCGCCAATTCAACAATGCTCTTGTGATGGGCTGCTTTGTTGCTTCCTTGCATTCCGACCATCAATGCCACTCTTTCGGGACTCGCATAATTGAAATGCCCGGGTAACAGAAACAAGCTAGTACACTCCATCAATAACTTATCCCAATCAAACTGTACATGAATCTCCAATCACTCGTGCTCTTCAAACAACCGGGCATCTCAAGCCTTTGACAACATTTTCTTTCACCTTCTAGGCTTCTTCTAATCTCAACAGACAAACAGACCAATATAGGCTTCTCTTGGTGTTTGAATCGTGGTAACATACCTCCTCTAAAGATTTGCTCATGATTGAGGAATGCTTTTCCTGTTTGATGAGCAATTTGGTTCATTTATGTTCCCCAATTGCCATCCTAGAAGTTTAACGAGAGCCACATCTTGTCTAAACCATCAAGACCTCAGCGATCAGTCCTCACCCTCATAGGACTTGGTAGAACTTAAATTTTCCTTTGACCACACATCTATTAAAAAGATCCTACTCTAATATCATTTGTCACAATCTAACGGATTCTTGGCCGCATAATAACTTGTGTAGTGCTTGATTACTAAGAACATAAGATGAGCCTTTCTTTTATGGATTGTTCCCAAAAACAGTATGGTTAATCACATTCTCACACCAAATTGTACAACGCCTAATTCAGCTCAAACATCCAATCTCTTAAGTGAGACACACATATCACTTTGGTACAATAACTAGTTTCAACTTGCCATGGCTTCATCAAGAAAGTGGCATAAATTCTCGACTGATTTGTACATGGAAAGTCAACCCACCTTTGGAATCCTCTAAGATGGTTTTCCAAGAACAAACACCTTAACATGAACTAGTTACACCTTACTCTTGAACTAGTTTATTAATCACTCACTTTTCACCTAGATATCACAAGCTCTATATTTCAACTCACAAGGGGACGAGAGAACTTGGTCCTTGTTACACACTTTAGGGGTGTCAATAGCTCAGTTTGGTTCGAGATTTCTAAAACTCAAGCCAAACCAAATTATTTGGGTGTGCATTAGCTTTGAATCGAAATCATGACCCAAATCGAGTCTCACATTCAGTTTGGTTCAGTTTTTTAGTTTTCCTTTTTGTAATATTAAAAAGAGGTTCAATGACAAAGGAGAGAGATTATGTCAATTGTAATAAGAAGAAGAACCATTGTCAACCAAATCAAACGAAACTGAAACCATCCAAACCCGGATAAAAAAGTCTTTTTTTTTTCATTATACAAACCAAAACCCAAAATCGAACCAGAAACGCATGAAAGGTTCGATTCTAACTCCTAACACACTTACGAAAAAGCTTGGGCTCTAAGATATGGGAACGGGTTGGCGATTGACACGGAATACCATGTCTAGAAACGGGATACGATGCAACCTTCCATGCGAACGGTTTACAAGATGACAAACTTAGACTACGAAGGCCCATTGATTGTAGGAACCGGTAACGACGGAGTATCGGATCAGGCACATATATCGTCATTCATTCAGTGTGCCGATAATTTCTTGCGAAAATGGATTAGAAGCGACAATTGGATTTTGTCTACCTCGTAACGCCATGTAATCTCACACTCAACACGAGTAGGCAAAAAGAGCACTTCACTATGAATAGAAAAACAAGCCTTTCACCAATCTAAATTTTTTAATTGTTACCGGCTATGAGGATAACCTTATTCAAAAAACAAATACAAGGGCAACAAGCCTCAGAGAATCGCATAACTCTAGGCACTTGAGTATCACTGCCAATGAGCAGACACAACCATCACAAGAACCATGAATAATGAACATTACATGCCACATCTCGTTGCTGAGTATATCTCATAAAATGCAAGTGGGTACAAATTGTTGAATATTCACAAGGTACCCAAAATGCTCAGGAAAGAAAAAAAGAGGATCCTTCTACCTGGCGTTGCACAATTGAACAAGAAGGTTCTCGATGATACAAGCAGATGAAAATTGACTCTAAACGAAATACAGTATACAAAATCAAAGATAACAGTCTCAGATTGCAAAACCATGCACTATGAAGTTGCCCTTCAAGCATCACCGATAATCTAACCTCATCTCTTATGTCATTACACGAACTTGAAAAAAATCATGCACTTGTAATGGTAAGGGCATACGGCTGGGCTAGCACAGCCAATTGGATGGCCCTCAGCAAATTCACCGGCACAATTATGAAAGACCATAGTAAGAACCGAAAGGCACAGCCCCATCAATAATAGAAGCTGAGGAAAAAACTCATTTAGCACTGGCATATAGCAACGCATTGGCTGTGATAAGGAAAGGCAGCAGAGCTCATCATGTGAATGGGTAAAAGTTTGGGAAGAGTAAACTGCCAAGAAGGATATAGGCTGCACAATAGGCCCAAATCAAATATCCCCATCTCCGAGAACTGGGAGAAATCATTAAATATGCAGCAAACCAATAAAGCGGAGCACTGGCAGACAAAAAACGAGTGGCAACCTGCCAATTATCGGGCATTAGAACAAGTTTGCAAGATCCAGAATCATCAGTCATCACTTTTTCTGAACATTAGAAGCAAAAGAAAAATTACCAGGACTAAGAAAATTTACAACCTTAGCCACACTATGAACACTGATTGCAGGCAGAAGCCTGTATTTAAAATCATTTAAAATTTTGCTCGTGCCTTAATTTATGATAGGATTATCCATAAACTAAACTAAGCACAACAACATTCAAATCTAGCCAACTTTAGCTTCTAATTTAGAGGAGGCATGACAAGAGATTTTGTTTTGCTGTATACGCCATTGCTTTACATTTTTATTTCCTAGTCAACACTCTATTTTGCAAGTTACCCATAGCCATAAACTGGCAAAGCTTGCAAAAAAGAGACCCATGTTGGAGTTTGGAGCAATTTTGAATTGAATAAAGTTTTGAGTTTTGTAGATTGTGTTGTTTTCTCGAATGAGATTCAAGGTGTCAACTAACCCAATCTTGTGAACTATGCCAGATTTTTTCTTGGCATTTCCCACAAACAATGTAAAATAGGGCAAATTTTATGCATTTGTGTAAATAAATGCATCATGTCATTATAAATTAAAGAATGTGCTAGATGTCAAAGCTCAATCTAACTACATATTGAAACCATCTTATGAAACATGCCTTTTCTGTATTAAGAAATACATTAGAGTAATTATAGAAACATGAGATCTCTTTGGATAATCAGAACAGCTATAGGTGCAGAACAAATATAAACAAGAAGGAATCTAACCTGCACATGCATGACAAAAAATGCTGTTGCTCCCATGAACCCCGAGTGTACTATGAACGGGAATATGGAGGCAGACAAGTATGGTGACTCGTCAAGCAATTCGTTCTCTTTTACTTGAGTCGAAGGCTTTGCTCTATCAATCATTTGTTTCCTCCTCCTAAGGTGGCGAGGTTCTGTTAGAAGCACCATAATGCTGGCTTTTAACTTTTGCAGAGAAACCGACGGAAGGAATTAAATTTTAAAAGAATAGTAAATGCCACACATTTCTTTTGGGGGGTTGAGAGGGGGAGAGAGAGAATCTACTTATGCATGAAAGTCATGGCCTTTGAATTCTGAAGAAGTTACCTTTCTCATTACTACTCTTATTATCCGGAGAGCAAGTTTTTGCCCTAGAATATGCTACTGGTTGAAGAAGAAATTCCGCAGACATCTCTTCAAGAGAAGCTTGAAATCCTAGTGAAAAGAGGAGCTTAGACCATGTTCTACCATAGGTCAATATCGAGCAAAGTGTTAAGGTCAAGATGGGAGATGCTAGCAGAAAATTTGGCATCTGTTTTAGATGGAAGTATTTTAAGAACCCTACTCCCCTGCATAAAAAAATAAATAAATCATTAGCTAATGCAAACTATTTAGCAGATAAATATGAACTTCCAAACCAATACATGTATTAGGCCTTCTATTTCCCTATCTTCCTCTTTCAATCAAAACACCAGCAGAAAAGAGGCATGCAGAGTGATATTATAACTATAGGTGTTGCCCATCAGTAACAATGGAGAGTGACATTCACAGGCCATTGTCTCGAAACCTTTTAAGCCTTCTTCATTTGCAGACATCAAAAGTAATGCCCTACTCACCCAGTGAGAAGAAAGCAATCGACACTATTATCTCTCACTTCAAAGAGTGTTATGATATAGGGGTGCTTAAATTCTTCCTGCCTCTTTTGCTCTTCAGGAAAAAACATCATGGACCAACAATAATCCATGATAAAAACATTAGTCTTTTGTCTAGCCACCACATTCACCACTTAAGTCTTCACTAAAAGAGAAAGTTACAATGACAGAAACAAGTCACCAGAACTAATAAGTCGATATGGGACTATTAGTCACAGCTTAAAAACATACAACAGGTTAAAGAAAATCCCACTTGAATCCTCTCTTTTAAAGACATAAAGCAATCAATTATTAGTTGAAATGGATTAAGGTGCCCAGGAATATGCAAACATTATCTTCTTTTACCGAAGGCCAACATTACATTTTTGTTCTATCTCACCTGATTGTAGAATTAGATCTCATTCCCAGACAGTATCACAATCCCAACGCAGTACAGGAAAGGAAGGTTCTATGAATGGTCAATGCATCATAAAATAACCATAGATAAGCACATGCATCCACAATGTTAAAAGAATCACTTGTTATATTAATAATCCTGGATTGCAACAGATACAAAGAAATGAAGCATCAGTAAAACCAAAAGAACCAACATGACTTTATCTAAGAGACATTCATATTCTCAAATTACAAGTATAATGCTAGAAGCACTAACAGTGTTAAAGGTCAATAGTGGAAATGTTGTACCAGATGAGTCCTTCACATACCAATAATGACCTTGGATGTAATTGTACATGGTAGGTATTCTCCCTCTGCACCAAGGTCTAATGTCATCTAAATGCTGCCCATGGCAAATGTTGTAGTATCCAAAAGCTTGGAAAGAGATAAATGGAACAAATATAAAGAGACAGCGCAGGATTCCAACAGCCAAAACCTGCATTGCCAGCTGAAATAGAAATAAATGAGTAAAACAATAATCTCATCAGGCATACCGATCCTGGTCAACAAGATGCCAAGAACTAGTGATTAAACATAAATGAACAAGGTGCTCTATATGTTTCTTATCTGCTGTCCCATGATATGACCCCAAATGCACTCGCAAAACATAACAATGGAAAGAATAAATTGCTGATACCCATGTACATTTTGCACATGTTTGATTTTATGAATATGCCAATACATAAATCTAACTTTACACCCAAAATCAACTCAACCTATGACATGATCTACACACAATATAGAAGTTTGGTCTTGTAGGAGTAAAAGGTCGTTGGCAGGCAGCTTATATGTCAGCCCTTGGAATCTATCTTACGAATGTCAGTATGCAACCTCTTGGAATCATCCTAGAACTTGAATTTCAGAATTTGTATTTTGCAGGTTCTAGAAGCCTTGTATCTTTTGTGTTTTAAATCAAAGTGCTTTGAACCTACCAATTATGAGCATATTAGATAGAAGTTACTAAGCAGAGAATTACGTCATTTGTCAACAACATAGAGTCATGACAAAACACTTTCGAGTTTAACCATTTAAAAAAGAAAAAAGGACAATAAGGTAGAAACTAATCAAGTTTCCAATTATGGGCCTGACCCTTTCACATGAATTAGCTGTCATGCTCTTTGGCTCAATGAGCCCTGAAGAATGCTCAGATATCTGAAAAAAAATGATTCTTTAATGCCACATAGATCATAACTGCATTTCCAGAGGAGCTGCACACCAGAACTCCACACCAATACACATGGTGAAGGAGGATATGACAACATCTCCTGCAACCTACCATATACTCGCAATTTTCCATATTTTGAACTCAAAACCACCCCGTATTCTTTACTATCCACCTTGGAAACTATCCAATCATTTCAATTTCGTAGTTTTCCTTGTACACCCCTACAGTAAAAATACCCTAAGGTCTTCAAGTTAAGAAAACTCACAGAAGTGCGCTTTTTGTGAATCAAAGCTTCGTAAGCCCTGAGCATCGTATGAAAACAGATATAGCCAGCATTAAGCATTCCGTTCGACCTTGCCAAACCTGAAACAGCAAGCCACAGAACAGCTATACTCTGTGCACCAGAAAACCAGTGATATACCCCTCCAATTGAGAAAAGAGCATACAGACTTTCTGAATAACTGCAAATGACATGGGCAAGTATTACACTCAGTCCATTGGAGAATAAATTTAGGAGCAAAGAGTTTAGGATATTACATGGATGTGTAAAATATTGAAGCCGGGTTGAAGCAGAACAAGATAGAAGCCCTAAGAGATGCCTCTGTGTCCTTCAAGACAATCAGTGAAAGCCTGTTGAAAACACTAAATACTCTTAAAGCTGTTCATTAACTCCCACGATCTCCAGGTAATATAATCTGAAAGACCAAATCATTTGGACATTTAAGTCCAACCCAAACGAATCATATCATTTTTATCCCAAAGAATCGGAAGTAGGAAATGCATTTGAGGGGCACAACTGTGTCGAAAGGAAACTCCTTGTGAAATACAATCTCGGCACAAACACTGGGTGTTAGAATAACTCCATAAAAACGTTTGTTAAACTTACAATAATCAACTAGAACACTTGCTAATTAATCATCTCTCGTTCTTCAGAATCTTAACATCCAAAAGTAGGATAAGCACAATAACGTTTGATACGGGTCATAAATCCCCTGTCAAGTGAGACAAAGAGATAGTGATGAGATTATATCACCTGTAGAAATATACCGCTGCGAACACAAAGGCAATGTTACTGATGAGGTAGCCTGAAAGTCCCAAGACTGCTCTGTATCCGATCACAGGAACCAACGGAAGAAGAACTGGCATTGACTGATAAGATCACATGAATAGCACACAAATGCACAATCGTGAATCAAAGGAACTACAATAACAAGAACAGACCTGTTTGAGATGAAACGGAGATGAGGAAGGGGAGCAGAGGGAAAAATGCGTAAGTCTGCTCATACTCATAGCCGCACTGAGCGATCCGAACGTAGTACACGCTATCCCACACGATGTTGCTCTCAATCACTGAGCCGAGGCTCGGCCATAGCACTGGCTTTTCAGCAGAAGATGAGGATGAGGTACTCGAGAGGCAATTAGGGTTTAAGGTTGCAGAGGTGTCATAAGGATCAAGAAGAGATCGCCAGAGAATGACGAGTGCGATGAGGAGGAATCTCGACGCTAATGCGGATTTCAGGACTAGAGATTCATAGCTGTTCAAAGGAGGCATTGGATTTGAAGAAGTGAATTAGAGTATAAATAAGCTATAACCCAAAATTTTTCAGGACTGCTAGAGTCGGCCACGACATGGATATCAACTATATGTAGAGCTCCTCAGCTATCCAACCTGTAAGCATTATTGACTGAAATGAGTGCGCAAATTCATTCAAAGTTCAATCTCAGGTCAGCCACTCAACAGGTTGAAAAGCAAATGATGGAAAGAAAACAAGAAGCCACACGTCGTCGAAAAGCTTCTACTTGCGCACCAGGGGATTGAATCAAGACCTCAATTTGACTTCGCACATTAAACTTGAACAAATTACTAGTCCTTCAGGTCGAGGCTCACTAAACATGTCGCGCAAAGGGCCATATGGGTCTGCTCAAGGATCAACCCGTCATTCGACGCATAGTTTTCGAGGCAAATATATAAGATTTCACGCAACAATCACCGCGTTCTAGAGGGGGCTCCGCATGGAATGACAGAAACCAAATGCACTGAAATGACCATCCACTGAGGCATTTCAACAAGCACCTCGAGTGCACGGAACAGAGGAGACGACTGGAACGGGCGCAGACGAATCTAGGAGTTCACAGAGACGACGGAAATCCCGACAAAAAATGAAAAACGTAAAAAGAAATTCATGGGAATGCGAATCCAAAGGATGTTCATCAGATGGGAATCGAAGACGGAGAGAAGCGGAGTACCCGATGGCCTTTGGGAGCGATCGTTGGAACGTGGGGATGCAAAGCAGCAGCTGCTTGGGTAGTTCCAGTCACCCTGTTTTGCCCCCTTTCAAAAACTATGAAAAGGAAAAACAATTAATGAAGCAGGAAGTCGTCATGAAAAAAGGCTTTGTATATCTCCCAAATTGAATCTTAAAAATTTGATTTATTTTGGTGGGAGCAAAATTAGATTTTCCTTCAAGAAATGCTACCCTCTATTTATTTCCATATAATGAAAATAGTGGATGAATTCAGTGCATTCTCGTAATTTTTAAAATACTTTTGAAATCATTGTCGCATCATAAATATTAAGCATAATTTCGCATCATCTAGATGTATGATTATAATATCCTTATGTGAGTGTAGTTTTTTATCAATTGATGGTATAAGGATTTAGATTAAACATTTTAACAAGAAAAAAAAATTGCGAGATTTTTATGTATGAATATTCAAAGTCAATTTTCACTATTATAAAGCATATGAAAATGGTTTAGAGAGTAGGAGTTGCCTAAATTATTAGGTGTAATAGTCTTGCTGTTGTTACCCAAGACAAGCAGTCCCATATTTTAGAATTGATTTATAAAGAATGCGCAAATGTGATGATTCGAATCAGGCACGAAAAAAATGAGTACGCCGTGACACTCAAGCATCTCTTGTAATTACTTCTTAATCCATTAAATTTAGAGAAAATCGGAATACTTTTAGCCAACAGGGTGTTCAGCAAAGTTAACAACCTACTAATCCCACCTCATGTGGCAGTATTTCACTTGTCTCTTCACGCACATCCCGGAACACCACCGAAACATGCCCGTCGACGCCGGCGGGGTCGAGAGAGCGCGAGCACAGGGATTCGGCAAATCGAAACAAAGCATAAAACCTGAGAAAATATTGGGTACGTCTTATGTATCAACGTGGCAAACAAGAAGGCACTCGCAGCCGCGGCGACACGTGTCGCGCGGGACCCACGATTTCAGGCGCCATTTTGAAAATGTTTCTGCACTGTAGCTAAGGTTTTCAGTTCTTTCCTTTCGTCTCTCTCTACACTCGCTCTCTCTCCCCGAACGAACTCCCGACGAACTCTCTCTCTGCCCTAGCTTTTTCCGACCGGCGAACCACCGCGAGCAACCGACAAACCAGGGAGTATACCGGCGAGACGACCACGAGCGACCGACCGGCGTGCGACCTTCCTCTCTCGCCCTCCCTCTTTCCGGCCGGCGAACTATTGCAAGCAACCGACGAACGAGGAGGATACCGGCGAGACGACCGCGAGCAACCGACCGGCGTGCAACCTCCCTCTCTCCCCTCGCTCGCTTTTCCGACCGGGCGAACCACCGCGCCACCCCTCCGGCTCCGGATCGCCCCGACTCGTCCGTCCCCGCTCTTCACTTTGCGCCCTCCTTCTCTTCGCGGTGGACCACCGCGTGACCCGGCCGAACCACCGCGCCCCCCTCCGGCTCCGGATCCGACACCGGCTTGTCTTGTACTGCCGGAACTTGGTGCCCGATCGCCTCACACCCGCCGGCCTCGTTGATCTCCGTTCCGCTCGCATCACGATCCCGCTCTTCTCTGTCGCCCTCCCTCTCTTCGCGGTGAACCACCGCGTGATCCGCGAACTACCGCGCCCCCCCGGCTCCGGATCCGACACCGGCTTGTCTTGTACGCCGGAACGTTGGTGCCCGACCACCTCACACCCGCCGGCCCGTTGATCTCCGGTTCCCCGCCGCATCACGATCCCGCCGGTGCTTTGGTTCGGGTAAAAGTCTCGGAGTAAAAGTCACGGGGAAGGAATCGGTGACATATCGGTTGCGAGCTGAAGGGAGAGAGGGAGCTCGAAGGGCGGCTCTGCCCGTCGCCGCCGTCCGCCCGAGAGCCGCCGTCCGCCGTAGCGCTTCCGTCCGAACCAGGTAGGTCATTCCCGAGTACGTCTGCCCCTTTTTTGGTGGGGCGTCGGGCCGGGCTCGTGGTTGACCGGTTCGCACGATCTTCGGTCTCGGTCCTCGCCCGAAATTCCGTCGTGCTCGTGTTCATTCCTCGCACAGTGTATGTGTGCTTATTGTACTGCTTTTGCAAATATTTGTTTGTGTTACAAACGCAGTTTGATATGCTCCTTCTCGGTCTCATTGGCCATGTATTGATGCAAAATGCTTAGACGCCCGGTATAATTGCTTTCTTCTCGGTGCATGTGAAACCTATCAACTAATGAACTAGTGGACCCAAATCGAGGTGTCCCAAGACCACTTGACACTTGTTCTTCCGTAAGAATGGCCTTCAAGTTAATATTTCCCATTTGATCAAGAGCGATTACCATTCAAAGAGTCACTGTATGTCAATCACTTGTTTTTAGTTTTCACTTAAAAACAGTTAAAGTGAAATCTGTTCCCTGTAGATGGGCGAATGACGTGAAATATGTATAAACCTGATGAATAAGGGATGGCATTATTCTATTTCGCCGGTATAAGCTTGTTTCACTTTGAGAAAAGTGGTGAAACATTCATTGATGTCTCGGCAACAAGAACTTTCATTGGTCCGTTGACTTCAAATATGCCACACGTTCAAGGTTCTCCGCTCATCTCCTTGGATCTGTGTTACCATTTTCAACGTGACCGTATATAAGTCACACCCATTCGCAATTGTGTTTTACGTGTCATCATTCGGGAATCTGAACTCTCTTGTTTCCCTTGCTTTGAAAGATAAACTTTAGGTGCTAGCATGATTTAAACTTGGTCCCTTTAACATGAGGCATTTTGTGTAATTTGTTCTTATATCATGAACTGGTGGGAATTTGAAAACTGAAGCAAGTGTTGTGAGCGCTTCCTTTTGTGAGAATGTACTAATGTTATTTTAAGATAAAATAGTACGGAAGCCCGGTCATTTTCGTTTAGACAGTTCTAGAATCTGCTTTTATTCATCTGTTTTTTTGAAGTTTGTCTAAATTAGCTTAAACATGACTTTGCGACTGCTTGAAGCAATCATTCTATAGCACCTGTCCAATCTGTCAAGCATACTAAAAGAAGCATGGGGAAGCTGCTCTCATCTCTTGGGAATTTTTTTCTTGATGGATGTTGAAAGAAAAAGTGAAAATTCAAGTATTGTTGTTTATTGGCAAGAAAGATTGGACACCTTTTATAGTTTGAGTGCTAATTTTTCATTACTTCATATGTTCAAGATTGAATTATTGTCTAAAGACAACTGTGCAAACTAAAACAACAAAAGTGATAAACGAGATGTCGACTATCAAGTCATTTTGAAACAGTAAAATAAAATAAATCAATTTTGTCGATGTATTTGATCAATTTGGAACTTATGTTGCATAGTTTTGGAGACTTTTTACTTTGAAGTAATGAAAAATTGTGGCTGATCGCATGTTGTTCCTCTTTAACGAGTCAAGCATTTGGTGTTACACGTGTAAATTTATTGGATGGCTGAATCGGAGGTAGCATCATCAGTCACAATCACATTTGATGTGCAAAGAAGTTGACAAGTGAAGAAGTCTCTCAAATCCAAGCTACAATCAAGCAGTTTTATATATTTCGATGTACTTGTGATGACTTGCCAATCTAGGGATATATAGGAAAGGTGGAAGAATCACCTACAAATATTTCGGAGCACAAATATCTCCTTTACCAGCATTTCGAAATTGAAATCTTTTTCAATAAGGATCAAATAATAGAGGCTCATTTGTTGATGCACCCTAATGAGGTAGTGGAGTTGGTCAAGGCAGGAATATGGACATAGAGCTACAGTTCAGCATGCATTGGATGGTCCCGGCAGTTTCTTGTGAGACCTCAAAGTGCCCTAGAAAAAAATGGTACAGGGGCACATTTCAACCGAAAATGTTAATGAGCATGTGGGGTAATAGGGTCTAAAAGTTTCACTTTTGTTGTTGAAAACAGAAAACTAAAAGTTTTATTCGATAAACTAAAGGGTTTATTTGCTAGCATTCTTATTCTAAATTTCGTGCTTGCATGTGTCATATTGCAGGTGAAGGAAAAGATCTAAAATTGGTGAACGCCCCCGTTTTGGGTCATGTTAAAAGAGCTGCCGAGGGAAGTCGATGACTTCTTATATGGATGTGGACAGGCTTTAAAGAGTTACGGACTTATTAATGTGCAAGAAGAAGAATCTTATTGTCATTAAGGTTTTCCCTACGATGTTCATGTGCTACGAAGCGTGCAAGAGGATTATGGTTGAGGATGATGAAGAGGCGTAACCACATATTTGACAAGAAGAAATGCGAGGTCTTTTGCTATGGGTCATCTATAGAAAGAGTGGATAAAGATCACTATTTTGCATACTACGATTTTTTTTATTTTGGTCAGATGTATACTTTTGTGATTGAATGGTTTCGTTTATGTTTTTTCTTATGTTTTTTTCTTTTGCTCATACGATTTCTTCAAAAGAATTCTTCAAGGAAGTTCTTGTTACCAAGGTTGGTTCTACATGCACTTGCAAAGATATTCGAGGGGTTTACTTTTCTTTTGGGGTTCAATGTGTTTCTGAAGAAGGTACTGGCATGTTTTGATAATGTGAGTATTGCTTTTCATGAGAAGATGAGTTGGCAAGAGTCGAACCAAGAAAGATGGCCAATTTGTCATAACATGCTGATTGAGATGCAATGTTTTTCACGGGGGCTACTTTGTGTGCATAAATCTCTTGGAGTACCTAACATAGGGAAAGCTTTTTTGCTTACTGGATTGTCGATTTGAATGAATAACAGTTTTATGTTTGGAGTTTGCTATTTCAATTTTACGTTTGAGTACCTTCAGCTTTCTTTGACAGAACAAAGCTTTGTATTAAATGATCTTGTCTGATGTTGATTTTATTTTTGATCCAAATTGTGGCTAGTTACCTTGCAAGGCAAAGCTCTCGCTACCCTACTAATCTTGGAAAACCTGCGAGTCCAAGGGATTGCTACTTAGTATGAAATCGAAAAGTGGCAATAATTCAACCGTCGAGTTTGAATTTGACAATACACAAAGAACACAACAACATCACGTTTCAATTATTAGTAGTGTGAGAGAGAATTAATTGACGTGCGGGAAATGCTTTCCGTAGAACCTTGCATTGATAAGAGACCTGTTGACAATTTACAAGAGAATTGTGGGAACATTAATAAAGCCATAATTTACAAGATAATTGTGGGAACATTAATAAAGGCATCGACTTAAGCTTGACCAATGAACTTGTTCTGTATTCGACCTTTTAAGTGCTGAATTAAGTTCGAAAGTGTTACATTCTTGTGATCAAACAATAAAATACTGCACAATAAATAACAACAGACGAATCAATGGTTCGGGCCAACCAAAGGACCCCATGACTAATACCCACTTTTAATCGCATATGACACCTGCTACAATGCCAATGATGTTCACGATAAAACTGTGGTCGGAGGAATGAGAAGCGATGTCCATTTGAACACAAAGCTCAGCAAAGTCTCCTTCCTCATCGGCTACTTTCAAGTGACTGAAGTTGGTATCAATGCCAGCAAGCGCTTTAAGAAGCCCTTGGAACACAGAAAAAGGTGAGCAGATGTACCACCGATGACCCCAGAATTTGCTCATTCCTCCACGAATCCTCAATGCTGAAACCACTCCAACGGAGCTCAAGAATACCGTTGCGAAAATTGAGACGAAAAGGAGAATGAACCACATGCTAGCAAAGTTGCTTATCTGCAATTTTTTTTTTTTAACATCGATCAGTCATCAAATGAAAGAAAAGAGGAAACAATCTCTAATTACGCTGAAATTACTAACATGTAGCTCTAGATAGTCTAGCGTAGAGACAACTATATTTAGTTTATGAAATTAGTAGTACAGCATGATAAGGAGAAGCACCAACAGCTAAAGCCGGTTGCTACCCTAGAATTGAAGGTTGAGGATTCATCATCGGGGTGTTGGGGATTGTGTAGTCTCCCCGCTCCGATCATTGTTAACCTGGAAAAATAGTTAGCATATCGAGTCAATTAACAATCTCCCACCTACTTTCTTCGAAAGTAAAAATGTAAGAGAACAATATCAGCAAATTAATGTTCGCATATATTCAAAGGCAAGACAAAATTATTATGACACGCCGTATGTTCGACTGAAAATTTAAGGTGTTCAATATTAAAAACTTGCCAAATGAAATGAAAATTCCATCCAAACAGCCAAAGCTAAACCTAAAGTCAAAAGCTAGAGCCAAGGCTAAAAATTGATCAAAACCAGGTTCAAAGCCACCCCAAACGCAACAATGAGCTTTCCAAGACATCAGCATGGTAACACAGACAGTTGCTTTTATCGAAAAGAAATTCCAACCCCTATCCCCTCTCAATATCAGTGTTATAAGAGATATCATCAGAATGTATTCAAATGTTACTTTCTGAGAGAAACAAATATGAAAATTTACACAAATACGTACCAAAGTCAGAAGCATCACATGCAGCATTTAATTTGTTTTAGATCAAGAGATTGGTTAATGATTTCAAAAGTACATCTAAATCAGCAAAATGTTGCTAGAAATCTCAGGTTTGGCACTCCAAACATAACAAGGATCACTGCCCAAGCATTTGCAAGCAATAAACACCCTATGATGAGCTGTCAGAGAATTTTTCACATTGAGAAAAAAGAAAATCTTTCATGCAACAATGAGATTTATCCAATTTGATACGGAGGCGTCAAAATCTTCCTAACAACTCTTTGACGTAGGGATCAGGCGTCAACCTCACATTATTGAGCATAGGCTTGTGGGTTTATGATTTTTTGTTCGTCGAAATTGTACATGATTTTCATACCGTCCAAAATTCCCGGCATGTACTACATGGAAGGGCAAAAATGCAGGGCTGAACATTTGCAACCAAAATCGGCGAGTACAAACAATCTCCCAGAAAGCAAGTCATGTATCCCCAAAAGAAGCACGACTCATACAGCTTTTTGATCCTACTTGGACAACCTCAGAAAAATCACAAATCCCATTTTTCGTGCCACCAATTCTTTATCGAAGCAAGGAACGAATTTCAGCAACAGCATCACCTTTATGCTCGCGTAACGTCCTTTCAGCCACCTTCCGATCCAGCCGTTCTCAGATTTTACCATACACTACTAGAAAGCTCAGGCCAGTGAGAATAAATGCGTTCAAGCACATGGCATAAGCTGACCTCCCTCAAGTTCATTAGCGATTATGTCAACGTCAGCTGCATTGATCTTCACAGTTCCCTGCAGGTTTAAGATTAGTTCCACAACTAGCTAATGAGGTTTCATAAAATTCTACATGAACGTACTTTATGAGAAATGAGAAAAATTGTGGCAACATCAAAAGAGGTTCTCAGAATCTGCATGGTACTACGCATGCTGAGGGGGAGGGCATGGACGTACAACAATCGCAAAGTCCTATCAGAAAGTTCCTCATTTTGAGTAAAACGAGAAGGTATAATCCTTTCGTAGACCCACATGCTATTACATCTATCCAACACAACACAACACAATTAATCATAATGCAATGGATCAAGGCATGGAAAATATAAAGAAAAATATCCATAATCCTTTGGCAAAAAAAAAAAAAAAAAAGATCAAAACCTGCTATCACCACATGTCCTGGAAAAGTTGCGTTGCTGTATTAGTGGAACAACACTTGAATTAAAATTGCCAATGCCATCACTGATAGAGCTGACGCCAATAAACTATATCCGTGCTTTGGGGAAAAAAATCCCAGTTGCTACAGAATAAGCACAAAAAATTCTGGTCATTAAAAGGCTTCAGAATTTTATAAAATAATAAAATACGGGCTAGTCATACAAGTGCAGAGAGAGAGAGATAAATGCATGCAGTTCGAACATGTTGGTCAATCTTACTTCATCTCTTTATCACACTGGTTTTCAGAATGTTCTTCCTAAACCATGTAGTTCTTATCAGGAAAAGGAAAAAGAAAAAAAAGAACAATCAGAAGATGTAGGGGCAAGTGACACAATAGATGGAGTCATTTGGCACCTCGATGTTGACTCGTCACATCCTGGGATAATATAGATCACTTTTGGGCTCATTATCAACTAAAAGGTCAACCCATTATCCCTCACTGCCTCAGTCTGAATCTAGACCATCAACTGCAATTACAACCTGTCAAGGAAGGCCCTTTTCAAAATTAAACCAGCCACCTCGCATCCAGCAATCACTAAACGCTATCATAACGATGTTTTCATGATTTCAATTAACAAGTCAATGACAGGCCAACAGGCTTAGAGCAAGACATAGCCTGCATATCATGTCCTACGAGATGCCTTATTCAAATTAAAAAGTCTAAGCGACCCTCAGCATGTCCCGGCTGAATAATATTAGAAACAAAGAGAACTCATGAGACATAGTAAAACAAAAAAAAAAAACAAACCTCTTGTCTAAAGGAATTTATCAATTCTTCTGAATATTCTTGCATCGAGAATACCTTCACCGCCACATCCCGCAATTGGATTAAATACAGAAAAGTTAAAATCCGACCAAAAAAAAAAAAATCATCATCGGAGATCACATAGGTCTATACCATAAGCATCGCAAACACATGGAAACAAATATGACCAAATGATCTCGAGGGCAATAAAAATCTACACCGCATGACAATAATCAATTGAGACTGGATGCATTTGCCGTGCATCTCGGCAAAGTTATTGGGGAATATACATATAAACATCAATATGGAAGAACAACAGATCTGGCTTTTCAAGGACTATCCATGATTTGCAACAATAGCACTCATTTTAGAGCCTTTTCGGAGTATGATGAATAGCCAAACCCAAGATTAAAGAAAAACTACAGGCGAAAAGCATACTACTAATGACATTTCAGGCATCGCTGAACTCCTATAAAATCCCTTCCGTCACCCCGTCGTACAGAGAGAAAGAGAGAAAAGAGAAAGCGAGGAATTACCTGGACAAGCCGGTCGGATGGGAGCTAGAGGGTGGCGCGGTGGTTCGCCGGTCCCGCGGTGGTTCGCTGTCGAAGAGAGGGAGGGCAGACAGAGACGCGAGTAGAGAGAAAGAGTAAGGACGGACGAGTTGGGGCCGGAACCGGAGCCAGAGGTGCGGCGCGGTGGTTCGCCGGTCGGAAAGAGGGAGGGCAGAGAGAGAGGAAGGTCGCACGCCGGTCGAAAAGAGGGTGGTCGCACGCCGGAAGGCGAGAGAGAGGGGAGGTCGCACGCCGGTCGGTTGCTCGCGGTGTTGTCTCGCCGGTATCCTCCCGGTTCGCTGGTTGCTCGCGGTGCTTCGGCGGTCGGAAAAAGCGAGGGCGAGAGAGAGAGGGAGTTCGTCGGGAGAGAGAGCGAGGGTAGAGAGAGAGGCGCAAAGAAAGAACCCGCCACCGTAAACCCTCTCTCCGGAAGCTACGATCTGGAAATTTTCAAAATGAGCGCCCGAAATTATGGGTCCCACGAGGACACGTGTCGCCGCAAGTAGTGCCTTCTTGTTTGCCACGTTGATACATAAGGCGTACCCAATATTTTCTCATAAAACCTCCTCTCGACAACGTCATTTGAAAAAAAAAAAAAAAAAATAAAATAAAATCACATGCTTGAGACAAATGTCACGACACGAAGGAATGCCCCATTCAAAAGGATTCTAAACAACGGCCTGATCCATCCGTGAAACAAGCGACCCTTGGCTTGTATTTTCAGATTTTCTAGAGTTTCCCTATCTAAAAAATTATACACTTATGTAATAAGTGCAGATAGATGGAGTTCTATGCCTTGAATTCAAAGAGGTTTTTACCTTGGTATATATAGCTCATCAAACTCATATAGTGAAATACAATCTAGAGTTACTCTCTAGATTTTCCCTCTCTAAAAATCCTTGAATTGAGTAGTTCTTGCCTTGAATTCAAAGAGGTTTTGGCCTTGCTCATCAAACCTTCGAAAAGGTTTCGAGACCTACCCAACCCGGTTTTGAGGCATATCTCTTATGCCATCTGATCGCTTGGCCCTTTAATTGGTTTTGAACGAGCCTCTCTCACTTCTTCTTTTTATAATTTAATAGCTAATGACATCATACCTCCCGCGTCACTATCATTTTTTTCGAAACACAATAAAATAGAATCGGTATAATATTCTTAAAGATCTGTCGATCGAAAAATTTCAAAACACAATAAAATGGAATCAACGAGTATAATATTCTTAAAGATTCGTCGATCAAAATTTTTGAATCCTCCCATTTGTTTAGTTTAAGGAACATTTTATATTACTAGATGACGATTCCTTTCGAATCCACCTTCCTCATTTCCTAAGAATTAGGAAAAATATATTCCTTCCTCATTTCCTAAAATTTAGGAAAAATGTGTTTAAATTCAAAATTTAGATATGCTTTGACTTCTCCAAATTGACGGAATTTATATTTTTAGTGTTTTAAGATAGAGTTTAATTAACATTATAAGTTTTAAATTATAATCAAGATAATCATTGGATGAGTTTAAATTATCTGACCAAGTTATTGATAAGTTCTCACTTTTTTAATAATGCGTTGTATAAAATAACCCACTTTGAAAAAATAAAAATGAAAGTTGTTTCCTTTTTTTGGCTGAATTAACGTAAAAGGAGAGAAAAAAATAAAACAAAAAATCGAAATTCAAATGAAGCTTTTGAGTTTGAGTACTTGAGGACGACTCCGCGCTTTAAAAGAGTTCATTTTTCTCTCTCTTCTCTTTAATTTTTCACATACCCATATGCAGGAGTTCCCAGGTTTCCTACAGGAATTTGAACTCGGTTTCCTTGCAATTTCGTGCGAAATTCCTGGTTCGTGCTTGAGGGGCTCCGCGGTTTCCGCCACCGAGTAATTCCGAGCTTTTTTTTCTTTTCTGTTGAATCCCGCCATGGAAGTCGAAAGATCGAAGCTTTACGTGGGAGGCATCCCGAGGGAGACGACCGAGGACGCGCTGCGGGATCACTTCGTCAAGTACGGCGTCGTCTCCCGCGCGGTCCTCCCGAAGGAGCGGGACGCCAGGACGCCGAGGGGGTTCGCCTTCGTCTGGTTCGCCAACCGAGCTTCGGCGAAGGCTGCGCTCGAGGACGAGGAGCACGTCATTCTCGGAAAGAAGGTCGGTTGCGGTTCTTTACTCTTCTCTTTGTTTTTTCGGTTTTTTGTTTTTTTTTTTTTTGGGTTTACTTTCGTGAATTGTCGTTTTTTTTTTTTTTTTTTTTTTTTTCTTTCGGGGAAGTATGCGTGGGAGTTTGAGGTCGCCGCGCTCTTGGTCGCTGTTGAATGCTAGCGGAATTTGAAACAAGAAGAGATTTTGGGGTTTTGGGTTGGTTCGGTTTAGGTTCTTGCTTGAATTATGGGTTTTGTGTTCAGAAATTGTTAGCCTCGGTTCAGGAGGATCGCGGTGGAGTCAATTCTAGGAGGGTTTTTTTTTTCACTTACTTTTGGGAATTGAAGGTGTGATTTTTAGGTCGTCTGATTGTGTCTGCAAGTTGTGTTACCTTCCTAAATATTATGTAGGTGCTGGTAAGGGAGGCATACAAAACCGACCACCACCCGAAGCAACAACAAGTCAGGCCTGGCCAAAACCATAGTTGTAGGATGTGTGGGAGCAGTTTCAATGGTAATGGCGCTAACAACACACGCTTTAGGAGTAAAAAGATATTTGTTGGGGGTTTACCAACTAGCTTGCTGGAGGATGAGTTCAAGAACTTTTTCGAGAGGTTTGGCGAGACCACTGATGTGGTGATAATGCTCGACCTCTATCGAAGGCCTAGGGGTTTTGGTTTTGTCACCTTTGCATCAGAGGAGTCGGTTGAGGATGTGATGAAGAACAACTTTTATGAGCTTCATGGTAGGTTTGTGGAGGTCAAGAGGGCTATTCCAAAGGAAGCACACAACTCTTGTTATGATAGTTGTGAAGTGGATGGTCAATCAGGGAGAGGATGGGATTATCGTGACTACTGGCCAGTTTATTATCCTGCATATCCATCTCAGTACGAGTCGTTTCGTTGTTATGGGCATTCAAGTTATCAAGAATATAGATGGTTTCCATATGGAGCCAGTGCATACTCTGTTTCTCATGCGGTTCATTTCAATGGTCCTGGACTTGCCTACATGGATGATATGTTTGGATATTATGGAATGCCAATTCCCATGTACAATGGGTATATGCCAAATGGATTTAATACTATGACGAGTCAGGATGGATTTGTTGCACCAGCTCTGCCACGGATTGAGGAGTTGAAGCTTAACGATTGCAACAAGGGCGAGGTTGACACACCAGCATTGCCGGAGATCAAGGAATCGAAGCTCAGGGATAGTACAAAATCAGATGGTGGAAATGGTGATGTGACCAACCAAGACGATCATCACTAACACTCAATCTTGTGAAAATGTTTCTGTACATTCCCACTCCCTGGATTTTCTCTGACTAATTGGATTATCATTGAATGTTAATTACCTCATTAATTGGACACAGTGCATAAGCATTTTCTCGTTTCCTTTTCAGAACCTTGAGCAATTACTTTCTCCTTAACTGGCTGGATTTCCATCTATTTTCATGATTAGCTTTTAGTAGTTTTGCTACTGTGGTTGTTACTGTTTACTTTCATACTTTGCATGTGTGTGAATAAACTGATCCCTCCTGAGATGGGGTTTAGTTGTTAATGAATCATTGGTTCAGAGAAATTTGTCTATTTATTGAAACAGTTGTCATTGGATTTATAGTGACTTTTTTTTTTTTTTTTTTTGGTCAGAGATTTACAGTGATGTTCACTTCTCAATAGAACAACACTTACAATCCCAAGGCAGGTAGATTTGCTGTAGTCCTTATTCATGGTTTTTCTGTAGCCCTGAAGGCATTATTCATAGTTTCATGATGTTTCTTCATAGTGAAAGCTAGTGCAGGGCATCAAAGATGCACTCCAATTGCCGTCAGTTAGATCCCTTGGCTTGTACGATGATTTGCTTGTCAAATGTTTATACTACTAGGCAACCTCATCTTATGACTGAGTTTCAAGCTAAGGCAATGCAGGGTTAAGAACAATAGAGAAATGCCGTTTCACTGTTTAAGAATGTTTCTTTTCAATCTTCTTACACAGATAGATTGTGTTACGGACACTCAAAGTTTTATCTGTCCTTTAATTGCAACCCCTGATTACAGCTTAGTAGATTGTTGAGGCACATGCATGAAGCTGAACTGTGGGTAGGTTGCTTCAATTTCCAGCTCATTGAACTGGGTCCTCATTGATCCACTGGAGTTACCACAGCTTAGTGATTAGCCATATCCAATGAATTGAATGAGTATTGACTGACTGGCTGTGAGAGCGGTAAAAATGACGGTGCTGTGAAAGTTCATTGTGGATCTGAGTTTGAGAAGATATATATGTAAATTCGGAGCATGTGAGCCATATGATTAGTTAGGTGAACTACATGTTAACTAGACTCTCTGTTTTCAGCACACTGGCTGCACATGCATCCGGTACAAATGATAAGGGCTCGCGATTTGGGCTACGGCCAGGGGCACCAAGGCTCTAATGGCAACACTTAAAATGTGACATCTTCATGTGATTGGTGGTGATGAAATGGGATTTGGGATGATGGAGGAGGACTCTTATACTAGTTGCATGTATAGAATGCGATGGTCATACAGTGTTTTTACAGGAAAAAATCAGAGGATGGTTATTTTTGTTTTACTTGATCGACCCGAGTGGCTTGATCTTTGAATAATGAAGGGCGCTTATCGAACTAAACCCGAGTCATGGATGGGCTTTCCACGTGAAGAGAAAGGAAAGCCTAGTTGCCTCTGATAATGTATGAACAACATGAAAGATTTCTGAAGTGGTGTCTCAGTCGCGATTGGGCTCGATGTCTTCCCAACTCAATTGATGTTCGGAAGACATGAGGTTTAAATGGATTGTCATATTGGAAATCTATGTGTGAATAACAAATCATGACTTTGGAAGAGCTGGATTTCCATTTGGTTAATTTGATATGTAACTTAGTCGTACTAGGGAGTCATCAAATCCTGCACTTGTTTCGCGATGATTAGGTTATCTCTTATTTAGAATGACATAAATTGTTAACTTCTTTAGCATTCTTCTTTGTGCATGTATGAATGCATGAAAAGGGTCGTGGAGTATGTACAAAAAAAACGTTTAGAATAACTATAATTTAAGTGTATACGCGCGTTTATTAATTTAGAAATCAACCTAAACATGGTGTATCATCTTATGCAAAAATCCCATGTGCCTAACCAAAAGAGCGATGTACATGATCGAGATTTGGCTGTGAGAGCCAAAATTTTTGCTTGTTTTAGTTAGCAAAGCCATCGGAGGCCGATTAATTGAACTTGAGAGTTTCGAGACCGAAAGTCACTCAATTTTTTTTTTTATATTTAAAGCTCATTAGATCTCGAACATAATAATCTTGTACCTAATCAAAGCTTTGGGACCAAACAGCTTGATTCCAAACGACTGTCTATTTTTGGACGATGCTGTTTGGCTCACAGACAGGGCAGATGTCATACCGTAACCAAGCAATCTTAAAAGCTACAGGGCCAAGTGGTCACGCCCAGCAGAGGGCCAAGGCAGAGGGAGTCAAGCAGCACAAGCAAAGTTCTGCTTCTTGGGTAGGCAAAAAAGATGACTGGTTACACATCATGTGGAGTGTTGTTTTAAATGGAAGTGGGGGTGAAGGGAATGGATAATTGAGCATGGGAGGAGGGGGGTGTCTTTCCTTTTCAGAATATTCCATGGCAAAGTCAAAATGCTCGTTTGCTCACAGAAGAGGAAGAACCCAGCAGTCCTTAAAAAAGGCAACCTCTCTAAATACCCTCTTTTGCCTGTATACGAGCACGAGGTAAGGGGGATTTTATGAGAGATTGTGACATGTAACTCCACACATTCAAGACAAAGTGTAGTCCAATGTGTTGAACGGTGACAGATTAGTAGTACATCAGATGGAGTAGATTGAATTCTGATCAATGAAGAACCCCCACCTAACTCTTTTTTTGTATCATGTCTTAGGTTTTTGAAGTCTTTTATATGTAAATATGCATTTCGACTGTAATTTTTTCAATAACACAATAAATCCGTGTAAACACATGCAAACTGCCATATCAAAGTGAATAGGTTAGAGCTCCATCGAGAGGGCAGTGAGCTAAGATTCAATGGTGTATCATATATTGTTATCATCTACCAACTAAAATTTATTAATTAGTCGGCCTCGTTATCAATTAGTGTCATTTAATGGCTAGTAATTGATGATCGAGGGGGCATGGAGGTCAAAATTACTTTGAATAAATGACATAGCTAATCAAATATAGAATATGTCACATCAGAATCAAGCTTCTGTTAACTTTGCCAAGCCCTTGGCGGTACAATAAATTTGCCTGTTTTCTTTTTTTTCTTCCTTTTATCCTTCTTGGGAGGGGGGGTTTTACATTCCATGGAACCTTGTTCTATTAACCATGAAAGGAAGTGTAGACAGTAGGGCATAGTGTGTTAGGATTTGGCTTGTTTTGTTGATAAGTCAAGACATTTGGACGATGCCTTTATCCTTAGGGCTGTTCGTGTTCAGATTCTTGGCCTCTTTACTCAAATTGTGACAAGAAAAGGGGAAGCTATTTACGTATGGGCGTAGCTACTTCCTTCTTCTTATTCCCCATGAAAGCGAGTCATCAAGTTGTCCCATCTCCTATTTAAGCAGGGAAAAGAACAGGCTAGCCATTTATAAAGTTTGATCAGAGAGAGAGAGAGAGGATCTAATGTGATGGTGACATGGCAAAAATGGTCATGGATTTAGACATGTCATGGGCTCAAATTGCAGGTGAGAAGAGAGACAGAGAGAAACGGTGACAAATGGAGGAAGGAGATGGCGACAGGGGAGGAGGCTAAAGTTTTCAAAGGTGGGGGTCGAAAGTTGGAGGCTTCAAAGTGTTGCATGCAAGCTAAAGCGCAGTGTTGTTAATGCAGGGGGACAGTCCAGGCTCAGATCTCTCTCTCTCTCCCTCTTCTCTCTCTCTCTCTCTCTCTATCTGGCTTTTTCAGCAGAGAGACAGAGAGAGTGGATGAGTAATAGACAAAAGAAACAAAACAGAGATGGCATATACAAAGAAGAAAAATTGAAGTATAGTCTTAAATCCTCGAATATAATAACAGCGTACATACGCATCGGAGGTGGGTTTCGCGAACTTCATTCGACGGGATTTACCCTCGATAGATGACATGGAATTTGTGAATAATGCATGCAGAGGGGGGAACCCGACGCGAGAGAGAAGGAATCCGACTGAAGGATTTTGCACAGTAATGTTATGGGGGCAAAGGTAAGGACCGGTCTGAGACCGAAGTAGTGTTTGTCCTTTTTCATCAATCAGTTTTGATCTCATCATCCACCCCTCCCTTTGTTACTTTCTGCTGGCCCCCTCCTCTCTCCCCCTCTCACACACACTAATACACTTTGGGCCATCGATTGGTGGTTCGAGCAGTGGCAATCCATCTTTAGATTTTGTCTGGATTCTGTTCGCGTTCCTCACGTGAATCTCATAACTCCCTACCTCTCTCTCTTTCTCTCTCTCATTAATAACCCCCTCTCTCTCTCTCTCTCTGTGTGAAAAGGAAAAGTTCTGGCTTACTAACAAGACAGTGAATGCAATCTTTCCAACTTTAGATTTAGGAGGGTTTTGCATGGTAAGAGGCAAGAGTTGCACGAGAGATGATGGACTTCGGTGCGTTCATCGTATCGTTGTATTACGCGGATCTCATCTCCATTGCATCGTTTTACGAGATAAGTCTAAATTTTTCTTGTAGACACGATGGATACGTGATTCTATCCCTTGCTAAATGCCCTCGATCGGTTTATTTACCTGGCTTAAGAACAAAGATGTTTGGGATCCATCCTACTTGAATTATAGAATGAGTTGAATCCAATACTGGCCCAAACCAAGTGAATGAAGCCCTAAAAAATCCAACCCCATTATAACTTTAACGAGTTGTGATGTCCGACACTGACCCATCTTTAAATCCAAACTTTGAAGAAACTAAACTTGTATCGTCCAAAATTTAAGCAGATTTGTGATCAAGAACTATCCTAACCAAACCCAATTCAACATCATTTGATGTAAGTCAAACCGTGGATGATGTGATAACTGATTGATTCAAATTCACACCGAAGAAAGAAAAACTAATGATGTGGATTGGTAGCAGTCCAATCCGAAATCGACCTGATCTACCTATTTTCATGTGCCTTTATTTTCCTAGGCACATGAAAACAAGGGGATAGAGTTAGTCTCTACCCCATTGTACGTAATTGCAGTCCTGTAAGTGAAGACTCGTTTGATAAATCAATAGCTTTCTAGTAGGAAAGAGAATCTTCAGTATACTTTCATATAATAAGTCAAAAAGCTTTACTGTTCCTAGCAATTGAAGAAAAAAAAAAAATTCACCACGTTGACTCCATCAAGACTTTTCTTTTTGATCTGTCATAATTTCATGAAATTATCATCTAGATTGGTTTAACTAAATCAAATCAATAGCACAATCCAGTCGAAAGATCTCATCTAATCACACTGGCGAAACTCTTTTCTTTTGAATACAAACAAGAGTAGCATTTGAACTTTTTTGCTTTCATACTCAACATAGCTCCCGAATTTCTTTTGTTCAACTTAAATCACAAACCCTTTGAAGTCGGCTTGATACGGTCCTTCTGGTGATTGAAGTTCCGCGTCACATGTTCTCTGACAACGTGGCATGCCAACCTTGCAAAAATTATTCATTATTAATGGAGTGGAATTTCCATCGATCGCTTTATCTGTAACCTTTCTGTCGGATCATATTGCTCACACAGAATACTCTCATTCTACATTGCACGTCTTTTATCAATTTTATGGATCCTCGAGAGGTCAATGTCCTGCCCGTTTCATTCAAAACAAAGTCGGGAAGGAGAGGAGTCCAAGTGGGCCAAAAGCAGCATCGCTTTAGCAGTGCATGAAACTGACTGGTTCGAACAAAAACATGCCATTACATGCACGATCCTACTCCTGCTACATATCCCTCCTTATCATTCAATGAACATAACGAAAAAGCTTTTGATTCGAGACTAAGTTAAGAGAAGTGCCCCCCTTTTTTTTTCTGCTTTTTTGACGAGCGAAGGAATGAAAAACGAATGATGGTGGATTCAGAGGTACGTAATAGTCATATTATTTTTTTTCAGAAAGAGGAAAGGAAAAGGAAGGTGGGTGGCTCATTTTTGCTAGGGAGTTTTGCTGGTGTGTCGCACTCATGATGAGTTCGCTCATGATTGCCATATAATCAAAAGAATCCCATCCCACCCTCTGTGCACACACGCACGCACCCACACAAGAACGCAAAACACAATCGATTTCCTCAGTACTTTCCCTCCCAAAATCTCGAGTCCTCCCTTCACTCCTCAGTCTCTCCCTCCTCTCCCCTCCTTTTAAAAGATTCAAACCGCATCATTTCCATTGGAAAATCTGTCCCTCTGTGATGGCTCCTCATGCACAGCCCCATGCAAACCCCCAGACATTCCCCACAACCCTCTCCCCCGCAATCCCAAAAGCTGCTTCCACTAATTATAAGCCCCATCATGACTGACCCATGAACTAAGAAAAGTGGAATAAAACCCATTTGGACCCCTCCTCCCCACATCTTTTTCCCGTTCGAGTAAATTGGTACATTCCTTCCTTGGTTATAAGCTGAAATTTAGGGAGTTTGTTTGCCTCGGCTTATCAAAAGTTAAAAGCCTATCTTTTTACTCCTCCCATTAAAATTCAAAATTTTGTTATAAATTTTCGCCAAAGTTATGAAGGAACTGTATCATTTATGTACAATGAGAATTTTAGCTGCTTATACCAAAAAAAAAAAAAATGAAGCAAAAGTCGCTCCAAAGTAAACTTTAAATTTGAATTTCAAGTTTCAATTGCAAAATAAAACATGGTTGAGGAAATTAGATGGAGAGAAGGGGAATAGTTAGAGATAGATTGATGGAATGTCTTCATCTCAATTATCAATTACCTGGCTAAATTGGAATCAATAATTGAAGCTCTCTGACACCCCAGATTAGACACTGGTTGAGTCAAAAGTTTAGACAATGGGAGGAAAATGGGATTTCTGACTATTCCATAACTGGGTTCAAGCTGGAAAAAAAAATTAAAATAGTCCTCATCACCATAAAATAATCCTCACGAGTGCAGTGCATCAGTTGATTTTCAGTGACATGGCTCAGACAAAAAGTCCCGGGTGCTTCTATTTCCTCTCTTTTATATTAAAGATACATATATATGTATATAAATATATATATGTTAGATATAACATGAAAATTTGAAATTAGAGAGGTGGGTATTGGGCATGGGAAGTTGTGTTTATCCTGTTTTTTTGTGCTTGCTGTGTGACAAGCAAATACATAGGAGCCAAGAATGTCTGTCGATCCTTGGTAAAGGAATATCCCTTTTTCCAGGATAAACTTCATTTCCATCTAGGATCCCAACGAAGTAGTCAAAGCCCCTATTAACGTATCACTAGTCATTGATAAAAATGAAAAAAATAATTGGAATTTCTACCCTTCATTTTTCTAAAAAGATTATGAGTTTTAATTATTCTTCATGTGATGATTATAATATCCAATCCAAAAATTTAAATTTATAAGTAGAGAGATCACATATAAATAAAGAGTATAAACACTCCGTAAACAGTAAAATGATAGGATATTTCAATACCTCATTTCATGTGTAAGTCATATTAGAAATGACACGTGAAATTAAATGAATGTATGGTTAGATCTCAACTCCAATACTTAAACTTAAACTTATAAGTGTATAGAATGATGTGAAATATTTCAATATTGCGGGTTATTTCTATACGTTTGTTAATTGGCTTCTTCTTAAATAACAATATTTAAGTTAGCTAAGGAAGGAATCTGTACCTGACTAAGATAACATTTTTTCACCACCAAAAAGGGTCTTGAGAAAAAACAGCATTTCTCAATGGGGAACCGACTGTGAGCATGAGAGATAACAGGGAACGAAATGGGGGACTAAAAAAATATGCTCTCAAAAAAACAAAAGAAAAAGGCTAAAAAGCAGGTCGATTTCTTTGGGAGAGGGCCCTCTTGCTCATGATTACTTGGAATATCTTTTCAAGTTAATCGCAGGAGTCCCCACTCCCTCAACTTTTTGTCTGGAAGCAGGTGTTGACTATGCACGCACTCAAAGCTTAATTTTTTTTAAAAAAGATAGAAGATTATTGACGATCATAATCAAAGACAGAGATGGAATATTTGTCTCTTTTCCTCCTTTAGCTGTCGACAACAATCACGCTATTAGCGAGACTAAGTTTATAGGTTTGAGGGACATCAGTAAGGGGCTCGATTGAGCTAATCGTATTAGAAAGCTTTAGGATTATTTTATGGAGTATTTGTCGGCGGTGCAACTTTTCAATCAATCGCACAACGAAGCACTTTTGGTGGCTCAGTTCATAGAGGCTGCATATCCAAATGCTATACTGGATAAAAATTACTAAAAAAATCTTAAACATATTACAATTATGTTAATTTAGTACTAAATTTTTTTTTAACAGTTGAATCATAAAACTTTTGTAATTGTATCCGACCAAATTTGGGCTACCGGCACTAATGTGAATGCCGACTGGTGCCTATCAATAATTTTTTAAATTATTTTTCTAATTTTTAGTTATTTTTTATCTTCTTCTTTTTTTCCCTTTGTTTTCTCTCTCTCTTTTTCTTCCTCCCCCCTCCTTCCTCCTTTGTTTGGTGACCAACCAGAGGGCCGACGGTCAGACTAAGGTAGTCGGCTAGTGGCAAGGTCGAGAACGCTAATCCATTGGTGAGGCAAGCCCGCCATTGGTTGACCGCCTCAATCCAACGATCGGCCCTCCCTTTTGGCTAGTTGCCGAAAGAAGGAGGAAAGAGATGGGAGGAAGGAAAAAAGAAGAAGATAAGATACAAAATTAATTAAAAATTCAAAAAAATAATTATTAAAAAATTGTTCGTTGACACTGGCCAACGTCCACGTCATTGCCAGTTGGCCAAATTTGGCCGAATAGACTTAATTGGCACAATTGCAACAAATTTATGACTCAATTAGTCAGAAAAATAAGTTTATGTTTAAATTGGCATAATTGTAATAGGTTTTTGGTAATTTTCCCGCCATACTTGTCCTAATTGATTGTTGAAAATATCTTCTTGAAATTAAACTCATCAAACTATGGAGATGCACTAGTGAACTGTGTTAAAAAAAAATATCACATTTGAAAATTGATGTGATGTGAATTAGTTAGTATATTCTAATTAGCACGTAATTTAATTGATTAAGTTTTTAAGTGAGCATAGTTTCAACTGGAAATGTTGACAAGGTTAGATTTGGCATCTCTCTCAATGATCTCCCTCAATAAAAGTATCGGATTTTTGTTGTGCACTTTCAACAAATGGTATCAAAACTAATAGTTAGTAGGGCGGTGTCTCACTCCTAATGTATATCAATATTTTGTAAGTATCTCAAGGAAAAAATCTTGTGACCAACGCAATTTTCAGACAATTTTTATAATTTGATATAGTGAAAGAGAGTTGGAGTGACGATGGGCATTGTTCTTTCATGGTTCGGTCTAATGAACTACGGAGGAAGGTGATTGGTGTTTCAAATCGAGACACATTGACGATACCTTAATTAAAGGAAGTAGAGACTACACATGAACAAAAGATTGTTGAGATGCCTGTGAGGATTATGTTAGAATAAATTGCTCATCATAGAATTGGAGGTATGCAATAATTAATAAATCTATTTAGCTATGATTCACTGAGATAAGCATTTGAGTGAAGATAATTCCGATTGAACATGTTGCGGGGTTTGTACTTGACAACGCTTTGGGGATCCCCTTAAGTGAGGGTATGGAGTTTCTGTTGCACACTCCTCTAAACCTAGCAAAAATAAAAATAAAAAATAGCAATGACAATAACAATGTCAATTTTAGAGTAGTCTTCGGCATAAGTTAGAGATTATTTGCAAATCACTCTATGCCAACAACACAAACTCACATAATTTCCTTTTATCGGTCAAACTTGCATACTTACAAAATGGCTTGTGCATGCAACTGCATGTTACCGTGTTGATATAAATTGGAATGCAAATTTGACAATCAATTTCGAGGGTTTTGACGACGCGATACGAATTATGTCAAACTCAGTCGTTATGAAATAATTTTTGGACTTAAGAGATTGTTAGAAACTTAAGAGATCTTGAGCGCACTCATTCAATGGTTTTCCAACTACTTTTCCCCAAGCAACAGGGCTAACTGAGATGAAATAGTATAAACGGGTATAAGATGGGTTGAGATACCATTGACGTTGGAGGTTGTTGTCAACTGACATACTCCGATCGATGCAAATGTCATGATGTATACTATGAATGTTTCCTATGTACTCTTAAATTATGCTTAGTCATCCAACTTTTTTGGTGGGATAAAAGAGATGGTGTAAGTTAGGATATATTCCTACGCATCATTAGGTTGCTTGCACGACCTTCAACGAGGGTTGTGGCTGGGCCGATGGCTCTCCCAACTGCCTCATCAAAATAGCAATTACCTTGACCAAATTAACATCCGTTAAAGTTGACCGCCAAGCAATGGTTGCTCAACCCACACCAAATAGTTGTGAAGGTTAAGTAGCCCCTTGCTTGTCCTCGCGAGAGTCATCGGCTCTATATCTCTCCCTCTTTTGTCTCCCTTATTTTTCTCTTTTGGAATTTTTAGATATTACTATTAATATGTGCAGTCACATAAGAAAAGATAGACTTTACACTTACATTGTATTGACATATCACATGTCAATCGGTGCATATCGATTAAAACTTCTACATCAATTCAATTTAGAGAGTAGAAGAATTATATTCATGGGACAAGATTGAGGCTATGGAAATATGAAGGGAAAAAAAAGTAATCAATGTGAAAATGCCCTTCATTTTCTTCTCATAAACATTTAAAAATCATTTTATGTTTTTCACACTCATTTTCTTTTTTGGGTGTAATGCAAGTATCTTCACACTCGTTTTCATTCCACCATTTTTCCATGTCTACTGCCAAATGGATAATTTGGTCAACTCAGAGAACGTAGTAAGCTCGATTCGAAAGGATGGTACCGACTAGTAAGTCCTTAGCCTTCGAAGCAGGCCTACGTAGGTCTACGGACATATACGGCCCCAACGCATTTCCATTCATTGTCAGATACGAATAAAAGCACGAGGCTCAGCTCGGGTCACATCATCCTCTCTCTCTCTCTCTCTCTAGATCAACGGTGGACAGATGAGCTGTGACCAGAAAAACCCTCACAGTCGCAGACCCACACCCCAACAGGGCCGTTTGAATTTCAACACAGAGTTATGTGCTTTGTCCTCTCCTGGATGGCATAATTGTCGTTTATCTTATCGCATAATTGAAATGGCAACATCCTCCCTTGGTCAAAACTGAAAATTACGACCTTCTAAACCTCCTTCTTTTACCATGTCCTTGAGCTAGTCTTGCGAGTCTTGTTGATTCGCAAGAACTTTTTCCTATTGCAGTACTCATGAAACAACCCGCCGTTCTTTCTTGTACGTTCAAATCATTTCTTTCTTGATCACGAGAAATGTGATTCGGATATCCAAAAAAAATTTGCCCTTACATCAATTATTCACTATGAAAAGAAAGATTTAAAACCTACTCATTTGATTCTTCGTCTTACTTCATTCCTTTCTCACAATCCATGTGCATCCAAGGCCATTATATCTTAACCGAATTTTAGGTCGCCCTAAAATGAAATCATGCAGATATTCATTCGTTAAATCGCACGTCTTTTCGCAAGAACACGTCATAAATAATGCTCTTTATAGTCTCTAGCGGATGCAAAAGCGTGTGCTGTTAATGTCGAATCAAAAGCTGTAAACCACGTTGGAGGGGCTAAGGCAGTGTGCTTCGCAGGGAAGTCGCAGACATGAGAAGAAGAGATCTAAATTTGATACTCAAGCTGTAAATAGGGTAGAGAGAGGGAGAAGGAGTACTGTACGTAGGAAGTGACTGGAGGGTGCACAGTGTCCCTCCCGGTCATATCTATCTTAGGCCCTGCGCCTCTGAATAAAAAGCTACCCAGTTTTGGTTATCTTCTTTGCTGTCGCCTTGGGAAAAACTCGTTATTTTATTATTTCACAAAAAAATAAAGTATATTTTTTTGGTACGTACCATCTGTTTGATATATACTGTGCTGGACTTTTTTTTTCTGGGTTTGGTGGTCGATACTTTGGTGGATATTGTATGATTTCTGTTTTTTTATTTATTTATTCATTTTCTGGTCCATTTTCTTTTGAGTTGCTTTTAGTATAACAGAACTAGTGATAATGATTTCTCTGATTTCATTCCTGAAACTACATTGTAAAATCATGTAGAACTTATTAGCAGACAACATTAACATTTAAATCTGGAAAAAAAATCATAACTTGTTTCTTAAAATTAGAAACAAGCTGGAGGGGCCATACCCGCGTGGATTATCTCTCCGGACATTATCATAACAGTTGAATGCCCGCCAACATATTGTTCATTTTGAACTAGCTAATTGTTATTGCCTCATCATAATGGTAGCAAAAATGGAATCGGAGTTATCCTAAATGACAACATGATCAAACCTACACTTTGGATACACACTCCTGAAATTCTACCCTCTCAAACTTGTTACAACATAACCAATAAAAGGAGATGCTCCAAAAGCTTGATTCCTCCTATTATTTATTTATTTTAATTGTGCTTTACATGAGATTCATCTTGAAAATTTATGTAGAATAAACAAAAAGATCACCCAAAAAAGTTAGAATAGAAAATTCATCCACAACGAGAAGTATGACAAGGGTCCGAGTCATTGATTTTGCTTAGGTTGGGTAAGAATTGGGAATTGAATTTCTTGGCAAAACAAAGATTCTCAATGCAATTCAAATAATGCTCGCAAAAGTTTGTATGTATATATAGAGTTTGTAAACGTCAATGATGTTCAATATTAAACAAATCTCAAATGGCAAAAAGGTGAAAGTCGCTCTAAATTAGCCCTATGTGAGCAATATTTGTGGATGATCATTTGCCCCATGACATTAATATGCGGCCTTTTTCCCACTAGACGCTCAAAATCTAATAAATATAGACTTTTGAGGCCACATCAAAAGTTTTCATAATTTGTTAGTATAACAGTTTTTGGGCTATCGCGAGAATAAGAATTTGATGCGAGTCACAAATTATTACGAGATACAAATTATTGAAGGAATAGACCTCACAATAATCTACAATTATTTGTTATTTTGTTTTTTATGGTCTAAAACAAACTATTATTAAAGAACATCATCCAATTATTTCTCATTTTCTTTTTTATTGGAAAGAGTCCATAATTTCCCAAATAATTATAATGTAATGTTTAATGTGACGGAAAAATCAAATGCTACTTATTTTTTGGTTGGCTGAGAGCTGGACCAGAAAGAGGCAGACGCTGTACCAATATATAAATGTCATTAATGTAAAATAGTGCGTTGGGATTCTATGGAGGGAGGGAAGGGGAGGATGTTTGTAGTTTCCATTAAATAAAATATAGTGTGGAACTTTAATGGTATCAGGACGACAACGAGCCAAAGAATGTCCGGAGGTCGCTGTAGGAGCACGTTTTCTGGGCTTATATAATGCGCGCATCCGGGATTTGTGTGCTTGTGTTAAGCGTCGAGTTTTGTTGGCTGTTGTCTCATTAAGCCGAGAAAATATTCAGTGGTTCGTGCGCGCCACGTCATTTGCGGACGTGGCGCGCATGAACCACTCAGATATCAACACCTGTCCCGAGCGGGACCCCCTCGAAAATGAGAAAAGGGTTGGTTTTTGATCGGCTCGGCTCGGCTCGAAAGGACGGTTAGCTAATTCCTCCCGCTTAAAATTTTTCTCTCTCCTCATTTGAATGGCCGGGTTCTCTCTCCTCTCCTCGTAAAAGAAAAAAGAACGCTCAGAGCCTTCCTCTGCTTCTTTCTCCGCGCATCCACCTCCTCCGCCTCCGTCTCCGCTCCGGCTCCGTCTCCGCCTCCGCCTCGCCCGCGCCTGCCCAAAAGCGTCGTTGGTCATCTGCCTATGGCATCTCGGTCTCGTTCCGAGCGGCACCGGAGCTCCCCGCCGCCGACCGGCGCTGTCCCCGACGCCGGCCGCTCGGTCGCGAGGGAGATCTGGCGGACTTGGGCGGGTCGACGGCGCGGCGAAGAAGGAGAGGCCTCGCTGCATTTTCTCTCTTTTTTTCAACGGAGCGGGCACTTTTCTTTCTGCTTCTGCTTCTCTCTTCCTCGAGCACTCCTCTCCTCTTTGTCCCGAGCCCTCTCACTCACCCCAAGCGCCCCCCCTCGCCTCTCTCGAGCCCTCTCACTCACCCTAAGCGCTTCCCTCCTCGCCTCTGTCCCTCGTCGCCGTCATCGACTTTCCAGCCGCGGCTCCCGTAAATCGCCGGGCCGCCGACCCGGCCTCTCGAGCTTCTTCGTCTTCTACTCCTTATTCGGTCCCGATTTCGGCTCGAGTACATAGCCAAGGATTTTGAAGCAAAAGAGGTTTGTGAGGCTAGATATACCGGTGGCGGTGCTAAGTTTTGGGGTTTTGCCGCGACCAGTGAACTTCCAAGATTACGGTCGAGCACCGGCACCGGCACATCGAAGAATTTATTTCTGGGTTCCAGCTCTTTTCTAACGCTTCCTCCGGACATGAATTCGCCGACCGTTTTCATCTCCGTCGTCGAATTGGTCCGGCTGTCCAACGGTTCTCTCCGCGTGTCGTCCTCGACTTCGCCGCCCAAAGACCCGTTTCTTGGGATAGCTCCTGAAGGTTCGAGCCCGCTGCTTTCTTTTGGGTGCCTCGTTTGTAAAGTGTTTTTATTGGACGAGCTCGTAGTGGGTGGGGTGGGGTGGGGTGAGGGGTTTTGACATTTGGAGGCCGTGTGGTTGGGTGATCGATGACATCTGCGTGATACCCGATGTGAAATATTACAGTTCATCGAACAGGATCAAGTGTAAGGATGGGTCGAAGAAATTCACCAGAGCCCGTCGATGACGATTTTTCGCGATCGCCCAAATGGGACGGATGAGCCAGTCCTTTTTGAGCCTTTTTTAGAGTAATTAGTTTGCTTGTTGTCCTTGAATTTATTGGTTGTTCTCACGTCTTGCATTGTGTTTAGATGGATGAGTTGATGCAAAGGAAGGGAAATAAAGACAGAGATTATGAATAGGATAAATAATGGAAATAGTAAAATAAATACTTCTTTTTGGGCCATAGACCACCCCGCGAAACGGGAGGAGATAGAAGTAAATTCATGAATCACTGTTGCCCTTCTTTTCATTGATGTCTGTCTTGTTCATTTGATGAGATGCATATGAAGAACTCCCAGTTTTCTTTCTTGCCGAACGAAGCAGACGAATGGTTACCTTAAGCAATTTCACCAGATATTACGAACTTGGCGGGTATATTATGAGGACATAATATTTTCCTTGGTAATTGTCATGAATAATCGGTTTTGCATCATAGACCAGCAAAACTGCGGATTGCTTTATTTGATATAAATGCTTTTGAAGAGCAAAGAAGTGTATTCAGTTTATATGGGATGGTCTGGCCAACTTCCATAACCGGCATAGTTGAGCGATGCTCTCCATTGATATATTAGTAATGATGGTACATCAACAAGCTCACTGACTCATGTTAGTTCGGTTGTATTGTGCTTATCACAAACCATGGGTTTCTTTTTGTTAGGCGTGTACTGGTTTTAGATATTACTTATCCAAAAAAGACTGTTAGTAATCCTAGGCTTTATTTCTTCTTATAGAACATAGTATGTGTGGAAACACCTAGTAGTGTCCATATCCGGACCTGCTTTGATGTTTAGACTATTCTAAATGACACCGTTACTTTCACCCGGCTTTGTTTCCTCCTTTAGAACATCTCATGTATGTCTGCAGAGTTCTTGTAGTGTCCACCACTAGAGCTACGTACTTTTCTAATTGTAACTTCACTTTCTCGACTCGATAATGCAGAACATCAGCATGCCCAAATGGAAAATTTTATTGTCGGAATGCAGGGACATGTTCCTGTCATTATATTTTCTTCGAGAGTAAATGATGGCATTTATGGTAAGTAGTCCATCAGGGCTTTTTCTCCATGATCTTGGCCTTTCCAAGCATTCGTTTTCCTGGGTTGATTGTGGACCTCATTCTCCCTTTTGATCATGTGTACATAACACATGCATGTAAGTTCATGCACCATCGAACAAGATCCTGCTGCATTTGAATTGCCCAACAAGGTTGCAATTCCTTCTTAGACATAAGAATACCATATATGATATTATGAACGGCCAGGGCCAGAAGTCCTCTTTGCAGATTTTAATTGCTTCAATGTCAATGATATCTCTAATCTTCACTGCAATGAGATGTTCCACGCTTTAGTGTCATGGGGCACGATTAATCATAATTGTGCAACAACAGATTTATTTACCTGCTTTAGCAACTTCATGTCCTGGATTGTCTTCCTCACCAACAAACATCACTGTTAAAATATTAATTTACAGACTATTTAATGAACCCTAATACCATGAAGACAAGTAAACAAGGGTATATTTCCTTTGGAGTTAGCTGGTTAAAAGACCCTTACATAAACAGACTGAAATGTTAGCGGCTTTCTTGTTCTTTCAGCAGTTTAATTTGAACATGGGACATGTTTTTCTTGTGAAATACTAAATCCCATTGCTTTTTGTTTGGAGCTTTTTCTGCCATCAAATTTTACCTTTTTGGAAGAACCGATTAGACCTTGGTCCTCATTGATGCAAAGAATAAACCAAAGCCTGCATATCTTTCAAAGATTTTGATTGCACTTTTAAGCTATGGCGGGGTCCCTAATGAATTTCTTTTGGACATGGTGGAGAATGCTCTGGGAGATGCAAATAGTGTCTTCTCTAGTAAACGAGAAGCTCTAACTGATTAGTATCTTCATTACGATCCATTAGAGTATTCTGTTTTATAGGTCTTTTTGTCTTATAAGGCAACTGATTAAAAGATTTGCTATTGTTCATGTTTCCAAATAAAATCATGTTTTATGGTTTAAGTAAAAGGTCGGTCTTCATAACTATTGGATACGCATAGTTTTTTTAATTTTAATTGTTAAAATAATCATCATCTTATCCTACTTTTCTAATGCCATTTGTAAGTGCTTTTGCTTATTCATTTAATCAGCTTGCCAATTAATAACTATAGCTATGCTTGTCTGGGGCTTAGATGTTTAATTTAGTTACATGCCTCCATATCTGGTCCTTAGATTTAGACATCAATGGTGTTATATTGCTTTGATGACATCCCATCTCTGGTTCTGTTCTTGTTAACCCATGTTTGAGTTTGATATTCACAACTTTGGGGAAAATGTGTAATTACCTATTGGGCTTTGATGTTATAATGCTGTTTTGGGTGTCTTTACTATTTAATAGTTTGCTCAAATCATCAATGCAAAGGATGAAGGGACAAATTTCAGGGAAGGTATTAGTATACCGCAATCCTGGTTTGCACTTCGGAGATATTCATGTTTTGAACGCCACATATGTGGAACCTCTGAAACAAAAGTTGGAAATTCAAAGTATGCTATATTTTTCCTACTAGTGGACCGCGTTCCTTGGCCGATGAAATAGCTGGTGGGGATTTCGATGGGGATATGTATTGAGTTTCACGGAACCCTCAAGTTGGTGTTTATATGAGATTCACTCATTCTTGTTAGATGTCTTGTATTACATTTGGTTGATGTCCTTTGCTAGCTAATGATGATACAACCTTGGACCCCCTTCCCCTTCCCCCACAACAGGATTAGTCTTTTTATTTTTCTTTTTGTAGTTTCATAATCCTTTCATGATTTTCCTCTTTCTAGTGAGGTTTTGGTAGTTGGATGGTATTTTTCACCATCCTTTTTCTCATTACACAATTTTTCTGCAGTTTCAATTATTTTGTTCTTGTAAATGTCTCATGCAATATAGCATTGGAATTCGTGTGGCACCTCATGACTCGCAGACTTTGAGATTTTCCTGCGGTTCAAAATTTCCCTTGCTTGAAAGTCAATGCATACTTTGTTCTTCAAACTATACCCATAATAGTTGTATGTCATCAGAATCGGGTTCCAACTTGGCTAAGCGGTTGTTGTATGGCCAATGGAAAAGGAATCAATATGGTCAATTACTTAAGTTATTTGAAGTTTAACGAAAAAGATATGAAATTCATACATGTTATTTACTCTTGTGACAGACCTTTAGGAGAAGATGAGCTCGAACTTAATTCTTGAACAACAGGGGAAAACTGTTTGTGTCCATGTTTGCTTTCATTGGTTTGGCTTTGCTCATAAGGAATGTATAATGGCCTTTTCAGCCACTCTTTATGCATGTGTCTGTTCCTCTTCGTCTCTCCTTTGGCGTACGAGCCTAGACTTTGAAAGTAATTTTAAACTTAGTGGAATAACATGAATGACCAACTGGGCCTTTTACGGAACAGATTTCCATCCTTAATGTCCTTGGATAATTTCTACTTCTAAGATGTTTTGTCTGTTGCTTTTTCTTGAATCTCTTGGGCCTACCAAAAACCCACAAAGTGGAAAGATAATGAGGAGAATCGAGGAAAATTGCCTCGAGGCAATTAGACAAGCTTGAGACAACAAAGACACCGGCGGATCCATCTGTTGTCGATCAGCTGATCTCACTTGCTGATACCTGAAGCGCCAAGGTTTGAAACTTATGAGGTTGTCATCAGGATTTTCAGCCTCAGGCTCTCATCGTTGTTGGATTTTTTGAGTTTGTAAGTAGCAAGATGGTGCTTATTCCGAGTCAGCCATTTCTTTAGCACTTCTCAGAACCTGTTGACATCTGATCTTCGTCATAAGAATAAATGAAATAGGTTCTCTTAAGTTAGCGGTGTAAAAATTACTTGTCTGTCCACAAGAACGCAAGCTTTATCAATTCTTGTGTATGTGTACTAATTTTTTTTTCCCTATGAAGTTTCTCGGAAATATGCTTTACTTATTTATTGCAATTACAATTATTACTAGTGATGTTATTTTTGATATTTGACAATAGGTTTTTCGGTTTCAGCATCATGCACCGTTTAGAACTTTTTAAAAAGAGATATTTAAATCTTATTTTTAGAGCAAGATCTTTATTTTCTTTGTGCCTTTAAAATTCTCTACTACATGTAACATCTCTTATTGTGCATACATTGAGAGGGGCTCAAACCAATATTGCTATTCCTCTGCTTGAGGCTTGTCTTAGTAGGTTTACGCAAGGTATTATCTTGGCTGCAGTTTGAAAATTGATTATCCCCTGAGATATTTGGAGAATCTCTGTCTCAATTATGTGACTTTTTCGATTTAACCACTTTTTCGTGGTGGTCCCTCAGCTGCTCGGTTCCTGGAGCCTCTCTCTGTTGGGTTTTGCTCGTCACTCTATGTTCCTCTGTTTTTTTCTTTTTCTTTTTTTTTGGCTCTGTTTTGTTATTCTCTTGACCTTCTCTTGATGGTTTTCTTTCGTGGGATTCAGCAGATTCTTTCAGCGTGGACAGTGAAGGTGCTCGTGAGGACCACAATGCAAATGCCCCTCCTTGTTCTTCAATGTCTAATGGTGCGTATTCAATCCTTAACTGCATTGAAAAATGGCAAACTGAAGAAAAGGAAGGGAAAAAATCCTAGACAAAACCTTGAACAAAATGAGTTTCTTGGAAACTGCTTTTGTAGTTGTTCCTTGGAATTATTCTTTATGCGTGTCTACCAGGTACAAAACGGTGGAAAACCAGTTGAAATTATCAGAACTTAGTATGCTGCTGCTCTGTTTTATGCCCTCGCCTTGGTGACCGTTTTCTCTATTTTGCGAAGCATTGATTAATCGAGCCCATAATCATCAAGAACATAATGACAGTTTCTTTTGTCCTTGCTTGTTCCCTTATTGCATGTAGAAATTCTAGACTGGAGCTGGACTACTTGAATCTCTTTTGGCCTTTCCAATATTTTTGAATTAAAGCATTTTGTTGCAAACAATTGCAGGGAGTATATGCTGTGATAGGAGCGGCTTTCGCTCTAATGTATGCATCATGAAAGGGGATGTAAGGACACACTCTCCCTCTTCTTCGCCTTCCTTTATCATTCGAAACAGCAAAGCAAGTTCATCGACTTCATCTCAATTGTTCACCGATCCGCCAAAAGGCATGATGACGAGGAACTCCAAAGACGAAAAATAAGGCCCTATACTCGAAAATGGGAGAACCCTATCATGGATAAAATTGATGAGCTTGACCTTATTGTGAATAAAGATACCATGGTCGCTAAACATCGGTGTGATGTCCGCCATGACGTTCCCGCACTTTTCTTTTCGACCGGAGGATACACGGGTAACCTCTACCATGAATTCAATGATAGGATTACGCCGTACATTACCTCACAAAGCATTTCAAGGAGGAGGTTGTGTTTGTCATCCCGGAATATCACAATTGGTGGATTATGAAGTATGAGAACATCCTTTCTCGCCTCTCGAACTATCCGCTCCTCGACTTTGCTGGAGATAAAAGAACCCATTGCTTCCTGAGGCCATTGTTGGTACCGATGAAGGGGAATAAGAGCATCCTCGATTTCGACACTTCCTTGACCGTGCTTACCAGCCGTGGATAAAAGGTTCAATACTGCACAAGGAGCAAGGGTACAAATGAAACGAATCAATCGGCTTCGAAAGTGCCAACTTTGGGGTGATCGATGAAAATTAATAAAGACGACCGTAAACACCCCGAGGTGAAGAAACCGAAGCTAGTGATATTATCGCAGATGGGTCCAGGCGTTAGTTAATGAAGACTGCTTGGTTAAAATGGCAGAGGATATGGGGTTCGAGTAAAAGTTTCGCGGCCTAAGCGAACGACTCGAACTGGCGAAGATGTATCACTTGCTTAATAAGAGCGAGGTTATGGTTGGTGTACACGGGGTTGCTTTGACCCACTTCCTTTCCCCAAGCCGGTTCCTCGCTCATCCAAGTCATTCCTTTAGGGACGGATTCACCACCGAGACATGCTTTTGTATAACGTGGATTCGAGAGAATTCCTTGTGGAAGCCGCTGCCAAGGCCGGAGTAGACGGGGCAGCCGAGTTTCGGATAATCCAAATAATGGACTGCAAGAGGTTCTCTCTCTCTCTCTCTCTCTCTCTCACACACACACACACACACACATTGCTTCACATTCGAACCTAGAGATCAGGAGAGAATGCGTGACTAATTATGTAGAATATCTAGAAGGAGCTTTTCGAGTTAAAAGATTTCATTTCTCTAAGCCGACTCGGAAAGTGTTATCTCCTTTTTCCATGAATTTTTCAATGATCCCGTTGAAATCTACCGCAGTTAATCTCTTTAGTTTTGGCAGCTTACGTATGTTTGCCACGATTCTAAGAATCTCACGAACCTTTTCATAATTTTCTTTTGCTCCATCAAGGTAAATGAGGAGCTCGAACAGTACTCATCGAACATTTCTGGGTTCCGCATTTCGTGGTAAATGATGTTTTCTCTCTCTCCCCCCTGGCTCTCTGTCTCTGTCTCTCTCTCATATTTTGTCTTAATTTTTTGGATGACATAGAGATACCTTTTCTGAGATCATTATTTTCAACAGATAAATGGGAAGCACAGATTGAGTGGTGGCCAGCCCCCCGAGGTGTTCCTGCGAGCCTTTGAGATTATCGCTAGTGGAAAGTAGATGAAATGAAAATGTCATGCTTGTGCGTTTACTTATAAATAAATAAAAAAGCAGGTTGTGTTATCTGTTTTACTATAAATACCATATAGGAAAAATGAGTGAATAAATTCTTACGGTTCTTGGAGATTTTGCTGGCTCTGTTTTTGCCATTGCCTGCCAACACCTTGTTTCAACAGATAAACGTCCACTTGTGATGTGCTTTATGGTTATGCGAAATCGCTTTTCTCACATACCTGACGATTGATTTACTCGTTTCAATTACCCAAAGCCTGGCAAAGAAATGAACATCCTATCTTTTGCTCTCGTACTCTCTTTTTCTGAGTGAACAGAAAGTGTTGCCAGCTTCACTTGGCCGGAGTCTGAAAAACTACGGCATTTTGCTTGAGAATCCATAGGTAAATCAAGCTGCCGTTCGCTAAACTTGTTACTTAACTACAGAAGCGAAGTCATGCACTGGGACCGACATTAAGCATTTCATTGTAAATCTAACCCCAGAAGCCCAGCAAGCACCGAAGTAACAAGTCGCAGAGTCTTACACGTCGCTCTACCAAGGGCAAAGCACGAGCATCAGCAAACTCAGAGAAGAGAACCTGACAGCGCCTTAACGCGAAAGCAAGACAGCGTGTCGTTTGGTTGGCCACTTATGCACTTTCTTTCATATGTAGTTTCTATAACTAAACCAAACCCAAAAATGGAAAGGCAACGACCAGACAATTACATTTACCAATATGCACTTGAGATATTGCTCATATTTACAATTGCAGTTTCAAGCAGCATAACCAAGTCTAAACAAAGTAAAAGATAATTTAGAAGGAATGTATAATGGGTCTTTGGAGAGAGAGTCTGAGAAATTGGAATATGCACAGAGACTTCTTTACATTTCATCAAGTATATTAACAGGATTCTTTTTCTCTTCCCAGTGCTGACAGTATCGTCAACATGGGCATTCACCTAAGATCAAGTCTCTCATCGAACACCATCACCTGTCAAACAGAAAAAGGTCCAATTAAGCACACAACTAGGAGAAGAAAACAGTTGAAATACCAGAACATCTTGATTTTTCTCAACTGCCCACACAAAATAGCACCACCTCTAAATCAATATAGAAGACATATAGCAATCCCATAACTTGTGAAGCCGCAAAATCATAGGAAGCCACAACTATCAGTCGGTGAGAGGCTGCCGAAATGTTGGCAGCATGCTCAACCCATAGAAGCTCATGAGGCTAGAAATGTACTACTATTTTCTGCCATTGTTTTAGGTAATTGTTCGATGATCTTTCTTTTTTATGACAACTACCCAGCCTGGCAAAATCCCCAAGAAAAGGAAAGCCTCCAATTATAAAGCAATAAGCTGCAAGCATAACAGCTTATCCTGGGTGTCAGTAGGACTTGTACAGGGATTAGTATGGAGGTTATAACCATTCAAAAGTTACCGATCCCAGTTGAAAACCAAATAGCATATCATCTTTTGTAAAAAGCTCTTAACGTGTCCTTAAAATGATTGCAACCCAACGTGCATAAAGCAGAGGGAGAAACAATCCCAATTCCTACCCCAAAAAAAGAGTTTCCCTGAGAAAGGTCACTCTGTGAGGTCAGACAACAACTAAGAATCGTGGTCTGTGGCACGGTGAAGCAATCATTGGAGCACAGTAATCACATGTGTATGCATGTATGTATGCATGTTTGCTGTTGGGATCTAGGAAAAGAATTACCTTGCCACATACAAGGCAGATGTCACTTCTCTCCTTCCACTCATATATGCAACCAAGATGGAAATGGTGAGAGAATTTTGTCATTATTCTTGGATTCTCAGGCGTATATTCTGCATTTAGTAAGCAGTAAAAATTGATAGAATTCATCAAGAACATCAACAATTTAATTAATCACAACATTGCAGTGACATGTTACAAAACTATAAACAAATACTGAACAAGCCAACTTGCACACAATACTTCTGCTGCCACTGTCTGAGGCAATAATCAGACCCAAATTCCAAGTTCATGGAAGTACTTCCCTAGTTTCCACATAAGCTTATTGTCAATTTTTATTCTTTTTCAGATGAAAGTTCTCTTCAAAATTTTCTCTAAAGAATCTGCATCTCTACAAGCACGAATTGCAAATGAACCTACATATTGGAAGGAACAAACCAACCGCAAGCCGCACACACGAGTGCAGTAACTTTATGTATGACTTACAGAATTTAAAATTCGCAAGCTATCACCTAATTCGGAATTCATTTCTTTTCCTCCAAACTTGTGCTGGATTATGAACCGGTGGAATCATGGCAACAAGCTCATGTCGCGGCATTTTTTGCCCCTATACCGTTAATATACAAGGCTTCGGTGCTACACCTTTAGACGAACAACGATGTAGGATATGTCATCCTTACTATCTCTTTTTACCGCTTCAGCCGCGAGGCTCTTGGCTGCCCTCAAAGGGTCCTTCATCTTCCGAGCAATGTCGACCGCCTCCTGATTAGACATGACCTGCACCAACACAGCCGATAGTAAAAAAACGAAAACCAAGATGAACGGTACGGAAGATTAATGAAGAGCAAATGGAAAGGGCATGGATATCACCTTCCATAAACCATCACTCGCAAGGATGAGAAAATCAGTTTCCTCGTTGACGTGAGTGTTTTTTATATCGGGATCAGACCGCAAGTGCGATTTGAGGTTCTTGTCTCCAAAAGCACGAGACACTGCCAACTGGCCATTCACTCTTGCAACATCTCCTGATATATTGTAAGACAATCAAATTACTTATCCACGCGTGTCTACGGTCTAGCTTTCCATTCTCTTAACAGAAGATCTAGTACAAACATGATAGGTTTCAGTTAGCATTGGTTATGGTTCTCCATGAAAATAGTGACTGTTTCTGTACGCAATGTGGAACCTACTTGGCATATTAACATATAGCTTCAACTATGAGAGCACGCTTTTGATTCTACATTCTGTCATGCAAAAGGATGTACTTCTTATCACATTATCAGTCCACTGATCTGATTCATCATGCACCAGATTTGCTTCCCTGTGCACTCATCAAATTGATCTCCCCCAGTAAGACCACATTCTTATCTACTGATCTGACTATTCTCTCCATAGAAATTCTGAATTTAACTAGGTGCACAATGAAGCAGCTACATTTTGAGGTTGCTGCCGATATCTGTTAAATAGAATTGGCCTGTAAAATAGGCATGTTTGGAAGATGGCTACAAGGTTAACTAAACTTTGCTTCATAAGAACAAGTCACGTCAGCCTATTGGTTTCTGGCATGCCAATGGAAGCCCCAAAAGTAGTTCTCCAGCCAAATACTAAGGAAGCAGAAGCTGGTGGATCAAGCTCTCCCAAATCTATAGTTGTAGAGAATGTGAGAACATTACTTTACTGTGTGAATTGTAAGATGATTGCATCCTCGTGCTTATCCTATAAGTATAAAAACTAGTGGAAATTTTCTAATCTAGGGTTCATTTTGAGAATATCAGTTGCAGATCCACAGACAAAAAGCTGAAAATACATTAAAGTTAGGAGTATAAATTTCAAAGGAGAGAAAAAAAGAGTAAGAGGAACAACAAGAAATCCACTAGAAGAAACTGGAGAATGTGAAATGCTAAAAGCGTTTCTTTCAAAGGCATGAGAAAATAAGAATTTGACCAACAATCATGTTTTTTCTTCATGGAGTCACCAATTGAGGGTAGCATCTGACTTTTTTTTAATTCTCACCAAACCCTAGCTTAAAAACAAAACCTTCACAAGAAAGAAACTAACAAAGGATAACTAAAGAAAAGCCTTAGTTATTGGCCTTAATTGGATTTTCGAACTATAAGAAAGATTCTGACATATGCCATCTCTTACATACCCACTTCCCTCCTAGTCAGGACAGTGGACAAGAAGAACAGCTAACCATGCTGCTAAAAAATTAGCTAAATAGGCAATGCCCACTGCTTTAAAAAACAAAGTATGATATTGAGATTCTGACTGCTGGTCTAACTGATATTGTTTTGAATGAAACAATCTAATACTCTTACTCTTTCGAAGGAAAAAAAAAGGGAACTTCAAGAAATATTTTGTTGGAAATGTTAGAAAAATCTGTCGTGCCTAATCTTGAACATGGGTGGCTCCCTTTCTACAGCAACTCTGTATAGTGGCAGTAGCCCTTACGCTACATTTGGTAGTTCAGATTTGAGTCCAGATAAGATAACAAATTATCCTATCCGGTGTTTGGTGATGCCCTACGGACTAGATTAACCTGGATATATCTGGATAAAATGCAAGATAAGAAATCCAGGGTAGGGGGTGGAATATACCCAAATTGGATTAAAATATTTTTTAAAAATAACTTAACAAAACGAAAAATAGGCATGGCACCTTCTCTGCATTTCATTTTAATCAAAAACCAGAGAGAGAAGTGGAACCTAAAGGAGAATAAAAAAAATAAAAAGATTTCGAACTCACAATCGCGTGGTTGCTCGCACCACTTCAATCCCAATTCATCACTGATCAATACCTCAATTCTGACCATCCAATCCTTGCACACCTATCGTGAATTTCAACCAATCCATCACTTTTGTCTGGGGCGTTGAAGGCATTGTTCCTGAGCTCTGGTGATTTTTTCTGAGTTCTGAATTTTGTCTACAGGTGTGGAGGTGTGAGTGATTGTGGATTTCAGGGAGGTGGGATTGAGGTCAGAATTTTGGGGCAGCTGGCTTTTAGTCGAGGTTTGGTAGTTGTGTGCGAGATGGATGAGAACAATCGCAAGCTTGAGGAAGGAGAAATTTCCTTTAAGATGACAAGGAATTTTAAAGATTTTAATCCTATCCTAGATCTTACCAAACATACTAGGGGATTTTCTACAATCTGAAGGTATTTGGAGAATTTCCAATCCCAAGTTATCCTATCTTATCCCAATCCAAATCCAAACAACCATACACAGCCTTAGTACCTTCTTGTTGGAATTATGTTTATCATTTCAGAAACAAAAAGTGGAGACTGAAGATCATAAAGTACCAAAAGCCAAGCAAAGGTTGTGCGCTATGAGAGACAGAGTTCTGGGTGGTTTGATATGTGCACAATTAAACTACTGGCAGGCTCCCCATTGGATCTCTTGTTTCTCTGTGCTCTATCTAATACTACGTCCTTTTAACCATGCAGATCCTGGAGATCTTTTCCTTTAAGTCTCTCTCTGTCTCCATCAGTCTCCCATGCCCTTTTTCCTCATTCATCTCTAGAACAATATCACACCTTATTGAGAGGGACGCACAAGATACTGCTAGAGTTCCGAAGACAAACATCAATTGAAAGTGACAAATCAATTTCTATATAAGAGAAAGGATTAAATCCTTTTTAAGCATTTCAACCTTTCAAGCTGATGCCCTTTTATTTACCAAAGCTATTTCATGTAGTAAGAAAAGGAACATGTCCCCATGGTCAAGGTACATCACCCAAAAACAATGCGTGCTTAAGATGCAAGTCAGTTCAAACAGTTACATTTGTTAGTCTCTTTCAAGAGATCTGTCATAAGCTTAGAGGACAAATGGACTCTAGATTAAGAACACATTGATCTAATTTAAGAGTCAATTACAGCACAATCTACATGGAAAGAGGTATCAAGTTTGCAATTGTGAGATTGCATTAGCTCTGGGGAGCTAGTGCCAAAGTTAAAAGTTACTCACGAGAAGGTCCCAAGGGGGTTCGAGCCAAACATATGTATCTCTTTTGTCATCAAACTTAGGGTGTGATCTACATTGTTGTGCTTCGATATAAAGCAGGAGAGTGTTTTTCTTTTTCCTTTTTCTACAAAAAACCTTCTTTTACCCTAATCTTGCATTGCAATTCTTAGGATCAACTTAACTTGCTACCGCTGGATCCATCTCAAGTCCAAAATCATGTACATGCTTCATATTAAGTTATCCACCGATCCCACCAACATATGAGCAGCAAATGGGTTATCGCATAATACATTAAGGAAATAAAGGGAAAAGTCAATTGCAGTGCAGGATCAGAATGCAGGTAAAAAAAATAGCCAATATTGTCTACCACACGCAACCATTCTCAATGATAAGCAAGTCAGCTATTCAGCTCACAGAAACTTTCAGCAAAGTGACATGACGAATACCAATAATTATTTAAACAGTTCCTGATCATTTCTGCCTCTGAAAATGCCACAAAATATTAAGGTAGACGGATCTAGTAAGACAACAAGTTCAAAGTCCATTGCAGTTACACATGGAGAGAGACAGGCATAAAGTCATGATAGTGCAACCCAAGACAATTACAGCAGCCTTTTCCACGTAACTAGATAGGCTACATGGATACTTTTGCGCTATTAATCTCTATGCAGTGTTTTCTCCTCCTTGACACATGTTGGCTCATGTATATATGCATGTCAAAGAAAGAATGTTAAAACTTATGAAGTGCACCGAGAAGACATGCCAGTGCACTTACAGCCTCCAGTCACTGTGCATTCATAGAGAATTTTTTTCCTCATATATTTGCAATTTTCAGCATCACTTTTATAGCATTCATATGCAACAACATTTGAATCAGACTAAGCTAAATGACATACTACAAAACATAGATTAGATGTTTCAAAAGTAAGAATTTTAAAGAAATATTTAGTGCTTCATAACACAAAATACATGTGTATTATGTGCTATAGCATGTGCTAGATAGCAAGAATTTAGAATAATATATTCTGCGCAGCCAAAACCAATACTAGTAAACTACCGTGAATGTCCTCAGAACTGAAATGTCAGCCAAGCAGCACTCCCATCTAAGCACAATATTTGGATTTCATAGACACGGTAAGCATGTGAAATCTTCCCTGCGCAAAGCCCTTCGGACCAATCTCATGTAAGAAGTAAACTGGGGTTCACCAGGATGGCCAAATTTTTCAAGCTCTGATAAATAATGATAATTGTCTTTACTCAACCTCAAGTTCAAACCTCATGCTGACAAAATGACCAAACATAACTTATTTTAAGTCCTTGCCGGAAATATAATGATCAGTGATATCATAGGCGACCCCTCTCAACTCATGTAAGCTCTATTCCATCCAGGAGGAGTTGGATAAAAACTTGTGCAACATTTATCTCCAAAGTTCATTTTTAGGCGTTAAAGATCATAAAGTAAAAGGTATACTAGCATAAACATTAGGCCAGACCTGGCATGTTCGAGACAAATCCACCTCTGTTCTCAATGCTGCCTCGCTCAGTGTTAGGCTCATGGTCTGTAGACATTTGTACTGCCTCCCCTTTCCTTGAAAGTACAGCCCGGGAATCACCAACATTTGCAACCCACAATTCGCGCCCATTTACAAGGATTGCAGTGACGGCTGTGGACCCACCACGTCCTAGGTCAGGATTGTGTGTCAAGATTGCTTGATCTGTTTTCTCATAGGCTCTAGCAATAGATCGGTTGGGATCAGTCAAAAAGTTATCCTGGAATCATTAAATTGAAAGATCATATTCCAAGAACAAATCTTTCCAACGACTAAGGCAATACTAAGCATGATGAATATTGCCGATATCTTTTTTCCTCATAGGCTCTTCAGCATATCAGCCTAGCCTCTTCAGGATATTCAAAATGTGAAAGGAGTACAAAAGCTGTTAGCAACAAGAATTTAAACCATTGCTACTCATTGTTAAGACTCGGTAGCGTTTCCTGTATGCCAATTGAGATGCAGTAATAAAACATTATATGACTAGTACGTCTGTCAGGTTGCAGTATACAGACAAAGTGTGGCATTTGCCTACTCTTAGATTTATTGTAAATATGATCCCTCCAATGTCCCATGTTGGACACTGTTGAATTGGTTGAAGAGAAGCATCCACATGACACAGGCAACGAACATGAGAAGAGGTTAACGACAAAGGAAAACTCAAGCAGAGAAATGGAGGTAGCATGCCACTGGAATTGAGTCCAAAGAAATGCTCACTGTTAAGGCATTAAAAGAGTAAGTGCAAGGCGCAACATACCACGTAAAAAAAATTATCAACCACGCAATTAAAGCAAATGCAGTTCCTATATGCAGAACTGCTCCGGAGAACATCTTCCAAGTCTCCCCTAAAAAGAAATTCAATTTCTGGAATCGAAAACAACTTTTCGCACAAGCCACAGCCTCCGCTTCGATAGCGCCAGATAAATCTAGTTCAGTTCTAGCAGATAACCAGCAAAGCTCACAATCAACCTAGCCTTCAAAATGCATCGGCGATTATACTCCAGTAGTTACCTTTTGACAGCGAGAGGTCCGAGAACAAGCAACAGCAAAGGAGAACCGTGATACATGGAACCTGTGGAAGGGATCAAAGCATCAAACAGCGACACACCAGTAGGCAAACAAGCAGCTTCCTTCCTACAGAGATCGAACGGAGCCGAACCTGCGTAGAGAGACATCACCGACTGCTTCAACCGGTAGCCTTCGCCAACTGCAGGCGGCACAAACAAGAATAACCAGAAATCGTATCAGAAAATGGACCTCCAAGATTTCAAGGGAAGAGGGGGCGGGGGATCGGGGATCGGGAATCGATCGACGGAGCGAAGAGAGGCGGCGTTACGGCGGCGAATGCTGGTGAGAGAGCTGGCGACCTCGGGGCGGGTGGACAGGCCGAGGTTCCTGGGGAGGTAGACGAGGGCGAGCCGGAACGCGACCGACGCGACGACCCATGTCCAGAACCCCGAGCGCGGGCGCTTCTGCTTCTTCGTCTCCGTCTTCTGCTTCGTCGTTTCTCTCTCCTCCATTTTCGCCGTCGTGGTTCGACGCGTTGGCGTCGGGCGCGTAGGCGGAGGCGGAGGAGACGGGGGCGACGGACTCCGACGCCGACGGAGGCAACCGGCGGAGGGGCGTCGGCGTCGGGGTATGCTGGAAGAGAGGCGCGACTTCGAGGACGAGAGAGAGAGAGCGGACTAGAGGTCGCGAGAGGGAGGCGGAGGGGCGTCGGCGTCAGAGTCGGGTTCAGGGGAGGAAGCGGAGGCTGCGTCGGCGTCAGAGTCGGGTTCAGGGGAGGAAGCGAAGGCTGCGTCGGCGTCGGCGTCGGACGACTTCGCGGTGGGGGGAGAGAGAGAGAGCAGAGCGGACGTCGCGAGAGGGAGGAGGAGAGAAAGTGAGAGAGAGAGAAAATTGCAGAAAATTCAATGCAGGAGAGAGAAATCTTTTGGGCGGGAGTCGTGACCTGTCTTTTCTTCTTCAGCGAGCCGAGCCAAGCCGAGCCCGCCCCTCCATTTTCCAGCGGGTCCCACAGGACGCGTGTCGATCTCTGAGTGGTAAGTGCGCACCACGTAGGACGATGACGTGGCGATTGCTAACCACTGAATATTTTCTCCATTAAGCCAAAAGGCCAATCCATAAGAGAAAGGAGGAAAAAAAAGGAGAAAAGCAGAGAGAGAGAGAGAGAGAGAGGGGGAGTAGGGGGATTTCTCGCACATTGCCTTACACAGATCCCCATGGCTTTTTTATGCAGGGATACTACCCAGCATTCGCTTGGAGCTGAGCTCTTTTTATTCTCTTTGTTTTAGATTGAAGTGAAGGGACCATTTCTCTCTCTCTCTCTCTTTCCCCCTATATATGAGAGCTTGAGAGCCTGTGGGAGTGAAGTTGTTGGGTTATATTCTCGGAACTAGACAACAACAACAGAGAAAAAAAAAAAAAAACCCAAGTGTGCTCAGTGTGTGTGGGTGTGTGTTTTCTCTCTCAGATGCAAGAAGATTTCGAAATGATTACTTCCCTTCTTGCCAATGATTGAAGCCTCGAGCTCGTGCTTGCCTCGCACCACAATGAGACATGCTTAACGAAGTACCGACTTTTTAACTGAACGAGGAGGAGGAGAAGATGGAGATGAAGTCCGTGAGCGAGAACGGCGGTGGCGCGAGCGGGGGCAACTGGCTGGGGTTTTCTCTCTCGCCCCACCACCTGAAGATGGAGGTCGCTCCACAGGCGGAGCATCACCAGAACCACCACCACCACCACCACCACCACCAGTATCACCACCAGCCGCAGCAAGGGGAACCGGGAAGCTACTTTCTCTCGGCTCCTCCTCCGCCACCACACTATAGCAGCTCTGGCCTGTGTTATGGTGGTGGCGTTGGAGACAACAACAATGGTGGGTACCTTCACTCTCCTCTTTCTGTCATGCCGCTCAAGTCCGATGGGTCTCTCTGCATCATGGAAGCACTCACAAGATCCAGACCCCAAGGTTGGTTCTTCGCTCTCGAAGATTAAAAAATAAAAATTCTATTTTTGGCTGTTGATTTTGAGTTCTTTGTTTCACCTGCTTTTGTTGTGTTTGTGTGTGTACGTGTCTGTGCGTGAAGCAGGATTAGGTCAAGGTTCAACGCCGAAGCTGGAGGACTTTTTGGGTGGTGCAAGTGCAACAGTGACAGCAACGACAGTGCCTCTCAGCTTGGACAGCTTGTATAGCTACCAACAGAGTGCCGACCCAGAGAAACAGTCGCTAGATCTCCTTCATGAACCGTTCAGACACCAGCAACAGCATCAGATTTATTACCCCAATGAGCTAACATGCCCTGCTTTGTACCATTCAACACTGGCTGAGGAGGAACCGAAAGACACTCACATTGCAAGCTGTGATGAGAACAGTGGGTTCTCTTGCCTGAAAAGTTGGGTCACAAGGAATTTCTCATCTTCCTCTTGTCATGTCGGGTTGGACCAGATGAGCAGTGGCATGGTATGTCATAATGGGGGTAATAGCTCCGAGGCTGTGGGTCCAATGGAGTGTGGTGACTTGCAGAACCTGAGTTTGTCCATGAGCCCAAGCTCTACTTCGAGCTGTGTCACAGTCCCAACAAGGCAGATTTCACCTACTGAGAATGAGTGTGTGGGTATGGAGATGACAAAGAAGAGGTCAAGTAATTGCCATAACAAGCAGCCTGTTCACAGGAAGTCCATCGACACTTTTGGACAGAGGACTTCTCAGTATAGAGGGGTCACCAGGTAATAATGAATAACTTTCACAGATTTTGGGCTGATCTTGCAAATACCTTTGCAAGATCATTTCCATTCTTGTGGATCAGGCCTTGATTTTTTTGTTAAATCTGAAGCTTTTGAGTGATTCGTCATTTCTTGTACTGCAGGCATAGATGGACTGGTAGATATGAAGCTCATCTCTGGGATAACAGCTGCAAGAAGGAGGGGCAGACCAGGAAAGGAAGGCAAGGTTAGTAGGAGGAAAAAAAAAAAGAAGAAAAGAAAAGACAATTTTTTGGTAAAGGAAAAGACAATTACTTCGCTGTAGTGTATGTCTGAAAATGTAGTCCTTTGCTGACTCTGCGATTGTTGGCCCCGCTGTCTTCTATGATCTGACTGGGTGTTATTAATTCTTTCTTGTTTCTCATGTTCATACTCAAACTTGTGGATGCTGCTCAATCAAACGCCGAACGATCAGTCTACTTGGGTGAGCACCATTTTTCCTTTTTACTCAAGTATTTTGAGTGAATATTCTTGTTTTTACTTTGTTCTCATTTCAATTACTTTGCTTTAGGGGGTTATGATAAGGAAGAGAAAGCTGCAAGGGCATATGATCTTGCTGCTCTTAAGTACTGGGGACCTTCGACGCATATAAACTTTCCGGTAACATAAGAACCGGCGTTATTTCCTTTTTTCTTTGGCATTTTTTAGATTTCTAGCGAGATAGAAATAATCTGACACGATGTCTGGTTTTTCATTAAAGCTAGAAAATTATCAAAAAGAGTTGGAGGAAATGAAGAACATGAGCAGGCAGGAGTATGTTGCACATTTGAGAAGGTGAACAGCCTAGAATATCATAATATGTACGTCCATATGATATCTTTTGTGCATGACGTGTATTTAAAGCTGAAAGCCATTTCTTATTTTGCAGGAAGAGCAGTGGATTTTCTAGAGGGGCTTCAATGTACAGAGGGGTTACAAGGTTTCTTGTTCAACTCTTTTGCATCAATAATCTCATGCCTTGTATGGAATTTAGTAGAGAAAGTGCACTCATTCTCTTCGCTAATAAGTTCCATTCTTGTAGGCACCACCAGCATGGAAGATGGCAAGCTCGGATCGGTCGGGTAGCTGGAAACAAGGACCTTTATCTTGGGACATTTAGTGAGTCACTGAAATTTGACACCACTCTTTATTTTGAATCGTTCACGATTTCATTGGTAATTTGGCCGAGTCTCATTTCTATGCTATTGTTGTGCCTGGCTTCGGACTCATTTTCATGGCAGCTTTCCTTGCTTTCATGTTTTCAATTTGCTGCCACTAGTGACCAGTTATGCTTTTTCCTGCTCTGCCCTAGGGAAAAAAAAGAACAAGTAGCGATGCTTTGTATAAGGCTGATTTGGCTTACTTTATCTCAGTGTATTTCACTTGAGGGCAAAATATACTTTTTAAGGCTGTCGTTTGTAATAAAGAGATCCGGACAAAAAGAGCAAACCTTACTTTAATGCAGGATTAAAGGATATGTGTCTAACATATTCCCACTTTCAGACTCCAGCTAAGTTTTTGGTTATGAGAAAGCTGTGTTAGTTATCTTCAGTATAATAATTTTGTTGCTGTTAAAAATCAGGCACTCAAGAGGAAGCAGCCGAGGCATATGACATAGCTGCCATAAAGTTCCGCGGTGTAAATGCTGTGACCAACTTCGACATCAGTAGATATGACGTGGAACGGATCATGGCGAGCAGCACCCTTCTTGCGGGGGAGCTTGCCCGCCGAACTAAGGAGATCGCACCGAATGAGGAAGTTGCCGAGTATAATGCACTGACCCAGCAAAAAATCGGCAGCGATGGAACTCTTCAGCTTGAAAGCAGTGGGAACGTCACAAACGGTCCGGATTGGAAGATGGTTCTTTACCATTCCTCTCCGCAGCTCCAAGCTAGCTGTAATCAATCACTTGATCACAATTCTGTAGGTTGTCCTTCTGGTGGTGGTAACTATAGGAACTCATCATTTTCAATGGCCCTACATGATCTCATAGGTATGGAGTCTTCGGTTAACTCAAGCCAACCATCGGTTGATGATCCGGCTAAGCTAGGGACACGTCACTTGTCGAACCCCTCTTCCTTGGTGACCAGCTTGAGCAGCTCGAGGGAGGCTAGCCCAGACCGAGCCGGGTCGGCTTTCGCTAATAAGCCTCCAGTAGTTTCAAAGCTCGTGAACACTAGTCCTACTTCAGCTTCTGTGACTTCTTGGCTTCCCTCACCAGCCCACATGAGGCCTAGTGCAATTGCAATGTCTCATCTTCCCGTTTTTGCTGCTTGGAATGACACCTGAAAAGAAAAGTTTTTGCATGAAGAAAGAGGAGGGTGGGAAGAGGGGAGGCACTGGCGTTGGTGGTGGTGGGAAAAGTTAGGACGTGGGAATTATTTCTTTTTGTTTTTTATCTTCATGTTGTTATTTTAGTACTTTATTAGGGTTTAGTGGATGAAATTAGGGGAGACTGACTTGGGGGACCCGGCCATCTCCGTCTGTATCCATAGTGTAGGCAATGCAAAGAACCCTTTTTGAAACTGAAACCACTTTTGGTTTTGGCTCATATCGGAATATATCAAGAATTTTGCGAATGGGTGGGAAATGAAATTTGAGATGGTCTTTTAATGATTAAAATTCTTGTAAGATGATGTTGGCAATATGGAAGTGGGCTCTTTTCTTTCTCATTTGTTCCCATTATAATTGCGTCTACTTTATCCCCCACTTTTTTGGTTGATTGGCTCTTGTTGCTAAGTACAAAAACCAACTCATTGTTTTGCCGACTAAAGCAAAAATATAATAAATAAAAAAAAGAAGAAGAAGAGGAGGGGTCTTACTTTGGGGATTTGACCCGACCCAACCATCACATTTCATCATCAAATCTTGTTCTTAAGTATGCACTACACAATCATTCCTCATCTCTCCAAAAGGCTCTTCTTTCTCCAAAGGTGACGGACAAAATCCATTTCACAAATCCAAAAAAGAGAGGTGGTGCAGATTCCCTCTGTGCGATAAGAAAGACTTCATTTGGTTCCCATCTTTAAAGAAATTTTTAAGAAGGGAGGTGTATGTCATCATGATTAGTTAGGACTGTCTGCTATTCTTTAACTTTTCTTTTCTTTTTTCTTGGGCAAAAGCCATTTTTGGGCAAGAGAGGGAAAAAAAAAATCAAATCTTTAAAGCTTTTTCTTTTGCCAACTGCTGCAAGCGAAAATTCAAAAAGACACCTTATTATTATGGCGAAAAAGCGATTCCATGTCCTCATCTAACATGAGTAAACATTATCGTCGTTTCAAGTACTGCTAACTCTAACTCAGCAATCAGAGAGGCTTTCGCATGTGCGGAGGAGGGCTCGCGTGCACGTGTGAGATCGGTTGCAAATCTTGAACGAGACCCATGAATGAAAACTAGGGTTAGAAAGGAATCATCGGAAGGACAACGAGGAAATGATGCCGGAAAAGCTGGGAAAGTGGCGGGGTTTACTGTGCCAGGAAAGTCCAATTAGTAACAGTGAAAACATCATTAAGTTCACTGACTAAGAACAGTTTCTTCAGTGTGTTTTTTTTTTTTTTTGCATGCAAATGGATCTACAGGAGTTGGCGGTGGGTCCCTCCTTGGTTGACCAAGTAAAGATCGCGTTTGAAAACGAAATCGAATTCATCGGGATCGTATGGAGAAGAGACGCACCGGAAGAAAACAGAGGCGAGATAAGGCCAAGAACTGGTTGATTCAAAGCAGTGGGAAAGCAACTATACAGAGAGAGAGAGAGAGAGAGAGAGCAAAGAGAAAATAGGAAAAGCATTTAGTTGGTCAGTTCTCTTATTTGCACGTGATTCCAACTTTTCATTTGAGTTGCGGTAGGTATACAAATCCATTGTGGAAATTACAACGCTAGCAAAGAGACGGCCACGAGTAGTGAATAGACACATTTATCTGAGTGGATAGTGTCTATGGCAAGGAAAAACTAAAGAATGAATCTTATTCGACGTTCAAATAACATCTTAAATCACCGTTAAATCATTTCATTATAGTAGTTGATGCTGTGTTACGGGCTAATATAGACCCTTCAAATATCAAAAAATCATTGTGGGAATAGCTATAAAAAAAAGTTCTATGCCTCTCATGAAGTCCATATTGAGGACCATTGATGAAAAAGTTGAAAATTGTTAATTCATAAAAATTAGTGGTATGATCATAAATAAAATATCAGTTAATCTAACAAGATCATTTTATGATGTGTATATTGTGGCAATTTCTGGAAGTATATGAATTTGCAAAATCTACTTTTCCTGATAAGAATCACAACAAAGATCAAAAGGGGGGAAAAAAGCAACATCAAAACCCCAAAGTCAAACCCACTGTAATCCACCTCCATCGCATGAGCTCCACTGAACTTTGACATGTTTCGCTAAAATCCTAGAAGCTGGAAGACATGGATGGTCCCTTTTCATTTTCCAACCTGTCGATGTTGGATGTGCAATGGAAAAACTAAACAAACAAAAAGGGGCGTGCCCAAAGTCGCAGATTTTCCACCTACCTGTTTCGGAATCTCGGGCTACGTATGAGTCAAGAAAAATGTCTAATCTCTTTCTCAAGTAGTGATCGCGAGTGAGATTTGTGATATTTCAATATACTATTCCAGTAGAATCTTGGAAACGACAGCAATGAAGAGTTCGGCGACACGTCGTGTATGAAATGACGCCCTCGTTTTTCCTATGAATCAGTCATCTATTTCATTTTTCTGACCTTGTGTTCTTATACTCTTGTCACAAAGTATATATAAATAAAGAAAGAATGTTAGAGACCTTTGGATAAATTTGGCGCAGTGACACTAAATGATTGTGACCGAGGATCAAGATTTTGTGTGATCATTTGTGATCGTCAACCGAGAGAAAACGTGAAAGAGGGATTTTTTTGTTTTTTTTTACTCTTGGAAATATGCATACATATTGCATACATGTATATACCAAGAGAGAGTGCACAAGCCACTGCATATTCATTTGTGCTTCTTTCTTTATGCGCGGATGAACAGAGATGCTCTACAGTCCTATTATGGACAACAGACAGTTCCAATAGATAAAGTAACATTTTTTAATATAAAGAAATGTAAAAAAGAAAAAAAAATCCCCCAAAAAAAAGGAAAATCAAAGCTCGATTGGACAATGAAAAGAAAGAGGGGGCACGTATAAAGGGGAACACGCCAACAGCTATAACAAGAAAAAAGAAAATGCGAGTGCGATTGATGGTCAAAAAGTCGGCAATCTCTTCGTGGAAAAGATGGCAAAGTAAATAAGATACTTCTTTATTTATTTTTCTTCCTTTTATCCTCTCTTTTGTTATCTGCATGTCTAGGCTTAGTCAACAAATATGATTACATTTTTGTTGTTGCCAGATGGATCGACGACAAAGCAAAACCTTCAAATGAGACCATCTTTTCAAAAATCACCGAGTCGATCCTAGTTGCACACGAGCTGTATAATAATCATATCATCTAATTATCCTTTTGCGGTGAAATGTGGTGGTGAAACACGCGAACTGTCCAATCCACGTCATCTCAAGACCATTGGTCGAGAATCGCGATTCTTTCCACTCATCGGGTTGAACCCTTTTCTTGGGGCGACAGTAACAAAGATTCAACCATGCAAAAGGAAGGACGCTTACCAACTGGATTGATTTGTAAGCATCATCAGTTTCAAAAAATGTGCGTCATTACGTGAATTTCTGTCTCCGCTCTGCCTATTCAATTTAACATCGGTCGGATGCCCTTTGAAAACTTTTCGGTAATTGGCTCCACTTGAAGCAAAAGCATAGAAAAGTCGCTCCTTCGTCATTGGGATCCCATACTAAACCACCACATCGAACATCTTTGGACATGCAAGAAGTTTTCAGGGTACTATTGCAAAGTCACGCGGCGCTAAAGTAGAAGGATGAGTATTAAATTGTCTTATATAGCTAGTAAATAGGTGACACGTAATTTTGTTCCATCTATCTAACGTGATATTGAAAGTCGGGTTTTGTGTCGGTCTTATTTTCTTTACTTGTGAGGTTTCCAGTTCGTCAAATTTCACGTGTCGTTATAACCTATTTATAGGGTTTATACACTGTTTGTACATATATAGTCTCCCTTCATATGTTAGTTTAAATCGTTTAGTTGGACATTTTAATGGCAAGAGAGTCAAAACAATAACAAGAGAAAACACATGCCTCGCTTTGATTGACAGAAAAAAATAATAATAATTTTGCCCAGTAAAGTTTCAGGGTATCCGAGATAAGTCACTCTCTGCCCACGAATTCCACACATTACAGGACGGAACACTGTCTCAGTTGGAGTCGGTAGATCTGGCATCCAATCGTGAGAGAGAGAGAGACCATGTGTTTTGGGGCCTTCTACGGACAATAATTGAATGAATGTTGAGAAGGACACAAGGTATGTTTCCTGCGGAGCAGCCCTGTTTCCTTGTGGGAGACTTTTCTCTTCGTGTTTTTTTTAATTTTTCCTTCGAGAATTCCATGTTTCATATCTTTCTTGAGAAGATAAATAAACACATGAATGATGACATGGGCGATAAAAACAAGAAAAACCCAGCATGCTAAAAGCAAAATCACAACCAGTTTTCAACAAAACTAGGGCTTGCGCACTCCATGCAACATGTGCATCGTTGGTTCGGGTGGCAGCACTGAAAGGAGCTGTCCAATTTGACCGGTTGGATTAAATAGTTTTGAGGATTTACTCGGCATTGATTAGGGCGCATACAAACTTACCAAAAGATTGTTAAAGAGAGTTTGAAATACACACATATATATAGAGAGGTTCGATTATAAATTGTTAGGGCCGTTACAAATTGCCTCGTGACATTTCGATTTCTACAATTTTGCCCTCTAAATCTTAGAATTCAGCTTCTATGTCTCCTGATGTTGACACCAACAAAATTTTGCTTGGAGCTTTGACCAAGTGACAAAAGGCGACAGATTACAAGAGGTAAAATTACTATATAACTATGTACATATAGAAATGTGGAAGAATAATTCAAAAATATATTACATAAAAGAGTGTGAGAATTTAATCAGAGTCAATACAAAATATATATTGATATATAGTTGTGAAATATACCTTTTAGCAATACCTATATTTTTTCGCATATGTATAAATGATGAATAGCTTGTTTGCTTTCCATAATTAGTCACGTGCGATCACGTGATTAGATATATGAAAAAGATTTGGCTAGAGTCAATAAAAGGAGATACATTGCCACCAATTTCAAATAATGAAGGCAAATAACAACTTAAATATAGCGATTGCATGATCGAAAAACACAATATTTGAATCTCGGTTAGCCATTTGTTTTCCCAACAAATACATGTTGCACTCTTTTCAATTGTTGATTGTAAGAGGAACTCACGCTGTTCTGCTTGCATCAGTTGCGGCAAGTAAACCCTTCACGAGTGCTAGGAAGGCCCTCACCCCCTTGCATCGAAAAAGTACAAACTGGGTATGCTTATGACGATTCAGACTCCACACCCAAGAGATGAAACCAAAGTGGCATCAACACACACGACCCCGTTCATGAGGCAAGTTAAAGAGGTAGGGAATCGAATCCCTCACCCCTGGGATCTCCAGGTGAGGTCTAGTAGGGCAACATGGCATCACTTGCTGTCAAAACAGATAGAGCGCCATTGGGTTCTCCTCTGATGACTCAGTTGCTCCGGTCCCTATCGCCTGTTCCAAACATCTGATAAATTTGTTTTTGGACCACCTCTCTCTCTCTTTCAATTTGAAGATTTTTACGTTATGTGCTGAGGAGCATAACAAGACGAATGCCTGCATCATTGTCAGTTCTTCCTGAGCCATTTGGCAATTTGCGCTGCGTACGTGCGAGGTACTATTTGGCAGCATGTCTTGCTGGCTTTTGGGGCACCCCAAACTCCACGGCCTCCCCTCGCATTTACTCGCCATTTCTGGCGTTCTCCTCTAACTCCCACCTTCGGGTCTTCAGCGAAACCATTTATTGCTAAATTAAGGTTACTACTGACCGCTCAGGATGTCCTTTGCTCTCTAAAGACAAAAGAATAATCGGGGGGGTCAGTTGCATGTTAGCGTACGTGCCCTTGTTGGATTCACATGGATGCGTTTCTTTTTTTTTTAATCAGAGTCGAGTGTATTAGAGAGTTTATGAAATATAATAGAGTTTAGCTTTAGACAAGATCATGGACATATTTCCTTTATTACTGTTAACGATGTGATACTATTTACAAAGAGAGAAAATGAACAAGAAGAAAAGAAATTATGGGTGAATTTGTTTCGTCGAAAATGAATCATTTGGAAAATATTTTCCTAATAGTAATTATTTGTACCACTTACAAAAATAAATGGACAAAAAAAAAGAAATTCCATCATCCAAAAAAATATTTAAATAAAAATTATTATCGATAATGAAAATATTTATCATTGATTAATTATTTCAAGCAATCATATTTAGGAAAGCATTTTGTAAGTTATTTATTTTCTTCGAAATAAATGGAGCCTAAATAACCTTTATGCTTACTTTGTAGTTTAATTGAAAAAACTTTAAGGCTCCGCATGAGAACGTTTATGTTTCTCTGGATTTATGTTCTTTAGTTCCTCGGAACAAAAAAAAGAACAGAAATCCGTTTGGTAATGCCAAATTGTTTTTCTATTCTCCGGAATAGAAAGTTAGCCCGAGAATAGATTTGGAGCAAAAACAAGAAACGAAAAAAAGTTACATTTTGTTCCCGAGAACAATTTCTAGAAATAAGTTAATTTTCTTTTTTATTTTTCTTTTATTCCTCTCTCTTGTTGCGGCCACCTCCGACCGCTTGGAGCCATCGCCGACTGTCGACCACTGCTGCTACCCGCCGTCGCCACCAGCTGGCGGCCGATGGTCTGTGCGGCGACGGTTGGCAGTCATAAAGCGGCGGCAATTGGCGGCAGTAGGCGGTGGCGGTCAGCGATCTGTAAGCAAGAATAAAAAACGAATAAATAAAAAAAAGAAATTATTGTGTTACCAAACACATTTCTATCATTTTTTCTATTCCAAGAGTAGAAATTTTGTATAGTTACCAAATGCGTTCTTTTACTCATAAATTGTTCCTCGAAATAGAAATAGAAAATAATTATTTCTGAAAAAAAAAAAAAAATCTTCATCAGCCAAGAAGCGTTATCATGCGCGCCCTAAGTGATTCATGTGTTTATATTATGTGCTTCTAAGTAGCAAAAGTTAGTTTTAGTATATTATATTAGATATGGATTAGGTTAATGAGTGCCTCTAGGGTACTTATTAAGCACATTTATTAAGTAGATGTTCTACTTTAGAAGTTTAAATTATACATGTATATACTACTAGAAAATAAAGTGTATTGAAAACGGTAAACCTCTTTTTTATTTGGTGGTCTAATTTATGAATCCAATATACATAGTAAGGCTGCATTTGGTAACATTTTTTGTTCAAAAATTATTTTAGGGAATAGAAATAGAAAAAACTATTTCAATTCATTGGAACAATTTTTGAACAGAAGAACGCGTTTGGTAAACTTGTTCCTAGAATAGAAAAAGAACAGAAACACATTTGGTAAATTTGTGTTCTTTTAATTTTTTAATATTTTTATTGTATTTTTCTTTCTTTTGGCCGGTCGCCGGCCTCGACCATGGTTGGCAATCGGCTGACGAGGGTTGGTGGCCTCGCCCAGCCATGGCGAGACTCATCGGTGGCTGGGCGAGCTTGGCCTTGCCAGATCTGGGCGAGCTCAAGCTGGCCCAGCCAAGGCAAGGCCGAGCGTCGCCGGCCAGCACGAGGTCGACCTTGCCTTGGTTGGGCGAGCTGGCCTAGCCAAGGCGAGGCCGAGCCTTGCCAAGGGTTGGCGATGCTCCAGCGAGGTTGTTGACCCTCGACGGCGTCGCCGGCCCTCGACGGCCAGTCGTCGATCATGGCTAAGGCCGGCAATCGGCCAAAGAAAAAAAAAAGAAGAAAAGAAAGAAGGGAGAGAAAATTTGTTTCTCCAAAGTGTTCCAGAAACAAGAAATGAGTTTTTCTTATTTCTTGTTTCTATTCCAAATTTGTTCCCGAGAACAAAAAAACAAGATTTGTGTTCATAAACAGAAAAAAGAAACACAAACAAACACACCCTAAATAGTATAATCATTATATCTTATAGGCCCGTTTAAATCCAACAATTCATATTCATCTCAATATACTATTAAGGTTTATATAATGATTTTTTTCGTGGACATTTGTATGTCCTTTTTAAGGAAACCTATTTTGCACAACGGGGGAAAGCGTAAGGCTAAGAGGAAAAGCATGACTTGATTCAATTTGCAGTCCCTCTAAGTGACATTAAGAAGTAATAACTAAGGCTGCATTTAGTAACGTTTTTGTTAAAAAATTGTTCAAGGGAACAAAAATTGGAAAAAACTATTTCTGTTATGGAGAACAATTTTTGAATAGAAGAACACGTTTGGTAACTGCACAAAATTTATATTCCTAAAATAGAAAAAGAATAAAAGCACGTTTGATAAGTTTGTATAATTTTTTTGTTTCTTTTAATTTTTTAAATATTATTTTTTATTTTTTTTTTTTCTCCCTTTTGGCCGGTGGCCTCGCCCAACCATCAGTGAGGCTCGGCCTCGCCGGATTTGGGCGAGCTCGAGTTAGCCCAGCCAAGGCCTCACTGTGGGTCAACAACGCTTCGGCGAGGTCGCCAGCCCTTGACGGCCGGTTGTCGGCCATGGCCGAGGCTAGCAATTGGCCAAAGAAAAAAGAAAAAGAAAATAAAGAGAAGGAAAAAATAGGAAAGAGAAAATTATTTTTCGGAAGTGTTTCCGGGAACAAAAAATAATTTTTTCTTGTTTCTTTGTTTCCGTTTCAAATTTGTTCTCGAGAATAAAAGTGTAAACAAACGCGCTTCTATTCTTTTTTTTTTCCCGAAACAATAGAACAAAAATTATGTTTTAGGGAACAGAAACAAAACCCAAACAAACAGGCCTTAAGCAACTCAATCCTTCTAGTCAAACTTAACAAGACCATGACAATTTCACACCCGTTATGACATATTTAGTTTTAGCAAAAATTACTCCTTTGAATATCTGAGGTTGGCAAGTTCTTCACTTTAACCCTGCAAAGATACTGACAAAAAAAAAAACCTGCAAAGATAATAACAATTAAGGATGCGTATGATAAAATTTTTATTTTTCCATTTCTCTGTTTCTTTGCTCACCGGAATAAATTTGAAACAGAAATTCATTTGGTAATGCAGTTTGATTTTTCTATTTCTGGAATAGATTTTTATTTCAAAAATAAATTTAAAAAAAAATCAGAAATTAAAATTTTTAATTTTTCAATTTCTAAAAGTTTTGTTACGTACACCCTAAAAAAAAGTCTCTATACATAAAATATAAGGCAACGCCAGCCGTTCCAAAATTGGTCACGGCGTAAATCAAACTGGAATTCTCGTGGAAGATGATGAAAGGCGATCGCAGCCACGGATCTAGAGGGCCTGCAGGACCAGAGATATTTGTGATTTGCATGCGACGATTTGCCCCCTCAGACCTGAGCATTTACTTAATCAAGTTTCGACAGGATTTCCCTGCTTCTTTGTCATCAGGGGGCTGGCTCCTTGATTGCTTTTGCTCGTGAGGTTTTGTCTCTTCTATCACTCGGTTGACAGAGGCGTATCAAACATGCCCGCCAGGTATAGTTAATGACTGACATCGCCCCAAGATCAAGATCTCCCCCCAGATTTCTTCTTTTATTTTCCCTCCTCCGATAAAGACGAAATATCTTCACCACGTCCTTTCGTAATATCTGTGTACGTATGTTCGTACGGTTTTGGGTAGCCTTCTGCCCATCGAGCTGAATCGCTAAGCGATGACTTCCCCGACCCACAGATGAAAAGCTGATCGTGCATGCCTGCATGCATGCGTAATTTGAAATTACTGAGGCTTCTGAAACTGGTGAAGTAGGACTTGTTTAGTAACATAAATTCATTTAATAATTATTTTTATATTTTTAGGAACGAACTCTAGAATCCAAGTCTTTTCTCTTTTTTTCTATTTTCCTTTATTCTTTCCTTTTCTTCTTCATTTCCTTCTTCTTCCTTTAGATGGTGGCTGGACATAGCCGAGGCTGGGAAAATATAATGAAATTATTAAAAAATTTTAAAAAAATCTAAATCTTAAAAAAATTTAATAATCGTGCTAAACGTTTTTTATTTATTTATTTTTATGTAATTATCAAACATTTTTTAATGTTTAAAAACTCGTCCAAATAACAGAATCGGAAAAAAACTATTTCTTAATCAAAATTATTTCCGAAAACAGGCACCTTATGGAACCTAAACCTTACTTATGCGTGAATTTGAAATCAAGAGCGACTATCGCGATGTTCATGTTCATAATTTGAAAATTGAAATACTCATCGGCATCTCTCGCAGAAAGCATGCGACTTTCTCCAGCTCCCAAGCGTACGGTTTTCTTTTCTTTTCTTTTTCTTGTCTTTACTCCTTTTAAGGACAACGTTTCACGTCCGAATGTGAATCTTTGGAGTTCCTACGTTAATATTCATAATCTCAACCAAATGTGAAAAGGGAATCTTTCCATTTCGTTCGGTTTTCCATTCCATTTCTATTTTGTACCTTCAGTTTCTCATATCAAATGGGGTCCCAAATTTCTGAAACGCGTGAGATCGTTTACCGACTGGTTACAAAAGCATCGGACTTCTTTGTAATATTCTTTGCTGCAGTGCTTATACCCTGATATGAACTTTTGATTATAGCCCTACAAATTACCCCGCAGTAAAATCGCAATAATTCTCAAAAAGAACAGCACGGCAACGCGAAAAAGAAAAAGAAGAAGAAAGAGACTAAAGATAGAGCCAAAGATGAAAAAGAAGGGGTTGAAATTTTGTTCTTATCTACAGAACAAGGAGAAGAAATTGTCCACTCTCTCTCTATCTGACTCTGAGAAGGTGACAAGACGACTTAAAGGCGCCGTTTGAAAAATAGTTTGTTTTGTTGGTCGAACCCTTATTGATGATGTTTACAGCTATTAAGTGCTGCATCGATCCAAAGTTTCATAAGTGAGGCTTAATGCATTCAACCGTACATGATATATATGTGTCTATACGTATATATATGTTTTTTTTCCCATGGAGCTATGAAAATATGTAATTCATTTCTAAAGTTCATTTATTTCACAAAAAATACATATTTGAATTTTTTTTTTTAAAGTTTTTGGCCTGTGCAGATGATTCTGACTTAGACTAGGTTGCATATTATTAATAAGTGCCATCTTTCACGTAAACAAGAAATCCATTACGTTCCAACTAACTATGCCAACATGGGAAATTAAAAAAAAAAAAAATAGTTGATCTCATGTGTCGACCATAAAAGAAAACCATCTCATTTGTGAGATCCAAAAACTTGTCGACACAGTGTGAACAAGTCATTCCTTTTGCTCTAGCACTTTTGAAAAACCCAGCCTTGCATGCTTGGCACAACTTGGCGCCACACAAACACCGTAGAGCAACCTAACAGAAACGACACCAAATAGAATGATTTTGTCTGATCATCTTTACCAAAGTGCATGAACTCAAAACTATAATGTTTCCTCCAGGAGTTCAGCCCGCCCAGCCCCTATCATACATACTAATAATTTACCGATTCAACTCTAGTTTTTGACCCGATAGAAGTGCGACGCACTGTGGCAATCAGGTCTAGTATAACCTGATTAGTATATTATCTTAATATGAAAATATTTGTATCTTCAAAAAAAAGAAAACTTCTTAGAGATAGAGAGGGAGGTGGGGAGAGGGTCAGGGGTTGTCGGTGACTGAGGGAGGGACAAGACGTGGAGGCAGTGGCCACTTTTGTCCTCGAAGGGGACCTATCGACGTCCCGAATCCAACTCAGAATCTTAACTCCTTCCCCTTCTGGGGGCACATTTCCCCCCCAACCACGACGGCCCCGCTCCACGTGGCGCCCCTCCCCTCGGCCAGTCACCTCGCCGCCGCCCCCGCCGCCGCCTGCCCCCACTCCATGCGGCGGCTCCTGCGGCCGGTCGAATTGACCCGCCGGCGGTGGCCTTTCGTGCGCTGTGGCTTGCAAGTCATGTCATAATGAAAAAGCGTGGCCAGCAAGCTTCATGTAGATTGTGGGCTCTGCGATACAGCTACCTTGGCCACCTCTAGCTGTTGCCTAGCGTACCTCCCCACCGTATTGCACACCTATAACCGAATTATTTAGAGAATTCTCTACATAATTTACCAAGTTTTGAGAGCGATAGCTTCGTGTTCGGATCACGATGGCCCCCTGTATAAATTGACTTTAAAAATATTAGAATTAATAAACGAAAGACTTCAAATTAGTATATATGTAATTAATTTATATTAGATTATTTATTTGATCATAAAAAATAAAAAATTAATAAATTTATGACAAATTTACCTTTTGCTAATTGTTGTTAAAATTGATCGCTAAATAGTAATTTATAATAGGTATAATCATTTGAGTTTTTTGTGGTATTAACTCAAAATGTTAATGTGCATTTGATGGTGTGAAACAATTTACTTGGATTCGTAGAGATTAATAGAGTGAAAAAAATGCAAATACCATCGTGCTATCTAAAATTAAAGGGTATATTATAAATGGGTATTTTTTTTTTTTTATAAATGGGTATTTAAACAAGTGAGTTTTGAGCAGCCGCACATCAGTATAATGATTTCCATTTCCGGGGCCGTAATTTTTCTCTTGAACAGATTAATTGTTTCTTTGGAGATGTGGCATGTCTAAGTGGGAAATAATTAAGGATTCCGTCGTATAAAATTGGGGGAAATATAATCATATAACAAATAATTGTGATGATGATGATCCAATTAGAATTGCTGCGCCTTCCTTCCTCCTTCGTCTGCTGTTCTGATTCTCTGATGGATTCTGCAAAGCAGGGCGTGATAAGACGAGACATGCTCTGGTCAACGGATGGGGTTTGGATCTCTCCCAAGTAAAGTGAAGCCAATGAAATGATTATCCATATATTTTTATGTTACTGGACTTGTGAAAATCCATGTGGGCTTGGCCCATATGGAAAAAGCCCACATAAAAGTGAAAAAGCATCGGAGTTAATACAAACATTAAAGTTGTTATCGTAATTAGAACAGAAATGCAAATTAATTTTGCTTGGTTTTTCCTGGAAAAGTGCGTCCTACCATTTTAAGTAGAACAATGAAGTTATCGTTGACTATAATTAATAATTTTGCTTGGTTTTTGGGAATGCAAACAGCATTTCACTTTCATTTAGATAAAGGTGAGGAGTACATGACCAAAGCTTCATGGTCATGTAAATCTCAAATTGTCTGAGAGGGGATAGATAGTCCAATTTCTAGGTAGGGATTTTTTTTTCTGTAAGCTTTTACAACCCAATCTGTGAGTTTATTAGACTCCTAATTATAATGGGCCAGTTGGAGATTCGGAAACCACACTAACATATCATGACATGCTTCAATAGGCACATGCACTCCCACTTAAGATGACATGGGATGAGTCTCTTCTTATGAATGATAGACATAACAAAATTATTGGATATGTGTTGGGTATGGTTGATTTTGACTCTGTGTTTTCTTAAATTGGGTTAAGCATGGAAATTTTTAGCAATATAAATTGAGTTAGGTATATATAAGGTACTGGTCACTAGATTTATGTTACTTGTAAATTGATCAAAATGGGTTTAAAAATATCTATCGGACCACTTTTAACTTGACTCGATCCACTTGTTTGACACGTCTAATCATTAGGGCCTGAGAGCAATGTTGGAGTTGGGGCTCAGATTGTAACCTTTCAATTGGTGCGAAGTGCAAAATAGGCAAAGCCCACCTTCTTGGACTCGGCCCGCTGAGACCAGCTAGGCCTGTATTGTCCTTTCCAGGCCCATTCAATCGTCATTTTTCTTTTTTTAATGCCCAGAATAGCTTTTGAAAAAGAGTAAATATTGTAAAAAGATACTTCCTCTCCGATTAGTTTTCTTTATATAGCGCAAATCCACCCCTATTAATTACAAGCATAACCCAAAAACGGTAAGTAAAAGGAAAGTCGCTGTCGTAGGCTTTTTAGCACTAATTAAATAATTAAAGACCTTATGTCTATCACTTTTTTCAAATAATAACTTTCCTTTTATAAGATTGTTGAATAATAAAGCACATTAATGAGAGAATGATGCCCTTTATTAACCAACCAAGTAAAATTTTTCACGAGAAAGGAGAACTGCTCAGAATCTTCAAGCTTAGTAGAATGCATGATTTGGAAAATATTTTCCTAATAATGATCACTTGCAAATATGAATTAACAAAAAATATTTTAATCATTCACAAAAATGTCTAGATAGAAATTATTGCTAATAACTAACAATATTTTTTATTGATTATTTATTTTAAGCGATACGATTATTCATTTATCACAAAACAAAGGGAAATAGAGTTTTTAACATCTCACTTCTCATTTATTGAAGGTGATCCGCTAATCTATTATTATATATTCATATAGATCAAGATAGTTGTCGCTAAACCAAACATGATGCACCGTCAGCCCTATATATTTCTAGGTACTTTATAGAAAGCAAACAAATCCTTCGGTTCAGCCTCGCAACATTTTCAAAAAAGTGCCATGAAAAGTCATGTCGTCCACCTGGGACGAGTGGAATTATTCGTTGAATACAATGCACAAGACGTCAATTCAAGAGATTAAGATTATATCATGGAATTTCATAAAATCAATAAAATATGCTCTATCATTCATAATATCTAAAATTCAAATCTACGGGCTTTCCTCTTCCACATATATAGGTGAAAAGTTTTTGTACAGGCAAATTGTATTTTCGTTTTTAAAGGTAAGATAAAGCATTGAACATGATCTCAAGAGTAATTTGATAAAACAAATAAGTCCGATTCTTAACTTATCTAACAATTTTTTGAGAAATAAATAACTTTTTTATTTCAAAGTTTTGGAGGAAAAGCCACAGCTAAAGGCACATTTGTTTCGCGAAAAAATAATTTTTGAAAAAGCATTTTAATAAAAATGATTGTCTGTATCGCTAACAAAAATGAAAAATAAAAAATATTTTCATTGTTCAAGAAAATGTTTAGACAGGAGTTGTTGTCAGTAATAAAAATATCTTTCATCGATTAATTATTATAATTGATACATCTAATCATTTTTAAAAAAATAATTTGTAAATCAATAATTTTTTGCAAAATAAACGGAATTTAATTAAAAAATTAGCTGCAAAAGAGTATGGGGCGTCTCCTAGATTTAGTAGATTCTCAATATAGCATGTGCAAGCTGCGTTTGTAGTCGGTAGTTGACAAAATAAACAGAAACATTATTGGCCAAACATGATTATGGTGGTCGGTTTTGATTTGTGGGACGGATGAGTTGCTTCGAGCAGGATACATCATGGTTTGGGTTTCCTTAACAGCAGCCTTTTCCCTATGCTTTAAGCTTTAATAAAATAAAATATGATCATTACTTTCTTCTTCTTTTTTCCCACCGCGTGCAGCTTCCATCTGCTTATTTCATTACTTTAATCAAAACCTAGATAATATATATACAGGATCAATTTCTCTAATCATGATACCGCAGTAGAAATTATTATCAGGGTTGCCGTCATTATTGCCATGTCGAGGAGTACAGGGCGCTAATTAAACATATTTAGCGAGAAAGGTTTTTGAATTTTTCACCACACTTTGTTACTTAAATTAGTGCCAAAGGGCATATTAACGTCATTAAATATGCTTATATCGATCAAGGGATTCGCCTATTGAGTGGAAGCAAAGGTTCATGCATGCAGCCTTTTGTAAAGAAGGAAAAGGAAAAGGGCCTTGCAAAAAGTGAAAAGAAAATCTCTCTTGAGGGAAGAGATCGGGGGAGAGCATCAAGCATGGGCTTAAGCACCTTTATAAAGTGTTAGGCAAGTGATCAAATTCTTTTTCAATTGAATAACTAGGAAAGAGGGAGATCTGAAGGGTTTTGGAATTCAACGAGATTCTTCAATTTAAGGTATCATCCCCCATCATTGCTAATGACGAGGGACCACAGTTTTTCTTCGACCTTGCATTCATGATCCACTTCGATTCTTATAGAAGGGCACGCGTGATCTTGAGGCTAGGCTTTTTTTTTATTTTTTTATTTTTTATTTTTGGTTGGGACTCCACCTAATAACCTTGACAAAACAAATCGTCAAAATCTTAGAATGTCTAACTCAAAACTTGAACTTATAAATAAATAAAGTTTACATGTATATTATATATTTTTGTAAAGAGCATATAAATTACTTAAATAAGTGACGTGGGATATTTTAATAAAAAAAAAGTTATTTGTTATGAAGTCAACAATTCGGTATAGATAGTTGTTACCAAAGTATTTCTAATAGAATGTAAGTTTCATACCATTGTGAGTCCATCAATAGAGATGGATCTACCGTTACCGTGGACCAAGGTTTGAAAAATTTGGGGAAGGGAGACAAGAAGTTTAATAATGAACGATTGTATTTGGTCTATTCCTAAAATTGAATCTAAGTGTCCGTTTGTTTTGGGAATTTTTTTTTTTTTTTTGGAAATTTGTTTTCCGATTTTTTTGATGTTTGAATAACGGAAAATTAATCAATTCATGGAAAATGTTTTGCATGAATTGAAAACAACAAACTTGGAATGGGGGGAAAATAACTTTAACTTCTAGTAAGAAGGAAACTACTTTCTCTAAATCATAAAATAAACGAAAATTAACTATTTTCCTTGAAAATGATTTCCATAGAAAATATTTTCTCTTATCATAAAATTTTAGTGAAAAACAAATCCTAAATTTTCAATTTACAGAAAACGTTTTCCATAAATTGAAAACAATAAACTTATTGAAGAGAGAATAACTTTTTCTTTTGATAAGAAGGAAATCACTTTCCCTTAATCATCAAACAAATGAAAACTAACCATTTTCCTATAAAATAGTTTATATTGAATTTTTTTTCCTTTCATTAAGTTTTCAATGAAAAAAGGGGTCCTAAATTGTGTTATCACTTAACAATACATTTGCAGGTGAACATTGTCGATGGAAGTTTTTCATTTTACGGGCAGTCTGTCAAGTTCTCGATGCCATTTGTGAAATAAATCTTTTCACAGCTAGCTTTGATTGTAAAAATTTTAATCTGACTAATATGTTGAATAGCACCAATGTTGATTTTAATACGTATTACTATTTAATAATAAGTTATTTTGCTTAAAATTTATTATTGCCTTCCCTTTTGTCTCTTTTTTAGTTCAGCATATTTCCCGTCTACAACCATAGTTTTTTATTAACTTTTTTGTCCACGTAGCTATTAATAAGTTATTTTGCTCTGCATAGCATATTTCGTCTACAACCATAGTTTCGTTCCCGACATGGTTTACACGTAAAAACCCTATTACAATCATTCACTCTCCTCTCGGTTGTTAAATTCGTCAATTTTGAAAGAAGGGCATGCCAAATCCAGATAGCAAAGATTTCGGAAAGAATATTACCTTTTTTTTTTAATTTTTGTTGATCATACTCTATTTTTACTATAATCCTCACTTTCAAACTTTTGTCTTATTTCCTTGCAAGGCGTAAGAGTCAAAACCCACTCCTTAAACTATATCATCATCACCTCAACCCTCTGAGAAGGTGGCGATTCAAACCCCCACCTCTCCCTTCCATGTTAAAAAGATAGCCACTGGAGCAAACCCTAGTGGTTGGAGAGAATGTTACTTCAATAATGGAAAGAAAATTGAAAAATGAATTAGTAGAGTAAGGAATTCAAAATGAAGGAAAATTGAAAGACATTGTTCAAATTAAAGAAAATCTAAGATTCTATTTATTTTGCAAAAAAATGAAAGATTTGAAAAATATTTTTTTTAAAATGATTTATTGCATCACTTGGAATAATTAATCAATAAAAAATATTTTTATCATTAACTACAATATATATATATATATATATATATTTATATATATATATATATTCATGAATGATAAAGATATCATTCGTCTATTCATTTTTATAAGGGATAGAAATAATTATTTTTAGGGAAATGTTTTTCAAATCTATTTATTTTCCATGAAACAAACATAGCCTAAAAATTATCTCATTAGTTACGAAATGCAATCGAAACCCTCAAATTGTTCAATCGAGTTTTGAGCCTTTTCTGGAAAGTTCAATCGAGATTAATATCTTTCGATTTGTTCAATCGAGTTCTAAATCTTTGCTCAAATATACAATTAAGTTTGAAAACTTATATTGGATATGTAATTTTAGGACGCCATTTAAGTGATATGCAAATGATCTTAAGTATTATTCAACCAATTAAAATGTTTAGGACATATTGCATTTTGTACGCAAAGTTTAGAACTTCTGATTCACTTTTCCCTCTAAAGAGAATTAGGATGAAGAAAACTAAATTAAAAAAAAAAAACTATATTTCAAACAAATGGAAAATATATCTCTAAGAAGTGAAGTTCACTAGGATCGAAACAACTTCAAGTTTACATACAAGTTGACTCTCAAATGGATATTTTGACAAGATACAAAACGGACACGGGGAACAACAAACTTGACCCCGAAACTATAGCCGAAATTGATATACTTTGCTTCAAAAGGGAGAATACATTCAAAGGAAAATTTGACGGTCTTTAATTGCCGAAGTTCTTAGGATGATCAACTATAGTAGTGAACTCAAAATTAGAAAAGAATAAGTAGAGTTAGCACGGCAATTCCAATTCAAAATAAAAAATCACCATCCACAAACCATATCAATCGGGACCAGTGGTCGACGGACTTTAGGAGATTTTGCAATAATGTAAACGCACTTGATTTCCATCATTCAATGCATTAAATCTTTATTTCTTCATAATTGATTAATTTTGGCCGAAACCAAATCAAATTTCCTGCGGAATGTTACCGGGGAAGCCTCCGTAGCCCATAAAGTTTTCCCGTTTTGTCGTGTCAGCTTTTCAGGAAAATTGATCGAAGTCCTGTGAAAATGCATCCGCTATAAATATATGGAAATTTAATGTACAAAGTAATCAAATAAAGAAGTAATGATTTGATTATAGAACTTATGGAAGTTTGGCGATGAACAATGAAATTTGACCACCTATTCATTCATCATTTTCCTCAAAAATCACCATCTGATGGGTCCATTAGACATGAATTAATACTTTATTTATTTCGTGAAAAATTTTCTATTAAAAAATATTTTTCTCATTCTTCGATATTTGAATTACTTGAAAATTTACACGATAAATGAAAAATCTATAATTAAACTCAAGAAGATTAGGGCTCAGAACAAAGACCTTGGCACTTGGCAAGGGAACCTCGCTCAGGTCCTTAATGGCCAAGCCCACAACCAAATGTCGAGCTTGAGACTTTGGTGCCTATGCTTAGGTCCTTGATGGCGATGCTCAAGACCTCAGGCCTATGCCTAGTTCCCCAACAGCCATGCTCGGGTAGGCTTGTTCCTAGGACCAAGTTCATCTAGGGGTAAATGGTTTCATGTTTAGTACAAGTTCCACTTGATATTTAGAACTTATCGGTTGGAACAAGTTCTTCGTTTTTTGGAATCTAGAATCTATCATGCATATCTTGGAAACTTGGAATTCAAAATCTACTATGTTATAGGTTTTATGGTCGATTTCAAGGTCTACTCAAGTTCTACAAATACTATTAATTAAAGGATTGTAATGAATTATTACATTTAATGACCATCACTTGTTACTACCATTTACAAATCATAACTTATATTTAGATGCACAAAAAATATGAAATGTCAACAAAGTAAATGTTTCAGTCATAAAATAGAAACTCAGACTAATGATTTGGATTATACACTTATCATCGAATGTCATAAAATATCGTAGGATCGCGTGAAGACATGGACTAAGAAAAACACAAAAACTTGTTATGGGTTCTAGGCTACAAGTTCAAGGTTCCACCAACCTTGAACCTACCAGTTGAAACAAGTTCCCTAATTCATGCAATTTGAGACTTACCTTGCACACCTTGAAATCTAGAACCCGATAGGTTCCCATTAGTCTAGTTCTCAAGTTATGCTCACCCCTTAGTCCTTCAAGGCTGGGACCAATTCCTTAGCAAGTGAGCCTAGGTCCCTAGGTCCCTAGGTCCTGCAAAATTGAGCCCAAGACTCCAGTGCTAGTGCTCAAGTCCCCATTGACTATGCCCAAGTGCTCGGCTCCTGTGCCCAATTCGCCGCCGCTTGAGCCCAAGTTCATAAGGTGTGCGCAGGTTCCTAGCAACCATGCCTTGGTGTCATGCTTCAATGCCTAAGTCATTAATGCTCGGGCTCCAGTCTATTGAGGTTAGGTCCATAGTCATAAAGGTTGAGCTCGAGTCCATTGAAGTAAAGCATTGGTCCACAGAGGAAGGGCCTAAGACCCCGATGCCTGTACCAATATCCCTAGCAACCATGTCCAAGGACCCGCCTCTCATGCCAAATTCCATCAAGTCTAAGCCAAATTCCTCGGCAACCGAACTTAGGACCTTGACAGTCATGCTCAAATATCCAGCTTTGGTGCTTGGGCTTGTGTTTGCAAAGGGAGGGCCAAGGGCCTCGGCACTTGTGCTAGAGTTTGGAGGGCCATACTTGGGACCCCGATGCTTGTGATCGGGTTCTAGCGGCTATACATGGGTACTTGGCTCTTGCGCCAAAGTCAAGGCTTAAGACCTCGATGCGCTTGCTTGGGTTCTTGGAGGCCATGCATAGGTATCTAGCTCTTGGACCCAAGTCACTAACTCCTAGCCTCGGCTCCTCGACAAAAGGGTTGAGGTTCATAAAAGCTAAGCCTACATCCTTCGAAACTGGGCCTTGGATCCTAGTGCTCATGCCTGAGTCTCTGGTGATTGTGCATGGGGACTTGGCTCTCACACCTAAGTCATTAGTGCTTGTGCTCAAGTTCTCAATGACTAGGCCTTAAAAACTTCTACTGCTATGTTTGAGACCTCAGCGACTCAATTGGGTATTCCTTATATCATATAAATAATGTAATCTATTTAGCAAAATAAAATTAAGTTCTCTTTTTTAAATAATAGAAAATTATTTCCAACTCTTCCATATTTTAATCAAATAACGAATAATATTATCATTTTTCCAAAAATAGATTATCGGATCAAGAAAAATGTTAAATTTTTTGTAAAATCGATGGAGCCTCATTTGATAAGTTTATCCTTTAGATTAGGTCTATATCCTACGGCTACCTTTGAGGGGTACAGCGTGAACTGTTTCGCAGTGGATATTGCACGGAGGGGAGGACTGAAAAGCTATCTATTAAAAAAATATAACCCCACCTCCATTTTTTAATTCCATAAAAATTGGAATAATAATAACCTTAGCTTCCAGCAAGATCACAGCCGGACACATTGCCTTTGACAGATTATTGGCTTTTGACCGGGAATGGATTAGTTGGCTTTAAGTTAGTACAAGAGATTGCAGTTCAACAGCTGGAAACTGTACCAGGACTACGAGGTAAATTTACATGATTATATTCCCATTACATTATTCCATCCCCATATTCTAAAAGGCTCCCCCAAAAATATTAAAAATTATAATATAAATATATTTTTATAAAAGGTTCCAGCTATTTTTCATCGAAAAATTCATTCAGGAGTACCATTAGAGACACATTGCACCATAAGGAATCTTACTGTTGGGCTATCAAATCAGAACCATAGTAAATAAAACGCAAATCCAACAAGGATTTCAATATCGAACTAGAGATATATAAGGAATGTAAGGTACAACATGACGAGCATAAAGGTGATCTAAATAGTCAAACTATTGATCTCGTAAGCATCTTACTTTACACTATGGAATTCGAATCTCTTGCGTGTCACGGGGTATTCAAGTTTTTTCTCTTTCCTAAATTCATCCGCGTCTTTCAATATTTATCTCTTTACAAACACTTAAATTTTACTTTTTTCTCATCAGTACATCTGGAAATACAATCTGCCAAGAAAAAAACTCCATCCAAAGCAGACAAAACCGAATATAAAACAATACGTATCCAATTATCCATGAAGGTTATTGGGTATTTTATAGCAGATCCATGATCCCATGGAATTAAAGAACGAGTTCTCACTGGTTGTTGTGGGGATCTAGTCTCATTTTCCTTACACAGTCAGCAACCAAGAAATGGGATGATGGTGGTGGTGCTTATGGAACTATGGTGGATCTTGGTCACACCATAAACTCTCTCTCTCACCTAATAAAATATAGAGGCTGGTTAGTTGGCTCTGAGAAAACTGTGCCTGTAACAGCAAAGAAAGCTTTGTAGGAAATAGTTGGCAAGCGTGTCAGTAACCAAAAAGAGTTAAAAAAAGAAGAAGAAGAAGAAGAAGAAAAGTCTAAGATAAGATTACATCGAGCAAGCTGTGTTTAGCTTCCTTGATGAGGACGGTAGACATCGTATGCGGGTAATCTTTCATCCGTGAATTTCAATGTAATAGATTTCTGCTGTTCGACAGATCTTGGTGTGAGCTGTTGCAGTACTTTTACATTTCGATTTTGTGAAAAAAATCCAAAAGGCGGTATCTTAAGCATCATAGATTGATTAACCCGAAGAGAGAGACCTATGAGCCTTGCTCCTCTCAAATCGTGCAAAAGAAACTGAAAAGCACAGGGAAAAAAATAGTAAAATATGTCTACTGATAAAGAACTTACAGAGGGGTAGATGCTTGTGAGGAGGGGAAAAGAAAAGATAAAAAAAGAGTGTAGGTTCCGCAATAATTCAAGAACCAGAGAGCTGTTGGCAGGGGCTGGTCTTAATTTTTTAAGTCATGCAATTAACAAGACCATCTTCAGAAGGTAAGCAAAGCTCCTCTTTCCTAATCAGTGTACTTATTCAAGCAGTTCCCTCAGTCCCTCTCTCTCTCTCTCTCTCTCTCTCTCTCTCTCCTGCTTGGAGCCCTCTTCATTTTCGTTTGATGAGCACAAAGATTGAAACTTGATGAATTCTTTCTGCTTCTGAGAAGCTCGCCCTGCTTGTTGTAATATTAGGCGAGAACCTCAAGGGCTCAAAGGGTGCAAGCAGGCACTCTCATGCTTGGGGGTAACTGAGCTGAAACGCTCCGCCAATTTCGGCTGTTGCAGAATTCAAGTGGAACGTTAGTCTTCTTGGCCCTGTCCTGAGTATCCCCTGAAAGTACCTTGAAAAGGGTATCTGCAACTTCTTTTTTCTTGGTTATGGACTCCAAGAAATTGGAATGGTCAATGTGCATTAACTGCCCTAATCATTCTTCTTTCTTAGGTCGTTTCTCCTAATTAGAACTGATTCTTGTGCAATTGGGTCATATTTAAGAATCCTTGGACCTTGAGCGAACCTTCAGTTCAATTTCTCTCATTTTGGAGCGGTGATGTGCGTGTAAGTTGAGGCATTTGTTTCTTTTGTCAAGCAGAAGAGGAGGAATCTGCTTTCAATTTGTTAGGTTGGTCGCAAGTGAGCTGTTCCTCACCAATTGGTCATTCATTGTTGGTTTTCCTCTACTTTATGCTCTGAAAGGTTCACTTTCTTTTCTGTAAGGAGAATTTTTTCCCGTCTCTCCTCCCGTTCGGGTGGGGTTGTTTGGCGTGATTTCTTTTTTTCTTTTCTTTTTTCTTTCCCTTAGAACAATAGGCAAGAGAAGCTGGTGCTCTTGTAGATTTTGTGCCTGATATATCTCGGATTTGTTCACTTACTTTGCCTTACTAGATGCTGAAATGAGAGGTTCCTGTTTTCTTCTTTAGCTGCCTCTGTCGATTCTACATAAAGCTGCCACCAAAGTCACTGGCTTCTTCTTGAGTCCTGCTATATCACCAGCTCACTGTGGTCAAACCCACTTTATACATTATGCTTTTATAACTCATATAGCTATAGGGCGATTCTTTGAGTCCAAAACTTTGGTTTCTGCATTCTGAATATGAATAATAGTGGTGGGGGTGGTGGAGATGATATGGGGTTTCCTGATGGAGGCAATAGCGCAGCGAATTGTCCATCCTCGGGCATGATCGCCAATTCCATATCAGAAGAAGTTCCTATGATGGCTATGAGCTCAATGTCTACGTTGGAGAGACCTCCAATCTCGGTTGACCCTTTCTTTACCTCCGGGTGGGATACACTGGCCTCATTAAGTCATAATGAGAATTATGGGAGTTCTTCGTTGGTTTCCCACGGCAACTTTGTTGGTTCATCTTATCCAGTTTTGATGGATAACCAAGGTTTCGGGAGGAATGGCTCTACTCAACTAGCTCAATGCCTGTCTGATCCAAGGCTTCAGTACATTGGAAGTGGCAGCATCTCTGAAATGGTCGGTGGCTCCTTTGGGCTGCCCGAACTTAATCATCTAGCTAATCATGGGTCTCTGCCAAATAGTGCCTCCAACATAAATAGCAGTGGCTGCGAGAGAAATTCAGAGAAAGGTGCACAATCTAGTGAATGCCAAAATTCTGGAGAGGAACCTCTTGGATCTTCAGCCGGAGATAGGAGAAGAAAACGAAGCCCCGATCCAAGTTCTCAGTATTGCTCAAATAAGGTGAATCGACTTATGCTGCAATGATGTAGACAATATGATGACTTTGATTTTCTGTTTTAGTTATGTGGTTATTAATGTCATTAGAAAATTGATGTTTGTTTGTGATAGAACAATGAGGGGGACAATTCTGATGTTCTGAGATTGCAAAATGAGAAGAAACAGAAGATCGAACAACCTGAAAGTGCTGATTTTTCTAAACATAGTACTAAACAATCAAAAGATGATTCTTCTAATGATGGGGAAGCTCCCAAGGAGAATTATATTCATATGCGAGCACGAAGAGGCCAAGCTACCAACAGTCACAGCCTCGCGGAAAGAGTAATTCCTATTTGCCCTAGTTGAATTAGCACTTTAGAACTAATGCTTATAGAGTTTCAACTCTTTTCGGCTTCAGGTTAGAAGAGAGAAAATCAGCGAGAGGATGAGAATGCTTCAGGAGCTTGTTCCAGGATGCAATAAGGTAATTTTTGGCAGGCCACCATCTGAGATATATATTCCTATGATTTTGGATGGGTGGTCACTGGGTTTAGTGATTTTTTTGCTCAGATTACTGGGAAGGCAGTGATGCTCGACGAAATTATCAACTATGTGCAATCCCTGCAACAGCAAGTTGAGGTACGCTTCATCTGGAATATGTTCCTTGTGCTGCAAGACGACGCTGTTGTTTTTAAAAAGTTGCCATTGAGGTCCTGGAACAACTGAGGCACTATGTCATGTCCACATTGTGCGCATGCTTTTTTTTAACTATTATGAAAACTTAATCTGATTCGCCTTTCACCTAGTTCTTATTTTCTCCGAAACATAACAACTTAATCATGTCACTGTGGTCATCAGCAAAATGACAAGATGATGCAAGAAAGGATAAATTCCACTGATCCGCAACCTCTGAAGTCATGACAAATGTTAAAAACTGAACTGCACAATGACTGTAAACTAGATGGGTTAACTCACTGTTGCCTTTTGCTCTCCTTTAATTATACTTTGTATCTTGCAGTTCTTGTCAATGAAGCTTTCCACCCTCATCCCTGGACTGAGCATTGACTTGGAGAAGGCTCTATCCAAAGAAGTAAGTCAAGAACAATAATACACTTGATCTTGACAAGATAATGAACTTTCTTCTGCAAAAATGCCAATAAGACATTGCTTGGCGAGTTAATAACTTCTAATTTTATGGCTTCCAGACTCATTCGCGAGGTGGTGGTGCAACAAATCTGGCACTCAACCCTGGAATGGGCTTACCTCACCTTTATGCACAAGGAGTCCTTAAGGGGACATTGCCAATCATGCCGAGCACAGACCAGTATCGTCCCTTAAGTCAGGTTTAGCTGCAATGAGTTTTCTCACGAAATCTACTCCAGCGATTTCCTTTTTCATGTACTGACATTTGTGATCTTCTTTTGTGCCTAGGCTTCACTGGATGGCGAGCTTCAAGCTCTTTATAATATGGGGTTTGATTCCATTTCAGGTATGGACATCATGAAAGTGAAACCGACTAATTCACTCAGGAGTTCTTGGGCATTCTTGAACATTTTGAATCTCTCTTCTAACTTAGCAAGAGACTCCTCTCGTTTCCACAGGGCGCATGAAACCGGAGCAAAGAATGTGAGACGCAAAGATCTCCATTCCCACAGCGGAGGATTTTCGATGACTTCAAGCAGCATTCTGTGAATTCAATTCAATCCAGAGTGATCGGAAAAGAAAGGAGTTGTATAGATGATCAACTTGTAACTGTTCATTCTTCGCAATTTTTAGCTGAAGAGGATGATGACTCTAAGCATTTAACCAGCAGCACATACTGATTTCTGGACTCATATTCTGTGACTCCGATTGTTGATGTAGATGGCCAAGAAAATGCAAATCATTCTTATCATTCTGATGGTTCGGTCTTATTTCTTTTACCAATGGAGGGGTCTAAGCCCAAGAAGGAGATGCTCACCTTACGGACCATGCTCCTCCGCTTTGGGCCTCCCGGCAAGCTGCGGGCTTTTCATCACGTCCACCATCCTTACCCTTGCAATCCAGTTTTGTCGTTGAAAAGTAGTTTGCTTTACTGGCAAATCCATCCCGAGGCGAGGCTGTATGTTTAAGATGGTATCGGCAATGAGGGGTCCTTCGCGCCGTAGCCTTTTACCAATTCCATTCAAACGCCATAATAACTCGGCCTTGACGTAGCCATAATAACTCGGCAATGAGGGGTCCCTCGCGCCGTAGCCTTTTTACCAATTCCATTCAAACGCCATAATAACTCGGCCTTGACGTCAAGGTAGAAAGAATCGGTGCACTGTTTTCGGCCATTGACGGGCTTGACTCTGTCGCTGTTCAAACGAATGGAAGCTGCTAGCAGCATGTGGTGTATTGCCGCACACCTTTCTGTCACAAGCCCCCTTAGACAGTAAAGATAAGACTTAAATTGAAGATCGAACCGAAGGACCCATCCATTCGTCTAACCTATGGGTAGAGAGACGATCCAGGAAGCATTTAAAAGCCTCTGCTCCCATATTTAATTAAGAAAAATTACTTTTTAAACTTACACATTTGTCAATTCATTTTTAAACTTTTGAATTTTGTCAATTAATCCTAACCTTTGAGCGGAATTTTCATATAATCCTTCGGCCAATTTTTGCCGGAAATCGCTGGCTTGTCGGTCTAGTCATTGTCGGCTCTTGTGAAAATTGATTGAAATAACTATATTGGAATTTTGTACAAATGTTAAGAATTAAATTGATACATTTGAAAATTTTAAGACTAAGTTAACATCCGCAAAATAAATTTAGGACCGATTGGACAATTTCCTTTATTTAATATAGAAGATCAATCTTCTTATACTGGTTTTTGGGCCAAAGAAAATATAATATCAAACTGGAGAAATAATGCCCGTTGCTTGGACCAGGGTGTACAATTTATTGTGTATAAAAAAAAAAAATCGAAGATTAATACCATGAAAAACCCAAAATCAGTACATTTGTGATAAATTTACAAAAAATTAATTTTTTGACCCCTAAAAACCTCAAACTTGTACATTTATGATAAATTCACCATTCATTTATTTTCATTAAATTTTACCGTTAGATTGTTTAGTTAGAAGACATGTGATAGTTGATGTGTGCATCATCTTGATGTTTTGGGGTAAATTTATCCCTACGTTTGTCATAAGCATACTAATTTATGATTTTTAGTTAGTAGACATCGTATTAATCCAAATGGGTGGTAAGTTTAGGGTTTTTATATAGTTTTTGATAAATTTATCATAAATGTACTGATTTGAGATTTTTTGTGATAAAAAAATTAGTTTATAATAAATTTGTCACAAATGTATCGAGTTTTAATTTTTCTTTGTATTAACCCAAAAATAAATTGAAATATTCATCTTCAAAATTCAATTAATCCATACAAAATTCAAGATTTATAAATTCATCTTCTATTGTAAATGTATTTGCTTTAATCACAAACCGATGTGATTTATCTTAATTGGCATATTTACTTACCCGTCATTATGTACATGTGTTGTGAATTTTAAACATATATTCGAATTTTTATGTTTCATATTTGCTAAAATATCCCTAGCCAATGGCTGGTGATAGCAGGTGGAGTGAAAAAGGTAAAAAAAGAAAAGAAAAGAAAGAAGGAAATTTTATTTTAAAAAATGCAAAAATTGTCAAAGTGGAAAAAAATACTGGTGCTGGCTAGACACTGTGTCAACGATTCAAATGATTAAATTAGTAAATTGTCAAAGGATTTAGGTTTAAATTGGCCAATTGTCAAACAATTTATGATTAAATTAGCTCATTTAAAAGATTTAGAACTAGATTGACCGTTGTACAATAAGCTTAGGAGTCTTTGAATGGCTGGTGCTAGCTAGACTACTGTGTCAACGATTCCGAAATGATCAAATTAGCAAATTGTCGGATTTAGGATTAAATTGGCAAATTGACAAATTGACAAACATTTTATGATTAAATTAGCTCATTTAAAAGATTTAGAATTAGATTGACCGTCGTACAATAGGCATAGGAGTATTTGAACAATTTTTCCATCAAATAAGTGCTAGTAAGTAGACTCAAAGAAGAGTTGATAATTTTCTACAAAAGTTAGTAAGTTTAACATATTAGTTAGTTACATCAATAATTTGGTTCATTATTGAAAAACAATCAACTAAACGTTGATATTTTTGCCAATGTTGTCAATAATTTACCGATGTGTTATCTCCTAAAGAAATTAACGTTAAAAATTTTACCAAATGTTGTCCTACAAACTGGTACAATCGTCCAAGAGACACTCTGCTAAAACTCTTCTTTTGACATTGCTTTTGGAATCCGGATAGAAAGATACATTCATCTAGAAAAAGAGTCCTGACAGTGATTAAGAGATTCAGCCAAGAGAGAAAGAGACGGAAAGAAAGCACTTTTTTCCTCTTTCCGCTAATGCCAAGTTTCAATCAGCCTACAGTAAAAGGCGAAGAAAGAGCTGGCTGCCGACAAAAACAGAACTCAAATCGATCAGCTGGAGGACCACTTTCCCTTGGAAACTGTCAAGACACTACCGTGAATTTGAACAAACTAGAATTTAAGTTTTGAATCTCCAATTCATTGGTAATGTGGAGAGAGAGAGAGAGAGGTTTTGGAGTGGTCCAGCTGCATCGCCAACCATAACTTGGTGAGACGAGAGTTTGTACTTCTGAAATGGGGTTGGGCCACATCGTCCCCACCCAACAACATCAGACAATCGCAGACAGACAGAACACTCACTCTCCCATGTGCTTGTTCTTGTGCATAAATAAAACATGGCTTACCCACTATCCAGTGTCTTTAAATTGCATTTTCATGACTACAGCTAAAGCTCACTACTCCTTGCCTGATTGGCCCATTTCCTCACTAAATAATCCCAGCTTCAATGCCCTTCTGAGGGAAATCACAACAGAAAATGAGAGCTCAAGCTCAAGGGTCACTTTTAGCCAATCATTCTAGAGGATAGAGCCTGAAAGGTTAGGTGTAGGTGGAGGGAGGATGTTAGTGGCATGAGGAAAGAACCGTGTGCATTGCATAACTCATCCAGGGCAGAAAAGGTCATTTGTAAGAGTTTGGAAAACCTATAAATAGCAATGTGCAAATACTTGGATCTATTTTATGAAAGTCGAAAAACCCAAAAAAATAAAAAGGAAATAGAAGAAACATTTCCCTGCCCCCTGAAGACCAGCAAAAGCTTCACTGGGCAAAGGTGAATGAGACTGGAGGAAAGGACAGATGCGCTTGGCGTTCATCTGCCCATTTCTTCTAATTTAGAAAATAGAGCTAGCCATGAAGCCAACGGAAATTTTCTATTGGTTTTCACAATCACCCTGATGCCAACATCCAAACAGAGAATTCTCCAATTGCTTGGACAAAAACAGATGCAGAACTTTGGAGCTCAGTTGTTGTGACCTCACTGGAAGACCTGGAATTTAGGTCAGGAACATAGAAAAGGGCAAAGATACTGCACGGGTAATGATGCAATAAGTGAGCCAGTGATGGCCCTTCTTTCTGCCTCAAAAGAACATATTCTTATGGTAATAAAACCGAGGCAAGACAACTGACAAGAACCTATACACCAATTCTCTGAAATGAAGATATATAGAATGTTCAGACAAGGGTCCTACAACCCTAATGGACTAAATTATACTCATGAATTACCTGGAACCGAACCAATATAGAGAGAGAGAGAAGCAGCGAAACTAGACAGGTCATCAAGGTAATCTGCACTGCAAGAAGAAGTGATCTGCTTCAACTGTAACCGCAATCACTTTCTGAATGCTTTGAACAAGGGAGTATTTCTTACAAAAGAATTGACTCAAAAACAAAAGAATTCAAAAGAAAAAAAAAATAGAGAATGCAGACTAAAAGCATCAGGACAGTACAAAGCATCCCCCTTACTAATGTGATCGTCTCTCCAAGATGGCAATTCCTGTTTCTGTCCATTTTAAGGCTCGTTCTTTTTTTTGTATTTGGGTGGGAACTGCACCTAGGTTTATACAGAGGGTGGAACCTAAAGACAAGAAATGCACCACCCCATTCCTCTACAACTTCTAAAGATTCCTCTGCTCGTGTACAGTATTATTTGCGTGCACTGCCACCCATTCTCTGGCTTCTACATCCGCAAAATATTACCCGAGTTATCAACTCGAGAGCCCGACTTACTCGACCTGCTCGCCGATCAAGTCCAGACCAACCAGCAAGAAAGAAATCCCCTGGAACAGCAAAAAGTAGAAATGTATGCCCTGAGCCGACAATAAACTCCTTGCCGATGCCGTGAGAAGAAGAAATGCCAAAGAAAGCTCCTTCACATAAATCCTATTATGTTTCTTCTTCCGAGAAGCTAACTTCTCCTGCTTTTGGATTTCCTCTTTCATTTCCTCAAGATCAGGAACTGAAACCCCTCTTTGGTGCTTTGGCTCCTTATCAATTAAGGCCACAAGGTCACCCTCAGAAGACCGACCAGATTTTTTGGTCACCACCCACTCATATGCGCTTCCTAGCTGAAACAGTCCAGATATCATCGCATTGAACTTAGTGACGGACATGGTGTTCTCAAAGAGGAGGTAAGGGACTATGAACGGAAAGGATTTCGGAGCTGGAAGAATGTTGAGAAAGGACATGGTGGCTGGAATGTAGCATACGACCCAAGCAGGTAGCTCGGCCTCGGGAACAAACATAGTCATAGGAAGGATGATACAGAAGAGGGTGAAGGAGTAAAAGGGCAATATGAGTTTTCGGAGGAGAAAAAACAGAAAGATCATATTAAACTTCTTCCATACGCTGATCTGCATTGAGAAAGATAAGAATCAGAAAACTAGTAAGAGTCAAAATCTTCACATTACTTACTCAAAAGACATCATTAAGCTTGATAAGGAAAAACTAAAGATAACTAAAGATATAGTAAATACCTTGGATCGGATAATGTCGAGCAAGCACAGCCGAAACAACTGCATTGGGCCAGAATGCCATCTGTGTTGTTGCTTCCTGTAAGCTTCGTATGATTCTGGCAACTCACACTGGCACTGTAACATGTGAAAGAAAACATGGCACGTAGCATCTTAATACACTGTTTAAAGATCTATGGGATACCCAGACTTGATGACTAAAATAACAATTCCATCGTGACTTTTACATTCTCAAAGGATAATAGTTCTTTTTTTGGTAAAATTCTCAAAGGATAATAGTTCGTAATATAGAAAACGCTAAAGTGAAGGATTGAATTGACTTTTGGAAGTGCCAGGTCCAAGTTATTATGAAGCTATAAAACTATAAAAACGCACATTTATCATCAACTAATATCTGTGAACTACCATGGTGATGCAATGCGAAACACAACTCAATAATCCTTTTCCTTTATTAATTTAGATGTCAGTAAAACAGAAGTTAAATTCTCTATTAGATAATTTACCTTAGATTCCACTTCAGTTTCACTCAGAAATAAGCTGAAAAGTACCAATTACCTCAACATCATTCAGGAAAACAAATTTCCAGCCTCGAAGGTGAGCACGGACAGCAATATCCATGTCTTCCACCGTGGTTCTCTCCAACCAACCACCAGCATCCTCTAGGGCCTTTATCCTCCAAACACCAGCAGTCCCATTGAACCCAAAAAAATTGATGAAAATACCATTTACTTGCTGCTCCACCTCAAAATGGAAAGACAAATTAACGTTCTGTAACCGCGTAAGCAAGTTTTCATCCTTGTTGACAAAGGACCATCTTGCCTGAACTAGTCCCAGCTCTTCATTATCCTGAAATAACAAATTGGACATGATAATTAGAATACGACCAGTTCGAGCATCACAAAGCTAACGTATCCTACTCAGTTATTACAACGACCACAGTAGTAGTGCTCATTTGTTCGGCCAATTCCACAACTCAGGTTGAGCGAGAGACTAGTTAGTACCTTGAAGTGAGGAACTGTCCTCTTCAAAAAGTCAGGAGTGGGCTGAAAGTCAGCATCAAAAATGGCCACAAACTCATAATCCTTTACATAGCTACAGTTCATGGCAGACTTGAGGTTACCAGCTTTATACCCATCTCTAATTACCCTATGCCTGTACAGAATGTTGGCTCCTTCCTGCTGCCATTTTTGCACCTCCTCTTTAATCAAAGATTGTGTCGTCGGATCGTCCGAATCGTCGAGAACTTGAATTAGCAAGCTCGTTTTCGGCCAATCCAAATTACATACAGCAGCTATTGATTGTTGATACACCTACAAAGAGAGATTCCTAAGTATCAGATAAAAATCATCTCTACCAGCATTAAATGACCAAATAGCATCATCAGCCGGTTAAACATTCTCACCTCCTTCTCGTTGCACATGGGAATTTGAACAAGAACCATGGGGAAGAACCCGTTCTCGCCTGATTCAGGATCAACGGCAGCTCCGCTCTCTTTGGGTACTGGCTTGATCTTCTTGAACTTTATCCAGAAACAGCCCAGGCACAGAACGAGCCTATCTATGCTCTGGATAAGGAACAGCACAATGCACACATTGGCCAAGAACTGCAACGGCGGAGCGAGATACTCCACCCGAATCAAAACCCACCTCGAATACAAGGAATTGAAGGCACCCTTAACCCCTAAAGGTGCAGCTAACAAGTACTGCAATTCGAGAGCTCCGAAATGCCAACCCTTAAAGTATGCAGCAACCTCAAATCCTAGCAACAAAATCGACAACCAAAGAAACGCTTTTATACACGCATAGATCCTGGACTTCACAGTGGGGTTCTCCTTCTCTCTGCCGCTGCGAGATTCGCCGGTCTCGGCTTCGTCGGCATCAGCGTCAGTCCTTCCGGAGGCGACGCGGCGCCGCACCGCGGAGGCGAGAGTGAACGCCGCGCCGGCAATGGAGGTGAGGCAGCCGGCGGCTTTGTGGGCCTTGAGGAGGAGGACCCAAGTGAGCTGCTTGGCGTTCTTGTTCCGGCCCTTGTCGCGGACCCTGCCCGACGTCGCGGAGTCGCCGCCGATGAGGAAGTCCTCCTCGGACGGCGACTCGAGCTCGACCATGGACCAATTGGGGTTCTCCATCTTGACGACGACCGGGGTGCCCTTGTGGCCTCCTTTCGCCCACCAATCAAACGAGGGCGCCATTCTTGGTCTTGGTCTTCGTCAACCTTGATCTAGAAAAAACACCCACTTCGTACAGTTTGGTTCTACGGGCTAAAGATTGGAGCTTTTCCAATTTTCGCAAGATTTAGCCGAGTCCCAGAAGAGGAAAAGCCAAAAGGAGCTAGGAATTTAGCCTCATTCTTGTGCTAGTAGGGGAGAGACACACCAGCCGCGGCGAGAGGGAGAGGGAGAGAGAGAGAGCGCTTGTGTGGATTCAGATAAACCAACTGCTTCAGAGGAAGAGAGAGAGAGGGAGAGGGAGAGGCAGATGGAGAGGGACGCGTGGAGGGAGCACCGGAGCGAGGCGTCTCTAGATCATGGCGACATTGGGAGATGAGTTATACGGGGGGCTAATGAGAAGAAGAAGAAGAAGGAACAGAGAGCGTTCTAGAGAGAGAAAGCGCGGTGCTGCAGAGAGAGGGACTACGAGGGAGAAAAATGGGATAGAGTCCAAAAGTGCCTACACATTCGATTACAGCTTGCAAAAGGACGTCTCAAATGGCATTGAAATAGAGAGAGAGAGAGAGAGAGAGAGAGTGATGTAAAGAGAGATATGGAAAGAAAGGGATGATAACAGCTCAACACGCCTTTGATTTTATTTGGATTCCGAAATTGATTACACAAGGTATAGATGGAAAGCAAAAATCCCCTTTTTAACTTTCAACAGAAGCACACACACTAACACGAAGGAAACACGTTTTCTCCGTCAAGATAAAAATTGCATTTTTACCACGCTACACGAAAGAAAATGTCCCAGATTTCGAGCACATCGAATCGCATCCGCTGCCACCCCCTCCCCCTAATTCACGCTCCGATGCCCGCTTCTTCCCAATCTTGGAACATTCCAAATCCCCACTTAACCAAGAAAGCCGTCCCGAGAATCGCAAGATGGAATAAAGACTGCCCTCTTTCCAAAGATCTCGTTCCTATTATTTACTCCTCTCGATTCTCAACGGAAAAAACATCACCTTTACACCCCCCGGTGGTAGATCTCACCAACCCAAGATTGTCCCTCCCTTTATGCGCCGTTCCTATGTTTTGGCAGGGGCGGTTTTAATCCTTTTTCTTGGCAGGAAAGATGAATGTCAGACGGCAAGAACGATTAGCTGGGGAACATAAGAACAAACCGCGAGATGTCTGATGCGATACGATTCCACCGCTTTCTTTTTCCTTCCCCCCTGTGCGGAATGCGGATGCCCCACTCTTCCGGCAAAGGGCGATTACGGTCGGGTTCGCGCCCGCGCGCGCGTGGGGATCGAACGGAGAGAAAATTTCTCCTCCCCCTTACGTCGAAATTCCGATGACGGGTTAAAAGAGCCGGGTGAGAATGACGATGGACAAATGGGCAAAGGAAAAAATGGGGGTAAAAGAAAAGGTCTTTCGTTTCTTGTGGGGACGATGGATACGAGCAGAGGCAAAACCAGAGGCGGAGGAAGGGGGGGTTTGAAAGGTTGAAAGGTGACGGCTTGACGAGGCAACAACCGCCCGTGTCCCGACGTGGCAAAAGCCGGAAAAAGTGACGTCTTTCGGAGGAAATTTTTTTTTTTTTTTTTTCTGTTCTGTTCTGGTGCATTATGTTGTCTTCGGCCATTTATTTTATTAATTCCTTTGGATGGATGTCAGAAACCAGGAGGTAATTTTCACGAGGACCCCGGTTTTCGGTTTATTTGCAAGTAAAAATGTATTTCGAATTTCGTAAAAATAAAATAAAATAGAGCATCGGATATGGTTCTAAAGAGTGGATGGATATTTCAATATTGGCGTATTGTTTTAGGATTGTAAAAATTGCAATATTTAGAAAAGAAATAAAGATTGTTTACATGTACCTTATTGAAATCGACACGTGCCGTTCTTGAAATGGCATAGTGATTGAAATGGGCGATTAAATGACATTTGCATGTCTTTAGGGAGTAAGTAATTATTCCTTTGGATTAAGATCATGTATGGAATTTCAGACCAAGGATTGGATTTTTTTAAAAATAAATTGGAAAAAATTCAGAACTGTAATTTTATTTTATTTACTTTCTTGACGTTAATTTTGGAATACCAATTATAATGAAAGTGAAATGCTTGCAAAGTTCTCTATGATTTTTTATTTTTCCGAAAATGCATGCACGCAGCAGAAATAATTTCAACCCTTCTATACAGTCACAAAAATAATAACCAAAGCATTGCAATGATAAATATGCCTATAGAAAGTCATTGGATACTTCCGAAATAAAAATGCGTCGTCTTCTCTATGGTATACACTCATTTGTCGCATGTCGAGTGTTATTAATGTTTTATTAATATTCTGTACAATAATGAATTATCAATGAGCGCTTAAGATTAACGATATGTTCAAAACATTTAACATTTGGTAATTTGGACGGTCAAATCATGCGTGAACGCACTAAGCCGGTGGTAAAAATAGGACTGCTAGCAGTGGTCAATGCTTAATTTTATTTTAATCACCAACTCGGGAATTTGCAAACGCCCTTCCAACTTTTGGGGCCTACCGTAATTAGCCCCTTTATCTTTTAAATTCTTTAAATAACTACTCACCTAATCATTCAAACATTTAGTGTCCCTTCCCCGTTCATGGTTCACAACTTTTTCTCCAATTGTCTTTAAGAAATGCTCCCAAAAGGAGTTATTTAAAATGTGAAAAGTCTCCTTCGGCAGAAGTGACTTGACATAACATTGGATTTGGCATCCAAGAAAATATTTTGAATTTTTAAATAATTTATCATGATTGCTCAATCTATCTATCACGAGAAATTAAAGCTGAAATCAAGAGAAGATTCACTTTTGTGTTCATCACATGGCACTTTGCTTTGCCTCTCTCACTCATTAATTGCCGGCCGGACACAAATTCGGATAGTATAATCTAAATGAGATAGTTTATTTTAAATTCAGAAATCTATCTAATGCATAAATTAAACTAAACGGTGTCTAAATCATAATATTTGTATATTCTACTAAATTCAGCAAAAACTGTTTAACTAATATTACAAATTCGCTCAAAATAGTGGTGATATAGTCTGGGAAGAAAATTTTAATGAAAATCTCTATTGATTTAATTGCTTGATTAGTTGATATAATGCAAATAATAATTTAATTAATAAATTGAAGATCATGTATGGAATTTCCAACATGGAAAGGGGGGTGAGGGGTTCAAATCCCCACCTTCTCAGGAGGGAATGGAGTGGGGACGCGTAAGTTTCAGGAGTGGGTTTTGACTCCCACACTCTACAAAGGTAGAGGGCAAAGTCGAGAATGAGTGTAGAGTAGGAATAGAGTAGGACTGACCAAAAAAAAAATGCGTTTTTTTGTAGTATAGTGTTCACTACACATTTGTCATTGGATAAATTATATAGTTTAAAGACAGGTTTATCTCCACTTACTTTAGATTAATAATCAAAATATAGATAAAAATAAGGTTCATGAGTTTTTGTTTGTTGTTCTATAGCTTTCGTCTTCTATCTTATCATTCCAAAAGATTTATCTACCTCAGTTACAAAATTGCTCAAACAAAATTTCGTTATTTATTGAATTCCATTCATCATAGAATAAGCTAAACTTTAAAATAAAAAAATGAATATTAAAGAAAAATATTTCGTAAATTATCAAATTATATAGTTTGGATTATATATCGATAAGAATAAAGTAAATGAATTTTAGATTGTTCTACATACTATAACTTTCGTGTTTTATCTGGATATGAATAGTGCGGGAAATATGAATATAAATTTTCTTTAATACTTTGATTTCTACACTGAATAGTGCATGAGCCTATTTATAGAATTTATTAGACGACCATATAAGTAACATATCATCAAGAATACACACAATTAAAAGGAGAGATATATATGCAATTTTGATAGATACAGAGAATCAAGATAAATATTTTAATTATATCCAACAGAGGAAAATATCCTAAAGAAATATTTTTGACATATCTTATGATTCGAGAAAAGATTAATATCTCGAGATTTGATATTCTAAAACAGTGGCTTAAGAGATACAGTTTCGAGTTTTAGATGTCTTCAAACATGTTAGAATGATACGGTCTATTTTGAGCATAGCTTAATTTTCTGTTTTATTGTTCCTTTGTTTCTTTTAAATCTTACCGTAGTTTAATAGCACCTACATAAAAAAAACTTCGTTAGGAATTTGCTTTCGATTTTCTCACCTAAATGTTTCCTAAGCCAGACATTGTTAATTAGGAATATAGTTTTGCTATTTAAGTACATAAAGCACGGGTCAAGAATGTAGTTATGAATTTATTATTTTGTTTTAGACACTTATTACCTCTATCGTTATTCGATAAATTTTAAATAACCTTTTCATCTACCGTATATTTTTAAACTAAAAACAATTAGCGGAAAAAAGAGATGGGCTATCAAGCATATTTAATCTATGAACGAAGAAACAAATAGAAGTTATGCAAGGATATATTTGTACTCAATGTAGCAAGAAAGCTACTGCTTCTAGATGTTCTCAGGTTCTTTTGTTTCATGAAAAATTAAATGTAAAGAAAAATACTTATTGAAAAATCATTTTTCAATAAAGTGGATAACTTTCCTTTGTTTATTGATATATGATTGAAAATATTTTCTCACGTGGGGATCTTATTTGGAAAGTAATTTTTAATCTCATGACTTTATCCATAGCAAAAAAATAAAAATTTTAAATATAATTTTATTTTTTATTTTTTCTTCCCTTCGTTGGTGACATGGCCTCAATGAGGCTTGAGCTCGCTTGTGGCTAATTACCGACTGGCTGAGGAACAAGGAACAAAATAAAAAAAGAAAAAGAAAAAGAAAATATTAAAAATATTCGAGATGAGCAAGTTTCATAAATTGTTTTCACCTCCTTAAATTCAGGAATTCGCTTCTGTAAATTTATGTATGTATGTTTTCTTTGACCAAAAAGTGTTTTTGATTGACTAGTTATTTTCCACATCAATTCTCATAGAACGCTTTCCCCCAACAACAACAACCTTAGGTTTATTTATTTTATGAAAAATAAACAGTTTGGACAATCTCTAGTATCGCTCAAAATAATTAGTTAAATGAAAAATCTTTTCATCATCGATAATAATTTATGTCTAAAATTTTTTGAGAATGATGAAATCATTTTTCGTTAATCTATTTGTGTAAGTGAAATGTAAGTGATTCTATGAAACAAATGCAGCCATGAATAGGGGTGAAATTTCTAAATTAATCTGCTTCTATGTGTTTTTTTCCCCTTTCTCTTTGCATATTTATGAAAATTTTCATGGTTCTTTACAGCATTTACGTCAAGATGGGCATTATAACGGTGACGGCGATGGGTCTCGTTGCCATTTAATTGACCATAAAATATAAAAATAGCACGTGTATAATATTTATTATATAGTTGGAAGTATTGAATGGTTACAATAATTATTCAATCCGCCAACTTGAATATCATTTAGTGGGATGTCTCGTATTAATGAAGACTAATCTACCTCGTATTAATGAAGACTAATCTACGACACTGGACAATTCTGAAATTATTTAGACGTCGCGACAAGGGTCAAGGTGCATGCCCTAGCTATCTTATACAGCTCACAATAATGTCACAAATGGCCCAGACTATAATTCAAATCAAATTAGATCCAGCTACTATCGTCTTATTGCGGACCCGCGATTTAAATTGCATATGCTCTTGTTTTATTTTATTTAGCTTTTTATTCATTTTATATTCTGGACCGAGAAAAGCTTAAAGGGAGCAACCAAAAAGAAAAAAAAAGGAGATAATTATAAATTAATTAAATTACATTTGAATATTTTGGAGGACCAAGTTTAGCAATAGTTTGTTTATTCTAGCTGTAATTTAATTTGAATGATTTTGGCGAGAGAAGACCGATAATTTATTATTATTATTATTATTATTATTATTATTATTATTATTATTATTATTATTATTATTATTATTATTATTATTATTATTATTATTAGTGCAATCATGGGTGAAAAAAGTCAAAGCAAAGTTGAATAATCCTCATTGTGATTAGTCTAATCATAAGCCTTTGTGTTTTTAAACCAATGAAAGAAATTATGATGACGTGATTATTGCGACCGACGCCTAATTAGTCGCTTTCCGTTGCATCTCGAAGCATGGTACTTGGTCAGACTTTTGTTTTATGTTTGATTTGCGCCGTTACTAAATAATAACTTTTGCATTGCATAACTAATGATTTCAAATTACAATCAGTAAATTATAATTGACAAGGTAAAGTTGAGTTAAATTTATTACTATTTGTTACGACCAAACATGATAATCTTCATTTCATTCTATTCCCACGGTTGATTAAGCAAAGATATCGGATTGTTTCATTCTAGTTCATTCCATTCCATTTTTTTTTTCAAGTTCTTTAATTTCATTCTATTACGCCGTACCAAACTCAACACTAAACGATTACACATAAGCATGTTGCGTGGTGTTAATTCGTCGTAGATCTCAAGTTAGGATTATTAAGTCTACCCATCATGATTTAATCAAAGAAAGGCCATTGATGGTTTTTGTCAACCTGGCCTTAATAGATTGCAGGAGAGCAATATTTTCTTTCAGCCATACCTTTGAATGGTAGGTTACGAGTTTTGTGTGCCCTCCCCAAGAAGACACAACAAAAATAGAATGGAAGTGATGTTCGTGTCTGTAACTCACTAATCAAAGACAAATTGCTATTGACTAGTTGATTTAACATCATGAACAATTATTGCCTAAAGCATGCGTAAACAGGTGGAAGAAAGGGAAAGGTTGTGTGTGTTTTTTCAAGCAATTTATTTCTAGTTAGAATTTATGAGTTTGACTTGAACTTCCGATCTACATTAAAGTGATTTATTTTAGTCTATAAAAAACATAAACATTAGAAAAATTTAAACCGTCTAGAATGTTTTACAAATTAGATGAAATAAAACGATATACTTTCATTTATAATTTAGTATCCTTATACATGAAAACGAGAGATAAAACGTATTCTTAAAAGACTTTTGAACTTTGACCAATTCATAACGACCGAGCAATTCAGCAATTTCTTGGTACACGACTTACTTTAGAAAAACAAATGTCAACATCTGCCGTTCCTCGATGGAGCATCTCCAGAAGTTTTCGACATTGACACCAGGAAGTTCCACAAAAATTGAAAGACCGGAGTTTACCAAAGCACAAAAAAATAAAATAAAAAAGAGATATCACCCCCGGAAAAAAAAAAGAATATTTTATTTACCAATTTTCATTTTTGGGTGGAAAATCGAAGCGCCGAAAAAGATGCTCAAGCGCGTGAATGTTTTTTAACCACTCCACGTGAACCCCACGCGCGAGAGCCCGCGGGTAGGCGTTTCGGCAGTCGCCGAACGAGGAATAATAATTCGGACCGGACGGCGAATAGTCCAAAAAGCCCCAGCCTCCGCCCGCGGCCACCGACAATTTTCAGTCGAGGAGGGTCTGGGGCCCAGGGAGGGCGTTTCGGGAATCCCGCGCCCCCGGTCCCCCATCCCGAGGGGGGGCGCGGGCCGCCTGCTCCGCGCCCCACGGCGTTACGGTGGTCCCCCCCGGCAGCGAACGCCCGCGCGATGGAGACATCTCGGCCCTCCGTGTCCCCCCGCCTCGGCCGCGAGAACCGGCACCGACGGCTGGCGGATCGCCACGACCGCGGAGAACGTGCGGTCGGATGGATGCGAGCCGTGGGGTCCAGCCGTCGGATCGTCGTCACGTTTCTCACGCGATGGAGGAGAGAGGAGAGTACGGCTCTGTCGCGAGTCACGTGAGATGGCTGAGTGGGACCCAGCCTGCGCCTTTTTCCTTTTTTTATTCTTTTTTATTTTTGCTTTTGTGTGTGTGTGTGTGTGTTTTTTTTTTAATTCCCTTTTCGAAATTCAAATACTTTTCGGAAAAACCGAAACTTGGCGCGCAAAGCGGAGGATGGGCCGACTTTGGACGTATCCGAAGCCGCAGACACATGAGCTGTCGGCGCTCGCTGATTATTCGAATTTTAATTTAGTAAGATTAAAATTACTGTATATTACAGTATTTAGAAAAAATTCTCATTCCGTTCCATCCCGACAACAATTTTTTTTCTTGAACCAAACGCGACAATTTGAATTTCCTAGGCCCAAATTGACGGAATAAAGATATCGAAGCTAGGATTAGGCCAGCTAATATAAATTATGGAAGTCAGAGGACTAAAAAAAAAAAGAAAAGGAGAAGACTAGATAGAGCGTGAGAGCCTCGAGAAAGGCGTTTGACCGGGGGGAAGAATCCAACCAAGGGTTTGGGGTTGTCAATTAATGGCGCGAAGGGCATTTCCGTAGTTTGGGGTTGCGGCGGGGGTGGAATCGGAAAAGCGACCTCACGACAGGACCGGAATATACTCAATGAGATTCCTAGGTGTGTTCGGGTCTCGCCACGTGGCTGGACGATGTCGGAGCAACGTCGGGTCATCGGACCGTTTTGTACGCAACCATCCCAATGGTCGAATGCTTAATTAGTTTGTACGCGATAAGTCCGGTCTACACGTCCAATTTCGATATGTTCAAATTTCACCCGCAACTAAAAACAAAATCCTAAATCAAAATCAGTTCTTTCTTTTCTCTCTTTTCTCCTCAAATCCTCCCGGACTTGGGAAATTGATCGCTGGACCAACCCCGCATCGCTTATTCTACCACCGCCCTTCTCCTCCATTGGCCGCCACCAACAGTTGCCTGTCCCTACCATCTTCTTCTCTCTTTGCCCTTTGCTTCTCTTCCCATGTGCATCCCTTTGGATGCAACATCAACTTCGAATATGAAAGCCTAAATCAGTGCTTTCAATATGATATACTTTCGCAAGAGATATTGTTATACTTGCGATTAACCTAACAAAAAATCCTAATTTTATTTCACTAAAATATCAGGTAAAATTCTCTTATTATACTAATTTCGCAAGAGACGGTGGGCAAAACGAATCGGGCCGGTGCAACGAAATGAACCTAGCGCAGCGCACCCGGCCGGACGTAGGCAGGACCGACCAAATACTTTCGCGCTCCGGGTGCCGGGAGAGGACACGTGGCGCCCCGGGGGGGGACCAGGGCGCACCGAGCCAGGCTGGCGCCGCCGCCCGGCAGGGATAGATAGAGGAGACCGAGAGTCGTCGCTTCACGTCATCCGCCGCGAGCCACGGCGGCTCGCCACCTCAACATTCCCCGCTCCCCGCCACGCATGTTACGACGTTATCCACAACAGCAAAACCGAGACCTGCTGCTGCCTTTTGTCCTCAGACCGACCAAAACGTCCCTTTCCCCGTATATTTTCCGCAGATCTTTCTGCCGGTCCTCGTTCTTCCATTTCATCGCCACATCCTAAGCTCTCGACACCTTATTATTTACTCTATTTTCTCGTATTCTTTTTCCCCTCTTTTTTTGGCCTCAGACGATTTATTTCTGTGGACCACAGTATCCTCTCTCGGCTTGTAGTTCGAGCGGTGCCTTGTTGGAATCCGAGTAATGTCGAGAAAAGCTAAATCTTAGGAGTCGTGAAGAAGAGAAGTTCGTCGTACTAGAATTGACCCACCGACAGGGATTTCTAAGAAGTTAGCCAGAAGAGTTAGGAACGCACGATGCCACTGAAGAATTAGAAAATTGGAGAGCAATCATGGCAGCGGCGACGTGCACGTTTAGGTTTTTGTAAATTCTTAGTATTTGACAGAGAGCAGCTGCACTTTCGCACTTTGAATCCAAATGTCCCTTTTACGCACGCATATATACAGTGCATATCATCGGTCAAAAATTCGATTGATTAAGACGCGGGTGAGCTATGAATGAGTGTAAGTAGACGTCACGCCTGAAAGAATGTAGAGAAGCAGCAGGTGATGCCAATTGGAAACTTTTGATAGGTTGCTCGCCACCCGTAGGTAATTTACCTGAGGTATAAGAGCAAAGCGAAAATTTTTCTTTGTTCTCAAGCCAAATACTCAAAAATAAATCACGAATTAAATAAATTTTACATTTTCATTCATCATAGTATATTAATAGAAATGAGCACAGAACAACCCGCCAATCACGAGTAATTATTGAGACTCATTGAAAAGACAGAAAGACTCACGGGAAAAGACACCATTTTTACTAGAAAACAACTAAAATTAATTAAGGGTTCTAGAAACTTAAACGACATACTGAGTCTTGAAGATATGGGAAATAAATTTCCAAAGTAGCTGAACTAATGGTTTTTAAGTGATGCTCCAGCATCAAGATCGCATGCAGCTATGGAAAAAATAATTGAATGGCATGCAAAGTAAGATTAACAAATTTTCAATGATGACCCTAAAATTTCATCACATTATTGCGGGGGTCCACCACATGGACGGGGAATAACATATGTTGGGACAGAAACATTGTTTAATGCACATCTTTGATGGCCCCTTGATTTCCATTAGCCGTCCACTTGCGCAAGCATTACGAGCTTGACAAACATTAACTATGGTCCAAGACCCTTGTCCTTTTGCCTACCACCTAATCTTTTCGATCGAAACGTAATGTGGTACAGGTGCCTGATCGGGGGGGTCCCACGTGTCCCGATTATTTTCTTTGATGCGTAGATGGGTCTTCTTTATTCAACCAACTCTCCCACGAGCACATGATTGCGTCGATTATGTTGGAAATCAAATGAGGTTGGTCTATCATTCGATCAGTAAATCAAGTACCATATTTTCTTTTCTTTTTTCTTTTTTTTTCCGCGTCATTGCAAAATAAACTTATAGTGCATTTGCTTCGCGAAAAATGCATGATTTGATAAATATTTTCCTTAAAATAATCATTCGTAATGTTTACAAAAATGGATGAATGAAAAAAAAATTTCATCGTTCGTGAAGACATAGAAATGAATTATTGTTCACAATGAAGCATTTTTTATTAACTAATTATTTTTAGTAACATAAACGATTATTTTTAAGAAAATATTTTATAAATTAGTACAAAATAAATGGAGTCTTTTGTTAGATCCTTTTGTCACCGATTTAAGAGTACTATCTCTAAAGTGTCAACCGCTGAGGATGCACTTTGGTTTTAGAATGTCTTGCTGCCGAGTCTGCCTTGTGGTAATTTTCTTGCAATTAAAAACAACATTTTTTTCTCCTTTTGCTCCTTTTGCGGTCGACCAACCAAACCCTAATTTTCTATTCTTGTTATCAAATTCTAATTGATATGATGTTATTGCATCGTGCACGTAAAATGCGAACGTCAGACAAATCTACTGTTTCTGCTTTGTCGAGTAATGACGATTCGGAGGATCTAAAAACGAAAGAAGATACCGGCGAATTACGTCGTTCTTCTTAGGGTTTCAAGCAATGAAATGCACATCACGGTTCTTGAAAGTCATCAGGTAAAAATAGCAAAGCATATAAGTACTTTTACAAGTTAACCATGGTCGAGAAAGTACATAATAGTAAAACAAATCTAAAAAGGCGGGTATTATGCCACGTGGATGAGCCATGGAGCAAGATCTTTGTGCTATTTGCACCGGGTAGTGAGGCAATTCTCGAGAAAATCACCAAAATATCTTAAATTTATTGCGGTTGTATTATTTTAGTTTTAAACCTTTTAATTTAACGAATTGAGTCCTAAATCTTTTTAAAATTTGTTAATGTAGTCCATCGGTCAATTTTAATTGGAAATTGCTAACATAAATACTCGGCTATTTTACGTAATACGACTAGTTGAAATAGACGAATTTTATAATTATATATTTGAATTTTTTGTTTTTCTTTCTTATATATATATTTTCATTCTTTGTCTGCCGATTAGAGGGCATTGATAATGGCTAGCGAGAGGTGACGATCGGTGAGAACCTCGCCAAAGGCCAGCGAGGGTCAACCTTGCCTACTTTGGGAGAGGTTGCTCTCATTAGAATTTGGTGAGGGGTGATGTCTCCACGACCTCACTAAATTTGGCAAGCCGCGCTCGAGACTGGCGACATTGCTCCTTGTTAGTCATTCCTTGTGGCCCATGGGCTTGGCGATTGATAGAAGAAAAATGAGGAAAAAAAAAGAAGAAAATATATTAAAAAATTATAAAAATTATTCATGTCAGCATTGGTTATATCATGTAGGACAATTGGTGTCCATATTATTCATTTCCAATCAAAATTAAATGGATGGACTACATTAACAAATTATGAAAGGGTTTAGGGTTTAATTGATTAAATTAAAATGTTTTTTTAGGTGAAAATTAAATTAAAATGTTTATGACTAAATTAATACAAATACAACTGCTTAAGGTTATTATTATTATTATTATTATTATTTATTATTATTATTATTATTATTATTATTATTATTATTATTATTATTATTATTTTGTAATTTTTCCAAAAGTTCCATAAAAATTTCAAATTAAAGGCTTAGCACTAGGAAAAGTTTCAAGCTCGAATTGTCAAACCTTTTGTCTTATTATTTTTCAACACAATTTTTTTTTCTTATTTCCCATCTTTTTCTTTTTCCGTAATGACTAATGACTTACAAATGTCGGTTTTAGTTTCCTCTAATCTATTATCATCCATTTCACTAAACCCTTATGCTAAAAATGTAGACGGATCGAAATGTAGGTGAAGTTTATCCAGCTCCACTTGTTGATCCATCAATAGCGGAGCAGAGGACTTGCATTCTCCTAGGGTTTAGCCGTTTACCCCAGAAGAGACGAATACAAGGGCGATGATAAGTTGATCCGGCACTAGTGGTAGAGGTCGCAGGGCCTTCCACTTCACTTACCTAAGAGGTCAGGCTGAAAGTGAACCTATCGATTCACCGGCACTAATAGCATTTCCTCCTATCCTAGGATACCTACCAGCAAGAGCAGATCCTGTTCCATATGCGGGGGCGAGTAGCGGTAAGTGAAGTAAGTTCAGGAAGTCAAAAAGTGCAAGTGCTTTATTGACAAACTCTTCTGGTAAGCACAGGTTCTTCCTTTTCCTAAAGCTCTGGACCCCGAAGCCCCTATTAGTCAGGCATTGGAGCTGGGTCTTCCCTAGGTCTTTCATAGATAAGGGTCTAGTCTCACTCATTTTATGGCCAATACCAGGTATATAAGCAGTGATTTCAAATCCAGAGGTTAATCGTACTCTGGCAACTTTACGTAAGGCAGAGTTTGGTTTTTTGGGGGTGATAGTGGAAAAGTTGATAGATAAGTCACCCTTACTGCCACTCTATAGAACTGTACATGAGATTTTCACCTTGGCTCCTCGTTCAATTCTTTTGAAGTCGTTGGGTCCTTTTCCTCGTTCGAGAATCTCCTCCCTTCTTCCACTTTGTCCTGAAGAGTAACTAGGACCAATTCAGTTACGTTTTCATGTTCCAATTGAACACTTTCCATTTTGGATTATTCTCAAATGAGAAGATTCTTCTTTTTACCAAACATCTGCGGATCTAATCACAATCTTATAATAAGAACAAGAGATCTTTCTCGATCAATCTCCTTGCCCCTCATTCTTTGAGAATTAGAAAGATCATTTTCAAGTTTGAATTTGTTCATTTGAAATCTGGGTTCTTTTACGTCATTTTTATTTACTTATTTTTTTAATTATTTTTCTCTCTTTTTTTATTCCCTTCCATCATTCCTTAAGTCCCATAGGTTATCACAGAAGAAAGGACTCATTGAGCTGGGATTACTAACTAATACTAATCTAATATTACGCTATTTTCATTCCTCATATAATTTTAGACGCACCTTAAAAATCTAAATGGTCAAAAGTAACCTCATCAGGAGCTCATTAATAGTAAGATTCATGAAAAAGGAAAAAAAAACATATCTATAATGTAAATCAATTGGGAAAATTAACAAAAAGGTTCTAAACCTATTATTATTTTTCCAAATCAGTCTTAAACTTTTTTTTGGCCAATTCAGTCCTAAACCTTTTGCAATTGTATTGATTCAATCCATTCGGCCAAATTTGGCTTGTGGTGGATTTTTTTAATAATATTTTATTTATTTGAATTTTTTTCTCTTTGTTTTTGTTTTTTTTTTCCTCCTCCCTCCTTCTTCCTCTTGCTCTGGCAACTAGCCAAAGGGGAGGGCCGGTCGTAAATTGACGCAATCGACAGTGGCAAGCTTGCCTTGCTGTTGCTTGTTGAGGGCGAGCTTGCTCAGCCACAAATGAGGCGAGCCCTTGCCATATATGGCTAGTGATGCTCACCTTGTTGAATCCCGATGAGGTCTGCCTTGCCTAATGACAATGAGGCGAGCCTTTGGTGAGGGCTAGCCTCACCCAACAATGGTAAGGCAAGCTCGCCACTATTGGCTGTGTCGTCTAGTGATTGGCCCTTCCCTTTGGTTAGTTGTCGAGCAAGAGAAAGAAGGAGGCAGAAGGAGGGAAGATGAGGCAAAAAAAGGGAAGAGAGAGAGAGAGAGAAAAAGGAAAAATAAAATAAAAATAAAATAAAAATGCAAAAAGATTGTTAAAAAATTATCCGAGTTAGCCGAGACATCGATCGACTAGCTTTGGTCGGATAGATTGAATTGACATAATTGCAAAATGTTTATGACTAAATTAGCGAAAAAAGATTTATGATTGATTTGGAAAAATTAAGATAAATTTATGATTTTTTTGATAATTTGCTAAATCAATCGATCAATGATTTTTGGTAACGTTCCTTAAACTATCACTTCTTCTTCTTTTGTATTCAAATTGGAGATGTTTACATGCTCGTTTCTCTCTTATGAGAAGATTCGAGTATTTTACTAAGTTTAACAATCGGATTCTTAATTAAATGAATATCAATGAAGTATATTTATTTACAAAGTCTCTCTAAAGTTCAATCTCTAGCAACTCTTTGTAATCTTCAATTCTTTACTTCAAGGTTTTTTTAGGGGAGTTCTTTTGGTGCAGTAGTGAACTCATTATGATTATAATTCATACTTAAGATATGTTAATTAACAAAGATTAACAAAAATGCTCATACTCGTTATAAAAAGTCTTCTAAGGAAATTAGACATATCACATTAGTAAGTAGGAAAGAAAGAATGAAGTTCGTGTAAAAATGAATGGAAAATAACATATTTTCAGGAGAGTGTACGGCTTTTACATTTTCAATAGATATAAACTTTCACTCTTCCCATTTGCGATCTTGATTAACTAATTTTCTGGAGATTGTTATCTCAACTCAATAAATTAAGGAGCGTTATCATTGATTAGATTTTGGGAATAACGTGAGCCTAAATTTAATCCTTTGTGTATCGTTAATAAATTCAACTTTTAATTAATAATTTTCCATTTGATTTTTGTTATCACGTATTAATTTTGTAGAATATTCAAGAACCAACTTTCTGGTGGGATTTGCTATACAATCACAAAGAAAATAGAGAGCAAAAACGAGAAAGAAATTTTGAGACGCAAAGTTTTATTCTAGTTCATCCTTAAATTAGAGTTATGTCCAGCCATGGTTCCACTATAATTACGCATTGTAACCCTCTACTACATCTCTCAATTACAAGAGAGAGATAATGTGTGTGTATACATATATATATCCAATAATTATTAATGGGCCCAAACCCAAATTATCAATAAAATATGGATTCAAATTATAAAAGCCTTCCGACGTCGTAGGGGCATTGTCTTCTATTACCCTTGCTGCTCACTAAGAAGTAGGACCCCCATGTCATCTTGTTGATATGAAGTATGAACCACACCCAATATTTTTCTCTTCAATCAATTTGGCTAATTGTGTTGCTTTAAGCAATAAGTTAAATCATCACTTATGAAAAATCACATAATTGTACATCTTTAGATTTGCACTAACATTTTTAAAGCCTAAAATCTCGTTAGTAAATCATCATCGCGTGGTGCAACGGTTATATGCAAGATACATTCTACTCCAAAAAGAGAATATTTTATGCAACGAAGAAACCATGTGGTGGAGAAAATATAGTGTGATCGAATAATCATCATCATTTGCATGTTATGAATTTAATTCCACCGAGTTTACGTGTGCGTGCATCTCACTTTTAACTGACCGATCGTACCGTGTGTTCCTACCTCATTAATGTACCACACCGAAATGCATTCTCCTTTCCAAACTTGCTCCAAACGCCAGAATACATAGTCAATGGAATTCAATTATTACTCCCTACATTTCTTTTCGAACATGGAGAATTGGAAATACATGGAAGCATCTCTCATCAGCATTTCCACGGGCGAAAACGACTTCCTAACTTCAAGCTCTCGTCATCGTCTCAAGCTGTTTTCCCTACCCACCTGGCCTTCCCCCTTCTTTGTTACTAAACATCATTATCTATTTATTCAAAACAAGTGTCTTAATTTGATTAGCCTTTATTTGTTAAGTAAAAAAGCTTCGATTATCGTTTCTTTTGGGGCCATATACCTTTCCTCTCTCTCTCTCTCTCTCTCTGACCCGTGATTTGCTCAAGCCAATAAGACACCTACGAATGATATAATAAGCTTTGATTCATTGTTTAGTACTTCCATGACCTCATCACCGACACATCTTGCGACCTTTCATCTCGTAATTACACGTCTAACGTGGAATGTGACATTGACATATTTTTTTTTTCTATGGTAAGCACCCTTATTCTCATCTTAATCTATTTAACTAAAAAAGGATTCTTGGTGCAGGAGTGGAAGTCGGTTGTTGAGAGAAACGTCTGGAATAGTAGAGAGGGAAGGAAAACGGATAGCAAGAAATGGGATGAAAATTAGACAGAATATTCGGAGAGGTATGGGGAAAGAAGAATCGACAAGAGGAAAAAACTCAATATCATACAAGAAAAAAGCTAAATAGATTTTTTTTTTTGTAAAAGCTAATATTTATAGAGTTAATTGCCGACTGCTGAACCCAGATTGTAATCGATAGCAGTTTTTTTTTTTTTTTTTTTTTTAAAGTAAAACGGAAAATTAGAAAGCAATTACCTGGCAAAATTGGAAATAAATAAAATCCTAATATAACTCAAAAACATTTTCCTCCTCGTTTATATTAAACTTATTTCGCACGGGCGTCTCGGAGTCAGAGAGTACGTAAGGACACTTCAAATCAACAGCCATTGGATTCGCTTCTCAACACCAATTTCTGACAACATTCTAGTTTTCCTATATAAAAAATTCCGCTTATAAAAAATAAAGAAACCATAATCACCTAAATATATTCAAAATAAAGTAAGAGATATCACGAAAAATTCCAAATTATGTCAATCCCCAACTTTTTCTATGCTACAAAAAAATCCATATATATCTTTCATTTCAGCTCTATCCAAGGTACTTATTACACTAATATAAATATGAGTTATTATATTACAATGAACCAATATACGATTTTTAGGTATACAAGGAAAAGTATAGAGTATTCGCGTTTCAATGGGATTTTTGTCTTGTGATTTTAACCCAAAAAGTAAAACCAAAAGGCAAAATATATTTAAAAAAGAAGCTATATTTGATCGTCGATTGGTTGGGACAGTTGGGTCAGGGCGAGAGGGGATATTCCCTTCGGATCTCTCCTCTCTCGCACAGATCGATTCCATTATTTTCCAGAATTCAATCCTCGAATTTCCCCAACAAAAGATCTGTAAAGTCAAAGTGCATAAAGTTCAGAACAGATTGCTTTTGTCCTCTTCAATTAAGGAATTAATTTCGAGTAATTATTGGCCGGTGATTCCCGTAATTCGTGTCCAACACATTCGGTTCTAGCCGACATGTCCATGTCCATGTCCAAGTAGTTTTGCGAAAATCCAGCTGACATCGACATCGCACCAGAAGTTTACCAGCGATTTTAGAAGTTTTAAGACGTCATTTCATGAGAAATATCCGTTTGGAAAGCTAAGTTCGTGGCACTGAGATTTCAGTCCACCGATTACAAAGTCACAACAGGAAGCTCATCACCGGACAATGCGGTACTGGCCTCTGTATGTTAGGTTCGATCAGTGAACCAATGGCGGATTCTTTACATAGTGAGACTGAAGAATTTTCCGGCGACATAACGGGGACCAGGTTCCCGAGAGGAAGGAGGGCGACCATAACTTCATCAGCCAAAAAATAAAATAAAATGGAAGCAATCGCATTGCTTGTGATCTTAACTCGATCTGGACTAGGAAAGTGGACGGTAAATTATGTACAAGTACACAGCAAAAACTAGCAAAACCTGATGTCGTTGACCGCAGCTTCAAATCATCTTTTCCTCTTCCTCTTGGACATTTTGCCTACATCAGTCTTCGCGACTGGATCGGACTGAGAGTTTCCCAGCTTGGCCTCGATAGTGGAACTCCACAGGGCCCTCTCTACATCTGATGGTGTGAACAACTGCTCCTCAGCGCTTAATTCCTGAAAGTGCTCAATAAGCGAAGGATATACACATTAATATCATAAACAACGACGATTGAACTTAAGCATTGAGATTTATCTCTAAGACATCGTAAACAATCCTCAACTTTCTTGTTAGCCAACACTTTGCATTGTCTAGTTTCAGAACTTTCAGTTTACACCCTCTAAACATGCTAAAGTTTCAGAAGAACCCCCTACATTTTGCACCATCTATTCCTATCTCTTCCATTTCCTATTGTACCATCCACTATCTATCTTTTCCCTGACATTTTCTTAGGATGAAAACTGCAGGTTTTGAAACTGAAGGATGCAAATACAGATAAAGAAAAAATTGAGGACACTTTTGTGATCGTCTCCTAAGATATCTCTCAGTAGTTACTCTGATTATAGTGATTAACTCCAGTCTCTCAACAAACATGCATGGTTAACTGTTTGAAGGACTTGGACATCTGACTTCTTTTAGCAGATCAACATAAGAGAGACTGACTGAGTAGAAGAGCATCATCCATCATCACCACGGAAAATAATTTCTACAAAGTATGTTCACTTACTTGGGCCATTAGCATGCCCATCTTAACACAAAGAAGCTTTCCTTGTTTTTTAAATGAAGCACAGCTTGTTTAGAAAACAATAGACTGCAGAGTATTCTCTGACTAAAGTACATTTCTTTATACTTACAACAAAAATTTAAGACAAGTGCAGAAAAATGTCAGCTATTATGGACAGTACATTGGTTCAAATGATTCCTTCGACTTAATTTCTGCATATGGTTAGAAATCATGTGTGTTTTCAGATTGCTAATCATTTTAACCAATAAAACTAATCATGAAAAGTATATGGACTCTTATGAAAGAGTCGTATGGCTGTATTTTTTAGTGACAAAGATGTCAAGTAAGTGTCAATAGTTGACATAGAATGGCATGACTGTTACTGGAAAAAGCTAGACACGCTTTCACATTAAGAAGAGCCTATGATCATTTGCACCCTAGAGAGGGGAATTCCATCTTCATATTTTGTGAGTGCAGAATTCTAGCAAACTAGTAGAAGATGAACATCCAAAAAGGCGAGTCACAGAGGATACACCACGGAGATTGAGAAGGAAAATGTTGAGAAAATAGACAAGCAAATTGAATAATAATGAAATGGACAAAACAAAGGAAATGAAATCAAACACAATATTTTGGTTAGTGTGACTTACATCCAAACAACACAAAATTCCACTATAGATCAAGTGATACAATGAAGATTATGATCACATTCGAGTACTCAAACATTCTCAATGTTTCTCAGCCCCCAATTACAATTACAGTATGTGTTTAGCCCTTACAATTTCTAGTGAAATAATTTCTCAATCTCACAAAAGAATTACACATAATGTTTAGCCAAATCACTCGGGTGTGATTACAAGAACAAACTCATGTACTCAAACACTCTCAGTATTTCTCAATCCCCAATTACAGTAATAACTTACATAGTGTTTAGCCCTTACAATTCCTAGTTGAATAATCTCTCAATCTCACAAAATAATTATATAAATTCTAATCACAAAATAACTCACATAGTGTTTAGCTAAATCACTCGGGTGTATTTACAAGAACAAACTACTTGAAGAACAATCATGTAAACCACCTTCTCTTTTTCGGTGCATCAAGGCACACCTGTTGCTCAATGAAAGCTTCCCTTATTTATACTGAACTAAGGATCTCTCATTTGTAGCAACTTTTTTCCTAGCATGTGGGAGTCATTAACATTTATAGAAGGAGGCAAACCCACATTCTTTTACGGTTGCTGGCAAATGAATCCCTTCATTTATTGAGGCATGTGAGAGCCATTGAAGGGAGTTAACAACAAAGTGTAATGTCCCTTAATTTATGCGCGCCCATGTCTCCATCATTGCACTCTTTTTTCTCGTTTCTCTCATGAATGAAACTCTTCTTATTTTCTTCTCTCATTTGGTTAGAGAAAGGATCTCCCTCACATGATTATCATTTAGGAACATCATGATGAGCCATCCTGATGTTTTTTTTCATCTTTGAGAAGCGAAGCGGCCATTCTCCCATTCTCTCTTTTCAAGTTCATACAACATATACTAATGCAATTGTGGCTTTGCTTTATTTGTAGTTGAGAAGGTTATGTCAGAAAATGCTTTTTGAGTTGCTACATGCGCAGTGGAGTTGGTATTTTGATGAAATCTACGGCTATGGGGAAGTTCAAGTGTGGCTTAGACCTGGAAGCACTCATGTGTCAGTTGAGCGCATGAGGGGCTATGAGAGTAGCAACAAATTGCAATGAAGCGATTGTGACTTAGCTCAAATATCAAGCCAAGATGGAGATTCTTGAATATGTCTCTAGTTCAAGCCCATGGAACGAAGTAAGTCCAAAGTCTACTTTCGCTTCCTATCGACATTTTACGGGTCAAAGGATCATGATAAGAACTTAATGCTCAACATGGACTTTCACCATGTAAAAGAAAAAAGAGGATGAGAGAATGGGCACTTTGTTTCTCAAAGATGAAAGAATTATCATGACAGCTCATCATGATGCACCTAATGATGGTCGCATAAGGGAGATCTTCTCTCTTCCCAAATAAGAGAAGAAGATAAGAAAAGTTTCATTTAAAAGAGAAAAGAGGAAAGAGGAGAGAGAGCAAAGATGGAGGCATAGGTGCAAATAAATGAAGGGACATTACACTTTGTTCGGTGTTGAGTCCCTTCAGTTGCTCTCACACGACACCTCAATAAATGAAGGGACTCCTTGGCCATTATATATATAAATGGAGGACTTATGTTCAAGATGCAACTATAATTCGACCGCAAGTGGAATTGAAAGAATAAGGAAAAAGCATGTGGGGTTTGTCTTCTTCAATAAAAATGAAAGACTCCCATATGCAAATTAAAAAGGAGCAACAAATGAGAGATCCTTAGTTGAGTATAAATAAGGGAACTCTTGTTGGGCAGTAGGTGTCCTTTGGTACACTGAAGAAGAGGTGGTGGTCTACGTGAGTGTTCTTAGAGTGAGTTTGTTCATTATAATTACACCTGAGCGATTAGCCAAGTAAAATCTAGTAATTAGAATTTGTGTAATTCTTTTGTGAGATTGAGATATTATTTTACTAGGAATTGTGAAAAAAAAACATTGTGTGAGTAAATGAGTGTAATTGGGGGTAGGGTCCTTGAATGTGATTATAATCTCCATTTTATTGCTTGATTAATAGTAAAATTATGTGCTACTCTCCCCGTGGATGAAGGTTGCACCAACCGAACCATGCAAATCCGGTATGCAATTTCATTTCCTTGGTTCTGTCCATTTTATTATTATTTGATTCGCTTGTCTATTTTATAGAAAATACTTTAGCGTCTATATAGCTTCTTTCTAGCAAACTCAGCTGCAGGCAGTGCACATTCAATTTTAATACAAGGAACAAAATCTCAGATGTCTCGATTTACCTCATTTATATACTAAAGAGGTAAATTTGATTCCTAGACACATTTGAATGGACCAATACCAAAGGTCCTGTGCCTGTGCCTGATGTCCTATGTCATTTGAAAGGGTGACACCGAACTACTAAGAGAATGAAAAATAATATGACAAAAGCAGGGTCATCTATGCGCAGGACAAGCTGTATGACTATCCAACACCAAGACATGTCCATTAGCAAGACACGGACCAATTAGAAACATGTGACACACTCATAATAATCCCAATCGGACCTTAAAAAACATGGGACTATGCCTTTGTCTTCAGTGCAATAACAAGGAAATGGTTTTAGGAGATACCCTCCCTCAGGGTTAGAGTAGGTTCAAATGGGGACTAATCTGCACATCCTAATCAGCAGAAGTAAATAGCAAGGCTGTCTTGTACTGCAATGTCCAACTATGCATATTAATTTTTTGTGTTTGGTTGGATGTAAGTGAATTAAAATTTGTATTCCATTCTTTTTCTTCCACTTCCTTTCTTCATTTTTTCCCTTCATTTCCCTTGCAACTTGTAAAGTGTAAAAAAGAAATGCCACACGGACCTTTGCCTTAGCCTGCAGTTTCTCCACGAACCGCAAATACTGCTTCAAGGAATAATCTTTGGAGTGTCCCAGAGCAGCCACCATAGCCTTTCATACCCAAAAAAAACTTACGATCGTCAAAATCACTGAAACATAACCTCCACAACACACCCAGAACAACAGAAAAGAACTTTATGGCTCAGCTTCTGACCTCGTCAGACATGAAGGGGGCGACGTCGGGTGCGTACGCGGCGAGGACGGCGGACGCCGTGGCGGGGCCAACCCCCTTCAAGACCGTGAGCTCCGACACGGCCTTCGACACGTCGGGGAGCGACCCGAAGGCCTTCCGGGAGGAGGACTCCACCGCCTCCTCGTCCAGCGACGTCACGAACTCCAACAATCGCGGCCTGGAAACCACCACCACCACCACCACCACGCGTGGTAATCAGAAAAACCCAGAAAGGGTCCGCGTCAAGAGAGAAAACCCAGAAGGTCAAAGGGGACGACACCGCACCTCCACTTGCCGCGGGCGAGCTTCCACTGCATGAGCTGGGCGAGCTCCGAGCGGGTGAGGAAGGGATCGGGGTCCCGGCCGTGGAGGAGGGCGGGGAAGCGGCGGCGGTAGAAGTCGTCGAGGGGGAGGAGGTCGGGCTTGCCGAGGGATTCGATGCGAGCGGGGTAGGCGGAGAGAGCTCGACTCCACCGAGCCACGTCGCTGCACTGGAAATCCATGGCGGCCCCTGCCCTTGCTGTCGTTTTCGCAAGGTGAACCCTTTTGTGAAGGGCTGGAGTCAGTGCCCGACCCGCCAAAAGAGATCCGAACCGAAATGTCCGGGTTCAAATTCGGGTCTTTTGGAGTAACGGGGCAAAAGGTATACTACTATTTCCTTAAAGGGCCCGATCCGACCTGTCTTGAACCGCTTTTAAGGCCAATGTATCTTGTGATCATGACATACAAGTCCCAGTTTGTGAGTCGGAATGACAGTGAATGGGGAGGGCGGAAGACTGATCCATTTCCAAACGGATGTGGCCTTCGCCTCCGTAAGTGTTCGTTCTCTTGTGGATTAAACTTTTAGAAAAAGCGTGCATCCCTTATTGTGATTGCAAAAAGAATATTGAATAGAATGACAAATGAGTGGCGAGGATGGATGGTTAATTCATTTCCAAAATTGATTATACTTTGACGCATTATTAAGTGGAATCCTAAACTTAATAGTGGGATGGCCTTTGCTTCTGCAAGTGTTTGCTCTGTTTGAACTTTTAGAAAAAAGTGCGCATCCCTTATGCTGATTGCAAAAAGAATACTGAATAGGAATGACAGTGAGTGGTGAGGGCGGATGGCTAACCCATTTTTAAACTCAATTGTACTTCGACGCCTTCTTTAAGTGATGTCCTAGATCAAACAGTGAGGTCTTTGCCCTTGAAAGTTTTTAGAGAAAGTGTGCATCCCCTATGTTGATCACGAGAATTCATCCTAGAAAAAAATCACATGAAGACGACAAATTATCGTTAATTAAAGAAATTTTTTCTTTTGCTGATATATGTCTTCCGTCATCTAAAATATGTTTTATTGAAAATCATTCTTCTTCGGAGGAATGGTGCATGTATGTATTAGTTTCGCAGGAAACTTTATTATGGAAGAAAATATTATCTAGTGGAATCAATTGTAGGGAAAATAGCTAGCTTTCTTTTATTTTATTTTCTTTATTAGTTGTGCACTTGAAAGTGAAATAAAATAGTTTTTTGGCTTCTTATGTCTAGAAAACATATCAATCATCAATTCAATCTACTTTCTCTCTCATCTCATCTCTTCACTTTTTTTTTCCCTAATAATGTTCCTTGTTTATCGACTAAAATGACCAACTATATTTGAAAATCAATTAATCAATAATTAACCCTACATTTTTCCTCTCATATTTTGTCCCCACTAACATTTTTATTTTATTTAATAACTTTAGTCCATAAAATACTAGTTTGCTTATGTTGTTAATTTTTTTTTTTATGGGACTTTTGTATTAGTCTTAATATTGATGGGCAAGGCGCGGCGCCCTACCCCGATTGGGGCAAATTTCCCTCTCGAGAAAATGCCCCGCAAGACATTTGGTGGGGCAATAGGTGGAGCAAGATAAGGCTAGTATTAGCCATAACCGACCCTGCTAATCCTCCCATTTTGTATCCTTTTGGAAAAAAATTAGTCAATCTAATATATATATATATATATATATATATATATATATAATATATAAGTAACAAGTGATATTTCATGATGTGGATTTCCTTGCCGTGTTTAGGAGTTATAATAAAATTCAAATAGGATAAAATTTATTATACCCTACATATTGTGCCTGCTCAAGATAGAATAAATTCGGATATGAATGTGATATAGATTGAATAAAATTATTCTATTAGGAGATGGAATAAAGGTAGATAGGATTTTTAACATTCATAATAAGAAAGTTATTTTTTTAATAACAAACTTCTCAAATTAGTAAAATTAAAACATATTTCAATATATATAATATTTGAATTTTAATATAAGAAAAATTTTTTTTTTTAAATAAAAAAATAAAATATAGTTATTTTAATTTAATCTTATTTTTATATATATTCTAATTTAATTTAATTATATAATATAATTTTAATATATACATATATATTTTAATATTTATTAAATATTCTAGGTATATTAGTACTTTTTACTATATAATAAAATTTTATTAGAGAATGATCAAAGGGGAAGAATGAAATAAGAAATTAATTAAAAAGAGAGGAAAATAAAATAAAAAAGCAAATTAAAAAAGATTTTTGATATATTTCTTTTTCTTTCTTCTTCCATTGGTCGCCAGGCCTTTGCCATCAGCCACAAGTAAGGGCCATTGAGGGTTGCCCTTGTCAGATTTGGTGAGCGTCGATCTCGCCGAGATCCGGCAAGGTGGAGCCTAGCTCAAGGCTAGTGAGGTTGGCTTGAGCCTATGGTCGGCTATCGCAAAGGCCCAATGACGGGTAGAGGAAGAAGGAAAAAGAAAATGAAGGAAAAGAAAAAATAAAAATATATTTAAAATTTGGTTTTTTTAAATTGTAAAAATTATCCACATTAGTGCGAGTCATGTCACATAGAATGACTAGCATTCACATTAGTAATTTTTGGTCAAATTACCCATAAGGATTAAATTGACAAATTATAAAAAAGTTTAAGATTTAATTGGCACAATTGAAAACTTTAAAATTGAATTAGCACAAATACAATAACTTTATGATTTCTTTGGTAATTTTCCTAAGAACAAAACATGAGAAGTAAAAAGAAAGGGTCATGATATGAGATCTCCTTAATATTAAATATCATTATCTCATGTTTAGACAATCTTGAATTTGTAAAGGTAATTATTTATTTAAAACCCGTGTATGGTAAATCTCCAATTTGAAATATGTAGGATGGAGACTTGTTAAGGGAGAAATCTTGGTTGCCTTGTCACCGGACATTGTGTTGTAACCATGGTAGGATTTGAGCAATATATTAGTTAATGGAATGAACTATTGACATAGTTTTTAATAGAGATTAATCAGTGGACTTGACCATTGATGCTTGTGTTGTCATGATGGTTTTAATGAGTTTTTCATATTAGTATAAAGACTTGTTATAAAGAGACAACTCATATATGATTCAATATGTATTTTATACTTGGAGTTTGAGTTATAAAGTTTTGGTATTGCTTTGTATACATGCATAGTGGTTGCTTGATCTATTTAGAAGATATGTACTACTTATTGAGCCGTGGTTATTCATTTCACTTGTTTTTCATGTTTTCAAGTCTCTCGATTAGCGGCAAGTAAGGTGAGAGTGCTATCAATGGAAAACTTTTGGGAATTGTTTTCTTTTTGGGTATGGTTTGAGGAAGTGGTGTATAAAGTTGTTATATGTCAGGTTGATGAGTTCTAGTTGTATATGTTCTTTGAATGGACTATAGAAGCTTTGATTTTGTAACCAACTTATCAGTTTATGTGATATGTACATATGGTTGAGATATATATGTTGATATCAAATTGTTGGTTATGTTTGAAATTGTGTCCTTTGTGTGGACGGACAGCCGTGTCATCTCCAAGGGCAAAATAATGTGATTCATGGAATGAAAATTACTGCAAATGAGAGTGGTCAATGGAACCACCAAACGTGGGCTTACTATCAACAGAAAAGGTAAATTACATGTATATAAGTTCAACTATTCAACTCCTAGTTGGGAGAGCATTCAACCTCCCCTGGACTTCTGAAAAAGAAGCAGCAGATGCACATAAAATACAAAAACTTTCTTCGGTCACGGCAGCAACGAACCGACACTCAGTTGACCGGTGGAGCTCTGTAATATGCTGGGACAGTCGCCGGGAAGAACATTTGCCTAACCCCTTCTGCTCGGATGATCGGGAATATAATCCCGGATGCGCCCTGCAAAAATGATTTAAACATCTTTCATATTTCATGAATGTGGCATATTGTGCCAAGAAATTAACACAAGCTAGAGACAAAATGGGAGATAGCAGTACGTGAGATGTAAATTGACTCACCGAAATTAATCTGAATCCGATCCAGATGCGTTTGGGAGAAGGGAACGGCAGCAACAAACGCCCCACACCATATATCGCAACCGCAAAGAAATGGAGAACCAAGCTCAGTGGACGAGGATTCAGACCGGAGAGCAAAGAAATGGGTCCTGTCGAGAACAAGCCCCCAAGGCAAAGATAGTCGAAGCATGCCTGTCGCATCTCCTTCCTTGCTTCATCGGGCGATGCACAAAAGACCTTGTGCAAAGCCCCTGCCAGCGTATTTATCGTGGATGCCACTGGCTGCAGATACACGAGATCACAATTAGTCTTCTTCAAACACATTCTAAAAACTTTGCACAGGCAAAGGCACACTAGCAACTGATAGGACTCACCTTACGCAACGTGTAGAATGATTCGAGATATCTGCAGAGAGCAGGCGCATCATTGAGGTCCCTCAAAGGCCGTAGAAGATCCCGAAGCACAACAATATCAGAGAGTGCCACGGTCGTTCCTCCTCCGGTTAACGGATGACGCATATTGAAAGCGTCCCCCATTAGCAAAGCTCCTGGAGTGGGATGTGGAATGGCCGGCATGCTTCTGTTAGGCATGGTCCGCATGTTTCCTCTATCCACCGCTGCCACAAAGGCATCAAGGATTTCAGGGGGAACCTGAAGTGCCCATTAACACCCGGTCAGCACAAGACTACATATAATTCACTCGTCATTGAAAGACAAAAACAAGGATTGACAAGAAGAATCCCATGTAATGAAAAGGTTTTATGAATACCTGAGGTGCTATCACGGTTTTTAGATAGTTTTCCATTTCCCCGTTTGAAATTGAGGGCACCTTTTGGCCCGGTACATCAACCAGACAGCGGACCTCGGTGCTACTGATGGGGTAAAAGAGGATTGGAGAAGGATCAGCTAAAATGACATGCCCATGGTTCGCATAAGGAAGGTTGCAGTTCTCCAGAACTAGACCGACAAAACAGGACGGCACATCAACCTGCACATGGTGTGAATCTAACTCAGACACTCTTTGCAAACATTAGCACTAACAGTTTAACGTTAATCCAGCATGACTGCATCTCAAGACACAAAATCGCCAACATCATCATACGAAAAGTCATATCTAGGAGAGAGCAAAGTTGGCCCTCCTTAGTACTTACCTTGGGATAACAAAGGGAACGTCGCAAATTCGAGAAGCATCCATCACAAACAACGGTCAAGGGTGCATATGCAGTGAACTCTTGACCTGTTCTTGTCTTGTATCGGATTCCTTTGACAGTTCCATTGTCTTCAAGCAAAGAAGTGACTGTCCCTTGCTCCAGTTGCACGCTGATGGAAGTCAAAAGATTAACTTGATCGACTAATTGACAAAATAAGGATGTGGGTGATGTTTCTACAGAAGAACACAAAAGATAACAGAGGTCTGCTGCAATCATACAAATCAAAAGTCTAAGGAAAGAGCTGGGCTATGGCATGAAGAGAAGTAGTTTGATGGTCATCTTGTCATAAAATATAATGTTAAGCTGCAGTCATTTGGATAATGCAGAACAGAAAATGATTGTCAAATTGAACAGGCCAACAAGCAATGAAATGAGCCGATACAGAGTTTGGAGGTATTTACTTGGGAGAGTGGCTGCTTTTTCCCGCATTTTCTGTATGAAGCGGCCATTGTGGAAGCTCCTACCAGACACATCAGAGCTAAACATTTCCAGTGGATAGGAAAGTCGTGTATTTCGTCCATCCTTGAAGAGTGCATAACCAAATACCTGTTGTGCATCAATTTTCTCCACGCAGTCTGCATTCATCAAGTTCGATTCGGTGAGCAGTTCTGTTTTCAGTACTCATGGAAACAAGAATATTAAAATACGATTATAACCAGGCAACGGTAAGTGCTATCTACTTCCATCCTAGTACTTGTCAGAAAGAAATAGGAAATTTCGTTTCCAATCAAGCGATGGTGAGTGGCACCCGAATCATTGCCGAGAAACATCAAAAGTTTCACTAGACTTACCTTCAAGTCCCAACTCAATCAGTTTGAGGTAACCACCTGGTTGCAATAGCTCTCCGACAATCCGGTCAGGCTCCGACAAGTCCCTTTCAATCACACGCACTCGGCGGCCGTCCTGCTTTTCACATGCAAATGATTGATTTAGGAACAGAATTAGAAACTGATGACCAGCAAAGGGCAAAGCTTGTATCCAATGACAACGAATTAAAAAGGGCACAAGATATTCAAAAGATCAGAACTCTGATTTAGAAAGACTGGTGAAAAACAGTCAATTGAGATCATGGCATAATATAGCAATAGAAAACTCAAAGATCAGAAAAAGGCAATCTACTCCCAACTTGTCCATTAACACAAGGCCTAGACTAGCCTGATTTTTTCTTTATCTGAACAGTGCAGGCGTGCATAGAGTAAACCAGGTGGTAAAGTTAAAGCAACCACTCTTAATTCAGGACTTTGGTTCTATCTGTAGCTTCGCCACATAGTTCATCAGGATTAGTTGAATTCACTCACTCGAGAGGTTGAGATCGAAATAAATTCATGTCTTACGATCCAACCAATCATTTTCAGCAAAAACAAATTTCTTAACATGGCGAGATGCCCGCTGGACCCAAGATTCCTTCAGTCAGCAAATCACGGTTATGCAACATCCATTGCTCATCAAGTGGAGACAATCACAATACCTCACAGAGAGAAATCAAACTTGCCACATCATGTCTCTCGATCAGAATTCAAATAACCAATCAAACCAAGGCAATCGAATGAGGGGTGAAAGACTGATGTTGCGAGATCATATCTCATGATATCACCAGGACTTTCGAAATAGTGCATCAAGCTTCCTGAATTTAGCAGTATGTCATTTTCCACTTGGCCAAAAGTTCAGAATACCATAAACCATCTCTATAAATCCCATAGAAATAAAAACCATTTTTATGAGATGTTCTCAGCGCAGAACAAAATTCCTATCTTCAGACTGATAGTGTCAACTCGTCCAGTAATTTGTCGTCTCCCATTCGAGAAAGTACTGCATCGATCATATACAAAACAGAAGGAAAGAAAAGAATTCAGTTGCATTAACGTCACCTTCCCGAGCGTGTAGGCGAGAGCAGAGCCAGCGACCCCAGCTCCAACGACGATGACGTCAAAGTCGCCCCCGCCATTTTCGTTCACCGATTTGCTCTCCTCGTCCTTCGCGGTTCGCATGCTTTTAACGCATTCCCTCCCGTTTCGTCTCCTCTTTCTCGCAACCAAACGGTAAAGAAACAAGGCTCCGAGAACAGAGGCCAAGATGCCACCCACCCAGCAGCACCCGTTCGAATTCTCATTCCGAAGCCGACCCGCCGCCATTCTTGAACTACTCCAGCAGGGAAGAAGGAAACGGAGGAGGCCCGTGATGCAGATGCAAATTTCTTGAATTTTGGAGCTGTTCGATCGTGGGCCTTCTTTTTCTTGGCTCTTCTTTAAGGCTTGCGAGGGGGAGCTTTGCCTTTTTCCTCTCGGAACGCAAACAGCTGTCGTGAACTATAATTTTGGTGTATGCGTGTGCGCGCGTTTCTCTGTTGTGTCTGCGTTTGGGATGGATTCGGCTGCGGCGTTATTTATAACGGGAATGGAACAGCAGCTTTCCGGTCGGTCATTCAAACGACCACGACAAAGAACGGCTCAATGAGTCCTCATGCTGACTTCTGCTTCTTGCATGCTGACCATTTTCTTGCCCTCCCCATTTTCTTGATTCTTTTTTTATTCCTTATAATCCAAGGATACGAGCACAAACGCAGACTCCAGCTGCTTTGGACTTACTGTATAATTTTGCTGTTAAAATTTATTATGTGCTCTAAAGATTTTTTTTTTTTTTTAGATCGAGTCTATCCCGATTTTGGAGACGATATCGGTTCTTGGTCCATATGGTATGTAAATCATGCGATAAGTTATCTCCGTTCATGAAGAACTAATCGACCAAGAATGTAGGGCAAAACCCGAACGGACTTGGAGAGCTTCCTCGTGGCTGATGTTTGCGACACTTTGGCGAACGATGGTTGTAAACAACGATGACGATGGCTGATGTGGTTGGCCGTCGCCGGCGACAAAATGACCCACCTGTACCAAACTTGTGAGAGTCGCCGGTGTTCAGAGAGCAAACTCTGATCTAACCAAATGCCGACCGTGCCTAGTGGCTAGAAGTGAAGTGAGGACAGTGGATTGGCAATCCATTCTTATACTTCGAAGAACCAAAATCTCAAATCTATACTTATGAACACCTGATGTCATGAGGAATGATGTCAAACTTTTCGAAGTTCCTTAAAGAAGAAATGATTTTTGAGGAAAAATATAATAAGCGAAGTGCCCGTGCTTTTTACCTGAAAGAAGTGACGATAAAACACTCTAGACATTAGATTGGACTCGTGGATACATGAATCCGAATCTCTATATTGCATTAGCATTAAATAGAGATAATATCTCACATAATTGGTGAAAAAGTTTAAACGGTTAGGAAATTTCGATCATGATGCCTGTGCGCGCACATGTATTTCTCAGTGCAATTACAAATAGTCTGGGAAATCCGTATATTACGTTGGAATTAGGAGGAAACATGGCTCAACCAAAGTATCAGTAAGGAATACTGTTACATTTTGGAAATTCTACGTATTTCCACAATTAAGTCTCTCTTCTTTATCTTTTGTATCAACCATAAATTGTTGGAGCCGGCCAGTTGAAATTGCCGACGCGGGTGAGTATGCGAGCGTTTGTCGTATGTGAAATTGTGGGGGAAGTCGAAAGTGGAGTCAAGTGCATGGATGCTGGAGCTTGGGGTTGGTGGGTCGCCCCACAGCAAGCAAACAACATTTGACTCGACAGCGCCACACTAAAATAGAGTTGTCTTATGCCCAAACAGTGACTGATTTTGATTTTTGTTAAAATCGATTTGGACGAAATCGCGTTTGATAAAATTTTTGTTCCCTAAACAAATTTGTTTTGGGAGAAGATTTGAGAATAAAAAAAAAGTTGATTCTCGCGTCCGAGAATCAAAAAAAGAATCAACACAATAAAACTCTTCTTCTTTCTTTCCGCCATCCCGCGACCGTTGCCCGCCGCCGCCCACCACTGCCCGCCGGTCCGGCGAGCTCGCCGGAGGCTTGCCCAGCCATCGGCGAGCCTCGCCGGGGTTGGGCGAGGCCCGCCTGTCCACCGGCGAGGTTGGCTTGGCCGAGCCTCGGCGGGCCGGGCGAGCCTCGCCTAGTTGCCGGCGAGGCTCGGCCGATGAGGGCCGGCCTCACCAAGGGCCGGCGACGCTCTGGTGAGGTCGTCGGCCCTCGTCCGGCCGGTCGCCGGTCCGGCGAACGGCCACAAGAAGAAGAAGAAAAATAGGAGAAAAAGGAAAAAAATGAAAAAAATGAAAAAAAGAAAAGGAAAAAAGGAAAAAAAGAAAAGAAAAAAAGTAAAAAAGTAGAAAAAAATTATTTAAAAATTAAAAAAAAAATTGGAACAGAATCAATGAACACGTTATCAAACGAAATTCTATTCTAGAATCGAAATTTTAGACGATTACTAAACACGTTCTTTTACTCGAATCGGTTAGAACATAATAAAAATAATCATTTCTTGTTAGAATCGGTTAAGAATGAATCGTTACCAAACCCGCCCTTAGTGATCACCTTTTCCATATAAAAAAAGGAAGCAGGAAGTTCAATTTCTCACATTCTCAGTAGGTTGGGGGTAAGAGGGTTTGGTTTTAGTCATGAAATTGGACTCCTCATGCTTTGCAAAAAAATTTGATAAAAATATGAGAGTGAGTTGAGAGTTAAGAGTATAATAGACAAAAAAAGAAAAAGAAAAAGGAGCCGATTCCGTTTGTGGCTCGCAATAAATAATGGAATTTTGTGTTTAGATATTTGCAAAGGTAATTGTGCATTTGAAACCTTGTATTGTAGATCTCCAATTAGTAATATGTAGGAGTCAAAATATTATATTTAAAAAAAAAAAAAGATGAATGACCTTAAACTCGAGACAAACATACTTAGCTTTGGAACGATTCCCTGAAGCTGAGATTCCCTCAAAAACGGTATCGACCCATTCACACAAACTGTCAAAGTGCCCCAAACTAGGTGAAGTAAATGCAGATTCGAATCTGCGATGTACAAGAGACTTCGAACGAGCCAATCACATCACAAAATCACAGTAACCGTGCCCACAGATCGTGTTCATGCTTATTTCACGGTGGTCCAATCGGGCAATAATTGCAAAGCCAATTGGATTTTAAGATTAATTTATCTTGATTTTAGTGTCGAGTGACTGGCAAATATTTGAGTGATAGGACATAGGATTAGTAAGAAAATCATATGTTACATCGAATAACGGGACCAATGTAGTGGTCCAACTGATCACACTGGCTTTGATTTCAGACTTCAGCAAATGTGTGCACTGTGCATGTGATCAGATAAGTGATGTGATTTAGCTCCTAATTGACTTTAATATTAGTCACGACAATGATCAACTGATAGATGCATTTTTTTTTCTAAGGTTGCGGGGTTATTTCCACCACTTTTTGAGTGGGTACCCAATTTTTATTTAATCGTGAAAATTAACTTCTTGCTTTTGGAGAGTTGCGAAGAACTAATTGATCTGATTAATCGATAATATAATTAACTCTACAGCCATGACAAGCATACAATGAAAATAGTGATCTTGAATCATGGAACAAAATTGGATACTCTTACATAATTCTAATAGGAGATTTACCATATGCAAATTTTAAATAAATAATAATGTATGTGAAATCGAGAATGTCTAAACATAAGATTATGATGTTCATGACAAAATACCATGGGGATTATTGTGAGTACTAGACAGAACTTGACTACTTTAGCGAGGCTGATTCAGAATATCATGAAAACCCAAATTGAACTGGATGAATGATATAATAGTATTTATTGGTACTTTGGTTAAGCTTTGTTGCCTCGTCATAAAATACCGATTTCCTCGACTATTTTTAGTTGCGTTGAGATATATGAGTGCATGCGGGCATTGGTAATTTCCTAATTATTTAAATCTTGTCGCCATTTTTGTGAATTATTATCTCTTCTTAAAGCTAATGCAATGGAGAGATTTGAACTCATGTATCCACGAGTATGATATGATGCCCCGAGTCTTTTGTTGTCACTTGTTTTAAGTGAAAATACCGGCATTTCACTTATTATATATATTTTAAAAATAATTCCATCTTTAAGGAACTTCAAAAAGTTTGATATAATTCTTCCAGATGACATTAGGTGTCCACACGTATAGATTTGAGATTTTGTTTATTCAAAATAGAATGATGGATCGCCAATCTACTGTCCTCACTTCACTTCTAGCCACTAGGCACAGGCTTGATAGCATTTAGTCAGGTCAGAGCTTGCTCTCTGAACAAGAATGACTCTCACAGGTTTAGCACAGATGGGTCATTTTGTCGCCGGCGGTCAACCTTGGTGGTCATCGTCATTGTTTACGACAATTGTACACCAAATCGTCGCTAACATTAGCTATGAGGAAGCTCTTCGAGTCCATTTGTGTTTGCAAGATCTATAAACCATTTAGGCCAAGAAACGACATTGTTCCAAAGTTGAGATAGACTCGGTTTAATAAATTCTATAGCAACATACAATGAATTTAATATCAAAATTATACACTAAGTCCAATGGAACATTCTAATAAGAGCGTGAAGTGTCTTTATTTTTTAAATAAAAGTTTGAAGTGAATCTTGCTTCAAATAGGTGCCCGAAGCACTATCATTTCCTTAAATAAGGATTTGAAGTTGGCTCTTTTTTTTTTTTTTTTTTTTTTTTTCCAAATAAAATCTTGAAGTGGCTATGTCGATTTCAAAAAATGGCTTAACCTAACTAACTAAAAATGACATTTTCTTCATTTACTTTTTAAAAAAAAATTTTCTTTCCCTTTTTCTTTCTCTTTTTTTTTTTTCCATAGAAAAGACAAACTCAAAAAAGGACAAAAAACTAAAAGTTAAAAGAAAGAAACAAATAAAAAACCCTCGGCGGAGGACTGGCCTAGGCCTTGACCATTCAATGAGATCAGGCCATTTTTGAGATTAACATAATTACTTCAAACTCTTATTTAAGATATGGTTCATTTCATATCTTTATTTGAGAAAACTATGGTAGTTTAAACATTTATCTAATATTTTCTTTTAGTCTGTAGTAGCTGAATTATGTATTGTGCTTTGGATTATAAGGAGGTGTTGACACATAAATTTTTGCCCAAAAATCATTTCCTAAAAATGGGAACTTGTTTTTCCAAAAAAATATTTCATGTCAAATTCTTGCATATAGATTATCTAGGTGATTAATATATCTTTTTTAAATGGAAGATTTTTTTTCCTAAAAAAAATAATAAAAGAAAAAAAGAGAGAAAAAAAAGAAAAAAAGAGCAAGTTGGGGCCAATGATTTAAATGTGATTAGCCAAGCCCGGGAGGTCAGATTGGAATTAAAACGACAAGTTAGGGCCAAAATGCAATTTCCAAAAGTTGAGGGACCAATTCGCAAATTTTGCAAAATTTTGCCTAAGCCCTTAAATCATCATCTTAGCCCCCAATTGAGTTGAAATTGAACTTGAGTCAGGTCTAATTAATTGAATTGGGCAAAAATGACCAAATTACATTGAATTAGGCATTCTCAGACAAAAAAATGGCCAATTTTGAGGGATTTTCTTGCAAAATTGGGTGGAGACAATTGTGAAAAATTGTCAACATCTTAAATTATTATACATGAGCTTGCTAATTGATTGAAAACTGCAGCCAAATTGATGGATTAAAGCACTCAAACTAGCTACCAAAACCCAGCCCATAGTTAGGTCTCTTTGGAGTTGCTGAGTAAGCCACTTTGTGACCCCACCATATCCTACTCAGCAGCCCAATCGGCCTAATCTCTACACGTGATGGAAGACTATTATTGGTAGTGCAAGTGGACAAAATTTGGTCAGGGATGAGCAATTGAAAGCACGGGAAAATTGCAGCAAGATCCGCACACTCAACAGTTGCAAAAGTTGAAAATTTTGGTTAAGTCAAGAGAGTTGGTGAACTAACTCAATTGACAAGTTTGGTAGGTGGATAAAAGACTGAACAAAAGATCCCTTAATTCAAGGGATAAGATCACCGAAGCAAGCTCTTTTAGGGCATAAAAGGTAAGAGACAAGAAGGAGAAGAGAGAACTGACAATCGTTCCTCAAAAACACCCCCTGAAGCAACTTAAGAAAAAGCAAAAACCCATAAATTCCAGACTGACATTTGAAGAGAAAAGTGAAATTTTCATAAATTTGCAGTCAAAATTAGCCAAAACCTTCAACAAGAAAGTGAAACTTCACTCAAAGATCTTTCCAACCATAGGCTGCATGTCCCAAATGGAGATCGGTAAGGCCTCTTAAAGCCTCCCGAAATAGTACCCTCTTGGCGGGCCAAGAATGTTCAAAAATTTTTCTAGGTGTTGAGCCCGGTCAGTCACGGGTGAGGGAAATCAAGTGTTTTTGGGAAAAAATAAGAGATAAATGAGGAAAAACATGATTTGTAGCCCAAACTAGAATACATTTAGTTTGGCTCAGTGTTAATTTGGACAACAAAATAGGTCTCAAAGTCTAATTTTGGAGACCAACAAAAACCTACGTTGTCAATTTTTTCTTGGCAGATCTCATTTTCCAGTTCGAAGGAGCCAACTTCTATGTGCTCCCGGAGGATAACTTCTTGGTTTTCTTGGCCAAAAGCCACTTGTAAAAGAAACTAGGAAGCAAGGTGTTTGAAGTCTCTTCAAGAGTCATATATGTTTGACTTGCTACTCCTCTTTGCACACGTTTTCTGTCTTCACGAGCTTGATGAATGTCTTATGAGAGTACAAATGATGCTGAGGTTAGCTTGGATTGGTTTTTAAATCTTTGTGTGAACCATGAGACCGTCTAAAACTTGAGCAAAAAACTAAGCCTATCTACATTGATTCATGGCTGGTCAGTGTGGACTTTGCTTGTGCGTTTTTGGAGAGGTCGTTTTGATGTGTTCGGTTGATCATCCTCTATGATGTTTGTTACATTTGAAAATCCATGTTACATTCTTTCACTCGAATCAAGTAATTTTTCTCTTAGATCTTGTATGTGATGAGTTTCGGGACTTGAATATGGGTATGCAACCTGTTTGTTTAACTTGGGTTCAAACTCAGATTTGCAAAATCAGCTCAAACTTGCATATTTGAAACCGATTTCAACTTAGTTCCTGTATGTTTTAGGCTATGATTTCTATATAATCTTGCTCTTTGCATGTGGTAGTATAACCTTGATATTTTAGTTCCACATGAGATTGCTTATGGGTTGAGGTCGAGATTGAAGGCCACGAATATGGCTCGAGGAAGCTGTTTGGGCTAGTTTAATGCATACCAAGTGTTCGAAGAAATGCCCAAACTAACATTCGATCTTGAAAGGGTTGATTCGAGCTTGGCTCTTGTGATAACTCGGCTCTTCCATATTAGTGTAAATCAAGCATAGATTGGTTTAGGGAATTATTTTTGAATAAAGAATAAAAAAATCGAAAAAAATCCGAAAATTTCAAAAAAAAAATATATAAAAATGATGGATGGTATCAAATTAAGGCAAAAATGACATCTAAGAGATTTTCTTAATTTTATAAGGTCATTTTTCCTAATTTAATGCTATTTTGGTGTTTTATAATCCTTTTTGTAAATAATCAATGTTGTGTAGATTAAAATTATTTTGAGTAATTTCATGCACATTTAAATTCCCATTTTGCTCATGGGGGTCCTGTCCTAGGGCGTGATAATAAGGTCATGTAATATTATTTGCCCGACTTGTGTTGGGTTTTCTTTTTCCGTATTTATTTTTAAGTTTTTTCAATTTCTTGGATGTTTACTTACCACATCGCTTTTCATTAATTTGAGTGTAAATTTATCTTCTAAATTAGATTAGGATTAGTTTAGACATTAAGAAAAACAAACTTACAAAAATATTTGCATAGATGCTTAGTAGTTTCATAAGAATTATAATTGGTAATCAAAATTGTGTGGCCATTTAGATAAATAACCTTTCAAGTTAGTGGTACTGCAAGGGTGCTAATAGAAACATTGGCGTAAACAAGTCCCAATTCCTAGAAATCTTTGGTTGCGTAGAAATGAAGATAATATTCTGCATATCTTGATTGGTTTCTAACCGACCCCAATAGGTTAGTGGCGACTCTTAAAAATACAAAGTTGTTAAGAATTAAAATACAAAATCCAACGTCACGCGATATATGGACTTGGGAAAACCCGTGCCTAATCCAGGCCGTTAGTCTGTGGCAAATACCCCTAAACCTCTTCCTTTTCCCCCGAATGGAAAAAGAGAGGTCGCGACCGGAGGAAAAGAAAAATAAAAGAAAATAAAAAAAATGAGGAGAGCAAGAAAACGGTCAGCATGCACGAAGCAGAAGTCAGCATGAGGACTCATTGAGCCGTTCTTTGTCGCGGTCGTTTGAACGACCACCGGAAAGCCGCTGTTCCATTCCCTCACAAGTAACGCCGCAGCCGAATCCATCACAAACGCAGAAGACACAAGTCACACAACACACGAACACGCACGCACGCACCGAAGTTTACGACAGCTGCGTGCGTTTCGAGAGTGAAAAAAGTAAAGCCCTCCCTCCCAAGTCTAAAAGAAAAAGGCAAGAAAAAGAAGACCCACGATAGATCAGCTCCAGAAGCCTCGACATTTCATCTGCATTACGGGCCACCTTCTTTGCCTTCTTGCCTGCTTGAGTAGTTTGAGAATGGTGGCAGGTCGGTTTCGGAATGAGAATCTGAACGGGCGCTGCTGGGTGGGTGGCATCTTGGCCTCTGTTCTCGGAGTATTTTTCTTTACCGTTTGGTCGTGAGAAAGAGGAGACGAAATGGAAGCGAATGCGTTAAAGGCATGAGAACCGCAAAGGACGAGGAGAGCAGATCGGTGACGAAAATGGCAGGGGTGACTTTGGTGTCATCGTCGTTTGAGCTGGTGTCGCTGGCTCTGCTCTCGCCTACACGCTTGGGAAGGTGAAGCTAATGCAACTGAATTCTTCTTGCCTTTTGTTTTGTCTATAATTGATATACTACTTTCTTGTGGAGACAACAGATTGTTGGACGAGTTGACATTATCAGTCTGAAGATTGGCATTTTGTTCTGCACTGACAACATCTCATAAAAATGGTTTCTAGTGATATCATGAGATATGATCTTGCAACATCTCTTTTTAATGGACAAGTTGGACCTACGATTGCCTTTTTCTGATCTTCGAGTTTTCTATTGCTATATTATGCCATGATCTTAAGTCCGCACTATGTCATGCATTCTTTAATTGACCGTTTTTCGTCATGTCTTTCTAATTCAGAGTTCTGATCTTTTGAATACCTTGTCCCCTTTTTAATTCGTCGTCATCAGATAGAAGCTCTGCCCTTTGCTGGTCGTCGGTTTCGAATTCTGTTCCTAATTCGATCAACTGCATGTCAAAAGCAGGACGGCCGCCGAGTGCGTGTAATTGAAAGGGACTTGTCAGAGCCTGACTGGATTGTCGGAGAGCTGTTGCAACCAGGTGGCTACCTCAAACTGATTGAGTTGGGACTTGAAGGTAGGTCTTGTGATGCTTTTTGACATTTCTCGACAATGATTCAGCTGCTACTCACCATCGTTTGATTGGAAATGTATTCTTCATTCTCTTTCCGACATGTACCAGAACGGAAGTAGATAGCACTTACCATTGCTTGGTTATGACGTTTTTATAATTCTCATTCCCACGAGTGATGAAAGTAAAATCTGCTCTCCGAATCAAACACGGTGAATGCAGATTGCGTGGAGAAAATTGATGCACATCAGGTGTTTGGTTATGCACTATTCAAGGATGGACGAAATACACGACTTTCCTATCCATTGGAAATGCTTGACTCTGATGTGTCTGGTAGGAGCTTCCACAATGGTCGCTTCATACAAAAATTCGGGAAAAAGCAGCCACTCTCCCCAAGTAAATCCATCTGAACTCTGTATCGGCTCATTTCGTTGTTTGTTGGCCTGTTCAATCTGCCACTCATTTTCTGTTCTGCATTATCCCATTAAGTGCGGCTTAACATTTAATTTAATGACAAGATGACCATAAAAATACTTCTCTTCATGCCTTAGCCCACCTCTTTCCTTTGACTTTTGATTTGTATGATTGCAGCAGCCCCAGTTAACTCTCGTGCTATATAGTATTCTTCTGTAAAGACATTACCCACATCCTTATTCACATCCTTATTTTGTCAATTGTCGATCAAGTTAATCTTTTGACTTCCATCAGCGTGCAACTGGCGCAAGGGACAGTCACTTCTTTGTTTGAAGACAATGGAACTGTCAAAGGAATTCAATACAAGACAAGAACAGGTCAAGAGCTCAAAGCATATGCTCCCTTGACTGTTGTTTGCGATGGGTGCTTCTCGAATTTGCGATGTTCCCTTTGCGATCCCAAGGTAAGGACTAACGAGGGCCAGGTTTGCTCTCTCCTAGAAATGACTTTTTGTATGATGTTGGCAATTTTGTGTCTTGAGATGCAGTCATGCTGGAAATACTTAACGTTAAACTGTTAGTGTGTATGTTTGCATAGTGTCTGAATTAGCTTCACACCATGTGCAGGTTGATATGCCGTCCTGGTTTGTTGGTCTGGTTCTAGAGAATTGCAACCTTCCTTTAGGCGAACCATGAGCACGTCATTTTAGCTGATCCCTCTCCAATCCTCTTTTATCCCATCAGTAGCACTGAGGTCTGCTGTCTGGTTGATGTACCGGGCCAAAAGATGCCTTCAATTTCAAACGGCAAAATGGCAAACTATCTAAAAACGTTGGTAGCACCTCAGGTACATCTGACAAACTGCCTTCATTAAACCTTTTCATTACTCGGGATTCTTCACGTCAATCCTTGAATTTGTTTTTCAATAACTAGTGATCCATATGTGGTCTTGTGCCGACCGGGTGTTAATGGGCACTTCAGGTTCCCCCTGAAATCCTCGATGCCTTCATAGCGGCAGTGGACAGAGGAAACATGCAGACCATGCCGAATAGAAGCATGCCGGCGGCTCCGCATCCTACTCCAGGAGCATTGCTAATGGGGGATGCTTTCAATATGCGTCATCCGTTAACAGGAGGAGGAATGAACGTAGCACTCTCTGATATTGTCGTGCTACGGGATCTTCTACGGCCTTTGAGGGACCTCAATGATGCACCTGCTCTCTGCAAATATCTCGAATCGTTCTACACATTGCGTAAGGTGAGTCCTATAAGTTGCGAGCGACTTTACCCATGCAAATTTTTTAGATTGTGTTTGGAGAAGACTAATTGTGATCTCCTGTATCTGCAGCCAGTGGCGTCCACAATGAATACGCTAGCAGGTGCCCTGAACAAGGTCTTTTGTGCGTTGCCCGACAAAAGCGAGGAAGGAGATGCGACAGGCATGCTATGACTATCTGTGCCTTGGGGGCTTGTTCTCGACAGGACCCATTTCTTTGCTCTCCGGTCTGATTCCTCGTCCACTGAGCTTGGTTCTCCATTTCTTTGCGGTTGCGATATATGGTGTGGGGCGTTTGTTGCCGCCGTTCCCTTCTCCTAAACGCATCTGGATAGGAGCCAGATTAATTTTGGTGAGTTATTTCATGTCTCACAGACATCTCTCATTTTGTCTCTGTCCTTTGTTAGTTTCTTGGCACAACATGGCACATTCGTGAAATATGAAAGACGTTCAAATCGTTTTTGCAGGGCGCATCCGGGATTATATTCCTGATCATCCGAGCAGAATGGGTTAGGCAAATGTTCTTCCCGGCAACTGTCCGGGCATATTACCGAGCTCCACCAATCAAATGAGCATCGGTTAAGTGAAGTTAGTTGCTTCCGAGACCAAAGGCAGTCTTTGTATTTTATGTGCATCTGCTGCTTCTTTTCAGAAGTCCAGGGGAGGTTGAATGTTCTTCCAACTAGAAGCTGAATAGTTGACCTTGTATACTTGTAATTTAGCTTTTCTCTTGATAGCAAGGCCGCGTGTGGTTCCACTGATGATTCTCCTTCGCAGTAATTTCATTCCATGAATCACATTCTTTTTCCATTGTTCGAACAATTAAAGGTTTCACGCATTTACATGTGAACACATCTCAACCATCGAGTACACCTCCATGGCTGCAATGGTGGGGCTTGGCTCCATCAAGTGTCTTGAGTTTGAGAGAGAGACCATCGCGTGACAAGCGCTGTGCAACGAGCTTGGTGTTTCCCTAGCTTAGAAGAAGAATCAGAATTAGATGAGAAGATTTCGGAGAAAGCTTGTAGAGTCGAGAAGAATAAATTTCTTCATTTTCATATTCAATAATAAGCACCGAGTAGTTCCGGTGAGTTCATAAAAAATCGTACACGGAGCCAAGAAACAGAGGAAAGCTGCGGAACAACTTCACGAATTGCAAATGCAAACGATGGAAATGTCAGCAACGGGGCAGAGTCAGCAGTCCTAAGCTCACGCAAAGTTTCCTGCCGAGTAGCCTCATCAACTGAGGCAATCCGCTTCGGTTTCCATTCGGTGGTTCTGTAATAAAGCCCGACTCTTCTTCGATCTTTTTCAGACAGGTAATGCCCTCTTTGCCAAATTCACCGCTCCCTCTTCTTCGGGCCAGCTAGCCCCACCTTCCACCAACAGCTTCCAACCGTCACGTTCATCACCAACGTTTGAGGAAGAGAGACGACGGTGGCGGTGACCATGGCGGTGGAGGTGGTGGAGGCTATGTGACAGCAATCGCTCAGCAGCTCTGATGAGAGATCACAGGAGGTAGAGCCTTGGAGGTGGTGAAGGTGGTGTTTCCATTTTTTTTAAGGAATGGGGATTTGGAATCTCAATCCAAGGTAGAGCCTTGGAGGTGGTGAAGGTGGTGTTTCCATTTTTTTTAAGGAATGGGGATTTGGAATCTCAATCCTAGCAATTGAAAGCTAATCCGGTGATCCAAATTTTAAGGAATCTAATTTCTCAATGAATTGAACATGATCATTCTTGTATTTAGATTCCTAATCTAACAGACTCACTTAGATCCTGGTCCCCTCGTTATGGATTCCAGATTCTTGCCATCATTAGATATCAGTAAAGAGGGGAAAGGGCATCATAAATCGCACATAGCTAGGCCCAAAGATGAAGGTAACTGACGTTCAACGAGCAGCAACAAGAGGTCGAAAACAAGCATGCGTAACCTTCCCCAGCAAATCGCGATTTACAAGTAACTCCATGCCCTCTTCTTTACTGTATATAGAAAAACTGTGTGGATCCATGTAGCTCCAAGCTCACCCTCGTTGAAAAACCAAAAGAATAAAAAAAGAGAGGATAAAATACCAGCTCAAATGAGCTAGGTTACTTTCAATGACATCTCGGCAACAAAGAGTGCCATGCCGTGCAATTGTACAATTATGCTCTACATAAACATTCCCTAATCACGTCTCACGTGGTTTTATACCTCTAGTCAAAAGACATAACTTTATTCTGCTTGGACGCCCTAGTTTCAGGACACAAGTCCAAGAAATGCCCAGTAACTCTGCAAAACTTGTAATCTGGTGCGGCATCTTCTTCCCAGTTGGTGTCCCTGGGAATTCAATGTAGGGCATTGGCACCGTTCCTTCATCTGCTATTGGATTTCAATGTCAATCCTTGGAATATCATAGACAGAATTAAGCCAATGTTTTAGGTCCTAGTATTTTCCCGTTCTTTTTTGATGGCCTCGTAAGACACCATTACTTCTTTGAACTTCACCTCAGCAGCCACTGCAGTAAAATATGCAATGTTAACGATGTCATCTGAAATTTAGACCATAAGATGTTAATGATAACATCTGGGTGCGAGATTCTGATCTGTGCCAATGAGCACAGCCTACCTTTGTTATCCTGGTTCTGATCCGGATGAAACTCCAATGCCTTGGCCCTAAATGCCGTCTGCAACAATATAAAAAGCCAAAATATATTAAATGAGCATGTAAAAGGTTTAAAAAAAGAAAAATACATGCCACAAGCAAAGCAGATAAGAAATATTGAGCTGCTTTTGACACCATAAGACTTAAGAAACGAAAGTGAATATCACTCATTTCTGAAAAATTCCTGGGATCCCCCCCGAAAAGAAAAAACTAAAACTTATGTCTAAAATTAAAACCAAAGAGCAATGAATGTTAAAATATCATAGTGAAGAGCCAAGCAATCCCAGACAGGCTCTAATTACTTGCCGACTTTGTCACAGTAAGTAACTCCTTTCAAGTCCACCTAAGTCTGATGAAAAACAGAAAATGAGTAATACACATGCTGTCACTGTTCATGACCAGCAAGCAAATTCAAGTAACTTGCTAATTGCCTGGTAAAAGTCAATCTGAATCAAATGTATCTTCTATTGGCACAGCCCAAGATATATGGGCAAATATACATCAAACATGGCAAGAAGTATAGAAGAATTGACAAGAAAATTAGAGAAACGTCCATGTTATGCACACAAGATAGACATAAAGGGATTAAAATACAGCAAGACATACCTTGATCTCAGCATCCGTGTATGGTGTCTTCCTTGACCTTTTGCAACCAAATAAGAAAGAAAGTCATGTTCTAATTCCAAATGATGTAAATAATCTAGCCACCTAACTACATTAACTTGCGCATCTCAGCTCATGATTAGTTTTTGCCAGAACAAATTGCTCTAAGGTCATTCTCTGGTATAGAAACTACTGGCAAATATAAATACAGTAAGGTATTACATATAAAAACTATGTTCTGGGTTCTAGCACCTCCTGATACATTAAGATTTATGAGCTTACATTATTGTATAACTGAAGGGGGATATCAAACAAACACAATCTAGTCGATACAAACTCCTTTAAACAACCAAGGAATCTTTTTGAAGTGCTCATCGGTGCTGTAAACTGGATAAAGAAAATGGACTAGTCACCAGCACGAAAGGGGAAAACAATTCAGACACCAGATTCAGCAAGCAGTGTACAGATGGAAATATAGCTAAGGAACTCCCTTCCAAATAAGGTGGCTTGTAGAGGATGAGATAAATCATTAGGTAGTTCTTTCTTTCAACTTAGGTGCTGCTTTCAAGACATAAAGGGTACATGTAGCATCTCAGTTTCCATATCGCCAGGATCAGCAGCATTGCCTCACCTATCAAGGCCCAAGACAGAGTAATGATGTGACAATGGGTAGTTTGCATTCTCCCTTGGAGCTCTCCTGAAATTAGTACTTCGATATTTGGATGATGTATCTGCCTTCCAATACCAATCATCCCGCTGGAATTGCTGATTATATGCACCAGCACCATTTTCATTCCAGCTCTGATACCCCCTATTATATTTACTCCTTTCTCTATTAAACACACTCTGCATACGCTTTATGCGCTCCTGCGGAAAGCGTACCAAATATGAAACTATCAGATAGTCAAGTGGTGACAAATGCAGAAAAAGAATCCAAGCAACCAATTGCTTTCCCCAACAAATACGTGAGACAGATTAGTCTATGTATTCTCTTGAATTGACTCGCACATATTGGTTTTCACCAAATAACCTCTGATACTTAGCAACAACATTCATTCAGAATCAATGGCCTATCATATTCATGCTTATATTCACTTAAGACTTAGTGAAAGTCCATGATATAATAAGGTGGATAAACGTGGACAATGTTCAAGGAACTTAAAGAAAAACTTGGATGTACAAATTTGCAGTTTCTCATTGAAGGGGGCCAAATTTGTCAAAAAAGAACAACAAAACAAATGGAATTTCAGGAATGACATAAAAGCCACATGAAGATCTTTCAGTTTTTCTATTTTTGCATGTTCAAGCCCTCTCTTTGAGAACTTTAACAATAAATTACTTAGAAATGTATCCCTCTGAAATTTGGATACTCACATAGAAACAATGAAACATAATGGTTACATAATCTCCGACAAGGCAAATTCAGTATAGGTCTCTAGAAAGTGCTCAAAAGTTGATTCAACAAATTAAGAGTTAAACAGGACAGATCAAACTAAAACTCACCACTCTCTCCATTTCTTCTTCATATGCCTCCTGCATTCGTCGGTTGTACCTCTTCCAAGCTTCCTCTTGAAAAGCCGTTCTGAAAGATCTTGCCGATTCATGCGACCTGGTTAACTTTTGTTATGCAGTGCAGTCAGGTTCTCAGTCAAATCCCAAAAGTCACAAGACAAAACAAATTTACTCGAGATTTTAGCCTAATTTTATCTTTTTACAGCACTTCAAAACGCTACATTGTCATGAAGCATAAAGCAAAATGCAAAAAAGCAGGTAAATGCCTACCTGATACAAGACCCAATAACTAAAGGTGTAATCAATATTTATGAACACTATGCCATCATGAAGAGTAATGAAAATGCAAAAGCAGGGGGAGGAAAAATTATGCCTACCTGAGCATAGACCCAATTTACGGTTTGCCGAAGACGAGAAACCTGCGAATTAATGCAGTTTTCAGCACTGGAACTGGGTTTTAATTAGAAGCAACTACAAGAACAAAATCTAGCACGAAAAATTCGATCAACACCGAACACCAAACGATCAAAATACTAACTAAAAATCTAGCCAATACCACTATGAAGGATGCTATCATTCAATTTTTTTTTTTTTTGAAAAAAAGGTGACTTTCTGAGGAATGCAACGAAAGTGTGCCTATTAGACACAACCCAACTCTTCAAAGCATCGACACATATAACAACTTCGACTTCAAAACACCATCTTCACCGCACCAATTCTACCAATAATTCCGACCAGAAATCATCATTTGCAACACGATATTTTCACACCAAGTTCGACGATACAAACCTCGGACACATCTCCAATGATAACCCAATAACATTCATTTGAACTAATGACAATGAGAAGCAAAACCAACGGGAAACCATCAAGAACAAAATAAATAAAATATAAAAAAAAAACACCGACCGCCAAAGTGGTAGCTGTGGCGCCAATTAGGCCGAAGACCAGAACGCCCCAGAGCTTCATCTCCTCCTCCTCTTTTCCCTGGCTCGCCCGGTTCGGATTTTCCCGATTCGGGTCTCCGCCCTCCCTCCCCATCTCTCCCTCCTCCTCCTCCTCCTCCTCCTCCTCCTCCTTATTCTTCTTCCCGAGTTTCCAATTGCCGGAAAGGATTGACCACAGAGATTCGGTGGGCCAGTGGCGATCGCGGGCAGGACCGAAACCCTAGGACCATCGATCTCCGGGTCCCTTCGAACCTCCTGCGGAGCTCGGTTTCGCAGCCTTCCCTATCACCGCCTTAGCGGACGATCGTGCAGCGGGGCGGTGGGTTGCGGAGGTGCGGTTTCGCGGATGATCAATTTGGCTTGAGAGAAAGAAAGGAGAAAGGTCACGAGAGATGCTGGATAATGGAAAATGGAACATTGTAATTCTAATTCTTTCCTCTTCTTTCTCTTTTTGGTGGCTAAATTTATGAGCAATGGCCATAGCCTCATAGGAGTAGAATTTTATTAGGTTCAATATTTTGAAAATTCCCAAATAGTTACACATATAACAAATTTACTCTAAATTAATTTTTTGACTATGAAAAACTCTAAATTGACACATATGTGATAATTTATCCTAATTGATTAGAAAAATCTCAAACTAAGTAGATTTGTGACAAATTTATTATAAACTAATTTGTTGAATCGTTAAAAATCTCAAATTAATACATTTGTGATAAATATACCATTTATTAAATTTGATTAATATAATAAAAAAAAACTACAAAAATTATATAACCGCGACAAATGAAGAGTAAAATCTAAACCGATGTATCGGAATCGTGTTATTCAAATAAATAATTTTATAGTAAAATTTAACGAAAACTAATAGAGGGTAAATTTGTTACAAATGTATTAATTTGGGCTAAATTTGTCAAAAATGTATCCGTTTGAGATTTTGGTAATGAAAAAATTAATTTGAGAGTAAATATGTCGCATGTGTCTTAGTTTGGGGTTTTTCAAAGTAGTAACCCATTTTATTATTATGTTTGTCATTTCTTTTTTCATTTTTATAATACTTAACATATTTTTTTGGGTTAATACTATGAACAATAAAAAATTAATACATTTGGAATAAATTTACTTTAGATTAATTTTTTAACCACCAAAAACCCCCAAATCAATACATTTGTAATAAATTTATCTTAAATTAATTTTTCGATCATCAAAAACCCTAAATTGATTTATTTATGACAAATTTACAATTTATTTGTTTTCATTAAATTGTATTAATGTCATAAAAAATCACAAACTTGCTACATCTTCTGATAAATAGAGAGTAAAATCTCAAACCGATACACTCGTTAGTTCTTTGTTGTATAATTGATAAAATTTAACGAAAACTAATAGATGATATATCAGTTTGGATTATTAGTTGTCAAAAAATTAGTTTAAAACAAATTTGTCATAGGTGTGTTAGTATGATATTTTTGGGATATTAATCCTATTCTTTTCGAAAATATTTATCATATTTACTCATAGGAAAATGTACTAGGAAAAAGCACAAATTTAAAATGTTTTTCCCATTTGTTTAAGAGGATACTTCAATTTTAAGAACATATTATTTTCCCTTTTTTTTTTTATAAAGAAATATTTTACGTCGTTGAATCTCTTTTCTTTTTAATACTCAAATTTAAAGGCATGACTAGAAGTTGCTGTACGATGCCGTGGAGCTTAATAAAATTTCAATATATATATATATTACCCAAATAACATTGGCAAAATATTTAGCCAGATGATTCATATTCAAAAAGTCTAAATTTAATGCATTATGAAAGGTCAAATAATTAATATTTGAAATTTCAAATAAGGGCCCAAAGTGGAGCCGTTTTTTCAAAAAAGGATCTGAAGTGAACTTTGTGTCAAATAGAGGCCTGAAGTGGCCAAAAAAGCCTTAAATAAGGGCCTGAATTTGACAATCGGCCAAATGTTCGACCCCGAAGATTTTTCGGCGATCAAAATAAGGGTAATTTTGTCCGAAATTCCAAACTACTTTAAGATCAAGTTCTTCCTTCAATTTTTCACATTTTCTTCTTCTTCTCTCGCTGCTGCTCAAGCAAATCGTTCTCGTCCCATCCTTAATCGCTTTGCGCCCAGTCCTCATTGCTCCTCACTTGTTCCTCGCTAGCTCTAGTCAATCGTTAGTCATTGTTTCTTCTTTCCTAGGTAGGGCGTTCAGCCTCGGGTTTGAGCCAGATTTGTTCTTAACCAATGCCTTGATTCACTTGTTTTTAGCTTTCAGAAGACTTGGGAGTGCCTGCTTGGTGTTTGACATCGGGTTTGTTCTAAATTCCTTTTGCTGGAATGCTTTAACGGATGACTACTTAATGAATGTTGAAGTTGATTCCGCGCATAAAATGTTTGATAAAATGATTGAGAGGGACGTGCTTGGACCTCGGTAACAGGGGGTTAAGAAGGGAGATGGAAGAGATAAGATGGTTGCTTGATAGGATGCCATTCAAAACCACCCTTTGTCTATGATGGAAATGGTGAAGATGGAATACATACTCATATTGGGTAATTTGGGAGTATAGTCGTGTTGTTAGTAAGCTGTAATTTTTGTATGCAATCTATGATGGAAATGGTGAAGATGGAAGGTCAGAATGAGAACTTATAAGTCTTGCTTGGTCGTGTATCAAATTTGGTTTGTTTAGTGTTTGTTTGAGATGTTTGGTTTGCTACAATTATTTGTTGGTAATGGTTTTCTGCAATGCTTGTTGGTTAATGGGTTTGTTGACACCTAAATTTTAACTATTTTATTTACTTGTTTGTCATATAAAAATTACATTAAGCATTTCATAATATATGCATTTAGATAACAATAATATTTAGGTGCAAACTTATCCGATTAAAACTTATCTTTAAAAAAATTGTTCTAAAAAATAATAAAAAAAAAACTTAAAAAGAGAGGATAAGAAATAATCTATAAAAAAAAAAATTTGGTTGTGGAGGGATTACCAATTTTCGAAGGACGCAATTGTAATGCGAGAGGGGGCTGAGAGAAGGTGACCAAGATGAGCGAATGGTTGGAAGCGGCGATGGGCTGAAGGAAAAAAAATTTGCAAGGGGCTGGGGAGGTTTTTTTCATTTGAAAGCGAGAGAAAATTCGCAAGGGGTTGGGAGATAAAAATTGCAAGAGGCTAGGGGGAGGTTTCGTTCAAGGGGAGAGAGCATAATCCATTACATCAAATAGTCCACATTTTCAAGGAGTCATCGCAAAAAAGAGTCCCACATGCGGCCACCCCATAAAAAATACGCAGATCACTTCATCACATCATCAGTGCATCCCGTCATCATCCCCGGCCTCCTTACTAGCGATCTTTGCCGCCCAGTCTACTTTTGATCTCTGATCTCGTTTGATTGATTCCCCATAGGAGAGAAAGGATGCCTTAAGCTCTACTCGTTTTCTTGTGTCTTACGTGCCGGGCCAGGTTACTAGCAAGGCTTTGCTTAGCTGACTAAGCGTCGGGCTTTCAGATCTTAGCACTACCAACCTAAACTCTTTTCTTCGACACCTAGTTTAACAATTAAGTCTCGTTTGAGTTTGTTTTCAGCCACTCTATTTATCCTCATGACGACGGGCTCCCTCTCCTTTCCTCTGCCCCTGCTGTCATGCCATTCTAATAACTTGAAGTTCCCCGCTCGTTCTCCCATCGAGTGAAGCCCATATAGTGATTTATTTTGATGAGTAAGCCCAGCGCTCCATCGACCCGGTAGCCGAACATTTCCAGCAACACTAGCAATTCCTCGCGGATTCTTGTAAACGGAAAACCGGTGATCTCGAACCATACCGACAATCCTGTTGGGATCATTGAGTCTTTTTGCAGGTGGCACTACTCAGCAAGCACCGACAATTCCTCTTTACCCTTGCATGCGTGCACGGAATTTCTGGCCTTGCAGGATCGGATTGGAATTGCCGAGTTCTCGCAACGATCGATATTGTTCGTTGCCCGCTGCTATTGCTGAGTTATGTCGAGTTGACCATGGATCTGTGAACTCGTCCTCGTCCTTACATCGTTCCTTGCCGGTCCCATTCTTGGAGATAACTTTTCCGAGCTGGTAATCCTTTTGACTGAATTTACTTTGGTCATTTTGATGTTTTGTTATTTAGTTTACAATTATTTATTTCTAATTGTGATTTGTGATTTTGTTAGACATTATTTGATTAAGAAGATTGATGTGTTGAGAATCACAATGATAAGAAATACTGAGCCAAGAGATGTTGGATTAGATTTTTGATTATTGTGATTTTTCGTCTTGAGTTGGGGTGAATTATCTTTTATGTGGCTAATTATATTTCTCATGTTAATTTTTAGTAAATTTTCTTTTATATATATATATATATGTATGTATTTATAAAAATTTCATTACATAATAGGTTAGATTGCATTCCATGTTAGATTTTTTTTTTTTTTTAGGATAATATAGTGTCGCGACCCAATCTTGCCGCCCCTCAAAATGTCAAAGGTGGGAAAGATTGAGTTTAGGGGTACTTTGATCACGAGAGTTTTCTCACGAGATCACAAGCTCTCACAAGCTCGTACCTCGCGTGACAACGGATTTATTTATATGATCTAGGTATTTAATAACCTAAAAATATACGGGGGGTCGCCACTAGCCTCATTTTTGGGGTCGGCTAGAAACCCAATCGAGGGTCGGGAGTGTTCTCTCGATTCCTACGTAATCAAATATCTAAGTTCGGGGACTTAGGTTATGCTAATATTGCTATTAGCGCTCTTTTGGTACCTAAACAGTATGTTGTGTTTTTCATATTCATGCATTTCTTTTTATATTTTCAGGATCGTCAATTCTATACTAAATGATCACGCGTGGTGGATTACTTTCATTCTATTCTATTCCTAAGAAATGAAAGGAAAACAAACAATGAAAATGAAATTGCAAGACATGAAGTAAACAATCAAGAAAAGCAGTTAAACCTAATCATGCAATTCTAAAAATATAAAAAAGAAAACAATTGGGAAAAAAAGGGAGAAACCCGCAACTCATCGGGTTTTATACAATAAATGGAACCCGAGACATTTGTCGGGAAAACAAATAGTACATGACAACGGTCGGAATGGACATCGACCTCCATCACCTTTACGCCTTCTCTATCTTCAGGGTCCTAATCTAAACCTAATCTAAGAAACAAAGATCCCTTGCCTCATCTTTTATGACTAAGACAACGCATAAAAATCATTATTATAACGAATAGATATAGGCATCAGACATGAACATGAATCTAGCAAATTCAAGTCACAAATAGGACAAAATACAATGCATGTTTAAAAGTTCGTAAGACCACCTAGACAATGTACAAAAATGTGAAACTTGCACGTGACATAAGGTTGAATGCGAAAAAGGTTTGGGTAAACATTTAACCCTAAATTAGAATGTAAAGAAGTCACACAAGACATTAACATTGCAAAGTGACTTGGAACTAAGAATGTCATGCTTGACAAATTTAATTTGCAATTAGCTAAATGGATGCATGATATTTTCATTAAACGAGATTCAAATATGATATGCCCTAGGTATGTCTAGAAAGCATCAAGCATCAAGTATGCTCTTAAGGAACTTGATTGAAGACATTTTCATAGAAACGCAATCAATTAAAATCATAGCAGGGATTGCACAAAACATGGATGATATTTATTGAAATGAAGACATAAATGGCATGCATATTTTCATTTCTTTTTTCTGTTTATGAATAGATTTTTTTTTTTTTTGTTCCCGGGAACAAAAAAAGAATAGAAACACGTTTGTTTGCGTTTTTGTTCAAAATCTGTTTTTTGTTCCCAGAACAAAAAAGAACGGAAATGAGAAACAAAAAGTTGTTTCTTACTCCATAAACACTTTTGAAGAAACACTTCTCTCTTCTCTTTTCTTCTTCTTTTTCTTTGGTCGGTCGGCCGGCCTTGGGCATGGCCGGCGACCAGCCATCGAGGGCCGGCGACACCGTCGAGGGTTGGCAACCTCACCGGCCCCAAGCAAGGTCGAGCGTCGCCGGCCCCCGGCAAGGCCGAGTGTCGCCAGCCCTCGGCGAGACTCGGCCTCTCCGGATCTGGGCGAGCTCCGAGCGTCGCCGGAACTGGGCAAGGCCGAGCTCGGGCTCGCCCAGCCAAGGCGAGGCCGAGCCTCGCCCAACCACGACGAGGCTCGGCCTTGTCGGGGCTAACGAGCCTCGCCGTGGCTCGGCGAGGTTGTCGGCCCTTGTTGGCCGGTCGCCGAGGCTAGCGACCGGCCAAAAGAAGAAAAAAAAGAAAAAAAGAAAAAAGAAAGGAAAAAAAGGAAAAAAAAGAATAAAATATATTAAAAAATTAAAAGAAACAAAAAAAAAGAATATAAATCTACCAAACGTGTTTCTATTCATTTTTTATTCCCGAACAAGTTTACCAAACGCGTGTTTCTGATTAAAAATTGTTCTTCGGAATAGAAACACTTTTTTTTTATTTTAATTTCCGTTCCTTGGAACAATTTTTGAACAGAAACGTTACCAAACACGCTTAAAGAAAATCTATGAAAGTCCAAGTATATAGAAGGAAATGTCCTGATCATCTATCATGAGACATTGAAGTCTTACTTTGTTCACAAAAATCTATATGAAAACAGAAAAGAAACAGAGCAAAAAATCCAACATTATAGATTGTAATAACTCAAACGTGATTTTATGGAAGCCATTGACCTTGCTAATGATGACCATTTAATTCTATCTATACCTTGTTAGAAAGCTTATGAAATTTCTAATGACTCTCATGAAAGATTCAACTCCAGCAAAGCATGTTTACTAGCTCAAATTTGAGCACACGCATCAGGTCTCAAACATGACAGATTCTGGACTGAACTTTGGACATGTAAAAACATATCAAATGAGATTCAATCAGGGCATTCTATAGCTCATTGGAAAGATATTCGAACCATCTTCGACTTTCATGAAGACTTCGAACACAAAAAACCACAACAACCAGCTCATATCAAGTCATTTGCACAGAAGGTCAGATCAGCGAAAGAAATAGAATATCAAAGCATAACAACTATTCAATCCAAAAAAAAAAAAAAAAAAAACTACTGCAGAATCAACAAACTTTGTAGGTGTTTTTCAGTGACCAAATGACATCCGTTATGGGCGTGCAACATATCAAATTGAAGCTTTAGAAGTGTATTTTTTTATGTCTAGAAGAGCTCGAGGTAAAAAAAAAAACTCATCTAGCACCTCATTTCAGCCAAAATAGAAAGTGACATATCAAGCATACGAAATCGCGACACATCGACTATTCCATTTCAATACTAACAGCAGCTAGCCACAGAAAAGACAGTATTTCCCTAATCGAATCAACTCCAAAATAGAAGAAATCTGTATGTTGTAATCAAAGGCATTTCACTATATATTCACACAACTAGAACACTATCAAAATGACATTGAAATTCCTGCATTTCCCGTGAGCATTCCCTATGAGAGCAAAGCAACCAGTGGACATCCTTATCATATTCAAAGCTGGAAACAATGACAATTTGATGAGCACTCCATATCCATACATGCCCATCTCACCATGTATATTTATGCACATCAAAGACTAACATCAAACTCAAGTCATTCATACCAGAATTTCTCACATCCAACAGCTTAGAGGACTAGCATTATGTACATCTTCAACATCAGTTAACACAGCAAATGCACGCATGAACAACGAACATCAAATGTACGATTGAACAATTCGACATACTAGGACATATGAACAGGTAAGTATGCACAGAAAGGACCAGCTCTAGCATATTAGTAGAAACTCAATCACATGGAAATACTCTCAGTTCACATAAACAGTATGTATAGGATAGACCCGAAAAGAGGAACAAAGCAAGCTAATTTTAGGTCTGAGTGTTAGGATCAAACATCTTAATCAAAATCCATACAGAGAAACTCACAAAAAAAAAAATAGTAAGCTAAACCTGTCGTTCTAGCAATCAATATTTCAGCAACATTGACAGATTGCGGCATAGTTTCAAGTATGCAATTGATAGGGAGAACAAAGGTCGATTGATGCAATCTTTATATTATTGAAAAGCCCAAGGAATATACTATGACTTTCATAGAGATCTCGAGACTAAAAGAGCATGTTTAACAGTTCATCCAAGACAAACAACAACCAAGTCACAACCATGACAAAAGGACGATTTAATGAACATTTTCCTAATCAAATCAACTCCAAAAATTCTAAAAAATCTGTATGTTGTAGCCAAGGATAGTTCAAGCAACTTTCATGAAGCACCAATCCAGGAATTTCAAGCACCAAATTCAGTAGAGAATCGGAAAACAGACAAGGCCGAGTCAAAGTATAACAGTAAACTACTATGTATCAGTTTTCCATAATCCCTTCTTAACTTTCGAAAAGGATTTCAGGTAGCTAATGATATCGGATCGGGACGTGCTATAGCTCGTTGGAAAGCTAATCGAACCATCTTCAACTCTCATGAAGGCATCAAGAACAAAAAAGCACACATCCAAACTCATTTTCAGGCATATGCGCAAAGAGGTCAGAGATACGAAATTGCAGAACAAAGCCCATCCAAGTTCAAAAATCATTTCAGATTGCAATGCATCCTGGCCCTGAACTTTCATTGTTGAGAGTGTATTTCGACATGAGAAGCCCTTGCCTCATCGGATGCTATTAAAAGGATTTTCGTTTTGCTTACCTTGGTTGAATCTACAACTTCAATGGATGAACAGAGGAGTTCGAATCGAGTTTCGTCGCTTCGAGTTCTTCCACTGGTAGCTGCTTTGTCTTCGAGAGTTGATGATCGAATGAGTGAGCGTCAGATCTCCGGGAAAGAGCTGGGGAGCGTCCGATCGAGAGCCTCCGGAACCAAATCCAGCAACGAACAGAGGGAATGAACCGATTCCCCTCATGATCAGTAACGGACTACCAAATCACGGCTACTAGGAGCGTTGATCGGAACTGGAACACAGATTGTTGGAACCAAAAGGATTTGGAGGGATAGAGTGTAAACACACGAAGAGAGAATATATTACACAATATGCCTTGTAAAGGCTTAATGGAGTACACACACAAACTTTGCTAAGTTTAAAACTCTCTCTCTAGCTTTCTATATGCTTCTGAAGCTATCTCACTCTCTCACACTCTCTCATACTCTCTCATACCCTCTCACTCTAAATAAACTAACGTAACCCTATATTTATAAGCATCTTCCACCACCTGGACTTCACCGTCTGGACTCCACCGCATTGTCTTCAATGTGCAAGAGTTGAAGTTGAACTTTTCTTCTTGGTTAAGAGTCAACAATTGTGGGCTACTTTTCCTTCACGTCCAAGTTGCCAGCCGCAAGTTTCTCTTTCCTTCATGCATACACTTGTTGCCCACGTCTAGGCTTCATGCATAATGGACTTTCATTATTATATTAGGTGTTGACTCCAACACTTTCCCTCAACACCTAATACTCTTCTTCTAGCATTTGATATTCATCTTCTTCAGTTGCCTTGGCAACTGTGACTTCCAACTGAGCTTTGCGAAGCTCGGATCTCATCAATGCCATTTCAGTTTGCATATCAGTCTCTTTTTCCTTCTTATGGAACTTCTTCTCTACAATCTTCCATTTGTTTTTGCCCCTAGGGATCTTTTTCTCTGGGCAACATTTCTTGAGCCTTTGCAATTCCTTGAGCTCGTACTGGAGCTTCTCCTGCTCCCTTTCTTTGAGCTTGAGCTCCTTGTCCTTTTGCTTCAGCATTTCATCATTCTCTTTCAACATCTTCCTCATCTCTTGCAATTCCTTCTCACGACCGCTTGTTGAAGCTGCTTTTTGCTTCTTCGAGCTTGCCCATGGCTTGCTCTTCTTCGGGGATGCTCAATGGCTATGACATCATCTACCTTGATGATACCGGTAGCTATAGGCTCTTCTTGCTCCTCTGCTGCAACAATCGCTTGGAGACTCCATTCTTTATTACTATGGTTCTTCTTCTTGGTAAAAGTGGTAGCATCTCCTTTTACTTGCTTGAACCAACAAACTCTGGCAAAGTGACCTACTTTGCCACAAATGTAGCACCGTTTGCTATACCTTTTGTTATCTTTGTCACAATCTCGGTGTGCTCCCCCTGGTTGAGTGCTTCTCGCTATTGGTCACCTCTACCATTCACTATGACTTTTCCACCGTTTGCCATTCCTAATGCCAACATCATTTCTCCATTGGCTCTTGAAACCTCTTTTATTTCTAGAGAGAGTACGCGCATCATCCATGGTACATGCTAGCACCACATCTTCATCATCATTGACGATATGTGCATGTTCCGTCACCTCTGCTTGACATTCGGATTTGTAATGTCCGAATTTATTACACTTGAAACACCTGACTTTTGATTTGTCACGTGTTTTATATCTTCTGGTGAAATTTGAATTTCCACCCTTACCTTGGGTACCTCCATGACCTTGTCCACCTTGATAATCTCCTTGATTTGATTGAACAACCCGACTCTGCAATACTTGCTCGGGATACGAACCGATGGACTTTTGATTCATTCTTTGCTCATGTGAGCATAATGAACCCATCAACCGCTCCAACATCATGGTTGATATATCTTGGCCTTCTTCGATCGCCGCAACCACGTAGTCAAACCTTTCAGTCAAAGACCTCAAGATTTTTTCTACGACTCGTACATCTTGGAGTTCTTCACCATTAACCCTCAGTTGGTTAACGATGGTTTGTACACGATCAAAGTAAGCCGAGATAGATTCAGAGTCATTCATGCGTAAAGACTCAAAATCTCCTCGAAGTGTTTGGAGCCGCACCCGCCTGACACGATCATCACCTTTGTAGGATTTTTGCAATATATCCCACGCTTCTTTCGTTGTCTCCGCACTTGATATTTTCTCAAATATCATCTCCTCCACAACTTGAAAGATTGTAAATAATGCTTTCTGATCTTTCTTCTGAGTTTCCACCAATAAATCTTTCTCCGTCTTTCTTAAAGCATCGAATGCTTCGGCATCGGCCACTTCGATGTAGCCGTTCTCCACCAGGTTCCACAAATCTTGGGATTTGAAAAGAACCTTCATCCGAACGGACCGGTTGTTGTAATTCTTTCCGTTCAACTTTGGGAGTAGCGGTTGAACGAGTTGGTGGAAGCCATTGCTAGCTTTGAGTTCATGATCCTTGATCGACTGCTCTAGGTTCTCGGTCTCCGGCCACTGGTTTTGATACTCCGGTTCTTGACCTCCTTGGCTTTGACACTCCAATCCTTGGCCTTCTTTGGATTCACGATCCCTAACCACTAGCTCTAACATGGTCCCTGGCCGACTAGCTCTCATACCAATTGTTGGAACCAAAAGGATTTGGAGGGAGAGAGTGTAAACACACGAAGAGAGAATATATTACATAATATGCCTTGTAAAGGCTTAATGGAGTACACACACAAACTTTGCTAAGTTTAAAATTCTCTCTCTAGCTTTCTATATGCTTTTGAAGCTATCTCACTCTCTCACACTCTCATACTCTCTCATACTCTTTCACTCTAAATAAACTAACGTAACCCTATATTTATAAGCATCTTCCACCGCCTGGACTTCATCGTCTGGACTCCACCGCCATTGTCTTCGACGTGCAAGAGTTGAAGTTGAACTTTTCTTCTTGGTTAAGAGTCAACAATTGTGGGCTACTTTTCCTTCACGTCCAAGTTGCCAGCCGCAAGTTTCTCTTTCCTTCATGCGTACACTTGCTGCCCACGTCCAAGCTTCATGCATAATGGACTTCATTATTATATTAGGTGTTGACTCCAACAATCCAGTCGCTCGGCGGAAGAGTACAAACCTAACCTTAGCGCGCCCCAAACCGGCCAAAAGCCAACCCCGCACCTCCAGGTTTTGAGCCATCCAGCAGCTCAGCTCAGTCGAGTGCTCCAATGGAAACTGAAATTTCAGAAGAGAGAACAAACTCGGATGCCCACCAATGGAGGAAAATCTCCGCATTCGATCCGCGCTCCGGAGAGAAAGAAACGGAGAAGAAGCCCTCCAGAGAGTGAGAGTTCCCCCCGAGAATTGAGGGAGAGAGCCTCCGTTTTTCAGAGAGAGAGAGTCCGCCCAAGGCTAGGGTTTCCTCCAATCTCCCATCGAAGAGCTCGCATCGAGCAGTTATCGAGCGAAATCCCCCGAGGAGAGAGAGAGAGAAATGAATGTAAAGATAGAGCGCCTGAGAGAGAATTCGCGCGAACGGTTTTTTTTAGAGAGAGAGAGACCTCCAAGAGAGAAAAAAATCGTCAAAATGGCCTCCCGCGCCAAAAAATGAGCGAGCCTTTATATATTTTTTTGAGCGTTTTTCCCATTTTTTCTTTTTGTTTCCTTTTTGTTTTTTTTTGGCTCTTTATTTTTTATATTTTTCTTGCAAAATGAATGATTAAAATGTCGACAAAAAATTTCAGGTGTCAACATATAGGAATGTAGGAAATTTCATGGTTAAGATAGATTTAGTTATTCCTCAATTTAGATGATAATATACTAAATATGATTCTAATAGAAAAGCTATAAAAAAAAAAAAAGTAAAATCATAAAAAAACATGCATATAGAATTACCATGTCATCTATTCCATATCACGTAGCACATGCATATTTAGGATCATGTAAATTAGATTGCCCACATATTGTGATAGTTTAAGTTATATCATATGAATTGCATGTCACATGTCATTAAAGTAAAAATCATGCATATTGAATTTAGATTAAGATTGCATATAATTAACATTTTAAAAAAAAAGATGTCATATCATATAGAAATCGTGTTTAGGGCCTGCATTTTTAATAAGCATTTTGTAATTTTAAAGTTGTAGTTTATTCTGCTTAATGTTAGTTATAATTTCTTACAATCTATCACTTTGATTTATTGAATGTTATTTTATTAATTGTGCACTCGCATGACCACCCTTTACATGTTAGTAGCTTAGGTTAAAATTAATCAAGAATGCTTACAAAATATTTTTGAAATTTAAATGAAAATGTACCGAAAATGCGTTAGATTAATCTAGCGTAACCATGTCCCCAGACTTATTGAATTTCTAGTTTGCAAAAGTAAAGTATTCTCCCATATTTTACTTGGGTTTTTAATCAACCCTAATTGGTTAGTGGCGGCTCTAAATTGAGCGTAATTGCATGTTTAAATGGATTGATTTCTTAGTGTCAAGTTGCGATTGGTAGAACTTGGGAGGGTCTGCGCTAAGTCTTCGGACTTAATAATTCATTAGCTTTTTTTTGGGTAATTCACCTTCGGAAAGGTCGTGACAGGGTTTGCTGATTTGTTGCAATTTTTACTGCAAATGTTGGTCAAATGGAGTAGTACTAAGTTCTCAAGTGTTTATTTCGTGGTCATAAGTTGTAAATAATGATCGTTTGAGTACCAATTTTAGCTGAAAGTAATCACTTAAATGCTAGTCATGGTAAAGAAATAATTACTCGTGTTGCATAAGTTTTTAGAGATTACTCGCACACCCTACACCAGCAAACTACTACATTAACACCAGCATACCTTACATCAGTAAGCTACTTCATCAAAACACCAAGCATCTTGTGCTTGTACCAGCACATCCTACACCAGGAAGTTATTGCATCGACACCAAACACTACAAATGGAGGGCAATAGCATCAATACATTGTGCTTACACCAAGCATTGAACTAACACCAAGCATGACCACGAACAAACCACCACATCTAGAAATACCAACAAACCCACCACTATCGGCATAATTAGCACACCACCAGAACCAAAAGAAAAATATGTATAAATAGAAAAAACATAGATAAAAATAAATATCGGTCTATTGACAGTGAACATAGTGTCTTACGTTAGGTCAATATCCAACTGTAATATCCACCTCTAGAGGTTGGCTTCCAACTAAACAATAAAATAAAACAACTAACTAGACACCTAAGAATATCAATTTTAGTCAATAGCAATCTCCTAACAAAAAAAATAGAAACAATTATATCTAGCACACTCTCATCATTCGTCAATATTCACAACCTCTCCAGTCCATTTTCTTGATAGACCTTTGGTTTGAATCCTTGCATTTTTCCTAACTGCAACTGGACTTGGAGGTTGTTATATTGGCTTTTCTATCTGGTGCTTTTGCATTTTCTTCTTAATATTTACCACATTCTTAATGGTGATGTCCTTGGCTATTTTGTAATTGCCAACATTAGCTCCTTGAAATGGTATTGATGTCGAATTTTTTTATGGTGGTTATTTTGGAGTTGCCGCTTGTGTCATTTATTTTGGAGTATTGTCCTTTCTCAATTGTGCCCTTGTTATTGGACCCGCTGCTCGTGTCATTTGTTTTGGAACAGTTTTTTTTTTTTTTTTTTTTTTACTTAGTTGTGCTCTAATTGAAATTGTTTTGGTTCTTCTTTTGGGTACATCCGTTGACTCTTGATTTGGGCCATATTGAGAGATGAGCACCTCCGAAGTTCTCCCAAGCTACAAGAATATAATCTTATTGTTAAAAAAGTCCAATACCATAAATTAAATGCACAATACCCACAAAACTTATATTCAAAATAGTTATTCCAGTGTTGAAGTCTGTATAAAGGCCATAATCATATTGCCTTATCTTTCTCCTAATAGATCCTCCAGTTTGAAATGGTGCATCAGTTTCAGCTATCTGAGCAATTTGTGCAATTTATCTTCTTCTTATCTAAAAATATAACACACACAATTAATTCATAAACAATATTATACACACAACAAAAATTGTCACCTAAGCACATAACCAGCCCATAAAACAATATAACACACGACTAACCTATAAGCAACATCACACACACAACATAAACAAAAACTATCACCTAAACACATAAGTGGGCCATAAAATAATATAACACACACAACCAACCCGCAACTTAACTTAACTCACACGATAGAAATTATATGACTTACAAGATATTTACTCATTGTCTATGCAATTGTCAACTTAGGGGTTGGCCTTTCAATTTGGCATTCAGCTGATACTTCAATTGTCTCTTCACTTGGCCTTTCAGCTCGCCCTTCTTCAGCTGGCTCTTCAGCAATTGTCCTTTCAGTTGGCCCTTTCTCAACTCTTGTAGATGGTTGTTGCTGTTGATGTACATTCTTCAAATGACAACTAGCCTTATTGTGCCATTCTTTATTATAATAGGAGCATTTTATCTTCATACCCATCCTGCCCATCTTCTTACTTGAGATCTTCCCCTCTTGCATTTTTCATTTCTTTTTTGGTCTACCCATTTACTTTTTTATGGGTAAAGGTTGAGGGGATTTGTGAGTTATGGGTTCCCAAAATCTACTGCTTGTAACTAGCTGCAGCATGTGTTGGTAAGAAGTAGCATATGTGCTTCTCTTGTAGCTATTGTGTAGGTAGTCATCTGAAATATGATGCTTCAACTGGATGACACAAATGGTATGTGCACATGGAATTTCTATAAGTTGAACACTTTTTCCCCTTTAACTAGACAACATGCTTATCAGTATAGTGCATTATCTCATATCCATCATCTCCATTCCAGATTGAATAACAATACTTATATCTTCGAGCATTCTGATGATTGGTTTATACCTGGTCTCTAAGATTCTCCCATTAAATGCTTCACTGATGTTGTTATCAATAATATCGTACTTGAATCCTTCACTAAAGAATGCCCTACACTAATATTTAGATTCCATTTGGAATAGTGCTTCAAATCCTCCCTTAGTCAACTCAAGCAACCCCTATTTATATACTCTAAAATAAGCCATATTAGTGCTTCTTGCTATAAGCCAAAATTGCTTCTACAGTTTGTCTCCTTTATAGTTCTTTGTCTAGTTTACATAAATATGTCTCGCACACATTCTATTCTATATTTAGCATATGGCATCAACTCAACTAATGCTAGAATAAATCTCTACAATAATTCCAAAAATAAATATTTGTAAGTTAAAATAAATGAATAATATGAAAAAACAAACAATTAATAATAGCATTATCCTTTGTTGGTCACTCTCGAATGCCCAACCTTCCCCATTATTGATTTCTAAGTCAGCTATTATATTCTTCAGGAATCGGAACCAAGTGTCCTTGTTCTCTACTCTCATAATAGTCCATACTATTGGAAATATCTGGTTATTGGCATATCTTTCAACGGTAGCCAACAAATCTCTTTTGCATAATCCTTTCAAAAGACATCCATCCAACCTGTGACTCTTCTATTACTAGCAAGAATTCCTTTTTCGTATGTATCAAAGCAATCATAAATTCTGTTAAACTGAGTCTCATGGTTAGGCAGTGGTCTTTCGATAACCTCTATATATATTTTATTGGATGGGTTTTGAAGCCTACACTTAGCACCATAATCTCAAATCTGAGTATATTCTTCTTTATACCTATCCATCAGTGTACTCATCACCCTCTATTTGGCTATTTTGTACTGATTTCTGGACACATTTACTCCTCAACTAATTGCTTGAGTTAAGGACTTTTCAGGTTGAAGAAATGCTTCGAAAACCATGCACTTGTTACCCTTTTGTTGTCAAACACAATGGAACAAGTATGTTTCTCTTGAAAAGACTTAAGCTGGAATGATCCAATGTTCTTATTCACTACGCCATAAACCTTCCATAAACAATTTTGTTGTGAACACATTGCTCTCACAAATTTATTGGTATTTCTAACGAATTCAACACTTTTCTTTTCAACAACTGAATATTTTGCAATAACTTCTTTGAACTGTTTCGCATCATTGAATGTCATGTTAATAGTTAATACATGACATACAACAGTAGGATCATAATAGGGATACTTATCGTTCCTCCTATGCACAGCTCCTTTGGCATCTTCATTCTCTTCACCAACACTTTCTTCATAATCGGTTTGATTACCACAAATTGGAGCTCCTTCATCCTCATTTATAGGCTTAGATTCATGCGATTCTCCCAACGTTACAAGTTTATTTCTCTAAAAGTCCCTCTGCTTTAGCCTTGATTGTTTTAGTTCCTCATCATCATCATCATCACTTGGGTAATTCACATCTTGCAAAGCTTCATCATCTGATTTACTGGATAAAGTAACTTCCCACTCTAATCTAGTGAATTCTTCGTCACCTAAGTCTTCACCAGAGACTCTTCTTGATTGCGCTATATGCCTTGCCTCCCTCATCTCTCTAACCTGAGCAAGCTGCTGTCCTTCATCTAAATAGATCTAGACCTAATTTGAGTAGTCAGTTCAACACTACCTTCTACTTCTCCTACTTGAGTACTCTCATCATCTTTATCGTCTTCATAATACTCAACATATATCGTAGCTTTCTCGTTGAGAAGATGATAGTAAATAATGTCGTGTATATCATTATCATCATCGAGAGTTCTCAAACCCTCCTTCAATTCTTTCTCAGGAAGACAATAGTGCAATTTTTCTATTTTGCAACATAATTGATACACTATATCCCTCACGAAACTAATATATGATGGCTTACTTACATCGACATAAATAGTCCCCTTATTTCCACCAACATATTCTCATTTATCGGCACCAATGACGAATTTCCCACCATATCTAACAATGACGCCTATGGTACTGTTGCCCCCTTGTCGGCCCCTTATCTAAGAAAATATTTGCTTTTGGGACCACATAAAGGAAGATCGACAACTCAATATAGAGGTTCCCACATGACACCTACTTTAAAAAGAATAACTCGACGCTTTATCTTTTATCAGACAAGAAGCAACAACAAAGCAATTAGGGGTTGATAAAATATATCGAGGTCCCCACATTGCCAACTTTGTGGCCAAAAGAACGATGAGGCGGCAAGCACAAATAACCCTAATTTTTCCCTCCTTACTTGAGCCCTAATTTTTTTCCGTCCTAAACCCCTATTTTTTTTTTTTTTTTTTTTGTTCCTTCCGAGTGACTCACTCAAAGTGAGGGGGTAGCGAGCGACGACTAACCTAACTAATTGAAAGTGAGGACTCGACAAGTGATGACAGCGAGCGAGCGATGGCTGGCAAGCAAGCGACGGTAAGCGAGCGTGAGCGATATTCATAGAGAAAGTGGCGTCGATGATGAGGCAACACGATTGGAGCCCTTATATTCATTCATTTAGGGCAACATCGTGTGGTGTCATTTTGGGCCAACGATGTGGTATGGCGCCGCTTAGTCCAACCTAGCCACGTTGGACTAAGTGATGCTTGTTTGGCCAGTCCACGCAGATTGGAATTTTTAATCCAACTCAGCCATTTTTTTAAATTATAAATGTCACATAACTATTTTGGCTAGAATTTTCGTTGGAGGCACTTAAATCATCTTTTTTTTTTTTTCTAAAGTGAGCCGGCAAAAAGTTGTGGTACTAAAGTGAGTGCCGTATATAAGTTAATGTACTTCTAGTGTATTTATCCCAATTTTTATTTATTTATAATTTAACGGTGAATATTTAATTTCCCCATCTATTATTTACTCGCACAAACTATAATTATTCTTTAAAAAGGTGTACATGTACCCTCAAGAATATTCTAGAGTACTCAAGAACCCTAGGTCCTTGGAAACTTCAAAGGCTCACTTGGTTATCTTGATCATTCTTGATTTATTGTGCCTTGAAAACCTCTGGAACGTGACACATGCCTAGGACAAGCACGGGCCACACCAGATCATGTCAGTCCTCATTCCAATATTCCCGCGGTTCACCGGCATCAATGTGGTCATGTTCCATGCGCTAGTCCTGTTCATCACCATTGGGCTCGGGAACGATGTATCACTCATGTCTACACTTGTCACTAGTGGCATCAATTTGGCCGCAACATTTATCTGTGTGTGTGGGACAGCTGAGTGGCCGTCTCTTCCTCGGGGGTGGAGGGTTGATGCTCATCTTTCAAGTACACAAACATTTTTAGACTCATTACACTCTTTACTAGATATCTTCAACTATCCACTCCTTATTAACTCATCCGACCATGTCTGGATCTTTAATAAGGTGTCAGTAGAACTCTTTAGACCATCAATGGTGTTTGATGTTCCTTTATGTTTCTAATCGTAAATATCCAATCCCTATATTTTGTAAAAATTATACTAGTTGTTATTGCATAGGTGGCAGTGACGTCCCTGATTCGCTGGAAGTTCGGCGTGAAAGGCCAAGTGGACAGCCTCCTCAGGCTGTGTGCAATTGTCGTGGTGATATGCATCTACACCTTTGTGTCCGCCTTCGCCTTCTCGTGAGGGCCGTTGGGGTGGCTAGTGCTGAGCGAGATATTCTCCCAGAGATCCGGCCGGCCGCTCACAGCATTATTGTGTGCGTCAACATGTTCTTCGCCTTCTTGGTCGCGCAAACCTTCCTCACAAGGATCTACCACATGGAGTTTGGCCTCTTCATCTTCTTCATCTTCTTCACCTTCTTCGCCGCTCTCATGACCGCCTTCATTTACTTCTTCGTGCCCGAGACAAAGAACATCTCAATTGAGGACGTCCCAAGTCTGGGAGGAACATTAGTATTGGAAGAAGTACGTGGTGTAGATGGATTGCCATTTCCAGAGAAAGTTTAGACACTCAATTTTTTGCTAAAATTTATGGAAATAATTTGACTATATATTTCTCATCCTTGCAATTTCAGTATGTTAGGTTTGATTAGGTTACATGCTTTCCTGGAACCAGGGTTTGCATGCAGACATATTTTTTTTTTTGGTCGTTGAATAAGTGCGACTGATTTAGGTTCATTGATTCTCTCTTCTATGTACGCTGGATTTAATAACCTTAATTTTGATAGGATAAATTTGAGAATATTGATTCCCTTTTTTAATTTCACAAATATGTTCCTTGAGTTTATTGTCGATAACTATTAGAAAGTATAACATTTTGAGTGTGTGAAATTGATATAAATAGATATTTAATCCTAAAGATCAATAAAATTCAGAATTTATGTGATATATATATATATATATATATATATATATATATATATATAAATCATGACTAATTAAGCAAAAATTATTCTTGCGAAGACTGTTAGGGAAATCCCTTATGATGTTTTGAAGATGACAAAATAAATCAAAGGCTACTAACATGTTTGATGGTTAAGTAATAGACCATGCAGATTATAGAACATGTAAATGATATTGTCAAATTGTGAAGATGACCAAAAGACTGAACGTAACTCATGTCCAAAGTATATTCTCGAAGATATCCGGACTTCGTGTCAAAGTCCGAAGACTGCGACTCAAGACTCAAAGTCTGAAGACTGCCAAACTCAAGACTCATATTGTAAAGTCTACAGACCCAAATTGTAAAGTCTACAGACTCAGACTTTACATCCAGATTCGATGAATCGTAACTCAAGCCCAATCATACAACGGCTAGTGATATGGTTTGGATTTCACATCAAGATTGATTTGATTGATTCAATCTATTTGATTGACGATTGGAACTTAAAGACAAGAACTTTCTATACGAAGAAGCTTTACTTATGGAAACCAAGATTTCGTTTGTATGGGCGATCGGAATCAATTTGGGATTTTACCTTTGTCACTCAACGGCTACCAAATCTTCTAGATATAGAGCTGTCCAATGGGTATATTGGAAGACGATTCTCCGGGATGCTGTCCAACGGGTAGTTTGGAAGTGGAGGAGTATTTAAGGAGATCATGGACCGATGAGCAAGTAAGAGACAGAGCGTAGAATTTATAATTCCAAAGTCTAAGCGACTTTCGATTATACACTTGTCTCTTGAGAGCTTAAACGTTTGTAATCGTGAGAGAAATACCAAAGGAGTGACTTAGTGAGATAGTGTGATCTACTAAGTGTCTGCACTCGAAGTTGTAATCTCTTGTTGATTGCATAGTGGAATCCAACCAAGAAGGTCAAGAGCGTGGGAGAGTGGACGTAGGCTTGGATTAAGCCGAACCACTATAAATCTTGTGTTCTTATTCTCTTCCCTAACTCTTTTATTTTATTCATACTAGCACCATCAATTGGTATCAAAGCTAAGTGCTCGGTTTATAAAAGTGTTTTGACTTTTGAGCTAAAGATTCTTTATGGCTAGTATGTTGGCACCAGGACTTATGGAAGGGCAAAGCAACACAAGGCCACCATATTTTGATGGAAAGGAATACGACGTATGGAAGAACAAAATGAAAGCATTCCTAAGATCCAGAGATCTCTTACAATGGGATGTTGTGGAAAGAGGAATCAATCCCATTGCTGCGTCTACATCAAATAAGAATGGCAAAGACAAAGAAACAAAACCCCCCGCTCCTATGTCTCGGACGGAGATGTCCAAAAGAGAAGCTCTTGATGCAAAAGCAATTTATTCTTTATATTGCGCTTTGTCTCCTGCTGAATATAACAGAATCTCTTCATGTGAAACAGCAAAAAAAGTTTGGGATAAACTTCATGTTACATATGAAGGGACCGATCGTGTAAAAGAGACAAAAGTAAACTTCTTGCTTGGCCAATATGAATCCTTCAAGATGAAGCAAGGAGAATCAATTGGAGATATGTTTAACCGTTTTACAGAAATTGTAAATGGTTTAGCATATCAAGGTCAGCAAATTTCTACCCCGATGAAGGTCAACAAACTCTTGCGAGGTCTCTCAAAAGATTGGAATCATGTCAAGACCTCAATCCGGGAGACTCGAGAGGATTATGCCACTCTCCGTTGATGAATTGATTGGCACTCTTCAATCCTATGAAGTGGAACAACTTAATGACGAAGATCCCGAAGGTAAGAAGTCCATTGCTTTAATATCTAATGCTGTTTTTGATGAAACAGACTCAGAAAATGACATGGACGATGAAGAACTTGCCTTTATGGTCGAGAAATTTAAAAAGCTGAGTAGAAAAGGAAGGAAATTCGATGGAAGAAGTCAATACAAGCATAATGGCCATAAAAGAATCATGAAAGAAGATGATGATCAAGAAAATATATGCTTGATGGCACATTCAAAATCTGAGTCGATTCTGCATACGTACTGAATCAAAGTCTCGACTCAGACATAGACTCGGGATCAAAGTCTGATTCGAACTGCACTCGAATCCGATGAGGAAATCAAGGAAATAAAGGAAAAGAAGAAGTTGGTAAGGAATGTTTTTGGGCACATAATTCTCATTATGCTTGAAATTCGATATATCATTGATTGATTCAGATTTTATAATGATCATATTTTTTTTATTTGCTTTATTGAAGAAAGAATTGTGTGATTTGTGATTCGAGATTTAATTTGATACGTGTGATCATTTTTGATATCATGCTTAAAGACAAATGAATTTATTTGGTTTGATTTTATACTCTCAGATTTTATCATATTTTGCCAAATAAAAATCTGTTTTACGTTATATTAATTTATGATGCAAGATATTATTGTGCATAATATTCTTTCTTTGAATACTTTGTTTTGATGAATTAAGAAAGAATATTTGATTATGGAGATTTTCTATTTTACTCTAACGTCAAGGAAGGATCCACATTAATGGATACCAAAAAGGGAAATGAGTTGATTGCAGGAAATTCTTTAAGGAAAAGATGATTGCGAATCTACGCAAATTTTGGTGCAATCAGAAAATATCTCTTGCGACAATTGCAACAATTGTTTCTATTCGCAAACATTGTCATGATCACAGGGGGAGAAATCAAATCCAAAAGAAAAGGAAAAGAATCGTGATCATCTCAAAAAAGGCAACAAATTGAGGGGGAGTTTTGATCAATTTTGGAAAAATCTTTTTGGATTGATTGTGATCTTATTATGGATGGAAGGAAAGGTAAATGTGTCAGAATTTGTTCAAAAAAAATCCGGTTAGTGCATCTTTTATTACCTTTTGTCATTAACAAATCTCTTATTGATATTATCATTTTATTATGACAAAAAGGGTAAATGAATTTTATAATGCATCCGTGATTTTTATTGAATGTTTGCTGATAGATATAATCGAAGTGAGCTATATTGCATATCTTTAATATTCGATAAAAGCTGATTTTTGAAAATTGTGATTCATACAAGATATTGATTATCATTCTCTACGTGAATCTATTGTTATCGCTTTTTGATTATGACAAAAAGGGGGAGAAGATATGAATATGCATATGTGCTGATTGGTTGATATTATTGCATAATATTGAGCTGCGATTATTTTTCTATATATTGTCATGCTCAATCTATTTGCTATCTTATGATATCCTTTGATTTAAATTAATATTTTTAAAAAAAGCATGTTTACAAATCTGCATATTCAGAGATTGTTTTGTCATCATCAAAAAAGGGGGAGATTGTTAGGGAAATCCCTTATGATGTTTTGAAGATGACAAAATAAATCAAAGGTTACTAACATGTTTGATGGTTAAGTAATAGACCATGCAGATTATAGAACATGTAAATGATATTGTCAAAGTGTGAAGATGACCAGAAGACTGAACGTAACTCATGTCCAAAGTATATTCTGAAGATATCCAGACTTCTCGTGTCAAAGTCCTCGAAGACCCGCCAGACTCAAGACTCATATTGTAAAGTCTACAGGACCAGTTGTAAAGTCTACGACTCAGACTTTACATCCGTTTCGATGAATCGTAACTCAAGCCCAATCATACAACGGCTAGTGATATGGTTTGGATTCCACATTAAGATTGATTTGATTGATTCAATCTATTTGATTGACGATTGGAACTTGAAGACAAGAACTTTCTATACGAAGAAGCTTTACTTATGGAAACCAAGATTTCGTTTGTATGGACGATCGGAATCAATTTGGGATTTTACCTTTGTCACTCAACGGCTACCAAATCTTCTAGATACAGAGCTGTCCAATGGGTATATTGGAAGACGATTCTCCGGGATGCTGTCCAACGGGTAGTTTGGAAGTGGAGGAGTATTTAAGGAGATCATGGACCGATAAGCAAGTAAGAGACAGAGCGTAGAATTTATAATTCCAAAGTCTGAGCAACTTTCGATTATACACTTGTCTCTTGAGAGCTTAAACGTTTGTAATCGTGAGAGAAATACCAAAGGAGTGACTTAGTGAGATAGTGTGATCTACTAAGTGTCCGCACTCGAAGTTGTAATCTCTTGTTGATTGCATAGTGGAATCCAGCCAAGAAGGCTGTTAGCGTGGGAGAGTGGACGTAGGCTTGGATTAAGCCGAACCACTATAAATCTTGTGTTCTTATTCTCTTCCCTAACTCTTTTATTTTATTCATACTAGCACCATCAAAGACCTCATGAGCACTGTGTATACTTGTACTTCTTCACTCAGAAAATTAGATATACTTAATTGATTGGACTAGTTGAAATTCATTAATACTTCGTAGTTGCTTGAAGATCAAATAGTCAGAGATAAAACCATATTATGGATTTTCATGATTCAATTTGTCAACAAAGATGGTGCTAAATGCCTCAATAATTAAGATTAATAATGTCTATATAATTTTTCTAGTTTCACTAACCATGAGCGTCAATGGGGGCAAAAAAAAAAAGTCAAGATTAGTTTTGAAAAATAAAGCAGAACAATTTCTCATATTGACAACAGTGGCCTATTTCAAATATTGCTCTAGGATTACAAATTGTAACAATATAATTACATATATAAACTAACCATTATCTATTCAGAGAAAAAAAATTGAATTATCTATTTACATATAATAAGTATTTGATTAATTATAGACATACACAAGACGATTTCTTACAATTGACTGCATAAAGTAATTTTCCCTGGAGAGCTAGATCGTAGATAGCATGAGAATTCTCGGATTATCATGATCTTTGGATCTCACATTTAGAATATCTCTACCTTATTTCTTTCCTCAGTCCTATCTCTATCAGGAGTCACCCTTCCTGTTAAAAACACAGCACAAGACCGAGTCCGAATAGAATTGATTGCGGAGATTGAAGAAAAATCCCCACACAAACGTGTATAAATACAGTCAGTCCTCCATTGACGTCGAATCTCCGTTTATCTTCTATAGTTTCGTCCAGATGGCGGGTGGTTTTGGCATTGAAAGTGACGGCGTCGCCAAAGATTATCCTAGGAAAGTCCCAGCTTACGTTATCATCACATGCATTGCCGCCGCCATGGGCGGGTTGATATTCGGGGATATGACGTATTTCGTGTAGTGCTCTTATCAGCTCCTTCTCTCTGCTATCGTTCGCGTCGAAAACTCGGATTTTATCGTGACTAAGATTCTCTTTCGTATTTTATGCACTTAAGACGGCGTGACGTCCATGGCTCCATTCCTGATGAAGTTCTTTCCTCCGTGCACCGGAAGGTGGCATTGGACAATTCAACAAATTAATACTGCAAATTTGACAGCTTCATGCCGACAATGTTCACATCGTCGCTCTACTTGGCAGCACTCATGGCCTCATTCTGCGCAGCCACATTGACGAGGAGCTTGAGTCGAAGGTGGTCCATGATGTTAGGTGGCATAATCTTCCTTTGCGGTGATAGCGTAAATGCTGTCGCTTAGGACATTGTTATGCTGATCATTGGCCGGATTCTACTTGGCATCGCAGTCGGCTTCGCTACCCAGGTAAAACTGCGCTATTCTTGTACCAAGTTTTCATTATTCACGTATCATAGGTTACATGTATAAACATGCTTGCAGGTGTGCTTTTTACCCATTGTTTTCGCTAACCCAAATTCTTACTTAGAATTATGTTTTTCTTGTGAAAAGATGACTAATTACTAGACTCCTACAAGATCTCTTTATAGGCCATTTAAAATCCTGCATTTAATATATTAAGTTAATTCAAAATTGCTATATTTTTTTCTAATAAGAGAGAACTAATCTGGTCAAATTATTGATTATCCTGCTGCTGTCCCTGCGGAGTCGAGAGGTTTAGTTTAACCATGCTTCCTTTCAAGTAAACAAAATAAGAATTATGAACAAAGTAACAGTTTGAGACGATTTTCTCCATATCTGGATGAAGAGATTTGATGATAATTACTATAGACTTTCAGTTGCATGTAATATTTATATGGGCTTTAATCAACCGTGATTGCATAATTGGAATTATGTGTTACGTTTGAGATTGCAATAAAATCGACCTAAATGAACATGTTGGATGTAATCGAAATTTACACTCCGTTCCACTCTATGTGTTGGAGATGGTGCCATACAAGCACCGCGGCTCGCTCAACGTGCTCTTCCAGTTGTCCATCACGGTGGGCATCCTGTGCAAACGTGATCAACTACTTCACCCAGAATATGGCCAACGGTGAAGGGATGGCGCGTGAGCCTCAGCGGCACGACGGTCCCTGCCCTCGACATCAGCATCTCGGCCTTCTTCCTCCCTAACACCCCCAACTCCATCCTCGAGAAGGGCAATCCACAAAGGCGCGAGAGATGCTCCACCGCATCTGGGGGTTTCTGACTGCGAGGTGGAGGCTGAGTTCAATGACATCATGGAAGTAAGCGAGGCATCCAAGACTGTGAAGGACCCATGGAGCAACCTTAGAAAAGAGGAAGTGCCGGCCACACCTGATCATGTCGGTGCTCATTCCATTATTCCAGCAGCTTACCGGATCAACGTGGTCATGTTCTGCGCGCCAGTCCTGTTCATCACCATCGAGTTCGGGAATGATGCATCTCTCATGTCTGCGGTTATCACTAGTGGAGTCAATGTGGCCGCAACATTCATCTCGGTGTATGGGACTGACAAGTGGGGACATCGCCATCTCTTCTTCTGAGATGGAGGGTTGATGCTCATCTTTTAGGTACACAAACATCTTTAGACTCATTACACTCTTTACTTTACTAGATATCTTCAAGTATCCACTCCTTATTTACTCACCCAACCATATGTCGATCTTTAATGAAGTGTCAATAAAACTCTTTAGACCATCAATGGTGTTTGATGTTCCTCTATGTTTCTAGTCGCAAATGTCCAATCCCTATCTTTTGCAAAAAAATTAACCGTTTGTGATTGCAGAGGTGGTAGTGGCGTCCCTGATCGGCTGGAAGTTCGGCGTGACGAGCCAAGTGGACAACCTCCCTGGGTGGTTCGCAATCCTTGTGGTCATCTGCATCTGCATCTTGTGGGGGCCGCTGGGGTGGTTGGTGCCGAGTGAGATATTCCCTCTAGAGATCCGGTCGGCCGCTCAGAGCATTGTTTCTGCATCAACATGTTCTTCACCTTCCTGATCACGCAGATCTTCCTCACTATGCTTTGCCACATGAAGTTCGGCCTCTTCATCTTCTTTGCCTTCTTCATCGTCCTCATGACCACCTTCATCTACTTCTTCGTGTCTGAGACGAAGAACATCCCCATCGAGGAGATGTCCCAAGTCTGGGAGGATCATTGGTACAAGAAGAAGTGCGTGATCGTAGATGGACCGCCATTCCCGGAGCAAGTATAAGCACCTGATTTTTTCCGTAAAGTTTTGCGATTATTGGTTCCCTTTATCTTCGTAAATTTGTTCCTTGGGTTTAATGCTGATAATCATTAAGAGTATTTTAGTTGAGCCTGTGAAATTGATATAAATAGATATTTATATCCTTGACATCTATGAAATTTAGTATTCATGTGAGATGAACATAAAGTATGATCAATCAAGTACCCTTTTTCCTGCGAGGATCACATGAGCGCTGCGCATAATTGTCCTTTTTCATGGTTGAAGAGTTAGATAATTCTAAACTGATTGAATTAATTGAAATATTCATTATTCTTTTGTGGGTGCTTGAAGATTGAATTGTTAGAACTATAACCATATTATGAATTTACATGAAATCAATTTGTCCACGGAGATGGTCCTAAATGCCACATTGAGTAAGATTAATGATATGTATATTACTTTCATAGTTTCACTAACCACGAGCCTCCGTTGGGGGAAAAAACAAAATAAGATTAGTTGGAAAAATAAGGCACAATAATTTCTCATATTGAAAACGGCTGTCATGGGAAGTGAACTAGTTGCTCCTAATTATATTCAAATATTGCTCTAGGATATAATAACATAGACGAACTGATTACTTTTTACTCAGAGAAAAAAAGCATATTAAATTTATTTTGTATATTTACTCATAAAAAGTATTTGATTAATTATAGACATATACAAGACGATTTCTTATCGTTCATTGTATAAAGTTATCCTACTTGTAAAGACGGATCGTAATTAGGATGAGAATTCTCGGATTATGATTATCTTATAAAGATCTTGGAGTCCATCGCAGTTACTACACATTTGTGTCTTCTGTAGTTTCATCGAGATGGCAGGTGGTTTCGGCACTCGAAAGCAGTGCCGTCCCCAAGCATTATCCTGGGTTCATGGCTTACGTTCTCATCACATGCATTGCGGCCGCCATGAGCGGGTTACTATTCAGATACGACATTGGTATTTCGTATAAAATACTCTTATCTTTCTTATCAGCCTATTCTCTCTTCTGTTGTCCATGTTAAAACTTCAGATTTTATTGCGACTAAGACTCTCTCTTGTAATTTATTTATCAGGCGGCATGACGTCCATGGCTCCATTCTTGAAGAGGTTCTTCCCTACTGTGTGCCGGAAGTGAGGAGGAATAGGTAGAGGGTATAAGATAGAATTGGCCATAATTTTGGTGTCCGATATTTAGGTGGGCGATTTTAGTAGCGAGTGGTTAGGACATATACATAATACCAACTGAAGGGGACTCTGGTGCCACTTTTTTTTTTTTTTTTTTTTTAAAGCATATTTTGTTGAATGTGAAATGTAAATGGGCCATTGTTTAACAAATACCTTAAGCCCAACATGGCTGCAATGAAAGTTTTGGACTCTAAATCAGAGCTAAAGCATGTCTTCCCTTCAAAAGGTACAAGAGATGGCAAAGGGGAATTGATAACATCAACTGTGTCATTCGTTGGTAAAATTTTGGAGAAAATCATGATAGGTTGAAGATGCTAGGGATTCGATCGGATCTTCTCCAAAATCCATTAAAAGATCATCCGAAATCTTTACTCAAGTTGGCTCTTCTTCTCCTTCCAACCTTGTTGCTGAAACATTTCCAATTCCAATCTCTAATATCCATTCACTAACTTCAACACATTCGACCAAAAAAATAAAATAAAAAATCCAACACCAAAATATTGGATCTTACCAAGAATCCAACAATCGTATGTTTCTTCTTAATTGGAATACTTCAAAAGATTGCCATAGGCTTGATCTATTAATTGATGCATTAACTGTTTCTTCCCAGGATTATTGTCCAAAAAGTCCTATATTTATTGTACTTTTGCTAATTTAATCATAAATATTTCAATTTTTACCAATTGAGTTAAAATATCTTTGCCTTTTGCCAATTGTGTTCATCAAGCTAATTTTGGGCTGAATTTGCTAATGTGGACGTCGGCGGTTCCATGTGACTGGGTTGGTGTTGATATGGATAATTTTTAATAGACTTTTAAATTGAGGTTAGCAAGGGTGTGCAACTCTTGCCTAAATCTAGGCGAGGCTAACCTCACTGGCTAGGGGCGAATATGTCCTCACCTATGGCCATGATGGCCTTCTAGGTGAGGTTTGTGGGCAAGGCTAGGGTGACGTTTGCAATGGCCTCATCCATATCCAAGTGAGGGCTATGACCCTTGACCAGTGGCTGCCTAGCCAACAAGGGCCTGACAACTCTTGTCGTCATAGTTGAAAAGAAAACAGAGAAAAAAAAAAAGCGAAAAAGAAGAAAAAAAATAGAAGTTTGAAAAATATTAAACTTTTATAAATTGTCCACATTTATGCCGACTATACCACGTAAGATGGCTATTGTCCATAGCAAAAATTCTGGCAAAAATTGGTAACATGTAAAAATGTTTAAGACTCAATTAGGAAAATTAAAAATGTTTAGGACTGAATTAGTAAAAATGAAATAAGTTTAGAACTTTTTGGACATTTTTCCCATTTCCTCCCTTTTGCCATTGGCTATCACTGGTAAAATTTGCCTAGAATCTCCACCAAGAAGGATTGTAATGCTGCTAAATGGCTTCTCTTACAACGTCGAGTCTTCACTCTTAAGTAGATCTTTCAATGTACAAGCAAGAGCCTCCAAACCATTTTTATGATTCACCAAGCAATCAAACCTGTCTCCTGAATCAATTCAGCAAGATAAGCGTCTCTTTCTAATTCACGTGGAGAACTCCCATCTATTTCTGGAGATTTTTTCTTGTTAGATCCACTCCTTGATATTAGTGTTTTCCAATGGAAAAGTCTTACCAGTTCCCCCATGGCCATGCACAAAAAACAATCTGCCTTTTCAATTTTCCACAGAATCTATGACAGCATCCTAAATAGTTCTATGTTCATCATTCATTGGTTGTATGCACTGGGAATGCTGACTCTGAGGTTCATTCATATCACAAGACAACTCTTTTCTTAATAATCTACTACTTACATTCTCTAACAGTGACATGTCAAGCATAGGAAATTTAAACTCTACAAGTGAAGTTGCATTTAGATTGAATATTTTTTCACGCTTTAATAAAACATGATTTTCAAGATGCTCCTGATGTTCCTCATTCTCTGTACGATATCTTCTCCCCGTATATCGCCATGACACTCACACAACTTAAATGGGTCACCAACAATAGAATACTTTCTAAAATGCTTGATGCCATTCTCTAAAATCACCAAGTAAACCTAAGGTATAACATGCAGATTACTGTGTGGACTGCACAACATCTTGACAGTTTGACAATTTAACGTCAAAAAAATTGCTTGCACCTCCAACGATATTAAATAACATTCTCATATAACATAAATCACCTGAGTTATGATGCACATTCACAGTTCTACCAATCCATTAGCCTTGCTTTGTCCATGTCCAAATCTTTCCATAATGATTCCAGACCCTTTTTTTTGGGAAATCAGGATACGTTAACTCACGTGCATTTGAAAAGTTCTGATCAGTTTTCATCCACTACGGGAAAGTTATTTTGATAACATGAACTCTATTAAAGAATTTTTCAAGAGTTTCTCCACTTTGATAGGTCACCTTATTCATGAATGGTAAATGCAGAGCTAACGTTCCACAGCAAGCTCTGTTTACTGAATGCGAAAGTGAAAAATACGCCAAATGGGTTGTTTAGCAGATATATATCGACAATCTAAGTTTCTATTTCATTGAGTTTATTAGTTCTAGACTCTCCTGGTTTGAGTATTTGCCATAATATTAGCTTCCAAAATTGCTCTTATTCTATCAGGGCCTTTGTTAATATATTTAACCAACTTCCTTATTAATCTCGATGTCTTGCAACCATTCTATAACCATGCGAGCATTATATTGCAAAAACATAACAACTATCCAAGTGAACTTCTCCTTTATCCATTATCTCCTCTCCTATAGTTAGGAAAACCATTTGAATCAAAAGTTGTTTTGGCACAAAAGATTTTTGGAAATTGTTTCGAGCAATATCCTTTAATCAGACACGGTGAACCATGACTCAATGATCCACAAGCACCATGAGTCTTGAACTTTGAAACACATTCATACGCAAATGGGCTATGGTTGTGGTTGTCGACCATACATTGTCTGTTGCAACCAACGCAAAATGTGAGCATGCGGCAGCCTGCGTTTCTCTAATTCAACTGTGTAGACAACTACAAGAAAAGAACGTTCAGATAGGAAGCTCTATTAATAGAATAAACCGTACTGCAATATTAAAAACTAAATATGCAATTATGCATTTCTTACCTGCGGTGACCACCCCAAATCGTTGGCTTTCTTCTGAATCTGAAATCAAATGACTTAGTCTCATCTTGATTACTCTACTGAAAATATCATGCCTATCTTCAGGCTTTTGTCCCGGAGTTAAACCCAATGCGACATCAATATCAGCCCACCTTGCATTGCAAATGAATGTTATGAATAGGGTAGTACTCAGAAGGTCCAACAAACCCTCATTGCATCTTGATAATTTTGAATCACATATCCTGAACCAGCGGCCAATCTCGTAGGAAACATCATACGTTTTCAAATTGCATCTCCATCTGTATCACCCCTGAAAACTGCAAACCTGATACCTCTGTTGATTTCGATCTTAGATTCTTGTGATATCTCCTAATGTATTCTAACTTTTCCTCCTCAATGGATGTAGAGGCATCAACACTATATATTGCTGAAACAATCTTCCATAGCCTCATAGCTTCGGTTTTGACCAACTTTATGTATCTTTAATTGAAGGATAGCAAATTTATTTAAGTTATGATAAGTTTGGGAGGACTTATCATTCGAAACATTCTTTGCAGTATTTGAGGACTAGTCTAGCAACTTAAGTGAAACTGGAACTAAAAATTTTCCTTCAGGACAGTAATTAGCTTCAAAATTGTTAACTTAAGGGGTTATCCATCAATAATATTGCAATTACGCAACGATTCTCTTGTAGTAGTCGTAACTGATAGCCCCGATAATTGGTAACTGTTGTTCCTCGACCATTACAGTTCCCTCGAAACCTTCGTAACTTTTGTTCAACTTAGCGTTGGCGACTTCCCTTCACGATAGGAATTATGCTTCAAAATCCGTAGTTATATTGATTTTCCAATGAAATACTGTCTCTCCTCGAATAGTTAGAAGTGATGGTACCTATAATTTTAGCAATAATTCTTTAATGGAATCCTAGTAACTCTGGTTAAACATAAAAGTTAGTAACATTTTTTATCATGAAGTGACTCGATAATTATCCGTTGTTTGGTCTTTCATTTGATTTTTCCCTCTATAATTCTCTTTCTTAATGCGTTCCGCTTGAGGAAAAGCTAAAGATTCAATGAAGGTATAGTTGGTTCTAACTTTGTTCAACTTAATAATTTTTTTCTTCTATTTAGTCTCAAGAAAGTTAATTGATATATATATAATGATCAAGAGGCATGGATGCAGAAACCTAACTACCTTGTAAGCTCCATAAATCAATTAAGTCCAGGCTTTTGACATGTGCATTGAATTTGAGGAGTTAACACGTAAGCTCCATAAATCAATTAAGTCCAGGCTTTTGACATGTGCATTGAATTTGAGGAGTTAACACGTAGTGAGTGAGATTTGAATGGATAACCCAAGTTGAAAATCCACCGACGCCTCACCTAACCATGCCAATCTCGAGGTACAAAAGTTAAAATGGATCTTTAACACACTTCGGGCCCCCTTGGTTCATGTAAATGGACTTTTTACAAGATTGGCATACAAGATTATCGTCAAATTATCTCAGGGTACAAAATCGAAAACTTCGTGGGGTCAAAATTAATCAATTAAAATAACCAGTACGTTAATGATCAAAAGCCAAGAAAAAAAAACAAAATCACTACTCATGTCATGATGAAAGATGGCTTGAGGAAACAAAACTTTCCCTAAGTGGAGCAAATGCTAGAAAAGTCTAACGAGCATTATAGTCCAAGTTTTTCACCGAACTCTCTTATCCTTGGAGATAAACATTAGGTCAAAACGTGGGAAAGAAATACATCGCGATAGAGATAACTACATCTAGGTAGTCGCCAAATTTGAAAGTCATGGAGTTCTATGATACAAACTGTGGAAATCTTTTCCCAACTCCTGAGACAATCGAGTGGAGTTAGACGTCGTGCGACCCCCCGAACATCCCACATCAACAAAGCAAAGCCCCGGAATGGCCGACCGACACAACTCGAAAGGCCGAGGGGGGTCGGAGACACGCTCAGTCGGAGAAACAAGGTGCCGTGGACCACCCCTCATGTTCTGCACAGCAAGCAAGACACGTAATCGACGCGAGACAACGGGCGCAATAATAAGTCCCAATAGTCGGAAACCAAAGGCGACATGCCCTCCCTCGGTCCTTGTGCTGCGCAATCATTCTGTCCGATCAAGAAGTCAATCGCGTAACAAGAAGCAATTAGTACGCAAAAGAGAAGCAGTGAAGCCATGCTTGAGCCCCAGAGATGGAGCGAACTTTTGGGACAGGCTTTAGAGTATGTATTCAATAAAGTTTTTGAGCTTTTCGAGACTTTATCATTTTGTGTTATCTGATTCTAGAAGTCTGAATTTGCATCGTGATTCCTGCAAAATTTTATATTCATTTTAAAATGTATCATTTCTCTTTACAAAGCTATCCACACTCCCTTTTTAATAATATGTTTAGGGATGATTGTACAATGTTTCTCTTATTTCACACCCATTTAATCATAGTCTATGAAAAACTATTAGTAACCCTCTATTGTCCTAATCTCTCTCCCTCTCTCTCTCTCATCACGTCGGCATGGATGACCTCAACCCAATTATGTTGCTATTGATGTCATGGCTAGGGGTAAGCAAAAATCCAAACCAGTCTAATTTTTCTTGCCCGTATAGGCTCATGCCGAGATTTTGTGCTTGTCCTTTTTTTTTCCCCAGCAAATTCATGCCTTCGAGCCTGAGAGGCCGGAAAAGGCCCGGATCAGCCAATATTGTTTTTAAATAAAATCTGACAAATATAAACTATGAAAAATATTAGTATGGTCGAAACACTTTAATAAAGTCTTATATAAGTTAAGAAAAAAGAAGAAGATAATTTAGATCAAGTAAACGAGCAATAATGTGCCGATATGGGTTGAATTCCAACAAGTGGCCGAAAACAGTAAAAAAAAAGGTGAATTTTGATACCGAAAGTATAATAACTAATTCCCACCCCCTGGGGGGCTCCTTTTCCCCTAAAAAAAGGTGGGCGAGGCTTGAACCAGCCTTGAGCCGACCGTTTTGTTCGGTCGAGTACTTTTCTTGTATGAACGGTCCAGGCCTGAAAATGCCTTGGCTTGGACAGTACTCAACCCTAGCGATGACCTCGAATCAAAGTCACAGATGTGACGGATGACTTTGTCGACATTGTTATTGGCGGTGATGATCTTGGATCGAGGTGCTCAATGGCTGTATTTACCATTGCTACGATGCCCCCAAACAAGATCTAGGGTGTGTGTAACAGTAATTTGACAGTAGGGTTTTCTGAGAAGCATTCCATCGGGGAGAAGAAATTCTAGTCAATCAAGCTTTGCACAGCACAGTTGAGGGAGTAAAATTGTATTTAAGAAAGTAGAGGACACAGTGTGGCAAAGCACACTGAAAACTTCGGGTATATGCTCTTAACATCTCCTCCCTACATTTTACACCGCTGTTGATGCGTCTCTATACAATATGTTTCCACCTGGAAAAGCTCGGAAGTGCTTGGTGTGATTGGTCGCGGACCAAACCTCCTTGAAGTTTGGATAAGTGTTGTGGTTGTTGCTCCGAGGGAGGAAAGAGCTCTCATTCAGTTCCCAGGTTGGATATGACAGTGGTGAAGTTTCACCGAAACGGACAAGGTTTAACCTAAGAAGCAACTCAAAGTCAAGCACCTAAAAGCAGGGGGCAGCAGTGACGCGAACTAGGGACAGCAGCAGAGGCCACCAAGTCTTCTCTCCCCCCCTCTCTCTTCATAACTTCTCTCATACTGTCAGAAACTCTATTGACGTAAAGTTTTTAGGTACAACCTTCATGATGCTGTCCCAGAAAGATTTGTGCACGTTGCCGGGATATTCGGCGTTTAGTTTCTGATTTTTGACTTTTATCTGTCAAGATATTAGTTTTTTTTAGTTTAGTTGCTTTTCATACCTTTTTGGTGATTTAACATATAATAATATTTAAATAACAAATTTAGCATTTATTTAATGATAACTCCTGAAATAGCTAGCTTGAATTCGAATTTTCTAGACCTTTATTTGTCTCTCCAATCGTATATTTACACACTTTAACCTTTCAAGTCTATTTTTGTATAAAATATTTAAACTTGTACTTAAGTGACATATTTACTTTTCGTCAAAGTTATATTAGATAATTTTTAGCAATATCAATGTCAATTTCATTTCATTTAAGTCATGTGTGCACCATGTCAACGTTATTTACTTTTTGGCATCCATAACAGTTCTCATTGTCAGAACTTTAATGAAGAGTAAATGTGTACATAGATATAAATTTAAGATTTTTAGTTTTATAAAAAGAAAACTTTAGGTAAGATATGTCTCAGTTAGTATAGTTTAGAGTTTTTTGTGGCTTTTACCTTTTAACAATAGGTTGGTGCTTGTTCCATCCCATTTTTGACCTATAATCTTGATTTTTTATTTTATTTTGGTCGGTACCTATAATCTTGAGTTGACCATATCGTTTCTTGCGTGTTACACTTTATCATGCTTTTGAAACTTAAAAAATTTCAATTATAATTGTACCCGAGATCATATGTGGGGCCAACTCTTGATCTAAGCTTATTTCTTACATTTATTTCTTCTTTTTGTTTGGATTCTTTTTTCTTTTTGTTTTCTTTTCCCAATTAGAACAAAACCGGTGTCCCTCTTATTATTACAAAAAAAAAAGTAATTTGTTTGGCAAATAGTCAACTAATTATTGTATTAATGAGTTGCATATTTCTTCTTCTTCTTTTTTATTTTTTATTTATTTTATTTATTTATATAAATTTTGTACCTGGAAACCATTATTATAAAAATGACATAGGTACAAGGTCGTCCCTCTACTAGTTTTAATGAATGCATTTGGTTCAACCATTACTTTTTTATATGTCATTTCATAATAGTATGTGTATCGTAATTGATCAACTTCTTTACAATTCAAACTTTATAATTAAAACATTTAATAAATCAAAATACTAAATTTAAATGAGACATAAGCGGTCAAAATACACGAATTATAACATAATGATACATAATAAATGTTTTGCTTACCAAATGCATTCACTAAAATTGTAGATGATTCTTTATACCCTTACTTGTGTTTAGGTCATTTTTATAATAATGGTTTCCTACAACAAAATAAAAATAAGAAAAATACAACTCTTCAACTGGATGACTAGTTGGCTATCCGCCAAATAAACTATTTATTTTTTGGAAAAAGATGTACATCGGTTTTGTCCTGAATGGGAAAAATAACCAAAAAAAAAAAAAAAAAAGAGAGATAAGAAAGAAGCTTAAATCAAGAGTAGGGCCCACATTTGACCTTACTCTTTATTACGTGGGTAGAATTGTGATCGAAATTGATAAGTTCCAAAAGCATGCTAAAGTGGGACGATGATGTGATCAATTCAATATGGTAGAGGATGTATATAGTCAAAAAGGGGTGAAAAATCCTCGAGCCTTTAATATATAATACTTAATGCGTTTTGGATAAATTCAAATGTGGCTTTAATTATTGGAATGTTTGAAGCTCATCGAAGCATTTTCCCGAGCTAGACTCATATTGCTTGATCAGCCATAAAGCCAGACGCTTTAGTAGCAGCAAACTTTGGGGATTCACGTACATCGACTATAATTTCTACCCAATTAAGCAGTTAGTATAGCCCACGAACACTATTACTTTTTGTCGTGACGAGCTATGTTTGGCTTCAAGCCAAGGCTCTTGCTCAATTCTTACTCAATCGAGCGCATTTCCCTTGCGGTCAAGTAGTTCATTTAAGACAAATTTTGGTGCATTAGACGGCGCATCATCATTCTTTAGTAGCAGGAGAGACTGAGCTGGCGGGAGGGAATTGATGGAATGATCTTCCATGCATTTATATGCGACGAGAATGAGGACTCAAAGGGACCACAACGCGAAAAATAGAGTTGAGAGTCAGTGTCCTTTAGGCTCAATTATCGGCTATGATGATTGCATTCAAAAGCTAAGCGTGGAAATTATTGGAAAAATACAAATATTGGCAATGCGATACTGTTTGTTGTGATCAGATAGATTACACAAAAATAATAAAACTGAGAAAGTGACAATAAATTAACACTGATAAAGTTAGCTAGTGGATGGAGCGAACAGCTTATTGTCTAAATTTGTGCTGGGCATTAACTCTGGAAGTCCTCAGGCCATCTTCTTGAAGAGATGCAGTCTCGAAACGAGGAGATGCTTTGAGCACGAGAGTTCCTTTGCCTGGTGCGATGAGGCAAGGTAGAGACGCGAGTGGAGCCTTTGTGGAATCTCGCCCGAAGTAGCTTGGCCGGTTGCCATAGTCATTTGACTATGCCCTGTGTCATGTGGAAAAATCGAACAGATTGTAACAGAATTAAGAGAATTAAGCAGGAGGTAAGGTACGGTTAAATAAGTAGTTTTGCGAACTACATCTCCCAAGATACAACACTACAAATCTGTTTGAATTAGCACTATGCAAATATAACTTTATTAGATACTTTTCGATACCGGCACACTTATAGAAAAATTTGAAGAGAAATTTCACTCTAGCTCTATCTTCTATTCTTCTCTCTTCTATTGAATGAAGAATTGTTTAATTTCATTTATAGAGTTTGAATGGACATGAACTGAATAAACACACGAACTAAAAAGATATATGAAGTCAAGAGATAAATGAACTTAACAAATATGTGTATTGAAAAGATTCATGAAATTAAGAGATACATGAATTGAAGAAATTCATGAACTTAATATACACGTGAAGTAAAGAGATTCATGAACTTTAGATATCAAAGAACATAATAAATTCATACACGGAAGAGACATGTCTCTTTTTCTTTTTGGTCGGTGACATGTCTGTTTTACTCACATACGTAACCCATAGTTACAACAAAACCACTCAAAGTGGTCGGACATAGTCCAAATCTAAGTTAGAACAAACAGAGCACACACAGTAAGTGTAGAGAGAGAGAGAGAGAGAGAGAGAGATGACAGCAGGGTGCAGCAACGACGGGCCAATGATGAAGGAACGCGAGTGAAGGGGCCTGGCGATGAGGAGCAAGTCGAGTCGAAGAGGACGCTGGAGGCTGATGTGGAGGAGCGGAGAGAGATACGGTTCTAGGAATTTGTTTATAAATTCTCATAAGCATAGTCACCGACTTACCTCATAGTTTCAGAGAATCTCAATCCTTTGAAAGCATCACCATGTTGGGTCATGGCTTGTCCGAAAACACAAAGTTATAATAAAGTACGACAACGCTTTGAAACTTCTGCATAACTTTAGAAAAATAGGTTCATTTGATTTTCCAATGTTAAACTCATCTGTAGATTTCTACTCACATAACCATCTAGAAGCTTGAAAAATAGTTAACAAGTTTTGTAGGCATACAATAATACGTGATAGAATCGCAATATCATCCCCTAGTCAGCATCATTACAACACCTGACATTGCTAATACACTTTGTCATCTATCGAAGGATTCGATAACTTCAAATGTCAGAGATTCTCTCGCCAAAACATGAAAAAGAGGAAAATCACGTGTCTCCGACCTCGAAGGTTAATTTGGCACAGCTACATTTCGTATTTGCAAGTCATTCATGCACACAAATCCATAACGAGAAAGTGCTTGACAATTTACAGCAGAACACCAGCAAAAGTCAATAAAATTAGACGTCTCATGTCCCGAAGCCAAAAAAGACGCAACTGAACTGCGGTACGTACTCTTTCCATGCCGGTGCTTTTCCCGAAATTCGAACGTGACAACGGGCATTTAAAAATCCATGAAATTTTCAACAAAAGATTGGATATATCAGTTTGGTCGGTGGACCACAGAGGTACAATTTGTCAAATCGAATTGCTTTCTTAAATTCACTTTCTTACAGGTGTCGCGTGCTTTTTTTTTATTTATTTATCAGATCTCACAAGAAAGGTGTAGAGAGAGATCGAAAAGATGATTTGCCAGATCTGTTTAACAACGCGTTTGTTACCAATGTCTTCTCCATGTTAACACCAAATCATGCTTTTAATTGCATTTGATTATCTTTCTTGTTTTCCTGAAGAAACAATAAAGCTCTCCGACTCTTATTTAGATTCTTCTTAATGAAATCTGATTAAGATTGGAAGTTGAATGATGTACATGCAAAACTAATTGGAGATGACAGTACATGTTAGAGATAATTAAGTTGACTATCGAGAATATTTTCTTTTATTAGAGATAATTAGAATATTTCCATTGATTTTCTATATCTCTTAATATTGTGCATATATCTCCCTTTCGATATATATACATACATACATACATATATATGTTTTAGATAGTCATCTCATAAAACTTATAAATATGTTGTGATGTACTTATAATTAATTTCTATTTGCTGGGGCTAACAATACAACTTATAGGGGTGAATAGGTTGTTTGGGAACTTTGAAAAATATTTACGGAAGATAACGAATTAAACTTCAAATAACGGTAGAAATAGATTGTAGAAATCAAGTGCACATGTTGCTAATGAACAAATAGTGATGATAATGAACAGATGATGTTAATAGTGAAGAGATAAAAGATAGGACAAAGAGATTTATAGTGATTTGGCTTATAATCAAGCCTACATCTACTATCTATGTTTTTTTTTTTTTTTTTATTTGTCGGAATACACTCTCTATGGTTAACAATCACAACAAGGATGGATTTCATTAGTGGTCTCCTAGATAAGTTATAATTAGCAAGTACCGCGTTTCCAATAAATCATACTATTAGGACTCATGTACTACTATCATTCTTGTATACTTCCTTTTATCACTAATTACAAACACTAGAACCACATAGACATTGACTTTAGGAATACATCGCACCTAACAACAAAAACAAGTAAAGAAGAATACTTAAGGCATATGACTAGTTTTGTTTGTTTTCACCCAAGACAACTATTTGTCTTGGACTTGACATATAGCCATCCATCCTTAGATGACCGTTCCCCTTTAAATTCCTCAAGTAGTCATTATCCTACCATTGCCAGTAGTATAACGTCTCTTGAAATCGTTAAAATGGCTCTTTGACATCGGCAGTATCTCTCTGATGATGGGAGTTTCCCAGAACAATATAAGTATACTTTTGTTAGAGTCTATCTCTTGCTCATTATTGTTGGAACTGTTCTTGATCAACTCTGGTGCTCCATTCTGGGTTCAAACCTTGAAGATAACTTTAGACACCATATTGAGGCTGAAAAGAGGACATAAAATGTCTTCAACCTCTATGATGTCAGCAGCTACTCGTGCCAACAATTTGCTACTCTTGATAACGATCCCACTGATCTATTTTTTAGTCATTCCAAGCATATGAGTGATTATAGCTCTAACAAGTCGTTCATCTTCATAGTTTTTTCAAGTTTTACTGAACATCTTTGTTTTAGGCTTGTTCACCATCACCAAGGTCCATCTAACTATTCACCTTATCTTGGTCTTTCCAAGCTGTCACAACCATACCTGCTCTACTTGGCTTATTCACCCTCGTCGAGGTTCTTCCATATGTTCACTTTGTCTAAAGATCCTTATAGTTTATAGATATCTCGACACCCAATATCTTGTTCATCCTCGATATTAGCAGTAGTTTCTTGATATCGGATAGTACTCTTGGTAGTGGCAAAGCATTCCTCATATCAAAATCACCCAATACTGATTATGACATTATCTAGATATTGGCTTGGGCATATATTATGTAGTATACTCAACCGATACACACATTAGTCATCATTGATTATTTTGTCACCGTCAAAACAACGTTGGGGATTTCTCCAATACTATTTTCCACATTATCCTGTCTATCCACAGAAGTGTCAAGTGTCAAAGTCAAACCACAATTCATGATGTCGCCAGTTTGTCCCGTGGTCGTCCTTACTCTCCACAGCTTATATTTATATGTGGCCAAGCAAACCCTAAGGACAAGTGAAAAGCTCTCTCCCTCTCTCAATCTCTCCCCACTACACAGCCTTGTCTCCATCTATCCTAGTGAATCTACATCAGTAAACCACTTTTGGAACACTACTTGGGAGCCAATGTTGTCTAGGAAAGCTAGTTGCAATTCCCACGGTCAGGACTCCTACTATTTCCTTGGGTGGGAGGAGTACAAGAAAAATCCCTACGATGAAGTTAAAAACTCATCTGGAATCATCCAAATGGGACTCGCAGAAAATCAGGTGTGGTTGTTAACGTCTTTTTCATCCATCTTGTGGATTTTAAAATCAGATAACATTAGTAAGATAAGGTATGATTTTCATTGTCACCTTTAATTAATCTATCTTTTTCCTGATATACTGGACAAATGATGTTTGGTTATACATCATCACGACGAGCGTCTCATAACAATTATATGTTACCGGAGATTTTTTTTTGTTTTTTCGGCTTCCACAAGCTAAAAGGTCCAATTTTCTTCAATGGACGATACAAATTCAAACTACACTCGCTGATAATAAGCAGGATCTGTTTTCGGACCATGCTATCGGCCTAAGTTCAGCCAGCTAAAGTGAACTAGAAATTACTTTTCCATTTTGGTCTATTCATTTCAATTTTCATAAGCGCTCCAGTGTGATGGCATAACCCTTTCAAGTTATGAGCAACATCATTTCCATTCTTCTAGTACACTTCAATTGTATGAATTTTTTCCAAGTATACAAAATGCTTTTCCATTTTGGTCCATCCATTTCAATTTTCATAAGCGCTCTAGTGTCATGGCACAACCCTTTCAATTTATGAGCAACATCATTTCCATTCTTCTAGTACACTTTCAATTGTATGAGTTTTTTCAATTGACTGGCGTTATGTAAAACATTCTGTTTTTTATTTTGTCCAACCTGTCTGTCACATTAGTCTTTGTTATCTTTCAAAGGATAAAAAGCATGCATGGTACTATGGCAGTCTCGATTGTCATCATTCCCTTGTAGAAGATGAATGTCCGAGCTCACAAGAAAAGGTGATCGATCACTGTGGGACTTTACAAACAATTGATTGTTCCCACAATAAACCAAGCACCAACAAAGTTTTTTGGTGGGTCGAATTGAGAATGTCACAGATCAATAATTTGTGAACTTTCCCACAGAAAAAGGAGAGAGAAAAGAACGGAGGAAAAAACCCACAATACTCTCTAGATTCTGGCAAAATAAAAAGAAAAAGAGAAAGTCTTATTTTTCCTGAATATTATCTGCCAAATGTGTATTGATCCAGGGAAGTGGTTCATCTTTGCACAGCTCTCTCTGGATCTTGTGGAGTCATGGCTTGAGCGCAACCCAGAAGCAACTGAATTCACCAATGGAGGAACTACTTTTAGAGATATTGCACTCTTCCAAGATTATCACGGCCTTCCCGCTTTCAAGAATGTAATGATCATTTTCGACTCTGTTGATAAAGGTTGTCGAATAAAAAAACGGCCTTTTAAACTTCTGCGCGCGCACATTGTCGTGCATCTAGCACGAGAATAATTGGTTAAAATGAGAACACATCGTAATTTTGAGGAATGATATTTGGCTCCTGTCCGGACGGAATTTAGGCAGCTTCTACCAATTATATAAATTGCAACTTTACCGATCAGCTTGGCCTTTTCCTTCTCTTTCTCGATCTGTATTTGATCTCATCACAGCTAATCACAGGAGCGGGCTGACTTATAAAGGCTCGTGTTTGGCTGTGCAGGCCCTGGCGGGTTTCATGGCGAGAATAAGAGAGAACAAGGTTTCATTCGATCCAGACAAGCTGGTTCTCACTGCGGGCACAACTTCGGCGAATGAGATTCTCATGTTTTGCCTTGCCGAACCTGGTGATGCTTTTCTTGTTCCAACCCCGTATTATCCCGGGTAACCTTAAGCATCCCTCGCTTTCTCATCATTCCATTTCAACCACGTTATTGTGTTCAGAGTTTTGTTCAGATACATTACAATCGTTTACTCTCATTTTACAGCTATAAGAGAATGCTAGTCAACGATTGTCTAAAAAATAAAGCAGATATCGTTTGTGTAGATATTCAATCTAATAGGCCAAGTTATAAACTCACTTCAAGAAATTATGCAGAGACTGGGCTTGAATCTAGCTTATGATTTGTGCATTGCTGATGGGTTTGACTCAGATTAGAGTCTGCCATAATTTTCTACAAAATATTTGTAATTTTGTCATGCACTGTCTTCTAATAGATCAGTTTTATTTGACAAACAACATTGCAAGAATCATATCGACTAAGATTGTGAGTCCATCCGTTTCATGGAAAATCAACAATTTAGAAAACATTTTCCCTATTTTAATCATTTCTATCTCTTTGATAAATGAATCACTAGAAAAATATTCTTGGTGGTGAATAAGAATTTAAGCTAGAACTTTAAGTTGATATTAAAAACATTTGCTTTTAACTCTGGACACAATCTATACGGTGGATTGGGTGATCTCAGCTAGTTCCATCGATGATTGACTGAGTCTGAACAAGGTTTTCACATTTGAAAGCATGTTCGTCAATTTTTTTCTTAATATGGATAGTTGCTCCTTTTCTTGATATCTTGCCTTGACGTTCTTGTTGTTGACAGATTCGATAGAGACCTCAAATGGCGAACCGGAGTTGAAATCATCCCCATACACCGCTCGAGCTCGAACGGCTTCAAGATCACCGAGTCCGCCATGGAAGAAGCTTTCGACCATGCCCAAAACCAGCTGAATCGAACGGTGAAAGGCCTCTTGATCACCAACCCTTCCAACCCGCTCGGCACCACGATGACCCGCCACGAACTCAGCCAAATCATACACTTCGCGAACGCCAAAAACGTCCACGTCATCAGCGACGAGATCTACTCGGGAACCGTCTTCGACTCACCCAGCTTCGTCAGCATCGTCGAGCTCGCCTTGCAGCATGAGAACTCGCACAACGGGGACAACCTGTCGAGCCGCATCCACATGGTTTACAGCCTCTCCAAGGATCTCGGCCTGCCCGGCTTCCGTGCTGGGGCGATCTACTCGAACAACGAGGCGGTCGTCTCGGCGGCGACCAAGATGTCGAGCTTCGGCCTCGTCTCATCGCAGACTCAACACCTTCTCTCAAGCATGCTGTCCGACGAGAAGTTCGTGCAGAAATATTTGAGCGAGAACAGGACGAGGATCAAGACCAGGAAGCAAATGCTCGTTTCCGGTTTGAAAGATTTAGGAATCGAGTGTCTGAATAGCAATGCCGGTTTATTTTGTTGGGTCAACATGAGGAAGTTTCTAAAGTCAAACACTTTCGAGGCCGAGATGGAGTTATGGAGGAGATTGATCTATGAGGTGGGGTGGAACGTCTCGCCCGGTTCGAGCTTTCACTGCGTTGAACCAGGTTGGTTCAGGATGTGCTTCGCCAACATGGACGAGAGGACACTGGCCGTAGCCATGCGACGTGTTGGGGTCTTCGTTGACGCCATGCGCGCAGAGAGAATCAAGAGCACGAAAGCTCAGTTTGGCCTGAGAGGGAGGAAAAAATCGGCTTGCCCTTGCCCTGTTCTCTGAGCTTTGAAATGATCGAGCAGAAGGAGATTTGATCTACATGGAGTGGTCGAGAAGAGATGATTTAAATGGATCGTTTGAATTAAATTGGAATTTCGCTAGATTGTGGACATAGATTGGATTTTGTGTATTTGGTAATTGGGAATTATATTTTTAAGGTAACAGCAAATACCTCTGTTTTGCTGGTCTGTGCGACGTTTGAGTTGCTACATCCTAGTCAATTATTGTGCTTTATTGGACTCTGTTAACCATACAATGCAACCAATCCTCGAACCAACAGGTTTCCCACAAAATCCTTCTCTCTACCTTTTTCTTTTCTCTCCAATCTTCTTCTTCAACCTTCAGCCATGGGGAAGATTTGAGCTAATCTCACCCTCCCCTCACTCTTTTGTTGATTTCATTTGTGTTTTATTTTCTTTTTTGCCTTTTCTTCTCTCGTGATTTAAGTTTGAGAGTTCTTTTCTCCCAATCTAGTTCTCGATTTGAGAGTTTGAACTATTTTGATCTTATTCCAAAACTAGGTGCTATCTTCTTCAATCTAAATCTAGGAAGTTTAATTGATATGCTTTTGGGAATTTGATACTCCTCTGCTATGTTTGTCTATAGGTTCTCTACCTACAGCTTTAATTATGATTGCATGAATTTGACGTCTCGTTGAATCATGAAAATTTGCTCCATCACATGTTAGATCCATGATTTGTTCAATCTATTTTAATTTTCTTTGTACGGCGATGGTGTAAATGCAGTCAAATCTAAGCACACATCGCCAATTCATTTTTGATCTCATGGATGCGAGGTCCATTGCTTTGAACAAATCTCTCCTTCAACTCGTCCCACATTCCTTTGCTTCTTCTGCATATGCCATGCTTCCTTGTAGACTCTTGTCGAGGGAATTGAAAATTAATGAAACTATCATTGAATTGCTAATGCCCTAGGCATTAAATTCGGGTATTGTTAGAGTTCACTTCTACACTGATCCATCCAAACCAGAGCTTATGTTTTGCCTGCAATGCATGTCTCATTGCTTTTGACCACGTTGCATAGTTATCCCTAGTCAACACACATAAATCAATACATTTCCAAGATTGCTGAAGGTGTTGAGATAATATGGTGAGGAAAGGTCAATCACCTTCTTTGTAGATGCTTCCACAGCCATATCTAAACAATGCAAGTTGAATTGTCTAGTGTGTTAAAACTCCATGGTTTTGATAACATGTGAGATTTTAAAGGACGAATGTCAATCGTTCTAAAAAGATTAATTTGTTAGACGAATATGTGGTTTATTATTTAAATATTCTAATAATGTGATATTTTGTAAGACCATTGTCAACTATTTTATAAGCTTAAGTTGTTAGATGAATGCATAATTTATTATTTAAATATTCTAATAAAGTGAGATTTTGTGTTATCACAATCAATTATTTTAAAAACTTTGCTAGATTAGTACGCTATATGTTATTCAAATATGTTAACACTCCTCCTCATGCTTAATCTAATATTTTTGCTCAGTACTAAGCGTGTAAATATTTAATTAAGGAGGCAAATGGAGTTCGAAAAGATTCGAACTCAAAACCTCCAACTCTAATACCATATGAAAATGCGTAATTTCTTATATTGCTCAATGTATAATACAAATATTTATACAACATACTGCTTAACGAAAAAGGGAAAGAGAAGAACTATCAAATATGTCTAACTAATGATAAAAGATAGGGTTAACATCAAGAAAAACCCTAAACTTGTACTTTTGCAAAAAAATTACTATAAACTAATTATTTGACAACAAAAAACTAGTACACCTGTGATAAAATTATTCAAAATTGATATTTTGAGTACAAAAAAATCAAACCGGTACATTAATGACAAATTTACTATCAATTAATTTTCATTAAATTAGATTAATACTACAAAATTATAAATTAGTATACATGTGATAAATAAATGGTAAAATCGCAAATTGGTACACCTATTAACTGTTACGTGTAATTTAATTTAGTAATTTGATTATAAAATTTAATAGAAACTAACAAATGCTAAATTTGTCATGAATGTACTAGTTTGGGGGCTTTTGTAGTTAAAAATTTAATTTTTGTGGTAAGTTTTCATAGGTTTACTAGTTTGGGATTTTTTGTGATATTAACCTTACAAAATATACTAAGTATTTCATTACCTTTACCATATATATATATTGGTATATATATATTATACACTAAGTATTATGCTAACAAAAAACAAAAAGTAAATCCTAACTAATAATACGAGATACACTAAATATTAGAAAAACAGAATATAAATCTTTAGCAAAATATCTGCGATATAAACAAAGTACTTTGATAATATTTTGACACGTCTCCCCCGTACTCGAGAACCCACATAGCTAACAAAGCTTGACTTAAGAATGTGTTTTTGACCATTCAAGTTCCTGATTCCCTAGGAATGGGGAACTGAAATCAGGAACTGAACCGCAAAGTATAGATTCCTAAAAATATGAAACTGAAAATCGAATCCGGTATCACTACAACCTAAAACCTGGACCTTGAAATTATGCCCACCCATAATTTTGACATGATTCGAATTTTTAATTTTTTCCTATTTCACATAACACACAAACGCAAGTTGTTTATAGTGTCTCTAGGTTTTTATGGGCAAACCTTGGAGAAAAGAGCATGATTGCTTGCGAGGATTTGTGTCTTGAGGTTAGGGAAACACATAAGCAATTAATAACTTTGTAACTTTTCAGCTGGCTCTCCCCATAAGATAGTTCCAACAATTTGAATCAAATCACATAATATATAATATTCTCTATCATTCGTGTTGATTTCTTTCGTAATTTCTTTTTTCTTTTTCGCACTAAATTGGGAATGCAAAATCTGTTTAAGTCGTGTTAATTCATAATAATTGGTACTAGAGCTAGCTTCGGGTTATCTGGAGTTGATTTGGGGCTTTTGCTTGTTTGATCACTGTCTTAAAAATCTTATTGTTGCAATAATGTCCAAAGCGAAGGTAAAATTTGAAAAGTTTAACTAGAGGGTCAATTGGTGAGTTGCTATGGATTTAACCATGGTTTTGGATTTTTTCGCCACCGATCGACTTTTATTATTATTATTATTATTATTATTATTATTATTATTATTATTATTATTATTATTATTATTATTATTATTATTATTATTATTACTATTATTATTATTATTATTATTATTATTATTATTATTATTATTATTATTATTATTATTATTATTATTATTATTATTATTATTATTATTATTATTATTATTATTATTATTATTATTATTATTGTATGGTTCTTGCTTAGTAGTTTTATGGAACGATGTCTCCAAAAGTAATCTTGATTGTCAAACTTTGTATACACAAATTCCATTAAAAAAAATATCCTTGCCGTAAATGACGAATAGCACTATCTTATTGGATAATGGACATAATGGTATTTAAACTGTAGACAAAACTATCACATCTTTATGAATTCTAAATTTAAGTACCAAAAATTCACGCCGTGTGCCCGGGATGCAACTTGCAGGCTCTACTCGCTCTACCATAAAATTATACTTTATAAAGATGAACTTCTAGTTAAATGCTTTAAGGTCAAACCATTATTTAATTTTTTTTTGTTAAAAATAAATATGATCAATTTTAATGATCAAGCTATATTTAGTATCATTATTTGTTATCTTAAGTCGATTGAAAGGCTAATCCTAGGTATGAGGGGAAATTCGCATTAGCAATTAAGTTGAAATTAAGACTACCAGCATATATGCCGTGAAATCTTTAAAATAAAAATCTCTAGTCACGTAAGTACTTGCAATAAAGAAAGTTTTAGAGGAAAAATGATGCAAATGAAGTCTAAACTTTTATTTAATATGTAATATCATTCCTAGACTTTTGTTTAATGTGACCCCAAACCTTTATACATTTTTAATCTAATTCTGGGACCATGTAAAAATGTTCAATGTTATCCTTCAATTAATTTAAGTTAACAGATTTGGTGATTTGACTTCTAATCTTATACATTTTAATGGTGGACAAAAAAAAATTACATGGGGATTAATCAACGAATTTGGTAAAAATTGTGAGAAAACAAAGAAAAAGTAAAAATGAGAAAGATAATATGGAGTGGGGAATGAAAAAGTGAGTGAGTGTTCATAAAAAGGAAAGACAAAAAAAGAAAGAGGAAAAAAATTAAAGCGTGAGTGGGTTAGAGTGGAGAATCGAGATTGCACTCTATCGTCCCAAGGAGGGTCTAGAAAACCCTATTTTCATGTCATCCTAATGTTAATCATGAAAATGCTAAACCAAAATTTAAGTTTGATGTAATACTATTAATTATGGCTAATAATGAGAGCGCTAAATTTCTTTTTGAAAAAGAATATATCTTTTTAGACAATAAGAGGAGATGAACTACAGAGAAGATGGATGTACTAAAAGGAATTGAATGAATGAAGCACGCTTAATTTCCTTGATGCTTTGTACAGTATATATTATAGAGATATTATCATTTGTAATCATGGTGGGGTTAAAAAAGATGACAAGTTTATCCACATGGAAATTGAAGAAAAAACAAATTAGGAAAAAATCTTTAAATAATTAACTCATGAATGCTTTGCTTAATGTGTTTTCTTCATGCTGATTTATAGAAGCTTCCGCATTGTGATCATGCTGATAATTTGCAATTTGATTTGTTACTTCCATATATACTCCTTCCAGCAGCAGATGTCAATACAATCAACTTCTAAAATTCTTTACACGCAATTTCAAAATCCACTGTTCACCAACCTAGAGAACAACCAAACTCTCCACACATGTAATCATTCTACTACTATAAGGCTACGTTTGGTTGTCCAGATTTTTAATTGGGATAGGATTGGATAGAATAGGATATGAAATACTGGGATTTTTTTATATCATGTTCATTGTTTAGTGTATCGTAGTATTAAAGTCGGATATATTCACATCATGTCATATAACGGCATATCATTGTAAATAGAGATGGTGAACTGTAATAAAATTTAATAAAATTTTATCAAATAGTAAACTGTACTAACATACCTAAAATACAAAAATACCTAAAATATATAATAAGTATAAATATATAATTTATAGATTGAATGTTTATTATAAGGTAAATTAAAGTTGAATATGTAAATTAAAATAAGATTAATTAAAATATATATTTTTTAATTTCTTAAATTAGAATTCAAATATTATTTATATTGAAATATAATTTCAATTTTGTTAATTTAATAAGTTTGTTATTCGAGAAAAGAATTTTTCTATTATGGACATTAAAAATCCTATCCACCTTTATCCCACATGCCTCATGGGATAATTTTATCCGGCCTATATCCCCCTTATATCCGACTTTATCATGTCTTGAGCGAGTACCAAACGTAGGATAGGATAAATCATATCATATCCCGAATTTTATTTCCAACTGCCAAACACAGCCTAATAGTAGTCAACTTCAACTCCTAATGCTTCAAACTTCTCTCTAGTTACATTATACAAAAGAAAATAACAACGTGAGTTCCAACTTGAATCCACATAATAAGTCTTGATGAAGAAAATTTCTCCTGAATTTGCTAATCCAAGTGGCTCATACTGAGAAATGCTTATTGTTCTCACTCCAATTGTGTACAACTTGATCCATAATTCGATGATGCCAAACTCTTTTTGGGTCCACACTTCATAACACATGGATGGTATGTTTTATGCGATTAGAGATATGCATCCATCTAACAAAGTTTTATTTATTTATTTTGAGATGACATTGAATCTAGTAGGGCCATCACATGAAAAGCCTCGTTAACCACATCAAATACGATTAGCATCATTATATAGTTTAGGTAATTCAAGTAGAACCAAAGGCACCAACAGATTAAGTTCTCTGACATAACTTGGTCTCCAAATGCTTGGTAAGCAATGGAGGGAAAGCATCCCTAAGTTGTTTCCAACAATTTATCCTATAGTGATAAACCTCCACTTTTTTTTTTTTTTTTTTTTTTTGGTCGTAAAAGAAATTGCATTTAAGATCATGGAATATTACATTCCGCAGCAAGTGTGTCCGAACAGAGGAGATCAAGCAAGAAAGAGGGGGGCGCAATGGCCTAGTTAATAGGTAGGGTTCCATTCCTATGGGCTTTTGCGGCCCAATCGGCGGCAAAATTAGCCTCATGCCTGCAATGCTTTACTTGAAGGTGAGAGAAGCAGGGGAGGACGGCGAGTTCAGCAAATAGGGGTCAAACCTCCCATGGCGTCGATTGGTGATCCAGCACGGCGGTAACCAACACAAGGCAGTCGGATTCTATCAACAATGGATCGTGTGCCTTACCTTGCTGGAGTAGATGTTGCAGGGTGAGCGTGAAGGCCTGTATTTCAGTCTGCAGGGCTGAAGATGCGGCAAATCCTCTAGTAAAACCATCGATCAACTTTCCATTCTAATCTCGGCATAAGCATGCCATTGTTCCTTCCTTACTTGAAAGCTGAAAAGCCCCATTGATATTGATCTTCAGGACACCTGGATTTGGAGGTCGCCATACATCTGTAGATAGGGTTGGGAGTTGTCTTGTTTTTGCTGATCGTCGATTGGAGTTCGAGCTATTCGGACCTGGGCCAGGACTACATCCACAATATGCACCGGATCAGGACGTTGTCGGTGGAAAATGAAGTTGTTCCTCGCCTTCCAGATCTGCTAGAGGATTGAGGCTATGGTTTTGAAATCAAGTGAGATATACTTCTGAACTACCCTGTTTGCTAGCCATTGTTCTATACACTATACAGCTTGTGGCATTAGATGAATGCAAATTTTAGGGTGAGACCAGATTCGTGTTGTCCATGGACAGAAGAGGAAAAGGTGTTCGACAGTTTTTGGAATTTGATTGTTGCAAAGATTACATACCAGTTCTGTGTTTATGTGTCGTCGAAAAAGGTTGTCTTTGGTAGGCAACGCGTTATGGCAGAGGGACCAAACAAAGGTCCAAATTTTTGGTGCCAGCTGAAGTTTCCAAATACTTTTCCACAAGATAACTAGTAGCTAATATGAGGATGATGGCTTATCTGTATTATTGTTGAATGCTGCTATCTGTATTGCTATGTAGCCACTCTTCACTATGTATTGACCGTGTGTGGTGTCTGTCCATATGAGTTGGTCTGTTGCATGATTGGGTCTTACTGGAATGTTAGTTATTTCTCGGATAGTCTGGGCATCAAAATGCCGGTTTAGTAGACTAACATTCTAGTTATGCCGGTGCGGATCTAGAAGTTCAGCAACCATCACAGGTTTAGTTAGATCAGCAAGACCACCTAGAATTCCTTTAGGTAGCCACCTATCTTCACGTATTCTAATGTTTCGCCCATCACCAACTAACCATTAAAGTCTTGGTAAAATTGAATCTCTTCCTAATAATTAGCTTTGCCAGCCCCAGGATGGTCGCGCACCTTTCTCCGCATATCTAAAATCTTGTGAGTGAAAATAAATACCCTTAAAGAGTGTGCTCCAAAGTGATTATGGTTTTTGAATTAAACACCAAGCCTGTTTCCCGAGCATTGCCTTATTGAAATCTATGAGATCTCGAAATCCTAGTTTGCCCTTATCCTTGCTACTCTTTAGCACTTCCCAATGTTTCCAGTGAATACCTGATTTGCGACTATCATTCTGCCACCAGAAGCGAGCAATCTTCTTTCAATGGATTTACAAATTGATACTGAAATTTTAAAGATGGACTTGGCATATAGTGGTATTGCCTGTACAACAGCTTTAATCAGTATTTCCTTACCGGCCTTCAATAAAAAATTTGTTTTCCATCCGTCTAATTTAGTATTCACTCTCCCCATGATCCAGGCAAACATATCTCGTCTTGATCAACCCCAATCAGAGGGGATCCCCAAATATTTACCTGTTTTGTGTAATACTGGGACCCTAAATTCATTTGCCAAGTTGTCCCTTAAGCTATTAGGGCAAGCTTGACTAAAGAAAATGCCCGATTTGTTTCTATTAATTGCCTATCTCGTAACCAAACAGTATTGATTTAGAATATTAGCTAGGTTTTGACATTCTTGGATCTTTGCATCTATGAAAAAAATGGCATCATAAGCGAAAAACAGATGGGAAAGAGTTGGATATCACCTGTTTAACTAGAGGCCCTTGATGTTGCCCATGTCGATAGCTTCATGGATAAGATTGGATAAAACATTTACTAGCAAAATGAACAAGTAAGGCGAGAGTGGATCTCCCTATCAAAGTCCCCGAGTCGGATGAAAATAAGCTAATTGTTAGCCATTGAAATTTACACTGAGAGAGGCTGTTGTAACACACTGCATTACCCATTGTACCCAAGTGGTATAGAATCATAACTTGATTAGATAATCTTTAAGAAAATCCCATTCCACTCTGTCATATGCCTTTTGCATGTCCATCTTCAAAACCACTTGAAAATTTCTTTTGCGTTTCCTGATCCTTAGTTGATGAAGCACCTCTTGTACAATGAGAATGTTGTCTTGGATTTGACGACCACTTACAAAGGCACTTTGCTCATTGGATATCAGATCAAGTAACAAGGGTTTAAGGCGATTCGCTATCACATTGGAGATAATTTTATAGGTATAATTGCAAAGGCTGATAGATCGATATTAGGCTAGACTTTTTGGTTGAGCAACTTTCGGAAATCGAGTAATGATAGTCTTATTAAGAGCATAAGGCATTATTCCGGTTCTAAAGAAATCCTACACTAAGATAAAAATTTCATCTTGTAAAATATTCCAGTGTACCTAGTAAAACAATCCATTCATACCGTCTGGTCCCGGTGCTTTAGTGGCCCCCATATGGAAAGTAGCTCTGCGACCCTCTTCTCTAGTAATCGGGGCTGTCAACATAACGTTCATTTCCATTGTAACAGTTCTTGGGCATTTGTCAAGAATATGACCATAATCTCGATTTCCCACTGATCTATAGAGATTTGAAAAGAAGCTCATTATCATTTCTTTCAAAAGGCCATCTTCCCTAATCCATCTGAGATTGTCGTCCTTTAGCATTCGTATTCTATTACGAAGTCGCCTTTGAAGTGTTGTCGCATGGAAGAATTTGGTTTTTTTATCTCCCTAGTGCCAATTTATCTTGGATCGCATTGCCCAATGTTGTTCCTCTTGCTGCCATAATCATTGTATTTCCATCTTCAGATTGGTAATCATCTGCTTATCTTTGTGGCTGTTGGGATAATTGATATGAGTCTGGAGTTGCTGTTGCATGTCCAATATTTGAGTTTGGGCCTTGGAAAATTTTAAACGACTCCACTTAGTAAGGGCGGTACCTACTGCTTGTATTCTGTGTGGTGGAGTATAACTGGTTGCCTATGTGGAAGTCCATGACCTTGCAATAACCTCACGACGTTCCTGGTCTTGTAGCTAGTAGGCTTCAAAGATAAACTTCTTGTGTCGTCTGCTTGGTAAAGCGCCAGTTGTTAATAAAAGAGGGCTATGATTAGAGCCCACAGGAGGTAGTGCAAAAACCTCGGCTTCAAGGAAAGTGAGACGCCAGTCCATAGTACACAAAACCTGGTCCAACCTTTCTTTCACTAGGTCGTCACCATCGCGATTGTTCATCCACGTGAAGGCGTAGCTCTTACTATCCATGTCCATAAGACAGCAGTCGTGTAAAAATTCTCTGAAAGAATGCATTCGATGAGGTTCAGCCAACCGTCTACCCACCTTTTCCCAATGATAAATTACCTCATTAAAATCACCGGCATAGACCTAGGATAGAGTATTAGAATAAGCTATTTGTCGAAGATCTATCCAGAGTTGTTGGCGAAGCTGATAAGTTGCTGGTGCATGGACACACGTGAGACGCATAGAGATCCTAGATCGAGCATCTATGCAAGTTGTATCAAAAAAGTTCTGAGTGGTTCACTCCATATGTATTAAAATGTGTTCATGCTAGAACATAGTCAGTCCTCCAGCGATGCCAATAGGATCGAGCACATGAGAGTTTCTAAATTTGAGATGTTGCTGAAGTCTAGTTATTACCACATCTTGATTCTTGGTCTCCATCAAAAAAACTAAGTCGGGCTTTTCTTTGGCCACTAAGGCCTTTAAGGCTCGAATTGTCAGGAGATAACTTAGGCCCTGACAGTTTTAGCAAAGTAGCTTCATTTGTCTTTTGGTGGCTGTTGAGGGCCAGCCATCATAGCCCACTTTCCAACCTCTTCAGCCAGTAAAATGGGTATATCAAATAGTTGTGTTTCATCTAGAGTTTTTGTTATGTTAATCCTCGACTCATAAGGATTGTATCTTCTAACTTTCTTTGCTGCTCCTGCTTTGGTTGAAATTCTGGTAGTTTTCAACTTCTTACGGTAAGGGTTACTCATGGCCTGACTCTATAACTCATTCATCTGTGCAGGAGCTGGAAACATCGCGCCTGGGAAAGGAGTGGATTGGGGAGAGTCCTTATGAAGAAGTTGTTTTGATGGTTGAACAATAGGGTTGATATGAGTTTCTGGTCATTTCAGGAATCCTGTATACATATTGGAACTAGAGTGTGGCACATTCTGAATTTCTTTAATCTTTTTAGGTACCTTGATCAAAGCACCAGTGGATGGTTCCCCCTATATTAGTCCTGTCTGGCAGTGCTGCTGATTTGGGGTATCAGTGGACTGGATCGAAGGAAGAGCTGGTCATTGTAGATGGGTTGAGGAAGGTGGAGTTTCTGGTATTACTTCTTCCTTAGATTGGTTTGGCTTCTCATAAAAGGTCTTCCAATACGGATTGTGTTCTTTTACTTCGGCACGTAACCACTGGCCATAAGCCATTTTCTCTTTGCCCTCCAATTTTGCCTCAATAAAAGGAATATTCTTGCAGTACATAGCATAATGACCTATTTTACCACAGGAATAGCATAAATGTGGTTGACGTTCATAACGAAAATCAAGCCATATTGCTTTCTTGGATATTCGTATTAACTGCCCTGCTTTTAATGGTTCCTTTAGATTTAGCTCGACCCGTGCACGGCCTGCTCTAAGAGTTGTGCCATCTTCGTTGTCAAGTTTAACCTCAAGCACATGTCCCACATGTTTCACAACTTTTGCAATCATATCATTCGAACACCATTCTAGTGGTAACCCAAAAACTTGCACCCAGAATGCACAAGTAGAGAAATCGTAACAATGTAATGGCGTGTATTTTATCCATGGCTTAAAAATAATTAAGTGACTAGAGAACAGCCAAGAACCACCCTCTAACACTTTCTGTTTTTCTTCTTTAGACTGGAATTTTGCTACATAGATGCCAACTTCACGTTGGGAAATGTCAACTTTTTCAGTTCGCCATGCACGCTTCAAGGTATTCTGAAAAGCTTGATAGTTTATAGAGGGATTTGATAGGATTTTACCTACTAATATCAGTTTACATTCTTCAACTTTTTCCAATGGTGGCATATTGTTCCAATCTTCAATTTGTTGTTCAGACCAGAGATGCCCCATTCTGTTGCAAAGAGCTGCAAGTCTCGAGTCATCCTCCTGTTCCTGGGGTTCCATGAGGTCAAAACGCTAGGGCAGAAAAACTTGCAGACTCACAAAAGAAAGAGAATTCGTCCCTCAAGGGACCTTGCACTTGATTGGATTGTTGGTGTAAGGGATTGTGATCATCAGTTTTGCCATGCAGACTTCGGATATTGGGTATGAGTCGCGACCCAATCAGAGGAGAAAATGGTGCGGACAAATTGATCGTTGGATTATAAGAGAGGGGAGAAGAAAATGGTATAAGACATTGTCCGTGAACACTGCCCTAGAACAAACTGAAACAAGGGAATTGGGTACTATTTTTAGTGGACAAGAAGGAGATAATCGATGGAAATCTATCGAAAGTCATTCCCAATTCAAGTGAATTCCATAACAGGGGGGGATTGCGGGAGGTATAGGCGAGATAGGCAACATGTCGAACCAAAATTAGGGTTTGAGATAAGAAGAAACTACCATGGCGGTAGAAGAAGACTACATCACGAGAGAATCGATCTCGATTCATTCCTTGTCGACTTTGAGATGCTCATTAAGGAGCCTATGGTAAACCTCCACTTGAGAGGTACCGTTTGGATGTTCACCGAAATATATATTTATATTGACTACTATGAAATCGTTGAGATAGCCACCCTCCAAACGCAACTAGATCCGCCACATGAAAGTTGGGCTCCAGAAGAACTACGTTTCGACCCGTTGAGGGATTCCATAGAAAAATCTTCCAATGGTGAGGGTTATCTTTGACAAAAGTCGATAGACAGACAATTCCATTGTATGAATCAACCAAATAGAATTCACCACAATCTTGGACAAATGAAGAATCAAGATAAGAGCTCGTGATTACTAGGATGGCGCATCATTACTCTTGAGAGTTGGTCAACTTTATAGTTGATAAGCTCATATTTCTGCAATTCGATTGATCTCTCAAGATATTCTTTGCTAAAAAAAGGTGCTACTAAGTAGAGATTTCCAAGATTTACATACACACCCGAGTCGGATCAAAGATTTTTTGGACAAACTCAATAAGATCTCCATTAAATCGTCCATCGGAAGGCTAACCATCATTTTTGCACAATTATTAAAGCAATTTTGAAAACAACATTAAATTGAGGAATCGCGTGCAATCTTACGTAAAGGGTGTATAAAATTTATTCACATAAATGACTAATCAATAAAAAAGAAACGGATCCATATATGATTGTAAAACACCGAGATAAATAAACATAGCGGAATTAAAGCGTACATGCATGAGCCATTGTTTCATTTGAAGAAAAGTAGATTAATCTGATAACCGGTGATTTATCGAAATGTTAGACCTTCCTCTCTATGACTTATTTCGATATAGCAGCTTTCAATGTGATTAAATAGGTATAACCTACCCTTTTATAAGCTAGAGAGAGGACCTAGCAAACCTTAATCAATAGCGTGTCAACTGCGCCATTCCCATTACGGGCTTCAGTTAAACACAATTGTTTACACTTTGCTGCTCAACTAGGCCTGTTATTAATAGATGACAATACCCAATTCAATCAGATCATTGTAAGGTTCAACAAATATTAGAATATCAATTAACCCGATTATTTAAAATAGAAAATTAATTAATTAATGTAAGCCCATATTATAGAAAATTTCCAACATTCTCCCACTTGGACTATATTAATTAACTTATTTTATTTTGAAAAAGATTTTATATTGAAAACGACACTATCGAGTTAATAACTAAAAATTTTGTTTTATGTGGCCACAATTTTAAAAAATAATATTCCAATAACGCCATCTCAGAACCAATCTAATCTTATATAACCTCAGTATAAGACTATGAAGATCAATGTGTTAAGAAAATGCCACAAAACAAGACCTTCCATAATCACATATAATAAGTATTATATTTTCATGGATCATGGGCCTAGCAGTGTAATAAGAAATAGTGCAAATATGTGATCAAAATATATACTATTTCTTATCAGTCCTCAATGCAATTTTTCATCGACATAAAATTGCATTAACACAATTTCTAAACAACATGAAATTGCACAACTATGTCACAATCCAACATAATATCTTATAATCAGTGATATCCAGTCATCTTTAAACTAAAATTTGTTTAAAGATATTGTTTTATACTTCCATTTCTCAGTCAACAGGAGAAATAATAACAATAGAATCAATGATAATATTCATTGAAAATAAATGCTTTAATAGACATCATAAAAGCATTATCAGTCTGCATATAACTATAATATCCAGAAATACAAATTATATAGCTCCCACTAACAAAAGAAATCAAGAGATTCTAAAACACCCGTATTATTTACATGTTCTTTACACAAAATGAGTCGTAAGTCTTTTGTTAGAGGATCAACCAACATTGACTTAGTTTTGATATTTTTAAGCACAATGTCTCCCTTTTTGACCAAGTCTTTAACAGTATAATAATAGATCTAGTTAACATTTCAACTGTGACATTATTGTTATTTACAATAAAGGTAACCGCTTGTCACATATAATACAATAAGATCAATTATGGGCAATAAGAAATTCAACAAAAATAATTAATACATTATAAACTCCTCTTTGGGCAGAGTGTACGATGCACCATTTTTTTCCACAACATTAAGTTTATAAAGTAACAATAATCAAGGATCCATTCCCTTTGGGCAGACAAATCCTTTAAATCATACATCTTCATAATATCAATATAGATGGGGATTATATATAATTTTCAAAACATTTATCCCCTTTGAAAAGATAAATATTTTTTTCAATTATACATCCTCATCTTTCAAATATAATTTTCAAAACATTTATCTCCTTTGGGCAAATAAATATTTTTCAATTATACATCCCTATCTTTCAAATATGTAAATTAATTCTCATGTTATTTTCCAAATTAACATACACAATAACCCCCTTTGGGTGAGTTATTATTATTATTATTATTATTATTATTATTATTATTATTATTATTATTATTATTATTATTATATCAATATGGAACTTCAATTTTTTTTTGTGACCCAAGGAACTTCTGTGCGCCGTCTTCGCATGGAGTAAATCCTGGAGAGAGTAGAGTCACCACCATCCTTGCTCCCCGGATAAGTTGTGGGTTCCTTTTCAACAAGGCAGACAACGCAGGGATTCAAACTCTGAACCTCTCGCCCAACCATTACGCTGCCACCATGGGTGATTGGAACTTCAAAAATTGATGCCCAAATTTCATCAAACAATATGAAGCACTTTACAACATGTGCTTCCTAAAATCATATTGCATTTATCAAACAATAATTTTTACTTTCCTTTAGCTAATTGCTTCCCCAAGAGAGTAGAAAAACTTATGTAATAGACGAAAAACAGCTCAACTAAGACTATTTATAAATAAAAGCATCTCCCAACATGACGTTTTCCTCTCTTCCCTTACTAGTGTAATCCAGACAAAGAGGCAAGCAAGAAGCATGTTTTCATGAAGAAAACGCTCGCGCTAGACTCCCGACACTACAACCCAATAGCCTTTCATCTTACGGAATATTGTAGCATGATCTTCTATCATGAACAAAGAACGAAATAACCAAACACAATAAGTATAAACACCGAAAACAACAGGAATAACATTAAAAAGGTTATCAAGTCACCGACACAACATCAACACATTGCCTTGGTAAATCATAAAGATAGAATTAAAAGGCAACCCAAGAATCGGCCTCGCTCATGCTACCCAAAAAGACTACCTTTATATATATATATATATTATTTTATTACTTCGGACCCTCCCGCGGGGCCGAAGACCCACGAGCAGCCCAAATCGGACCGTGGGTTAGACCCGCGAGGCCTAAACCTAACGCAGTCCCAAACCTTCACACGGCTCACGAATTGGGCTGTTTTATTTTGATGGCCCATGATAGTATTTTGTTCTTAATTTTTTTTGGTTTTGGGCTCACGAAGAAGTGATCGGCGGCTTTAGGAAAAGACATGAACCCTAAGGGAGAGAGAGACGTGAATTTAGCAGCATTGATCAAAAGCTCCTAGAATAGGAATACCAATATAGTACTGGTCTAAAGCAACACGTGATGAATTAAGCAACCAATGTCTAGTACTGATCCTCGACGCGCTATTCGGATGTAGGTTTTTTTTTTTTTTTTTTTAACTATGATTCTACTATAGTTGGGATTCATCTCTGCAATTAGACGTTGGTGGTCAACCAGTTTGATGGCTACCACTTAGCTGAGAGGAAGAAACCATGATTTTTTTTTTTTAACTGGTATGTAATGACATAGTTATGTTCTATAGAGAACTCATGGCTTAGAAGATTGCTGTTCATGTTGAAGCCTGCTGTAGCTGGAGACACGCACGTTGCAAGCCATTATACCGATGTCAAAAAGAACATAACAGAATTCGTTTATTACGATGTTTTTGAGTAATAGTTGTGCATATACAAGGATAGAATTTTAATCTTTCGTGTTTTTTAAATTTAAGCACAAAAAACTTACCTTAATACAACAAAAGGATGCTAAAACATATATATATAACAATACCCATACAACGATTTACAACAAACATCAATCAATTGCAAGTAATTTGAAGATTATAGAATTTTTTCTAGATCAAATAAATCCCAGCGAAAATCTGCATAGATGAAGCACATGTGACTCGAGAGGACTACTTAATGTTGCTTAATCAATGCGAAACACATATATCTAGTCAGTGGACATAGGTCACATGATTTGGGTAAAACGCTATACAAGCAATTAATGCAACCAAATCTTTTTACTAGAAATATTTCCTAGAACAGAGTTATGTCGGCAGTGCAAAATGATCAACTGACTACTAAACAACACAACCGTCAATCATCTTTCTCTATCAAATAAATTCCACCAGTTGCCAAATTTCCCTACTCCATTATAACTCAAAAATAAAAGAACCCATGATGTCAGCAATGCGACAGAATCGGAACACCACAAGGAACCATCAAACAAGATCAAGTGTAAAGAAACGCAAGAACAAGAAAATTTCCCATGCGCGGAGCAATTTCTGCAATATTTACTCTGGCTACCCAACATGCAGCGAATATTTCGGATACTGATGACAATATTTCGCAATCCATTTAACCCAGAAACTGATTCTGAGACGAGCCCCAAAACAACAAACGTGAACACGAGCAAATAACAAAACAGAAAGCGCCCATACGACTTGGGAGCAGATAAGCACTGTACGAGAATTTTCCCATTTAAAAAAAAAAAAAAAACAATCAGCTACAGTAATCTCCAAACCAACCGTTGCTACTGTTGAATTGAAGAGAAAAACAAAGGTAACACTAGAATGTAACTTAAAATTCTAGGGCCTTTTCTATATATAAACCTAGAATTTAAAATTTAAAATTCTCATTCAATTCTCAACGAAACCATACAAATTATATATGGTTGGAAAGATCTCGACATGTAAAACAAAAGCCCTATGATTTCAAGATCAATCGAGCAAAAATTCACACGAAAAAAATAATGCCCATATCCGACTCAAACAGGAAAATTTTGAATTTTTCCATGAAAATTTTTTGGGTTCTACAATCATATATGACTTGCTCTAATACCACATGTATAAAATTTATTCACATAAATGACTAATCAATCAAAAAAAAAAATGGATCCATATATGATTGCAAAACATCGAGATCAATAAATACAGCGGAATTAAAGTGTAATTGTATGAGCCATTGCTTCATTTGAAAAAAAAGTAAATTAATTTGATAACCGGTGATCTATCGGAATGTCAGATCTTCTTCTCTATGACCTATTTCGTTATAACAGCTTTCAATGTGATTAAAGCAACTGATAGGTATAACCTACCATTTTATAGGCTAGAGATGAGACCTAATAAACCATAATCAATAGCGTGTCAACTGAGCCATTCCCATTACGGGTTTCAGTTAAACACAATTGCCTATACTTTGTTGTTCAACTAGGCCCGTTATTAATAGATGACAATACCCAATGCAATCAGATGTTTAATAAATATTGGAATATCCATTAACTCGATTATTTAAAATAGAAAATTAATTAATTAATGTAAGCCCATATTATAGAAAATTTTCAACAAAGGGTGGTTATTGGGATGTAATGAAGCCTCCTCGACATTTACGGGAAGAATTTGTTTTGGTCTTCTTGTTTTTTTCTCTATCTTAATGAAAGGTCTTTGTCAGGTCACCATAATCTATGAAAAAGAAAGAACAATATAATGAACTTGATCGGGTAAATTTATTTGAGAATAATTATAACATCGGATCTTGCACCAACTCATCACATCTATTGGAAATTTGTGATCCGTTTTCTAAGAAATCTCTTGTCCAATCTAGAGAAGTCCCCCGCAGGAAGCAAATTTACTTGATTAGCATGTTAAGAAAGACCAGCTGTGGAAGTTAATGGCGGTGGAAAGGAAGCAATAAGTTGACAAAAGTAAATATAGCTGGAGATGAGCTGCAAAGAGAAGTCCAGAATATCGGCGGTGGAGTCCACATTCTTGCAGAACTATGGCGGTGGAATCCCTCTATAAAAGAGATAGGAATCATTATCGGAAGAGTGCGTGAGAAGCATGACAATAAACTCCATCACCATGTAGCTCCTCCACCAACACCTCCTTCCATTGTGGTAAAACCAAAAACTAAACTATCTTCCTTATCCATTGCCTATATCCATTGAATATTCATCTACATACCTTACCCCTTGTTTATTCCTACTTAAACTAAATCCTGCACACATACACTTAGCATCACTAATAAAAAACTATCATTGATATCAAAATCATGTTTCCGAATAATCAAATTTTCAGCATCACTTTCAGAAAAAACTTGTCCAAGATGATAAAGAAAATGATTAAACCTACAATTTAATTGCCTTTGGTCCTGGAAAAGAAAAGTAAAATAAATGATCAAAGGCGACGAAACTGCTCGGTTAGAATGAAGGTAGGGCAGAATCAAGACCGTCATCTCTCTCTCTCTCTCCAAATTTAAGCATGAACAATCTTATTTTTGCTTTTCTTTTGAAATGATGTTATCGTACTTATTCGGTACGATTTTGACTTCTAAACATATGGCGTATGTTTTTAAATTATTGTGTTAGGAAATTTTATTTCGATCAAATTTCAACACCAAAAGACAGTTATTTTAAGTGACAAGCTAAAAAATTGTCAATGCAATATGTCCGAAAAATCATCCTAAAGCGTTGATGCATAAATGCAACGGATCCTCGACAAATCGGCCCATCCATATTTGGTACGGGCCAAGTCTTCAAAAGGATTGCCAAGGTGTAACCACACGAGTTGGTAACCTTTTAGTAGTGGATCTTCCTTTTAAGTAACTTGACAATATCTCATCCATAAACTATGAAACTTAAGAGTTTCACAGACTCTCACACTTAAAACATCAACTCCTGGTGAGCATAGGTTCACATCACCCATCAATAGTTTCCCAATTCAACACGTATCTAGTTTATTCATGCTCCTCTAGTACCTTAAAAGCTTGCTAGGAGTCACGTCTTGTCCAAGCCTCTCATGTCAACATTCACTCTAGCCATCGTCGTATTCAACATAGGACTATTCCGTCCACAATTACACAACTATTGGAGGGGGTCCTTGTTACTGTGACTTGACTTAATTCACGTAACCCAATATTCCAAAACAGAAGTACTCAAATACAATCATACAAGATGATGGTCATTCGAGGTGGATTTTACTAATGAATAGCATTAAATACTCTTCTCCATCCGATGTGAGATTTTAGATGTGATGGCGGACTTATTTTGAGTCCATGTTGACTATGGATCCTTCATAAGTCCCGGAGTTAATCAATTAGGGGTGAGCATCGGTCTATGAACAACCTTGCATCGACCCTAGATTGGCCCAACTTAGTCAGTCTTGGTCTAGTTCTTAGAGGGATTGGATCGATCATTGGTCCTAGGATCCCTAGATTGATACTGTGCAGATTGGTCCTTGGTTCTAGAAATTTATGATCAATCCAACCCAAACTAACCATAACTATATATATTATATATAAATATTTAAAATATATTATATATTTAATATATTATTTATAATTTTTTTTATAAAGAAAGCCATAAGTTAAATGGCATCAACAACATTAAATGACTCATTAGTAAGGAGTTCAAATAATTTTACACTATTCTTTAATAGTTTTAACTTTTAATGTCTTTTACAGCATCAACAACCATAATTCACAAATAAGGAAAATGTCTCTATGAGAAGTCATGGCATCCAAAACAGCGTAAACAGCTTCTCATGGCATCTTCCTCCAATACTCGTTCTCTTTTGTCTTTTTTTGTCATTTTAGTCTTCAATTTGCCAAAATCAAAAGAAACAACTTCCCCGATCATCACTTGACAATCGCTCTACTCCCCTCTAGTCGCTTGCACCACTCGCCACTCCACACTCACTGCTCAGTGCTTGCCCCGCTTGTTGCTTGTTGCTCGTCACTTGTGCCATTTGCCACTCGAGGCTGGATGCTTGTCGCTCGTGCCACTCGCCTCTCTTCACTGACCTTACTCATTGCCGAATCCATTGGGTTAGTTTACTCTTCAGTCGCCTTTTTAGGAAGTACAAAAAAATGAGACAAAATAATTATCGATTGATTTTGGGTTGGTCCTGAAACCAAACCAAATCCATTGGGTTAGTCCGGTCCTCAATCCCAAACTCAATAGGGTCGGTCCTTGGTCCCAAAAAATAATGATCAATACTATGCAGGTTGGTCATAAGGTTATGGGGTGGACCGACCCAATTCAGACCATGCTCACCCCTACAATCAATGAATACCCTTTTTAGGAGGCACTATATATTGCTCAATTGAAAGATTACCAAATGAATATGTCGCAAATGTTAACGCTCACAAAGTGGGGGAACAAAAGTAAAAGTAGTATGCATCTGATACATGACACTTTTATTTATTTTTGGTCAGACACTTTTATTTATTTATTGAGTTTTAAGTTGTACTATATTCATCCTAAAACGTGGTTTTATATACATTATTAATAGTGCGTAGGAAGAAAATGAGAACTTTTTTTTATCCCGATCACATGCGAGTTCAATTAGATGCAACGGATCACCAGTGGTCCTCATCATTACAAAGTTACCGTAAAAAATCCACTGGCTTTAAGTCCCTTATGATGATCCGTCCCTCCTCTCATGTGCTCTCTATTTTATCATGCTCACTAGGGTTGCTCGTGCCAATACATTCGCTCTCTCGCTAAAGGAATCATGTGTGTACCCCGGGACAAAATCCTCCACACATGTTGAAAGCCCATGGAAAAGAAATAAGAAAAATTATATAAAAAAAAAAAAAATTCCTAACTACATTGCACTTGTGTTAATTCAGTTACAAACCTTTCAATTTGATTAACTTAATCCTAAACTTTTGACAATATCAATTCAGTCTAACAGGCCAATTTTGGTAAAAAAAAAATTGATGACGTAAATACTGGGTATCCTACGTGACATAGCTAACATGAATTTTTTTAATTTTTAATTTTGATTTTTTTTTTTAATTTTTATTAACTTTTTTTTTTTAAATTGTTAAGGGCTGGCCCAGGTAGCCTCTTGCCAACCCTTATCACTAGAAGAAAAGAAAAGAATTAATATACAATTCATAAACATTAAAAAAATTTCCCTATTAAGGTCGGCCGTGTTATGTGAGATGACCGATGTCCTCATCATCCTACCAAATTTAACCGAATGTACTGAATTGACATTTGTTAAGGTTTAGGACTAAATTAGCGAAGTTGAAAGTTTATAACTAAATTGGTATAAGTGTAATATGTTTAGGACTTTTTTGATAACTTTCCATCAAATAACAAATAAGTATAACCAAGATTATTTACCGATTGTGCTTTTAATGTGACGGCACATGTTATGAGGAGCATCATTTATGTTCTTTCCTCTTAAACACACCAAGTTAAACAGGTCATATTGTTTTTAAATCAACGTGTCTGTCGCATTAGTCTTTCATTTTTTTTTTCCAAATGACAACAAGCGCGCATGGTGCAACGGTGGTCCCAAACGTCATCATTCACTTGTAGAAGATGAATGTCCAAACTCTATAAATTAAAGTTATCCTTCAAAATTCTTTGATAACTGCAAGCGACGTCACGAAAAGTTCCTCGTTTCTGTTTTAATTGCTGTCTCCCACATATGTCGGTGCCCTCTATCTGCAGCAATTTTAATTTTCGAAAGGGACAGATGATTATCTCTGCATTTGACAGAGGAAACTTTGTGGTTTTTCCTGGTTCTCCAGCCGAAGCATGGGAAACAAACACCATGATGGCACCAAGCAAGGACGACTTGCAAGACAATTTCGGTCCTGGACCTAAAGAAAATGCGACCGCAATTGTTGGAAGTCAATTTTTGTGCTGGGGTTTGGGGCTGGAACATCATGCACTAGTTTTAGAGTCTACATTACCGCTTTTGGATGATTTCCCAGCAGATAGGGATTCCACTTCCCTATCTCCAAATCATTATTCGAAGTGGGAGTTCACTAGGCAATTCCATTGTGGCTGTAGAGGTATTAATTTTGCTTCTCTTGCAGTTAGGGAGGCTCTTTTTAGCCTCTTATTGGCGTGAATCGATTACGTGGTTAAAATTTTTCGTTCGGCCATTGCACATAACCTGAGATATCCTAGCCGAATTGCAGAGTGCAAAGGTGCCGACCCGCATGCCGACGTATGATACATGGACAATACTTTGTGTGGCTCAGTTATTTCCTTTTGCGACATGACTTTGTGTGGTCGGTGACGCATTGACTTAGCCAAACTGCACCCTCGTACTACTGCGAAAAATTATTTAAAGAATTCTAAGTTTATTACATTTTTGTCAATTCAATCCTCAACCTTTTAATTATGTCAGTTGAGTTTTAATTATTTTTCTTATTTTTCCAATTGAGTTCATCTAGTTAATTTTGGTTAGAAATTACCGATATTAGTGCCACCATCTAACTTGACACTGCCAAATAACGTGAATAATTTTAATCATATTTTAATTTTTTTGAATTTTTATATTTTCTTTTCTTTTTCTTTTTTTATTCTTTTTTCTATTGTTAAGGGCTAGCAAGGGGTTGCTAGCCATCTGTTGAGGCCCAGCAACCCCTGCCAGTTTGTGGGTGAGAATCACAATCCTCATCGGCCATTGGGTGAGAGCTTTTATAGCCCTCGCTCACAGCTAGGCTACAGAAGTCGACCGGCCCTTAATGATTAAAAAAAAATAATCAAGAAGGAAAAATCAAAAGAAAGAAAATTTAATAAAATATTATATTATATTTAAAAATTATCTACGTCAATGACAACTATGGTAAGTAGAACGACTGTCATTCACGTTAGTAATTTCTAATCAAAATGTAAAGATGTTTAGAACTTAATTGGCTAACTAAATTATTTAAAACTGAATTGACAAAAATGTAATAAATTTATGACTTTTGTCCCTTCCCATTTCATAGTTCCTTGTCCGTGTTCTTTGACCTCTTTATCTTGGGAGAAAACAGAACCAGCAACGTACTTGCATGTTGCTATTTTCTTGATTGATCATACTCTTTCTCAGCTAAGCAGCGGCCAAAGGCGTGAATTAACTGCTATCATTCCCGATAAATGAGTCTAAAATGGAACAACCCGAAATCTACGTTGGATATCTTTGTTTCTAAAGTCCACAAACATTCTTCGAGTTAATGGAATTTTCGGTATTCTTGACCTAAAAAAACAATAAAAACAAGGGAACCGTGTTTTTCTTTTGGACTTCAATTCCACTTTTAGTTGTGGGAAGCAGGAACTTCTCTCAAATGATGAAATTTGGGTCAGCATTGTCATGCGGTGCTTACTTGTACATTGCGACTATCAATTTTGTCAATGGAGTATTTGAGACCACATTTGTCATGTGGTGCCCACGTAGGTGGGGACGAGGCCAGAACCTGGAATTCCTTCTTGGTGGAGCAAGCACCTAACCGCATAATATTTTTCTTTTATAATTTTTGTGTATTATAGGCAACTATATGATTTGTTGATTTTCTATTAATTCTGATCATTTTACAATTTATAGAATATTTTCTAACTGAAGGATACTTTACTTTAAAGATTTCTTCAAGCTCTGTCGAAGTCCGCCGGATACAAACATTTCCTTAAAAGCTCATTCAAAAACTTATTATATTCCTCGGTTTAAACTTTTTGCTTACCAATTATAAAATGATAGGAATAAATATAACAATAAACACATCTGAATAAATTAAGTTCTTAATGTAACATGCCCACAAATAGGAAATCACCAAGAAAGTCTCAAACATACTATACTTGTGCCGTGCGGTCATAAATTTTTCAATGTTGCCAATTTAGTTTTAAACTTTTCAATATCAATTTAATTCTAAATATTTTTATAGTTCACCAATTTAATCATTTTGATTCATTCTTATTGGAAATCACTGATATCCTATATGGCATAGGTGCTGATGTGGACAATTTTTTGAATTTTAACTTTTCATATTTCCTTTTATTTTTCCAACCTTGGGCCAGAAAGGTTGCCAAAGAAAAAATAAAAAATAAAATAAAAATTAAAAATTAAAAAACTTTAAAAATTATCAATATTAGTACTAGTCACGTCACATAAAATGGTCATCGTTGACTAGACTATCACGTCATGATTTTTTGGTCAAAATCAATCGAATGACTATAAATCGTTAAAATATTTATAATTAAATTGACTAAATTGAAAAATTTATGACTAAATTGATATAAACATAATAGACTTATGATTTTTTTATTTTTATTTTTTAAGAATGAAGGGTTTATTAGTAGATTATCTGAGAAGATCGGTGCTGGGATGACATGGAATGCCAAGAGAAATGAAACCCACCAACAAAACAGCGGGAGGCAGGCTTCCGAGATAATTTCCTCCTTCTAAGTTAAGGGATCATCTTCCCTTCATTAGACCAAGCAAAGAAATTTCCACAAGTGAGGATAATCAAAATTGATCAAATTCCTCGGGGAAGGAACTCAGATCCTTTGTCTCTGGAATCAAGCAAGTTTCTCCAAGATTTACTAGCTTTGACAAGATCGCCCTGATTGGTCCTCCTAGTCCTAGGATGACCAAAGATCAAACAACTTTCTCCGACAACAACTCTGTTTGAAGCATAAATCCACACAAAAGGTCCGCTGGCAGTTGAAGCTATCATTGGCCATTAACCACTCCGCAATATTTTAAACGCGAGCATCAAAATCAATCGATTAAACTTTACGTATTCTCTCAAGTAAATCCAAATCCTTCCCAATGATGATTTTTCCTTTTTGGGGGCACAGGACCGATTAGGAATAAGTTGCCGAGCAAATGAGCAGAGTAACAAAACATTAACTTTGTTCTATTGACAAAAAAATAATAATTAATATCACAAAAAATCATAACTTTGTACGTTTATGATAAATTTACTACAAACTAATTTTTTGACCATAAAAAATAAAAAACTAGCATACCCATGATAAATTTACCCCAAACTAATATAGATTTCTATATGAACGTACCATGTCATGTGTCATCAAACTCAATAATTTCCCAATAAAATTTGATAGAAGTTAACGGAGGGTAGATGGGATTTTTAGTCACCGAAAAATTAATTTTGTGTAAATTTATTACGAATTTACAATTTGAAGTTTTTTGTCATATTAACCCAAAAAATTAATGTGATTTCTCACTATTGGGCTTACTTTCTATTGTTATTTGGGTCATTATAAGGATTTGGTTAACTATTGGGCTGAATTTTTTTTACACGCATTCTCGTGGGCATCCAATATTCTATCTGTATCATATTTTGGCATTGTCGGACATCTACGCCAACTGAATTTGGTTAGAGTTGATATTAAAGAAACTTGATTTGAAATTTTGTTGAAGTAGAATTACTTGGTTAGATAGATTAAAAGTGCTAAGACTTGATAAGAAAAATACATATAAGTATGGGGACAAAAAGTATTGCTTTTCCTTTACATAGTAAGTAATCTCATAAATATATTTCTATAAATCAAACCCTTGTTTTCTAACACTAATTTAATAAATTGGAAGAAAGGTCACAAGAGCGTTTTAGAAATTGCCATTATGACTTTGACCGTAGTAACCATTTCGTACTAGTTTCGTGTTATGATTACAACAAGTTGTCCATAGTAACCAACTTTTCCTTCTATTTTCTCGTCCCTTACTCCGCTCTCCCATCTAATTCTAGATTTGAGAGTTTTAATGAATAACTACTTCACATCCAATTTTGGTAGTATTCACAGCAACTCTAACATTTCACACTTGCTAAAAGACTTATTCTTACATGTGTTAGATATGAGCTTGGTTAATATGTTTTTATTGTCTCGATGCAGTGATAGTGTTAGAGATGCCCAATTTAGGCACACACCGCCGAATGGCAAAGCTGTTGGCATGTACTCATCATTAATGATAATGTGTAATTTGATGATCCGCTACCAATCTTTTTATATGAATGCAGTGACAAATTAGTTTTTGAATGTCGTGTGTTTGCTTACCTCTGCTAACTATGCATGCGTTTTTGAATGCAGTCACAAATTAGTTTTTGAATGACGTGTGTTTGCTTACCTCTACTGACTATGCGTTGTTAATATACCTTGATTCGTTGATTTTAATTTGTTTTGTAGTTCTCTAGGCTTGTGTTTCTCGTGGTGATTTCTAGAGTTCCTAGAAATCTTTTTATGTATCATTTGATAATGAACAAGAATTTCCGTTGACCAGAAAAAGAAAAAGAAAAGGAAAAAGGGGACAATAATAGACAATACTAAGAAGCAACCTTGTACTATAAAAAATCACTGCTACAATTCTGTTAGTGAGTCGAAACCCCTATAAATAAATAACGGCACCCCTATTATTCTCTCTTCTTTAATACATGCATGTGCATGATTTATATGCATGTAGCCTATGACTCGTCAATTTCAATAGGTCAAACTCCTCACCCTTAAAATATTCCTATATTATTGCAACTCTCTAAAAGTAACATGCAGTCCCCGTGAAATGCTCCTCCCTAAAATCTGATCTTTATTCGACTTGCTGATTGCCATATTCTTGATCAGAAATGCCCCCAGCTTCCCCTCGTCACATCAACTCATCTGTGTCGGCCACATCGCGTGTCGGTAACGCCGCCGTCCCGGATTCTAGATGACGAGATTACAAAAAGCCACACGAACTTCCCACGTTTAATATTACGCAACAGCGGAGCGAACCACCTGTGGACGCGTGCGAAGCGAGTGAACGGATCGGGGGCGGTTCGATTTCGGTTCATGGACCCCAACCCGATGGCGATCGGAACCTAACCCGTCCCCTCCGGTCTATTCCCTGTCCTCCACGTGGCGCCACCGTCGCTTTCCTCAGCGATTCGCCTCGCCTTCGACCTTGTATTTCAAAATTCAATTTCTTATTTTATCTTTTCTAAAACTAATTTCGAACGAGGAAGAAACTCGACGTGGCATTTCTTCTCCACCCTTCTTCTGCACCGAACTGCTTCCTTCGCCTGTTGGCCGCATTCGACGTTCGCTCGATCCCTCCCTCCGAATCGCGTCCTCGCTTCCGATCGATTTCGTGCTCCGAGCGTCGCTCCGGATCGGTCGCGCGTCCTCCCGTCTCCGCGCGTGCGGTGGAGTCGAAGCAAAGAGAAAGGGAAAGGTGGTGGTGGTGGTGGGGGTGGCGGTGGCAATGGCGTGCGGGAGTTTGTTGGCGGGGATTGGACGCGCCTTCGCGTACACGCCGACGGGCCTGAAGTAGCTTCCTCGCACTTCCTCGTGCTCCGGATTCGAGTTACCGCCGCTCGCGCCGCGCCGCGCCCCGGGTAACTCTTCCTTTCTTCAGGTCGATCGATGTCATGGTCGGTTTGGTGCTTCCGCTATTGATTCCCACGCGGTGGCGTTGTGCTCTTCCTTGTGAAGTTGTGTGTTGTTGCTTTTTGTGCGGGATGTTGCTAGACTGGGAATGATGTGCGGATGAAAAGTGATGCGCTTTTTAGTGCCCTGCTTTGCTTTCTTATCGAGAAAAAGTGTCTTGAATCGATTCATCACGGGTTGCGATCAAATGTGTTGCGCCTGCGTAATTTGTTTTGAAACTTCGTGTCACTGGCTTTTCCATCGAGAGGGCGAGAGGGCGAGCGCGCGTGGGAAGATGGGGGGAGCGATTTTTGTGTTTGGTTTTTCACTTTAGTTTCCAGCTTTACTATTTAAATTGAATGTTTGAAGCCTGAGTTATGCATTAGGAGTTCCAGAAAGAAACAGACTTGTGAAGTTGTTCTTTGGAGGACTTGATGAATATAAATTCTTCTGCTCAACATAAATTGAGGGGTTATCGGTGGCTGAACTTTCCTAGACAAATAGGTTCCGTTATCTATAGCTTCGAGGAGAATTTCCTGCTATGTTTATGTACTAAGATGTGATTGGTGATGTGTATTCTTGCTTCATTCTTTCAGGTGGAAATATCAAGTGGAATCCACTCTCCCTCGAATCTTGATTAGTATGATGCGACTATAAGTGAGGTGTCTATGTGCATTGACAAGAGTTGCTCCACAGTGTCCTAAAGGCTTTCTAGGAATGCCCCTGGAGCTTTTTACACTAAACTAACTCAGTTTTCCTGCATATTGTTTCTGGTCTTAGTGGGTAGAGATGAATATTTCTGCTCTTCTAACATCAGCTGGAATAAATATTGGCTTGTGTGTGGTGCTTTTGTTGCTTTACTCCTTGTTGAGGAAACAACCGAGCAACTTTTGTGTATATTTTGTACGGAGGCTTGCTCAAGCACGCCAAAAAAGCATCGATTCTCTCTGGTTCGATAGATTTGTTCCATCCCCAAGCTGGATACTGAAGGCTTGGGAAACTTCTGAAAAAGAAATATTATCTACTGCTGGCCTTGATGCTGTGGTATTCATCAGGATACTTGTTTTCAGGTTATTAAACTTTGTCCAGTAAATATAGGTTTTGAAGGCTATTTATTTGTGTGTGCTAATTGATGTATGAAATGCCTGATTAGGGTTAACTTAGTTGTGACTATTTATCAGAAGGATAGAGTTCCATTCATGCTTTTCTATTTTATTATTCACTTTAGTTTTTATCAATTACAAGTTTTTGAGTCACTCTTTGTTGGGATGAGCCATTCTTTTTGCTACTGATGACCACATCTGTCGTCACCAGTTACCATTTTTTATTACTGATAACTTCATTTCATCACCCCTGTAAGATAAGAAACCGCATGTAAAGCTCCCACTGATTGATGTACTTCCAGGAGGTCCCAAGTATCAGGACAGAGGAGAATATAGCTAGTGCTTAGGCTTTCTCTCTTTTGCATTCTATTTCATCTGAGATGTTTAATATTATCTGAAATGAGTACCATAGGATATTACGATGTCAGGGTCTTCATAGAAGATGCACATAACCTCTCCTCTACCCACCTGTCTATTCTAGTTGAGTGGTCTAGGTGATTTAACTTGGGCACCTGCATAGGTCATGTCCAGCAGATAGTATGCTTTGAGGGGATGTAAACGGACTTTCTTTTAGTGAAAAAGAAAATTTTGTGTTACTATGCACACAGTAATGCTTAAATTCTTAGACATAATGCTGCATCCTAGCCTGAATGGCCTATAAAATGTTGAATTCTGGAACTATAAATGGAAATGGATGACAATGTTTTTGAATGTCTGTTATGTATCTGGTTCAGTTAACATCTTGTGGACTTTCCATCCTTGTACTAATATAATTTAATTTCTTTATGCAGTCTTCGAGTATTCTCCATTGCAGCTTTTGTTTGCATGTTTCTTGTACTTCCATTGAATTACCATGGGCAACAGATGCATCACAAGAAGATTGCATTTGAGTCATTGGAAGTTTTTTCCATTGGAAATGTCAAAGAAGGATCTAAGTGGTATGATAGAAAGCATTCTTTCGTCTAATGTTTTGGCAGTTTTCCCTTGGGGGATGAATTGAGATGATTATGAGTCATAGCTCTAGATTTTCCTATTATTCTCTCGGCATATTAATATCTCGTGGGTTGCAGCGATGACTCGGTATATTCACTCTAGAACCATTATCTAAAATATGTTTATGGTTAGTTGGTTGGCAGGCTTGAGGAATAGCCAAGCCATACTAAATTGGAAAGGATGTTATTCTGACTCATATTCAAGTAATTGTTTTTCAAAAATTTTGGTATTTTGGACAAACATTTAACAGTCCTTATTTAAATACATGTCAGGCTCTGGGCACACTGCCTTGCACTGTACATAATATCTTGCTCTGCTTGGCTTCTCCTTTACTTTGTAAGTAATCTACAAGGTTGGGTGGGTGTTTTACTTGGCATCATTTTTTTTTAAATTACTGATGATTAAGAATGATATCTTATAGGAGTACAGAAGCATAGCTAATATGAGGTTAGCACATATCAAGGATTCTGCAAAGAACCCAAGTCAGTTCACTGTGCTTGTGCGATCCATCCCCTGGTCTCCAGAAGATTCCTACAGTGATTCAGTGGAGAAGTTCTTCTCGAACTATCATTTGTTGACATATTTGGGGCATCAAATGGTCTACCGGTGTGGTACAGTTCAAAAACTTATGGTATGAAATATTTTTTAAATGTTACAATGGTGTGGCTAGACAGATCAACTATTATTATCTATTATATGTTATGTAAATTGGGTTGCCAAGTTAATTTTTTTATGTGCAAAAAAGGTGCTAACAATATTTAGCACAATTCTTTAAGCATTTGCTGCAGCTAGTTAGTGACTCCAATTAACGACAATTTATTCCTTTCTATAGCAAGAAAGTTGATAACATAGCAATAGTGATAAATATGGCACTATTTAATTTAGCAGCTAAAGCTCAGTCTGGTTTGTTTGTATGGTTTATATATTAGTATTCTGTTGAATTCGGTTATGATATTGTTTTCAATAATATTATCTGGTCTTTCTGATTGCCGTGCTAAGGAAATAATTTTAATTAATATCAGAGTCAAGTTATCCAGCCTGCAAATCTTTTCAGGCCACTGATTTGCCTCCTGGTGTGATGAATTCCAACAGTTGTCTTATGTCAAATCTCAGCCAATGTGTCATTTATATTAAATGATAGTCTGTTTGTATGAGACTTGACATTTTGGATGCATAAAGTCTTCTTCCGTTATGGAAAATAAGTAGTCAATGCTCTACTTCTTATAAGTGGGTTTTGATTAATGGTTTTCACTAGACTTCATGGAACAATTACGATCTGGAAATGCCTATTTGTTCTATAGAACTTTAGTTTCTTCTACTTGGCTTTAGTTAATTTGTTTTATCTGGTATATTTAGTGTTGACCATTTTTTTCTATGGTCAATCCTTACTATCTGCCATTGGATTTATTTTTATTACTTAAAAATTTTAAAGAAGCAACTCTATCTCGAGTGGCAACTTTGAGCCAATTAGATCACTAAGTAATCTGACTCTAGACTTCGTTAGTAGATTTCACAACTTGCAAGTGGTGTTATTCTTAGTATAAGTTGACTATTTACATCGCACCCATAAAGATTGGGAATATAGCATTCTATCTTGCTATAAAGTTTTGCTTGTCTACATTCAACAATGAGTATGCTAGATTGTAAATAATGTCTTGGTCTATGAATTGGATAAACAATATCTTATATATTCTTGGCAACCTTATGCTTTTTGTGGGATCCTATGCGGGTTTACTGTGCTTCTTCCTTTACAGCATCTCATGGTTTTATATATGCAGGGTGATGCAGAGATGATGTGTAGAATGATGAGATCTGAGAATCGTGCGCTTGAGTGCAAGCAAAATCTATTCAACTGTGGTCCATGTGGTGGACCATCTCAAGCTTTTCGCATGCTTTCTACAGGACCTGAAAGTGTTCAAGGGAAATCTGTCTGCAGGGATCTTGACACTTCTACAAGAGAGGTAGTGATGCTTGGTTTAAGAAAGAGAAATAAAATTTTCTTAAACAATGATTTTGCGACATCTACATTGTACTGATGCCTAGTGACTTTTGAATCTTTTTCAATTTCCCATCGACTTTGTAATCAGTTGATATCGCCTAAATAAATTGACTTTTAATGACAAATCGATATTCTATTCTGGGTTGAATGATCTCCATAAGTCTTAGGAATGTGAGGATTTGTTACTGTTGTAAACTCGTTCATAGTATAATTAATTTTGGGCAACTTCATAATATCTTTTAATGTTTTGATCTTTTCTGAACTTATTAAAGTTCCATTAAATTACTTTCCAATGTATAAGTTGATTTTCCTGTATGAATATGTTATGGTGTCCCCAGAGTGTGTGATACAAAGATTATTAAGTGATAGCTGATGAACTTGTAGTTGCACGATCTGGAAAAGGCGACATTGATTTTTTTTTCAGTTGATCTGGAGTTTCTTTGCTGGCTCCCACAAAAAAAGGGCCAAATCCAAAGAAAAAGGCTATACCTTTTTTCTCCTAGGAGAAAAATGACACCTATTACATATATAGTCCATTCTCATTATTAAATCAGCACGCATCATCCCATGTGGCTTTCTGTGAGAGCCATGTCAACCAACATAAAACATGTCATTTTTTATTCATAATCATTGTTGCCAAATTTATTTTATAATCTATTTTATCAATTATCTTTCATTTTGTACCAAAAAACAATATTGTATTTGGTTATGATTAGTGCTGCTTACTGTGCCACGTGGCAATTTTATGGTGAAATTGATGGGATTTGTGACAGGATTCGTTTTTGTTCCAAGGGTGAAAGTGTGGTTTATTTATTTTCCTTTTAGGGACATTTGCAAGGTTTTTGTTCCAGGGGCAAAAGGTTGGGCTTTTTCCTGGGGAAACTTGAAGATTGTGCTTTTTTTTTTGTCTTGGGATTATAATTTTGAAATTTTATCCAGAAAAAAGCAACTTACTGTTCTATCTTTAGTTTAATACATTGGGGGCAAATGAGGCAGGAACTTGTCATATAATGAAAAAAAAAGCACTGCATTCATTGTCATAAGCTGAAATAATTTGGCTCTTTCACTATACTGCTTATGGGACTTTTCTAGATGCAAGATGATTCAACCCCTTACTCCTTGGGAAAGACATTTGAATATATTACTGATGAACTGAGTATCCCTTTGTTTTAGCTTGTGGGTTAACAATATCTATCTGAGTGTGCATAGTACTGTTAGATTTTTCCATAAATGTTGATTGTGTCTCTTAGTTGGTCTTACTTGTTTTATCACATTTCTTGTTCCCTTCTCGTTGTGATTGATGTTGGTTAGATCAAGGAGAAACCATGCCTGAAGGTTAGATCGGTCAATCATGTACATTTTTTTTTTCATACAGGAAGTTGCAGCTGCTTTTGTCTTTTTCAAGACTCGCTATGCTGCTGTTGTTGCCTCTCAGGTCCCTCAATCATCAAATCCCATGTTATGGGTGACTGACTTGGCTCCAGAACCACATGATGTCCATTGGTCCAACCTCTGTATACCATTTAAACAACTTTGGATCCGCAGGATAGCTACACTTCTAGCTGCTATTGTCTTCATGTTCTTGTTTCTTATACCCGTGACTTTTGTTCAAGGTCTTACTCAACTAGACACGTTGCATCACACATTTCCCTTTCTCAGAGGATTACTGAAGAAGTAAGCATCTTACTTTTGAATGATCTTACAAGTTGCTGTCATTTTTTACTAGCTTATTACCACTTTTTTTTTTTTTTTAAATGACTTTTGTACTAGGATGGCTTAGAGTGTTGAAAGACAGACTATTCTCCAGGTCAGTTGTAAAGATAACACCCCAGTCATAGTTGAATATCTAGAGTGTCCATACATATTGTAATATCATTACCTTATACCTAGATTGCGTGACATGATATGCATTAAAAGGTATAACACTCCATTTAGCTTTTTGAAAATGGAGAAAGATGTGGTGAGTGGCTTTAGAGATTTGGTTCAGGGGCCTAGAGGTTAAAAAACTTAAGGGAGAGACAGTTCTTTAATTTTTTTTTAATAAAAAGAGAGACAGTTCATTTGATGAATAATGATCCCATTTTCAATAGTAAGTACTTTGTGATGATGCATTCATCTTAGAAACAATTTTAGAGCTATTTTTCATGTTAAACGGATAGGAGAAGGTCTAGTAAGTGTTTTGTCTTTTCCAACTTCTAGTCGGCTCATAATTTGGCCACCTTTTCCTACAAGGAAAAATGTAAAGAAATATGGGAAAATTATGTTATTTGAAAGGAGATGGTTGTGACATATCCTTCTTTTTTGCGTTGCAGGAAATTCATGAGTCAGCTGGTCACAGGTTATCTGCCAAGTGTTGTTCTGATGTTATTTTTGTACACTGTTCCTCCCACAATGATGCTATTTTCGACAGTGGAGGGATGTATCTCTCGTAGCGGAAGGAAAAAGAGTGCATGTCACAAAGTACTTTGTTTCACGATCTGGAATGTCTTCTTTGTTAATGTTCTCTCGGGATCTGTCATCAGCCAATTAAGTGTTTTTTCTAGCCCAAAGGACATACCTGCTCAATTGGCACGAGCTGTGCCGGCACAGGTGATTTTCTAACATATTTTACTTACCATTTCACGGCACACTATTGCATTTGTTGGATAACATGCTTCTGTGTTTCTGCATTGAATCTTCAGCATCATATGCCTTGTGGATCTGACAAAGAGTGTTGTTTTGGCTATTGGCTATTTGTAATTGGGGATCTCTTCAGATAGCAGGGATATTTGTTTGGTAATAGATGTATTGTGGCAACATGACATATCAGTATATGGTTTCAATTTCTATCTCTTGCTCTGATAAACATCTTTATGTGATGGCAGGCTAGCTTTTTCATGACTTATATCTTTACTTCGGGTTTGGCAAGTTTGTCGTCAGAAGTAATGCAACCTTTGGCTCTTCTCTGGAACCTAATTAGGCGATTTATTTTAAGAAAGAAAGATGATTTGTATGACAAGCCTTTATCTTTCCCATACCATATCGAAGTTCCAAGAGTGCTACTGTTTGGACTCCTCGGCTTCACTTTTTCCATCCTGGCACCTTTGATGCTGCCTTTCTTGCTGGCTTACTTCTTTCTTGCTTTCCTTGTGTACCGAAACCAGGTTAGAGAACTAAATGTCATTTGTTTACGGTATGCTGTATTGCTAGTCTATATGTTATTTATTTCTGGAACCTGTTGAACTCTGATGTTTGTACGTCTGGGATCATCCCATCAGTCATCAGTACCTAAGCTGAAAGAAAGTATCTGTTTTTTTTATTTTTTACCATGTAAGTTTTACCTGTTGCCGGTATCCTGGGATATCATCCTTTTGAGTTAGAAAGGTTTCTTTTAGCCAGTTATTTTGTTTTATTTTATTTGGAGTTATTTTTGGTCGATTATTGTACCAATTTAGCCTTTTCTATTGCCATGATGTCTTCTCCATTGTCACTTGCTGTAACATGTTTCTGACTGTGTTAACTTGCTTTCAGATTCTTAACGTATACTCGCCTAAGTATGAAACTGGAGGGCAGCTGTGGCCTACCGTCCACAACACAACCATCTTCTCTTTAGTTTTGATGCAAATAATAGCCCTGGGGGTTTTCGGACTAAAACGATCTCCTGTCGCCTCCGGTTTTACTATACCACTTATAATCTGCAGTCTGTTATTTAATGAGTACTGCAGGCAGAGATTTCACCCAATATTTAAGAACAGTGCTGCCCAGGTAATGTTTTGCTGTTGAGATCTCTCTCTCTCTCTCTCTCTCTCTCTCTCTCTCTCAAAATCAATTGACGTATTGTTTTTAGATGCTCATCGACATGGATCGGGAAGATGAACAGAGTGGGAGAATGGAAGAGATTCATGGACAGTTGTGTTCAGCATATTGCCAGTTTAAATCTGGGCACTCTGATCAATCTGATAATGGGAAAAGCATTCGAGATTCTGAAGATGAGAAGCCAGGTTTGATTCACCCAATGCTCGGGAGACTTCCACTTCCTGGAATTAATGATTTGATCGCTTGGCTCTCTGTGCTTTTCAGGAGAGGACTCCAACAAAGTGAATGAACCATTGGCTCTTCATCACCATATGGAAAGCAAAGAGCCTAATGAAAAGTGAACTTCTAGATTACGATCTTGTTCATAGTTCATGGGCTGATGGGCGGATTTGATCTCATTAAGTGTTATATATTCCTCTGTTCTGCCTTCTGAAATGGAGATGCTCATAGGAAAAGTTTTGTCGATACATATTGAAATTAGAAGATTCATTAGAAAGAAAAAAGGTTTGCAAATATACCACGTCACCAGTGTCGAAACTGGAAAGAAGAGGGGGGCTGCTGGGGGTGCGGGGGTCTGATTCTTTCATTGTACACCCTGTTTTCTCCCAAATATATACAGGAAAGGCTTTTGGTGCTCCTCAATGTATGATGATGGAAAGTCTCTTCTTGGCAATGCAAGCAGTTCTTACTTTTGTTTCATTTGACTTTCGAGATTCTGAGCTGGTCTTTACGGTGTCATGAGAGGATTAGCAATATAACATGTCTAAAGACTTTTTGGACAGTTCATCTTATTTGTGGGAAATGATACTTCGTCAGGAATGCTTCATCAGAGTGGCTATCTGACTCGAAGGATAACTTGTCTTAGATGAATCTCTTGCCCACTTTTTGCCATCTCCTGTACTGGAGACAACATATAAATTCGAAATAAAGCGAAAGAAGAAAAAAACAGTAAAAATGCATGTCTTCTCTGGTATTTTTAATCTAGTGAAGGAAAGACCCAAGTAAATAAGTTGGAATAATGTATGACACTCCATTTTATTTGCAAACTGGTGAAGCAGGACAGACAATTCTGCAAAGTGTCTTTGGTTAACGAGGCAATCGCAATACCAAGATTTTAGAAACGAGGCAGGATGCAGAAGGATTGCCATTTGAACGGTTCCGTCGACAAAAGTCCCGTCTGCCTACTTCAAAGCATCAGGGTTTGCGCGGCTAAAGGACGTTTCACAAGAAAATGCTTCTTCGAAATGGAACTTTAAGAGGTGGTCACTTCTTTAAGAGGACCAAACGATGCAACCAGCCTTATTTTGCAAAAAGAAGTCATTCCGCCTGAGTAATTCCTGGAATTCTGGTGTCTCCAACTTGAAATGTTCCAAAATAATGAAAACAACATAACTGAGCATGTATCGTTCTACACTTTGAATATGATAATAACAGTCAGAGAACGAGTTCGTGCTCCATCCATGTGCATTGGTCATGCTTTACAACTCTCTCTCTCTCTCTCTCTCTCTCTCTCTCTCTCTCGAACAAATTGTCCAAAAAAAACATTTTCTATATAATGATTAAATGACGGTCGGCATCAATCCACCGGACGGATTGTGCAAGTGCATAAAGCCTCAAGAACTTGAACAATTCATGGAATGGCCCCCTCCTCGTGGCGTTTTTTCTCTTCGTTACTTGATCCATGCAACAGATTTCTCCACAGCCATAAAGCTTGCATCAGGCCGCCATTTGCAACATGCAAGAGGAAGACCCGCACTCCAAGCCCACAAAATGCAGCAGTGAACTTGAGAAGAACAAAGAAGCAGCCTATTGCCGTCAGGTGCTGGATGAATCCTTTATCCAGCTGAAGTATTCACATAGGAACAAAGGTTAAATACAAAGTAGGAATTCCCTGAAGAAAAATGACAAATGTGCAGTTAAATAAGGTCGAAAGCTGAACATACCTGAGAATCGTCTGAGAGTTCCACTGTCACCTCCTTTAGAAAGTCAGTCAGCAAACAACCGACAAAAAGGCCAATTGGAATTATCAATTCTCTATTTCTCGAAATGGCAAACAAAACATCTGATAAGGAGCTAGCTACGAATAGGGTAATCAGCGACCACTTCAATGCCTTCTGTACCAAAAGGACCACTCTATCAAGAAGCACACTCCCTGCTTCCTTCCAAGGAAAATGTTTCACCGAGTCCGGAATAGCCTCCTGTAACCTTTCCGTCACAGCATTAAGTTGCGCATTCAGCCTCTCTGATTCGCCAAACTGTGCCATCATCACTTGCACAGAGTGCTTTTGAAAGGTCCGTCGATGTGGAAGTAGAGTTGTGCCATTGCTTGGCCGACACATTCTATTATTCGACAACTTGATCTAGAATCAGAAAAATGAACACTATGTTAGGTTGTCGAAAGCATAAATCAACTCATCCATCTAACGTGCAAAAGTTTTCATAAAACATATTCAACAAAGCCACTTCGACTATTCGCAAAAGCGCACCACCTAGTGCATCTGAATACAACTTTGCAAGACATTTCAGAAAACCATTTCCTGTTCAAGAGATTAACAAAGTAAACACCGACTGTCCTTATATCGTCAACCAGAACTCCTTTCCTTCAAGCTTTATTCTCTTCAGGGTTTAGCAACCTTGCATTTCTTATTTCCTTGAAATTCCATAAACTTCTAACGCCCGAAGTCAGAAAAGTGTCGGCAAAATTAGCTTTGGACAAAAACAGCTGAATCAAAATGAAAAATAAGTGCCAACCCCTCAGAACTCAACAAGCACGATTCAAAATTCAATCTGTGCCTGCTCCCAGTACTTCACTCGAAGACATCACCACCGAATTGTTTGAGCAAAACACGAGTACCCCGGAATTTTATCATCCCCGACCCACATACAAAATCCAATCCGATCATTAATTCTCGCATCGCACGTTAAAGAGACACAATTCTTGCATTACAATTTCCGCGGGTGAAGACCCAAATTCCGAATATCAAAAAGAAAAGAGAAACAGACAAAGAAAAGCTCGAGCCTTGAGTGTGAACCGTTCCAACAAGAGATCATTCAACAACATAAGTCAGCCGGCGGTCGACATTCCCCAACATCTTCATCTTCACCGCTCTAAAAATCCCACAAACTCGCGAACTCTACATACCCATTACAGAAAGAAAGAAAGAAAGAAAAAAAAAGCTTGCAAATTGCACAGGCAACGCGGATTGCTCACCCGAAATGGCGAAATCGAAGGCAACGCAACGAACGCCCGCGACGCCATTGGAAAGGGTAAAGAAACGAGCTTCTCCCAGACCCACTTCACCGCTCTCGCCTGCGCTTCATCGGCCTCCGCTTCGAAAGTTCAGCTGAGCATGATGCGGAGTCGGTGGCTTCGCTTCGCCCTCCGCCATCTCTCTGTCCGCCCGGTTGCAGGGTTCCAGCGGATGGATGGGTGGATGACAAGGGCGCAATGGTAAATTCAACGGCCGAGCGGAGCGGGGAAAGGTTCGTGTATTTACGATTTTGCCATCGCTGGGCCACACATTGGGCTTGGGCTTCTTGAGGTTTTTCCGGTAACGGTCTCGATGGGCCTTGAGTTGGGCTTGCGAGATTTTGTCTCAATTTTTGTTTTCTTAGGTCAATTTTTGTAGGGGTGTGCATGGTCCGGGCGGTTTCCGACATAGAACCGGGAGCCGTCCGCCAGGGCGACCCGGTTCGAAAAATTAACCAGGGATCCACCCGTTTGTCGCGTGGATTCACCCGGAACCGGAGCCGGACCCCTGGCCGTGCAGTCGGTTCTGGGTGGATCCATGGGCGATCTTGACGTGAAATAATTTTGGTTTTTAACATAGAACGATTGGGTCTATGAGTTGAGAAGGAGGGGAGGAGGTCTATGGTTGGATTTTCAACATAAAACGGTTGCGGAACAATTTTCCGCGGCTGTGACGGGTGGCGGCCGACATGAGGGGGTGAATAACAGCGGCGGAGGAGTAGCAGTGGCGGTGTCAATGCTCGGGGAGGAATCAAAATGGCGATAGGATTATGAGGAATCGAGGAAGAGACAAAGAGAGAGACAACCGAAGACGAAGGGAGTGAGGAAATGAGATCTAATCTAAGGTTTCTTTTAGTAATTTTTTTTAATATTAAAAGGTTCCGGTGCAGTCCTCGGTGGGCGGATCCGCCCATGGAACCGGGGAACCGGACCGGTACCCACCGGTTCCGAAAAATTTGAACAGGGAACCGAACCGGTTCCCTCAAGAACCGCCGGTTTCGGGCGGTTACTGTCCCGGTCAGGAGGTCCGGGCGGTTCCCTGGTTTTGCACACCCCTAAAATTTTGTTTCCATTGCATGACCGAAGAAAATTTCTTTTCTATGTTTTTGTTTTGAAAATTACACAAAACTCCCTCAAACTTTGTGGCGGTACACATTTGCGCCCCTGAACATTCAAATTTTGCACATTACCCTTTGATGAATGTATTAATAGTTTTAAGAAGGTATTTTATGGAAAAACCATGATTAATGAAAAGAAAGAAGGCCTTGGGCTCAGTTTATTTTACGAAAAATGGATGCTTTCAAAAAAAAAAATTCTAAAAATGATCACTTATATCACTTATAAAAGTAATTATACAAAAAAATTTTGTCATCTGCAAAAAAATGTTCAAACATAAATTGTTATTGATAATGAAAACATATTCATTGATTAATTATTTCAAAAGACATAAGTGATAAATTTTAGGAAAACATTTTCTGAATCATTCATTTTTTTGAAATAAACGGAACTTTAGTAACAAAAGGTTCTAATAGGAAAAATTGGATTCTAATTATGTATTTTTAAATAGTTAATCAATGAAGAAAGTGATTGATCAATAGAAAATATTTAAAAATCATAATAGATTTTAGTCAATCAATTCCTTTTACACTTCAACAACATCATTCTCTTTCAATATTTTTTATATGTTTTTCTTGAGGAATCATTTTTCACATTAAGTGACCCATAAAAAATACATAATGAGCAACTAGGCATTTTCCCTTTTGTGTTTATTCTTTCCTCAATTGCATATAGTGTTCATTTTTGTGAAATTTTTACAAATTTTTATTGTTTGGAATGATTATTGATATTGATATTTATCCATTATTAGTATCTTAGTTGATTTAGTTTTCTCTCATTTTCTATAATTTATCATTTCTTTTTGTATCAATTATGGGTAGGAGAGCTTTTCTTAAAAAAGTAACACGCATACATATATGCTTATACGCTTTGAAAAGAATGTACATTATACATACTGTACCAACGTGAAAGTTCTAGGATATTGTGTAATAGTTGAAAGTTCGAGTAAACGTGTGCTATAGCCCAAGTTCAAAGGGGTTTTGTATAATTCTTCCGTTTTTTTTTTATCACTTTTTTTCATTCAAGAACTAATCTATGTGATCTTTAGCTCTAGAGTATGAAATGATATCTTGTCATCATATTATTCATGTCAGTTCGCATCCTCTAGTGTTGTTACTTAATTAGTTCAACATGACGATAATCTTACATAAAGTATAATTGAGTTAACACGTGTCAAGTTGTGTCAGTTTTGAGTTATTTATATTTCTCTCATATCAAACTAGAATTTCTCTAAGCAAATTTCACATTGGATTAGAAACATTTTATCGTCTTATATCATAAAATGAAAACACCAGAATTCTCATCATGAGAATTTCCTTCTTTTTTCATTTAATTTTCCTAATTGACAAAAGAAACAATTGCCGGCGCCATCAGTTGGATGAGTCATGGAATTTCTCCAGAACAAAGTATTAATTGCCAAATAATAGAAAAGAAAGAAAAGGACCTCAGGGATGTTCGGCCTCTATACAGATACACTCAGCTTCTTTTGTGCTATGAACACTAGCAAAAACTGCACATGTTTTGCTTGTATGCAAAGATTAACATTTGAAATAATTTAGGATATTGCCTTAATTACGAAATATGTCAGAATAATTATTGGCACAATACGAAGAAATTGTATCTATAAATGTCGAAAGGGAAAAGTATTTAAAGATAGATAATAGTTGAGTTTTAATATCGCAAAATGTGAGAGATTATAGATTTATTGATGTACGCATTCACCCATTGATGGAATATTCATACAATAACTAATTGAGCTATTTTTAGAAAGAGAAAAGGATCGTGATCCCATACAAGTAGGTCAATTTTGCTACATATGATATTATAGATAACAGGCTAGTTAGCTCAATCAAAATTAGGTGCAATGATGGGAGCTAGTAATTGTCAATATACTCATGTAGAAAATAACGTGAATAATCATCAATGAACAACTCCGAGTTTTGGACGTCAACACCCTCCTACTCTAGTTTAAAACAAAGACAATAATTATTTCTTAAAAAATGCCAATATATATATTTCTTGGAAATTCATTGTGACAAATAGAGGTGACAATTGGGCCGATTTGGGCTGGTGCAGTGTCGGAAGGTTGAGCTCAATATGTTGCCCAAGACCAGGCATATCATAAAAGTTCAAGAAAATTTCGGGCCAGGCCGAAGATGGGTGGGTCTGGCTTTTTTATGTAAAACATTTGCCTAAACCAACCAATTTGTCTCTCAGGTTGGGCTCCGCCCTCTCACTCATTGATTACCTCGATAAACAAAATATCAACTTTTAGCACTTGCAATAAAGAAAGTTTTAGAGGAAAAATGACATAAATGAAGTCTAAATTTTTATTTAATATGCAATGTCATTCCCGGACTTTTGTTTAATGTGGCACTTGAACCTTTATACATGTTTAATCTAATTTCGGGATTATGTGAATATATTCAATGTTATCCTTCAAATAATTTAAGTTAACGAATTTGGTAATTTGACTTTTAATCCTGTACATTTTAATGGTGGATAAAAAAAAAATTACATGGGGATTAATCAACGAAATTGGTAAAAATTGAGAGAAAACAAAGAAAAAGTAAAAAGGAGAAAGATAATATGGAGTGGAGAATGAAAAAGTGAGTGAGTGTTCATAAAAAGGGAAACACAAAAAAGGAAAGAAGAAAAAAATTAAAGCATGAGACTGAGTGAGAGTCAAGAATCGAGACCGCACTCTATCCTCCCAAGGAGGGTCTAGAAAACCCTATTTTCATGTCATACTAATGTTAATCATGAAAATGCTAAATTAAATTTTATGTTTGATGTAACACTATTCATTATGGCTAATAATGAGAGCACCATATTTTTTTTTTTTTGAAAAAGAATATATCTTTCTAGACAAGCTGCATTTGGCAGTTGTGATAAAATTCGGGATATGATATGTGATGGTTTTAATTATTTAATGTGATGGGCCTAAGTTGGCCCGTCCGCCCATGTTGGGCCTAAAAGCCTGGCCCACAAAATTAGGGCCCATGGATGAAAGGATACGTTGAAAAGTTGTAACTTTTGGGGGGACGTCTTTTGTTGAAGGAACACGTCTTTTGGAGAAGACGTATTTAAGGGGAGAAAGGAAAAAGAAAACGAACCTTTTGGACGTACGCGCGCTTTTCTTTTCCCCTCTCCCAAAAACTAATGTAAGTTTTTCCCCCTTGAACTAACAGTATGCTCCTTGGTAGATCGGAATCAAATTCTTCCTCGAACTTCAGCATTTGTGTTTAATTTGTGACTAACAAGGTACGCTCGATTCCATAGTGTACTTTAGGATCGGTGATACATGTGAATTTCTCGGGCTCGTCTTCTGCATTCGTTTTAGGGGTTCGATTTAGTGTCGAATCCGATTTCAGGGAATCGATAATTCCCAACATTGGTATCAGAGCCGTGGTTCTTGTTTCACGATCCTTTTCCATGTTTTCCCCTTTCATGTTTTGTGGGTGATTTTTTGATTGAATTTTCATAATTAATCGGCCGACACCGATCGGGCGGAAAAACCCGACACCCGAGCACTGTTCACCCGTTTTTTCGATTTTCTGTAAGTTGAAATTTTTTTCTAAAAGCGTAGTATCGAAACCCTCGTTGAGACAAGAAAAACGAGTGGCGGATCGCCGCGCAGAGGCTGCCGGCGAAGTGAACGGGGGTTGCACGCGCTGATTCGGTCCCTTGCAGGCGCGTGCGATGCACGCGCCGTTTCGGCCGAAGGTGCGTGCCGCGCACACGCGCGCACGTGCCGGTCGGTTTGCCCGACCGGTCCGACCCGCCGCCCGTTGACTCCGACGTTGATCGTTGACCCGTTGATCATTGACCGTTGACTTTACCGTTGACCCGAAAAAAAAAAAAAAAAATTAGTGTCGAATCCGGTTTGAGGAACCGATAATTCCCAACAATATGATTTATCCTATCCTACGTTTGGTGCTCACTTAGGATAGGATAAAGTCAGATATAATGGGGATATAAACAAGATGAAATTATCCCATGGGGAGGTTGGATAAATGTGGATAGGATTTCTAATGTTCATAATAGAAAAGTTATTTTTTTTGTTCGAATAAAAAACTTATTAAATTAACAAAATTGAAATTATATTTCAATATAAATAATATTTGAATTCTAATTTAAGAAATTAAAAATTAATTTTTAGTTAACCCTATTTTAATTTATATATTCAACTTTAATTCTATCTTATAATAAATATTCAATCTATAGATTAAATATTTATATTTATTATATATTTTAGGTATTTTTATATTTTAGGTATATTAGTACAGTTCACTATTTGATAAAATTTTATTAAATAATGATGAAAGGGGAAAAAAGAAATAATAAAGAAAATAATATAAAAAGAGGAAAAATAAAATAAAAATAAATTAGGAATAGTGTTACGAGAGATTTTCACTATCTTCATTTATGAACATTTAGGTTCATTTATAATGATATGCCGTTTATATAAAAAAAAATGTACATGATATGATATGAACATATTCGACTTTAATATTGCGATTCATCAAACAACAGATAGGATATAAAAAAATCCCAGGATTTTATATCCTACTATATCCTACTATCTAGTCTTATCCTGATTAAATATCCAGACGACCAAACGTACCCTAAGAGGAATTGAACTATAGAAAAAATGGATGCACTAAAAGGAATTAAATGAATGAAGCACGCTTAATTTCCTTGATACTTTTTACAGTATATATTAGAGAGAATGGTGGGGGTTAAACAAGATAACAAATTTATCCATATGGAAATTGAAGGAAAAAAATTAGGAAAAAATCTCTAAATAATTAACTCATGAATGCTTTGCTTAATGTGTTATCTTCATGCTGATTTATAGAAGATTCCGCATTATGATCATGCTGATATTTTGCAATTTGATTTGTTACTTCCATGTGTACTCCTTCCAGCAGCAGATGTCAATACGATCAACTTCTAAAATTCTTTACATGCAATTTCGAAATCCACTGTTCATCAACCGCGAGAGCAACCGAACTCTCCACACATGTAATCATTCTACTACTGTAATAGTAGTCAACTTCAACTCCTAATTCTTCAAAATTCTCTCTAGTTACATTATACAAAAGCAAATAACTACGTGAGTTCCAACTTGAATCCACATAATAAGTCTTGATGAAGAAAATTACTCCTGAATTTGCTAATCCAAGTGGCTGATACTGAGAAATGCTTATTGCTTATTGTTCTCACGCCAATCGTGTACAACTCGATCCGCAATTCGATGATGCCAAACTCTTTATGGATTCACACTTCATAACACAAGAACGGCATGTTAAGTGCGATTAGAGACATGCATCCATCTAACAAAGTGATGTATTTCTTTTGCGATGGCATTGAATCTGGTAGAGCCATTACATGAAAAGCCTCGTTAACCACATCAAATACGATTAGCATTGCTATATAATTTAGGTAATTCAAGTAGAACCAAAGGCACCAACATATTAAGTTCTCCGATATAACTTGATGTCCCAAATGCTTGGTAAGCCATGGAGGGAAAGCATCGCCAAGTTGTTTCCAACAATTTCCCCTAAAGTGGTAAACCTCCACTTGAGAGGTACCGATTGGATGTTCACCGAAATATATATTTGTATTGACTACTATGAAATCATCGAGATGGCCACCCTCCAAAGGCAACTAAATCTGCCACTTGAAAGTTGGGCTCCGGAAGAACTACTTTTCGACCCGTTGATGGATTCCGTAGAAAAATCTTCGAGTGGTGAGGGTTATCTTTGACAAAAGTCGATAGACAGACAATTCCATTGTATGAATCAACCAAATAGGATTCACCACAATCTTGGACAAATGAAGAATCAAGATAAGATAGCTCGTGATTAGTAGGATGGCGCATCATTACTCTTGAGAGTTGGTCAACTTTATAGTTGATAAGCTCATATTTCCGCAACTCGGTTGATTTCTCAAGATATTCTTTGATAAAAAAAAAAAAAAAAGGTGCTAGTAAGTAGAGATTTCCAAGATTTACATACAAACCTGAGTCGGATGAAAGATTTTGTGGACAACCTCAATAAGATCTCCATTAAATCGTCCATCGGAAAGCTAACCATCATCCTCGCATAATTATTCAAGCAATTTGAAAACCACATTAAATTGAGGAATCGCGTCGCAATCTTATGTAAAGGGTGGTTATTGGGATGTAGAAGCCTCCTCGACATTTAGGGGAGACTTTGTTTTGGTCTTTCTCGTTTTTTCTCTATTAATGAAAGGGATTTGTCAGGTCATCATAATCTACGAAAAAGAAAGAACAATATATTGAACTTGATCGGGTATGTTTATTTGAGAATACTGATAACATTGGATCTTGCACCAGCTCAGTACATCTGTTGGAAATTTGTGATCCATTTTCTAAGAAATCTGTAGTCCAATCTAGAGAAGTCCCACGCAGGAAGCAAATTGAGTTCATTAGCAAGTTAAGAAACACCAGCTGGGGAAGTTAATGCCGGTGGAACGCAAACAATAAGTTGACAAAATCAAATATTGCTGGAGATGAGCTGTTAAGAGAGTCCAGAATACCTAGGGCGTTGGAGTCCACAATTGTTGCAAAACTATGGTGGTGCGTTTGTTTAAGTTTTCGCAATGGTTTCCAGCCTTCAAAGCCTCTTGGAAAAATGCCAGAGTATTTGGCAAGCCTGTCCAAGAGGCTTCCAGTCGAATGCTGGCCTTAAAAAAGCTGAAAGCCCAATACTGATAGGGACCAGTCTAAGGCTTTCAATATTTGGCCAAATGGTGAAACTACTTTTTCTTTTTTTTTCAAAACTACTATAATAAATTTTTTAGTATTTTTCGATTTTACCTCTCATTGTTCCAAAACTACATTTACCTTCGCTAGAGTCGTCAAAGAGTTTAACATTTTTTAATAAAAAAGAAAAATGATATCCAAAAGCCTTTTATAAAAAAATAATTAATAAACACTCTTTACGTCAAAATAGTTTTGCAAAGAATTTTTTTACCAAATACAATTTGCATTTCTCTAAAGCCCTTTAAGTAAAAAATATTTGCATTTCCCTGAGGCCCATTTCCAAAGCTGAACCATAAAAGAGCTAGGAATCATTTTCGTAAGAGCGTGAGAAGCATGACAATAAACTCCATCACCATTTAGCTCCTCCACCAGCACCTCCTTCCATTATGGTAAAACCATAAACTAAACTATCTTGCCTATATCCATTGAATATTCATCTACATACCTTGCCCCTTGTTCATTCTTACATCACCTATATCCTGCACGCATACACACTTACACATCACTAATTGAAAACCATCATTGATATCAAAATCATGTTTTCTAATAATCAAATTTTCAACATCACTTTCAAAAAACTTGTCCAAGATGATAAAGAAAATGATTAATTAAACCTACAATTTAATTGCCTTTGGTACTAGAAAAGAAAAGTAAAAGAAATGATCAAAGGCAAACGAAACTGCTCGGTTAGAATTAAAGTAGGGCAGAATCAAGACCGTCACCTCTCTCTCTCTCTCTCTCTCTCTCTCGGTTTAAGCATGAACAATCTCATTTTTTTTTTTTTTTTTTTTTGAAATCACGTTATCGTACTTACTCGGTACGATTTTGACTTCTAAACATATGGTGTATGTTTTTAAATTATCGTGTTAGGAAATTTTATTTCGATCAAATTTCAACACAAAAAGACAGTTATTTTAAGGTGAAGCGAAAAAATTGCCAATGCAATATGTCCGAAAAATCACCCTAACGCGTTAATGCATAAATCCAACGGATCCTCAACAAATCGGCCCATCCATATTTCATACGGGCCAAGTCTTCAAAAGGATTGCCAAGGTGCGACCACACGAGTTGGCAACCTTTTAGTAGTGGATCTTCCTTATAAGTAACTTGACAATATCTCACCCATAAACTATGAAACTTATGATTTCACAAACTCTAACACTAAAACATCAGCTGCTAGTGAGCATAGGTCCACATCAACCATCGATAGTTTCCCGATTTGATGCATGTTTAATTTATTCATGCCCCATACATTATCTTAAAAGCTTACTATGAGTCATACCCTGTTCGAACCTCTCGTGTCAACATTCACTCTAGCCATCGTCAGATTCAACATGGGACTACTCCGTCCACAATTATACATCTGTCGGGGGGTGTCCTAGTTACCATGACTCGACCTGATTCACGTAGCCCAAGATTCCAAAAAAAGTACTCAAATATGATCATACAAGATGATGATCATTCGAGTTGAATCTTATTGACGAATAACATTAAAAACACGAGATTTTAGGTGTGATGGTGGGCTTATTTGCAAGTCCATGTTGACTATGGATGCTTCATAAGTGCTGGACCCAATCAATGATAACTATTTTAGGAGGTACCATGTATTGTTCGACTGAAAGATTACCAAATGAATATGTAGCAAACGTTAACGCTTACTAAGTGGGGGAACAAAAGTAAAAGAAGTATGCCTCTTATACACGACACCTTTTTTGAGTTTCAAGTTGTACTTTATTCATCCTACATCCTGGTTTTATATACGTTCTTATTAATAGTGTTTAGGAAGAAAACGAAAATTTTTTGATCACGATCACATGCGAGTTCGATTAGATGGAAATGGTCACCTGTTGTCCTCATCACAACTAAGTTGCCATAAACAATCCACTGGCTTTAAGTCCCTTATGATGATCCATTCCTCCTCTCATGTGCTCTCTATTTCATCATGCTCACTAGGGTTGCTCATGCACAATACTTTCGCTCTCTCGCTAAAGGAATCATGTGTGGACCCCGAGACAAAATCCTCAACATATGTTAAAAGCCCATAGAAAAGGAATAGGAAAAATTATTAAAAAAGTCATAAACATATTGTACTTTGTGCCAATTCAATCATAAACATTTTAATTTGACAAATTTAGTCATAAACATTTTGACAATTTGTCAATTCAATCCAGCAGGATAATTTTGGTAAAAAATTGATGACACGAATGCTGGGTGTACTACATGACATTATTGATGTGAATTTTTTAATTTTTAATTTTTAATTTTGATTTTTTTTCTAAATTTTTATTAATTATTTTTTTAATTGTTAAGGGCTGGTAGCCTCCTGTGGGCCAAGGCCCAGGGACCAGTGGCAAGTGGCCTCCTACCAGCCCTTATCAATAAAAGAAAAGAAAAGAATTATTAAAAAATCATAAAAATTCAAAAAATAAGTAAAAATATAAAAAAATTTCATTGTCAAGGTCGGCCGTGCCACGTGAGACGGCCAATGTCCACATCATCCAATCAAATTTGACCGAATGGATTAAATTGGCAATTATTGAAAAGTTTAGGACTAAATTAACAAATTAAAAGTTTATAACTGAATTGGCACAAGTGTAGTATGTTTAGGAATTTTTTCCCCTTCAAAAGACAAATAATAGTGCTGGACATATTAATTTCCAAAGCAAAGCACACAAAATTTCATCTATAGTTAGTGTCGTACAAAAATAAGTATAACCAAGATTATTTTCCGATTGTGCTTTTAATGTGACGGCATATGTACTTCGATTTATGAGCTACATCAGGTCATATTGTTTTCAAATTAACGTGTCTGTCGCATTAGCCTTTCGTATTTTCCAAATGATAAGAAGCGTGCATGGTGCAACGGTCGTCTCAATCGTCATCATTCACTTGCAGAAAGATGAATGTCTAAACTCTATTAATTAAAGTTATCCTTAAAAATTCTTCGATGACTGCAAGCGACGTGACGAAAATTTCCTTGTTTCTGCTTTAATTGTTGCCTCCCACAGATGTCGGTGCCCCGTATCTGCAGCTATTTTAATTTTCGAAAGGGACAGATGATTAGCTCTGCATTTGACAGTGGAAACTTTGTGGTTTTTCCTGGTTCTCCAGCCGAAGCATGGGAAACAAACACCATGATGGCATCAAGCAAGGACGGCATGCAAGACAATTTCGGTCCTGGACCTAAAGATAATGCGACCGCAATTGTTGGAAGTCAATTTTTGTGCTGGGGTTTGTGGCTGGAGCATCATGCACTAATTTTGGAGTCTACATTACCACTTTTGGCTGATTTCCCAACAGATAGGGATTCCACTTCCCCATCTCCAAATCATTATTCGAAGTGGGAGTTCACTAGGCAATTCCATCGTGGCTGTGGAGGTATTAATTTTACTTCTCTTGCAGTTAGGGAGGCTCTTTTTAGCCTCTTATTGCGTGAATCGATTATGTGGTTCTAATTTTTCGCTCGGCCGTTGCACTTACCTGAGATATACTAGCCGAATTGCAGAGTGCAAATGCTGCCGACCCAGATGCCGACGTATGATACATGGACAATATATCATTAGGGGAGCACATGCTTCATATTTCACTCAATTGAGTGGCTCAGTTATTTATTTTTACGACATGCCTTCGTGTGGTTGATGATGAATTGACTTAGCCAAACTGCACCCTCGTCCTGCTGGGGAAAATTATTTTTAAAAGTTATGAGTTTATTACACTTTCGTTAATTCAATCCTCAACTATTTGATTATGTCAATTCAATTTTAATCATTTTCACATTTTTCCAATTGAATCAATCTAGCTAATTTTGGTTAGAATTTACTGACATGAGTGCTAGTTACGGCCGGTGTTGACGTGAATAATTTTAATAATATTTTATTTAAAAAAATTAAATTAAATTTTATCTTTCTTTCTTTTTTCTTTTTCCTTCTTTACTTCTTTACTTTTTTTCTATTTTTAAGGGCTAACAAGGGGCTGTTGGTCATTTGTTGAGGCCCAACAACCCTTGCCAATTGTGGGTGAGAATCACAATCCTCGCTGGCCTTTGGGTGAGAGCTTATGTGGCACCCCTCGACGGCCCCCGATCCGATTAGGGTCGCCACGGTTCGCTTACCATTCACTTTTTCCTAATAAAATGTCACTTTGATACCATTTCAATTGCAGCGGGTCCATACAACTTGGGGGTTTACATTTTTTTTATTTTTTTTCGATCGGTCCCTTACGCAATTTATATGCGGAAGCACGTCCAACAACTCCCTTCCCTATATTCAGAAAACGATGCACACCTACTAAACATCTTATATAAGTTAAAACCGAACACGTTTATTTACATAGAGCAGATGGACATCTTTAGTCGGTACATCAAAATGCCGTAGTCTTCTATACTCGGCTATACTTCAAAAGATGACTGACATCTCCTCCTACAATCATATGCTTAAAGGTCCATCAAACAGTGTCGGTGTCCCAAAAGTTCCCTCCTTTGCTATCCTTCTCCTCGCAGTCATATCCAACCGCTTAAACCATCTACTAATCTGAAATGTTGGTCTCCAAAAGGGGTGAGTCAACCACTTTCGGCGCGAGTAAATGAATCCAATAACCACTCAATGCATCATACAAGTCATACATGCATTGCGGCATTACTTACCTTGAAGCCATGCATATGCTATCATGCATCATCACCACAATCATAACACATACATGTGTATCATCATGTCATACTCATATCATCGTCATCATGACATTATTATATCACACACATGTCATCATCATCATATACATGACACCATCATACCATACACATATCATCATCATCATCATAACATCATCCTATCACACATGTCATTATCATCATGACATCATCATATCACACATGTCATCATCACATCATACATGTCATCATGCCATATCATATATCATCATCCTCATCATCCTCATCATGCATATCATCATGCATATCATCATGCCATATCATATATCATCATCATCATCATCATCATCATCATCATCATGCATATCATACCATGGGTGATCATCATATCACATCACATATCATCATCATCATCATCATGCATATCATCATGCATATCATACCATGGGTGATCATCATCATTTCACATCACATATTATCATCATCATGCATGCATATCATCATGCATATCATCATGCCATGGTTTAATTTCCACTTTTAACTTTCAATTTGATCACCACATCACCCATTTCTCAAATCATCAATTTCATCATCCCCTCGGGCAAAGACCTCCGAGGCTTCCGGCATTCAGCCATCCCAGGCCATCGGGCATCCGGCCCCCCACATTCCGGGCATCTCGCATCCCAACTGGCATCACGAGGCATTCCCTTCAGGCAGAAACCTCCGACAGGGCTTTCGGCATTTACACTCCTTGGCCGGGCATCCTGCATCCCAATCCTGGCATCGCGAGGCATCCCCCTGGGCACAAACCTCCAGGGCTTCCGGAATTATGTACCGACATACCACCAGGCCTCCCCCTGGAATTACGTACCGTATACCACCGGGCATCCCGACACTCCCGGGGCCATCCGGCAATGTATCTCTATACATTCCGGGCATTATCATCCACCACAACCATCTCCTCATTTAACATTATCCACATTTACCATTTTTGATCTCAATTTAACATGGCATATGGCGTGACATTAAACAAATCACAATTGGCATGGAATTCACACATGCAATCTCAATTCAATATCATACATACACCAAGGCTTCATCACACATGCAACAATGATAAATTTATTTATTTATTATTATAATATTATTATTATTATTATTTATTTATTTAATATAAATAAATTCCCAGAATTACAAAAATTCAAGAAATCATTTAACAAACCAATAGGATGATAATTACATGCAAAATTCATGGCCAAATTGAATTTTTACTAAATCTCACAATTTTCCCAAAACATCCTATGATTCTCGGATTAAACCAGAATGCACGATTTCCGAATAAATTCAATTAAAATACCCATATGGCCTCAAAAAATTATAAAATTTTACTGGGTTATAGCCAAGACATTTTCGTACAACTTTCATGAAGAACTCTAAGTCAGATTCCTTATATATTATTTTATTCAACCTCACGAAGCTTCTGGACCCATTACCGCATCGTCCAGTGTACACATCTCCGAAATATTGAGATTTAACCTACCTATTCTCTTTCGTTTTCTCTGAAATTTGGATATGTTATGAATCAAGATATCCTATACAGGTTTCATGAAGAGATCTAGGTCAAATAACCAGAGTATGGTCATCATTTAGGTCCTTGAAGTCTCGGGTGTCTCGGAACACATCACCAGAATCATCGTCTCCAAGATCTAGCCTATTTACTAGGCTATACTTGTTCATTTCTCTTAAAATTTGAGTATATTGTAGTTTAAGGTGTCCCCTACAACTTCTATGAAGAAATCGAAGTGAGATCTTCAACAAAAACCAACATGCAATCAAGAATCCAGCAAGAGGTCAGTAAAGTCTCTCCAGATCTGAGGTCTCCGTAGGATGAGAGTTTAACCCCTCAAATATCCATAATTTTCCACGAAATTTTAGTATGTTGTATTTAAAGATGTTAGCTACAACTTTAATCAAGATATCGAAGCCAAAATCGAACTCTAAACATGCATGCAAGCTCTCACAACATTCTGACTCGAGCGGATTCATGCGAAAACATTCCAGATCTGACACCTCCGTAAGATGAGAGTTTGACCCCGAAAATCTCCATCATTTTCCATCAAATTTTATTATGTTGTAGTTTAAGATGTTAGCTACAACTTTCATGAAGAAATCGAAGCCAAAATGGGACTCCAAACATGCATGCAAGCTCACACAACATTCTGACTCAAACTGTTCGAACGAAAACAGTCATACCATTCAAGAATCAAGCCATCAATACTTCGGTTTTCCTCACCTAAACACCCAAACTCGACACTATATCAACCATACATGTAACAAACACACATGCAAGAGCAGCAAAGGACCCCCAACTTGCCTCTAGACCACACAAACGGCGGCACACCGGCGACGGACGAACGGCGTGCGAGCGGGCGAGCTCCTCCTCCTCGGCTCCTCCTCCCTCTTTCTCTCGAAATCTCTCTCTCCCTCTCACTTGGCTTGGCCGAATGCCACTCTCTCTCTCTCCCTTTCTCTCTCTCTTCCTTTCTTGGTGGCTTTTATATTGCATGTATCCCCTCTTTGCATGGGGGACACTTGTCCTTAAGAAGGAGACAAGTGTCTCCTTGGCCGAAGACACTTGGAAGCCATGCGGCTACCCCTCCATGCGACAATGGGCCGGGCTTATGGCCCACTTTAGGCCCATCTCACTTGGGCCTAAGGTCCAAGCTCAATTGGCCCAAAATTTTCTTAAATAAGTCCATTTTACTTTTAATAATTTACCTTAAATCCCCACTTATATAAATACTAAATTACAATTTCATATGGCCATAAATCTTGAAATCATAATTCCATAAATTCCAATTTATAAAACACATGGCCAATGATAGGATTTTCTTTCCTATCAAATAATTATCCCTTAAAAGCTTGGCCATATATCTTATTGCAAATTATGGATTAAATGGCCATAAAATAACTTGATGGCACTTCCATCACCTATTCATAGACTTTAATGTAACTAGAGGTCATTATGAATTTTGGGATGCCACAGCTTATAGCCCTCGCTCACAGCTGGGTGAGGGCTTGCAAGTCCTGCTGATAGTAGGCTATAGTAGTCATCCAACCCTTAACGATTAAAAAAAAAAAAAAAACAGGAATGAAAAATCGAAAGAAAGAAAATTTAATATAATATTAAATTATATTTAAAAATTATCTATGTCAACGACAATGATACTAAAATTAAGTAGAACGACCGATATCTACATCAACAATTTTTTTATATTAAAATTAGCTAGATATACTCAATTGACAAAATATGAAGATGTTTAGAATTCGATGGCTAACTAAATTATTTAAAACTGAATTGACAAAAATGCAGTAAATTTATGATTTTTTGGACAATTTTTCCCCTTCCCATTTCATAGTTCCTTGTTCGTGTTCTTTGACCTCTTTATATTGGGAGAAAACAGAACCAGCAACGTACTTGCATGTTGCTATTTTCTTGATTGATCATACTCTTTCTCAGCTAAGCAGCGGCCAAAGGCGTGAATTAACTGCTATCATTCCCGATAAATGAGTCTAAAATGGAACAACCCCGAAATCTACGTTGGATATCTTAGTTTCTGAAGTGAACAAACATTCTTCGAGTTAATGGAATTTTTGGTATTCTCGACCTTAAAAAAAAATGGAACGGTGTTTTTCTTTTGGACTTCAAGTCCACTTTTAGTGGTAGGAAGCAGGAACTTCTCTCCAATGATGAAATTTGGGTCGGCATTGTCATGCGGTGCTTATTTGTACATTGCGACTATCAATTTAGTCAATGGAGTATTTGAGACCACATTTGTCATGTGGTGCCCATATGGGTGGGGACGAGCATTTGGCCAGAAACTGGAATTCCTTCTTGGTGAAGCAAGCACCTAAACACATAATATTTTTCGTTTATAATTTTCGTGTATTATAGGCAACTATCTGATTTGTTGATTTTCTATTAATTTTGATCATTTTATAATTTGTAGAATATTTTCTAACTGAAGTATAATTTACTTTAAAGATTTCTTCAAGCTCTGTCGAAGTCCGCCGGATACAAACATTTCCTTAAAAGCTCATTCAAAAGCTTATTACATTCCTCGGTTTAAACTTTTAGCTTACCAATTATATAATGATAGGAATAAATATAAGCACATCTGAATAAATTAAGTTTTTAGTGTAACATGCCCACAAATGGGGAAATCATCAAGAAAGTCTCAAACATATTGTATTTGTGTAATGTAGTAATAAATTTTTCAATCTGGCCAATTTAGTCTTAAACCTTTCAATGTCAATTTAATTCTAAACCTTTTAATGGTTCACCAATTTAATCATTTTGATCAATTTTTATTGAAAATTGCCAATATCCTACATGGCATGGGTGCTAATGTTGAATTTTTTTTCAAGTTTTTTACTTTGGGCCAGCAAGGTTGCCAAAGAAAAAGTTAAAAAAAGTTAAAAAAAAATTAAAAATTGAAAAAACTTAAAAAATTGTCTACATCAGTACTAATCACGTCATGTAAAATGGTCATCGCTGACTAAACCATCACGTCAGTGATTTTTTGGCCAAAATTTACCAAAATGACTAAATTGACAAATCGTCCAGATGAATTACCGCGGGTTTGTTTGGGGGATTTTAATGAAGTGCTTTATCACTGGGAGAAGGTGGGTATTAGAATGGCCAAAACTTATAGAATGCAAGCTTTTCAAAATTGTTTGAACGATTGTGCGTTGATGGAAATAGATTGCAAAGGATGTGCCTTCACCTGGTCAAACAATAGAGAAAGGACTGACCTGGTGAAGGAGAAGCTGGATAGGGTGTTATGTAATTTAGACTGGAGGCTCATGTTTCCAGAAGCAGAAGCGTATGCTCTTCCCGCTATAGGATCTAACCATAGCCCATTGCTATTGGTGATTAATGCCAAACCTGTAAGGAAACGAAGAGAATTTCGTTTTGAAGTCTTCTAGATTGAAGATGCTCAATGTAAAGAAGTAGTAGAACAATCATGGCAATATCATAATCTGAATGTTGTTGGTTTGAGGGATAAGCTGCAGGCGGTCACCCTTGCTTTGAGGGTATGGAGTAAAAGAAAATTTCAAAACAGTCATCTCCGTATAAAGGCCCTTAAGCAGGAGTTACAAACCCTGACAAATGGTGTAAGCCAATCTCAAGATTCTAGTAGGGAGCAGCTTGTAAAGGAGGAAATTGATACCCTATGGAGAAGAGAGGAGATGTTCTAGGGCTTAAGATCCTGAGTCAATTGGCTAAGGTAGAGAGATAAAAATACAAATTATTTTCATGCAACTACTATCCAGAGGAGGCTAAAAAACAAAATTACTATGCTTAAGAATTCATCTGAGTTTTGGATAAGGGACACGCAGCAACTTCAAAACCTCACAATTTCTTTCTTCAAAGATTTGTACACTTCAACAGGGCCTAGGAATTGTCAACCAATATCGGATCAATGCCCCACAATAGTTGTGAATGATATAAATCAATGTCTGGTGGCGGAAGTAACTTTGGAAGAAGTTCATGATGCTGTTTTTCAACTTGGTGCACAAAAGGCTCCTGGTTCGAATGGCTTAAATGAGATTTTCTTTCAACACCATTGGGATATAATCGGTAGGGATATTCTTGAAGAAGTCAAGGGTTTTTTTTCAGTTAGGGGTATTGGAACCGGCCCTTAACAGAACCTATATAACCCTAATTCCAAAGATACCCAATTCAGAAAAACTTGACCAATTTCACCCTATTAGCCTTTGCAATTTCGCCTATAAGATTATATCGAAGGTTATGGAAAATAGACTTAAACAATGGTTGCCGGTGCTAATTTCAGGGGAACAAAGTGCCTTTGTTAGTGGAAGATAAATCCAGGATATATATATATATATATATATATATATATATATATATATATATTGTATAGGAGGTACTATACCAGTTGCGTATGCGGAACAGGAAAAAAACATTTCCAAGCGGTGCTGAAATTAGACATGCAGAAAGCCTATGATAGAATAGAGTGGGATTTCCTAGAAGGATACTTACTAAAAAGGGATAAGTGCACCAGGAGTCCTAAAACTTATCACGAAAATGCATTTGAGTTCTAAAACTTGCAAAAAGTGCATTTAAGTTCTAAAACTTGTCAAAATGTTTCAAACGAGTCCTAAAACCGACACCGTCTAATTTTTTAACGGAAAAAGCTGACGTGGCCCCCGCGTGGCTTTTTTAATCGTTTCTCTCTCTTCCATTGCGAATAGATTAAAAAAAAAAATGCCACATGTTGCGACCCGATTTCGCCGCCCCTCGAAATGTCCAAGGTGGGAAAGGTCGATGTTGAGGGGTACTTTGATCACGAGAGTTTCCTCACGAGATCGCGAGCTCTCCCAAACTCGTACCCTGCACGACAACGGATTTATTTATGCGATCTAGTTGTTTATAACAACCTAAAAATATACAGGAGTCGCCACTAGCCTCATTTTTTGGGGTTGGCTAGAAACCTAATCGAGGGTCGGGAGTGTTCCCTCGATTCCTACGCAACCGGATATCTAGGTTCGGGGACTTGGGTTACGCTAATGTTGCTATTAGCGCCATTTCGGTACCTAAACAGTATGTTGTGTTTTTCCTAACATGTCCATGCATTTCTTTTTATATTTTCAGGATCGTTATTTCTAGACTAAGTGATCATGCGTGGTGGATTACTTTCATTCTATTCTATTCCTAAGAAATGAAAGGAAAACAAATAATAAAAATGAAATTGCAAGACATGAAGTAAACAATCAAGGAAAAAAGCGGTAAATCTATCATGTCATCCTAATAGTATTAAAGAGAAAACAATTGGGAAAGAAGGAAATCCGCAACTCGTCGGGTTTTATACAATACATGGAACCCGAGACATATGTCGGGAAAACAAAAAGTACATGACAATGGTCGGATTGGACATCGACCTCCACCATCTTCACGCATTTTCCATCTTCGGGGTCCTAATCTAATCCTAGCTTAGGAAACTTCTAGCTAAGTGCATACAATGGAAAGAGACAAACAGACGTATCAAAACAACCAATCTTTTGTATTCACAAATGATGACTAAAGTCATGAAGTTTAAACTAGAATACTTCTCTACTTCACAAGTATTCAAAGCGAATGCATCACAGTTGCTAACTTTAATACAGTGAGAGCTAATCATCCAAGGCCTCTTGATAAATTCCCAACTATGCAAACTTCATCATGGGAGAAAATAACAGGTACATGAATTATCAGCAAAACAGGTTACATGTCCATCATACATGCCGCCATCAGAGACAAGACCAGAACCAAGAGTATTGCAAGCTTCTTCTAGTCTAAAATTCTGATAATGAAGCTCAGCATATCCCAAACAAATCTCATAGAGACACTACCATCATATCAACACATGAATTTCCAGAAATACTAGAACATGAACTAGTTAGTCTATAATAGAACAGGACCACATGGAATATTATCATTTCTTATATGTTTCAAGCCTTGAATTGCCCCAATTTGATGGAAAACAAATGTGACATCAATGCGGCATCTCTCTATATATTCACACAACTAAAACACTACTAAGGTGACATTGAAATCTTCACATTCCCCATGAGAACAAAACGGCCAGCAAACACCCTTACTATATTCAAGGCTAGAAACGATGATAATTTGATGAGCAATTCATATCCATATATGCACATCTCACCATGCATATCTATACACCTTGAGGACTACATTAATCAACACAGCGAATGCACACATGAACAGCGAACAGCACATCAACGACACAACTAAACAATTCCACGCACCAGGATATAAGAACAGCAAGCGCACAAAGAATTGACACAATCTGCAACACAGCACATCACACATTGGTACAAACACAACAAGGTGACCACAATGTAACATGTATATTCATGGCGAGCTAGACAGTCGTGGATAGCAGCAACCACAGTGATACAAACAATGCTGATCTTCATGTCTTACATTGAGACTATATAACATTCATGCATTACATATACACCTCATTTACACAAATCAAATCGAAAGAGGCACAAAAAGAAATGAACAAATCACGATTGGGGATACACACGACCAAATCAAAAAAATTGTAGCTTGCCTACCATGTTTCAAACTACTATCCCCGACCGATAGAAGACAGCAGTTTCTAGAAAGGAGCATAAAAAAACACTCTTCCAATGGCAGCACAACCATACCGGTCTACTGACAACTACAAACTCATCAAGGGGCAAAATACCAGACAGCAATCCAGATTGAAGTGTACCAATGAACTCACAACTTTCTAGCAAAGAACACATTCAATATTGTGAACAAGGAATTCTAAAAAAAATGAACACAGCAGCAACAGAGGACCAATTTCTACTAAAACGAGTCAACATTCTTCTGGTGCATGTCTAGCTTGCGCAGCTTGATTTGCATTGATGAAAACATAAAAACTAAAGGGGGAACGAGACTATAGCACCTTTTTAATACTTGTTACTAGGACAACTCTTCATTAGAAAGGACCCGTTGGAATTTGTTCTTGATTTGTTAGTTAAACCAGATGAAAAACGCAGTAGACAAATAACGCTATCTGCAGCTTGCGAAGACTAACTAAGCGGGGTCAAACATTTGGTATGAGTATGATCGAACGATTGCTTGCTACTGAAGAACAATATGAACAGGTATAAATGGTTTCTTTTAGTCTTTTGAAAAGAGAAAAATAGAATAGTTCTATTCAACAGAAGGTGAACATCAGGCTAAACAAAAGTCAAGTAAGCCATAGGGGTGAGCACGGTTCCCGGGTAGAACCGGGAACCAGAGAACCGCATCGGAGGGTCCGGTTCGGTTCCCGGTTCTTAAGAGGCCGGTTCCGGTTCCCGGTTCCCTTTTTCTGGGAACTGGCGTTCTCGGTTCCGGTTTCGGTTCCTATGGAAATCGAAACCGGAACCGGTCAAAATTTAAAAAAAAAATAATAATAATCTAGCAGGTCACTTTCCCCCACGTGATTTCCCTCCCTCCTGCCAATTCTTCCCCCTTCTCCTTTCTTTTTCTCTCTCTCTCTCTTTCTTTTCTCCCCTTTTTCCTCTCCTCACGTCACTTCCTGCCCCCTACTTTTTTCTTTTCTTCTCTCTCTCTTTCTCTTCTCTTTCCTCCTCTCTCGGCCGAACCCCACCCTCCTTCTCCTCTTCTTCTTCTTCTTCTTCTTCCTGCTGCTTCACCCACCACCACATCACCGCCCCATGCCCTACTCACCACTGCCTCTTGGCCACCGAACCACCACCACCCACCGCTCGTTCGACGAGCCGTCTCGCCGTTGGGCTTGCCGAGCTGTAGCGCCATCCGCGCCGCCCCTCGCCGCTGTCCCCAAGCCACTGCGACCACCTCTTGCCGCCGCTCGCTCGGCCGTCCAGGCCGTCGTTGCTCCGAACCGCCACCGCCCCCGCCAGAACCGAGCTCTTCCCCCCTTGGCCATGGGTTTCGCCGCGATCGCCGCCATCTTCGCCGCACCGTTCGTGCCGCTGTTGGTGCCGTGAGACTCGTGTCTTCGTCGCCGTCGCACCACTATTGCCGCGTGCTTGCCCTTGACTTATTGACTACGAATTTATTCTCTTATTTTTGATATAGGAACCATGGAAAACAAGTGTATTTGGTTTTTCCTATTCGGGTTCCGATTCGGAGATAATGGGGGAGGTGAAAAGGGGGAAGAAGGAATCGATTCAGCTCCATCTCTCTTTGGCTCTTCGGCGGAAGATTCTCGTTCCTCGCGAAACGATAACCACCCAATCGCGTCGAGAACAAGGCCGATCATATCCTTGCAGATCTGGGTCGATCTTCTCTTATGTGCCCGAATTGTGTTCTGCAAGTCGGGAAGCGCATCTCTGAGCCATGGGGAGGGGAAAGTTCAAGGGCAAGCCCACGGGTCGCCGCCAGCTCTTGACTCTCGACGAGATGAGTAAGCCGAGAGTGCAAAGATTTGATTTTTCTTTCGAATTTTGACGACCCTCTTTCGTTCGGCATCGCTTGTGATTGTTGGGAATAGCCCATTCGTTGAGCATCGGTTGGTTGTTTGTTTGGATGTGGTCGGGCTGAATTTGGGTGTGGTTCTGTTTCGTTGAATCTATTTGGTTTTCTGAGATCGCCATGTACAAATATGCAAGTTGTACCAGAGAGATAAGTGATAAGAAGACGGGAAAGAACAATTGACAATTGATTTTGTGCATGCTATTCCCTGTTTTATGTGTTGCTTCATGAATGAAGCTTCAATTAGTTCATAACCTTGCGAGTATCAAGAGTTTTCTGAATAGTGATTGATCATGTTGTGGCGCTACTTTAATCCTGTGAAAATGAAAAAAAAAAAAAAAAAACCTGTTGGAACCGGAATCGACCATGGAACCTGTAACAGGGTAGGTTCCGGGTTCTTAGTTACGACGGGTAGGTTCCGGTTTCCAAAAATTGAGGAACTGTCCGAGGGTAGGTTCCGAGGTTTCGAGACGGAACCAAACCGGAACCGGGAACCACTCACCCCTAGTAAGCCACACTCGCAAATAACAGTGACAACTTGCTTTCTCACGTTTTCATCATAATCCAGCAGTCAATCGCATAAGGCATCAATTATTTGAGAAGATTAAGCTCTAGAAGGATCTCACAGCAGGAGTAATCGAGCACTCGTTCTCTACCTTCAGCAGAGACAGAGCATGCAAATTAGGGACGAACATAGCGCTTACTATGACTGCGAAGCTGGTGGTGCTGGGGAAGTGGCTTCGGTTGAATCTGCAGCTTTAGTGGATGAATAAAGGAGTCCGAATCGAATTTCGTCGCTCAACGAGGAATCACCGGAGAAACGGAAGCCGCCGCCACCGTCATTGCTATCACCATTGCTGATCGGCTTCAGATCTCTACCCTTGGAGCTGAGTCAAGACTTTCGAACTCGGCGTAGTTTCAAACCCTTGCACCTCGAGCTCCGGAAGGACGCGATCCGCGATGAGAGCGTCAGATTCAGCTGAGAGCACGATCACCAGAGAGAGCGATCGAGAAGGCGAAATCAGAATCCACGACCCGAACGGATTAAAAGATCAAACAGAAACCCAAACCCTAACGGATCGAGAGGGATAGAAAGAGAGCTCACCGATCGAGCGAGCTCGATCCAGAGAGAAAAATCGGTCAAGCGTCGTTGTCGTCGCAACTGTCGCCGATCCTCATCGGGCGGTTTCGGATCAAGTTAGATCCGGCGAACGGAACCACGGGCGTCGTCGCTGATGTCACCAATCCTCGATGGTCGGCTTCGGATCAAGCGTCGCACCTTGCGCTCCTTGGCGAGACGATTGAATGAGCAAATGTTTGATCTCCGAGAACAATCCACCGCCGTTGTTGTCGTCACCGTCGCCGCCACCGTCTTCGCCGATCCACATCCACCAGTCTTCGATCTCCAAGAGCAATCCGCCAAATCAGAAAAACCGCCAGAGAGAATCCTCTTTCGAGAGAGAGTGCAAGCGTCGTGAGCTCCAGAGAGAGCGTCCGAGAGGAGAGAGAGTCCACGCGCCCCAAATTTCTGAGAGAGAGAACGAGAGATTGAAAAAAAACCATCGTGAATCCCCCTTTTTCTTTTTTCATTTTTTTCTTCTTTTTTATTGTTTCCTTCACTTTTTTTCTTGTTTTCTTTTCATTTTCATTTTTTTTTATGTTTTCATTCATCCATTTTTTTAATCTTTTTGGCTCTTTATTCTTTTTCTCTTTTTTTAAAAATATTTTTTTGCAAAATGAATGTTTAAAGCGTCGACAAAAATTTCGGGTGTCAACACCACACACTCAAAACGACGTCGTGTTCTCCTTTCTTTTGCACCATCGTGTTACCTCCCCTTCGTCTGTACGTCTTCTTCACTGTCGTCTTCCCTCTCCCCACTCCGTCTCTACGTCTGCTTTCGCTATTCCGAGCGAACCTTAAGCGCCAAATCGAATTTGTCCGAACCCTAAGCCCCAAATCGAATTCGTCCGAACTGCAGTTCTCTTGCAATTTGGGTCCTCATCAACCTCGAGTTCGACAATCGTCGTGAGTTCGTGTTCTTTCCTTTGATGACTGCAAGTTCGTGCGAAGACCTCTCTTGTGGGAGTCTCGACATCTCAGTAGTGAAGCAATTGGCATCGGGGACGACAACAGGGTTAGCGACAGCGATGGTGACTCCTCCTCACGCAGGTATCGCTATCTACATTATAGTATTTTGTTGTTTTCCATTCTAATATACTTTTATTAGGTTCCTATAATACGAAGCCTAGAAGAATGAGGGCGCCAACATTTGAATCAAGTGGCGTAACTCCTAATGAGGTCAACTTGGAGCCAACATGTTATTGTGGTCTTCAATCGCCAATTCTTATGGTAAAGACAAGGAAAAACGCAGGAAGAAGGTTCCGTGGATGTGCTAAGTTTAATAGTCCGAGATCATGTGAAGGACATGATAGTTGACCTACTTGAAAGAAATCAAGCATTGTGTGAATCAAGCCAATTGAGGCATGATGAAGTCGATGTGAGCTCATTGCTAGCTGAAATGAAGATTCAAAAGGCGAAAAATAGACGTTTAAAGGAGGAGCTCGCACAAGTAAAGAAAGGGAAGACGCTATATCAATCAGCATTCATTGTATGCATGTGTTATATTGCTGTATTGGTTATATGTAATGTGAAAGTTTGTGGGAATTTTCTAAGTCTTCCATAGTACCTTATTTCTAAGTTTGTAAGTTTGAACACTAGTTGTGGATAATTGAGATGGGAATGAAATCTAATGTGAGTTTGCAATTTGCAAGACCGGTTGCTTGCCATGTGAGAAATTACTTTCGAATTGAAAAATGTTGCTTGATTTGTGTACTTGTCAATAGCATTATATGAGCTATTGCCACCGGAATAAATTCGGAACCTATTAACAATAAATGGGAAAGAAGATGACAAAAGTATTGGAAGAATGAAAATTCTTCATGGACAATTTCAATAATCACCTATTAACAATCTTGAAGAGCAACCACTTTCGTGCATTATCCAAATCAAAACCAAGCATCTCACATAACTCGTTGAAACACGATTCATTGACAAAGCAACAAGCTTACATTTTCAGTACACAAAAGGCTTTATTCAACAAAATGCCTGCACTTTCAGTGCACAAAAGGTTCTTTTCAATAAAATATGCACTTTCAGTGCACAAAAGGTTCTATGCACAAACGCTACATGTCTCTTACAGAAAACCAGCTAATGATTGACATAAATTCACCTAACAACACCAATTTCAACAAACATATTAATCCACTATGATGGTCTTCGGTGGTCTAGTAGGTCTAGCCTTCACTTGATTCATAATTCTGGCGCTTTTCCTTACATATGGTCTCATAGCGATAGGCTTTGGAGGAGTTGTCGTAGCTTGAGATGACTGAGCCTGGGATGACTGAGCCTGCAATAGTGGCTTTGGCTTCATCGCAATGTATCTTCGAGGAGCTGCCTAGGGTTGTGATAGTGCCTTTCGCTTTAAACCAAGATGCTTTTGAACTATTGTAGCCTGAGATGACTAAGCCTAGGAACTAGCCTCAGGTTGCGATAGTGGCTTTGGCTTCATCGTAACATGCTTTGGAGGAACTAATGTTGCACGAGATGATTGAGGTTGGAAACTTGCCTTGGGTTGTGATGGTTCATTTCGCATTAAACCAAGATACTTCTGAGTTCTTGTAGCTTGAGATAACTGAGCCTGGGAACTAGCCTTAGGTTGCAATAGTGCCTTTGGCTTCATTGCAACGTGCTTTGGAGGAGCTACTGTTGCATGAGATGACTAAGGTTGGGAACTGGCCTTGGGTTGTAATGGTGGCTTCGGCGTCACCGTAATTTGTTTTCGAGGAGCTATTGATACATGATATGATTGAGGTTGTGCACTAACTTGGGAATGCACATTTACTGTTGACGTAGCTCTTGAAACTACCCCTTTGTCCGGTAGATTAAAGATTCTTGCACCAGTTGTATTAGGCTACATAAGAATGAGCATGTTTTTAGCTTAAGAAGATAAGCAATTGCTATTAGAAAATTTTAAAAATATTACTCACCTTAAGAATATGAAGGTTTGTCATAAGATTTGCGTCAACACCCAACCCTACCATTTTCATCCTCTTGGCCTGTGATTCTCTTTGTAACATGTCATTTTCAATAGCAGGTCTTTTAATCTGAAATAATGAAAAATTCATTGAACATAAGAATGTAAACACAATATATGTATGCTTGGGGATTGAGGTATTACTCACCGGAATTTTTTCAAGTCTATGCTTAGCCATTATATTGGCCGATGCACAATAAATGCCTTTCCCTTGATCAGAACGAACTTCACCAACATCAGCACTAGCCTGAGCAGAAGCAGTGACAATACATTCTATTACATTTGCACGAGTACTATACCCTCTTACATATGCACTAGCCTGAGCAGAAGCAGTGACAATACATTCTATTACATTTGCACGAGTACTATACCCTCTTACATATGCACTAGCCTGAGCAGAAGTATTAACATGCCCACTATTGTCTCCTATTGAATTGGCATTTGCAGAAGCATTGGCATGGCTTTCGAATCCTCCTCTAGTTACGCTTGTCGTTGCTTTAGCTTTAGCCTGAATATATATTCATAATTACTAAATTGGAACCTTGACATATAAAACTTACAATAATTGTTAGATGACAACTTACTTGTCTTTTTCCAAGCATTGGTCCAGTGGAATTAGCCTAAGATTGAGCATGAGCTTCAGCTGTACTTGCATTGGCCCGAGCATTGGATGTACATACATTGGCCCGAGCATTGGCTTGAGAAGCACATATTAAGCATTGATTAACATGTTAAAGTGACATGCCCAGCATTAAGATAATCAGTTAATTGAGGAAATACATTTTCTAAAGGACACCCTTTGCAGTTATGTCCAACCACATTGCAAGCAAAACAAGCCATTTGCTTACCCTCTTTAGTCATTCTATCACCTCTTACAAGCTCAATCGGTTGCTTTCTTCTACTCCTTTTTGGTCCACTAGGCATGTTCTTCATTAGTGGGGGTTGAGGAGCTTCTTTATTGGTTTCATTCCAAAATTTCTGTCCTCTCACTATAGGCATCATGAATTGATAAGCACTTAGATACTTTGCCTTGTTAAAGCACTCAGCTAGATAGTTAGTTGGGTCATTTCTCTTATAGTATATTGCACAAATGGCATGGCAACATGGAATTCTACTAAGTCCCAAAGCTCTACAAGAACAAGTTTTTAAATTCAAATCAATAATATATTTGTCACCACCTTCCGTAATCTCATATTCTTCCTCTCCATTCCATATCAAATGGCAATACCTACTAGTAGTTGTATTCTCATGTAACTTATGCATAATCTTTGGACCATAATTTCTAATTCACCTAGCACATACATCCCTCTGAGTATGCATTCTATTCATAACCATGATTCTAATATCCTCCAGCATACTCACAATGGCCTTGCACCTAGCTTCCACATTTAATGTTGGTGTCAAAGAAGGCTTTGCACCAATGTTTTGGCTCAATACAGAATAAATCATCATGACCTTCCTGAGTCGTTTTCTTCAACCTCTATCTATGCACCTCGAAATCTGACATATTATTACTCTTGACACATCTTCAAAATTGTCTCATTAACTGTTTTTATTTGTATTTTTGACCCCAGTTGAAATATATGTGCATTGCACACATCTTATGCTCTGCATTTGGCAAAAATTCAGCTACAGATTAGACGAGACCCTGATAATTACCCAAAAAAAGAAAATATATATGAAAACAGAAAGAAAAGCATTGTAATGTCACAATTAATTTACAAATGAAAATAGAAAGAAAATCATACCTTTTGTCAGTCACTTATCAAAGCCCATCCGTCACCATTACACATATCGAGGTCTGACTTCAACAATTCGATAAACCAAGTCCATGTGTCCTTATTCTCGATTCTTACCACTGCCCATGTCACTGGATACATTTGATTGTTGCCATCCCTTCCTACGACACATAACAACTTGCCCTTGATCAAACCCTTCAAAAAACATCCATCTAATCCAATTATCTTCCTACATCCAACCAAAAAACCTTTATTACAAGCATCAAATCAAATATAAGCCCTATCAAATAATGGTAGAGAATTTGGCAATGGCCTTTCAACTTTCAATTTAAAATTGCTTGAAGGGCTTGCAGTGTAAAGCTCTCATAAGTAGTCGTATATCTGTGCATATTCCTTCTTGTAATTGCCTTGTAGTTCCTTCAAATACTTTCAACTTTGTTCTTCTACACTGACTGAAAGTGACATTTACTCCCAATTGTTCTCTGACTAATTTTTTTAACTCCAGTGCTTTGATTTTAGGCATTGCAGCAATGAGAATCATAAAGTGCTTAGCTAAATAATTACTAGACACTCTCTTATTCTCAAAAGTGATACTGCATATATGCTGATTTATATACTTTCTCAAATGAAATGATCCAGTTTTGTTATCAATAGTACCATAGATCATCCACTTACAATTTTCCTAGGCACACCTGGCTCTTACAAAGCTTTTTGTGTTCTTAGTGTATTTGATTGTTCTTTGCTCAGTCACAGAATACTTCAAAATTGCATTTTTGAACTTAGTTGCATCATCAAATGTCATGCCAACAATAAATACTGGATTTGTACCACTTTGATCATATAATGGGAACCTACTTCTCCTCCTTGAGATAACATAACCTCTTTGTCACCCTCATCATCTAAAATTGATTGAAGACTGTCTTTTTCATCTGAATCAGCATACTCTGTTTCGTACCCAAAATCATCTAATGATTGAGCCTCATCCACAATCGGTGGTTGGGAAGTACCAAGTGCCTCACTATAATCGCTAATTTTGAGCCTATGTCTTGCTGAAAATTCCTTTAATTTTTTCCTTGCATCAACCAGTTCGAAATCATCATCGTCACTCGACTGTTCCACATCCACCAAAATTATGTGCATCATCATCCTCTTCCTCATCTAGATCCCTATTGGCATCGTCATTATCAATATTCCCAATCACATTAGACATACCTCCAGTTTCCATCTTAACACCCCTCATCTCAGCTCCTTTCTTTTTTTCATCAACATGCTCAACATATAGCTTAATATTTTCAGAGCACAGATGATGATAAAATAGATACATCACATCAGAGTTATCCCCATAAATACCTAAGAGTTATGCCATCTACAAGAGTCGTACTTCCGGGAACTCTGTAAAAGAGTTTCTTTATTTTGCACCCACCCAAAGCCTCAATAGCTTCAATTATACTAGACAGTGAACTCTTACTTAAACTTATTTTAGCAACATCAGCTCTTTCACCTATGTATTCCAACGATGGGCCGACTTTAAATTTACTTCCATAGCGAACAGTGACATAAACTTTATTCTCGGCCATTTGACCTACAAGGGAACAGAAACAAAGAGTAGAGCACTTTCAATCATCAAATTATTGAAGCAATGTTCAAGTTAAACGACTAACAATCAATACAGAATTATCAAATTAGCATAATGTGCTTTACAACCACAATGCAACTACATGATCAATAGTGAGAGCGAGGGACCTATTGTTGCCTTTCGGTAGGTGATGTTCTAATTTGCAGCAATGTTCTAATTTATCGCAACAATTGAAAAATGCAAAACAACCATAATGTAGAGAGTAAAACGCCCTTGCAAAACAAAAATCGTAATATTACCATGACATACCCAAATGCTGTAATGTAGAGAGCGATACCTGTGTGAGGAGTCGACATCGCCGTCCCTGATACCACTCGCTTCGCCGCTGAGACGCCGAGATGCCCGCAAGACACGTCTTTGCACAAACTCGCAATCGTCAAAGAAGATAATATAAAGTCGATGTGTGTCAAACTCGAGCTCTTTGAACTTCAAATAATAAAGAAATGAGGACGCCAACTGATGTCGTTTTGCATAATGCGGAGATTAAAGCACATTTGCAAAACAAAAGAAATTGTAGCATTACCATGAGATACCCAAAATGCTATAATGCAGAGGGCGATACTTGCGTGAGGAGGAGTTGCCATGGCCGTCGTTGACCCTATGTCGTCCCCGACGCCAATCGCTTTGTTGCTGAGATGTCGAGACTCCCACAAGAGAGGTCTTCGCACGAACTCACAATCGTCAAAGGAAAGAACACGAACTCACGACGAGCGTCGAACTCGAGGTCGATGAGGACCCAAATCGCAAGAGAACTGCAGTTCGGACGAATTCGATTTGGGGCTTAGGGTTCGCTCGGAATAACGAAAGCAGACGTAGAGACGGAGGGGGTAGAGGGAAGACGACGGTGAAGAAGACGTACAGACAGAGGGGAGGTAACACGATGGTGAAAAAGAAAGGAGAACACAACGTCGTTTTGAGTGCGTGGCGTTTTTTTTTTTTAATCTATTCGCAACGGAGGAGAGAGAAAAGATTAAAAAAAGCCACGCGGGGGCCATGTCAGCTTTTTCCATTAAGAAATTAGACGGCGTCGATTTTAAAACTCATATGAAATATTTTGACAAGTTTTAGGACTTAAATGCACTTTTTGCAAGTTTTAGGACTCAAATGCACTTTTGTGGCAAGTTTTAGGACTCCTAGTGCACTTATCCCTACTAAAAATCGGTTTCTGTGAAAAATAGGTCAACTAGATTATGCAATGTGTTACGACGGTCTCTTTCAGCATTAAATTCAATAGAGAACTCCTTCCTTACTTTAATCCTCCAAGAGGTATTCGACAATGGGACCTATTATCACCCTATCTCTTTAAGGACCATTTGACTTCTTAACTTAATGATTTATCCTATTACGTTGTCTTCTTTCATGAAAAAAGCTCTAAATGATAGGAGATAAAAGGAATCAAGTTAAATAGGCATTGTCCCACATTGACCCATTTATTATTTGCAGACGACTCTATATTTTTTCTAGATGGATCTATACAGGAATGTCAAAATGTCTCAGCAGTGCTAAATCAATATTGTTATGCCTCAGGACAAGCAGTAAATCTAAACAAATTGGGTATTTTTTCCAGCAAAGATTGCCCTCAAGTTTTAAGGGATAATATGCTAGAGAATTGAGAGTTCCATAGCTAGATCGGATAGGAAAATACATTGGAATCCCATTGGATTGGGGAGCCTCAAAGAGACGGATGTTTGCATGGATTTTGGGAAGGGTAAACATGAAATTGGAAGGTTGGAATGAGCAAATTATATCAAAGGCAGGCAAGGAAATCCTCTTGAAATCAGTGGTACTGGCCTTATCGCAATATGCTATATCAGTTTTTAAAATCCCGATATCCATTTGTAAAGTAATTGAGAAGAAAATAGCCAACTTCTGGTGGAAAAACAGTGAAACAAAAGCCAGTCTGCATTGGAAGAGATGGAAAATTATGAAATCTAGGAAAGATAGGAGAGGAATGGGTTTCAAGGATCTACTTACTGTCAACAAGACCCTCCTAGGTAAACAAGCTTGGAGATTGGTGAAAAATCCAAACGGGTTATGGAGCAAACTACTCAAAGGACTCTGTTTCTATCAAAAAGACTTATGGCATGCTGAGCAAGGGGCCAAGCCTTCATGGGGATGACGAAGTCTACTTATGGGAAGGGAGGCCATATCAAGCTCTGTGAGGTGGTCAATTGGAAATGGACAAAAAGTCTACATCAAAACAGACAACTGGCTAAAGAGAGGATTGATTGGGGGACGGGCAAATAGAAATGATCCACAAAAAGTTTCCAATTTGATTAACTTTGCAGCGGAACAATGGAACGAGCAACTTATAAATAATCTCTTTGATGAACAGACCGCTCAGGAGATCCTTGCAATTCCAATCAATAAGCTGATTTCAAATGATGAACTAGTCTGAACAGGGACAAAGAATGGGTCATTTATAGTTAAAAATGGCTACAATACATTAAGAGAACTAGGGGTGTGCAAAATACCCGGGAACCGCCCGGACCGCCCGGAACCGGATTGGAACCGCCCGAAACGGCGGTTCTTGAGGGAACCGGTCCGGTTCCCGGTTCCATGGGCGGATCTGCCCACCCGGACCGGACCAGAACCTTTTTAATATTAAAAAAAAATTACTAAAAGAAACCCTAGATTAAATCTCATATCCTCACTTCCTTTGTCTTCGGTTCTCTCTCTCTCTCTTTGTCTCTTCCTCAGTTCCTCCTAATCCTATCACCATTTCGATTCCTCCCCGAGCGTCGATGCCGCCGCCACTGCTATTCACCCCCTCGCGTCGGCCACCACCCGTCACAACCGCGGAAAATTGTTTCGCAACCATTCTATGTTGAAAACCCGACCATAGACCTCCTCCCTTCCTTCCCAACTCATAGACTCGACCGTTCTATGATGAAAACCAAAATTGTTTCACGTCAAGATCGGTTCCATGGATCCACCCGGGAACCGGACTGGACCGGCGGTCCGGTTCTCGGATGGATCCATGCAACAAACGAATGGATCCCGGTTCCAATTTTTCGGAACGGGTCCTTAGCGGGCGGTTCTCAGTTCTAGGTTGGGAACCGCCCGCTCGGACCATGCACACCCTTAAAGAGAATAGACGATAGCCAAGGCAGCAACTGAACACCCTTCTTCTTCCTATCAAGCACTAAGAGCACTATGGAATGCTATATGGAACATGAAGATCAACCCTAAAATTAAAATATTTATCTGGAATGTCTGTCAAAACTCCATCTCATCCAAGGAGAATTTGTTGAAAAGAAAGATCTTACTTGACTTTGTTTGCGACCTTTGTCGAGAAAGGGTGGAAATGGCCGAGCACATCTTCCTTCTCTGCCCTTGAACCACACACGTATTGAATAATCCGGAAGTCAAAATCTAGATAAGAATACAAGAAGTTACTCGGATCGAAGAGTGGTTGGCACTTTTTATAAGGAAAAAAACAACACTCACTTACCGTCCTTAGAAGCGATTTCAAACCTCATTTGGCAAATTTGGAAGGGGTGAAACAGCTTTATTTTTCGAGGAAGGAAGCCGGATGCCTACAACATAGTAGATCTGGCCAGGTTTCAATAGAGAAGTTATGAGAAATGGGTCTATCAACACCCTTAAGCAAGAAAATCATAGGAGAATGACATACCTCAAATCTGGGTAGCTCTGGAGACGAGGAAAATGAAGATAAACGTCGACGGGTCGGTCAGTGAAGGCTCAACAGAAGGAGCCATAGCTGGCATCATCCGCGACTCCTCTGGTTGTCTCGTCGATGGCTTTACCAGGATAGTTCGCGTGAATTTAGTTGCTCAACTTGAAACCCTAGCTTTGGTTGAAGCTTTGGAGTACATAAAGAAGATGAAGATGAGTGTTGTTTCAGTCGACTTTGACTGTCGAAGCCTTGTATGATCACTAACAAGAGTAGAAGACTTTAACTGGGATGCACGTGGTCCCTAGTCAAAGTGCAAGGAGTTGTTGCAGAATCTACCGCTTGTGGGCCTTCATTTTTGTCCAAGAGTTGCTAATGGAGTAGCGGATTGGGCCTCGCGCGCACATAAGGATAAAACGTTACCACCCAACTGGCTTTTATCTCCCCCTCCGGCCCTTTGGGCCTTGCTATGTCATGATGCCCCCGCTTTTGGGAGCCACTGGTTTTGCACCAGTTTTCATATAAATAAATAAAACTTTGTTTTCGACCCCAAAAAAAAAAAATCAACAGAGTAACAAAACATTAACTTTTTCTATTGACAAAAAATAATAATTAATATCACAAAAATCATAAATTTATATGCTGGTGACAGATTTACCACAAATTAATTTTTCAATCATGAAAAATAAAAAAATAGCACATCTACGACAAATTTACCCCGTAGACTAATATGGATTTCTATGTGAACTTACCATGTTAATTGACTTATTGTAACATGTTATCCAACTCAACAATTTCACAATAAAATTTGCCGAAGTTAACGGATGGTAAATGGGTTTTTAGTCATCCAAAAATTAGTTTAGTATAAATTTACCACATATTTATCAGTTGGAAGTTTTTCGTGATATTAACCCAAAAATAAATGTGATTTCTCACTGTTGGGCTTACTTTCTGTTGTTATTTGAGTCATTATAAGGATTTTGTTAACTATTGGGCCAACTTTTTTTACATGCGTTCTCATAGGCATCCGATATTCTATCTGTATCATATTTTGGCATTGCTGGACATCTACATCAACTGAATTTGGTTAGAGTTGATATTAAGAAACTTGATTTGAAATTTTGTTGGAGTAGAATTACTTGATTAGATAGATTAAAAGTACTAAGACTTGATAAGAAAAATGCATATAAGTATGGGGACAAAAAGTATTACTTTTCCTTTACATAATAAGTAATCTCATAAATATATTTCTATATAATCAAACTCTTTGTTTTCTAACACTTATTTAATAAATTGGAAGAAATGTGATAAGGGCGTTTTAGAAATTGCTCTTACAACTTTGATTGTAGTAACCATTACGTAGTGTTATGATTGCAACAATCTGTCCGTAGTAAACACCTTAGCAACACTCCCCCACCCCCAACCGCATCTCTCTCCCTCTAGTGTTTCAACCTTTCTTCACTTCTCCGACTTCTGAAGTCCCTCTTTGGTTGCATTTCCTTCTATTTTCTCGCCCCTTACTCTGCTCTCTGATTTAATTCTAGATTTGAGAGTTTTAATGAATACTTCGCATTCTCGAAAGTTTCGATAGTATTCACAGCAACTCTAGCATCTCACACTTACTAAAGGGCTTGCTCTTACATGTGTTAGATATGAGCTTGCTTAATATGTTTTTGTTGTCTCAATACAATGATGGTGTTAGAGATTCCCAATTTAGGCGCACACCGCCGAATGGGAAAGCTATTGGGATGCGCTCATCATTAATGATAATGTGTGATTTGATGATTGGCTGCCGATCTTTTTATTTCAATGCAGTCACAAATTTGTTTTTGAAGGATGTGCATTTGCTTGCCTCTGTTGACTATGCGTTGATGATATACCTTGATTTGTGGATTTTAATTTGTTTTGTTGTTCTCTAGGCTTGTTTTTTCGGTGGTGGTTTCTAGATTTCCTATGAATCTTTTTATGTATCATTTGATAATGAACAAAAATTTCCTTTGACCGAAAAAAAAAGGCACAACACTATACAATACTAAATAGCAAACTTGTAATGTAAAAAATCATTGCTACAATTTTGTTAGTGAGTCGAAACCCTATAAATAAATAATGGCGCCCTTATTATTCTCTCTTCTTTACTACATGCATGCGCATGATTTGTATGCATGTAGCCTATGACTCGTCAGTTTCAATGGGTCAAACTTCTCGCCCTTAATATATATATTGCAAGTCCATAAAAGTAACATGCAGTAACCATGAAATGTTCCTCCCTAAAATCAGAGTTTTATTCAACTTGCTTTTGCAATAATCCATTCGATCAATTATTGTTTCTTGGTCAAAAGGATACCAAATTTCCCTTGTCACATCAACTTGTTAGTGTCGGCGATATCACATCTCGATAATGCTGGCTCGAATTCTAAATGACAAGACTACAAAAGTCACGAACTTCACATTTAGCCCAAAATATAGAAGGCATTGTAATTGAGAGCGGAGAATGATTATGATATGCATTATGGTCCAATCCTATCGTATCGACAAAAAGGCAAACCCCCTTTTGACGTGTGCAAACCGAGTGAGACTACACAAGTCACGAACTTCATTTTTAGCCCAAAACATAAAAAGCACTGTAATTGAGAGTGGAGGATGATTATAATATGCATTATGGCCAAATCATATCGTATCAACAAAATGGCGAACCCCCTTTTGACGTGTGTAAACCGAGTGAGACTACAAAAGTCACGAACTTCACGTTTAGCCCAAAACATAGAAGGCACTGTAATTGAGAGTGGAGGATGATTATGATATGCATTATGGTCCAATCCTATTGTATCAACAGGCGAACCCCCTTTTGACGTGTGCAAACCGAGTGAGACTACAAAAGTCATGAACTTCACGTTTAGCCCAAAACATAAAAGGCACTGTAATTGAGAGTGAAGGATGATTATGACATGCGTTATGGCCCAATCCTATCGTATCAACAAAAAGGCCAACCCCCTTTTGACGTTGCAAACCGAGTGAAACTACAAAAGTCACGAACTTCACGTTTAGCCCAAAACATAAAAGGCACTGTAATTGATTATGACATGCGTTATGGCCCAATCCTATCATATCAACAAAAAGGCCAACCCCCTTTTGACGTGTGCAAACCGAGTGAGACTACAAAACATAAAATGCACTATAATTGAGAGTGGAGGATGATTATGACATGCGTTATGGCCCAATCCTATCGTAATAACAAAAGGGTCAACCCCCTTTTGACTTACTCGAACCAAGTGAACGGATCGGGGGCGGTTGGATTCGGTTCATGACCCCAACTCGATGGCGATTGGAACCAACCCGTCCCGTCCAGTGTATTCCCTGTCTTCCAGAAAGAAACAGACTTGTGAAGTGGTTCTTTGGAGGACTTGATGAATATAAATTTTTCTGCTCAACATATATTGAGGGGTTATTGGTGACTGAACTTTCCTAGACAATTAGGTTTCCGTTATCTATAGCTTCGAGGAGAATTTTTTGCTATGTTTATGTACTAAGATGTGATTGGTGATGTGTATTCTTGCCTCATTCTTTCAGGTGAAAATATCAAGTGGAATCCACTCTCCCTGGAATCTTGATTAGTATGATGCGACTCTAAGTGAGGTGTCTATGTGCATTGACAAGAGTTGCTCCACAGTGTCCTAAAGGCTTTCTAGGAATGCCCCTGGAGCTTTTTACACTAAACTAACTCAGTTTTCCTGCATATTGTTTCTGGTCTTAGTGGGTAGAGATGAATATTTCTGCTCTTCTAACATCAGCTGGAATAAATATCGGCTTGTGTGTGGTGCTTTTGTTGCTTTACTCCTTGTTGAGGAAACAACCGAGCAACTTCAGTGTATATTTTGTACGGAGGCTTGCTCAAGCACGCCAAAAACGCATCGATTCTCTCTGGTTCGATAGATTTGTTCCATCCCCAAGCTGGATACTGAAGGCTTGGGAAACTTCTGAAGACGAAATATTATCTACTGCTGGCCTCGATGCTGTGGTATTCATCAGGATACTTGTTTTCAGGTTATTAAACTTTGTCCACCAAATATAGGTTTTGAAGGCTATTTATTTGTGTGTGTTAATTGATGTATGAAATGCTTGATTAGGGTTAACTTAGTTGTGACTATTTAGCAGAAGAATAGAGTTCCATTCATGCTTTTCTATCTTATTATTCACTTTAGTTTTTATCAATTACAAGGTTTTGAGTCACTCTTTGTTGGGATGAGCCATTCTTTTTGCTACTGATGACAACATCTGTCATCACCAGTTACCATTTTTTATTACTGATAACTTCATTTCGTCACCGCTGTAAGATAAGAAACCGCATGTAAAGCTCCCACTGATTGACGTACTTTCAGGAGGTCCCAAGTATCAGTACAGAGGAGAATATAGCTGGTGCTTAAGCTTTCTCTCTTTTGCATTCTATTTCATCTGAGATGTTTAATTTTATCTGAAATGAGTACCATAGGATATTACCGATGTCAGTCTCTTCATAGAAAATGCACATAACCTCTCCTCTACCCACCTGTCTATTCTAGTTGAGTGGTCTAGGTGATTTAACTTGGGCACCTGCATAGGTCATGTCCAGCAGATAGTATGCTTTGAGGGGATATAAACAAACTTTTTTTTAGTGAAAAAGAAAACTTTGTGTTAACTATGCACACAGTAATGCTTAAATTCTTAGACATAATGCTGCATCCTAGCCTAAATGGCCGATAAAATGTTGAATTCTGGAACTATAAATGGAAATGGATGACAATGTTTTTGAATGTCTGTTACGTATCTGGTTCAGTTAACATCTTGTGGACTTTCCATCCTTGTACTAATATAATTTAATTTCTTTATGCAGTCTTCGAGTATTCTCCATTGCAGCTTTTGTTTGCATGTTTCTTGTACTTCCATTGAATTACCATGGGCAGCAGATGCATCACAAGGAGATTGCATTTGAGTCATTGGAAATTTTTACCATTGGAAATGTCAAAGAAGGATCTAAGCGGTATGATAGAAAGCATTCTTTCATCTAATGTTTTGGCAGTTTTCCCTTGGGGGATGAATTGAGATGATTGTGAGTCATAGCTTTAGATTTTTCTATTATTCTCTTGGCATATTAATATCTCGTGGGTTGCAGCGATGACTCGGTATATTCACTCTAGAACCATTATCTAAAATATGTTTATGGTTAGTTGGTTGGCAGGCTTGAGGAATATCCAAGCCATACTAAATTGGAAAGGATGTTATTCTGACTCAAATTCAAGTAATTGTTTTTTAAAATTTTTGGTATTTTGGACAAACATTTAACAGTCCTTATTTAAATACATGTCAGGCTCTGGGCACACTGCCTTGCACTGTACATAATATCATGCTCTGCTTGGCTTCTCCTTTACTTTGTAAGTAATCTACAAGGTTGGGTGGGTGTTTTACTTAGCATCATTTTTTTAAATTACTGATGATTAAGAATGATATCTTATAGGAGTACAGAAGCATAGCTAATATGAGGTTAGCACATATCAGGGCTTCTGCAATGAACCCAAGTCACTTCACTGTGCTTGTGCGATCCATCCCCTGGTCTCCAGAAGAATCCTACAGTGATTCAGTTGAGAAGTTCTTCTCGAAGTATCATTCGTTGACGTATCTGGGGCATCAAATGGTCTACCGGTGTGGTACAGTTCAAAAACTTATGGTATGAAATATTGTTTAAATGTTACAATGGTGTGGCTAGACAGATCAACTATTATTATTTATTATATGTTATGTAAATTGGGTTGCCGAGTTAATTTTTTTATGTGCAAAAAAGGTGCTAACAATATTTAGCACAATTCTTTAAGCACTTGCCGCAGCTAGTTAGTGACTCCAATTAATGACAATTTATTCCTTTCTATAGCAAGAAAGTTGATAACATAGCAATAGTGATAAATATGGCACTATTTAATTTAGCAGCTAAAGCTCAGTCCGGTTTGTTTGTATGGTTTATATATTAGTATTCTGTTGAATTCGGTTATGATATTGTTCTCATTAATATTATCTGGTCTTTCAGATTGCCGTGCTAAGGAAATAATTTTAATTAATATCAGAGTCAAGTTATCCCACCTGCAAATCTTTTCAGGCCACTGATTTGCCTCCTGGTGTAATGAATTCCAACAGTCGTCTTATGTCAAATCTCAGCCTATGTGTCATTTTTATTAAATGATAGTCTGTTTGTATGAGACTTGACATTTTGGATGCATAAAGTCTTCTTCTGTTATGGAAAATAAGCAGTCAATGCTCTATTTCTTATAAGTGGGTTTTGATTAATGGTTTTCACTAGACTTCATGGAGCAATTATGATCTGGAAATGCCTATTCGTTCTATAGAACTTTAGTTTCTTCTACTTGGCTTTAGTTAATTTGTTTTATCTGGTATTTTTAGTGTTGACCATTTTTTTTTTATGGTCAATCCTTACTATCTGCCATTGGATTTACTTTTATTACTAAAAAATTTTAAAGAAGCAACTATCTCAAGTGGCAACTTCGAGCCAATTAGATCACTAATTAATCTGACTCTAGACTTTGTTAGTAGATTTCACGACTTGCGAGTGGTGTTATTCTTAGTATAAGTTGACTATTTACTTCGCGCCCATTAAGATTGGGAATATAGCATTCTATCTTGCTATAAAGTTTTGCTTGTCTACATTCAACAAAGAGTATGTTAGATTGTAAATAATGTCTTGGTCTATGAATTGGATAAACAATATCTTATATATTCTTGGCAACCTTATGCTTTTTGTGGGATCCTATGCGGGTTACTGTGCTTCTTCCTTGACAGCATCTCATGGTTTTATATATGCAGGGTGATGCAGAGATGATGTGTAGAATGATGAAATCTGAGAATTGTGCGGTTAAGTGCAAGCAAAATCTATTCAGCTGTGGTCTATGTGGTGGACCATCTCAAGCTTTTCGTATGCTTTCTACAGGACCTGAAAGTGCTCAAGGGAAATCTGTCTGCAGGGATCTTGACACTTCTACAAGAGAGGTAGTGATGCTTGGTTTAAGAAAGAGAAATAAAATTTTCTTAAACAATGATTTTGTGACATCTACATTGTACTGATGCCTAGTGACTTTTGAATCTTCTTCAATTTCCCATCGACTTTGTAATCAGTTGATATCGCCTAGATAAATTAACTTTTAATAACAAATCAATATTCTATTCTGGGTAGAATGATCTCCATAAGTCTTAGGAATGTGAGGATTTGTTACTGTTGTAAACTCGTTCATAGTACAATTAATTTTGGGCAACTTTGTAATATCTTAAAGGTTAGCTTTAATCAGTCTTGTTCTTCAAATAACTCAGAGATGACTCAGCAAGAGTTTTCATCACTCCCTGGCAAAATGGTAGCAGAGAGATGGACAAGGTCTTCTGCCGATCAACTTGGTGTCTGGTGTAGCCTGCAGATCACATGGTGTAGTCATTGGCAACATACTGTCATGAGCTTAAGCAATCTTTTATTGACAATTGGAATCAAGATGTGTCGAATGGATGTCACGAAGTAGTAACCACTCAGCATCCTCACGTTGTCTTTGAGGGCACGGCTGCTCATAAAGTGTCTGCTCCAGCAAGCATTTTATTTGATCTGCATATTTGTCAAGCATTTCTAAGAGGTCAAGATCAAAGAAATAGGAAGAAATAGATTTCTGCAACTTCTCCGTTACTCTAACCAAAGATGCACATGAAGCAGAAAAAGCATAAGCCGCCACACTCGTTCATCTGATACAATGTCAATAATAGGGATTGAACGGAGAAAAAACTAGTCAATGTTGAGTAACTTCAATATTTGCAAACAATCATATAAACGATAGATTTATTTATCATAAAGGATCGCTGTCTAATCAATCGACTAATTTTGTAAGTGTCATTTCTCGCTGACATCGTCAACCTCCAATCATGGCCAATTATCAGAACATGGCCATCAGCCTTCAACTCCAGCCATTTACATTTTTTGAACATTAACCTATAACCATGACGTACCGACATAATCTCGAGATGAAGATGCCAAAAGAAATCGTCATGTTCCTAGAGAATCCATAAGCATGACATTGACATCAACCATTTCCTCACCAATGAATTCCACGGAGACGTCACAAGAACATATGCAAAACATAGAAAGAAAACATCGGAAAAAATTGACATGCCTATTTGAATACAGTGAAATATGATTGGAACCAGATCTAAATTCTTAGCAAAGCAATTGAAAATAAGCAATCTATGGCCAAAAGTTTTCAAATCTGAAAATTTCACGGATCATTTTTCAGTTGTGCCTCTGAAGTATTTTGTCGACCGCATCACATGTATTTGATTGAGGAGTGAAACAAAGGCATAATAAGCCGCGCTTAGCTCTTCTCGGCAAAAAGACCACACCAAAATTATCGAGAAACAAACATCAAGTAAGTTCCAAGCGAAGGAATTGACTTACCCTGAATCGATCACTCAAAACAAGAGGAGGAAGGTGAAGGCGTTGGGCTCTTGAGGAAGTGAACGGGATGAGGACGAGAAGGCCAGGGCTTTTGAGGAAGAGTCATTGCAACAGTGCAGTGATGAATGTGGAAATTTGTCCGTCGAAATTGCTAGGTGCTAGGGAAATTCAAGTCGGTGAGATAAGGTCCTCATTTGAGATAAATTTAACTACTTTTAATCCTTATTTTAAATAATATTTACTTTGAGTCATTATTTGGGAAAGTTGGGTTGTTATTCGAAATTTTCTCAACCTTTTCGTTTCGTTGGAAGTTCAGTGCGGCACGCGCATGGGCTGACGCCGTGCGCGACGCACTTCGCCGTGCGTGGTGGAGAAGGAGCCAGGTCGCCCTGCTCTGCTAGGCCACGGAGTTTGACCACGCGACTCTGGACAGCTCGGTACTTCGGGCTTAGATGGGCCCCGCCCTTCTTGACGAGAAGGAACCCTGGCCGCCGTACACGTGTTCCCCAGGCTCTTGCAGATTTCGGGTTGGATTCCACGGTCTGCCCCGGATTTGGTGCGTTCAAGGTCTCTCTCTCTCTCCCTCTCTCTCTCTGCGTTGAAAAGGTGAGGAAAATCTTCTCGATGCGCCAGCTGTCTGCACGTATTTCGAGAAAATAAGGAGGAGAAAACACCGTTCTACGAAGCAGATGTTGTGTCTAGGGGTGAGCACGGTTCCCGGGTAAAACCGGGAACCGGAGAACCGGAACCGGAGGTTCGGTTCGGTTCCCGGTTCTTAAAGGACCGGTTCCGGTTCCCGGTTCCATTTTTCCGGGAACCGGCGATCTCGGTTCCGGTTCCGGTTCCAAGCGGAACCGGAACCGGAACCGGAACCGGTCGCGGAACCGGTTTCGGAACCGGTTAGGGTTCCAAAAGGAACCCCCCCCCCGAGACTCCCGACTCTCAGACTCTTCCACTTTCAGTTTTTCAGGGTATCGCCGAACGCTGCTCTGAGTCTCGCCGCCGGACGCCGCTCGTCCTCAAGGCCACCGCCGCCGAACGCCAGTCGCCGACGTTGCTCGCGCGAACCCTCGCCGCTCGAGGCTCGTCGCTGCCGTGCTCTGCCTCGACGCCCATCGCCGACTACCCGTCCCTGCCGTGCTCTGAGCCGAGCTCGTCTCCGCTCGAGAGTCGCGACCCACCGCCTCTGCTCGCGCCAGAAGCCCCGAGTCGCCGACGAGCAGAAGCCCCGACGACGCCGTGCTCTGAGCCGAGCTCGTCTCCGCTCGAGAGTAGCGACCCACCGCCTCTGCTCGCGCCAGAAGCCCCGAGTCGCCGACGAGCAGAAGCCCCGACGACGCCGTGCTCTGAGCCGAGCTCGTCTCCGCTCGAGAGTCGCGACCCACCGCCTCTGCTCGCGCCCGGAAGCCCCCGAGTCGCCGACGAGCGAAGCCCCGACGACGCCGTGCTCTGAGCCGAGCTCGTCTCCGCTCGAGAGTCGCGACCCACCGCCTCTGCTCGCGCCAGAAGCCCCGAGTCGTCGACGAGCAGAAGCCCCGACGAGCAGAAGCCCCGACGACGCCGATTCTGCTATCTCCGCTCGCGACCCACCATCGCTGCTCGCGCCAGAAGCCCCGAGGACGCCGATTCTGCTGTCTCCGCTCGCGACCCACCGCCTCTGCTCGCGCTAGAAGCCCCGAGGATGCCGATTCTGCTGTCTCCGCTCGCGACCCACCGCCTCTGCTCGCGCTAGAAGCCCCGACGACGCCGATTCAGCACTCCGCTCGCGACCCACCGCCGCTGTTCGCGCCAGAAGCCCTGACGACGCCTGCTGTCTCCGCTCGCAACCCACCGCCACCGCCGCTGCTCGCACCAGCAGTCGCGACGCCTGACGCCGTTGCCCCGAAGACCAGCGACCGACGTCGCTGCAGCCTGCTCACTGCTCAGCGCCGGACGCCGCTCGCCCGGTGAAATTGGATTTCTGGACCTTCTCTCCAAGGGTATGATTTCGGGGTTATACTATCAAATGCTGTGAATTTCATTTGTACGATCTCGGGGTAATACCAGCGTAGGGAGTGAGTGACTGATTTGGTGATTCTTGGACTTGCTCAGTGATTATAGTTCTTTGGTGGCATTTTCATTCTTTTTGGAGTTTAAATTTTGGATGAGCAAGTTGTTGGCAGCAAATTTTGAGACAAGCATTGTTATTCCATACTATTATTGTCGAGGAAGCTCTCTTAGCTCAGGACCAAGTGTGTAACAGACATGTAAACCACTGTGTTTGAGGCTTTGCAGAATTGAGGGAAAAAGGGAGGTGATGTAGCTCTTTTAGAGTGAATAACAGGACCATGTAGGAAAATGTTAATGGATTCCAGGCTCACTTTTCAGCGAGAATTATTGCGAATAAGGACAATGCCTTGAAATTTAGCTATATCAAGGTTTTGGACTTGAACGCCAGATTTAGAAAAGCATCTTCTGGGTTGTTAAAGGAATGTGCTATTATTTTTTATGAATCCATCTTGTATTTTCTTGCCTTTTGACTATCATTGTTCGATTTCTGGGCTCAATATCTTAATTTGAAGGTTTGCCCTTATTGGAAGATACCTAACATGCTTCAAGTGCGACATTTCGTTCATAAGGGGTTGGTGTTTATGCATCGTCTTGACATTTAAGTCACCCTCATATAGAAAGACTTGGTTGCTCTTTTACCTTAGATAAACATGTTACTGTTTAATCTTATTAGTTTTGATTATGTATGTCCAAATTCTTGACAGTTGGCATTGGTATGTTTGCTAAGATGTGGGAAGTTACCGTGTAGTATACGCGTACGTTATAGTTTTTTTTTGTAACGTGCGCGCACGTTATAGTTTTTTTTGGTAACGTGCGCGCACGTTATAGTTTTCTTTGGTAACGTGCGCGTACGTTATAGTTTTTTTTTTTGGTAACGTGCGCGTACATTATAGTTTTTTTGGTAACGTGCGCGTACGTTATATTTTTTTTGGTAACGTGCGCATACGTTATAGTTCAAATCTGAAAATAACAAAAAAAAAAAAAAAAAAGAACCTGTTGGAACTGGAACCGACCACGGAACTGTGACGGGGTAGGTTCCAGGTTCTCGGTTCTCGACGGGTAGGTTCCGGTTCCTCATTTTGAGGAACCCGTACCCGAGGTAGGTTCCAGGTTCCGACGGAACCGAACCGGAACCCGGAACCGCTCACCCCTAGTTGTGTCGTAAACAATTCCCAGCGCACCCAGCGGAAAACATCTCGGATTCGCGGACGATATCTCCCCGTGAATCCATCCGAGATCCTCTGAACAAGGCTTCTGTCGGCACAACGCAATCAACGGCTTTTCCCCTCGCGGAGACAGTGGTGGGGTTGGTGTCTGACCAACGTATTAAAGTTACTCATTTTTATGAAAAAGAAATTTTATGAAAAAAATTACCAACTTTCATTTATCAACTTTTTAATTGTTATAAGAACTTACCAATTATAATTTAGTAAAGTTAACATCGAACTGAAATTACTCTCCGTGATAGGAAATTACCGATATTAATACAAATGATTTACCACATTTTCATGGATGAGATTACCATCTACTTTTAACTTTACTAATGCTTACTTAATTGAATTATTGACGTTTATCTAATGATATTCGAAATCACCACCTATTTTAAGACTTCATCAACATTTATTTGTGGATATTAGCATGTTAAAGTAACCGGCTCCTATGAAAAGTCACCTAAATCTTCTATGGAATCATTAACTTTTGGCTAAGTTGGTTACTAATAATTATTCAATCGTTATGTAGCCACTAACAATTCCAATGATTTATCGACTCTTATTTGTGCAACTTACCAATTAATAAAGGTCAAAAGCTACTAAAATCTTACACTGAATTACTAGCTTTTATTTGAGTTCAATTGTCAATGTTTATATGATTTATTTCAAAAGTAGTATATGTTCCAATAATTTATAGATCCATGGGAGAGAAAATTGCAAATCAGTTTTAGACTCCCACCATTCTCTAAATCCCTTTCTTTTCTTTCCCACGACTATTCAATTCTCCAAGTCCTGCACTCATGTTTGGCATCAATGAAGGCAACTGGATTCAAGATGAACTTTTTTCTTACGACAAGTGTGCCCATCTAGAAATTCTTTTCATTGTTGGTCAAAAAGAAGAGCACTTTCCAAAGTTGACTTGATGCAGTAGTTGAGAAACGAGACCAGCGTATGAGAGGGCACAACAATATCATAAATAAGATCTAATGTTGATACGAGAATGGGATGATCGGTTGATGTGAATGAATCCGTGAATGCCGTCTCTTTGACTCCAAAACCAAACAATGAATTAAATATAACAAATGCCATTAGCTTTTCAAGTCATTAAACCTTTTTACACTCCATGCTAGCTTTTCAAGTTATTAAACCATTTTACACTCCACGCCAGAATATTGTACTCGCAAAGACTCAGTTAGTCCACATCTCTTTAACTTTCTTCGGACATCTCGCCCGCTTGACTTGTCAAGCAACACTTGAAACAAACTAGTCCCAGGTTACTAGTCCTTGCACCGCTACCTTCAGTTTTACATCTTCTCATCAAGATGCCGAGAGATTCATCCCTTTGCATTATACTAGTCTCCATCTCCATGTTAGCATGGCTATCGACTTGTGATGGCAATATCCCTGCTGGGAACTGCTCAGAGTCTGATAGAGAAGCTCTAATTGACTTCAAAAGTGGCCTTCAAGAACCTCATTATCTCCTGTCCTCATGGCAAGGAAACGATTGTTGCCGGTGGCAAGGAATAGGCTGCGATGAGAGGACGGGTGGGATAACAAGCATTGATCTTCATGGCAACTCCGGTACGTACAGTTATTGGCTAAGTGGAGAAATTAGACCTTCATTAGCGCGACTCAAGTCTTTGAGATTCTTGGACTTGAGCTCAAATAACTTTGGTGGCGTACCAATTCCTGAATTTGTTGGTTCTTTGGAGAACCTGCAGTATCTGAACCTGTCAAGTACCGGGTTTGGTGGTGCAATTCCTCCAAATCTAGGAAATTTGTCAAACTTGCGGTATCTTGACCTTTCTTATGGTTCGTTAAGGACTAATAATCTTGGGTGGATATCTGGTCTTGTTTCTCTAAAATATCTTGCGCTTGATTATGTGAACCTCTCAATGGTCAGTTCCACGTGGATCAACGTATTAAATGGGATTCCATCGTTGTTCGAGTTGCATCTGTCCTATTGTGGCCTATCTAGTTCGATATCATTATCGAGTTTGGTGAACTTCACTTCACTCGCTGTTCTGGACCTCAGCTTCAACAGTTTCGATTCAGAGTTCCCTCAATGGCTTGTGAATGTAAGCAGCCTTGTTAGCGTTGACATGAGTTACAGTCGTCTACATGGAAGGATCCCTCTTGGTCTAGGCAAGCTACCACGTTTGCAAATCCTAATTTTAACTGACAACTTTAATCTCTCAGCCAGTTGCACTCAGTTGTTCCAAGGATCATGGAAAAGGATAGAAGTTATGGACTTGGCTAATAACAAAATACACGGAAGACTTCCCACTTCCATTGGGAAAATTACCACTCTTAGTAACTTTGACCTTTCTTGGAATCTGGTCGGGGGAGGAATACCGAGCGCCATTGGTTCGCTTTGCAGTTTAGTTAATTTCGATTTATCCAACAATAATTTGACAGGTACTTTGCCGGAAATCTTGCAGAGGGGATCTGAAATTTGCGATTCCCAGAGTTCTCTGCCTAATTTGAGGTACTTGAGATTGAACAACAATCAGCTGAGGGGTTATCTGCCAAGTTGGATGGGCCGACTTAAAAACCTTGAGGAACTAACTCTTCACTATAACTTTCTTGAAGGGTCGATTTTTTCTTCTCTCGGGACTCTGAAGAACCTCACTGTTCTTGACCTTGGTGGGAACCAATTGAATGGGACTCTTCCCGTTGATCTGGGACAGCTTTCTGAGTTGGATGTTCTCGACATGTCTTTCAATCATTTGTCAGGTACACTATCTAAAGAACATTTTGCAAATCTACGCAAAATGACGACCTTAGATCTCTCATCCAACTCTTTCACTTTAAATGTCAGTGCCGACTGGATGCCTCCGTTCCAAGTCGAAACTCTTTACATGGGATCGTGCCAAATCGGTCCGTCTTTCCCCGCCTGGCTTAGATATCAAAATGAGATCACAGGGCTTTATTTTTCAAATGCCAGCATTTCAGGGCCAGTGCCAAGCTGGTTTTGGGACATTTCTTCGAATCTCACTCTCCTCAACATGTCTCTAAATCTGTTGCAGGGCCAATTACCTAATTTATTGCCAACAGGTTCTCTTGCAAATGTTGATCTCAGCTCTAACCTTTTTCACGGACCGTTCCCTCTTCCCAATTCTTTGATTTTAATGTTAGACCTCTCTAACAACCAATTTTCAGGTGGCATTCCACAAAATTTAGGCGAAAAAATGCCGTTTTTGATCTTCCTCTCCCTTTCATCCAACAAAATAACAGGTGGGCTCCCAGAATCTATAGGAGAAATGAAATTTCTTCGGGTCATCGACTTAGCAAACAACAATTTGAGTGGAAGCATTCCTCCAAGCATAGGAAACTGCTTAGTCCTAGAGGTACTCGACCTGCAAAACAATTCTTTATCTGGGTTGATACCCGCGTCATTGGGCCAATTACAAGAGCTTCAGTCTCTGCACTTGAGCAACAATAAGCTTTCAGGGAACCTTCCATCTTCATTCAAGAATCCGTCGAGCTTAGAAACACTAGATATTGGCAACAACCAATTGAACGGCACCATACCTGCATGGATGGCGGAGGGTTTCATCAAGTTAAGAATTTTAAGTTTGAGGTCCAATGCATTGTCTGGAGAAATTCCTCATGAGCTCTCAAGTTTAAGCTCATTGCAAGTGCTGGATCTTGCAGAAAATAATTTGACAGGTAACATTCCTTCAAGCTTTGGAGATCTTAAAGCAATGGTGGAAGGGCAAGCTAGAATCGAGTACCTATTTTACGGGAGCGTCAGAGGCAAGTACTATGAAGAGAACTTCCGTGTGTCGATGCAAAGCCAGCGCCGACTGTACACCAAGACTCTTTCCCTTGTCACTAGCATAGATATCTCCGGAAATAATTTAGGTGGAGAATTTCCAAAAGAAATGACTAAACTGGCTGGATTGCTCATTCTGAACTTATCAAGAAACGGCATTGGTGGTGAAATTCCTGAAAGCATTTTGAGCATGAGCCAACTGTTATCCCTCGATCTTTCAAGCAACAAGCTTTTTGGTGTAATCCCTCAAAGCATGCCATCGCTGTCATTTTTGAGTTATCTAAACTTATCTGATAATAACTTCTCGGGAAAGATTCCTTACACACAACAAATGACGACATTCGACCCTTCTTCATACTATGGAAACTCAGGACTTTGCGGTGCTCCCCTCAATGTCATGTGTCCAGCCAATGAACCTGACAAACGAGAGACAATCGAGGACGGTTGCAGTGATGATGAGTTCATCGATCAGTGGTTTTACTTGAGCGTCGGCCTTGGATATGCTGCCGGTATCTTAGTTCCAACTGTGGTCTTGCACATCAAAGGTTCTTGGGCAAACTCATACTTTGATTTTATAGATAGAATTGTCAGAAGGTGGTTGCCGATTGGAAACAGGAGAGCAAAGCTTCGAAGAAATATGTGATGAGACCGGAGGTAAATGGCTTTCAATCCTTATTCTGGAAAACTCGAACCCTCGATTAGGTCAAGCATCCACTTTCAGGGTCATGCCGAGATATAATGAACTACCATGTGCTATATTACTATATTTTCTTTATCTGTCTGTAGAACTGTATCCAAAGCAACATATATGTGTATGCCAAATATCAACAAAAAGTGCATTTTTGCTTACCCAGTCACATGTTAGTAATTAAGAAGAAATTTTGACAAGTATCTAAGATTCATTCATGGAGGATAAATTGTCAATGTACGAACATTTATATATATATATATCTTATCAACGTTACGGAAGTCACTAACCTATATAAGAAATTATTGACTTTGATCTTATTGGTGCACTGGCATATGTCACGTTAAGATTCCAATTAATTTCAGTCATTTACTAAAACAATTTTATACTTCCAAGATTATCAAATATTTTAATGATGTTAGTGATTTTTGTTCGATTATGATTTACCAAAGCCTTGAAGTCAATGACTTTCGTTCAATACTACTAATCTCAATATGACTGACTTACAAACATTCGTCCCATTAGATACCGACTAATTTTAATTATGTAGATTCAGAAAAGTATCGATATCTCTTTACATTTCCGTGCAATTCACACGTAAGTAAGTTTATAAAGGGAGCGGTAAAATTATTTGACGATCGGATGAGAAGCCGGTTGCAACTAATTTGGATAGGCACGTATAAATGTCTGCAGACTCCAGTTGCACTTGTACTTTTGCCAGTAAAAGCGCAGTGCACATCCTGATGCGATCTCCACCGTTGATAAATTAACGGTTACCCGCCACAATGAATGAAAAATATATCTCTCTCTGTCTCTGTGTTTGATCGTGCGTCTTGTCTTCCGCCAAAGCACCGGACTACGCACTCGCTGGTCCCAACAGCAGTCCCCTCGTCGGTTTCGTTCAGGCCGCCGAGTCGAACATCGAAAAAGTGAGCCGAACCAACCCAGTTCTTTAGCTTGTCCGTTCGCTTGATCGTTTGCTCAACCTTTGAACAATTGTTGCTCCTGAGTTGTGGGAAGTTTGTTTATTGCTCAGCTACAGAGAAATAGAAAGAGCTTCGGTGATTTGGGGTTGGTGGGTTTGGATGTTTTTTTTTTTTTGAACTAAGAAGCAGAATATCATTACTAGGATAAGTTCCAAGCAAATACAGCATGAGCATCAGTACAAAGTAAATCCAAAAGAGCAGACGGGGGATTAGAAACCCAGTTCCTAGGGAGACAGCCCATGCGTTGGGCTTTAGCTAACCAATCGGCCACGTTGTTGGTATCACGACTACAATGAGCAATGGTAATTCCCAGAATATTTTCCATTTTCTTCTTGGCCCGGTCCACTAGGGGTTGCACTGCCCAACTGAGTGTATCTGAGGAGAGAACACCGTCCACCAGCATACTACAATCAGAATGAACCAGTATTTCTTTTCCTATTATGATTGGGGCAAGCTTTGAGGATATAAATTCTAGGGTTTCAACCAAAGCTACAGCCTCCGCTTGTTCAGCAGAACTTACCTCAATGTTTTTAGCAAATCCGTCCATTAACCTGCCAAAAGAGTCTCTACAAATGCAAGCCACAGCTGCACAGGAAGGGGGGCGTCGCTGTTGAGAACCGAAGAGAGAGCCAAAGTTTTGTTGCTAAGAGCCGAAGAGTGGTCCGTCTTCTCCTCTAGTCCATGCTTGACTTGAAATCAGTTGGGATTTGCACATGGGTTGTCTTTCGGTTGAATCTTGTTTGGGAGATGAGGTAGAGGCTTCTTCCCACTCGCATCTGCTCGAGTAAAATCTTCTCCTATTTCTGGCGTTCGATCTACGATTCAGTTTAGGGTGAACCGTGGTAAATCGTCTTTGTTCTTGATGCTGAGTTCTTGAGATAATATCATCCATTCTAGCGGTGAGGTTACGATGCCCGGAGTGCTGCGGATGCTTCTGCGTTCTTTGCCGCTACCCGGGAAGCTTTCCTTGATCACGTGTTCCTCCTCTCGCTTTGCATTTCGGGTGGGGTCGAGTTGTAGCGCCTTTGGTGCGAATCGGGTATCTCAATGCTTTTTAGGCGAATTCGTTCACACCGGCGGCCTGATCTGGCTTGGGCTTCAGTTTTATTGCTTGAATCAGCTAAGAGTGTTCCGGATTGGGGATTTCCTTCGTCCTCTTCTTTGTTCAGATCTGGTCCAGGTGGGTTTTCTCTTCTTTCCTCTCTGTTTTGGACATATGAACTGCGGTCTTGCCCTTTCTTCTGCTTTGATCGGGTTTGGGCTCTACCTCTCTTAAGAGTTCGGGGCGTTGCTTCGCTGTCAGATATGCTCACAATCTCTTCAAAAACACCCGCTGGAGAAGGCAGAGGGTTGGGAGTGGTATGGGCTTCTACCAAGGTTAATTCAGGGGATGAGGAGAGTTCAATTCGTGGATCGGGGGTTGAGTATAAAACGAGCTTTTCCTGCACATAAGCGTTAGATGAGTTTAGACCCAGGTCAGTGACTGAAAAATCTCCATAGCTATGCACCGAATTGACTTGGCTTAATTCAGGCGAAATGATGTCTGTACTGGCATTGTCAAATGACGCATCAATGTTTATTTTGAGAACTCCGGGGCTTGGGGGATGCCACTTGTTAGGGAGGGCGAGGCCTTGCTTTCCACTCTTTGACTGTTTATTCCAAGTTTTAAAGCTGTCTTGTAACATGGTTGCTCTGAACAGGGTTTGGTGTGGGTTGGGGGTACTCTTTCTAAAGATGAAATGGTTTCTTTCCTTCCATATGCCCCATAAGACAGATGCTATCAGTTCAAATCTACTTGAGTTCTCTGATCTTGCGTTGATCTTGTACAGCCAATCATCAAAACAAGTCAGACCCACTCGACTTATTTTGACTTGCAGGGGCGGCTCATTCCATAGGTGTGCTGTCCAGGGACATAGCAGTAGAGTATGCTCGATCGTCTCTAGTTCAAGATGGCATAATGGACACAAAGGGTCAGGTACTATCTTCCTCTTATAAAGATTATCCAAAGTAGGCAGTGCATTTTGACAGGCACCCCATATGAAGAACTTTATTTTAGGTTGGATGGTTGATTTCCAAATATGCTTCCAAAGGTCTGGATTAGACTGGTGTGAAGTTGATGGTGTTGAGTGACAATTAATCAAAGAGAGTTTTCTATTCAGAAAGTATCCACTCTTCACTATATAAGATCCCGATTTATTGCTTGTCCAAACCAGTTTGTCTTCTGTAGTTGGAAGGCCGATAGGGATAGCTCTAATTTCCGTCACTAGGGAGTCATCAAACAAGGACCTCAAGAGGTCTTCCTTCCAATTTGCAGCTTCAAAATCGATCAATTCCGCTACTTTACTTGGTTCATTCATTGATGCGGATCCTCCAATTGGACCATTCTTCAGCCATTTGTCCTTTCTAATTGATATTTTTTGTCCATTCCCCACCACCCACATAACTTGAGGGGCAATCGCGTCTCTCCCTGCTAATAAACTTTGCCATCCCCACGATGGACGTGATCCTTTCCTTGCTTGCCAAAAATCGCAGTTTGGGAAATAGAGGCCTTTCATAATTTGACTCCAAAGTGTATCCGGGTATTGAGAGATTCGCCAGGCTTGTTTTCCTAGCATGGCAATGTTGAAGGCAAGTAGGTCCTTAAATCCTAGACCTCCTTCCTCTTTTCGCAGCTTTAGAAGATCTCATTTCCTCCAATGCAAACCGGCCGCTTTATTGCTATTTCTCCACCAGAAGTTAGCAATTTTTTTCTCAATGGCTTTAATAATGGATATTGGTATTTTGAAAATCTACATTGCATATTGTGGTATTGCCTGCACTACTGACTTGAGAAGTATCTCCTTACCCGCCCGTGATAGCAAATTCTCCTTCCAACTCTCTAGTTTCATATTCACCTTAGCCAGTATCCAGGCGAACAGTTCTTTTTTTGAGGCCCCCCAGTCCGAAGGAATTCCTAAATACTTTCCCGTTTTCGTAATTTCAAGAACTCTCAACTCCGACACCATGTTTCTTCGTAGCCTTTCTGGACACCCTTTGCCGAAAAACATCCCTGATTTATTCAGATTTATAGCCTGACCTGAAGCGAAACAATACTGGTGGAGGATAGTTGCTAAATTTTGACACTCCAAAGTTGTACCATCTAGGAAAAATATAGAGTCGTCTGCAAATAATAAGTGAGAGAGAGTTGGACACTTGCTGTTCAATTTAATACCGCGAAGAGTACCTGCTTCTAGTGCTTGCTTCATCGTTAGAGAAAGGACTTTAGCCACTATTATGAAAAGATAAGGGGATAGAGGATCTCCCTGGCGAATACCTCGAGATGGCTTGAAATAGGGTAAGGATTCTCCATTAAACTTAATGCTGTAGGAAACTGTAGTGACACACTGCATAATCCATTGCACCCATTCTTCACAAAAGCCCATCTTTTTTAGACATTCCTGAAGGAAGTCCCACTCTATTCTATCATAAGCCTTTTGCATGTCTAGTTTAAGAATGTCTTGAAATTTTTTCCTTCTATCATGAGTTCTTAATCTGTGGAGAACTTCCTGTACGATTAGAATGTTGTCTTGAATTTGCCTTCTACCGACGAAGGCACTTTGCTCCTCTGCTATTAAGTCTGGTAGTAGAGGTTTCAATCTGTTCGTAAGGATTTTAGAGATGATCTTGTAGGCAAAGTTGCAAAGGCTAATTGGCCGAAATTGTTCTAGCTTTTCTGGGTTTTTGGTTTTGGGGATGAGAGTGATTTGGGTTTTATTCAGGGCTGGATTTAGGGTTCCGGTCTCGAAAAAAAGCTGCACTTCTCGAAGAAAGTCTCCTTTAATGTCTTGCCAATGCTGCTGGAAAAAAAAGACCATTCAGACCATCCGACCTAGGAGCTTTGATAGCTCCCAACTGGTTGGTTGCTTCGGACACTTCTTCCATAGTAACTGGTGCAGTGAGTTTAAGGTTCATAGCCGCATCAACCGACATTGGAATTTGATTTAAAATGTGCTGGAAGTTCACGGACCCCACGATGTATAGAGGTTTTTGAAAAAATCCACCGTCATGTCCTTGAGAGTTTCGTCGTTCCTTACCCATTCTCCTTCCGCATTCAGCAGCATCGAAATTCGATTCCTATTTCTCCGTTGTATGGTTGTAGCATGAAAAAACTTTGTATTCCTATCCCCCCATTTCAGCCACTTAATTCTGGATCGCATACTCCAGAACATCTCCTCCTGGCGCCAAAGAGATTCAATCTCTTTATGAATGTGTTGAATTCTTTGATGATCGTAACTCAATGTAGGGGAATTCATTAGAATTTGAAGTTCATTTTTCAGCTCTTCGATCTTCTTATAAGCATTGGGGAATCTTTTTTTGCTCCATGCAGCTAGTTGTGATGCCACTAAGCGCAATTTCTCAGCCATATTTTTCCTTTGGGAATTCTCCCATATGCATTTGACAATTCGCTTGCACTCCTCATCTTCAGCCCAATAAGCTTCATATTTAAACTCTCTTCGTTTGCGAACCTGATTGGGCATAAGTGACAAAATAAGTGGGCTGTGGTCGGACCCAATAGCTGGTAGGGCTGTAACTTCTGCATTTGGATAGGTTATTCTCCATTCCATGGTACAAAGAGCTCTGTCCAACCTTTCTTTAACATTATCGACTCCATACCTTCTATTTGTCCAAGTAAAAGCGCACCCTTTACTTTCCAGATCCATCAACGAGCAAGCATGTAAGAAGTCTCTGAATGCTGTTAGGCGAAAGTGTTCTGCCAACCTCTTACCCACCTTTTCCCAATGGTACAAAATTTCATTAAAATCCCCGATGCAAAGCCAAGGGAGATGATTGAAGGCACTTTCTCGTTGAATTTCGTCCCATAGTAAAACTCTGTCACGAAAATCATTGGGAGCGTGAAGGAAAGTAATCCGCATAAGCTGTCTAGTATCATGAAGTTGGCACTGGACATTAATAAGATAATTAGAATGCGATTCCACGGAAATAGTGACCCGATCATCCCAGAAAAGAGCCAGGCCCCCTGAGGTCCCTGTTGGATGCACCAGAAAACTGTTTGAGAGCTTCAGCCGCCTCCTTAGTCTTTGTACCGTCTGCTCTTGGTTTTTAGTTTCCATCAAAAAGATAATATTGGGCTTATCTTGAGTTACTAGGGCTCTCAAAGCCCGAATTGTCAAGGGAGAGCCCAACCCCTGACAATTCCAACTTAGTAGCTTCATGGATGACCCGGTGGCTTATTAGGGCTAGCCACCAAAGCCCATTGAGTTGTTTTCTCCTCCTCTGTAATAGGGATCTCCACTAATTGTAGGTTATCAGTGGATGAGGTCTTTGATGATTGGGCCCCATATGGGCAAAACCTCTTCCCTTTCTTCGATGAATGGAGCTTGGAAGTTCTGGCTTTTCCCCTAGCTGGGGCTCTTTCAGCCATTGGCTGATCCCGCCTCTCTGTTTCCGCTTCTTTTAATTGTTCGTTATACATTGTCATTGAGGATTCCGTCTCTAAGCAGCTACTGCCTCTTTTTTGTGGTCCTTTCCCTTCAAAAATGGTTAGGGCTCGAGAGGAAATGAGATGGTCATCCTTTTGTTTCGGTGCCTCCTCCGATAGGTGTTGACTAGGGGTTGGTAACAGGTGTTGCGGTGTTGAGTTTTTTGCTGGCTGAGCATGAAAAGTTTCTGCAGCAAGAGGAGGTTCTGGTACCATTTCTTGGTCTTCAAGGAGTTGTGCCTGTTTACCATAAAAAAATTTACCGTAAGGGCTGAGTTCCCGAACCTCTGCTCGCAGCCAGTTGCCGAAATTACTTGGTAAGTTCTCTTCCAGTCTTGTGGTTTCATGTGTAATCTCTTTGCATGCGGTAGCATAATGACCAATTCTACCACAAGAATAGCAATAATGCGGCAACCGCTCGTATTTGAATTCAATCCATAATTTTTTCCTTCCTAAGTTGATGACGACCCTAGTTTTGAGAGGGTTAGCTAAGTTCAGATTGATCCTAGCATTTCCAACCCGATATTTGCTGTTGCCTTTAGCTTCCAGCTTCACATCAATGACATCGCCAATCTTTGAAGCTACCTCTTTAACAACGTTTGTCGTTACTCTGCCAAAAGGTAGGCCAAATAGCTGAACCCAAAAGGAACGATGAGAGAAATCATAACACATTTCTAGAATGTCAGGGTCACATTGCTGGAGCACAAGGAGGTTGCTAGCGAAAGACCATGGCCCGGAATCTAAGACTCGCTGCTTGTCGGCTTCTGATTTGAAGGAGAATGAAAAGAAACCAGGTTCTAATAAGGTACAGGATAGATTTTCCGTCTTCCATGCCTTTTCCATAATGTTGAGAAAAGCCGGAAAATTTACGTTTGGTCGAGAATAAAGTTTTCCAAACAAAGTTAACCGACATTCTGCTAATTTTTCTTCAGGTATTCCTTCCGTAACGTCTATGACGTCACTCTCAGACCATAAATTCCCCAAGCTTTTGCATAGCGCCTCTAATCTTCTATCTTCAGAGTTCTGATCAGTCATATTGCATATGAATATAAAGCACAAAGATGAACCTGAAAGTGGCCGCAGCACTAGATGTACACGGGCAGCGTCCGTGTAATTTGCAGAACAGAGCGTCTGGAATGACGATTAAAGGCGATACTCCTCCAAAAGGCCTGAGTTTTACTTACCTTTCTTCAAAAATAAGACGTTGCTGTTCGACAGGGCGGTCTAGTCCAGGAAGAGGTGGGCAAACTTTGACAATGAGGAGCGCGGATATAGACAAAAGAGGAGAAGGTCGGGGAAGAGGCTTTGGGGGTTGGGCTTTTGCTGGGAGAAAGCAAGTTATTGTAAGCGAGCGGGGGTGTATGTTGGGTTTCGGCCTGTTGAGTTGTGCAGGGAACTCGGCCTCGAACCTTAGGGTTTTGGGTTTGACTCTCCAGCAAAACGATACTGACAGCGACGAAGAAGGAATCGATGCCCAATAAGAAATTTAGGGTTTTGATGGAGTTTTTATGTGGGTATCGTAACGCGAGAGACTGGATCGAAATCGCGGTGGTTATGGGTTTGGGGAATGCGGCCAAGGAAGATAACCAGGGATTGAAGGGGGGAGCATCATCACGGCAAGAAACCTTGGAGTCTCTGCGAAGAAAATGGGGGATATTCTTTGAGGACGATCACCACGAAAGGAAGTGGAGGAGACTAACAAACGGTAGAGAGAAACCCAGAGCACCTGGGAGCTTTTTCACCATGGGTACGCAATATGGCTTGGTGGGTTTGGATGTTTGAGAGCCTGTTTTACATACTGAGTGTATATGCTCAATTGCTGGAGGGTCCTGATGAATCGAAGGTTGTAATTTTCAACTGCAAAAGCTATTACAATGGACTTGTAAGGAGCTGTGCTTGATTTTAATTCCTTATTGGATGTGGCTCTTTATTTCTGCTTTCATGACCGGTGTGTTCTTTCGTATTGATTGCCTTTATTAGTGCATCTATGTTCAAAGAGTAGTCCTCCATTGCTGAGCAGGTGATCTTTAACTTCCGCTTCTTAGCGCTTTTGGCTATTGGAAGTTCATTGGCTGGTTCAGTTTTGTGCTTCCTAAATGTAAGCCCTCCTGCTACTTTTAATGCCCGTGTTGGTTAAATGTTTTGAGACTTAAAATCACGAATTACCAAATCCTAGTACATGCTGTCGACGATAGTTTTCATGTTGTGCGGAAATGAATATCACTGAGGCTGCAAACTAAATACTCAATGGAAGGACTTGATCCGCCAACCCAGTAAAAGGGGTGAAGGGAATGATGCATTTCTAGATGTTGCTGAGTTGCTCGTGCTATCTGTATTCCAAGGATTAACCAAGTTCTTGACCGACAGGTATATAGCCACTGGCAGCTCATCATGCTTCCTCATGTAATACATAACACGTGAAGATGCTATATGCTACCCAATTTCTATTGTTATTTCTGGGGATTCGGAACAAATTAGTTTGGTACTTAACTGTTAGCACTGCGTCTCTAAATAAAATCCATTACATATCCTCTTCCGACTTAGATTTATTTGATTCACTGCCTAACTCGTGTTTTGCTGATTAAATAGAGGCCTTATCAAACCCCTTTCTACACAATCTTGCTGTCTTAACCCAGAGGATGGGTTTTGATCCTTTTCTAGCTGAGATCCCTTTTTTTTCCAAACCAAGATACTGTTCTCCTTGATGCGGTGCGGAATATGACTGCTTGTGATCTGTATAGGGTAGTGTTTACATTGTTGATGCATATAAAGTGTACTGGACAAGCTGCATGAAAGGAATTCACACTGGACAGATGGTTCTTCGACTGGTTGAAGCCATTAGTAAGGACCTGATAGATACTTTGCACTGGGATTGTCTCCTGCATTGGACAAGCATCGTTTAGAACAAGTGAGCTCATTGAACTTTTAGCATTTCTATCATTGATATTTTACACACATTCATCTCCACAGCAGAAATTCTCATTCATCATCTACAACAAATGATGTATAATATAGGGTAGTTGATCTTGATTAACTTAGTTTCTGAGGATATTAAGTAGTTAATTCCCATAAACTGTATCTCTGCGAGAGGAGAGGCTGCACGATGGTTACCTTCCTTCGAGTGAGCCATTACACGTACTGTAACTAAGCCTTATTCCACGTGGTGGGCTTGGCTATATGAAATCCTTTTACTCCATTTTGCTCAATCTTGTATCAAATCTTTTGTACACTTTAAGTGCTCCATATCGTCCCTTTGAGTGAGCCATTGACATCGCAGAAATAATTCATCTAAGTCCTCTTATAATTCCTAAATTTTTTAGGTCCTCAATCTTTAGGTCCATTCTTAGAGTTTACATTTCAGTATCTTCCATAATCTGGTTTGGTCATCAAGCTGAAGAGCCATACTTGTCAGTAGCCAAAAAGTTGTTTCATCTCTTTGTGCGTCTAATTCTGTTTAGCTGAATTACTCCATATTAACTATATCCTCAGTTGGGATAAAAGCTACTAAATTTGATATTAACAATCTATCTTGGGTACAGTGTTCCAATCATCATGGCCGTGTACATCAAGTTCCATCGAGCAAGTAGAGTATGAAAAAAACTGGATCCCACAATCATACTGCAATGTTTTAAAAAATGAAGTTTCAAATACCAACATTGTACACTTGCGTCATCTTTGTAAAGCATCTGTTCTATTTCTTGAACTGATTATTCTTCCCGTCTCTTTCATATATCTTTTCCTCCCATGTCAAGCTGATGCCAATAATACATATGTCTGATACAGATGTTTATCTAGCTGGAACTGTCATGCTGATATTTGGTATGGGCTTGTATGGATTATTTATCAGTAACGTATCTCCTGATGTACCACCTTATGTTGATCGTGCTCTCGAGGGCTCTTCTTTGTTTGGGATGTTTGCTCTAAAGGTAAGCTTCGAACTCATGTACTGCAGGGACATCATTCAGCTATATCAGCATTTGCTTGTATTCGTACACCAATAAGAAAGTGTTTTGTTATAGTCATGAGCTGCAGCCACTAAGACACTTTACATGCCCTTGCCGAGAGCATTAAATACGGAGAAAAATTGTCCGTCCTAGAGGTATCAACAGATCAACTTGTGGCAGGTGGTGTAGCTGTGGACGATCTTCCCTTGTTTTAGATAGCCTTGCCTAATGACAAACTTCTTAATTTGGCCTAATGCTTGCCCATCTGATTAACTGCACCAGATGACAAGGGAAAAGAACTAGAATTTGAAAAATGCGACACTTTAATCTAACAAATACATGAAATCATGATGTACAACTGCAATATACAGATACCTCAGGGTTGGAAGCTGAGGAAAAAAACTGGTGTTGCTGTAGGAAAGACAGCTTCGCACCCATCAACTATTGAGTCAAAAGACCCTTCTTCCTGCAGTTAGTGCCGCGTGTTCTTTGGATCATCTGTTTATGCATTCAAAAAAGGAGAATCTGATTTGATAGAATGAAACGCTGGGGGCTTTCAGTCACATAGCATGAAATGTTAGCAATAGATAAGAAGACCACAAATACAAATTTCTAATGTACCCTATGCATCGGATCTAACTATAGAGGTAGAATAAGATTGTGTTAAACCAAACTTGAATAATTAAGCCAATGGAATCAGATATTACAAGAGCTTCATATCTTCAGCTAGTGGACTCTGGATGCTATTGTATCATATGTACCCGGAGCATAAAGTATATGTATAGGCATGCACACAAACCCTCACAAACAAGTACACACATGCATGTATGAATTAATTGCAAGGGGAAGAGATATTACAAGAGAATAGTTTTCTCCTCATAACTGAGTAACAGATTTTGGTACCACTTCCGTATTATCTAGATCGTTTCAAGTTTCCAACTAAGAAAGAGTAAACCGTTCAACTACTAAATTGGACAAACAAAAGATTCAGAAATCCAATATTGTGAATAACGGAGCATGAACGAAGACACAAACTTACTGGGATTGCGTACAGTTGCTTTGACCGTGTAGCCACGCTGAAGCAACAACTTGACAAGCCAGGAGGCTGTAACTGGCCGCTCCAGTTACACGGACCACCTTCTCCACTGTACTCATCTCTGCTCCTCTCTTCTCCTTGGAACTGGGAATGAGAGGGATACTGAGTGCAATACATTTATAAATGGGAGTTCTCTCTTATGACGTTCAGGATATATCTAAGCTCGGCACTTTGTCAAGATCATTTATTTGACCGGCTTGTGTGAGGCACCGACGTTAAGTCTTTGTTTTAAATATGTTCCTAGAAAAAAATTGAATGGGACAGATGACCACCTATTCTTCTTGACCGTGAGTGATTAGTTTTCTAATTAGACATTAGATCGTCCGTCATGCATTACTCAAGGCAAGTCTCGAGCAAGTGTTCAATGCTCGCATAACACCACGTCATAGGCTGATGTGGTGCCAAGCATGTGTGCGAAAATCCAATCACGCATCGACACATGTGACGTGCATGACGTGGGCCTCTCCTTTTTTCTCTTCTTCCTCCTCCGTCAATGGTTGTCGTGGTCAGGCTCATTTGTCCGGAGGTCCATGGCTGAGCCACCTCTTCATTATTGGCGGCCATCCTCATCCGTCACCAGATCAGTAGCCATAGTCCATGGCCAAGCCACCGCAAGATCATCGTCTTCTTCGTCCACCTCCAGATATGGGGGCTCCCGGAATCGAAAATAACAGATCTGGAGACTCCCTAGATCCACAGAAGTGAGCCTTCAAATTAACAGATCCACTGTTGACCGAATGGACGAGCTGCAACGAAGTGGGTGGCTCGGCCATGGATGCACAGCAGTGGTCAGCCCAGAAGCAGCACTGGTGAGTTCACTGGCAACGGCGGATGGAGGAGGCGGGAGAAGAGACTGAAAAATTATTGCCAGATTTTTACCTGTTTTATATTTGTCCAGGTCATGAACACATGTCATTCTGGTACTAATCCGTGTGTTCTTCTTTCTCTTTCCCAATTTGTCTCATGTAGGCCGACCTAAGAACATTGCTTCTGTTGCGACTCCAACCGCACCACGTAGATTGCTTTTTCCAAGCAATAAATCTACTAGAGTTTTTGGGTGGTAATATTTTAATTCATTGGTAATTTGCAACTAGTTACGTTCCTCTTCTAAAATTGTAAGTTAAATGATAATCTTTGACGTGCGGACCCCTCAAGTGCCTTAACTTTGCCCAAAGAGACACTTAAGTGACATAACTTATGAAAGGTATACTTAAGTGCCAAAATCGGAGCAAAAGGGATCACTTGAGTGCTAATCCGACCAAAATCCGGCCAAAATGCATACGTGGCATTTTCCGGCGATTTTCGGCGACTTCTTTTACTGATGTGGCAAATGTTTTTTTTAAAAAAATTCCAACGTGGACGACAAAAACGACATCGTCCATCCACATTGAGTGCGCAGAACTAAACGATGTCGTTTAGGTCATTGTGCGATGACCTAAACGCCGTTCCTCCCCGTCCGCGTTGACAGTCGATCTCAGGGCCTTCTCTCCATCGCCGTTCACACCCAGAGCTGGTCATCTATCGCCGTCGTCAGTCGCCACTGTTGGTCGCCGTCGCTGCTCACTGCTCACCATCGTTGGTCATCGTCACCGCTCACCATCGTCGCTCGTCCAGGTTCGGCCCCTTCTCCCCCTCCCCTATGATGAAATTAGGGCTCGATTATTTAATTAGGACTCGCTCGATTATTTAATTAGGGCTTGCTCGATTATTTAATTAGGGCTGGCTGACCTAAAAGCCATTCCTCGCCGTCCGCGTTCACAGTAGATCACAGGCCCTTCTCTCTGTCGCTGTTCACGCCCAGAGCTGGTCATTGGTCGCCGTCGTCAGTTGCCGTTGTTGGTTGCCGTCGCCGCTCACCGCTCACCATCCTTGGTCGTCGTCACTGCTCACCATCGTCGGTCGTCTAGGTTTGGCCCCTTCTCCCCCTTCCCTGTGATGAAATTAGGGCTCCATTATTTAATTGGGGCTCGATTATTTTATTACAGCTCTGATGGAATTTGTGTTGACACACTTCAACTGAAACTTGCTGACATTACACAAAGAGACCAGATTTCTCATTATTTTGGTGAATTTGTCTTTCAAGCCAATGTCAAAGTATGTTTTGATTGTTAGATCACTATCTATGCATCTCCTTAAGAACATCCTAGTAAAGCAGGTGACCAATGTCATTCTGAGAAGAAAACTAAGTTCTTGAACCACCCTGCTTGTGAGAGTGTATAGGATATGTCCTTGAACCACCCTGTTTGTGAGGCTATATAGGGTATGTCCTTGAACCACCCTGTTGTGATTGATGTATAGGGTATGTTTATCAATCCAAAATCCTGAATGAGAACATAATCCTGCTATGATTTCTCTTTGTTTTTCTTTAGCTTTAGCAACATAAAATGCTTCCAAGTTTAGTTGTTCTAATTTTAGTTTAAACTTTTAAAGGAATTTGTAGGAGTTAGCGGCTGTCATTTGATTAAGTTGATGTCAGAGTATGCTATGCTTTGATTTGCTTAAGTTGATGTACATTCTCTTACATCGCACGTTCAGTGCAGTAGACAAAATTGCTTGGGCTGTGATTGCTGTGGGGACCTGTGCTTGTTGTGGGGACCTCTGTTTTTTGTTAATATTTTAAGGGAAGGGAAGGCAAATAATTAAAGTGCCGACCTCTTTTTTGGCTGTCATGTAGGGGCATATTGTCAATGTGGGGACCTCTATTTACTAAAGTCCATGAGAGTGGGGGGCTCCCATGTGCAATTGTGTAGTAGTCCCAAAAACTAATGATTCTTTTTCTTGTTCTTGGTGCAGTAATGGCGCATGACAAGGATTATGTCGCTGTCATAGTTTGCTACAATGGGGAATTTGTAATTGGAGAGGATGAGTGGGAGTATGAGGGTGGAAATGAGGGCACCATCTTTGTGAATATAAAGAAAGCATCTTATATAGGATTTCTTAGGGATATAAATACTTATTTGCCTGTAAAGTTCAGAAGCTGCTGTATTGTATTCCTGGAAAAGACTTAAGAAAGGGTTTGAGATGCGTAGAAGATGATAATGGTCTTAGGGATGTTCTATACCATTATCTTCATGTTGAAGAGGTAAAAATATTTCTTGAGTACAATAGTAAAAGTGAGGATGAAGATGATGATGGAGAGAGCGCCGAAGTAGGACAAGAAGGAGATGGTATTCAAGGTAGTACTGACGTTAGGGTCGAAGGAGGGCAGGATAGATATGATGGACATGAGAGAAGCGCAGATGCAGTTCACCAAAGTGATGATGACATAGGTGATGTCACAATCTCTGGATTAGATTGGGAAATAGCTGAATCAACTGATGATGATGATGGAGGGTTGCCTGCTGAAAATTTTATAAGTGATGACGACGACGAGGAGCTTGTACAGTCAAGAATACAGCGAAGGGATTTTTTGACAGCTAAGTTTGCAGCTTTACAAGTAGCCGATGAAGTTCCTAACAGACCCGAAGGCCCTACAGATGCTGATGCTACTGGCGAGGAGATTGACTATGAAGAAAGCGTCGAGAATGCTACTTCCCAGGATGAGCTTGAAGAAGATGAAGGACATGTGCATAGAAGGAAAAGGAAAAGTAAGTTTCCTTCTTATGATCCATCCGTTGCCTCTCCTACTTTGTCGGTAGGCATGAAATTTCATGATGCGAAACAATTTAGGGAAGCTATACTGAAGATCTCCATTGCTGTACAAAGGAACATTGACTTCATTAGAAACACTAAGACATTTGTAAGAGCTAGGTGTTCACAGAAAAATTATCCATGGAAGATCTATGGCGCATTTGTTAGGAGAACTGGATCTTTCCAGATTATAGCCTATCAAGAGGAACATACTTGTTCTATTAATTTTGAGAATAAAAGGGTAACAAGTGCATGGTTATCGAAGCACTTCTTTGAATTGATTAAGCTGATGCCTCAGATGAATACTACTCAGTTCAGGATGCTGGTGAAGGAGCATGTAGGCATCAATATATCCAAGAATCAATGTAAAAGATCGAAGCAAAAGGTGATGAAGATACTCATTGGTCAGTACAGCGGTGAATATGGACAGTTGTGGGACTATGCTTGGGAGTGTAGGCTGAAGTAGAGTGTATATAGAGTTCGTGGAGAGACCACTTCCTGATATTGGGACGAAGTTCGATAAATTCTATGTTTGTTTCGATGCATGCAAACGAGGTTTTTTATCTGGTTGTAGACGGATTATAGGATTGGACGAGTGTTTTTTGAAGGGCTTGTGCAAGGGAGAATTGCTGGCCGCAATTGGAAGAGATGCAAACAACCAAATGTTTCCCCTGGCTTAGGCTGTTGTGAAAGGAGAGAACAAGGACAATTGGTCATAGTTCCTCAAAAATTTGATGACTGATTTGGAGATAACAAATGGGGCAGTGTGGGCATTCATAAGCGACCAACAAAAGGTAATGTTTGCTTTTTTAAAAATTTGGTCACTTGTTTGCTTTTTGATATCAACATGTCATTTGCTTACATTTTTAATATTTTCAATTATTGCAGGGACTTGTTCCAGCAATAGCTGAGCTGTTGCCTTATGCTGAACATCGAATGTGTGCGCGGCACATATACGCAAATTGGGTAAAGACCTACAAAGGGGACAAGTTGCAGTCGCAATTTTGGCAGCTAGCAAAGAGCATGAATATGGCTGACTTTAGGATGGCCAAAGAAGAGATGCTTCAATTGACAAAGGATGATTATGATGCACTATTCCAAACAGACCCGAAGCATTGGTGTAAGGCGTTCTTCAACGAGGAATTCAAATGTGATAACATTGATAACAACATCTGCGAAACATTCAATGGGAGGATAATAGATGCCAGATGTAAACCAATTATCTCGATGCTTGAAGACATACGGGTTTTGGTCATGACTCAGCTGCATAGACAAAAAGATGACAGTGCAAAGTGGACTAAGCAATATGGTCCTAGGATTGCTAAGAAATTGGATGATAACTTGGCTGCAAGTAGGTATCGTCATCCCATTTGGAATGGGGATGAAGGATATGAGATAATGAAGGGTTTTGATAAGTATGTTGTCCATTTAGGTACGATGAAGTGTTCATGTAGAGCATGGCAACTCAGTGGAATTCCTTGTGCACATGCCATATATGCAATTCAATTGAAGGGCCACAACACAGAAGACTACCTTGATGATTGGTACAAGAAACCGAAATATCTTGCTTCGTATCAATTCATGTTGCAGCCAATTAGAAGTAGCAAGTTCTGGGAGCCAACAGATCGCGAAGCATCTCAACCTTTGCCACTAAAGAAGAGAATGGGAAGACCAAAGAAAAAAAGAAAAATGACGGAGGGAGAGGACTCATGTCACCGTAGGATGAATAGAATGGGTGTACCGATAAAGTGCTCTTTTTGCCACATAGCAGGGCATAATATTAAGGGTTGTCAATTAAAGAAGTAGCAAGAACAATTGAGGCCAGCCGAAGGGCCTAATGAAGGGACAATTGGAGAAGGAGAAACAGAAAGGCGAAGTGAGTCGACTGTTCTTCAATCAACGGCAATAAACCTAGTAAGTCATGACAATTGTGTTTATGTTGCTTTATGGTTTGTTATGAATATGTACATAGATATAAGTGACATGTATGTAATGTTTTTGTCTTTGTCAGGTCACGGTGACACGTGAAGAATTGGCCGAAGCCCCTGCTATACCTGAAAATGAAGGGCCTGTTCAAAGAACCGAAGGTGGAAGACAGCCAGCTGCAGGATTGGCTAAAGCAACTGGAGGACCAGTTAAGTCGACTGTTCTTCAGCAGCAACAGAGAAAAAAATACCCGGCTAATTAAATGATTTGAGTTTACTTTTCGTTTACGTTCTAATATGGCCTGATGTTATATTTATGATGTCCTTTGCATTTTTCTCAGGTTCAAAGAAGGCAAGTTAGAGCTCAGTTGCTAATAGAGGGCCCAACTGAAGGGCCACCACAAGATCCATCACCAAGGTCATCACAAAGGCCACTAGAAGGGTCATCACAAGGGCCACCACCAAAGCCTACTGAAGGTGTCACTGAAGCTGAAGGCGTAACTAGAAAAACAACCAGAAGAAAGCCAAATCAAGAGCCACCTATAAGAAGGCCATCCACAAGATGCCTAGCTAAAGAATTGGCCAAAGAAGCCCCTTCTGTAGCTGAACAGCCACAAGAGCCGAAGAAATCACATGCGAGAAGAAGAGGCAACCAATCACAAGTACCTGAAAGTGATGCTCCCCTTCGTACAAGAGGGGCTCTTGGGAAGAGGCTAAAACAATATGGTTATGGCCTTTATACAGATGACCGTTCTGGAACAGTTATTCTTAATGTAAGTTTTATAGGCTGCATTTAATTTAATTTATAGTGCAAACTTTTGTTGATAATTGAGTCTTCTTTTTGAAGCCTGGGAGAAGTTCAGAGGTTCTTATCTCTCAAGGCCGAACTCAAGAATCAACGGCTGCGCCAACAAAGAAGACATTGCCTGCGCCAACAAGAAAGAAGAGTAAGAAGAACCTAGTTGCAGGTCCATCCGAATCAGTTCAGCCTACAACAGTTGTAGCTCCTTCTGAATCAGTTCAGCCTAGGACAATTGTAACTCCATCAGACTCATCGCATCCTAAGACAGTTGAAGAAGAAGTCTCACGTCCAGTTAGAAAAAGTACAAGGATTATGAATCAAGTGCGAAGTCCATCAAAACGAGTACGAACAGGAGGCATTGTGCATATAGATTGATGAAATGGGATGTGATATGGTTGTGGGGCTGAGGAGTCAGTTGTAAACATCTGTGGATGTTTGTTTTTCTTTTTTCTATTTTTTATAATAGTTTGTCATTGAGTTAGTTGAGTTTGTGAGACTTCATTTGTCATTGAGTTTGTGAGACAGATGTTCAAAATCAATGGAATGGTTGTTGCTTATCATTTTTCGCATGCCTTTTTCTTTTTCTTTTTTATTTTGTTTTTTCTTTTACTTATTGTTATTTCTGGTGGTGGATATGTGGTGGTGACTGGGGTGCTCGTGTGGCTAGTGGTGGTGGCTGGTGAAGCCTGGTGGTGGATATGTGGTGGTGACTGGGGTGCTCGTGTGATTGGTGGTGGCTGCTGGTGAAAAGCCTAGTGGTGGTGGGTTGGGTTGGAGGTTTTTGCTACACCTGGTGCAAGATGTATGTGCAATATACACAGCTTGCACCAGGTAGTGCTGGTGCAAGTTGGTGTAAGACACCTTACACTTGCAACTTATGCAACAACATACCACCAGCATAGTGGTGGCTGGTGGTGGCTTAAGTGGATGCTTGATGCCTGGTGGTGATGATGGCTGGAGATGGTGGCTAGTGGTGGGCGGTGGTGGTGGCTGGTAGTAGCCGATGTGTACAAAAAAATGGCACTTAACTGATTACATTCTAAAAAACCTAGCACTTAAGTGTTTACTTTTAACAACAAGTGGCACTTAAGTGATCCTTTTAATAATAACTTGACACTTAAATGACTCTTTTTCTATCACGACTGGCACTTAAGTGATCATTAGATACAATTTATAGCACTCGAGTAATCACTCGTGTCTGTTCTATGTATATGGTGGTTTGCAGCAAAACAGAGAAGCTGCTGGTTTACACATTTGCTGTTGGTTTACATTCAATTCAAGTAAAATAGTCACCATAACACATCGACCTAATATACATTCCATATTCACTGATTTATATTTGAGAATAAGCAAAAACTGTCGAAATCATTCATTCATTCATTCAAAACAAGTACATTTCTCCACACATTTACAACTATGGCAGTCGGAGAAACTTCTTCTCATCTTCCAGTACTTTACATTTCATCATAAAGTAGGATAGACAAAGAAATAGCAACACAATAAACGCTTGATAATACTTCCGTTCAATTTTCATTTTTGAAACTTCGTTCTTCAAATGGTTAACAGAAGATGCTTGAGCTTGAGCTTGCATTGAGTCAACATCGTCCAAGTCGTCCACAAGCGTAGATGGAGGTTGATGACATCCATCAAATAGGTCCAATATCACCTCTGTGGCTTGGTGAGAGAATTTCGCATCGATCCATTTGAAGTATTTGCATTTCGAGCATTCTCTATATCAGGCACATCCATAGAATCTTCTCCCGGGATTCATTCGAGTCCACGATGTTCTTCTTGGACTTGGTAACCCACAAAAATAGAAACGCTCGCCTTCTCCTTCGCTTCGGTGAGAGAAATTTGAGCCGCTACTGAAAGTCCCGCTCTCCATTTCCAATATTCGGTGGTAGAATTTGGGGCAAATCGAATTAGGGTGCGGGATTAGAGCTCCAGCGCTTCAATGGCATTTTGCCCGATTTAGGGTTTTAGATTTAGGGCAAATGGGGAAGACGACGGCGTTTTCACTGATTTAAGGGCTCTATTTTGGGTGAACACCCGAAATGACGTCGTTTGGGGTGAATTCGAGCTGACTCAGCTCTCCGACGAGACACATCGGCGAGAGATATTAATATTTTAATGCCACGTATGATTTCCAACCAGCTTCGCCGGAGATGGCACTTAGGTGTCCCACTTTTCTTAAAATGTGGCACTTAAGTGTACCTTTCGTAAGTTATGGCACTTAAATGTCCCTTTGGGTAAAGTTATGTCACTTGAAGCGTTCTTTTGTTGATAATCTTTTAACAGATTTGTGGATGGTAGAATTAGTATTTTATCGATGATAGAGCGATGATGGAAATTTAAGAAGTTAAGCATCTCTCCCTTTGATCCAGGGAAACATGCTTCTGTTTTTCTCTGACTTTTGGATATGTACATGAAACTTGCCTTGTCTACAGCCGCCGTACTCATAGCCATTTTATTTCGTCTCTGTAATGTTGTCATTGAGAGGCTATGAGCCTATGAAGAGACATGAGAAGATCTCCCTGCTCGCTGTGTTCTTGAACGAGGGGGTACGGTGTATGCTGTGGCGCCCGGTTGCTCAGTTGGATTGGCATTTTGCCCTGGGATAGCAGGCCAGAACATCTTCCTATTTACTGTAATTGACTGCATCACTTGCACCTTTACTCCATGTAGAATTTTGATTGTTAGACTCATTGGCTTTATTGCCATTTTGTGTTTTTTCCCTTTGACACAGGAGGCTGGAGTTTCACTACCATGCAAACGTGAACTCCTGGATTTCAAGCTACTCAATACAGATAACAGCCAAACTTTAGTCTGACAATGACAATAGATGCGTCTGTAAGCTTCAGGTGGCATCATAAATATTCCATGAGAAATTAGAAAACTTCGGATCACCTGAAGAAAACTGTCGTAAGTGTATTGAAGCAGAAAATGCCCATCCAATCGATTTTGACATAGTTTTTATTCTTTTAGTTGCCTGTTGCAGTATCAGTCCTTGAAGAAACCCTTATCTTTCAAGCTCTCCAGTGTCCTTAAAACTCACCTCCAAAGGAGTGAAGCTGATGCCCAGACTTCTGGCTTTCTCATTTGATATTTTACAGGTTAGCACATAAGGCTTTTCATCTTCACGTCTGCTTTTAGCAAAGCCAAATGTGAGTCGTCTTATTATAGTCTTTTGCACAAAATATAGGAAACATGAAATGCTCTTGAGACTATCACTTGGTATTCTGTTCAAAGAATTCCAGACATTACTCCTTAAACTTTTATAATTGATGTTGCAAAAATTTGAGAGTGCTGAAAATTGATTTGTTGACGTCATTCAAATCATGAGGGATATGGATCAATAATGAGGAAGATAGCCCGGAATTTTCTAGCAGACAAGTTTAGCTCACTATAAGAATCTCATAACTGGACATTTAATGAGCAAATCTTACTTCTCAGCAAGGTGTAGAGCAGGATAGAGCTCTCGCAAAATCTTGAAAGCATCGTCAGAATGCACGACTTGTTGAAAAAGACAATATCTGCCGTTAGTGGAGAAGGGTGAGTTCCTGCAGCAAATATCTCAGCCTCAGATGGGAACAACTTCACTTGTAAGCCTCCTCTTGTTATAAAGATGGTTCCAATAAATTTGTGTATTTCATTGAATCAAGTTCCATCACACGTCTCGCTGTTTATATCAGTTTAATAAGTTCATCACACGTATCTCTTGTCCATTATGAAATGAATCAACATATATATCCTCTTGACATTTGCTTGTTAAGTTGTAGACAAATTACTGAGGACAAATCGTGTAAAAGTACTATTTACGGGAACTACTTTACTTATAAAAATCCTAATCTCATCAGAATAAACAATGTAATAAATTTATTAGTTACTTGTGACTACCATTTATGAGGTTGAGAAACATTTCTGCGCTGAGATTAAATGAAGAAATTTTATTTTGGAGAAATGCAAGACCAACAAGACCGACAACACAATTTTTCTCTTATTGTTACTTGATATGGATGGGTCTGTATAGGTCTATTTAGCGAGCATCTTAAAGAAAAACTATGTACAGGTTTGCTCTGTTAGGAAGATTTCTTGTGTTGGGATGTTTCTCTTCTCTATCAAACAATGTGGATCAGTTTCTTGTTGCTTTGATGCATAGAGGCGTTATTTTGCATGTTTTTCTACTAATATCGAATGCCTTAAAAGAAGCTTTAATATTTGCAACCATCATCAATTATCATCATCAACTCAAAAGGCGCCTACAGTAACCTGAATTCATTGAACTATATTTGCATTACAATTAGAGACAATAGAGGAGTTTACAATTTTGCTATACGCACACGGCACGACACTACAATAAAGAGAAGACACCAAGTGAATTTACAAAAACAAATAAACCTCCCATGACAACATCTACTTATCACAATCCATCCTACTCATGTAGATACAAAGCTCGAAAGACAGCCTACAACAACCAATCACAGCCTTTCCACATCCCTAAAGGTAGTACATATCCATCATGAAATTATCAAAGCACGCAATAGCTCCCTCTATTTTTGCTTAGGGTCCGTTCGTTTCACGGAAAATGGACCATCTCCGAAAAACATTTTCCCATAAGTCATTTTCCGGAAAATGGCTATATTTTTCGGTGTTCGGTTGAAACTTAAATTTTGAGTGGAAAACATTTTCCACCGTTCGTTAATGACTCCTAACAAATTTTTTATTTTTCTTTCTTTTTCTTTTTATTTTTCCTTTTCTTTTCCTCCTCCTTCCTCCTTCCTCCGCCGTCGCATGCCTCGACAATGGTTGGATCGCCCGCGGCCGACCAAGATCCGATCGCCGATCCGGCGAGCTCGAGGCTTGGCTGATCTCACCCAAGCTCGCCGGAGGTTCGTCGGGCTCTAGCGAGCCGCGAGCTTGCCGGATCTAGTGGCGGAGCTCGGGGTCCTGATCCAGGCGAGCCCGAGCTCCGCCGCCAGATCCGGCGAGCTCGCGGCTCGCTAGACCTCTGGCGAGCTCGGGCGAGGTCCGAGCCCCGCCCAGCTCGCCGGATCTGGCGAGGCCAGAGCTCCGCCCCAAGCCGGCGAGGCCCGAGCTCGCCGAGCTCGAGCGAGCTCGGCTTCCACAGATCGGGCTAGGCGAAGCCTCGCCGGCTTGGGGCGGAGCTCGAGCTGGCTCGCGGCCACGGTCAGTCGCCGGTCGCCGGTCGCCGGCCGCCATCAGGACCGGCCACCGGCCAAGCTAAGGAAGAAAGATGAAAAGAAAAAAAAAGCATAAAAATAAAACAAAAATGTGTTAGTAAAAGGATATAAGGTGGAAGAAGTTATGGAAAATGTTTTCCACTTTTCAAAAGTGGAAAACATTTTCCTTATCTTTGAAGGTAGTATTTTCCATTGATGGAAAATATTTTCCTTGAGTAATTGGTTTTCCGTGAAACGAACACCGGAAAATCCGGAAAACATTTTCCTGAAAATTATTTTCCGTGAAACGAACGGAGCATTAATGTTTTGATCTTTTCTGAACTTATTAAAGTTCCATTGAATTACTTTCCAATGTATTAGTTGATTTTCCAGTATGAATATGTTATGGTGTCCCCAAAGTGTGTGATACAAAGATTATCAAGGGATAGCTGATGAACTTGTAGTTGCACGATCTGGAAAAAGTGACATTGATTTTTATTTTTTCAGTTGATCTGGAGTTTCTTTGCTGGCTCCCACAAAAAAAGGGCCAAATCCAAAGAAAAAGGCTATACCTTTTTTCTCCTAGGAGAAAAATCACACCTATTACATATATAGTCCATTCTCATTATTAAATCAGCACGCATCATCCCATGTGGCTTTCCGTGAGAGCCATGTCAACCAACGTAAAACATGTCATTTTTTTTTCATAATCATTGTTGCCAAATTTATTTTATTATCTATTTTATCAATTATCTTTCATTTTGTACCAAAAAACAACATTGTATTTGGTCATGATTAGTGCTGCTTAATGTGCTATGTGGCAATTTTATGGTGAAATTGATTGGATTTGTGACGGGATTTGTTTTTGTTCCATGGGTGAAAGTGTGGTTTATTTATTTATTTTCCTTTTGGGGACATTTGCAAGGTTTTTGTTCCAGGGGCAAGAGATTGGGCTTTTTTTCTGGGGACACTTGAAGATTGTGTTTTTTTTTTTTTTTTTTTTTTTTTTTTTTTTTTGTCTTGGGGATTATTATTTTGAAATTTTATCCAGAATAAAGCAACTTACAGTTCTATCTTTAGTTTAATACATTGGAGGGCAAATGAGGCAGGAACTTGTCATATAGTGAAAAAAAAACACTGAATTCATTGTTATGGGACTTTTCTAGATGCAAGATGATTCAACCCCTTACTCCTTGGAAGATATTTGAATATATTACTGATGAACTGAGTATGTGGGTTCCCTCTTTGTTTTAGCTTGTGGATTAACAATATCTATCTGAGTGTGCATAGTACTGTTAGATTTTTCCATAAATGTTGATTGTGTCTCTTAGTTGGTCTTACTTGTTTCATCACATTTCTTGTTCCTTTCTCGTTGTGATTGATGTTGGTTAGATCGAGGAGAAACCATGCCCGAAGGTTAGATCGGTCAATCATGTACATTTTTTTTTTTTTTTTTTTTTCCATACAGGAAGTTGCAGCTGCTTTTGTCTTTTTCAAGACTCGCTATGCTGCTGTTGTTGCCTCTCAGGTCCTTCAATCGTCAAATCCCATGTTATGGGTGACTAACTTGGCTCCAGAACCACATGATGTCTATTGGTCCAACCTCTGTATACCATTCAAACAACTTTGGATCCGCAGGATAGCTACACTTCTAGCTGCTATTGTCTTCATGTTCTTGTTTATTATACCCGTGACTTTTGTTCAAGGTCTTACTCAACTAGACCAGTTGCATCACACATTTCCCTTTCTCAGCGGATTACTGAAGAAGTAAGCATCTTACTTCTGAATGATCTTACAAGTTGCTGTCATTTTTTCCTAGCTTATTACCACGTTTTTTTTTTTTAATCACTATTTTGTACTAGGATGGCTTTGAGTGTTGAAAGACAGACTATTCTCCAGGTCAGTTGTAAAGATAACACCCCAGTCATAGTTGAATATCTAGAGTGTCCATACATATTGTAATATCATTACCTTATACCTAGATTGCGTGACATGATATGCATTAGAAGGTATTACACTGCCATTTAGCTTTTTGAAAATGGAGAAAGATGTGGTGAGTGGCTTTAGAGATTTGGTTCAGGGGCCTAGAAGTTAAAAAACTTAAGGGAGAGACAGTTCTTTATTTATTTTTTTAATAAAAAGGGAGACAGTTCATTTGATGAATAATGATCCCATTTTCAGTAGTAAGTACTTTGTGATGATGCATTCGTCTTAGAAACAATTTTAGAGCTATTTTTCATGTTGAACGGATAGGAGAAGGTCTAGTAAGTGTTTTGTCTTTTCCAACTTCTAGTCAGGCTCATAATTTGCCCACCTTTTCCTACAAGGAAAAATGTAAAGAAATATGGGAAAGCTATGTTATTCGAAAGGAGATGGTTGTGACATATCCTTCTTTTCTGCGTTGCAGGAAATTCATCAGTCAGCTGGTCTCAGGTTATCTGCCAAGTGTTGTTCTGATGTTATTTTTGCACACTGTTCCTCCCACAATGATGCTATTTTCGACAAAGGAGGGATGTATCTCTCATAGCAGAAGGAAAAAGAGTGCATGTCACAAAGTACTTTGTTTCACGATCTGGAATGTCTTCTTTGTTAATGTTCTCTCGGGATCTGTCATCAGCCAATTAAATGTTTTTTCTAGCCCAAAGGACATACCTGCTCAATTGGCACGAGCTGTGCCAGCGCAGGTGATTTTCTAGCATATTTTACTTACCATTTCACAGCACACTATTGCATTTGTTGGATAACATGCTTCTGTGTTTCTGCATTGAATCTTCAGCATCATATGCCTTGTGGATCTGACAAAGAGTGTTGTTTTGGCTATTGGCTATTTGTAATTGGGGATCTCTTCAGATAGCAGGGATATTTGTTTGGTAATAGATGCATTGTGGCAACATGACATATCAGTATATGGTTTCAATTTCTGTCTCTTGCTCTGATAAACTTCTTTATATGATTGCAGGCTAGCTTTTTCATGACTTATATCTTTACTTCGAGTTTGGCAAGTTTGTCGTCAGAAATAATGCAACCTGTGGCTCTTCTCTGGAACCTAATTAGGCGATCTATTTTAAGAAAGAAAGATGATTTGTATGACAAGCCTTTATCTTTCCCATACCATATCGAAGTTCCAAGAGTGCTACTGTTTGGACTCCTCGGCTTCACTTTTTCCATCCTGGCACCTTTGATGCTGCCTTTCTTGCTGGCTTACTTCTTCCTTGCTTTCCTTGTGTACCGAAACCAGGTTAGAGAACTAAATGTCATTTGTTTACGTTATGCTGTATTGCTAGTCTATATGTTATTTATTTCTGGAACCCGTTGAACTCTGATGTTTGTAAGTCTGGGATCGTCTCATCAGTCATCAGTACCTAAGCTGAAAGAAGGATATCATCAAGTGATAACTTATGATCCGTTCTTTTATTTTTTACCATGTAAGTTTTACCTGTTACCGGTAGCCTGGGATATCATCCTTTTGAGTTAGAAAGGTTTCTTTTAGCCAGTTATTTTGTTTTATTTTATTTGGAGTTATTTTTGGTCGATTATTGTACCAATTTAGCCTTTTCTATTGCCATGATGTCTTCTCCTTCGTCACTTTGCCATAGCATGTTTCTGACTGTGTTAACTTGTTTTCAGATTCTTAATGTATACTCGCCTAACTATGAAACTGGAGGGCAGCTGTGGCCTACTGTCCACAACACGACTATCTTCTCTTTAGTTTTGATGCAAATAATAGCCCTGGGGGTTTTCGGACTAAAACGATCTCCTGTCGCCTCCGGTTTTACTATACCACTTATAATCTGCAGTCTGTTATTTAATGAGTACTGCAGGCAGAGATTTCACCCAATATTTAAGAACACTGCTGCCCAGGTAATGTTTTGCTGTTGAGATCTCTCTCTCTCTCTCTCTCTCTCTCTCTCTCAAAATCAATTGACATATTGTTTTTAGATGCTCATTGACATGGATCGGCAAGATGAACAGAGTGGAAGAATGGATGAGATTCATAGACAGTTGCATTCAGCATATTGCCAGTTTAAATCTGGGCACTCTGATCAATCTGATAATGGGAAAAGCATTCGAGATTCTGAAGACGAGAAGCCAGGTTTGATTCACCCAATGCTCGGAAGACTTCCACTTCCTGGAATTAATGATTTGATCGCTTGGCTCTCTGTGCTTTTCAGGAGAGGACTCCAACAAAGTGAATGAACCATTGGCTCTTCATCGCCATATGGAAAGCAAAGAGCCTAATGAAAAGTGAACTCCTAGATTATGATCTTGTTCGTGGTTCATGGACTGATGAGCGGATTTGATCTCATTAAGTGTTATATATTCCTCTGTTCTGCCTTCTGAAATGGAGATGCTCATAGGAAAAGTTTTGTCGATTCATATTGAAATTAGAAGATTCATTAGAAAGAAAAGGTTTGCAAATATACCACGTCACCAGTGTCGAAACTGGAAAGAAGAGGGGGGCTGCTGGGGGTGCGGGGGTCTGATTCTTTCATTGTCCACTCTGTTTTCTCCCAAATATATACAGGAAAGGCTTTTGGTGCTCCTCAATGTATGATGATGGAAAGTCTCTTCCTGGCAATGCAAGCAGTTCTTACTTTTGTTTCATTTGACTTTCGAGATTCTGAGCTGGTCTTTACCGTGTCATGAGAGGATTAGCGACATAACATGTCTAAAGACTTTTTGGACAGTTCATCTTATTTGTGGGAAATGATACTTCGTCAGGAATGCTTCATCAGAGTCGCTATCTGACTCGAAGGATAACTTGGCTTAGATGAATCTCTTGCCCACTCTTTGCCAACTCCTGTACTGGAGACAGCATATAAATTCGAAAAGAAGCGAAAGAAGAAAAAAAAAACAGTAGAAATGCATGTCTTCTCTGGTATTTTTAATCTAGTGAAGGAAAGACCCAAGTAAATAAGTTGGAATACTGTATCACGCTCCATTTTATTTGCAAACTGGTGAAGCAGGACAGACAATTCTGCAAAGTGTCTTTGGTTAACGAGGCAATCGCAATACCAAGATTTTACAAACAAAGCAGGATGCAGAAAAATTGCCATTTGAACGGTTCCGTCAACAAAAGTCCCGTCTGCCTACTTCAAAGCATCAGGGCTTGCGCGGCTAAAGGACGTTTCACAAGAAAATGCTTCTTCGAAATAGAACTTTAAGAGGTGGCGCGGCCACTTCTTTAAGAGGACCAAACGATGCAACTGGCCTTATTTTGCAAAAAGAAGTCATTCCGCCTGAGTAATACCTGGAATTCTGGTGTCTCTCCAACTTGAAATGTTCCAAAATAATGAAAACAACATAACTGAGCATGTATCATTCTACACTTTGAATATGATAATAACAGTCAGAGAACAAGTTCGTGCTCCATCCATGTGCATTGGTCATGCTTTACAACTCTCTCTCTCGAACAAATTGTCCAAAAAAAAACATTTTCTATATAATGATTAAATGACGGTCGGCATTAATCCACCTGACGGATTGTGCAAGCGCATAAAGCCTCCAGAACTTGAACAATTCATGGAATGGCCCCCTCCTGGTGGTGTTTTTTCTCTTCGTTACTTGATCCATGCAACAGATTTCTCCACAGCCATAAAGCTTGCATCAGGCCGCCATTTGCAACATGCAAGAGGAAGACCCGCACTCCGAGCCCACAAAATGCAGCAGTGAACTTGAGAAGAACAAAGAAGCAGCCTATTGCCGTCAGGTGCTGGATGAATCCTTTATCCAGCTGAAGTATTCACATAGGAACAAAGGTTAAATACAAAGTAGGAATTCCCTGAAGAAAAATGACAAATGTGCAGTTAAATAAGGTCGAAAGCTGAACATACCTGAGAATCGTCTGAGAGTTCCACTGTCACCTCCTTTAGAAAGTCAGTCAGCAAACAACCGACAAAAAGGCCAATTGGAATTATCAATTCTCTATTTCTCGAAATGGCAAATAAAACATCTGATAAGGAGCTAGCTACGAATAGGGTAATCAGCGACCACTTCAATGCCTTCTGTCCCAAAAGGACCACTCTATCAAGAAGCACAGTCTCTGCTTCCTCCCAAGGAAAATGTTTCACCGAGGCCGGAATAGCCTCCTGTAACCTTTCCGTCACCGCATTAAGTTGCGCATTCAGCCTCTCTGATTCGCCAAACTGTGCCATCATCACTTGCATAGAGTGCTTTGGAAAGGTCCATCGATGTGGAAGTAGAGTTGTGCCATTGCTTGGCCGATACATTCTATTATTAGACAACTTGATCTAGAATCAGAAAATGAACACTATGTTAGGTTGTCGAAAGCATAAATCAACTCATCCATCTAACCTGCAGAAGTTTTCACAAAACATATTCAACAAAGCCACTTCGACTGTTCGCAAAAGCGCACCACCTAGTGCATCTGAATACAACTTTGCAAGACATTTCAGAAAACCATTTCCTGTTCAAGAGATTAACAAAGTAAACACCGACTGTCCTTATATCGTCAACCAGAACTCCTTTCCTTCAAGCTTTATTCTCTTCAGGGTTTAGCAACCTTGCATTTTTTTATTTCCTTGAAATTCCATAAACTTCTAACCCCCGAAGTCAGAAGAGTGTCAGCAAAATTAGCTTTGGACAAGAACAGCTGAATCAAAATGAAAAGTAAGTACCAACCCCTCAGAACTCAACAAGCACGGTTCAAAGTTCAATCTGTGCCTGCTCCCAGTACTTCACTCGTAGACATCACCACCGAATTGTTTGAGCATAACACGAGTACCCCGGAATCTTATCATCCCCGACCCACATACAAAATCCAATCCAACCATTAATTCTCACATTACACGTTAAAGAGACACGATTCTTGCATTGGAATTTCCGCGAGTGAAGACCCAAATTCCGAATATCAAAAAGAAAAGAGAAACAAACAAAGAAAAGCTCGAGCCTTGAGTGTGAACCGTTCCAACAAGAGATCATTCAGCAACATAAGTCAGCCGGCGGTCGAAATTCCCCAACATCTTCATCTTCACCGCTCTAAAAATCCCACAAACTCGCGAACTCTACATCCCCATTAAAGAAAGAAAGGAAAATAAAAATAAAAAAAGCTTGCAAATTGCACAGGCAACGCGGATTGCTCACCCGAAATGACGAAATCGAAGGCAACGCAACGAACGCCCGCGACGCCATTGGAAAGGGTAAAGAAACGAGCTTCTCCCAGACCCACTTCACCGCTCTCGCCTGCGCTTCATCGGCCTCCGCTTCGAAAGTTCAGCTGAGCATGATGCGGAGTCGGTGGCTTCGCTTCGCCCTCCGCCATCTCTCTGTCCGCCCGGTTGCAGGGTTCTAGCGGATGGATGGATGGATGACAAGGGCGCGACGGTAAATTCAACGGCCGAGCGGAGCGGGGAAAGGTTCGTGTATTTACGAATTTGCCCTCGATGGGCCACACATTGGGCTTGGGCTTCTTGGGGGGTTTTCCTGTAACGGTCGCGATGGGCCTTAAGTTGGGCTTGCGGGCTTTTGTCCCAATTTTTGTTTTCTTAGGTCGATTTTTGTTTCCATTGCATGACCGAAGAGAATTTCTTTTTCTATGTTTTTGTTTTGAAAATTACACAAAACTCCTTCAAACTTTGTGGCTGTACACATTTGCGCCCCTGAACATTCAAATTTTGCACATTACCCTTTGATGAATGTATTAATAGTTTTAAGAAGGTATTTTATGGAAACCCATGATTAGTGAAAATAAAGAAGGCCTTGGGCTCAATTTATTTTACGAAAAATGGATGATTTGAATTTTTTTTTCTAAAAACGATCACTTGTATCACTTACAAAAGTAATTATACAAAAAAATTTCATCATCCACAAAAAATATTCAAACATAAATTGTTATCGATAATGAAAACATATTCATCGATTAATTATTTCAAAAGACATAAGTGATAAATTTTTGGAAAACATTTTCTAAATCATTCATTTTTTGCAAAATAAACAGAGCTTTAATAACAAAAGGTTATAATAGGAAAAATTGGATTCTAATTATGTATTTTTAAATATATTAATCAATGAAGAAAATGATTGATCAATAGAAATTATTTAAAAATCATAATAGATTTTAGTCAATCAATTCTTTTTATACTTTTTCTTTGCCCTGCAATTCTTTTTATACTTCAACAACATCATTCTCTTTCAATATTTTTATATTTTTTTCTTGAGGAATCATTTTTTTACATTAAGTTACCCATAAAAATTACATAATGAGCAACTAGGCATTTTCCCTTTGTGTTTATTCTTTTCCTCAATTGTATATAGTGTTCATTTTTGTCAAATTTTTATTGTTTGGAATGATTATTGACATTTATATTCATCCATTATTAATATCTTAGTTGATTTAGTTTTCTCTCATTTTCTATAATTTATCATTTCTTTTTGTAGCAATTATGGGTAGAAGGAGAGCTTTTCTTAAAAAGGTAACACGCATACATATATGCTTATACCCTTTGAAAATAATGTACATTATACATACTATACCAACGTGAAAGTTCTGGGATATTGTGTAATAGTTGAAAGTTCGAGAGTAAACATAGCCCAAGTTCAAAGGGGTTTTGTATAATTTTTTTTTTTTTTGGTGAAAAGGTAAGTAATAATAATATAAGGGGAGGTCAAAAAGTACAAAGGACCAGCTTCAAAGACTTACACTCTAATGAACAGGCTCAAAAGAGTGGAAGAAAGCCGTACAAAAGCAGGCGGATTAAAGCAACAACGCCTAGATGCAACGCCCACTGCACCAACCCTAGACAAAAATAGAAGGGTCTAACTCCCAGGAACGTTGCAAACTCCTATTCTTTGAGGAATCCTCCACATTCTTGAAGGTGCAAGCCTTGTCTTGGACTACCTTCATAAGATGCTTCTTCATGCCGGATGTAGAGCTTTGCACCCCCCTGAAGAGCATATCATTCCTATTCTTCCACACAATGTGGCATAGAGCGCCAAAAGAGAACCGGCCAATACAACTATGAAAGTCCTTCCCCACACAATGGGGTTTTGTATAATTCTTCCTTTTCTTTATCACTTTTTTTCATTCAAGAACTGACCTATGTGATCTTTAGATTATTCATGTCAGTTTGTATCCTCTAGTGTTGTTACTTAATTACTTCGACATGACGATAATATTACATGAAGTAGAATTAGGTTAACACGTGTCAAGTTGTGTCAATTTTGAGTTATTCATGCTTCTCTTATATCAAACTAGAATTTCCCTAAGCAAATTTCACATTGGATTAGAAACATTTTCTTGTCTTATATCATAAAATGAAAACGCCAGAATTCTCATCGTGAGAATTTCCTCCTTTTTTCATTTAATTTTCCTACAATTGACAAAAGACAAGGAAAAAGAAACAATTGCCAGCGCCATCAGTACGATGAGTCATAGAATTTCTCCAGAACAAAGTATTAATTGCCAAATAATAGAGAAGAAAGAAAAGGACCTCAGGCATGTTCGGCCTCTTTTGTGTTATGAACACTAGCAAAAACTGCACATGTTTTGCTTGTATGCACAGATTAACATTTAAAATAATTTAGGATATTGCCTTAATTGCAAAATATGTCAGAAGAATTATTGGCACAATACGAAGAAATTGTATCTATAAATGTCGAAAGGGAAAAATATTTGAAGAATAAATAATATTTGAATTTTAATATCGCAAAATGTGAGGGATTATAGATTTATTGATGTACGCATTCACCCATTGATGGAATATTCGTACAATAACTAATTGAGCTATTTTGAGAAAGAGAAAAAGGATCGTGATCCCATAAAAGTAGGTCAATTTTGCTAGATATAATATTATAGATAACAGGCTAGTTAGCTCAAAGTAGGTGCAATGATGGGAGCTAGTAATCGTCGATATACTCATATAGAAAATAACGCGAATAATCATCAATGAACTTCGAGTTTTGGACGTCAACAACCTCCTACTCTAGTTTAAAACAAAGACAATAATAAATATTTCTTAAAAAATTTCAACCGAAAAAAAATATTTCTTGGAAATTCATAGTGACAAATAGAGGTGACAATTGGGCCGATTTGGGCTGGTGCGGTGTGTCGGAGGTTGAGCTCAATATGTTGCCCAAGACCAGCCATATCATAAAAGTTCAAAAAAAAAAAAAAAAAAATTCGGGGCCAGGCCACAGATGGGTGGGTCTGGTTTTTTATGTAAAACATTTGCCTAAACCAACCTATTTGTCTCTCAAGTTTGGCTCAGCCCACTCACCCATTGATTACCTCAATAGACAAAATATCAAATTTTAGTGTTAACACCGATAACGAGAGAATATGAATTTATTACTTAACTCTATATTGTGTTGCATAAATCAATGGGTAATTATAAAAGGAAGTAATTAAGGAGCATTTGGTAACACTCCCGGGAACAAGTATTTCTGTTTTTTTGTTCCCTAAAACAGAAATGGAATAAAAATGCGTTTGGTAATTTTTTTGTTCACAGAACAAATTGTTTCCGATAATAGATTTGGAACAACTCAAGAAATAAGTTTTTCTTTTCTTCCATTTCTTTTCTTTCTTTTTCTCTTCCTTTCTTCTTCCCCCAATAGGTCATCGGCCTTGGCGATGGCTAGCGATCTCGACGAGCCTCATCGGCCACCGGCAAGGCCCCCCCGAGCCTTGTCATGGCTGGGCAAGGCTCGACCTCGCTCGGTCGAGGCATGGGCAAAGCTGATCTCGAGGTGGCCGAGCCTAGCCGAGCCACTGACAAGGCTTGAGGGGACCTCACTGGTGGCCAACGAAGCTCCCCCAAGGCCGGCAACCTTGCCGGCCATCGTCTAGTCGGTAGCTGGCCAGCCATGGCCAAGGCCAACGACTGGCTAGAGAAAAGAGAGGAAAAAGAAAAAAAAAAAAAAAGAAAAATGTAATGAAATTATTAATAAATTAAAAGAAATTCTAAGTCACAAAAATATTTGTGATCGTACCAAACGTATTTATGTTTCAGGGAATATAAATTTGATATAGTTACCAAACGTCTTAAAATACTTAAAAATTGTTTTTGAGAACAAAAATAAAATAAAATGTTTCCAAGAAGAAACTATTCCTAGGAGCAGAAACATTACCAAAAGTAGCCTAAAATTACAAAATCGATTACAGTCTCATGAAATAATTGGAATATATTGACAATAGTCTAGCAATGTGGACACATTACCATGAGTTTGATTTTCCCATGGATTATTGGGTATCAAATTGAAAGAAGATGAAATTATTGAACTTGTAATCGCCATTTCTCACGCTCGATGGCTTGCTTGCTTTTTTTAAAAGTTCGAAGGGGGAGACTAGTCTCTTCGAAGTGAGACTCATAGATTGTCAACTTTCCTATTGACGTCAATCTTCAGATGTAGTTCCTATTTTCCTTTCCAAATACCACTGTATGTTAATCTATTTTTCTATTTTCTAAGTCTTGCCTTTCACCAAATATATTGAGATTTCTCATTGGTGAAATGTAGCACTTTGTTCATAATGAGACTATTGGTAAGTCGCAATGATCTAGGACGATAATGCTCAATGGCGTACCCGAGTTCCCAAGGCAGACATTTTTTAAGATGAGAATATGTCTCAAATTACTCAAGTATATAATCAATATAATCCTATACTAGCCAATCTAGTAGCCTTTTGGGAGATAATAATTCTTAATTATGTGAGTACATAATCAATATAAAGCCTATACTAGCCAATCTCATAGCCTTTTGAGAAATAATAATTGTTAACTACGTGATATTATAAGAACCCGGTTCAAACTACATTTGTCAATTATCATCGTGGATGTTCATATCACCTAACACCACACTCAATTATAACAGGATTATTCCACCATAACCTTTTAGACTTTCTAGCAAACTATCACGATAAAATAAAGATACTCAAATGGATCTAGTCTAGAGCGCGAAACCCTTTGAATGACTACATTTTGATCACAATTCTCTAGATATTGACACACACACTTATGTATTTATCTTATATACGGTTATATACATGTATATTTTATATGTACATATAATATGTAATATGTATGTGTGTATATATATACACAAACATATTTACATACATGACAATTCACATTTCACGAGCCGACTAATAGTTTATCATGTTATTAATAACCTAGTATGCTCCAAGAAGAAGCATCCATACATGACAATTCACATTCTCACGAGATCATGCACTCCGGAATCTCACTCTTTCAAATTTCAAGATTTCTTTATACATGTGTGTCAGAGAATGTCCTTGAATTATTTCTCTGTGCGGAGTATTATTGTCGGGATTCTACATTTGTGGGCGCTCCTTCAGAATAAATCATAAAGTAGGCAAACAAAATATTCTGGAAAAAGAAAAAAAAAAACTCGAGATAGCAAAATCCATTGCAAGAACTCCAATCATTCTCTTATTTTTATCCATTTTTCTGACAAGAGAACGAGAGGCCACCGACTGCGATATTCTTTTATATTCTCCTCGTAATAATAATGATAAATAATTCCACTGAATTCTACTAATCTGGGTTTATATTGATTTAAAAAAAAAAAAAACAAATTTCATAATGAGAACAAGCCTTTTCATGTCTATTTTCGCGCTGGTGAATGTCGTTATCACCGCATAAAAAAAGAACGGTTTTATTCGGATTATTGATCCAAGTGCTCGATTTTTATAATCGAGGGTGTTAAGACATTAATTTTATCATATCATAAAATATCGGCAAAGCAGTGACAGAAGTCGTCGTCTGGCGGTTGTCACTCCTTGGACTTTATTCCTCCCAATAGGCCTAAATTTCCGATGCTTTTGGTGCTTATTATCGTCATTAAGTTGACGGAACGTGCCTGAAGCAAGGTCAGTTTTTTATAAAGTTTTGGTCTTTTGCCTTGAGCCCCATCTGCTCTGCTTCTTCCTCGAGAGGATATTCCCACTCACTTTACAGGTGAGAACTTGATTTAACTACATTTTAAGCTTGTCTTGATTTCACTGACTGTCAGACTCTCCTTTACGTCCATGCAAGAGCCAAGTTGTTGTTAGGCGCATGTCGATTGAACATCTTGCACTTTACAGAGTTGTCCGTGACTTGACAACCGCAAACACCACAGGCGTGATGATAATTTATCGTTGGATGAACTCAAAGCCTTATCTTGAAGTTATAGTAAATGATTTCAATAGCAATCGGCCGGTTTGATCAGTAAGAGTTTAGTGTTAGCTAGAGAAGTATTGCCTTGGTTTCCTACACTCGTCCCATTTCAATAGGTAGGTGAGCTCAAGTTGTTAACAAAGATGAAATATTAATTTGGTCTTGCTTTTCTAACCCAATTGCTCGAATTTCACAATTGATGTAGGCTTTGCAATTGTTGTGTTAATTGACGTTCCAATATGTATTTAACATCGATCTCTTCCCTCTTTATAAACCGAAAACATTTCTTGAGTTCTACACTCTAATCAGCCGTAATATGACTATACATATAGGGGTAGCATATACGTAGCAATAAGGGTTTTTCTTCAATTCTAATTTCTCTCCTAAGTTCAATTGAATAAGGTATTATATGGACCAATTTTATCAGTTATGTGATTATGGATTATATAAAAAATACCGCGATTCCCTTTTCTATATATGATCGCCTTAAATCAGGGTATATATCATCATCTTTAGAATATTGTGGTAAGAATCAGAACAAGAATTTAGCTGGGGATAAGTGTGCTTGACAGACGTGTTCTGGGAGACCGTGGATTCCAAGCAGCAAAACTCATGGCCTGATATGCTGGCGGGCGAACACTGAACACGTAATAACGAATCTGGCCCTAAAATGGGCATCCAATAAAAAAGTAATTTGCCTGTCAATCATGAATGTACTGCGTGTCTCTGCTCTCTCCTTGTGAATCACGCTGCTAAACTAACTTGTTAGTTTAGCCTTAGGCGTACCGAAAGAAACAGCTCGATTTGTTCGTTTCCTGGAGGATCACTAATCATCGCTTTCAATGAGATTAGGGCCACTACTTAATTACTTTTTTTTAACTAGTAGTTTGATAGTCTAGTCTGTATAATCCATGTTCGATTAGTGACAGAGATTTCTTCACTCGACTTATTATTTCCCTTGATTCAATTTCTTTCTAATTAGCTAAACCGACTCAGTTCCTGCATTCATATGCTTTAAACTAGCTAAAACGATGGCTGAAAAATTGCTCTAATCAAGGAAATTTAATGCATGTAGGTTATGAAGGAAAGATAATATTTGACAGATAGAAGCAATGACGGTTCAATAGTGAAATAGGGTGAGTTCACGCCTTATTCTTCGGAGCTCAACATGAGGCTCGCCATATTTCAAAATTTGATTATTTTTTTATTGTATAGAATGAATCTGCAACACTTATTTTATTAACATTTACCATTTCTGAGCGATTTCATCACACCTTCAGGAATCTGAAATGAAGTTGTGAGAAGTTTATTCCTTGTTATACAGGTCAATAAGCAATTTATTATTTGGATGGAATGAATTTAATAAGTGATAGATTATTTCCCTATCTTCTTTGAGGCTTACGTTAGGCGGCTAAGTGATGGAGTACTTTATATTTATAAGAATAAACCTTAATTTAGTTAATTATTTATTTATAGTTACTTTCATTCCGGGGAAAGGTCATGTCTTTTCAAATCATGCCTCTTGACCTTTTATTTGTATTTTGAGTTTCGAATAGATTTTATTGATTGTTCCTTCTCAGTGGCTATCAAACAAGTTCCAATTGGTTCGTTCTATCTTAATATGTAGACTAAGACAAGAACATTTCGGTATGGTTGCATCATAGGAAAAAGATTTTCATGGTAGCCGATGGCATTGGATAAATGATCCATTCGAGAAAATCACTATCTTTAAGTCAAAATCATTGACATGTATTGCTCGGTTTTCCTTTCTTTACTTGACATGATTTTCACCACTTCTATTCGAATTCTCCCAACTCTAATCACTCTCTTGGGTGATTAATTTCATCTCAACTTCGTCAGGAGCAAAAAAAAAAAAAAATGAAGCTCGATAGACAGAGGTTTATCCTTGTTATACAGTTAGTTAATCATTTTACTTTGCCGATAGGGATCCTTTCTAGTTAAGGGAAACGTACACTGGTCCAGTAAATCCAAAATGAGCAAATTTAAGTAAATTCGACAAGAAGTAAATTCGCCTAAAAAACGCTCAGCTCTCTCTCTTTCCTCCTCCCCCGAATGAAGTAGATCTTGTGTGTGAAGTTCGCAACCACAAAGATCGCAACCTTAGACCCAACCATTGAAAAAACGCATGCAAGCCAATACACGCACATGCCTACGTACGTAGCACAGGGATGTGGGCACGCCGGCGACGTGGGCGGTGGTTTCACGCGGTCTAGAGGGAGCTTGATAGGTGATGGCGGGGCGGCAAACACGACGGAGTCTACGCGGGGGGGTGTCGCTGTCGGGGAAGAGAAGAGGAAAGTGGGGAAGAAGACAGACATGAGAAAAAAGGAAAGGAGACAATATACCAACCAAAATCTTTGTTCATGTGTCAACCTCTCACGTTAAATTGAAGACGTAAGTTTCTCCTAACTTGAGAGGATCCTAATCTTTAGTTTTGTCATATAAAAAAGTACTATAAAATACAGTCATTTGCAACAACTATGCCGTCTAAGAGAAACCTTTCCTAGCTACTCCAAGTGCCACTAATTCTTGTATAGTCAGTTTGTGCGAAAATGCGTTTCTGTGTAACTTGATAATGCACAATTGCATGCAACCACTCATGTATTGGTCAAGAAACGTGGCATACTAATGCACACACCTCTATGAACACACCTAATAACAATAATTTCCTTCTTTGACTGACCGATTTACGATTTTGTCATCTATATGCCTTTAGAGACTACAACCCAAGAGTTTGGTACAGGTCATAATGGGACCAACCTCTGTGGAATAGCTTGACAAAAACAGTTAAAAGGGATTCAAACCATGTCAACTAAATCCAACAAATCGTGACCAATGCTTACCAAACAATGCAAAGTCAACACTCAAACATTATATTATAATTAATCTCAACTTGTATTTTACAACTGTAATCAATCATGTTGAGACTCCTTTTGGCGATCTTTTCTACTTTAAAAGATGTGTCCACTTAAACCTGGCATGTAAGAATAATATGCCATGTTTGTCAATTTTTACTGTATATTCAAAATTTGTGATTGAAGACAGTAGAAATTCGAATTTTCAATCAAATTTAAACGAGTCTATGCAGGTTTTGACTAACTTCTTGCACGATTCATGCGGTTAGAAGGATATTTCATAAATTCGGAAAAGTTTACCAACCTACAGAAGGCTTTCCCGTCATCATAATAAAATAAAATAAAAAAGCTGTTTTTTCTATAAGGAATGGTGATCTAGATAAACAAGCATTACAAGCCCTAATTGCCACCACTGGTAAGATTGATCTTAAGGAATAATAGTTTCTTCCAACCAGGGGTCAGAGGAAAATATACACCTATTTTCATCTCATCATATATTCTCTCGATATTTCGACATGGAGAGTCTCCTTTTTGTACTTTTTGATAGGTCATTATTAGAGGAAGATTTTGAGATCGGATAAAACCTAAGACCTTCATCTTGGTCATGTTAAGAATGGAGAGACTCTATGCCAATTTTCTTAGTTCCAAGGAGGATGAATATTTGCTTTGTTGTATTGGAAAGGAGAAAACGAATAAGCGCATGTAATTGAGAATTCCTCATACTTTTTAAGAAGGGTAATCGAAGCGGGAGGATGAAATCCAAAATGATAGTGTGACATTCGCCGAAATAATATGCAAATTCATCCTTTTTTCTTGATTTAAACCTAGATAACCCTCTTGCATTAACAGAACCTCCATGCTTATCAATTAATGTCCTTGATGGTTTAGGTGTATATACAGAAGAATTCATAATAGATTAAGTTCGATACTCATCTCTTTCAATCTATTTGCATAATCAGCATGCAATGCTCGACGAGATACAAAACTGCAAATCAAGATAGGCTCTTCAATATGAAGGGCCAAACTCAAAAACATGTGCCGCCTCAAAGAAGTTTGTAAATGTAGTTCCTTTATTATCTTGCAATTTTATTGGTGATCTCTCTTTATTCCTCAAAACACCATAACTAAGCATAATGATTGATCCAGCTTAAGTCCCCGAAAATGAAAAGTTTGGGGTCGATTGTTTATTCTATTTTCTGACTACTAAATTGTCTTCAAAAGTTATGAAAAGAATTGAGAAGCAAGTTTGATTAACTAGAGAAAATGTAAAGACGTTCCTTTATTTTCCACACTCCAACTGCCAAAAAACATAGATCCGTCTTCTGCATATCTCTAGCTTATATGCGGCAAAGATTGACTTGGGCGGCTGAAAAATGGATGGGAAATCATCACTTGAGCTTGTCGCTTTGGCCACTTTCCTCGCGGGATTACGACCCCGTGATAACGAAAAATCATGTAGAATGTAGGTCTTTTTGACGACTTGCACAACTTGCAGCTAGAAATAAGATACGTGATGAACACCAAAACTGACTCCAATAGTTTAGTTTTATAGTCTATCAACATCCCTCATTTCAATTTTCAACGCCAAAAATTTCTCAACAATATGAACCTTCGAGGCGCAGGAGGACGAAGAATCATTTATTGCTTTGAATCCCCTAAAATATAGTTGTCCCGCATAGGATGTGACCAATGAAAATGCGTTTGTGATCCTAGATGTGAGCCTTTTTGGATGAGTCAAATATAGATTCTACATATAGAAGTGTGAAAAGGATGAATGGAGAACCAAGGTCAGCTGGCTATGGACAGAAAAAAAAGTCACTCTACATCTAATTGGTGATTCCTAGAGACTAGCCTATCGTTCTGACATTAATCATAGTGCATAAGTGTTCACAAATTGGAGATGAACATGAAAGCATTAGCATAGAAATTAGGCTGAATAACCAGCTATGTTTCTTCCACTAAGATTCCCGCCTATACCTACCCAAATCAAAAATGATGTTTACCTTACTTCCTTTGAAATACCCCTCCACTCATGGAACGACAAACGACACGCAATTAATCAATAATTAATTAATTCTACACTACACGGTACATTGGGCACTGTAAGCATTTAATCAAGTATATTTTACTTCATTATAAATATGAATGCATCATGCGGTGTCCTAAAAATGGAAATGCTCCATTGATTTAGTGATATAATGTCAATAGATCACATGATAATGATACAAGCGTTGCACAATTAATTTTCTTTTCCTTTTTAAAACATACAATTCTTTTAAACTAGTCAGATAGACATACAATTCTTTTAAACTAGTCAGATAGATAATTAACTGATAGATGCAGCTAACGTGATTAGGGGAAGAGAGAGAGAGAGAGAGAGAGAGAGAGAGAGAGCTTCGCAAACCGTGCCATGTCCAATATGTCAAAAGCATCTATGGAGCTCTAGGTGCCTTCTGTTTGTGTTTCCAAGGAGTCTTTGAGTTTGTTGAATGACCCATTTCAATCATTCGCTTTCAAACAAACCCATACACAGATTGAATTCCTCGTCTCCAATGCAAATGTTCAACATCCTTCTCAAAAAGCACACGTTGAACTTGCATGCCCATCATCAAGAAAAAAACCACCAAAAATGGTTCTCTTCATCCAGCCAAAAATGTATTCCTAATCCATACGCTATCAATTATCAATACAAAGGAGAAGTCTAAAGTTCAGATGCTACGACCAATAATTATACAGAGAACAACTTTTATCACGACAGACTTGACGACGTTACATCACTATAGTTACCACCAAGCAAGGAGAAAAAGCTCAAAGAAAGGAGATAAAAAAAACAAACAAGCTTTCACTGGGATATGTTCATTTCATTAATTAGGGTTCCTGCAAACACCATTACCATCTTCTTGTCGCTAACAAGCCTCTAATTCTGATCACCATACACGCAAAATCATTAAGCACAATGGATTTCGCGATGTCTTAGCATCTAAGACGACAAGCAATGTGCAAATAAGTAATCAACGAGCACACATAATAATTAAACTCACTCGCCACATGGGGTCACAGATCATGCCCTGACACAACTCGACTCATGAATGGGACTACATTCTTGAACCAAACCTTGTTGAAGAGCAGCTTCACAGATTGGAGTGGAAGTGATCGGAGACGGATAAACCAGAGAGCTCATATCATCCCACCCATTAATGAAGCCACTACCTCCACAAGCAATACCGTCATTATTATTCCCCGTCATCATCATCAGCTCTTCCCCTAGCAAAAACTCCAACCCCTCGAGCCTTGATGTGTTGTTCAGGTGGCTGGTTTCCATTAACTCCCCGAGGTTGGCCGAGAAATTACCCCCTTGCCCTTGCGGCATCTGCAAATTGCCTCCTGCAACCAAGTTGTACTGGCTATGGACAAATTGAGAACCGTGTACTGAGTTGGGGTCAATGTTTCCAATGAGCGATGGATCGTAAGGGTTGTGAGATGATGAAGACGGCGTTGAGCCCCCACTCGAGAACTGATAGCTCGCAGAATCATAATTGACGGGGAGATAATTGTTGTTGTCAGAAAACTTCCCTCCGAGCTTGATGAGCAGCTTCCGGATTGATGCATGATCATTAAGAGCAGTTGTTGCTGTTGCGGCTTCGTGGATTGTATATTGCATTGGTGTAGAAGGAAGTTGTGGCCAATATGGAGTGATTTGAGTGTTGTTGTTGCAGGTGAAAGAATAGTCCATGGAATTAGTATTACTTTTTTCGAGTGATATTCCTCTCTTCAATTCTTGCTTCAAGCTTCCACTTCCTCTTCTTGCATTGGGGTCTTTTCTTTGCTTGCCCAGAAGCTTCTTCTTCAGCCTTGTGTTCCAATAGTTCTTTATGTCGTTATCTGTTCTTCCTGGTAATTGTGCTGCAATTATAGACCACCTGTACATGCCCAAAACCAACAAAAGAAATCAGCAATTGTTCTTTGTAACATTCTCAAGACGGTAGAACCTGGAACCTAACTAAATTAATATTCTCCATGGATATTGAGACCCAATCTAGAAGACCTATTAAGATGATCTGTATTCAACCAATTGCAAAAGTTTTTTGAGCATGTAGTAATATGTACCTGCTTCCAATACTTATGTAGAGGCTACAAATCAAGTTTTCTTCTTCTTCAGAGAAGCCCCCGTGCTTGATGTTCGGGCGGAGATAGTTCAACCATCGGAGGCGGCAGCTCTTCCCACATCTCTTAAGGCCTAATCAAGGATCGCCAATAAACAATTGTTGAGAATTCGGAAAAATGGAATGACATACTACTAGGTTTTTTTCTTCTAGGCACTAAAACCTAAATCATATATGTAAAGAGAGACTACTTGTATGATTTTGGGGGTTTGTTTGATGTTTTCAAGGTTAATACTTACCTATCTTTTGGGGCAAAGCAATCCAGTTACCACCAGTGCCATGCTTCTCAATGTAAGACTTGAGCTTGGCGTCCTCCTCAGGTGACCAGGGACCTTTCTTCACGTTGGCCTTGTCGCAGCAAGGAGCTCTCCCCATGTCGACGTATCTTCTCGAGTCCTCTATTCGATCCTTCTGGCTTCGATCTATTTGATGTTACGAAGCTCAGAGAGAGAAAGAGAGAGGGGGAGAGAGGGAGAAGATGATAAACATGGTTGTCTGTGAAGAGGCGTGTTATTTTATTGAAAAAAGGCAGAGTGGGGTGATGAGAGGGAGAGAGACGAAGTTCCTTTTTTGCGTATTGAATTAATTAATAATATAAACAGAGTAGAGAGCAAGGTGTTTTCTTCTTGTCTTTGTTGGCGGCGAATCAATTTATATAGCACAGAGAGATTTCCTTGGAATTCCATAGGGTGAGCAATAATTCTGATGTTTTCATTATTACCTATACACTTTTTTTTATGGATTATCGTATTAATATTGTATAGATTGGTGGATTGTAATAGAAGTAGACTGTTAGACTGTCAATGACCAAAAAAAAAAAAAACTGTTGGACTGTCCACGCATATTGACCCGTGTAAGTGCAATAGATCTCAGTAGCTAGATCATGTAGGCTCTATATATATAAGACTCGTATGATCTAGCATAAAAGAAACATATTTCTTTATTTTTTATTTTTTCAGTGTTGATAAATTCCTGAAAGAGCTATTAAGTGTCAAAAAATTGTGGGATAAAATTGATCACAAGAATTTTCAGGATACTTGTTGGTGTTATATGGGCAATTTTATGAATTACCACCTATTTTTTTAAGGGGCGTGTGAATTACCACCTATTTTGTCTTTATAACCAAATTTTCTCATTTAGCAATCCTTATCGTATTTAACATTTTTTTTTATTTAAATGACTTACTACTTTTTCCTAATTAAAATATCAACTCATTGTGGATTACTTACTCTTTTTAATTTACTTACCAACGTATATTTGTCTTTGTTTTTATAAATCATCAAATCTTGTTTTCATTTACCAACTATGGTTTATCTTTCTTACAAGTACCTTTGAATTTATCAACTCTTGTATGACTTTACCAACTTTTTATTCGTGGAACTTACCAACTTTTCTCTTGTTTGATTATTAATTTTCATTTGAGTTATTTAACAACGTTTATTTGGTTATTTTGCAAAAATTGCAAACTTTTCTATTAACTTGCCAACTATTCATCACCTTACTTGCTAGTCCGTCAGAAATTTCAAATCTTAATCAGAGTGATCACTAACTTTTTCTAATTAAATTATCAACTACATTTGCTTTATCAGCTCTTGTTTGAGTTACTTACGAACAAATTGTTGGTTTTATTAAGTCACCAACTTCTCTTATCTCTCACCAAAAAACGAAACAAAAAACTCATCTTATCTATTACAAATATTTATCTATCTTTTGTGCCAAAGTTTTGTATTACAATCTATTATATGAATTTATTGATCTTTATTTGAGTGACTTGCACCTAGTTATCGATTAATTTTGTGTTACAAACCCTTATTTTAGTCAACTGCTGATGTTTGTTTTTTTTTTTTTTTTCAAATTACAAAATTCTTTTATTTTGGAAAAAAAAAGAATTTTTCTTATGCTTGCCATCTTTTATTTACCTTTCTTATCAACAACTCCAATTTATCAACTATTACATAAACTTATTAACCTTCATTTATGTGACTTACCAATCTTTTTTTTTTTTTTCAAATTAAGTTGAGCTAGTTCCAGGTTGCCCAATTTCATTTGAATTGCTTACCAGCATTTGTTATTTATTTCTTCAAGCTATCAACTTCTCTATTTATTTACCATTTTAATTTGCCTTGAATATTTTTTAAATATGCCAACTCTTTTTATAATCTACCAATCATAATTAAAATGTTTATCACTTTTCACCAATTAAGTTACCAACAAGTTTTGTGTTATCACCTTTTATTTGATTTGGTTAGCAACGTGTAATTTTTGTTTTTGAATTACCAACTTCTCCTATATTTGGCAATTAAAACTTCTCTTATCTTTTACCAACTTTTATTTACCTTTCTTATCAATGCTCAAATTTACCAACTATCGTAAGAAATTAACAACTAGTTTATGAGTGACTAACCAACTTGATTAAGTAACCTAATAGAAAAGTTGGTAAATTAACCAGAACCAAATAAACTTTAGCGACTAACTCAAAATGAGAGTTGGTAATCTATAACTCTTTGGTAATTTACTTGGAAAGAAATTTATAAATCACTTAGATTAAAGTTAGTACCTTTATATAAGAGTTGGTAAATTTGATTCTTGATAAGAAATTCAATAAAATGGGAGAGGTACGATTGGCCAATAATGGAAGCCCAAATTTCGGGGGAAAGAAACGCCAATCGTTTGCACTTGGAACAAATACAATACAATCTTTCAACTATCCGAAGAAAAATAAAATCCAACTTTTGCACCTAATATAAAAATGATACAATCTTCCAAACGTCCAGTCAAATTTTCATCCTCTCGGACCCGTTACGAATTTCGTCCATTCTCACCATTAGATTGCCAAGTGCCATGCACAATAAACTATGTTAATTATTGCTAAATGCATGAAATTTGTTAAGAGAACTTATAAACTAAATTTGATAACGAAGATCACAAATTTCAAAACTACGTCTGGAGTGGTTGATATGGCTCACTGTGTACATTAGCACAATGGTCCACGCAAGATGATGTGTGGCCATTTAACGGTGAGAATGAATGGAATTTGCAAAAGGTATCATCTCTACTCAAAAGGTAAAAGATTAGGCTATCTTTTAGATGATTGAAAAGTTGTATTATTTTTGTCATAGGTGCAAAAGATTAGGCTTTATCCGGCCCGGCCAAAAGATTGTATTTTTTTCTCCCAAGTACGGACTCAGATTTTCTTTGGGCATTTGGTCAGCAATGGAACATAGGCGCAACAATATGTATGGCCCAAATAGTCTCAACGACCTCGACCAATGCCAAACAAGTAACAGTGATTGCTAGGTTTGGACCTTTCACTTCACTCAAGTTCTTGGAGTTGCACGAATGAAATACAAGGAGTGAACGCAATAACTAGAAAACTATCGAATTCACTGAACTAATTTGTGTTTTTGAGTTGAAGGCCGGTCTGGAATCATGTGCTCTCCTTGACTTCCTCGTACATTTTCAACGTCTCTGACATCAGCCTTGTTAGACGACGTTAATGAAAAGAAAAATAAGAGGTTTTAACAGGATGTACCTTCTGAGGGTTGTCGAATATTCCATGATATGCCAAACTCCATTCATAAGTCCGAGAAAAAGAGTACCTGCGCCAGAAACCTGAACAATTATATACAGTGGACGTACAACCAAATCTTCAAATTTATTCATGAGTGCAATCAAGATATCCATAATTTCTCATTGATTTAAGGGTCAGTCACTTCTTGTATGCGCGTAGAAAGGGTCGGGGGCCCTCGCGCTTGTGGCCGAGTGAGGGTCTAAGATTCACATGGAAATAGCGAGGGCCTACTAGCGGCGTTGGCCCATCACTTGCGGCACGGTAAGGGTCACCAGCCCTAAAAAATACGTGGGGAGACACTACTACTCCTTCCAAACCCGTAAACTCCCCACCTCAAACCCAATCCTGTCCCTCCCTCTCGTGAATGAATTGTTATGATCAATTTAATGGGAACCGGAACAAAGCTGGTCTACTCATTTAATAATTGGACATTGAGAAGGTTGCGTTGTCATTGAAAAAATCGCAAAGTTCTAGAAGCAAAACAAAGAGAAGTCACTACTCACTACAGAGGTTTTCCTTATCTTGTTAGGTAACCAGATAACTAACATAAGTAGACTTGAAAGGCGTTGTAGTTTACCGACAAAATCGACCTAGTTCTCTCATTAGAAAAACATAGAAAAGAAACGAGTCAACATCCGTCTATGTTGGAAAGGCAAAGGTATGCTCAATTCTCCGTACCTCCCGGAGCAACTAATTCCATGTGCGTCTGCTTGCACGGTAAATGAAAAAGAAATAAGATGTAAAAGAATAATATGTATGTTTATTCGAAGTAACTAGAAAGAAGTGGAAATGATCGATGGTAGATTTAGTTGTGTATCATGGGTTGTTTTAAATTCCGTGATCACACTCTTGATCAAAGTTGTTTAGTTCCACGTGTGAATTATTTTAAAACAAATCTCACGTCAGAGAATTGATGTATTGTAAAGTAAATAATACATCTTAGGTGGCTCATAACTCACTGGTTTAAATTTTTTTAATAAATACGAATTCAACTGGATATATTGACGTGCTCAAATTTGAGTTCTCTTTTAGCAATCTCCCTACATAAAGATATTGGACTTTTACAACGCGCTCCCAACAATTAGTATCAAAGCCGATGGTAGATTGGTGGGCCTCCTTATTTGTTCCAATATTTGATGAATATCTCAAGATAGGAATTCAATGACTAAACCAATTATGGGCATTGTGATGTAGCAACAAGGTCCTAATGGCAGCTTTTCATGGTTCGGTCTAGAGAAAGAGACTAGGAATGTAGGTGGGTATTGGAAATTCAAGTTGAGATAACTTTATGTAGAAGGTTACTTAAAATTAAGGGGGGAATTGTTGAATTACAAGTAGGAGTTGTGTTAGAAAAGTTTGACATCGGAGTTCAGATAAGTTGATGCAAAAGGAAACTTGAATTAAGGTAATGATTGTTGATTTGCACATATGAGTTATATTAGAAAAAGCCCCACAATGGACAAAGGTGTAGAGCAATTAATATTTCCCAGTTGGCCCATAAGTCATCGACTAAAATTTTTAAATGAAGATGGATCAAATTGGATATATTGATCCACTCGGACTCAAGGTCCTTTTTGTGGCTTCTAAAGGATTTTTTCGTAAAATTTGGAGTTGGGGCTTCATGCTTAAAGCATGACTACGTGGCTCTTGACTCAAATAATGTGTGCCATATAAAGACGCGGCTCACAATGAAACCTTGAGTTAGACTAATTTAAATTTGAAAAAGAGTATATGTACTGAAAAATTGCGATAAATTTTGGTTACTAAATAATAGGACAAGTGATCAATTGTTGGATAAAATGAATCTAGAGTTATCAAATAATTTAGTAAAGAATTCTTAGAAAATTATTTAATGCGATATCACAATTAAGTAGCTATTATAACAAATTGAAGCATGAGAAATCTTAAAATTTGTTACGAATGCGCAACCAAATCCTAATGCTAGTCAAATGGATGCACTCAAGTATTTCGATTAACTCTACTCAATTTAAGTAACGGGAAAAATTGATATGACCTTCTTTTCTATGCTATCTCTTGGGAATATCCTACGTAGGATCCATTGTGTTAGAGATATATTTCCCTTGATTTCATATATTTGTTAGGATCGTGCATCATCTTCGTTGATTGATGTTGGGGAAAATTACTTAATCAGTCCTAAACCTATTATAAAGATGCCAATTCATTCCCACACTTTTTAATTTTGTCAATTTAATCATAAGTTTTCACATTAAATTCCAATTTAGTTCTAAATTTCATCGAAAATCACTAATGTGGCAATCCAATCATCGTAGGCTGATTTACGTGACGCACCACCACGTCAGTGATTCTTCCGTGATTGTTATTGGGGAAAATTACCTAATAAGTCCTAAATTTATTACACATATGTCAATTTAGTTTTACACTTTTCAATTTTGTCAATTTAGTCCTAAGCATTCCCCTGAAATTCCAATATAGTTCTACAATTTCACCAAAAACTGCCATCATGGCAATCCAATCATTGCTAGCTGACTTATGTGGCACATCGCCACATTGGTGATCTTAAGCAAAAATTAGTCAGGATGATTACATTAGAATTTTGTGTGAAGGTTTAAGACTAAGTTAGAAAAATTAAAAATTTTAGAACTAAGTTGTCAAACATGAAAAGTTTAAGATTGAATTACTACTTGTAAGATAAGTTTAGAGCTAATTTGATAATTTCTCAATTGATCCTAGTTGATTGTAATTGATATTATGCTATTCTATTACTTGAGATAGTCATCATGTGAGGCTTATTAATAGACTCGTGTACTCTTCATTATGAGCACAACGAAATATACAGAATATAAGGGTGTGTTTTTTTTTCAAGGAAAACTCCATGATAAAAGAAAATGCTTTTTGGAGAAATCATTTTTCAAGAAAATAATTAGTTTTCACGTTTTCTAGTGTTTGGATCCTATTTGGAAAATGATTTCAATCTCATAAAATAACATTGGTATCGACAAATTACAAATGTTATGTCTTTCACTTTCCTAGTCCAATAATAGCTTCCAGCCCAAAAAGCAAATGGATTGAAAACAAGAAGTCTTTGTTACTTTTTTTCCTCACAGTATGCCATACAATATATGAACTAAACAATTCATAACCGGTTTAGTACAAATGACTCTATTTTCACATGAAACATTAGGATAAATTATGTCACAAAGAGCTACTTGAATAGCTACTACCATAAGTAATCAAATAATAGTAAATTTGTCATTCATATAATATTAAGAACTATAATCCAAAGTCTAATGATTGTCAATAATCACTTTCCCTTCTATTTAAGAAGTCTTCAAGCTATAACTTCTTTAGCTTGGCACTCTTGACGATGAATGATTTTGCAACTCTATTATTGTCCCCTAGATAATCAAATGCATATGCAAGGGTGGCTTCATCAAAACTTTTAATCCCCGTTACTTGTTTGTAGAAATTAGTAACATCCAATTGAATTTAACTCCATTTTGCAACCTCTCCAATTTGCTCCAACACTATTGGAACCCTATCATCATTGTTAGTAGCATAACTTCACTTTCTATTAAGCCTTGAAGGACCTTCTATTCCTTTTGTAATATTGTCAATACTATCATCTAATCCAATCAAGAAATATACATCCACAATAGTAGAAGGCAGATGTTTCCTTCTTTTTTTTTTCTTCTTTTTTTGCAAAGATTCATGTTGCCATGTCTTTTCCACCTATCAGACTGAGTTCATCGTGCATCTCAACTTTTTTGTTCAAGCACTTTTAATGTGTGGGGTGCTTGCGAAGAATCACAAAAAAAAACAAGCATATAAATATGTAGATTAAGCCTATTGCATTTAAAATAAGTCTTACAATACGATCATTATCTACTTATGTCTAAGTTTTATTATATGTAAAGAGCATAAGATGCATAAGCAAACAAAACTATAGCAACCTCCAAATCCTGCATATCTTAATATGCTGCAAACTAAGACCTCAATCATTAAATACATAGCAGCCCGAACATGACAAATTGCAGCATACCAAGCTATCCTAAAGATCAAAAAAGGGATAGATTTCCCTTTCGTATATAGGGAATCCCATTGTAATTTCAAATTCCGCCTTTGGATAGTTCTTCTACTATAAATTTACTATAGACAGAACTAAAATGTCCAAAATAATGAGCTACACCACAGGTACATGCATCCTTTCCATGAGTAGCAAATGCTAAGAGTACAAGTTATTTTGAAATCTGAAAGTGCATTACCGTTATTTCTTCATCATAAATTTCCTTCGAAAAAATCGTGATATCTTAAAGTTATGGTTCCACTGACATCCACTCTTAACCTGTCATTTCTAGATGGTGCCTTAATTATTTTTAACAATTCTAAGATGATTGTCATCATGGTCAGGCTCACATTTAGTCCCAAATTTCTCATTTATAGCTTGAGCAACCCAAACAAAGGAAGATGATTTAAAAGATGTTGAGGGTTTGAAGCCTCATCAACTAATATCTCTAAAAACATACGTTCCATTGGTCTTGCCCATCTAAAATGCTTGGTTTTCCCTTCCTTAGTCTTGATGGTGGCTACATAATTGAATACATCCAACACAAGAAATAGTGATAAATATTGAATAACACACAAATATGTGTCATTTTACTAACGAGACAATGGAAATATCACAGTGATGTATGGTACAATATCTAGTTCACATTTACAAAAACTCCTTCAATCACAAAAGTAGTAATCTATACTTCATGTCAAATTTAAAACAACAAACAACTTCTAAGAAGATTCGTTCTATACCTACGATAGTCATCCCACATTGAATGTGTGTTACCATCTCTTTTAGTTACCCACTTTGTATTTTGCTCCCTCTTTTCTCTGTGTTTGTTGATCTCTTTTTTCTTGACTTTGAGATTCGACCTCTGCATTTAGTTCTTGCATAAAAGGATCAATTGTGTCAGCTCCCATAATGAAGTTATGTAGAATTCAACATGTTAAGATCACATCAACTTAAGTATCAAAAGATGAAAAAGGTTCGGTATTCAATACATGAAAACGACTTTTGAAAACCCCAAATGCCCTTTCTACCGTAGATTGTGAAGATGATTGGCTATGATTGAATTAACTCTTTTTCATTCTCAAGTGAGCAATCACTGAACTCCTTCTTATGATATCGAACTCTAGGATGTGAAGAAAAGAAATAGCTTATGATTGGATGTTGTATTCGGCATTAACAAGGTTATACTTACATACCAATTTTTATGTAAATTCTGAACAATATGTTTTATGAAAGTAGAGAAAAATTTTATACAAATTATGGAATGGTTTGTATCTTTAGGAATTTCATTGCTTAAGGTTTTGAAAGTGCATTTGTAAGAATACGAGAGTTATATGCCGTGCCTTCCCAACCAACTAACACAAATGAATTATATATCAAAAGTAATAGTTGCAAGAACATTTTGCGTTGTTTTATCTTTTTATAATGAAAATTTCCTTGAATTTTGGGGGGAACCAATGCATAGACATGAGTACCATCAAGAACTCCAATGACAATCCTAATGTATTTACGTGAATAAGCAAATGTAATAACAAACTTCCAAGATGAATTACATGACATTTATCCTATTACATAGATTAAATAGGAGAGAAGTACACTATCAGTACCATAAGTTGTGTACGGCGCTCACTTTGGTGCCAATTGTTTCTGTTAGATCACTTAAGTGCCAAATCGAAGGAAAAACGATTACTTTGGTGTCATCGGCGAGAAATTCCGGCCAAAATGATTACACGACTTTATATTTAAAAAAAAATCGATAAACCCTTTAAACGACATCGTTTTCTGTCTTACTTAAGAAAACAACGTTGTTTTGCCATCCTATGTGAATGGCTTAGGAAAAACGACGCCGTATAGCTCATTTGTGATTGAAATTAGGGTTTTTTTTTGTTCATCCTCGCCGACCTAGCTTGCTCGGCCATTGTCGCTTGGCCACCATGCTCGACCACCGTCACTCCGCCACAGTGCTCGGCCACCGTCGCTCGGCCACTGTGCTCAGCCACCATTGCTCGGCCAAGAAGTGATGGGAAAATAGGAGGCGAGGGTGGAGGAGGAGGAGGAGGAGGAAGAAGGGGGGTTGAAGGTGCAGAGAGAGAAAGAGAGAGAAGACAAGGAGTGCGAGGGAAACAAGGAGGGTGCCCGTCGCTCGGCCACTGTGCTCAGCCACCATTGCTCGGCCAAGAAGTGATGGGAAAATAGGAGGCGAGGGTGGAGGAGGAGGAGGAGGAGGAAGAAGGGGGGTTGAAGGTGCAGAGAGAGAAAGAGAGAGAAGACGAGGAGTGCGAGGGAAACAAGGAGGGTGCAGATGGAGATGATGGATTGAGCTCTGCTCAGAGAGTGGCTGGTGCTAGTGTTGTTTTTCGGGGAAGAAGACGACGACGCCATGGCTTCTCTCTCTCTCTGCTGGTGCTGTTCTTCGGGAAGGAAGACAACACCGCCATGGCTTCTCTCTCTCTCTCTGCTAGTGTTGTTCTTCAGGGAAGAAGACAACGCCACCATGGCTTCTCTCTCTCTCTCTCTCTCTCTCTCTCTCTCTCTCTCCCTCTCGATTTGGGGATTTAGGGTTTCGACTTGGGGTTTAAGACGCCAAACGACGTCATTTGGTGGTTTACACACTAACTGGACTCTTCGGTGAGCCACATCAGTATAAGAAATTGATAAAAAAAAAAAGGTCACGTCGGATTTTCGGCCGATCAGATCGGCGTTGGCACCAAAGTGAGCGTTTTTCAAATTTTTTGACACTTAAGTGATCCGACAAAAACTTTTGACACTAAAGTGAGCGCCGTACACAACTTATGACGCTGATAATGTACTTCTCCCATTAAAATAGTAATAAAATCTTCTATTTTAAGATAATGTCAAGTGTGTAATGCCATCCAATGGTCTTATAACATGATTGCATAAATTTAGAATTGCTTATAAGACAATTCTATAGTATTGACAAATAGTCTCATTAGACCTATCAAACCTTGACCCTATCACTCTCAACCTTACATTATGCCCTAAATGAAAAAAGACTTGCAATTATTTTTTGACTGACACATTTAGTATTTCTTGTAACAAATTATTAGCATAAGAACTCTACATAATTCCAAAAAAAAAAAAAAATTAAGGTCTCATGATAATTAGTATTTACAAAATAAATAAAAATGTGATTAATGAATAATTTCCTCTCAAGATCTCTTTTCCCTTGACACTCTAAACGAAAGAAGTGTCAAAAAGCCATAAACATTTTGCATTTGGGTCAATTTAGTCATAAACATTTTTACTTTGTGCCAATTCAATTATTTCCAGCTAATTTTGGCCGGATTTTGCTAATTGGGCGTTGGCCGGCTGATGTGGCATAATCGGTGCTTGACATGTACCACTTTTAATAATATTTTAATATTTTTGAATTTTAATATTTTTTTCCTTTTCTTTTTCTTTTTTACTTTTTTCCTTCTCCTCCTCCTTCCACCAGTAGGTTCTCGCCAGCCTCTAGCAAGCCTTGCCAGCCACTAGTGAGGTTCGAAGCCTCACTAGTGGTCGCAAGGGCAACCTCGCGCAGGGCAACAAGACTCGCCCTCACCATATCTGGCGTGGCCTTGGCCGTGAGGGTGGCCTCGCACCGGATTGGTGAGGCTTGCCCTCGGCGGATCTAGTGAGGGTCGAGCCTCGCTGGCCATGGGCAAGGCTCCATCTCACCAGATCTAGTGAAGTCAAGCCTTGCCCAACCTTTGGCGAGGCCTTGGCTATGATGGCACCTCGCGTTGAGCTGGCAAGGGCAAGCCTCTTCGCCCTACACAAGGCCGCCTTCACGACCACCATGTTCCTTGTCATAAGCAACATTTCTCCTTGTGAGCGCTTATATGGTAAGGTTTCCTATTACGATCGTCTTCAAGTTTTTGTTAATGCTTGTTTCATACACCTCCTTTCCACATAAACACACAAAGTTGAAACTCCACGCTCATTTATATCACTTCCTTTAGTATAGTATTGAGCACAAGATGCATAAATGTTGGGAGCCTATCTCTAACCGGCTTCGTGTGTCTCGTCATATTTCATTATAGGGACATAATATGTTCTTAGCCCTTTGAATCTGCTACTCATGTTCCTTTTTTACCAATCCTTCAATGAATTTATTCCCAAAACATCTCGTACTATCATCCATTCGTGAATCTTCCTCCCCTAGTTGCTTTCTTGACATCTTGATGTAGGACTCTCTAGCAATTCCATCTCAGTAACTTTTGACATGTCTACTCCAACCAAGAATTCTACGTCTTTAGGCTTTCCATCTACTTATATCCATCGTTCCACTGGAGTAAGTCACCCTCTAGTTTATCTTTGTAATCATCAATGTTACTCTATCATTTCTTTTCTTCACCAATCTCACACCTATTAAGAAACTAGTAATAATCCTTTTCGGCAACAATCTACAGTCGATAAGTTGTGGGCCTTGACAAATTCTCATACATGGGAGTTGGTTGATTTGCCTCTTGGTAATTCTATTGTCGATTGTATATGGGTATTTAAGATTAAAACCAAGGCTATAGATTGTTATAAAATTTGGGCTAGTAGCAAAAGGCTTTATTCAAGAATACGAGATTGATTATGATGAGACATTTGCCCTTGTTGCGTCTTACTTTTTTTTGCGGTCTTCTTGTTTTTGCCATTGTTAAGCATTGAAATATATTTCAAATGGATGTTAAAACAGCATTTCTTAGTGGCAATCTCACAGAGGTATGGTACATCCTCCTAGATACATTCATTCATCTAAGGGATATGTTCAGCAGAAGTCCTAAAACTTGTCTAGAAAGTGCAATTGAGTCCTAAAACTTACAAAAAGTTCAATCAAGTCCTAAAACTTGTCAAGTTGATTCAATTAAGTCCTCAAATTAACAACGTTAAGAAAATTAACGGAAATTGCTAACGTAGCGCGACGTCATATTTTAAATAATTTTTTTATTTTTCAAATGGCTTTTTAAATTATTTTTTATTCAAAATCTTTAAAAATTAGATTAAAAACTAAAAAGGAAAATCTAAATTTATTTTAAAAAAACAAAACTGTTCAAAAAAAAAAAAGGGGGCACTGGTGGACTTCTGCCGCCGCCCATCGCTGGAGGGGCCGGCGACCGTCGCCAGCCCTGGGCGGGGTGGCCAGTCCTCGCCTGGGCGATGCCTCGTCGACCCTCACGGGGGATCCGCGACCGTCGCCAGCCTTGGGCGAGGCCTCGTCGGCCCTCGCTCGGGGCCGGCGAGGCTCGCCCGGATCTCGGCGAGGCTCGCCGGCCCCGAGCGAGGCCGACGAGGCCTCGCCCGGGCGGGCGACGGTTGCCGTCCCTCGCCCGGGGCCGAGTGACCGTCGCCCGCCTGGGCAAGGCCTCGTCGGCCCTCACTCGGGGCCGGCGAGCCTCGCCCAGGCGGGCGACGGTCGTCGGCCCTCGCCCGGGCCGGCGAGGGCCGGCCACCCCGCCTAGGGCCGATGACCGTCGCTCGGCCCCTCCGCGATGGGCGGCGCGGCGGAGAAGAGGACTGATTTTTTAAAAACAATTTTAAAAATAACTTTTATAACTTTTCTTTTAAATTTTTGGTGAAAATAAAATAAAATGAATAAGTCTATTTTTTTTTAGTTTTTAAACCTTTTTTAAAAAAATGAATAAAAAATCATTAAAAAAATCCACGTGGAAAATAAAAAATAATTAAAAATGACATGTCAGCATTTTTAACGGAAAAAGCTAACATTGTTAACTTTATGACTCAATTGAACTAACTTGACAAGTTTTAGGATTTGATTGAACTTTTTGTAAGTTTTAGGACTCAATTGCACTTTCTGGACAAGTTTTAGGACTTCTACTGAACATATCCCTTCATCTAATAAGTGTGTTGATACGTCGAGCATTGTATGGGTTGAAGTAATCTCCCCATGCATAGTATTCCAAATATATCTCAACCATGAATTCTCTTGGTTTAAAATACAATCCTCATGTCCATGCTCTCTTTGTTCAGCACACACATTGTGGGTACATTATGCTGCTTTAATATATGGATGATATGATTATTTCGGGTGATGACTGTACTAGGATTACAACACTCCGTCATTATCTCAGCCAATAGTTCGAAAGAAAGATCTTAGGAGACTCAACTATTTTTTAGGTGATAACTCTATTCTAGATAGAGTACTTTTTACCAATTTAAGCTTGATATTTGCTAAGTTTTGATGAATTTTGGGTGAATTTATTTGCTACTCATGTAATTTTATCAAATTTTGTAGGAAACACGACTTTCCGATTTATAAGAGATCGTGCACATCATTTGTAGAACGTGAGGACCAAGTTTTCCATGTATCTGTGCTGGATTTGCATATCAGTCCCTGCACCTCAATATTTTCCAGAATAGTCCAATATCTCTAAGGATATTTCAATGTCTTTAAGGATATCTCTATATCTTTAAGAACATTTAAGTATCTTTTAGAATATCTATATCTTGAAGAAAAAGCCAACCAAGACCAGTGATTTGACCATAATTGAGGCTAGGTTCAAAGAAAATCAAGGTTATGAACCCCTCTTGTGCTGCATATTTCAAAGGGAGGGAGAAGGAGCTTACGTGCCGCCACCAGATTTTAGGTTTTCTTAATTAGCTTTTATGTTTTTATTTTCTTAGCAGAATTGGCGCATGTCAAGGAGAGAAGAATGAGGCAAACCTGAATCTATTTGCGATTCAAATTGGTGAATTTGTTATAATTTAGTATTATGTTTTCTTCAATTTTCATTATTAATTTAGCTTTAATTATTTTCTAAATTTCTTTTGTTAGAGCTACAATGGATCTTAACCATGATCGGTTGACTTTCAAGACTTGTTCATGCAATATAATTGTTTTGATTGTGGCGTTCTCTATCATGATCTTAATGCTTTTAGAAGTTCGGCCAACTTTTAAATGATTTTTGATGGATGCATGATACCGGGTGGAGATTGTATGCATGAAAACTAGTGATATTGAATCATAAATTAAATCTAGATCAAGGTACACAAGATTGCTTGTGTGGTTACGGTAGTAGATCTAGGTTGAGATTACTTAGATTAGATTCAGAAATTTCCACAAGAAATTAATGCTTTTAGGTAGTTTAAATTCACCTAAGATTAGTGTGAGTCAACACACCTAATTAGGGATTATTAGACCAAGGTCGACTTGTAATCTAATTTAGGGAAATTTCACCAACACAATTGAAAATTAATTTATTACATGTCAAGTTAATATAATTGATTATGAGCGGTCAAGTTAAGTTGGATACTATAACACTTTGTGATCTTGGTTAAAATCATGAAATTTAACTTGTTAATTTTCAGTTTATTTTAGATTAGGTTTATGTTGCAATTTTAATTAGCTTTTGAATTCTTTAAATTTCGACTCTTTTATAATTCAAGCCTTTAATTGGTTTATTCACTTTTTATTTGTCTCTTCGACTTGGTTAGCTAAATCTTTAGATTGATCATTTTCAGTAAGTAATTAGATAATTAGAGACAATCCTCGTGAGAATGATACTCACTCATCACTTTATTACTTGCAAATATTGTGTGCTTGTAATTCACTTAACATTAGGCTTGGAGGCTGCATCTGATACTTCTATTTATTATCTCTCTTTAAGAAAAAATATGTCACTAATCTTATTTCTCAAGTTAGCCTCACTGGTAACAAGATTGATTCTACTTTCATTGAGTCGAATGTCAAATTCAATGACAAGGATGAAACTTTTCTTTCTTTCAAATCCAACACTTTATCAACAATTGGTTGGCGATCTTATATATCTATTTGCACCCACCTTGACATCACTTATGTTTTTTTATATTGTTAGTCAATACACCACCAGGCCTTGTACAACTCATTTTGTTGTAGTCCTTTCAATTCTTCGTTACGTTAAGGGTACGTTATTTCATAGCCTTCACTTTTCTACTCATTATACCTTAGAGTTGACAGCTTAGTTGGAAGCTGAATAGGCTGTTGACCTACAAAATCATCATTCCACTAAGGACTACTATTTCTTTTTGGGCGGCTCACTTATCTCATGGCATAATAAGAAACAAACCATTGTCACTCACTCTAGTACAAAAGCAAATTATCGAGCTCTTGCTAATACGACATTGAAGTTAATATGATTGCACTGGCTATTAGAAGACATGGAACTACATCATCATAGCAAAACAATCATTCATTATAACAACCGAAGTGCTATCCAGATTGCATATAATGATGCTTTTTGTGAATGCATCAAGCACATTGAAATAGACCATTGTATCATCTGATATCCCATTCGTTGTGGCACCATTTGACTTGCCTCTGCTTTAACCCTTGAACAGACTGCAAATATATTCACTAAGACACATTCACCTAGGCATTTTCTCGATCCATTCTCCAAACTCAAGTTAACATATTTCAAATTATCTTGAGTCTGAGGAGGATGTTAGAGACATATTTAGGATATTATGTGATTTTGTATATTTCGCTGGATCGGTCCTCATTTATGGTACTTAGCATTTTATTACTTTAGATAGTAATTATATAAAATCTATAATTAGACTCATGTATTTTTCACTTGACCATAAACAAAGATACATAAATTTTAAATTTTCTATACTGTTTTTTTCTCAACTGAGGCTGCATTTGGTCGCCCGAATTTCTAAACATGATAGGACTGGATAGGATAGGAGAAGAAATCCATGGATTTCTTCAAATCCCATCCACTGTTTGGTAAACTACGGATTTAAAGTCGGATATCCTCGTATCTTATCCAATCTACCGTTTGGTGAACTACAAATTTAAAATTGAATATCCTCATATCTTATCCAATCTATCGTTTGGTGAACTACGGATTTAAAGTCGGATATTTTCAAAACAATAACATTAGGCAAGTACAAATTTGCAGGTTTAATATTCACAAAATCATCCAAAACAATATATCGTTTTCAAATTAACAAATTCTCATCAAATTTCATGATTACGCATTGTAATAATCTTTTACGGTCCTTTGAAATAATCTTTTGGTTACCCCCTTCAACATCAAACATATTTAGAATAACCTCAATTTCAATATATTCACTTTAAAATAGGAATTCTTTTTATCTCTTACAAGTTTTTTATTTGTTTCCATTTTGTTACAGGTCCAATACAAAATCAAACAAATGCCCAATTAGAACAAAGCATAATGTCCGAAGTTCATTCGCTTTTTTTTTCCATCTGTTTCAAAAATGCAATGACAGTTCATCATGTTAACAAATGATCTCTGAACAATTCGCATTTATAAAGTACATTATATTTGTTGAGTATCGGCCAGCTATATTTTGACCAAAGTAAATTCATGTTTTTTTTTTTTTCGGTAAAGGTAATTTATGTATTGACTTTTACCCAAAACGGAATATACAAAAGAAGGAGACCCGACACCAACAGAAGGGCCTTGCACCCAAGGTGACAATAGGAATTGTCACCAGGAGTGCAAGGGTGTCAAGGTAATCGAAAAGAAAACAAAAGAGGAGGGAAGCACCCTCGGCAAAGGAAACAAAACATGAACAAGGGCACGGCTTAGTCTGAGAAAATAAATGGGCTGAGGCTCCAGCTCTGCTGCAATCTTCTATTAGCAGGGGTGTCCGGTGCCTGATGGAAAGTCAAGGCCTTATCCCTAACAACCTTGTCAAGGCATTTCTTCATGGCGGCAAGCAAAGAATTTGATCACGGAAAATTATATTATTCATTTCCTTCCAAATAATATTACATAAGGTTGCAAAAGCAAACTGAGAAATAGTAAGGTGGAAGGGATCGCTAGATAAATACTTGATAGCCCACTATAGGTTATCCATCCACGAGCTATTACGCCAAGGAAGATAACATCTAGAAGCCCAAAAAATGGCTAGAGCCCCAATAGTAGGACAGCAAAAGAAAAGGTGATTAACAAAGTTAGGACGACAAGAGCAAAAAGCACAATTTACCTCGGAGATTCTGCCATAAGCAAGAAGCAAAACCTGAGTAGGCAATCTATTTTTGGTAATTAGCCACAAAAAAACTGGTACCAAGGGACTAGCGAGCTATTCCAAACAAGAGGGGCCTAAGGCATAGGCCGCCCTCTTGGCCGAATGACATCCTAGGCCAACGCAGCAAAGAAGACTCCAGTCGGGTGGCCTAACCAATAGAAACAATTAGGGGTATGATTAAGAATAGGTAAGGGCTCATTTCAGGATGTTCATGTCCATATAAAGCAATAAATGCAAACTGTCTTGACTTAAGGCTCCTTTTAAGTTCGTGGCTAGGTTTTCTGCAAAAGAAACAAAGAAACTATCTAGGAAAATAAAAGACAAAGGCAAAGAATATTATAGATAATGGTTTTCTTGGCAATCAACATAGAGATAAAGTTTCGAGCCATATCCACCTCTTTTCAGGTCATGGCTACAACCGAAAGGTCCAAAAAGATAACATTAAAGCTTATAGCTAGCCCAAAAAAACCTTTAAAAAAATGGAAGAAAAAAGAAAAAGTAGGGAGAGAACACTTGAAGACAGATGTCCAATTTGGAACAACACTTAAAGTGCTAATCCGATACGACCCCATTCACTACGATCCATCACTCCCAATCATCACTCATTCTCTTCTCTCATCTATTGGAAAAGTGATTCCACAAATGCTTTCCTATCGTCTCCTTGAAATCCCAAAAATAGATGAATATTCTCAAGATCCTTCACGATTTTTCTACATAAATTTATTCTATCCGTAATAACTAAAGACATTTAAAGAAGCTCCTCATTGATTTTTTGTTTGTCATTATCCAAATCCTTAGCATGTCCGATGTAGCTAACAATTATCTCCATTCTCTTATTAGCTTTTTCCAAGAATGAGCCAAAAGTTCATGCTATCTCAACTAAGCCAGCAGCCCATTTGTCACTTGCTTTAGCCATTTTTCTTCTTGAAGAATTAGAAACATTTTGTGTATGAGGAGCCATTTTTGCACGACGCGGTACTGTTCACGGGCTTTCTCTCTACTGGTTTCTCGAATTACTGTTCATCAGTCCAGTGTGATGTTGATTCCCGGAGTTCTAGCCATCGAAATGGGCTGATTTTCGAAGGGAAGATTCCTCTCACACTCCTCTACATCTCCACTGAAGGATTTTGCGAGAGCTAATCTACATCCAGAGATTCCTCAGCCTAAGGGCTGGTCGTTTTTCCTTACTGTAGAATTGATTTTCTTCTAATTTTCTTCGATTTTTGGGAGCTACAATGGTTGGTTTGGACTGATTTTCGAAAGCAAGTCTCCTCTTACCACCATTTTCATTCCCTCCAAACGATTTCCTCTGGGTTGGTCTGGATTTCGAGATCCACTCGTTTCCAGGCGTGCAAGCAAGTTCAACGACGCTACTACAAAGCTGGTTTTTTCTTCTGGTTTCTTTGATTTCTGGGAGTTACAATGGTTGGTTTGAGCTGAGTTTCGAAAGCAAGTCTCCTCTTACCACCTTTTCATTCCCTCCAAACGAATTCCGTTGGGTTGGCCTGGATTTCAAGATCACATTTCTAGGCATGCAAGCAGGTTGAGCGACGGGAATGGCTGTTGCGGGTTGAAGGAGTTTTGATTGGTGGTTTGGCCTCATCTTCAGAGGCTGAAGTCATATAGGCCTTCTAAGTCATTCCTCCATTCGGCAACATCCCAGGTGACCAGCTTCCTCAACTCCTGTTTCTCTCGACTCTGCTATTGTGTGCGACATTGCGATTTCTTCTGGTTTCGCTTATGTGGAAGATCTGCTATGTGTACTGGGCTAATTAGCCTCCATTCCTAAGTTGTGGTGAGAAGCTAGTCCTGGTAAGTCCCCTTCATTTGATGGTGTTTTCGTTGGTTGTGATCGGTGTGCAGATCAAGTGTTTGTGAAAATGTCTTCAACTGCTGTGGAGACTGGAGACAGCACCCGAGAAGGCCAAACTGCGGTTGGAACCTCAAAGGGGCATCCGAACCCCTCTCTTGCTGATGGTGCACCTTTGAAGCAGCCTGACATGGTCTTGATTTCCCCATCCGACCATGTAGGATTGAAAAACAAACAGCAAGCCCCACAGGAGCTTCCTGCTCGCCCACACCGAACAAGCGCAAGAGGTCAAGCCACAATCGATCTACTTCCAAGCAACTTGCTACTCCTCCAACTGGACAGCAAAATGCCCCGAATTGTTCATGGGCAAATGCAGCCAGTCTGCTGTCAAAGGCTCGGAATTGTCCTACATTCCTCCGACGTTCATAAATGGCAAAGCTGTGATTAATTTGGCGGATGAAGTTCTTGAGGCAGTGGACCCGAAGTGGCATCAATATTTAGTGGGATACCTGGTAGGGAGGAGAAAGCTTCCATTCGGCCTCTTGGACCGTTCTCTGAAAAAAGCTTGGGGTTCTAAGCTTGTGGAAGTCCTCGCCAATAGTCAAGGCTTCATCTTCCTTCACATTTCGGATCCGATGTTTTAATGAATGATTCTAGAAGACTGACCAATCACGATTGCTAGAGTGCCTCTCATTCTTCGCCAATGGTAGCCACTTATGGATCTCAAGAAGGAGAACCACTCTTCTATTCCGATTTGGATTCACTTTAAGAATTTACCATTTGATTGTTGGATGGTGCCAGCGATAAGTGCTATCACTAGTGCGGTGGGCAAATCACTTTATGTGAACCAACAAACGGATCAAATGAAAAATGTCTCGTTAGCTAGAATATGTGTGAAGATCAAGACTAATCAACTGAGATGCAATATTGCTGAAGTGGTGTTGAAGGGGATTACTCGGTCGATAACCATCGAATACGAATGGATGCTGGCTGAATGCCTGGATTATGGAACATTTGGCCACAATTGTCGAGCCCCTCCTCGTGTGCACAACCCCGCCGGAAGAGCTCCAAGGCAACCGATGGACATTCCTGCTCCTCCGATTGCTGAAGTCTCGATTCCGCAGCAGGACCCCAACCCAAATCAGGTTGCTGAAGTATCGGCTCCGCAACAGGCCTTGATCGCGCACGCCCCCTCTACCCCTGTTGATTCGGTGATTGCAGAAACACAAGTTGTTCCAAAACAACCTTGGAGACAGGTGAAGGTAAAGAAAAAGAACTTGTCCTCTAAGAATGGAGAATCCTCCTGCACAACCACTACTGGTGATGAAGAACTTAACCATCCGCTCAAAGCATTTTTTGTGAAAAAAAACCATGCCAACCGGGGCTGCTAAGAAGACGCAAAGGGGATCAAGCGCTCTCCCGAAGGTGGTTATTTTGCCCGTTGCCAATTCCCGGCCTAATCAAGGTCCATCCATAAGCCTTGACCACGGGGGGGAGTCGAAAGTAGCTGCCACATTTGCCTCCTCGGATGAGGATGACATTGTATCTCCTGGTTCGTCACTCCCGTCCCTAAGAGCTACCTCGACGAAAGTGGAGACCATCCAGGATAGATTGATTGCTTTAGCTCTAGATCGGGGCCCGATGGTGATCCCTAGGGCAAAGACAAATCCTCGCAGGAAGCCTCACAAGCAGAGATAGGCTTTCTTGCCTCCTTCGCCTCTCATAGTGTAGTCTTGTTTTATTTATAATATATTGTGTGTGTGTGTGTGTGTGTGTGTGTGTGTGTGTGTGTGTGTATTTCGAGTTCTGGAATATTAGGGGTCTTATGGACCCGTTGAGGAGAGCTAAGGTTCGGAACTTTGCTCATTCTAACAGCCTTCGTATGGTAGGCTTATTGGAGACCAAAGTGCTGAAGTATCTTTTTTGTTCCATGTCTGATGGGCTATTATTGGGATGGAAATGGATTGTCAATTATAATTCTTCTCCGAGGGGTAGGATTTGGGTTAGCCGGGACCCATTCTTTGGTTAATTTTGAAGTAATCTCTTCCAATGATCAGGCAATCCACGGTAGAGTGACATTCCTTACGTTAGGGTTATGCTGCTGCACTTCCGTGATTTATGCTGAACACCCATTCATATCTCGGAGGCCTTTATGGGCAGACCTGATTAGGATGAGTTCTTGCGTCCAGGACTTGGCTTGGATGGTGGTTGGGGACTTCAATGCCATTAGAGACTCATCTGATAGGATTGGGGGCTCTGTAACTTGGATTCCCTATTTCGATGAATTCAATCAGTATTTATTTCAAGCGGAATTAGAGGATTTGAGGTATGTTGGACTTCGGTTTACTTGATCCACGTCATCCAGGGCTAACCGTAAGGCGAGGAAAATTGATCAGGTCTTAGTGAATGCTAGATGGAGCTTACAGTTCTCTTATTCGGAAGCGACATTATTGACCCCCGGAAATTCTAACCATTCTCCTATGGTGGTTAAGGTGACTCAACCAGTTCTTCAAAGAAAGCCTTTCAAATTCTTTGATTTTTTGATGGAACACCCGTCCTTTCCTAACATTGTAGCACATGTTTGAAATGCCCCGGTAGAAGGGGTCCCTATGTACAAGTTGGTTAGTAGATTAAAGGCCTTGAAGATTAAAGGCCTTGGCTCAAGCAGCTGAATAGAGATGCAATTGAATAGAGATTCTTTCTCCAACATCTTCGAGAGGGTTGCCGATCCCAGGAATACTTTTAAGTTAGCCCAGCTTAACCTACAACCGAGCAATGATCTATTGGCAGAGTTAGAAAAGAATCATCGGAAGACCTATTTGGAGTTGAGGAGTCAAGAGGAGTCTTTCTTTAGACAAAAATCCAAGATTAGATGGCTTGAGAAAGGCGATAAGAATACTAAATATTTCGACCACTCCGTCACTACAAGACAACTGAGAAACATGATGCTATCGGTTCTTGATAGGAATGGTGACTTGGTCACCAAACCAAGCCTTATGTATGACACGTTTGTCTCTCACTTGTAGGAGCTATTTACGTCGCATCCCCATCAGTCTAGCCTTACTTTGCTAGACCTGCAACAAACTATGCGGTGCCCTCTCAGTTAGGATTAGATTAATCTTCTCTCGCGACCTTGGGCCAGACGAGTTCGGTGTGGAATTCTTCAAGAGCAATTAAGAGATGATAGGACCCTCAATTGTTGAAGTAGTAAAGGACTTTTTTGTCACAGGAAGACTGTTAAGGGAGATTAACAACACTATTGTTGACACCTAAATTTTGAGGGTTAATTTTTGCTAAATAAATATATATATATTTAAAAAATGGCATATAGTTTAGAAGCATTTTATTTTCATTTTTTTATTTTATTTTAGGCTGCAGGTGAAGGGAAGATTTTTCACATATTCTGTTCAAACTTTTCATATTTTTAGGCAATATACACCAAAGGGTGTATTTTCGAGCAAAAAGGAAAATTTTGGATAGAATATATGGAAACTACAAAATGGGAGTATTGCACGAGGTGGGTATATTTCAACGATATATTTAGGGGTATCATGCGTGAACAAAAAGGAAAAAATATATACCATAGAGATACATTTTTTAGACCTATATAAATACCTTGCGTGCAATTTGTTTGGGGAGGCCACACATATTGAAAATACACGGCGTTTTTTGAGAGGGAAAGGAGACAGATTCATAGAATATACGGCAGTCACAATTGAGAGCATTGAAGAGAGAGCATCACGCCCCCATGGAGGTTCACCACTAAGCAGAAGACGCCAAAAGAAGCCCCCACCAACATCAGCCCAGCATCATTGAGTCAAGGTCAAGCCTCGACAATCAACTTTCCGTCCATCACCGTTGGCGATCCAGTCCACAAACCGCCACTCACATTATCGTCGTCAACATCGCTGTCCATCGCCGCCATTCTCGTTGAGAACGGCCGAATCGTAAGCAGACACCACCCCAGCAATCTCCTGCTGCTCCGCGATACTCGAGATGCCCGTGAAGTCCCCAACGTGAGTCGCTCCCAAGCCCCTCGTAGCACCGTCCATGACCCACGATCCACCATTGTGCTCGGAATAGGTGTGATTCGCAAGTGCCACGTGAAAGAACAAGGAGAGTACACGGAGGAGGGATAAATTGTGAAAGCTGATCCAACCTGCAACGACAACTCGCTGCTTCTCTTAACTCGCTTGCACGCCCCCGCTAAAACAACAACGCTGCTGCCGCGAGACCACACGTCGATCTATTGTCCAGCTGTTGCCTCGTTGACGCCATCCCTGCCTTGCCGATCTTCCCCCTCGTGGGAGCCCTAAACCGGTGGTCAAGATTTTCTTTATTAAAAAAAAATCGAATTAGGTAGATTTGCTTTATTTTATTAAGCTGGTTTATTTTATCTTATTTTATTTTTATATCTTGGTTTCTTTGTTTATTTCTCTATGCATAATTGGAAATCTCAATATATCACTTGATTCGCAACCGCGCCGCGGTTTTTTATTTCGTCTATAAGGCTTTAGATGAAATAATTAGTCAAGCGGGAATAAAATTGATATTTTGATCTTTAAGGCTTAAGATCAATTTATCGATTTTACTAGCGAAATATTGTCCCTTGATCTGAACAATGTGCAATATTTTTGATGATTTTTAATGAATTGTCTAGTCTTAATTGCCTTGTTTATCTCGAGATATACATGTTAGGATATTACCGGTTTTGGGGTTTGCATATTTAGAATAGGAATTTTAATTTCGAATTTCATAAAAATAAAAAAAAATTCAAATAAATCAATTTAGGTTGCTAGATTTTAATTTAGGTTGCATGCTTAATTACTTGGCAATTATTAATTTCGAAAATTAATAAAAATAGCAAAAAAAAATCATCATGCATATGTCATGTAGAATTAGGACATATTTTGCATGTCATTGCATATTAAGGTTAAATGGCACTTAGTTTAATTTAGATCATTTTTTTTAATTTATTATAAGTTTAGGCATTTTTAGATATGTTGCATTTTAGGATTATTTGGGTTAAGATAATATTTTAGTTTAAATTAGGATATGGTTCAACCTAATTCCTAATATAAATTAAATAGGATCTTAATCTGATTAGGTAATTTTCACATAATACAAAAAATGTCATAGTTTAAATTAGTTTTATTATTTAGGATAAAATGCATTCTTTTAGGAAAAGGAAAAAATGTCATATGCACGTCATTAGGGTTAGATTCATTGAAATGCATGTCATTTAGTATTTTTGCTAGGCCCATTTAATTAGAAGTTACATGTCATTAGGATTAGGTCATTTAGTTAATATCGCATTGCATATCGCATGATTTTCATTAATTAAGTGAAAACAAAAAAAGAAATTGTGTGTTAATTAGAAACCATATCTAGGGTTGTTGATGTGGATTTTAATTTAACATTGCAGATGCTTTCGTTGCTTGGAGGTAAGTTTTTGCAATTTATTTATTGTTTATCTAAGTGTTAAATTGGTGGTTTGTGCACGCGCATGATAACCTCACATGTTAGGGAAATAGATTTAAAATAAACCCAAGCTGCTTGCAAAAAACATTTTTTCAAAATAAAAGAAATGGTACCGAAAGGGCGTTAGAGAAATTTAGCGTAACCAAGTTCCCGTACCCAAATCTCTGGTTCGTAGGAATAAAGTAAATCTCCCGTTACTTTATTTGGATTTCTAATCGACCCACCAAAAATAGATTAGTGGCGACTCCTAATTGAAAATCAATTGCATATTAAGAACTCGAATCGAAAGTCGCGAATTGGTATGGGCTTGGGAGAGCCCGAGTTAAGTGTAGACTTAACAATCCATTAGCCAAACCCTAGGTGGTTCACACCCGAAAAAAATTGGTCGCGACAACTATCCTTGTGCTAATCCCTAAAGTACCTAATGCAACCTTGGTCAATGATTATAGACCTATTGATTGCTGCAATACGATCTACAAATGTAGCACCAAGGTCTTAGCTAATCGGGCTGCCACAATGCTTCATGACACTATCAGCCTTTCTCAAAATGCATTTGTTAAGGGC